>OU342745.1:175507253-176806006 GCA_910589775.1 Avena eriantha | reverse complement strand
TGTTTACTCACACGACAGATGCCATTGACAAGAATCTCCAGGATATGAATGTGAGATTGGATCACCATGTTGGAATGGTTGATACTATTCAAACGCAAGTGGCTACGCTCAATGTCAATGTCACCGCTTTGCAGCAGTCCATTGAGGGTTTAACAGCCGCTTTACATAGAAGGGAAGAGCCTCAACATGATGATGCCTTTGATGATTTCGATGAGGGTAGCGCCGTGGATGCTGCTCCACATGTTGGAAGAGGACGTGCAATTCCCCTTGCCCATGCACCTGCCCATGCACCTGCTCATGGCCGTGGGTTTGTTCATCTTGGGCGTGCTCAACGTTTACCCAACCAAGCTGCTGATGATGGTTTGGGCAAGCCAAAATTCTCAATTCCTAAGTTGGATGGTTATATTGATCCTGAAGACTACCTCACATGGGAGTTGAAGATTGAGAAACTCTGGCGCTTATTTGACTATCCAGAAGATAAGAAGGTCAAGCTTGTAGCATCTGAATTTGATGGTTATGCTTTACGTTGGTGGGATGCTCTTGTGCAACATAGAAGGGAGGACAATGAACTTCCTATGATGGATTGGCGCGAGATGAAGCAAATCATGAAAGCTCGTTTCGTACCAACCAACTACTTGTGATCAGTTTTTGATAAATTGACGCAACTGAAGCAAGGCACCATGACAGTTGATGAGTACTACATGGAGATGGAGATGCTTATGCAGCGTGCTAGAATTCGTGAGTCCATTGAGATGACCATGCAGCGATACTTAAACAATTTGAAGTTACCAATCAAGAGCATTGTTCGTCATCAAAAGTATGAGACCATGAATGAGTTGTTGCATCATGCTAGAGAGGCCGAATCCCAGTTGGCAGAAGAGGCGAAGTCACGTGCTCATTTTCCATCCTCCAGCAGATTTTCGGCCAGACCTACTCCTCCTACAGCTGCGTCACCAACTGCCGGTCCGTTTACACCATCGACCAAGCCAGCAAGTACACCTTCATTTGGCTCTAATGCTCGGAAACCCGCTGCTCCTGCTGCTAGCTCGGGTTCCAACATGTCTACGGCACGTACTCGTGATGTGGTGTGCCATACTTGTGGTGGTAGAGGTCACTACAAGAAGGATTGTCCAAACAACAAGGTTATGTTTGTTAATGAACAAGGTGAAGTAGAAAGTGGAGATGAAGCTTATGATGTTGATATTGATGATGGCGAGGATGGTGCTGATGCATATGTTGAGCGTGCACCCACTATCGTCGTGTCTTCACGTGTACTTAGTGTGCAACCGGATGAGGAATCCCAGCGTTGCAACTTGTTCCAAACAAAAGCTCTAGTTGGACCAAATAAAGCTTGCAAGGTCATTATTGATGGCGGTAGCTGCAGAAATCTTGCAAGTAAGGAATTATGTGCCAAACTGAATTTGACATACTTACCTCATCCCAAGCCATACTACATACAATGGTTGAGCAACAATGGTGAGATGAAGGTAAATCATATGGTACGAGTGAATTTTCAAATAGGGCCATACAAAGATTCTATTGATTTTGATGTGGTTCCTATGACTGTTTGTCATCTCCTATTGGGTTGGCCTTGGCTCTATGATCGCCACGTGCAACACAATGGCCGAGCCAATTCATATCACTTGGAATTCAAAGGAAGGAAGATTACTATGTAGCCCATGACACCACAAGAAATTGTGAATGATTCTCGCCAGAAGATAGAGGTGAACTTGAAGGAAGATACTACCACTCGGCGAGACTGTGTCACAGCTGTTCCTGATGTAATTGAGCCTAAATTGAGTGATATAACGAAAAGTGAGAGAGTGCCTGGTTTATTGATATTAGCCACTAAGGAAGATATGAGAGAATTTCGTGAGGATCCTACAGCCATGGCACTTCTGCTCATGTATAAGGGCGAGGTATTGGTTTCTAACGACATGACCCCTATTTCTCTTGGTGTCTCATCTGTTTTGCACGACTTTGGGGATGTGTTTCCAGAAGACGTACCCGCAGGTTTGCCTCCATTGCGCGGTATAGAACATCAAGTGGACTTGATTCCTGGCGCCACACTTCCCAACCGTGCACCCTACAGGACTAATCCCGAAGAAACTAAGGAAATTCAGAAGCAAGTACAAGCGTTGCTGGATAAAGGGTACATTCATGTTTCTCTTAGCCCTTGTGTTGTTCCTGTTATTTTAGTCCCTAAGAAAGATGGTACTTGGCGCATGTGTGTTGATTGTAGAGCGATTAATAACATCACGATTCGATATCGTCATCCTATTCCACGCTTAGAGGATATGCTAGATGAATTGAGTGGTGCTGCTGTTTTCTCTAAAATTGACTTGCGTAGTGGTTATCATCAAATTAGGATGAAAGAAGGGGATGAATGGAAAACTGCTTTCAAAACTAAATTCGGTTTGTATGAGTGGTTAGTCATGCCGTTTGGTCTTACTAATGCACCTAGTACTTTCATGCGTTTAATGAATCATGTTTTGAGAGAGTTTATTGGTCGTTTCATGGTTGTTTACTTTGATGATATTCTCATCTACAGCCACACCGAATCTGAACATTGCACTCATATTAGACAAGTTTTGCAAGTGTTACGTGATAATAAACTGTATGCTAATCTTAGAAACGCATGGGATAAGTATGATATACATGATGGATATTTGTTTCGAGCTAACAAACTATGTATTCCAGAATCGTCGTTGCGTTTGTTCTTAGTGCAAGAATCACATGCTGGTGGTTTGATGGGTCACTTTGGGCGTGAGAAGACGTTGCTCATGCTTGCTGATCATTTTTATTGGCCCAAGATGAGGCGTGATGTGTATAGATTTGTGAGCAAATGCATTACTTGCCACAAGACGAAATCCAAGCTGAAGCCTCACGGTTTGTATACACCTCTCTCTGCACCTACTACTCCATGGGAAGACATTAGTATGGATTTTGTGCTAGGTCTACCTAAAACTCAGAGAGGTCATGATTCTATATTTGTGGTAGTGGATAGGTTCTCTAAGATGGCTCATTTTATTGCCTGCCACAAAAGCGACGATGCGTCGCATATTGCTAATTTGTTTTTCAGGGACATCGTGAGATTACATGGAGTACCAAAGACGATTGTTTCTGACCGTGATGTGAAGTTTATGAGCTACTTTTGGAAGACATTATGGGGGAAGCTAGGAACAAAGTTGCTGTTCAGTACTACATGTCACCCCCAAACAGATGGTCAAACAGAGGTGGTGAATCGGACATTGTCACAGCTGCTAAGGACCATGATTAAAAAGAATCTGCGGGAGTGGGAAGAGTGTTTGCCACATGTTGAGTTCGCTTACAACAGGGTTGTGCATTCAACTGCTCAGCTTTGTCCTTTTGAGGTGGTGTATGGTTTCAAGCCATTGACGCCACTTGATATGTTGCCTCTACCATTACATGAGAGATTTGATATGGAGGCATCAAAACGTGCTGATTATGTGAAGAGAATACATGAGAAGACTCGAGAGGCTATTGAAAAGAAAGGCAATAACATTGCTGCTGCAAGGAATCAAGCAAGGAAAGAAGTGTTGTTCGAGCCTGGAGATATGGTTTGGGTGCATCTACGCAAGGATAGGTTCCCACTTCTTCGAAAGTCAAAATTGAAGCCACGTGGTGCTGGTCCTTACAAGGTGTTAGCCAAGATTAATGATAATGCCTACTCGGTTGATATACCTATTGCGGAGTTTGGTGGAGTTAGCAACATCTTCAACGTTGCTGATTTGTCACCATATGCTGGAGAAGACCTTGGAGCATCGAGGACGACGGCTTTTGAAGGGGGGAGATGATGAGGACATCCCTACAATTACACCTACCCCAATTGCAAGGAAGATTCAATCCAATGAGATAAGGATTGGACCTATCACGAGAGCTCGTGCTAAGCTACTAGAACAACAGGTGAACTTGTTTCTTAATGAGCCTGGTGTTTTAATTAATGAGAATTTTATACTATGTAAGTCTTTGAATTATTGTATGATCAGGTACTTAGGAGAAGAAGGCATAGCACAGAGTGAGGAGCTGAAGGAACATGGCGTGTTGATCAATGAGGAATGCGCGAGGGAGGAGAGGGAGGAAGCGCAAGGAGTACTACACGAGAAGATCAACACATGGTCGAGGGATCTCTGCCGCGGTAGACAAACCATGCAGCGTAGCAGCCTGCCGCGACAGATAAACCGGGTCCGACTCTTCCACCGCAGAGTAGGCCTACGCGCCTTGAGCTGATCCAGCTTGGGTCGGTTGTATCTTAGTCTAGGTTGAGTCGAAATGTTATTTCTGGTCGTAGCCGCCGACCCTTAGCCCTTAAATAGATGGGGGTGCCGTAGTTTAGGGTTTAGACCACGTTAAAATATTTTGGAGTTGCTTCTTTCATAGAACCTCTGAAATTACCCTGTGTTCGAATCTACCAACTATAATTGAGTGTGATATATTGTTCCATTGGGAATTAGTAGATTGCATACTACCGTTCGTGGTCACTGGCTACATGCGCAAGAGCGTGGTGTTGTGAATATCCTACAAGGTTTGAGAGCTGTTGCATTGGCATCAGGGATCGAGCGGGAGAGTTCATAGCTACAGGCTAGCTATCTATCATCCACCATTATCATCGCCATCCGCTTACTGATAAGATCGGGCCACCCCATATCAGATGTCGTTTGAACATCATCCAAATGTGGGAACTCAAAAACTCCATAAAGCGTCTTAGTGTGGCACTCAAAGCAATTGACTAAGAAATGGATCAACATCTTTGATGCAAGATTAGGAGAATTCGGCAAAAACACATGAGGAAAGATATCCAAAACAACATCATTATGTGTGCAAACCAACCATTGGAAAGAACAATTGTTCAATATGTTGGATGCCATACACATATCATCAAAGGCCAAAATCATGAGGGTATGAGTATCGCAAGCGGAAGCAAAAACAATATGTTTGCAAACAAACCATATGAAAGAGCAAGTGGTCCTTATGTTTGTTGCAACAACAATACGAGAGACTTGGAAGCTCTCATGACAATACATGCTCATAATGGCATTATGGTTGCACACAAAACATCGGAAAGAGAAATTGTTCAACATTTTTGTGGCAACACACAAAGCATCAATATCCAATAGCGACGAAACATGATTGTCACAAGGTGAAAGAATACCATTAACATGCTTGCAAGCAAACCATAGGAAAGAGCAATTTTTCAACATGAAAGATGCAAAGCATGCAAAAGGTATCAAAGCTGGGTTCGATCTTGAACTCACGTGGTGGATGCTCTCTAGAGCTCTTTTTGTCAACTCGTGCTCAACCGAGGTTGACATTCTCTTGTGGGTACCTACACACATCAAGCACAAAAGGAAGAACGTGTGTGCATGGTAGAGAAACACATCATCCATCATGACGTATCTCTTCTTGTGCACATCACCATGAGTGTCAATCAAGTATGAAATATATGCATGGTGAATATGCAAGTGGTGAACATGCTTATCATGGCATTTACCAAAATCTCCAAAATCTGAGAATGCTATGGGGGCCATCTCAATATAAACCATATGATAATTATTGTTGCAAGCAAAACAAGTGAAAGAGCAATTATTCAACTTATTCCAAGCAACGGGAGAGATAGTAAAACATTCATTACAAAGCATGGTTCGAGGGGTACCATTGGTAACATCATTGCAAGCAAAATATTGGAAAGAGCAATTGTTCAACAAAGTGCAAGAGATGATATCATCAACATAATGTTTAGAGCATGTCATGTCTATGGCAATATCATGACAATAGAAGGATTCCACATGGTCATCATGGTGCATAGCAAAATCAACACATGGGAATAAGAATGGAACATATGTCATGTCACAAGTATCAACCATAGCATGCAAGTTATCACAAATCATCATGTCCACTAGTGGGATCATGGCATCATCAACACCCTTGTTTTTACCTTGTTCATACCTCTCATATGAAGTGGGTATTGTGGTAGCATTGGCCTCCATGTGGACGACTTCTTCTTCTTGCATGGGGATGGCATCATATTCATCCACCATGTTCATCTTCTTGGGTGGAGGCATCATCATCTCCAAGCTTGATGCTTCTTTATCCATGGAACCTAGCACATCATGAGGAAACACACTAGAAGTAGAGGGTAAGTTGTTAGCAATCAAAGTGGTCTCACATGACCTATCAACTACCACACTCAAATCACTAGGTGTATCACTCATGCCCTCCAAGTGTAAGCACTCAATCTCACATATGGTGGAGTCACTCATCTCACTCTTGTTTTCACAGAAGTGGCTCTCATACTCACATGGGATTGGTACCACATCATCACTCAAGCATGTAGGGGTAGGCTCGGTGTGCTCATCTCCATGCGCCTCCTTTGGTGAAGGGAAAGTCCCATGCTCACCATTCTTGATCTTGTCATCGCCGTCTTGTGGTAGTGGTGGAGGTAGGCTCATGTTGTTGTCGAGAGCGGTGCTCGGATCGACTTCATCACATACGTGGCCTTGGCTTCCTACATCTTGAAGTGTATACTCGTGGCGTGAAGCTTGATGGCGTGGAGGAGAGCTTGCTCTTGGTGCCCTTTTGGTGGTGGCACGAGTAGTTGAAGGCGCCTTATGATGGTGTCGTCGGAGGTCACTGGTGTGCCTTGCCAAAGGTTGATGTAGATGGCGCACTTGGTCATCCACATGATGCTCACGACGATGCTCCTTGTCCTTGGCACTCTTCTTGGTGAGGCGTTGTAATGAGCGCAAATCATCATTAGTCTTGGCCATCATGCTCATGGTTTTGGTGAAGTTGCTTGTCCATGTCGCTCTTGAAGTTGTTGAGGTAGCTTTCGAACTTGTCCATGTGATGGTGGACCTTGGCGCTCTCGAGGTAGAGGCTCCCTCTTGGTTGATGCGACTTGAGGAGATTGTCGTTGTCGTTCTTGAAGTCATCCATGCTTGGGGAGTTATTGTTGTTGTAGAACTCCATATCACCCAAGCATGTGGAGCCATTGTCGGTGTAGTGCTCCATCATGTCATCCATACTTGTGGAGGCATATGCATGGTGGCTCATCGTGGATTCTTCATAGAAATCATCCTCGGTTCCGGAGTCCCTAGAAATGTTTCACAAGACCAAGTGGTGTATATGGAAGTGGTAGGGGTTAGGGATGCAACGTCAAACCTTACTTTACCTTGGAAGATAGTATCGTGCAAGTGGCAACACTTGAGAGCAATCAAAACCAAGCAAAGTGAAGTTCACACGGAACACCAAAACCAACTAACCACTAAAACACACACACACACAAAGCTTATGGTGGATAGGTATGGAAGGTGGCGTGTCCAAGAACAATCTGAAATCAAGATATTGTAATGGCAAGTAAAGAACCACGATGATCAGAAAGCAAAACAAGTCAATCCACAAGATAGGAATATATACAAGGAAACACACATGGTGGGATAAATGGGACTTGTGCGATGAAGAAATTGAGTTAAGAACCAAATGATTACCTAGCGAAGACTATAAGCTCGTGTCGCACAAGTGCAAAGAGAGACGCTAGTTCGATTGCAATAAATTGGTGGGCTACAAGATATGCACAATAAGTACCACCTATTTGATGTTCACCGAGCTTGCGCTTCCTATTTTATGAGGCACTTGTTTCTTTCTTTCTTTTTCTTCTTTTTCTCTTTTTCTATTTTTTTCTCGTTTTCTTTTATTTTTCACTTGCCCCTTCCTTGTGCCAATAACTATACAAGATAACTATATGAGATAGCGCGCTCACAACTTTTGCTCGGAATTCTACAAGGTATCAAATGTGCATAGCCCAAGCAATCATAGGAGGAACTAGTCTCAATAGGTGTTTGTTGAATGCAAAGATAGTGTAGCTCACAAAGGAAAGCAAGTGGGGAGAAGTCGCGGAATTTTTATACCTTTCGTCGCCAATCTTCACCCTTTATTGGTGGATTCCGTCTTGCTCATGGAATTTGGATGGAGTAGATAGCATGAACCACGGAGATGATGATGTAGAGCTCTTTCTCCTCTTCAAAACGAGCTAAAGAACACCAAAATCCGAGTTCATATGCAAAAGTTATGCTCAAAACCGTGAAGCAGATTTTTCTGTCAACAGGAGGGCGGACAGTCCGGTGCGCGTAGGCCGGACAGTCCGGCCGGGCCGGATATTCTGGTCAGTTTAGGCCGGAAAATCCGGTGGGACGGATATTCCAGTCCGTTTTGGCCGGACAGTCCGGTCCGGTCGAACCAGAACTTCCAGAACACGAACGGGACGAGTTTTGGCGGAAAAACTGGGACCAAAACCTCAAATTGATGGGGGAAATCAAGGAATTAGGCTATGGAAACGCAGGGGAAGGTAGATCAACAAGTTTAGCAAGTAATCCACGGATCAAAACCTACCAAAACGCACTCAAATCACAGATCGATCCAAAACACGAAATTGGGGCTATTTTTTTGGGGATTTTCGAATTTATGGGGGAAAAGACCAAATCGAGGAGAAATCAGTGGCAACCAAAAGCTGCTGAGTCCAGATGATGAGGGAAAACCTCTAGGGTGGCCCGATCTTCATGGATCTCATGGTCAAATCGATGGGAAAGCGAGGGGAAAGGGAGAAGGTAGCGGAAGCGGACGCACACCTCGCGAAGAACACGATGAACACACGCAAAACACACACGATACAAGGCCGATTGCTCTCACCGGTGGCTACCGGTCCGATAGAATCCTCGCAAGGAAAGATCGGTCAACGTGCTCCCGTCAATCCCAAGTGGAGAGGGAAGAACACCTTGGAGAGGGTCTTGACGTCTTGGCAAAGGGACACTGATGCCAAGGCCTTGTACAATGAGGGAGGCGCGATGCAAACTCCAACGAGGTGGTGACAATAGTCGATCCCCTTTGATAGAAGGGGATGAGACAAAACTAGAGATTCCACAAAGGGGGTTTTCTTTAGTCTATCATCTATGCCTAAGGGATACATGAGGGGGTGGGGGCTCTATTTATAGGCCAGCCACAAGTTCAGGGGTAGTTTGGGCATAAAACTAGGGTTTGGTGCGAAATAGAGGGGTACATGGGCCAAGGGCCCAGCTATTGGCTCGCAGGCCCATCACTTAGGCCGGACAGTCTGGGTCGGAGTGACCGGACAGTCCAGGGTAGCCGAACACTCCGGGTAGTGTCCGGGTAGTGTCCGAACTAGCCTTCTGAATGTCCATGCCAGGTTGGGGCTGGGGCAGGCCGGACACTCCGGCCGAGTCGCGCCGGACACTCCGGCTGGTTCCGGGCGGACTCTCCGGGGCGATGACGGCGGAGACTCTCGTTCTGGAGCTGGCTGCTCCTGGTCCATCTTCTTGGTTGACTTGGGGACGATCTTGGGGACTTGGCGTTGTGGATGTAGTAGCGTCCGCAGGACGGGCTGCATCAGTTGCTGATACCAGATGATGAGGGCAAACCTCTAGGGTGGCCCGATCTTCACGGATCTCATGGTCAAATCGATGGGAAAGCGAGGGGAAAGGGAGAAGGTAGCGGAAGTGGATGCACACCTCGCGAAGAACACGATGAACACATGCAAAACCCACACGATACAAGGCCGATTGCTCTCACCGGTGGCCACCGGTCCGATAGAATCCTCGCAAGGAAAGATCGGTCAATGTGCTCCAGTCAATCCCAAGTGGAGAGCGAAGAAAACCTTGGAGAGGGTCTTGACGTCTTGGCAAAGGGTCACCGATGCCAAGGCCTTGTACAACGAGGGAGGCGCGATGCAAACTCCAACGAGATGGTGACGATAGTCGATCCCCTTTGATAGAAGGGGATGAGGCAAAACTAGAGATTCCACAAAGGGGGTTTTCTTTAGTCTATCATCTATGCCTAAGGGATACATGAGGGGGTGGGGGCTCTATTTATAGGCCAGCCACAAGTTCAGGGTTAGTTTCGGCATAAAACTAGGGTTTGGTGCGAAATAGAGGGGTACATGAGTCAAGGGCCCAGCTGTTGGCTCGCAGGCCCATCACTTGGGCCGGACAGTCCGGGTCGGCACGGCCGGACAGTCCGGGCTGACTGGACACTCCGGTTGGTGTCCGGGGAGTGTCCGATATGACCTTCTGAATGTCCACGCCAGGTCCGGGCTCGGGCAGGCCGGACACTCCGGCTGAGTCGCGCCGGACACTCCGGCTAGATTCAGACGGACACTCCGGCTCAGGCAGCTTCAGGACAGGTGCAGCTTCAGGGCTCGTGGGTCGATGATCTTGGGGACTCAGCGTTGTAGATGTAGTAGCGTCCGCAGGACGGGTTGCATCACAAAGGAGATTGAACGTCAAATCAACCAACTCGTCTCCCAAGGTTTGATCCAAGCTAGCACTAGTCCAAGTGCCGTACCCGTGATCCTTGTTCCAAAGACGGATTATACGTTACGGTTATGCATGGACTATCGTCCAACCAATGCTATCACCGTGCATTATCGACATCCCATACCACGTCTCGATGACATGCTTGATGAGTTGTGTGGAGCCACTATTTTTTCGAAAATTGATCTTCGTAGTGGTTACCATCAAATACGCATGGCTGAAGGTGATGAGTGGAAAACCGCCTTCAAGACCAAACTTGGTCTCTATGAATGGTTGGTTATGCCCTTCGGTTTGTCTAATGCCCCATCCACCTTCATGCGCCTAATGAATCATATCTTGCGTTCTCTCATTGGAAAAAGTGTTGTTGTCTATTTCGATGATATTCCTGTTTATAGCAAATCACTTGAGGACCACATAACACATGTCAAGGAAGTTTTGCAAATCCTTCGACATGAAAAGCTTTATGCTAATCTTCCCAAGTGCACTTTTGCTAAAGACAAGTTGATTTTTCTTCGATTTGTCGTTTCTTCGAAGGGAATTGAAGTTGATGTTTCCAAGGTATAGGACATACGAGATTGGCCCATCCCAACAAATGTGAGTGAACTCCAAAGTTTTTATGGGTTGGCCTGTTTCTATTGTCGCTTTGTGAAAGACTTTTCGACCATTGCTTGTCCCCTTAATGAATTGACCAAAAAGAATGTCACCTTCGTGTGGGGCAAAGCACAACAAAAAGCTTTTGATGACCTCAAAAAGAGGCTCACCGAAGCACCTCTCCTTGCGTTACCGGATTTCACAAAAACTTTTGAGATAGAGTGTGATGCTAGTGGTATTGGCATTGGAGGAGTCCTTATGCAAAACGGACGTCCTATAGCCTACCATAGCGAGAAACTTGATGGTGCTCGCCTTAACTATCCCATTTATGACAAAGAGCTTTTTGTCTTAGTTCGTGTCCTCCAAGTTTGGCAACACTACCTTTGGCCCAAGGAATTTGTCATACATTCCGACCATGAGTCGTTGAAATATCTCAAAGGCCAAGCTAACTTGAGCAAGAGACATGCTAAGTGGGTTGAGTTCATGGAGTCTTTTCCTTACATTGTCAAGTATAAGAAGGGCAAAGATAATGTAGTTGCGGACGCATTGTCCCACAAACATACAAGCCTTCTTACGAGACTTGAAATCAACGTGTTGGGTCTTGAGGAAATAAAATCTTTGTATGCTTCCGACCCGTTCTTTGAACCAATTTTCGCAAAGTGCTCCAATGACAAAGGAGTTGATGATTTCTATTTGCATAAGGGCTTTCTATTTAAACAAAACAAGCTATGCATTCTGAAGTCGTCGCTTCAACTTTTGCTCCTCTAAGAATCTCATGGTGGAGGCCTCAAGGGTCACTTTGGTCGCGACAAGACATTGGACATGCTCTCCAACCACTACTTTTGGCCCAAGATGAAGCGTGACGTGGAGCGCTACATTCAACGATGCACGACATGTGTTCAAGCTAAGTCGCAAGCTAATCCCTATGGTCTTTATATGCCATTGCCTATTCCTCATACACCTTGGTCCGACATTAGCATGGATTTCGTGTTAGGATTGCCTAGATCTAAGCATGGTCATGACTCTATATTTGTTGTTATGGATCGTTTTTCCAAAATGGCACACTTCATACCGTGCCATAAGACCGACGATGCTTCACATGTTGCAAATCTGTTTTTCAGGGAAATTGTCCGTCTTCACGGTGTGCCAAGGACAATCGTCTCCGACCGCGACGTCAAATTCATGAGCTACTTATGGAAGACCCTCATGGCCAAGCTCGGCGTCAAGCTCCTCTTTTCATCCGCATCGCATCCTCAAACTGATGGCCAAACCGAAGTTGTCAACCGAAGCCTCGGAACTCTCCTACGTGTGCTGGTCAAGAAAAACTTGAAGGATTGGGAGGAATGCATCCCACACGCCGAGTTCTCCTACAACCGTGCCAAGCACTCAACAACCAAGATGAGTCCATCCATGATCGTCTATGGTTTCGAGGCCCTCACCACGCTCGACATCCTACCACTACCTCTACATGAGCGAACGAACATGGACGTTGAGAAGCGCGCACAAGCTATGAAGAAGCTTCATGAAGAAACAAGATCTACTATCAATTCAAGGTTAAACAAGGACAAGAAGGAGGTGATCTTTGAAGAAGGTGACCTTGTGTGGATACACCTAAGCAAAGACCGCTTCCCCAAGGAACGTGACTCCAAGCTCAAGCCAAGAGGAGATGGTCCCTTCAAGGTCCTCAAACGAATCAACAACAACGCCTAAATCATCGACATACCAACCTCCAAGTACCTTGCATGCAATACATTCAATGTCAAGGACCTCTCACCCTACCATGGAGATGTTTAAGATGATATCCATGAAGAGTCGAGGATGACTCTTTCCCAAGGGGGGGGGGGGGGCAGCTGATGCAGCCCGTCCTACGGACGCTTCTACATCTACACCAACAAGTCCCCCAAGTGGACCCATGACTCGTGCCCGAGCCAAACTCCTACAAGCTAAGGTGAACTCGCTCCTCTCCTCGTGCCGATTCGATACCTCCTTGGATGGTATGCTACTTCATGCAACTACCCTATGCATCATCAGGTACAAAGCCTCGACACATCACCAAGCTACCAAGGATGGTGGACAAGGAGCAGAACATGAAGCAAACGCTGCTGGAGCTGCTCAGACCGGAGTCTCCGGTCTGCGCACAACGGAGTCTCTAGCCTGCCACAGTCTCCGGCCTGAAGACACCGGAGACTCCGGCCCTCTCTCCGGTCTAACCCCCTGCACCAGGCCCTGGGACAGTCTGACGACCCCTCCGGAGGCTGGTCCGGAGACTACACCGGATTCTCCGGTCTAGACCAGAGTCTCTGGTCCACCACACGGGAGTCTCTGGTCCAACCGTCACCAGGCATGAAAAGGCCTTTGGGCCTTCGGCCCATGTACCCCTTAGTCCGTCCAGAACTTGTATTTTATTCCTAAAGTACCCCTATTTAAGTGGTTGGCCTATATATTGTCCCCCACATCCATTGTAAACCCTAGGCATGATATTGGAATTAGTGGAAACCCCTTTGTGGATCTATCTAATTCTTGCCTCATGCTCCTTGACTAAGGAGCACCAATATCCCCAAACCTCGTTGGAGTTTGCATCGTGCCTCCGTGTTGTACAAGGCCTAGGCATCGGTGTCCCTTTTCCTAGACGACAAGATCTCACCGAGTCTCCAATCTCGCCGTGTTGGTTCGAGAGAGAGTCCTCCGCCCGACGCCGATCCTAGTGATTGCGCTGGACCGGTCACCGCCGGCGTGAGCTATTGGTGTGTATCGTGGTTTTGCGTGTGTGTTCATCGCGTTCTTCTTGCGTGCGTTTGTCGTGTTCATCCTCCCCTCCTCTCCCCGCACTCCATCCTCGATTTGAAACGGAATCGTGAAAGATCAGGCCACCCTAGAGGTTAACCCTCAACACTCATCAAAGATAGAGGAACATTGGTTAATTCGTTAGTTCCTTGCGCTAGTCCCTTGCAAAGGAGGACATAGTGCAAGATGGATGGGTTGTTCCGAACATCTCTCATCTCACTTTTGGTGGCAAGGAGAACACTCTTCGTTTTTCCACTCGAATTTGGCTTGTGGCTCTCACTCACTATGAGGTGGTTCTCACTCTCACCGCTCTTCTCACAAGTAGGTGTTGTGCTTTGCGCCCTCGCTAAAGCCTTTGCATTGTCCGCAATTATTTGGCTAGTAGTCATCGGTTGCAAAACACATGTTTTGTTGAGGCATTTGAAGGTGTATATATTGGTGCGACCATCATGTTGAGCAGCCTTGTCAAATTGCCATGGTCGACCAAGAAGCATGTGGCAAACTGTCATAGGAACCACATCACACTCCACCGTATCTTTGTAAGGACCAATGGCGAAGGAGACCAATACGGTATGCTTGATCTTCACGGACCCTTGGTCACTTAGCCAGTGCACGTGGTAGGGGTGCTTGTGTGGATGGAGGTTGAGGTTGAGCTTCTCACACAACTCGGTGCTAGCAAGGTTGTGACAACTCCCTCCGTCAATGATTACCTTGATAGATTTGCCATGGATGCCGGATCGTGTTTGGAAGATATTGGAGCGTTGGTCTTCATGCTCTTGTTCTTGAGTGGTCAAGATCCTTGTGACGACAAGCGATGGACTTGCGTCATGTTCACACATGAGGAGTTCTTGATCATCTTCCACTCGTTGCCTTGCCATTGCTTCCTTGACACGGGCATCAAACTCATCTTCACTCAAGTACTCTTCATCACCATTGTCATGGATGAACAAGACTTTCTTGTTTCCACATTCGGCCGACTTGTGTCCTTTACCTCCACACTTGTAGCATTCACCGTTGAAGGGTGTATCACTCTTTGCTTGTTTGCCACTTGGGGGCAGTTTTCCTAGAGGAAGTGATGAGGACATCCCTACAATTACACCTACCCCAATTGCTAATGAAGATGTTCCAATTGCAAAGAAGGATCAATCCAATGAGATAAGGATTGGACCAATCACAAGAGCTCGTGCCAAGCTACTGGAACAACAGGTGAACTTGTTTCTTAATGAACCTGGTGTTTTAATTAATGAGAATTTTATACTACCTAAGTCGTTGAATTATTGCATGATCAGGTACTTAGGAGAAGATGGTGAAGCACGGAGCGAGGAGATAATGGAACAAGGCGTGTTGATCAATGAAGAATGCGCGAGGGAGGAGAGGGAGGAAGCGCAAGGAGCTGTCCAAGACGAAGATCAACAAGAGGAGGACGTTCTCTGTCGCGGCAGAGAAAATCATCGTTTCTCTGCCACGGCAGGCTGCCGCGGTAGGAAAACCGAGTCCTACACTGCCACGACAGGTTGCCAGCGGCAGAAGCAAGCGACTACAACTCTGCCACGGCAGAGCTAGTTTGATTGAACCCATGTTGGGTCTGTTTGTATCCATTAGTGGGTGGGACCAACTCGGATCCACCCTTAGGCCACCGCCTCCCAGACCCTTAAATAGATGGGGGCGCACTAGTTTAGGTTTTTGAGACCACGTTAAAATATTTTGGAGTTGTTTCTTTCATAGATCTCTGGAATTACCCTGTGTTCAAATCTACCAACTATAATTGAGTGTGATCTGTTGTTCCATTGGGAATTAGTAGATTGCATACTACCGTTCATGGTCACGGCTGCGTGTGCAAGAGTATGGTGTTGTGAATATCCTACAAGGTTCGAGATCTGTGGCACTGGCATCAGGGATCAAGCGGGAGAGATCATAGCTACTCACTAGTTATCTATCATCCATCATCATCATCGCCATCCACTTACTGAGAAGATCGGGCCACCCCATATCAGGAAGTGTGGGCTTGAAGGAAGGCTTGGAGGTACTTGAGGAGCTTTCATTGAAAGTTGTTGGTGTAGCCGTTGAAGCTTGCTTCCATTGAAAGTTGTTGGTGTAGCGGTTGAAGCTTCCATTAGTACAACCGTGCCAAGCACTCAACAACCAAGATGAGTCCATTCATGATCGTCTATGGTTTCGAGCCCCTCACCGCGCTCGACATCCTACCACTACCTCTCCATGAGTGCACAAACATGGACGTTGAGAAACGCGCACAAGCTATGAAGAAACTTCATGAAGAAACAAGAGCTACTATCGAACAACAAGTCCTTCGCCAAGCTTCAAGGTTAAACAAGGACAAGAAGGAGATGATCTTTGAAGAAGGTGACCTTGTGTGGATACACCTAAGCAAGGACCGCTTCCCCAAGAACGTGACTCCAAGCTCAAGCCAAGAGGAGATGGTCCCTTCAAGGTCCTCAAAAGAATCAACAACAACGCCTACATCATCGACATACCGACCTCCAAGTACCTTGCAAGCAATACATTAAATGTCAAGGATCTCTCACCCTACCATGGAGATGTTTAAGATGATATCCATGAAGAGTCGAGGATGACTCTTTCCCAAGGGGGGGGGGCAGCTGATGCAGCCCGTCCTACGGACGCTTCTACATCTACACCAACAAGTCCCCCAAGTGGACCCATGACTCGTGCCTGAGCCAAACTCCTCCAAGCTAAGGTGAACTCGCTCCTCTCCTCGTGCCAATTTGATACCTCCTTGGATGGTGTGTCACTTCATGCAACTAACCTATGCATCATCAGGTACGAAGCCTCGACACATCACCAAGCACCCAAGGATGGTGAGCAAGGAGGGATAACACGGCATCGCCGTCCCTAGAGGGATGCTCACCAAGCAACTCACACAATGGTTTTAGACTTAATTTCTAGCTAACCCTAAACTAGAGGGCGTTCTAGGGCTTATATGGCCGCTAGAACGTCGAAACGATGCGAAACGTAAACATGGCCGATACAGTCAGATTCGTATGAGGAATCCACGCCTGTTTTAATTTCAAGACTTCTGTCTGTCCAAATAGAGTGTTCCTTCTTCTTGATGATCTTCTCTTGCGCCTTCCTCCCGCTCCTCGCTCGCGCATACCGTGCCCATATCATCATCCCCCCTTCAAGAAGCGTTATCCCCAACGCTTGCGGGCCGGTCGGAAAGTTGGCGTGATATGAACAATCGCTTCATGCGTCTTCGCCATCTTCAAGTCTTGCCTACCTTCCACTCCACAACCTCCCTCTCGGCGTGTTTGACTTGAAACAGCCCTTGGCACCTGCACCTCCTTGCTCCTCCATACGAGCTTTGACCTAGGCGCCATCGTATTCTTCTTCGCAACTCTTGTTGGAACTCATGGTTGCTGAACATGGACCTTCCTTGCATGACCTGGCATAGGATGAGTAATGCCTGGACCACACAACTGACGAACATGTCCATCCTTGCCTCTATGCATCCGCACAACTGTCCCAACAAAATGCCTCATAGGTGTGCTAACAAAACTGCTCTTGTTACCCCACTGCACCTCATGCACTGGAACATCAGGAGCACAACTATCATCCGTCTGAACACCTGTGTCAACACAAACAACCTTCTGAACACATGCTGCAATATCCTTCCACTCAGCAATAAGAGGATGCACTTCAACTAGGTTGTCACTAACAAGTTCCACTGGCTTGTCATCTACAGGCATAGCTGAAGCAATATCGACATCGTCGCATTGTGCATCATGCTCTCCATCCTGCACCTTAGCTAGCCTAGATTTTGGCTTAGCCCTGCACACCTTCTCCTTATGTACCACCAGCTCTACATCAGACTTTATGTGATCATCCTGCATAGGTTTCAAAGTCTACTGTTTGCCACCATGCACAAAAGAATATGTATTTGCTCGTCCAGCATGTGTACCATTGCGATCATACTTGATGCAGCCCGTCCTACGGATGCTTCTACATCTACAACAACAAGTCCCCCAAGTGGACCCATGACTCGTTCCAGAGCCAAACTCCTCCAAGCTAAGGTGAAGTTGCTCCTCTCCTCGTGCCAATTTGATACCTCCTTGGATGGCGTGCTACTTCATACCACTAATTTGTGCATCATCAGGTACGAGCCCTCGCCGCGTCGACCCACGAGCCCTGAAGCTACACCTGAGCTGAAGCTGCCAAAGCCAGAGTGTCCAGCGCGACTCAGTCGGAATGTCCGGCCTGCCCGAGCCCGAACCTGGCGCGGACATTCTGTGTGCCAGTTCGGACACTGTCCGGAGTGTCCGGCCACCCCGGACTGTCCGGCCCACTCGACCCGGAGTATCCGGCCACCCCGGACTGTCCGGCCCACTCGACCCAGAGTGTCCGGCCCAAGTGATGGGCCTACGAGCCTAGCTGGCCCTATGGCCCATGTACCCCTCCACTTCGCCCAGAACTCTACTTTAATGCCTGAATTACCCCTGAACTTGTGGATGGCCTATATATAGACCCCCACCTCCATTGTAAACCCTAGGCTTGATATTGGAAGTAGTGGAAACCCCTTTGTGGATCTATCTAATTCTGCCTCATGCTCCTTGACTAAGGAGCTCCAATATCCCCAAACCTCGTTGGAGTTTGCATTGTGCCTCTGCGTTGTACAAGGCCTAGGCATCGGTGTCCCTTTGCCAAGATGTCAAGATCTCACCGAGTCTCCCATCTCGTCGTGCCGGTTCGAGAGAGAGTCCTCCGCCCGACGCCGATCCTAGGGATTGCGCCAGACCGGTCACCCCCGGCGTGAGCTATTGGTGTTTATCAGTGGTTTTGCGTGTGTGTGTTCATCGCGTTCTTCGTGTGTGTGTTCGTCGTGTTCATCTTTCCCTCCTTCCCCCGCACTCCACCCTCGATTTGAAAGGGAATCGTGAAAGATCGGGCCACCCTAGAGGTTTTCCCTCATCATATTGGTATCAAGAGCTTCGTTGCTCACGATTTCCCCCACAAATTTTTCTTCTATCCACCAAAAATTCGAAAATCCCCACAAAAAACAGCCCATATTTGCCTTTGGATCGATCTCTTGATTTGGAGTGTTATTTGTGGTTTTGATCCGACCAAACCTTGTCTAAGGTGATGAGGACATATACAGGGATTATAATGATTCTGACTGCGTGAACTGGAAGGAAATATTGAGTCAAATCAATAATGACTATTAGGTGAATTCATTCCTAATTGAACCTGATGTTTTACTTAATGAGAACTTTATACTACCTAAGTCTATACATCTTTGTATGATCAGGTTTATTGATAACACAAGCGTTGCGCGAGGAGGAGAGTTGCAGCAAGAAGGACAAGCGCTGATTTGCAATATCAACAAGTGCGCGAGGGAGGAGCGGGAGGCATGCGCACTAGGAGGCAATGAGGAAATCACGTATGAGCAAAAGAGAGAGATGGCGCACCAAGAATTACATGTTTGAGGTGTTCCACAACGTTTGGACTGCGTGCCAATAAGGCCGAACCCATATATGGGTCGGTATGTATCAGTTTGAGTCGAACCGAGTCAGTTTGGGCCAAGTTATGGCTGTTTTTAGGCCCGTTTAGTGGGGAGGACGCCCCAGCCCTCATATAAACCTACGTAGCCGTCACAAGGATAGGTTTTAGACCACGTTAAAATATTTTGGAGTTGTTTCTTTCATAGAACCTCTGGAATTACCCTATGTTCGAATCTACCAACTATAATTGAGTGTGATCTGTTGTTCCTATTGGGAATTGGTAGATTGCATACTACCGTTCGTGGTCACGGCTGCGTGCGCAAGAGTGTGGTGTTGTGAATATCCTACAAGGTTCGAGATCTGTTGCTGATGAGGACATCCATACTATTCCACTATCTCGTACTCCTATTCACAATGAAGATGTTGCTGCAAAGAACAAGTCCAATGAAATCAGGATTGGACCCATTACAAAGCTCGTGCAATGCTGATTGAGCAACAGGTGAATTCACTCTTAATTGAACCTGATGTTTCACTTAATGAGAACTTTATACTACCTAAGTCTATGCATCTTTGTATAGGTTTATTGATAAAACAAGCGTTGCGCGAGGAGGAGGAGAGTTGCAGCAAGAAGGACAAGCGCTGATTTCCAATATCAACAAGTGCGCGAGGGAGGAGCGGGAGGCAGGCGCACTAGGACGCAATGAGGAAATCACGTATGAGCAAGAGCGAGAGATGGCGCACCAAGAATTACATGTTTGAGGTGTTCCACGATGTTTGACTGTGTGCCAATAACGCCGAACCCATATATGGGTCGGTATGTATCAGTTTGAGTCGAACCGAGTCAGTTTGGGCCAAGTTATGGCTGTTTTTAGGCCCGTTTAGTGGGGAGGACGCCCCAGCACTCATATAAACCTCCGTAGCCGTCACAAATTAGTGTTTAGATCCACGTTAAAATATTTTGGAGTTGTTTCTTTCATAGAACCTCTGGAATTACCCTGTGTTCGAATCTACCAACTATAATTGAGTGTGATCTGTTGTTCCATTGGGAATTAGTAGATTGCATACTACCGTTCGTGGTCACGGCTGCGTGTGCAAGAGTGTGGTGTTGTGATTATCCTACAAGGTTCGAGATCTGTTGCGCTGGCATCAGGGATCGAGCGGGAGAGATCATAGCTACGCACTAGTTATCTATCATCCACCATCATCATCGACATCCGCTTACTGAGAAGATCTGGCCACCCTATATCATCTTGGTTTCAGATTTCCAGTGTTGCCTCGGTTAGCATCCACAAATCCATCCATAGATTAGTTGTTTTTGTCCTATACAGAAAAACCCACACAAAAATATTAGGGTTCATGGTTCATTGCCATAGCCTAGATAACACTGTTCGTGAGTTCTAGTTGCTCATCGTAATCCTTTTGTGTAGCCTTTCTTCTAAATCTGAGTCGTAGTTTTTGTCTAGTTTTCGTCTGTTTTTGATCCGTTGTCGGAGTCCCTAGACTATTTCTAGACAGTTCGTCGTGTTCTTGGGTCTTAGATCTAGTAGATCTGTTTTATTTTAGTCTCAGGTTGTAGATCCGTTTGAAAGAAGGAGAAAAAAAGCAAACCGATCAGATCTAGACTTGTACTGAGTTTGCTTCACGTTGAAAAAAAAGAAAAAAATCGTCTCGCTGCCTCACGCCTGACCGCAGACGGGTCTGTGCTCCAGCAAAAAAAATTGGACTGTTGCCTTACCACAGACAGGTCTGTCCTCATACGAGAAATTTTTGTGTCTGCCGACATTCTGCCGCGGCAGGATTTTAGGCCGTTTTTCTGCCGTGGCACAGACCAATTCTCAGGTCAAATTTTTTTCTTTTTTTGTTTATTTTTTTACTGAGTCCACATAACGTACCTATGCTTGGGAGCCTTAGTAAGGCTTTCTTTGTGTCTAAAACTATCCTACGAGACTAGCGTGCTTAGTGCTCTACGGGCTGCTCAGTTTAGCAATCTTGTGCCCGTTTCGTTGAGCCATTGCTACCATCTCTCCTTGTGCATTGCAACACGAGCATTCCTCCGACATACCTTACTTTATTGAGCTCATTTTCATAGTTGCAATTGCCCCATTTATCTCCACCGTGTGTGTTTCCGTGGGTCTTTGTCATACGATCAGCACTAGGACTTGTTTGCGGTGTAGTTAGGATACCATACCTACAGCTCCACCATAAATAACCTGTGTGTGCTGCGATCGTTCTCTATACCTTTGGTATTCACTTCATCACATCAGTGCTTCAATCCTTGATTTCGAATTGGTAAGCATCACTATTCACTTTGGAACGGTAAGATCTGCTTTCTTGTCAGTTTTTGAGTGAGTTGTGAGTGTGCCACCAAAATAGTTTTGTGTTTTTGCACTAATGTACTAATCATGACTTCTACTAGTGTTGATGTGATGCAGAAATCAGATGATGTTTACCATGACTATTTAGCTATTGTGGTTGGCATGGCATATGATCCAACTACAATCAAGTGGCGATTGGAAAGTTCCGCCACACCTGTAGAATATCAGATTTGGGAAATTGATATGGGATTTGGTTTTGCGAGATGTCGTACTTTCGATAGCAAGTTTAATGGCCATATAGAATACATTCTTGCTCACCGACGTGTGGATGAAGAGGTAGCTCGTTGGTGGAAGGACGCAAGGATTGTGTATGGTGTCATGGGTAAAAAAATCCTTTGGGAAGATTTCAAGCAATTTCTACGTTCTATGTTGTTGAACAACTGCGAATGGCCTCTTCCAGAAATTTTGAGAGTGGAAACTAATGAGAAATGTGAGTTGTCTACTAACGTAATCATGTCTACTCCTAGTGTTGTATCTTGTGATGTGCAGGTTGCTTTTGAAGAAAGGGAGCCGCCTATTTTACAACCTGCATCACACGATCTGGTATTGTTTTGCAGGTTGCTCATGAAGAAAGGGAGGATGATGAAGATATATACAGGGATTATGATGATTCTGACTGCCTGAACTGGAAGGAAATACTGAGTCAAATCAATAATGACTATCAGGTGAATTCATTCCTAATTGAACCTGATGTTTTACTTACTGAGAACTTTATACTACCTAAGTCTATGCATCTTTGTATGATCAGATTTATTGATAACACAAGCGTTGCGCGAGGAGGAGGAGGAGAGTTGTAGCAAGAAGGACAAGCGCTGATTTCCAATATCAACAAGTGAGCGAGGGAGGAGCGGGAGGCATGCGCACTAGGAGGCAATGAGGAAATCACGTATGAGCAAGAGAGAGAGATGGCACACCAAGAATTACATGTTTGAGGTGTTCCACGACGTTTGGACTACGTGCCAATAAGGCCGAACCCATATATGGGTCGGTATGTATTAGTTTGAGTTGAACCGAGTCAGTTTGGGCCAAGTTATGGCTGTTTTTAGGCCCGTTTAGAGGGGAGGACGCCCCAGCCCTCATATAAACCTACGTAGCCATCACAAGTTAGGTTTTAGACCACGTTAAAATATTTTGGAGTTGTTTCTTTCATAGAACCTCTAGAATTACCCTGTGTTCGAATCTACCAACTATAATTGAGTGTGATCTGTTGTTCCATTGGGAATTAGTAGATTGCATACTACCGTTCGTGGTTACGGCTGCGTGCGCAAGAGTGTGGTGTTGTGAATATCCTACAAGGTTCGAGATCTGTTGCGCTGGCATCAGGGATCGAGCGGCAGAGATCATAGCTACGCACTAGTTATCTATCATCCACCATCATCATCGCCATCTGCTTACTGAGAAGATCGGGCGACCCCATATCGTAAGGAGTTGGTCCAGCTCTATCATTCGTTTCCCAGCCTGATTTGGCCAGTTTTTCGCGGATTTGAGGCCTGAAGGCGAGGATTTTCGCTCAAGAACACGAGCAGGAAACCCGCGCCGGAGTGTCCGGCTCGTACCAACCAGAGTGTCCGGCCCGACCGGAGTGTCCGACCGAACCAGACCGGAGTGTCCGGCCTGACCGGAGTATCCGGCCCAGACAAACCGGAGTATCCGGCTGTAACGCCTATTTTGACTATTTTGCCTCATTTTTCGCATTGGCTAATCTCTATTGTTTGCTTGTGTCCCGTGTGTGTGTGTCAGCAACTACCAGCAAGCTTCCACATCATCAACTTCCGCGCTCACCGACACCACGGACCACGAACATCATCCCGCACCACCGACGCCAAGTTCATCATCAAAGAAGGTATAACTTGCGTCACCTTGTTAACCCCATCTTCCTTTGTGTGTACCTATCCCATGAGAGTGGCTCATCTTGTGTTTGCTTGAGCATTGTGCATTTGTCCTTGGATAGTGACAGTGCAAGAGCCAGCTGTCATCGCCCCGGAGTCTCCGCTGTCATCGCCCCGGAGATTCCGCCCGGAACCAGCCGGAGTGTCCGGCGCGACTCGGCCGGAGCCTACCCCAGCCCCAACATGGCGTGGACATTCAGAAGACCAGTTCGGACACTACCCGGACTACTACCCGGAGTGTCCGGCTACCCCGGACTATCCGGTCACTCCGACCCGGACTGTCCGGCCCAAGTGATGGGCCTGCGAGCCAACAGCTGGGCCCTTCGCCCATGTACCCCTCTATTTCGCACCAAACCCTAGTTCTATGCCCAAACTACCCCTGAACTTGTGGCTGGCCTATAAATAGAGGCCCCCACCCCCTCATGTATCCCTTAGGCATAGATGATAGACTAAAGAAAACCCCCCTTTGTGGAATCTCTAGTTTTGCCTCATCCCCTTCTACCAAAGGGGATCGACTATCGTCACCCGATGCCAAGACGTCAAGACCCTCTCCAAGGTGTTCTTCCCTCTCCGCTTGGGATTGACGGGAGCACGTTGACCGATCTTTCCTTGCGAGGATTCTATCGGACCGGTGGCCACCGGTGAGAGCAATCGGCCTTGTATCGTGTGTGTTTTGCGTGTATTCATCGTGTTCTTCGCGAGGTGTGCTGTCCGATTTCGCTACCTTCTCCCTTTCCCCTCGCTTTCCCATCGATTTGACCACGAGATCCGTGAAGATCGGGCCACCCTAGAGGTTTGCCCTCATCATCTGGTATCAGAAGCTTTTGGTTGCCACGGATTTCTCCTCGATTTGGTCTTTTTCTCCATAAATTCAAAAATTCCACCAAAAATAGCCCCAATTCGTGTTTTGGACCGATCTGTGATTTGAGTGCGTTTTGGTAGGTTTTGATCCATGGATTACTTGCTAAACTTGTTGATCTACCTTCCCCTGCGTTTCCATAGCCTAATTCCTTGATTTCCCCCATCACTTTGAGGTTTTGGTTCGAGTTTTTCCGCCAAAACTCGTCCTGTTCGTGTTCTGGAAGGTTTTGGTACGACCGGACCGGACTGTCCGGCTAAAACGGACCGGAATATCCGCCCCGCCGGAGTGTCCGGCCTAAACTGACCGGATTCTCCGCCCCGGCCGGACTGTCCGGCCTGCGCGCACCGGACTGTCCGCCCCCCTGCTGACAGAAAAATCTGCTTCACGGTTTTGAGCATAACTTTTGCATACGAACTCGGATTTTGGTGTGCTTTAGCTCGTTTTGAAGAGGAGAAAGAGCTCTACATCATCATCTCTGTGGTTCATGCTATCTACTCCATCCAAATTCCGTGAGCAAGGCGGAATCCACCAATAAAGGGTGAAGATTGGCGACGAAAGGTATAAACATTCCGCGACTTCTCCCCACTTGCATCCCTTTGTGAGCCACACTATCTTTGCGTTCAACAAACACCTATCGAGACTAGTTCCTCCTATGATTGCTTGGGCTATGCACATTTGATACTTGTAGAATATCGTGCAAAAGTTGTGAGCGCGCTATCTCATATAGTTATCTTGTATAGTTGTTGGCACAAAGAAGAGGCAAGTGAAAAATAAAAGAAAAAGAGAAAAAAATAGAAAAAGAGAAAAAGAAGAAAAATAAAGAAAGAAACAAGTGCCTCGTAGAATAGGAAGCGCAAGCTCGATGAATATCAAAAAGGTGGTACTTATTGTGCATATCTTGTAGCCCACCAATTTAGTGCAATCGAACTAGCATCTCTCCTTGCACTTGTGCGACACGAGCTTATAGTCTTCGCTAGGTAATCATTTGGTTCTTAGCTCTCTTTCTCCGTCGCACAAGTCCCATTTATCCCACCGTGTGTGTTTCCTTGTATATATTTCCTCTTGTGGATTGACTTGTTTTGCTTTGTGATCATTGTGGTTCTTTACTTGCCATTACAACATCTTGATTTCGGATTGTTCTTGGACACGCCACCTTCCATACCTATCCACCATAAGCTTTGTGTGTGTGTGTGTTTTTTAGTGGTTAGTTGGTTTTGGTGTTCCGCGTGAACTTCACTTTGCTTGGTTTTGATTGCTCTCAAGTGTTGCCACTTGCACGATACTATCTTCCAAGATAAAGTAAGGTTTGGCGTTGCATCCCTAACCCCCCTACCACTTCCATATACACCACTTGGTCTTGTGAATCATGTCTAGGGACTCCGGAACCGAGGATGATATCTATGAAGAATCCATGAGGAGCCACCACGACTACGACTCCACAAGTATAGAGGACATGATGGAGCACTACCCCGACAATGGCTCTGCATGCTTTGAGGACCCGGAGCATTACACCTATGACGGCTCCACATGCATGGAAGACATGGAGCACGTCATCAATTATGGCTCCTCAAGCATGGAGGACTTGGAGCTCTATATCGACAATGGCTCCTCATGCATGGAGTACATGGAGCACTACACCGACAATGGCTCCACATGCTTGGGTGATATGGAGTACTACATCAACAACGACTCCCCAAGCATGGACGACTTCGAGTGCTTCAACGACGACGCCTCACCAAGCATGGAGGACATGGCGAGCTTCACCAACTTTGAGGGCTCTTCCTTGAGCCATGAAGAATACCTCCACCGCTTAGATATGGAGGACTACTACGCCAAGTTAGCAGAGACGCATCATCAAGAAACCATGACCTTCAAGGCCAAGCGTGCCACACCAAAGGGCACCACCTACTTCGATGATCCACCTCCAAGGCGTCAAGCGCCACCACCTACATGGCGTCATGCACGACCATCTCCAAGGCGTCAAGTGCACCAACCTCTAAGGCAACAAGTGCCACCGCCTACAAGAAGAGTGGCGCCCCAACATCATCTTCCCAAAGAGGCGCCACCAAGCAAGAATCCCCATCGACATACATCCTCTAGAGATCATCACCAACATCAAGAGGATACAAGACGTCATTCAAGGCATTTTCGCCATGAAGATGGAGAGTACATGTTGAGCACCATCCATAATGCTCAACGAAGCTCAAGAAGGCACCACCATGAAAAGAAAAGTGCCAAGGACAAGAAGCATCGTCACGAGCGTCATGTGGATGATCAAGTGCGCCATCTACATCAATCTTTGGCAAGGCACGCCAATGACCTCCGTCGACACCATCATAAGGCACCTTCAACTACTCGTTCCACCACCAAAATGGCACCAAGAGCAAGCTCTCCTCTACGCCATCAAGCTTCAACGCCAAGACTTGACGTCCTAGATGACGCATGCAACCTCATGGATGAGGAGGACGAAGACCTCTACTTCGCCAAGTTGGACGAGTACGTCAAGAGGACTACACAAGCCAAGGTGCAAGATGGCGACGACAAGGTCAAGATTGGTGAGCATGGGATTTTCCCTTCACCAAAGGAGGCGCAAGGAGTTGAGAGAACCGAACCTACCCCCATATGCTTGAGTGATGATGTGGTACCAATCCCATGTGAGCATGAGAGCCACTTAGCCCACTTGAGTGAAAACAAGAGTGCGATGAGTGACTCCACCATACGTGAGATTGAGTGCTTCCACTTGGAGGGCATGAGTGATACACCTAGTGATTTGAGAGTGGTAGTTGATAGGTCATGTGAGACCACTTTGATTTCTAACGACTTACCCTCAACCTCTAGTGTGTTATCCCATGATGTGCTAGGTTCCATGGATAAAGAAGCGCCAAGCTTGGAGATGATGATGCCTCCGAACGATAAGATGTACATGGTGGATGAAGATGATGCCATCCCCATACATGATGAAGAAGTCGCCCACATGGAGGCCAACACTACCACAACACCCACTTCATATGAGAGGTATGAACAAGGTAAGAATACAGGTGTTGATGATGCCATGATCCCACTAGTGGACATGATGACTTGTGATGATTGGCATGCTATGGATGATGTTTGTGATATCACATATGCTTCATTTGTATTTCCATGTGATACTTTGCCTTCGCATAATGTTGACCATGTGAAATTATTTGATTGTGATGATATTGCCATAGACATGCCATGCTCTAAACATTATGTTGATGATATCATTGCTTGAACTTTGTTGAACAATTGCTCTTTCCAATGTTTTGCTTGCAATGATGTTACCAATAGTACCCCTCGAACCATGCTTTGTCATGAATGTTTTACAATCTCTCTCGTTGCTCGCAATAAGATGAACAATTGCTCTTTCACTTGTTTTGCTTGCAACAATAATTCTCATATGTATTCTATTGAGATGGCCCCCATAGCTTTCTCAAATTTTGGAGATTTTGGTAAATGCCATGATAAGCATGTTCACCACTTGCATACTCACCATGCATCTATTTCATACTTGATTGACACTCATGGTGATGTGCACAAGAAGAGATATGTCATGATGGATGATGTATTTCTCTACCATGCACACACGTTCTTCCTTTTGTGTTTGATGTGTGTAGGTACCCGCATGATCATGTCAACCTTGGCTGAGCAAGAGTTGACAAAAAGAGCTCTAGAGAGCATCCCCCAAGTGAGTTCAAGATCGAACCCAGCTCTGATACCTTTTGCATGCTTTGCATCTCTCATGTTGAACAATTGCTCTTTCCTATGGTTTGCTTGCAAGCATGTTAATGGTATTTTTTCACCTTGTGACAATCATGTTTCGTTGCTATTGGATATTGATGCTTTGTGTGTTGCCACAAAATGTTGAACAATTTCTCTTTCCGATGTTTTGTGTGTAACCATAATGCCATTTTGCGCATGTATTGTCATGAGAGCTTCCAAGTCTCTCGTATGGTTGTTGCAACAAACATAAGGACCACTTGCTCTTTCATATGGTTTGTTTGCAAACATGTTGTTTTTGCTTCCGCTTGCGATACTCATACCCCCATGATTTTGGCTTTTGATGATATGTGTATGGCATCCAACATATTGAACAATTGTTCTTTACTATGGTTGGTTTGCACACATAATGATGTGGCTTTGGATATTCTTCCTCATGTGTTTTTGCCGAATTCTCCTAGCTTTGCATCAAAGATGTTGATCAATATTTTAGTCAATTGCTTTGAGTGCCACACTAAGATGTTATATGGAGTTTTTGAGTTCCCACATTTGGATGATGTTCAATTAACTTCCATGCACTTTAACCTTGCATACGCATTTCGTTTGCGATACTTGAGTTGTGCTAATAGTGTCGTGCACAAGAATGGACATGCCACCAATGACATGCTCCTCTATCACACACAAACATATTTTGCTTGGTCTTTGTTGTGTGAAGGTACAATTGCTTACGCGTCAACCTCTATGGACAAAGAGTTGACAAGACGAATCGAAGAGAGTTACCTAGGGCTACCCTTCAATGAGCTATCTCTACATTATAAGGTGACTTCCTTCTACTTGAGGACTCATGCTATAATCTTCATGAATTGGCTACTCTCTGAGTGTTGCTTCGCTTTTGTTGTGAGCTTTGTAGGCTTCATGGAAGGTGAAGGAACATTGAAGAGTTGCCACATCAAGCTTCTCAAGGACGACTATATGGTGAACCCCAGGATCAAGAAGGTCTCTCGACATCATCTTCTTAGGACGAGCATGAAGAGTCGAGGACGACTCTTTTTGAAGGGGGGGAGCTGATGCAGCCCGTCCTACGGACGCTACTACATCCACAACGCCAAGTCCCCAAGATCGTCCCCAAGTCAACCAAGAAGATGGACTAGGAGCAGCCAGCTCCAGAACGAGAGTCTCCGCCGTCATTGCCCCGGAGAGTCCGCCCGGAACCAGCCGGAGTGTCCGGCGCAGCCGGAGTGTCCGGTACAACTCGGCCGGAGTGTCCGGCCTGCCCTAGCCCCAACCTGGCGTGGACATTCAGAAGGCCAGTTCGGACACTACCCGGAGTGTCCGGCTATCACCGGACTGTCCGGTCACTCCGACCCGGACTGTCCGGCCAAGTGATGGGCTTGCGAGCCAACAGTTGGGCCCTTGGCCCATGTACCCCTCTATTTCGCACCAAACCCTAGTTTTATGCCCAAACTACCCCTGAACTTGTGGCTGGCCTATAAATAGAGCCCCCACCCCCTTATGTATCCCTTAGGCAGAGATGATAGACTAAAGAAAACCCCCTTTGTGGAATCTCTAGTTTTGCCTCATCCCCTTCTACCAAAGGGGATCGACTATCGTCACCACCTCGTTGGAGTTTGCATCGCGCCTCCCTCATTGTACAAGGCCTTGGCATCGGTGTCCCTTTGCCAAGACGTCAAGACCCTCTCCAAGGTGTTCTTCCCTCTCCGCTTGGGATTGACAGGAGCACGTTGACCGATCTTTCCTTGCGAGGATTCTATCGGACCGGTGGCCACCGGTGAGAGCAATCGGCCTTGTATCGTGTGTGTTTTGCGTGTGTTCATCGTGTTCTTCGCGAGGTGTGCATCCGCTTCCGCTACCTTCTCCCTTTCCCCTCGCTTTCCCATTGATTTGACCACGAGATCCGTGAAGATCGGGCCACCCTAGAGGTTTGCCCTCATCATAGCAAGTGTGACTAGGTAGCATCAAGGGAGAGCAAAAAAAAGGAAAAAGATACAAAGAAAAAGCAAAAGAAAAATAGTCTCCCCTTGCAAAAGAGAGTCTCAAAGCTTGTAAGCAAGAGAGAAAGAAGAGCGCCCAAGGCAAGTGCACAAATCCGTTGCTCACTTTTAATCTTTGCAAACGAGCCACGGTCTCTCCTTGCATTGGCACGACAACGAGCTTAGTCTTCGTTAGAAATTTTGTTTGCTCATTTTCATAGTCGTGCACATGATGGATATTTGTTTCGAGCTAACAAACTATGTATTCCATAATCGTCGTTGCGTTTGTTCTTAGTGCAGGAATCACATGCTGGTGGTTTGATGGGTCACTTTGGGCGTGAGAAGACATTGCTCATGCTTGCTGATCATTTTTATTGGCCCAAGATGAGGCGTGATGTGTACAGATTTGTGAGCAGATGCATTACTTGCCACAAGTCGAAATCCAAGCTGAAGCCTCACAGTTTGTATACAGCTCTCTCTGCACCTACTACTCCATGGGAAGACATTAGTATAGATTTTGTGCTAGGTCTACCTAAAACTCAGAGAGGTCATGATTCTATATTTATGGTAGTGGATAGGTTCTCCAAGATGGCTCACTTTATTGCCTGCCACAAAAGCGACGATGTGTCGCATGTTGCTAACCTGTTTTTCAGGGACATCGTGAGATTACATGGCGTACCAAAGACGATTGTTTCTGACCGTGATGTGAAGTTCATGAGCTACTTTTGGAAGACCTTATGGGGGAAGCTAGGAACGAAGTTGCTGTTCAGTACTACATGTCACCCCCAAACAGATGGTCAAACGGAGGTGGTGAATAGAACATTGTCACAGCTACTAAGGACCATGATTAAAAAGAATCTGCGAGAGTGGGAAGAGTGTTTGCCACATGTTGAGTTTGCTTACAACAGGGATGTGCATTCAACTACTCAGCTTTGTCCTTTTGAGGTGGTGTATGGTTTCAAGCCATTGACGCCACTTGATATGTTGCCTCTGCCATTACATGAGAGAGTTGATATGGAGGCATCAAAACGTGCTAATTATGTGAAGAAAATACATGAGAATACTCGAGAGGCTATTGAGAAGAAAGGCAAGAACATTGCTGCTGCAAGGAATCAAGCAAGAAAAGAAGTGTTGTTCGAGCCTGGAGATATGGTTTGGGTGCATCTACGCAAGGAAAGATTTCCATTACTTCGCAAGTCCAAGTTGAAGCAACGTGGTGCTGGTCCTTACAAAGTGCTAGCCAAAATTAATGATAATGCCTACTCGGTAGATATACCTATTGAGGAGTTTGGTGGTGCTAGCAACAGATTCAACGTAACTGATTTATCACCATATGCTGGAGAAGACCTTGGAGCGTCGAGGTCGACGCCCTTTGAAGGGGGGAGATGATGAGGACATCCATACTATTCCACTATCTCCTACTCCTATTCACAATGAAGATGTTGTTGCAAAGAACAAGTCCAATGAAATCAGGATTGGACCCATTACAAGAGCTCGTGCAAAGCTGATTGAGCAACAGGTGAATTCACTCTTAATTGAACCTGATGTTTTACTTAATGAAAACTTTATACTACCTAAGTCTATGCATCTTTGTATGATCAGATTTATTGATAACACAAGCGTTGCGCGAGGAGGAGGAGAGTTGCAGCAAGAAGGACAAGCGCTAATTTCCAATATCAACAAGTGTGCGAGGGAGGAGCGGGAGTCATGCGCACTAGGAGGCAATGAGGAAATCACGTATGAGAAAGAGTGAGAGATGGCGCACCGAGAATTACATGTTTGAGGTGTTCCACGACGTTTGGACTACGTGCCAATAACGCCGAACCCATATATGGGTCGGTATGTACCAGTTTGAGTCGAACCGAGTCAGTTTGGGCCAAGTTATGGCTGTTTTTAGGCCTGTTTAGAGGGGAGGACGCCCGAGCCCTCATATAAACCTCCGTAGCCGTCACAAGTAGGGTTTAGACCACGTTAAAATATTTTGGAGTTGTTTCTTTCATAGAACCTCTGGAATTACCCTGTGTTCGAATCTACCAACTATAATTGAGTGTGATATGTTGTTCCATTGGGAATTAGTAGATTGCATACTACCGTTCGTGGTCACGGCTGCATCCGCAAGAGTGTGGTTCGAGATCTGTTGCGCTGGCATCAGGGATTGAGCGGGAGAGATCATAGCTACGCACTAGTTATCTATCATCCACCATCATCATCGCCATCCGCTTACTGAGAAGATCGGGCCACCCCATATGACATCGACAACCGCTTCGACGGCCTCGAATGACAAATGCATGCAATGCATCACAACTTCGGCCACCAAAATGAAGCGCTCCAACGCTCCGTCACAATTCCCAAGTTCACCGGATCCAATGACCCAGAGGAATACCTCTCGTGGGCACTGAAAGTCGACAAGATCTTCCGCATGCACAACTATAGCAACGAGAAGATGGTCGCCGTGGCTTCGCTAGAGTTTGATGATTACGCCAACCTTTGGTGGGAACAAGTTCAAGTTGCTCGTGATGCAAGACAAGAGCCGCCAATCACAACTTGGCATGACATGAAGGCTCACATGAGATCCCGGTTTGTCCCCGCTCACTACACGCGTGACCTCTTCAACAACCTTGAAGCTCTTCGTCAACGGACAAAGATCGTGGAAGAATACTTCAAGGAAATGGAACTCAACTTGATTCGCGCCAACATTGACTGAGCGCATGGAGCAAACAATGGCACTTTTCCTTATTGGCTTGAATCACCCAATCAAGCGAATCGTCGAGTTCCAAACATACAGCCCCATGGTTGAGCTTGTGCACATCGCAACAAAGGCTGAACGTCAAGTGCAAGAGGATATCAAGTACAAAAAGCCCAAGACGTACTTCACCTACAAGCAAGCTTCAACCCCTACACCAACAACTTTCAATGGTAGCTCGTCAAGTACCTCCAAGCCTTCCTTCAATCCCACACTTCCTCAAGGAAAACTGCCCCCAAGTGGCAAGCAAGCAAAGAGTGATACACCTTTCAACGGTGAATTCTACAAGTGTGGATGTAAAGGACACAAGTCGGCCGAATGTGGAAACAAGAAAGTCTTGTTCATCCATGACAATGGTGATGAAGAGTACTTGAGTGAAGATGAGTTTGATGCCCGTGTCAAGGAAGCAATGGCAAGACAACGAGTGGAAGATGATCAAGAACTCCTCATGTGAGCATGACACAAGTCCATCGCTTGTCGTCACAAGGATCTTGACCACTCAAGCACAAGAGCATGAAGACCAACGCTCCAATATCTTCCAAACACGAGCCGACATCAATGGCAAATCTATCAAGGTGATCATTGACGGAGGGAGTTGTCACAACCTTGCTAGCACCGAGTTGTGTGATGAAGCTCAACCTCACCCTCCATCCACACTAAGCACCCCTACCACGTGCAATGGCTAAGTGACCAAGGGTCCGTGAAGATCAAGCATACCGTATCGGTCTCCTTCGCCATTGGTCCTTACAAAGATACGGTGGAGTGTGATGTGGTTCCTATGACAGTTTGCCACATGCTTCTTGGTCGACCATGGCAATTTGACAAGGCTGCTCAACATGATGGTCGCACCAATATATACACCTTCAAATGGCTCAACAAAACATGTGTTTTGCAACCGATGGCTCGTAGCCAAATAATTGCGGACAATGCAAAGGCTTTAGCAAGGGCACAAAGCACAACACCTACTTGTGAGAAGAGCGGTGAGAGAGATAACCACCTCATAGTGAGTGAGATCCACAAGCCAAAATCGAGTGGAAAAACTAAGAGTGTTCTTCTTGCCACCAAAAGTGAGATGAGAGATGTTCGGAACAACCCATCCATCTTGCACTATGTCCTCCTTTGCAAGGGACTAGCGCAAGGAACTAATAAATTAACCAATGTTCCTCCATCTTTGAAGAATGTTTTGCAGGAATTCAAGGATGTGTTTCCCGAAGAGCTTCCACATGGACTACCTCCTCTTCGCGGCATCGAACATCGAATTGACCTCATCCCCGGTGCACCACTTCCCAACCGCGCCGCTTACCGCACGAACCCGGAGGAGACGAAGGAGATCGAACGTCAAATCAACCAACTCGTCTCCAAAGGTTTGATCCAAGTTAGCACTAGTCCAAGTGCTGTACCTATGATTCTTGTTCCAAAGACGGATGATATGTTACGGTTATGCATGGACTGCCGTCCAATCAATGCTATCACCGTTCGTTATCGACATCCCATACCACGTCTCAATGACATGCTTGATGAGTTGTGTGGAGCCACTATTTTTTCAAAAATTGATCTTCGTAGTGGTTACCATAAAATACGCATGGCTGAAGGTGATGAGTGGAAAACCGCCTTCAAGACCAAACTTGGTCTCTATGAATGGTTGGTTATGCCCTTTGGTTTATCAAATGCCCCATCCACTTTCATGCGCCTTATGAATCACATCTTGCGTTCTCTCATTGAGAAAAGTGTTGTTGTCTATTTCGATGATATTCTTGTTTATAGCAAATCACTTGAGGACCATGTAACACATGTCAAGGAAGTTTTGCAAATCCTTCGACATGAAAAGCTTTATGCTAATCTTCCCAAGTGCACTTTTGCTAAAGACAAGTTGATTTTTCTTGGATTTGTCATTTCTTTGAAGGGAATTGAAGTTGATGTTTCCAAGGTAAAGGACATACGAGATTGGCCCATACCAACAAATGTGAGTGAACTCCGAAGTTTTCATGGGTTGGACGATTTCTATCGTCGCTTTGTGAAAGACTTTTCAACCATTGCTTGTCCCCTTAATGAATTGACCAAAAAGAATGTCACCTTCGTGTGGGGCCAAGCACAACAAAAAGCTTTTGATGAACTTAAAAAGAGGCTCACCGAAGCACCTCTTCTTGCTTTACCGGATTTCACAAAAACTTTTGAGATAGAGTGTGATGCTAGTGGTATTGGCATTGGAGGAGTCCTTATGCAAAACGGACGTCCTATTGCCTACCATAGCGAGAAACTTGATGGTGCTGGCCTTAACTATCTGATTTATGACAAAGAGCTTTTTGCCTTAGTTCGTGTCCTTCAAGTTTGGCAACACTACCTTTGGCCCAAGGAATTTATCATACATTCCGACCACGTGTCGTTGAAATATCTCAAAGGCCAAGCCAACTTGAGAAAGAGACACGCTAAGTGGGTTGAGTTCATGGAGTCTTTTCCGTACATTGTCAAGTATAAGAAGGGCAAAGATAATGTAGTTGCGGACACATTGTCTCGCAAACATACAAGCCTTCTTACGAGACTTGAAAATCAACGTGTTGGGTCTTGAGGACATAATATCTTTGTATGCTTCCGATCCGTTCTTTGAACCAATTTTCACAAAGTGCTCCAATGACAAAGGAGTTGATGATTTCTATTTGCATAAGGGCCTTCTATTTAAACAAAACAAGCTATGCATCCCAAAGTCGTCGCTTAAACTTTTGCTTCTCCAAGAATCTCATGGTGGAGGCCTTATGGGTCACTTTGGTCGCGACAAGACATTGGACATGCTCTCCAATCACTACTTTTGGCCCAAGATGAAGCGTGACGTGGAGCGCTATGTTCAACGATGCACGACATGTGTTCAAGCTAAGTCGCAAGCTAATCCCTATGGTCTTTATATGCCATTGCCTATTCCTCATACACCTTGGTCCGACATTAGCATGGATTTCGTGTTAGGATTGCCTAGATCTAAGCATGGTTATGATTCTATATTTGTTGTTGTGGATCGTTTTTCCAAAATGGCACACTTCATACCGTGCCATAAGACTGACGATGCTTCACATGTTGCAAATCTGTTTTTCAGGGAAATCGTCCGTCTTCACGGTGTGCCAAGGGCAATCGTCTCCGACCGCGACATCAAATTCATGAGCTACTTGTGGAAGACCCTCATGGCCAAGCTCAGCGTCAAGCTCCTCTTCTCATCCGCAAAAAATCCTCAAACTGATGGCCAAACCGAAGTTGTCAACCAAAGCCTCGGAAATCTCCTTCGTGTGTTGATCAAGAAAAACCTGAAGGATTGGGAGGAATGCATTCCACACTGCCGAGTTCGCCTACAATCGAGCCAAGCACTTAACAACCAAGATGAGTCCATTCATGATCGTCTATGGTTTCGAGCCCCTCACCGAGCTCGACATCCTACCACTACCTCTCCATGAGCGCACGAACATGGACATCGAGAAGCGCGCACAAGCTATGAAGACGCTTCATGAAGAAACAAGAGCTACTATCGAGCAACAAGTCCTTCGCCAAGCTTCAAGGTTAAACAAGGACAAGAAGGAGATGATATTTGAAGAAGGTGACCTTGTGTGGATACACCTAAGCAAGGACCGCTTCCCCAAGGAACGTGACTCCAAGCTCAAGCCAAGAGGAGATGGTCCCTTCAAGGTCCTCAAAAGAATCAACAACAACGCCTACATCATCGACATACCGACCTCCAAGTACCTTGCAAGCAATACATTCAATGTCAAGGACCTCTCACCCTACCATGGGGATGCTCAAGATGATATCCATGAAGAGTCGAGGACGACTCTTTCCCAAGGGGGGAGCTGATGCAGCCCGTCCTACGAACGCTTCTACATCTACAACAACAAGTCCCCCAAGTGGACCCATGACTCGTGCCCGAGCCAAACTCCTCCAAGATAAGGTGAACTCGCTCCTCTCCTCGTGCCAATTTGATACCTCCTTGGATGGCGTGCTACTTCATACCACTACTTTGTGCATCATCAGGTACGAGCCCCCGCCGCGTCGACCCACGAGCCCTGAAGCTGCACCTGAGCTGAAGCTGCTAAAGCCGGAGTGTCCGGCGCGACTCAGCCGGAGTGTCCGGTCTGCCTGAGCCCGAACCTGGCGCAGACATTCTGTGTGCCAGTTCGGACACTGCCCGGAGTGTCCGGCCACCCTGGACTGTCCGGCCCACTCGCCCCGGAGTGTCCGGCCACCCCGAAGTGTCCGGCCCACTCGACCCGGAGTGTCCGGCCCAAGTGATGGGGCCTACGAGCCTAGCTGGGCCCTATGGCCCATGTACCCCTCTACTTCGCCCAGAACTCTACTTTAATGCCTCAATTACCCTTGAACTTGTGGATGGCCTATATATAGACCCCGACCTCCATTGTAAATCCTAGGCTTGATACTGGAATTAGTGGAAACCCCTTTGTGGATCTTTTTAATTCTTGCCTCATGCTCCTTGACTAAGGAGCACCAATATCCCCAAACCTCGTTGGAGTTTGCATTGTGCCTCCGCGTTGTACAAGGCCTATGCATCGGTGTCCCTTTGCCTAGACGTCAAGCTCTCACCGAGTCTCCCATCTCGCCATGCCGGTTCGAGAGAGAGTCCTCCGCCCGACGCCGATCCTAGGGATTGCGCCGGACCGGTAACCGCCGACGTGAGCTATTGGTGTTTATCGTGGTTTTGCATGTGTGTGTTCATCGTGTTCTTCGTGCGTGTGTTCGTCGTGTTCATCCTTCCCTCCTTCCCCCGCACTCCACCCTCGATTTGAAAGGGAATCGTGAAAGATCGGGCCACCCTAGAGGTTTACCCTCAACAATACTGCCATGGACGACCAAGTAATAGCCCACATACCTCCAATGGCAACACATCGCACTCAATCTCATCAACATAGTCACCAACTGTAAATGGCACACGCTCCTTATGAGTTACCTTCACCATACCACAGCTATTTAACCACTGTAGATGCTTAGGTTCAGGAATACACCATGTGGACAACCCCAATGCTGCCACCATTGCTGTACTAATGGACAATCAACTTGCATGCTTTGCCTTTGATCATACACTGCGCCTGAAATAAATTCCAACGCTGGCCTCTATCATTTGTCATGCAAGCATCGCCTTGTACTTTCTTGAGTTGCAAATTCAGCCCACTCAATGGTACAATATCCTCCACTGTAGTTTCAGCACACACAACAGCCTTGGCAACAACAGGCACTGCCACGCTGACCGGTTGCACTGGAACAATTGCTGGAACCTCCTTTACATGAGATGGAATAGACATAACTGCAACCTTGGGCGACTGCTGGACTGCCTTCACGGGCTTGGTACCAAATACCTTACAACGAGGAGACATAAAACAGCCACGCAAAAAATTATTGAAGTCATACCAAGTTGCATCTATGATGACCTTCTCACACATCTCTCTATCCCACCAACGAGATATATCCCCATCCACACGTCGCTGTGCAAGAACCACACATGTAGAATTATCTAGATACTCATATGTATGACATCTGTAAAAACCCTCTTTCATGTGACCTTCCCACATCTCATATTCAGCATATGTCGCCATGTTGACAAGTCTCCACTTGATGTGAAAATCATCACATATGACACCATTCATGATGTCTAGATAATCATTGTACACATCACCAGATCTCGTCCCAGAAGTGCACCGTTTGCCAAAACGATCACCCTGACACGACGTCATGCTTCCTAGCATGACTGTAGAACAGAAAAATTTCAGGGTCGGACTATCCGGGTCGGACAGATACTCTGGGAGGAAACTGTCGGTCAATCTGGTGCGCGGACGTCGAGATCCAATCTACACCGCCACAACTCTCTGATCTCGACCAAGAACATACTCAGCCGATCAATCAACACAATCTCGCCGTGAGCAACCTGGTGCTCTGATACCACATGATACGGATCACACCAGTGATCCTTGAGTTTTGTCCCGATCTTTCACAGCGAGTAACCTGGATAGGAATTCTTCCAACAACGCTAATGAACGTCACCTGAAGAAGAGGAACGAATCCAGCAAGCAATATGGAGAAGATCACCACGCCTCAAACCAAAACACGACAATCCTTGATGAACCCAAGAACCTCCGCGACAATATCAATACGATAGATAGCACGGCATCGCCGTCCCCGGAGGGATGCTCACCAAGCAACTCACACAATAGTTTTAGACGCAATTTCTAGCTAACCTTAAACTAGAGGGCGTTCCAGGGCTTATATGGCCGCCAGAACATCGAAACGACGCGAAAAGAAAACGTGACCGGTACAGTCAGATCCGTCCAGATCTGATGGGAACGTTTTGGGCCGGATTATCTGGGGCCATGCAGAAAGTCACGCACGAAGTCCTTAGCAGAATCTCCAAAAAAACAGGGCCGGATTATCCGGGGTGTGGGGGGCGATTTATCCGGGTTCTTTTAGACGTGGAAGTACTCATTGGAAAGATCTTGGAATTATCTATCCAACAAGTGCTTATTTGCTTGATTTGGAGTTCGTATGAGGAATCCACGCCTGTTTTAATTTCAAGACTTCTGTCTGTCCAAATAGAGCGTTCCTTCTTCTTGATGATCTTCTCTTGCACCTTCCTCCCGCTCCTCCCTCGTGCATACCGTGCCCATATCACGTGATTTTTGTTAGAGTTCTACTAAAATTCAGAGATGGATCTTGAGGGTGATGTTAGTGATTTTTCAGCGTGTGACGTCTACAACGATTATCTAGACCTGAAAAAATGTATGCGCTGGGATTCTAGTAAATTAAAGTGCAAGCTCTTACATACCACAACACCGACAGAGTATAAGTTATGGGAACACACAATGGAGCATGGTTTTGGCCTATGTAATTGTTGAGGGCAAACCTCTAGGGTGGCCCGATCTTTCACGATTCCCTTTCAAATCGAGGATGGAGTGTGGGGATAGGAGGGGAGGATGAACACGACGAACGCACGCACGAAGAACACGATGAACACACACACACATAAAACCACGATACACACCAATAGCTCACGCCGGCGATGACCGGTCCGGCGCAATCCCTAGGATCGGCGTCGGGTGGAGGACTCTGTCTCGAACCGACACGGCAAGATGGGAGACTCAGTGAGATCTTGACGTCTAGGCAAAGGGACTCCGATGCCTAGGCCTTGTACAACGCGGAGGCACGATGCAAACTCCAACGAGGTTTGTGATATTGGTGCTCCTTAGTCAAGGAGCATGAGGCAAGAATAAGATAGATCCACAAAGGGGTTTCCACTAATTCCAATATCATGCCTAGGGTTTACAATAGAGGTCTATATATAGGACAGCCACAAGTTCGGGGGTAGTTTAGGCAACTAAAGTATCAAAAGGGGTGCGTTACAAGGCCAAAGGGCCGAGCTGGAGCGCGTAGGCCCTGGGGTGTCCGGTAGTACCGATCGGTTGAACGGTAGTACCGGTCAGATGCGGTAGTACTGCTTGAAGGGTGCGGTAGTACTCGAGCGGGCCGATGCTTTGGCGTGAGTCCTCATATGCGCGCGGTAGTACCGCTTGCTAAGTGCGGTAGTACCGCTCGCAGGTACTGGTGGGATCTGGGGCTTTGGGGTCCATCTCTCTGCCCGAGGCGGTAGTACCGTTATCCATGAGCGGTAGTACCGCTTGTGCGGTAGTACCGCTTGTGCGGTAGTACCGCTTGTGCGGTAGTACCTAATGTGGCCCATCCTACGGATGCTCCTACATCTACACCACAAAGTCCCCCAAGTGGACCCATGACTCGTGCTCAAGCCAAACTCCTACAAGCTAAGGTGAACTCGCTCCTCGCCTCGTGCCAATTTGATACATCCTTGGATGGTGTGCTACTTCATGCAACTACTCTATGCATCATCAGGTACGAAGCACCCTGGGATGGAGAACAAGGAGCAGATCTTGAAGCAGAATACGCTGGAGCTCCTAAGACCGGAGTCTCCGGTCTGTGCACACCGGAGTCTCCGGCCTGCCAAAGTCTCCTAGTCTGAAGACACCGGAGACTCCGGTCCTCTCTCCGGTCTGACCCCCTGCACCTAGGCCCTGGGACAATCTGAAGGCCCCTCCGGAGGCTGGTTCGGAGACCGACCGGAATCTCCGGCCTAGACCGGAGTCTCTGGTCCCCCACCCCGGAGTCTCCGGTCCGACCGTCGCCAGGCATGAAAAGGCCTTTGGGCCTGCGGGCCATGCAACCCTTAGTCCGTCCAGAACTTGTCTTTTATTCCTAAAGTACCCATGTTTAAGTGGCTGGCCTATATATAGTCCCCCACCTCCATTGTAAACCCTAGGCATGATATTGGAATTAGTGGAAACCCCTTTGTGGATCTATCTAATTCTTGCCTCATGCTCCTTGACCAAGGAGCACCAATATCCCCAAACCTCGTTGGAGTTTGCATCATGCCTCTGCGTTGTACAAGGCCTAGGCATCGGAGTCCCTTTGCCTAGACGTCAAGATCTCACTGAGTCTCCCATCTCGCCGTGCCGGTTTGAGAGAGAGTCCTCCGCCCGACAACGATCCTAGGGATTGCGTCGGACCGGTTACCGCCGGCGTGACCTATTGGTGTGGATCATGGTTTTGTGTGTGTGTGTGTTCATCGCTGTTCTTCGTGCGTGCGTTCGTCGCATTCATCCTCTCCTCCTCTCCCTGCACTCCATCCTCGATTTGAATGGGAATCGTGAAAGATCGGGCCACCCTAGAGGTTTGCCCTCAACATATTGGTATCAAGAGCTTCGTTTCTCACGATTTCCCCCACAAATTTTTCTTCTATCCACCAAAAATTCAAAAATCCCCAAAAAACAGCCCAAATTTGCCTTTGGATCGATCTCTTGATTTGGAGTGTTATTTGTGGTTTTGATCCGACCAAACCTTGTCTTAGGTAATATTCTAGCTTTATCCTGCGTTTTCCCAGCCCAATTTGGCCAATTTTTCGCGGATTTGAGGACCCAAGGCGTGGATTTCCGCTCAAGAACACGAGCAGTTCGCGATCTGACTCCAGACCGGAGTCTCCGGCTTGTACACCGGAGTCTCCGGCCTACCCACACCGCAGTCCCCAGCCTGCACCGGAGTTTCCGGCCTGAAACCCCGGAGTCTCCGGCCTAACGCCTGATTTTGACAGTTTTGCCTCTAATCTTGCATTGGCTAATTTCCTCTTGTTTGTTTGTGCCCATGTGCGTGTCGTCAACTAACAACAAGCTTCCGCATCGACAACCCCCGCGCTCATCGACACCACAGGCCCACGAACATCATCCCGCACCACCGACGCCAAGTTCATCATCAAAGAAGGTATAACTTGCATCACCTGGTTAACCCCTATCTTCCTTTGTGTGTACCTATCCCATGAGAGTGGCTCATCTTGTGTTTGCTTGAGCATTGTGCATTTGTCCTTGGATTGTGAGTGTGCAAGAGCAATATCAAGTGTGACTAGGTAGCATCAAGGGAGAGCAAACAAAAGCAAAAGAAAAATAGTTTCCCATTGCTAAAGAGAGTCTCAAAGCTTGTAAGCAAGAGAGAAAGAAGAGCGCCCAAGACAAGTGCACAAATCTGTTGCTCATTTTCCCTCTTTGCAAACGAGCCACGGTCTCTCCTTGCATTGGCACGACAACGAGCTTAGTCTTCGTTAGGACATTTTGTTTGCTCATTTTCATAGTTGTGTCAATCCCAACTTTCTCCACGTGTGTGTACATAGTCGTAGGTTCCCGTCACCCTTTTGAGTTGATGACCTTCGCCTTTGACTTGAGTTTTGTTGGATTTTACCCACTTTTGACTATCCCTTTTCTTTTGGTTGGTTCTTTGGCTTTCCACAATCCTAACCTACCACCAACAAGCTTTTGAGAGTTAGTTCTTTCTTTAGAGTGAGTTTTTCTTTGCAATTCCAATTTGCACGCTTATAGCTCTCAGTTGTGGTTTCTAGTTTGGTGCAATCCCCAAGGTGAGGTACAAGGCTAACACCACCATATTACACTTCCATATACAATACTTGTGTGTCTTGCATGATGGACAAGCACGGTGAGCCGAGCCAACCACCTCCCCAAGAAGAAGATCAAGGACCGTACATGACGCGCGCAAGTCACTTCATCGTTCGACAAGAGTTCCGTGAATGTTGCCAAGCCCTTGAGACGCGACAAGATAAACAATTTGGCGAGACGCAAGCCGAGTTCAAGAACATCGACAACCACTTCGATGGCCTCGAAAGGCAAATGCAAGCAATGCATCACAACTTCGGCCAGCAAAATGAGTCGCTTCAACGCTCTGTCGCCGAAACATATGACAATCTTCAACGCCTCATCGACGGAATGGCAAGACCATGTTCACGTGCTTCAAGCTCTTCAAGTTCTTCGTGTCGTCATGCACCTCCACAACAAGATCTACCTATAAGTGCGCCAAGACGCAATGGCGCCCCCGTGGTTGAAGATGGAACCTCTTCGAACTATGTACCTTCCCCATGGCACGCCGCAGCATCAAGCTATGATGGTGACCTCTCTTCAAGGCCACAAGCAAGGCAAGAAGCACACTGTCATCACGCAAGGGCACTAGTTATCCAACAAGAGCAACCACAAGAGGAACCGCAAGCGCAACCGCAAGTCTACCACCACCAACCGTGACACATACTTGACACAACAAGTGATGACTCCAGTTTGGAGAATTAAGCTCATCATCGACGCGAAGGTCTCTAAGATCCTCCTCCTCGTCATGAACGTCATGAACGTCCGCACCGACACCATGGTCATCACGAGGCACCTCCCCCACCTCAACAAAACTTGGAGCATCAAGTGATACAAGTTGAGCGACACCCACCACGTCAAGAGGCTCATGACCATGTTCTTTGCCGTGAGGCCAATGTGCCTAACCAACATCACCAACCAAGGAACGAGCCTCCTCTTCGTCATCAACCGTGTCAAGAGGCTCCAGACCCTCGCCATCATGAGGCCCAAGTGCATTAACCACATCAACAACCGCACCAAGAGCAAGAGCAAGCTCCTCAACAACAATATCTAGATCAAGCTCCGCAACAAGGACGCGAGAACCAAGTTCCACCTCCCCAACTACAAGATCATCAACAAGGTTACCAAGCTCGTCGCAATGACCGCAACGATGAAGAAACGTTTGGCAAGCTCAAGTTCACAATGCCCAAGTTCACCGGATCCAATGACCCCGAAGAATACATCTCGTGGGCACTCAAAGTCGACAAGATCTTCTGCATGCACAACTATAGCAACGAGAAGATGGTCGCCATGGCTTCACTTGAGTTTGATGATTACACCAACCTTTTGTGGGAACAAGTTCAAGTTGCTCCTGATGCAAGACAAGAACCGCCAATCACAACTTGGCATGACATGAAGGCTCACATGAGATCTCGGTTCGTCCCCGTGCACTACACGCGTGACCTCTTCAACAACCTTCAAGAGCTTCGTCAAGGGACAAAGACCGTGGAAGAGTACTTCAAGGAAATGGAACTCAACTTGATTCGCACCAACATTGATGAGCGCATGGAGCAAACTATGGCACGCTTCCTTATTGGATTGAACCACCCAATCAAGCGCATCGTCGAGTTCCAAACATACAACGACATGGTTGAGCTTGTGCACATCGCAACAAAGGCTGACCATCAAGTGCAAGAGGATATCAAGTACAACAAGCCCAAGACGTAGTTCACCTACAAGCAAGCTTCAACCGCTACACCAACAACTTTCAATGGAAGCTCCTCAAGTACCTCCAAGCCTTCCTTCAAGCCCACACTTCCTCAAGGAAAACTGCCCCCAAGTGGCAAACAAGCAAAGAGTGATACACCTTTCAATGGTGAATGCTACAAGTGTGAAGGTAAAGGACACAACTCGGCTAAATGTGGAAACAAGAAAGTCTTGTTCATCCATGACAATGGTGATGAAGAGTACTTGAGTGAAGATGAGTTTGATGCCCGTGTCAAGGAAGCAATGGCAAGGCAACGAGTGGAAGATGACCAAGAACTCCTTATGTGTGAACATGACGCAAGTCCATCGCTTGTCGTCACAAGGATCTTGACCACTCAAGCATAAGAGCATGAAGACCAACGCTCCAATATCTTCCAAACACGAGATGGCATCAATGGCAAATCTATCAAGGTGCTCATTGACGGAGGGAGTTGTCATAACCTTGCTAGCACCGAGTTGTGCGAGAAGCTCAACCTCACCCTCGATCCGCACAAGCACCCCTACCACGTCCAATGGCTAAGTGACCAAGGGTCCGTAAAGATCAAGCATACCGTATCGGTCTCCTTCCCCATTGGTCATTACAAAGATACTGTTGAGGGCAAACCTCTAGGGTGGCCCGATCTTTCACGATTCCCTTTCAAATCGAGGGTGGACTGCGGGGGAAGGAGGGAAGGATGAGCACGACGAACACACGCACGAAGAATGCGATGAACACGCACACGCAAAACCACGATAAACATCAATAGCTCACGTCGGCGATGACCGGTCCGACGCAATCCCTAGGATTGGCGTTGCGCGGAGGACTCTCTCTCAAACCGGCACGACGAGATGGGAGACTTGGTGAGATCTTGACGTCTAGGCAAAGGGACACCGATGCCTAGGCCTTGTACAACGCGAAGGCACGATGCAAACTCCAACGAGGTTGGGGATATTGGTGCTCCTTAGTCAAGGAGCATGAGGCAAGAATTAGATAGATCCACAAAGGGGTTTCCACTAATTCCAATATCATGCCTAGGGTTTACAATGGAGGTGGGGGTATATATATAGGCCAGCCACTTAAACATGGGTACTTTAGGAATAAAAGACAAGTTCTGGACGGACTAAGGGGTACATGGGCCGAAGGCCCAAAGGCCTTTTCATGCCTGGCGACGGTCGGACCGGAGACTCCGGTGTGGTGGACCAGAGACTCTGGTCTAGGCCGGAGATTTCGGTGTAGCCTCCGGTCCAGCCTCCGAAGGGGCCTTCAGATTGTCCCAGGGCCTGGTGCAGGGGGTCAGACCGGAGAGAGGACCGGAGTCTCCGGTGTCTTCAGACCGGAGACTTTGGCAGGCCGGAGACTCCGGTGTGCGAAGACCGGAGACTCTGGTCTGAGCAGCTCCGGCGGCGTTTGCTTGACGTTCTGCTCCTTGTTCTCCATCCTTGTGTGCTTGGTGATGTGTCAAAGCTTCGTACCTGATGATGCATAGGGTAGTTGCATGAAGTAGCACACCATCCAAGGAGGTATCAAGTTGGCACGAGGAGAGGAGCAAGTTCACCTTAGCTTGGAGGAGTTTGGCTCAGGCACGATTCATGGGTCCACTTGGGAGACTTGTTGGTGTAGATGTAGAAGCGTCTGCAGGACAGGCCGCATCAGCTCCCCCTCTTGGGAAAGAGTCGTCCTCGACTATTCATGGTTATCATCTTGAGCATCTCCATGGTAGGGTGAGAGGTCCTTGACATTGAAAGTATTGCTTGCAAGGTACTTGGAGGTCGGTATGTCGATGATGTAGGCGTTGTTGTTGATTCTTTTGAGGACCTTGAAGGGACCATCTCCTCTTGGCTTGAGCTTGGAGTGACGTTCCTTGGGGAAGCGGTCCTTGCTTAGGTGTATCCACACAAGGTCACCTTCTTCAAAGATCATCTCCTTCTTGTCCTTGTTTAACCTTGAAGCTTGGCGAAGGACTTGTTGTCCGATAGTAGCTCTTGTTTCTTGATGAAGTTTCTTCTTAGCTTGTGCGCGTTTCTCGACGTCCATGTTTGTGCGCTCATGAAGAGGTAGTGGTAGGATGTCGAGCGCGGTGAGGGGCTCGAAACCATAGACGATCATGAATGGGCTCATCTTGGTTGTTGAGTGCTTGGCACGGTTATACGCGAACTCGGCATGTGGGATGCATTCCTCCCAATCCTTCAAGTTCTTCTTGATCAACACACGAAGGGGAGTCCCGAGGCTTCGGTTGACAACTTTGGTTTGGCCATCAGTTTGGGGATGCGATGCGGATGAGAAGAGTAGCTTGACGCCGAGCTTGGCCATGAGGGTCTTCCATAAGTAGCTCATGAATTTGACGTCGCGGTCAGAGACGATTGTCCTTGGGACACCATGAAGACGGACGATTTCCCCTGAAAAACAGATTTGCAACATGTGAAGCATTGTCGGTCTTATGGCACGGTATGAAGTGTGCCATTTTGGAAAAACGATCCACAAAAACAAATATAGAATCATCACCATGCTTAGATCTAGGAAATCCTAACACGAAATCTATGCTAATGTCAGACCATAAGGGTTAGCTTGCGGGCTTAGCTTGAACACATGTGGTGCATCGTTGAACGTAGCGCTCCACGTCACGCTTCATCTTGGGCCAAAAGTAGTGATTGGAGAGCATGTCCAATGTCTTGTCACGGCCAAAGTGACCCATGAGGCCTCCACCATGAGATTCTTGGAGAAGCAAAAGTTGAAGCGACGACTTCGGGATGCATAGCTTGTTTTGTTTAAATAGAAAGCCCTTATGAAAATAGAAATCATCAACTCCTTTGTCATTGGAGCACTTTGCGAAAATTGGTTCAAAGAATGGGTCGGAAGCATACAAAGATTTTATTCCCTCAAGACCCAACACGTTGATTTCAAGTCTCGTAAGAAGGCTTGTGTGTTTGCGAGACAAAGCGTCTGCAACTACATTATCTTTGCCCTTCTTATACTTGACTATGTACGGAAAAGACTCCATGAACTTAACCCACTTAGCAGTGTCTCTTGCTCAAGTTAGCTTGGCCTTTGAGATATTTCAACGACTCCTGGTCGGAATGTATGATAAATTCCTTGGGCCAAAGGTAGTGTTGCCAAACTTGAAGGACACGAACCAAGGCAAAAAAGCTCTTTGTCATAAATTGGATAATTAACGCTTGCACCATCGAGTTTCTCGCTATGGTAGGCTATAGGACGTCCGTTTTGCATAAGGACTCCTCCAATGCCAATACCTCTAGCATCACACTCTATCTCAAAAGTTTTTGTGAAATCCGGTAACGCAAGGAGACGTGCTTCGGTGAGCCTCTTTTTAAGTTCATCAAAAGCTTTTTGTTGTGCTTTGCCCCACACGAAGGTGACATTCTTTTTGTTCAATTCATTAAGGGGACAAGCAATGGTTGAAAAGTCTTTCACAAAGCGACGATAGAAACCAGCCAACCCATGAAAACTTCGGAGTTCACTCACATTTGTTGGGATGGGCCAATCTCGTATTTCCTTTACCTTGGAAACATAAACTTCAATTCCCTTCGAAGAAACGACAAATCCAAGAAAAATCAACTTGTCTTTAGCAAAAGTGCACTTGGGAAGATTAGCATAAAGCTTTTCATGTCGAAGGATTTGCAAAACTTCCTTGACATGTGTTATATGGTCCTCAAGTGATTTTCTATAAACAAGAATATCATCGAAATGGACAACAACACTTTTTCCAATGAGCGAACATAGGATATGATTCATTAGGCGCATGAAGGTGGATGGGGCATTAGAAAAACCGAAAGGGCATAACCAACCATTCATAGAGACCAAGTTTGGTCTTGAAGGCGATTTTCCACTCATCACCTTCAGCCATGCGTATTTGATGGTAACCACTACGAAGATCAATTTTCGAAAAAATAGTGGCTCCACACAAGTCATCAAGCATGTCATCGAGACATGGTATGGGATGTCGATAACGCACAGTGATAGCATTGATTGGACTGGTAGTCCATGTATAACCGTAACGTATCATCCGTCTTTGGGACAAGAATCACGGGTACGACACTTGGGCTAGTGCTAACTTGGATCAAACCTTTGGAGACGAGTTGGTTGATTTGACGTTCGATCTCCTTCGTCTCCTCCGGGTTCGTGCGGTAAGCGGCACGGTTGGGAAGTGGTGCACCGGGTATGAGGTCAATGCGATGTTCTATGCCGCAAAGAGGAGGTAGTCCATGTGGAAGCTCTTCGGCGAACACATCCTTGAACTCCTGCAAAACACTCATCAAAGATGGAGGAACATCGGTTAATTCTTTAGTTCCTTGCGCTAGTCCCCTGCAAAGGAGGACATAGTGCAAGATGGATGGGTTGTTCCGAACATCTCTACATCTCACTTTTGGTGGCAAGGAGAACACTCTTATTTTTTCCACTCGAGTTTGGCTTGTGGCTCTCACTCAATATGAGGTGGTTCTCTGATGAGGACATCCCTACAATTACACCTACCCCAATGACTACTGAAGATGCTACAACTGTTGGAAGAAAGGATCAGTCCTAATGAGATTAGAATTAGACCTATTACAAGAGCTCGTGCTAAGCTATTGGAACAACAGGTGAATTTACTCCTAAACGAACCTGGTACTTTGATTGATGAGAACTTTATACTGCCTAAGTCTACGCATTTATGTATGATCAGGTTCGTTGGAGAATCCAGCATGGCGCGAGGAGGAGAAGGGCTACAAGAGAAGCCCAACATGATGATCGCCCAAGGATGCGCGAGGGAGGAGCGGGAGGAAGGTGCAAGAGAAGATCATCAAGACGGAGGCAAAAAGATCTGCCACGACCGGAGTGTCCGGCGAGATCCATCCGGACTGTCTGGCCTGGTCGAGAGGCAAACTGGTGTGGACATTCTGTCTGCCAGTTCGGACACTACACGGATGCCACCCGGAAACTTCAAAGTTTCCGGCCAGACCGGACTGTCCGGCACACTTCACCCGGAGTGTCCGGCCTGACCGGACTGTCCGGCCGAATTCGACCGGAGTGTCCGCCTGCGGACCAAATCTAGTCCAAGTCGGTTTGTATCAGTTTGAGTCGTTTGCATTTAGTTTCGGTTTCTGGCCGCCCTAGACGCCCTTATAAGCCTTGGGATGACCTCTAGTTAGGGGTTCAGACCACGTTAAAATATTTTGGAATTGTTTCTTTCATAGAACCTCTGGAATTACCTTGTGTTCGAATCTACCAACTTTAATTGAGTGTGATCTGTTGTTCCATTGAGAATTAGTGGATTGTATACTACCGTTTGTGGTCACAGCTGCGTGCGCAAGAGCATGGTGTTGTGAATATCCTACAAGGTTCGAGAGCTGTTGCATTGGCATCAGGGTCGAGCGGGAGAGTTCATAGCTGCAGGCTAGTTATCTATCATACACCGTCATCACCGCCATCCGCTTACTGAGAAGGGCCCGATCTTCTCAGTAAGGGGATGGCGATGATGATGGTGGATGATAGATAACTAGTGCGTAGCTATGATCTCTCCCGCTCGATCCCTGATGCCAGCGCAAAAGATCCCGAACCTTGTAGGATATTCACAACACCACACTCTTGTGCATAGCAGCCGTGACCACGAACGGTAGTATGCGATCTACTAATTCCCAATGGAACAATAGATCACACTCAATTATAGTTGGCAGATTCGAACACAGGGTAATTCCAGAGGTTCTATGAACGAAACAACTCCAAAATATTTAACGTGGTCTAAACCCTAACTTGTGACGGCTACGGAGGTTTATATGAGGGCTGGGGCGTCCTCCCCTCTAAACGGGCCTAAAAACAGCCATAACTTGGCCCAAACTGACTCGGTTCGACTCAAATTGATACATACCGACCCATATATGGGTTCGGCATTATTGGCACGCAGTCCAAATGTCGTGGAACACCTCAAACATGTAATTCTTGGTGCGCCATCTCTCACTCTTGCTCATACGTGATTTCCTCACTGCCTCCTAGTGCGCATTCCTCCCGCTCCTCCCTCGCGCACTTGTTGATATTGGAAATCAGCGCTTGTCCTTCTTGCTGCAACTCTCCTCCTCCTCGCGCAATGCTTGTGTTATCAATAAACCTGATCAGTACAAAGATGCATAGACTTAGGTAGTATAAAGTTCTCATTAAATAAAACATCAGGTTCAATTAGGAATAAATGCACCTGATAGTCATTATTGATTTGACTCAATATTTCCTTCCAGTTCAGGTAGTCAGAATCATCATAATCCATGTATATATCCTCATCATCCTCCCTTTCTTCATGAAAAGCCGTCCTCGGCTTTGGGTAAGCTGAAAGTGGGAGAAACAAAAAGAACAACGTGTACGCAAAGTATATGGATATATAACATGTTGTATTATTGTTGTTCACATGAAAAGTATGTCCAGTATACATCAAGCAACATAAATTGCAGGTATAAGTGAAGTACAAAGAATCATGATCATGGTGAAAAACAACTAAATAGATAGTCATGTTCTTCAATATTAAATTCAGTTTTCTCAATGAAGATCTATGATCAAATTTGTGAACAAGATCAAACCAATTCAATATGTCTGAAAATCAAATTGAATCATGACATGCTTCAACTGCGCTACTCTAATTATTATGAACATGATCATGTTGTCTAGTATGTAAAATGCAACTGAATTTGCAAATATCAAGGAAGTCTAAAGTAGTAACAAAACTAGAAAAAGACTTTTGGGACAAACATAGTGAATATGAAAACTTGGGTCCTATTCTAGCAAGATTAGAATAATCCAACATAGGTAAAATTACTTGTGTTGGTTGCAATATATCAACTAGACCAGAATGTATTTCCATAATATTTGGAACATGAGCTATTGTCCCATAGCAAACATTTTGTGATGTATGGCTGAAAACAGCATGTTTCAGTTCAACGATTCTATCACAAGTAATGCATATGTGATCCACAAGAAAATTGTCATGCATGCTATATTCACCAATCAGATTGAAAGTGAAACAAGGACAATATGTGCTAGAATTCAGAAATGAAATTTCAGAAATCTTATCCATAGCACAACTCATACTCATAGGTTCATTTAGCATGATGGAATACACGATATCAGCAGGTGGTATTTGAGCAAGTATTTCCTTATGTGTTATCAGTACCACATGATCAAAATTTGAATTTGGTAAACTATCACATGGTGCTGAAACAGTAGTGCAAGGCAAATCACAAGGAGGCTTCAGTAAAGGAATAGACTCACAATATGTCGCGCATGTTGGCTGAAGCTCCAAATCAGTACCAATGTCATTAACAAACTTCTCAGCTGTAGTAGGTACTACGACATCCTCCTCAAGTAACAATACCGGATCGTGTGATGCAGGTTGTAAAATAGGCGGCTCCCTTTCTTCAAAGGCAACCTACACATCACAAGATACAACACTAGGAGTAGACATGTTGGAACCCGAGCTAGCAGCAGGAGCAGCGGGTTTCCGAGTATTAGAACCAAACGAAGGTGTACTTGCTGGTTTGGCCGATGGTGTAAACGGAACAACAACTGGTGGCATGACAGTGGGAGGTGTAGATCTGGCCGAAAATCTGCTAGAAGATGGAAATCGAGCACGTGACTTTGCCTCTTCAGCCAACTGGGACTCGGCCTCTCTAGCATGGTGCAGCAGCTCGTTCATTGTCTCATACTTGTGATAACGCACAATACTCTTGATTTGAAGCTTCAAATTGTTGAGGAAACATTGCATCGTCATCTCTCGTGATTCACGAACATTAGCACGCTGCATAAGCATCTCCATCTCCATGTAGTACTCATCAACTGTCATTGTGCCTTGCCTCAACTGTGTGAGCTTGTCAAACACAGAACACAAATAATTGGAGGGAACAAAACGATCCGCCATGATGGCCTTCATCTCACGCCAATCCCTCACAGGAAGTTCATTAGTCGTTCCGTCTATTCTGCACAATAGCTTCCCACCAACGCAAAGCATAACCATCAAATTCTGATGCAGCAAGTTTGACCTTCTTGTCTTCTGGGTAATCCAATAAACGCCAGAGCTTTTCAATCTTCAACTCCCAAGTAATATAATCCTCAGGATCAAGCGAGCCATTGAACGAAGGAATTGAGAACTTGGGCTTGCCCAAACTATCATCAGCTGGATTGTAAGCACGCTGGCCACGTCCAAGAGGAGCATACCCACGGCCATACAGAGGAGCAGCCGCAGGTGCAGGGGGATTTGCACGTCCCCTTGCCACGATGTGGAGCAGCATCAGCCGCACTCCCCTCATCAAAGTCCTCAAACCCATCATCATGTTGTGCCAGTCCGGGCTGGAGTGTTGCCTGAATTGCCTCAATGGAACGCTGCAAGGTGGCAAAGTTGACATTCATAGCAGTCAGCTGCGTCTGAATATTATTGATGGCTCCAGGATTATTCTCCACAGCATCTTGTATGTCGGTGATATTTCTATCAACAGACTCTCTCCAAGTAACAACCTCCTCCACCTGCTTTTTCTATGACAATTTCATCATCACTCAAAGACATGATTAGTAAGTTAGTGCAAAAATCAAAATCACTATGGTGGAAACTCTCACAACTCACTCACAACTGATAAGAAAGAAGATCTTACCGTTCCAAAGTGAATAGAGATGCTCTACCAAACGTAATCAAAGACTGATGCACTGAAGTGATGAAGTGAATATCAAAGGTATAGAGAACGATCACAGGGCACACAGGTTATTTATGGTGGAGCTATAGGTATGGTATCCTATCTACACCGCAACAAGTCCTAGTGCTGATCGTATGACATAGCCCCACGGAAACACACACGGTGGAGATAAATGGGGCAATTGCAACTATGAAAATGAGCTCAAAAAAAGTAAGGTATGTCGGAGGAATGCTCGTGTTGCAATGCACAAGGAGAGACGCTAGCAATGTCTCAACGAAACGGGCACAAGATTGCTAACTGAGCAGCCCGCAGAGCACTAAGCACGCTAGTCTCGTAGGATAGTTTTAGACACAAAGAAAGGGTTACTAAGGCTCACAAGGATAGGTACGCTATGTGGACTCAGTAAAAAAAATAAACAAAAAAGAAATTTTTTTGACCTGAGAATTGGTCTCTGCCACGGCAGAAAAACGGCCTAAAATCCTGCCGCGGCAAGGAGGTCGGCAGACACAAAAAATTCTCGTATGAGGGCAGACCTGTCTGTGGTAAGGCGACGGTCCAAATTTTTTTTTGTCACGCTGGAGCACAGACCTGTCTGTGGTCAGGCGTGAGGCAGCGAGCCTATTGTTTTTTATTTTTTTGTCTCGCTAATCTATACCAAGATCATATAGGGTGGCCCGATCTTCTCAGTAAGCGGATGGCGATGATGATGGTGGATGATAGATAACTAGTGCGTAGCTATGATCTCTCCCGCTCGATCCCTAATGCCAGCGCAACAGATCTCGAACCTTATAGGATATTCATAACACCACACTCTTGCGCACGCAGCCGTGACCACGAACGGTAGTATGCAATCTACAAATTCCCAATGGAACAACAGATCACACTTAGTTATAGTTGGTAGATTCGAACACAGGGTAATTCCAGAGGTTCTATGAAAGAAACAACTCCAAAATATTTTAACGTGGTCTAAGCCCTAACTTGTGACTGGCTACGTAGGTTTATATGAGGGCTGGGGCGTCCTCCCCTCTAAACGGGCCTAAAACAGCCATAACTTGGCCCAAACTGACTCGGTTCGACTCAAACTGATACATACCGACCCATATATGGGTTCAGCGTTATTGGCACGCAGTCCAAACGTCGTGGAACACCTCAAACATGTAATTCTTGGTGCGCCATCTCTTACTCTTGCTCATACGTGATTTCCTCATTGCCTCCTAGTGCGCATGCCTCCCGCTCCTCCCTCGCGCACTTGTTGATATTGGAAATCAGCGCTTGTCCTTCCTGCTGCAACTCTCCTCCTCCTCGCGCAATGCTTGTGTTATCAATAAACCTGATCATACAAAGATGCATAGACTTAGGTAGTATAAAGTTCTCATTAAATAAAACATCAGGTTCAATTAGGAATAAATTCACCTGATAGTCATTATTGATTTGACTCAATATTTCCTTCTAGTTCAGGCAGTCAGAATCATCATAATCCATGTATATATCCTCATCATCCTCCCTTTGTTCATGAAAAGCCGTCCTCGGCTTTGGGTACGCTGAAAGTGGGAGAAACAAAAAGAACAACGTGTACGCAAAGTATATGTATTAAATTCATGGTGAAAAACAACTAAATAGATAGTCATGTTCTTCAATATTAAATTCAGTTTTCTCAAAGAAGATCTATGATCAAATTTGTGAACAAGATCAAACCAATTCAATATGTCTGAAACCAAATTGAATAATGACATGCTTCAACTGCGCTACTCTGATTATTATGAACATGATCATGTTGTCCAGTATGTAAAATGCAACTCAATTTGCAAATATCAAGGAAGTCTAAAGTAGTAACAGAACTAGACAAAGACTTATGGGACAAACATAGTGAATATGAAAACATGGGTCCTATTCTAGCAAGATTAGAACAATCCAACATAGGTAAAATTACTTGTGTTGGTTGCAATATATCAACTAGACCAGAATGTATTTCCATAATATCTAGAACATGAGCTATTGTCCCATAGCAAACATTTTGTGATGTATGGCTGAAAACAGCATGTTTCAGTTCAGCGATTCTTTCACAAGTAATGCATATGTGATCCACAAGAAAATTGTCATGCATGCTATATTCACCAATCAGATTGAAAGTGAAACAAGGACAATATGTGCTAGAATTCAGAAATGAAATTTCAGAAATCTTATCCATAGCACAACTCATACTCATAGGTTCATTTAGCATGATGGAATACACAATATCAGCAGGTGGTATTCGAGCAAGTATTTCCTTATGTGTTATCAGTACCACATGATCAAAATTTGAATTTGGTAAACTATCACATGGTTCTGAAACAGTAGTGCAAGGAAAATCACAAGGAGGCTTCAGTAAAGGAATAGACTCACAATATGTCGCGCATGTTGGCTGAAGCTCCAAATCAGTACCAATGTCATTAACAAACTTCTCAGCTGTAGTAGGTACTACGACATCCTCCTCAAGTAACAATACCGGATCGTGTGATGCAGGTTGTAAAATAGGCGGCTCCCTTTCTTCAAAAGCAACCTACACATCACAAGATACAACACTAGGAGTAGACATGTTGGAACCCGAGCTAGCAGCAGGAGCAGCGGGTTTCCGAGTATTAGAACCAAACGAAGGTGTACTTGCTGGTTTGGCCGATGGTGTAAACGGAACAGCAGCTGGTGGCATGATAGTGGGAGGTGTAGATCTGGCCGAAAATCTGCTAGAAGATGGAAATCGAGCACGTGACTTTGCCTCTTCAGCCAGCTGGGACTCGGCCTCTCTAGCATGGTGCAGCAGCTCGTTCATTGTCTCATACTTGTGATAACGCACAATACTCTTGATTTGAAGCTTCAAATTGTTGAGGAAACATTGCATCGTCATCTCTCGTGATTCACGAACATTAGCACGCTGCATAAGCATCTCCATCTCCATGTAGTACTCATCAACTGTCATTGTGCCTTGCCTCAACTGTGTGAGCTTGTCAAACACAGAACGCAAATAATTGGAGGGAACAAAACAATCCGCCATGATGGTCTTCATCTCACGCCAATCCCTCACAGGAAGTTCATTGTCGTTCCGTCTATTCTGCACAATAGCTTCCCACCAACGCAAAGCGTAACCATCAAATTCTGATGCAGCAAGTTTGACCTTATTGTCTTCTGGGTAATCAAATAAACGCTAGAGCTTTCAATCTTCAACTCCCAAGTAATATAATCCTCAGGATCAAGCGAGCCATTGAACGAAGGAATTGAGAACTTGGGCTTGCCCAAACTATCATCAGCTGGATTGTAAGCACGCTGGGCACGTCCAAGAGGAGCATACCCACGGCCATAGAGAGGAGCAGCCGTAGGTGCAGGGGGATTTGCACGTCCCCTGCCACGATGTGGAGCAGCATCAGCCGCACTCCCCTCATCAAAGTCCTCAAACCCATCATCATGTTGTGCCAGTCCGGGTTGGAGTGTTGCCTGAATTGCCTCAATGGAACGCTGCAAGGTGGCAAAGTTGACATTCATAGCAGTCAGCTGCGTCTGAATATTATTGATGGCTCCAGGATTATTCTCCACAGGCATCTTGTATGTCGGCGATATTTCTATCAACAGACTCTCTCCAAGTAACAAGCTCCTCCACCTGCTTTTTCTGTGACACAATTTCATCATCACTCAAAGACATGATTAGTAAGTTAGTGCAAAAATCAAAATCAGTATGGTGGAAACTCTCACAACTCACTCACAACTGATAAGAAAGAAGATCCTACCGTTCCAAAGTGAATAGAGATGCTCTACCAAACGTAATCAAAGACTGATGCACTTAAGTGATGAAGTGAATATCAAAGGTATAGAGAACGATCACAGGGCACACAGGTTATTTATGGTGGAGCTATAGGTATGGTATCCTATCTACACCGCAAACAAGTCCTAGTGCTGATCGTATGACATAGACCCACGGAAACACACACGGTGGAGATAAATGGGGCAATTGCAACTATGAAAATGAGCTCAAAAAAAGTAAGGTATGTCGGAGGAATGCTCGTGTTGGCAATGCACAAGGAGAGACGCTAGCAATGTCTCAACGAAACGGGCACAAGATTGCTAACTGAGCAGCCCGTAGAGCACTAAGCACACTAGTCTCGTAGGATAGTTTTAGACACAAAGAAAGGGTTACTAAGGCTCACAAGGATAGGTACGCTATGTGGACTCAGTAAAAAAAATAAACAAAAAAGAAAATTTTTTGACCTGAGAATTGGTCTCTGCCACGGCAGAAAAACGGCCTAAAATCCTGCCGCGGCAGGAGGTCGGCAGACACAAAAAATTCTCGTATGAGGGCAGACCTGTCTGTGGTAAAGCGACGGTCCAACTTTTTTTTGTCACGCTGGAGCATATACCTGTCTGTGGTCAGGCGTGAGGCAGCGAGCCGGTTTTTATATTATTATTCCGACTCGCGAAGTAGTACACAACTAGGACTCTTTACTTGGATCGGATCTGACTTGATGGTAGTGGAAAAAGATGGTGGAAAACAACTAGAACAACTAGAAAACAAATCTACGAACAACAGATCTAGATCTAATCTAATAGAGGAACTCGACCAGCAACTATTACTCGAATACGATGTAATCTAGGCTATGGCAACTCTTTTTGTGGGCCTTTTTCTGTATAGGATGAAAAACACTCTCTAACTATGGATGGATTGGATTTCTTACCGAGGCAACGAGGAAACCTGATACCAAGATGATATGCGGTGGCCCGATCTTCTCAGTAAGCGGATGGGCCATGATGATGGTGGATGATAGATAACTAGTGCGTAGCTATGATCTCTCCCGCTCGATCCCTGATGCCAGCGCAACAGATCTCGAACCTTGTAGGATATTCACAACACCACACTCTTGCGCACGCAGCCGTGACCACGAACGGTAGTATGCAATCTACTAATTCCCAATGGAACAACAGATCACACTCAATTATAGTTGGTAGATTTGAGCACAGGGTAATTCCAGAGGTTCTATGAAAGAAACAACTCCAAAATATTTTAACGTGGTCTAAACCCTAACATTTGATGGCTACGGAGGTTTATATGAGGGCTGTGGCGTCCTCCCCTCTAAACGGGCCTAAAAACAGCCATAACTTGGCCCAAACTGACTCGGTTCGACTCAAACTGATACATACCGACCCATATATGGGTTCGGCGTTATTGGCACGCAGTCCAAACATCGTGGAACACCTCAAACATGTAATTCTTGGTGCGCCATCTCTCACTCTTTCTCATACGTGATTTCCTCATTGCCTCCTAGTGGGCATGCCTCCCGCTCCTCCCTCGTGCCTTGTTGATATTGGAAATCAGCGCTTGTCCTTCTTGCTACAACTCTCCTCCTCCTTGCGCAATGCTTGTGTTATCAATAAACCTGATCATACAAGGATGCATAGACTTAGGTAGTATAAAGTTCTCATTAAATAAAACATCAGGTTGAATTAGGAATAAATTCACCTGATAGTCATTATTGATTTGACTCAATATTTCCTTCTAGTTCAGGCAGTCAAAATCATCATAATCCATGTATATATCCTCATCACGTGGGTTGGCCTCCATTGCGTGGTATAGAACATCAAGTGGACCTGATTCCTGGCGCCACACTTCCCAACCGTGCACCTTACAGGACTAATCCCGAAGAAACTAAGGAAATTTAGAAGCAAGTACAAGCGTTGCTAGATAAACGGTACATTCGTGTCTCTCTTAGCCCTTGTGCCGTTCCTGTTATTTTAGTTCCTAAGAAAGATGCTACTTGGCCCATGTGTGTTGATTGTAGAGCGATTAATAACATCACTATTCGATATCGTCATCCTATTCCACGCTTAGAGGATATGCTAGATGAATTGAGTGGTGCTGTTGTTTTCTCTAAAATTGACTTGCGTAGTGGTTATCATCAAATTAGGATGAAAGAAGGGGATGAATGGAAAATTGCTTTCAAAACTAAATTCGGTTTGTATGAGTGGTTAGTTATCCCGTTTGGTCTTACTAATGCACCTAGTACTTTCATGCGTTTGATGAATCATGTTTTGAGAGAGTTTATTGGTCGTTTCATGGTTGTTTACTTTGATGATATACTCATATACAGCCACACCGAATCTGAACATTGCACTCATATTAGACAAGTTTTGCAAGTGTTACGTGATAATAAACTGTATGGTAATCTTGAGAAGTGTACATTTGCAAAAGATAAGGTCATATTCCTAGGATTTGTTGTTTCTAAACATGGAGTAGAGGTAGATCAATCTAAAATTGAATCCATTTAGAATTGGCCTACTCCAATGAATGTTAGTCAAGTGCGTAGTTTCCACGGTCTCGCTGGTTTCTATAGGCGCTTTGTGAAAGATTTTAGCACCATTGCAACACCATTAAATGATTTGACAAAGAAAGGTGTTCCTTTTGTATGGGGCGCGGCCCAAGACACTGCATTTGATACATTAAAACGTTTGCTTACTTCTGCACCATTACTTGTATTACCTGATTTTTCGAAGCAATTTGAAGTTGAATGTGATGCTAGTGGTATAGGCATAGGTGGCGTTTTGATGCAAGAGGGCGGGCCTATAGCTTATTTTTCTGAGAAATTGACTGGTGCTCGTTTCAATTATTCTATCTATGATAAAGAATTGTATGCACTTGTTAGAGTACTTGAGGTTTGGCAACATTATTTGTGGCCAAAGGAATTCATCATACATTCTGATCATGAAGCATTGAAATACTTGAAAGCTCAATCAAACTTGCATAGAAGATTAGCTAAATGGGTTGAGTTCATTGAGTCTTTTCCTTACATCATTAACTATAAGAAAGGAAAAGAGAACGTTGTTGCTGATGCTCTATCTAGGAAGAACATGCTATTAACCAATCTTGATGTTAAAATTCCTAGATTAGAAGCTATTTGTGCACTTTATGCAACTGACCATGATTTTGCTGAACCATATCGTTTGTGTGCTCTTAGAAACGCATGGGATAAGTATCATATACATGATGGATATTTGTTTCGAGCTAAAAAATATTTATTCCAGAATTGTCGTTGCGTTTGTTCTTAGTGTAGGAATCACATGCTGTTGGTTGGACGGGTCACTTTGGGCGTGAGAAGACGTTGCTCATGCTTGCTGATCACTTTTATTGGCCCAAGATGAGGCGTGATGTGTACAGATTTGTGAGCCGATGTATTACATGCCACAAGTCGAAATCTAAGCTGAAGCCTTGCGGTTTGTATACACCTCTCTCTGCACCGACTACTCCATGGGAAGACATTAGTATGGATTTTGTGCTAGGTCTACCTAAAACTCAGAGAGGTCATGATTCTATATTTGTGGTAGTGGATAGATTCTCTAAGATGGCTCATTTTATTGCCTGCCACAAAAGCGACGATGCGTCGCATGTTGCTAACCTGTTTTTCAGGGACATCGTGAGATTACATGGAGTACCAAAGACGATTGATTCTGACCGGGATGTGAAGTTCATGAGCTACTTTTGGAAGACCTTATGGGGAAAGCTAGGAACGAAGTTGCTGTTCAGTACTACATATCATCCCCAAACAGATGGTCAAACGGAGGTGGTGAATCGAACATTGGCACAGCTGTTAAGGACCATGGTTAAAAAGAATCTGCGGGAGTGGGAAGAGTGTTTGCCACATGTTGAGTTTGCTTACAACAGGGCTGTGCATTCAACTACTCAGCTTTGTCCTTTTGAGGTGGTGTATGGTTTCAAGCCATTGACGCCACTTGATATGTTGCCTCTGCCATTACATGAGAGTGTTGATATGGAGGCATCAAAACATGCTGATTATGTGAAGAAAATACATGAGAAGACTCGAGAGGCTATTGAGAAGAAAGGCAAGAACATTGCTGCTGCAAGGAATCAAGCAAGGAAAGAAGTGTTGTTCGAGCCTGGAGATATGGTTTCGGTGCATCTACGCAAGGATAGGTTCCCACTACTTCGAAAGTCAAAATTAAAGCAACGTGGTGCTGGTCCTTACAAGGTGATAGCCAAGATTAATGATAACGCCTACTCAGTTGATATACCTATTGAGGAGTTTGGTGGAGTTAGCAATAGATTCAACGTTGCTGATTTGTCACCATATACTGGAGAAGACCTTGGAGTGTCGAGGTCGACGCCTTTTGAAGGAGGGGAGATGATGAGGACATCCCTACAATTACACCTACCCCAATGACTACTGAAGATGCTACAACTGTTGCAAGAAAGGACCGGTCCAATGAGATTAGAATTGGACCTATTACAAGAGCTCGTGCTAAGCTACTGGAACAATAGGTGAATTTACTCCTAAACGAATCTGGTACTTTGATTGATGAGAACTTTATACTGCCTAAGTCTATGCATTTATGTATGATCGGGTTCATTGGAGAAACAAGCATGACGCGAGGAGGAGAAGGGCTGCAAGAGAAGCCCAACATGATGATCGCCCAAGAATGCGCGAGGCAGGAGCGGGAGGAAGGCGCAAGAGAAGATCATCAAGACGGAGGCCAAAAGATCTGCCACGACCGGAGTGTCCGGCCAGTTCCACCCGGACTGTCCGGCCTGGTCGAGAGGCAAACTGGCGTGGACATTCTATCTGCCAGTTCGGACACTAACCGGATACCACCCGGAAACTTCAAAGTTTTCGGCCAGACTGGACTGTTGGGCACACTTCACCCGGAGTGTCCGGCCTGACCGGACGACCGGAGTGTCCGCCCGCCGACCGAATCTGGTACGAGTCGGTTTGTATCAGTTTGAGTCGTTTGCGTTTAGTTTCGGTTTTTGGCCGCCCCAGCCGCCTTTATAAGGCCTAGGACGACCTCTAGTTAGGGTTTAGACCACGTTAAAATATTTTGGAGTTGTTTCTTTCATAGAACCTCTGGAATTACCCTGTGTTCGAATCTACCAACTACAATTGAGTGTGATCTGTTGTTCCATTGTGAATTAGTAGATTCCATACTACCATTCGTGGTCACGGCTGCGTGCGCAAGAGTGTGGTGTTGTGAATATCCTACAAGGTTCGAGATCTGTTGCGCTGGCATCAGGGATCGCGCGGGAGAGATCATAGCCACGCACTAGTTATCTACCATCCACCATCATCATCGCCATCTGCTTACTGAGAAGATCGGGCCACCCCATATCAAATATACTACCACTCGGCGAGACTGTGTAACAGCTGTTCCTGATGTAACTGAGCCTAAATTGATTGATATAACGAAAAGTGAGAGAGTGCCTGGGTTATTGATACTAGCCACCAAGGAGGATATGAGAGATTTCGTGAGGATCCTACAGCCATGCCACTTGTGCTCATGTATAAGGGCGAAGTATTGGTTTCTAACGACATGACCCCTATTTCTCTTGGTGTCTCTTCTGTTTTGCAGGACTTTGGGGATGTGTTTTCAAAAGACGTACCCGCAGGTTTGCCTCCATTACGTGGTATAGAACATCAAGTGGACCTGATTCCTAGTGCCACACTTCCCAACCGTGCACCTTATAGGACTAATCCCGAAGAAACTAAGGAAATCCAGAAGCTAGTACAAGCGTTGCTGGATAAAGGGTACATTTGTGTCTCTCTTAGCCCTTGTGCTGTTCCTGTTATTTTAGTTCCTAAGAAATATGGTACATGGCACATGTGTGTTGATTGTAGAGCGATTAATAACATCACTATTCGATATCGTCATCGTATTCCACGCTTAGAGGATATGCTAGATGAATTGAGTGGTGCTGCTGTTTTCTCTAAAATTGACTTGCGTAGTGGTTATCATCAAATTAGGATGAAAGAAGGGGATGAATGGAAAAATGCTTTCAAAACTAAATCCGGTTTGTATGAGTGGTTAGTTATGCCGTTTTGATGAGGGCAAACCTCTAGGGTGGCCTGATCTTCAAGGATCTCATGGTCAAATCGATGGGAAAGCGAGGGGAAAGGGGGAAGGTAGCGGAAGCGGACGCACACCTCGCGAAGAACACGATGAACACACGCAAAACACACACGATACAAGGTCGATTACTCTCACCGGTGGCCACCAGTCCGATAGAATCCTCGCAAGGAAAGATCGGTCAACGTGCTCCCGTCAATCCCAAGCGGATAGGGAAGAACACCTTGGAGAGGGTCTTGACGTCTCGGCAAAGGGACACCGATGCCAAGGCATTGTACAATGAGGGAGGCGCGATGCAAACTCCAACAAGGTGGTGACGATACTCGATCCCCTTTGGTAGAAGGGGATGAGGCAAAACTAGAGATTCCAAAAGGGGGTTTTCTTTAGTCTATCATCTATGCCTAAGGGAAACAATGAGGGGTGGGGGCTCTATTTATAGGCCAGCCACAAGTTCAGGGGTAGTTTGGGCATAAAACTAGGGTTTGGTGCGGAATAGAGGGGTACATGGGCTGTTGAGGCCAAACCTCTAGGGTGGCCCGATCTTTCACGATTCCCTTTCAAATCGAGGGTGGAGTGCGGGGAAAGGAGGGAAGGATGAACACGACGAACACGCGCACGAAGAACACGACGAACACACACACGCAAAACCACGATAAACACCAATAGCTCACGCCGGTGGTGACCGGTCCAGGCGCAATCCCTAGGATCGGCGTCGGGCGGAGGACTCTCTCTCGAACCGGCACGGCGAGATGGGAGACTCGGTGAGATCTTGACGTCTAGGCAAGGGGACACCGATGCCTAGGCCTTGTACAACGCGGAGGCACAATGCAAACTCCAACGAGGTTTGGGGATATTGGTGCTCCATAGTCAAGGAGCATGAGGCAAGAACTAGATAGATCCACAAAGGGGTTTCCACTAATTCCAATATCAAGCCTAGGGTTTACAATGGAGGTGGGGGTCTATATATAGGCCAGCCACAAGTTTAGGGGTAATTCAGGCATTAAAGTAGAGTTCTGGGCGAAGTAGAGGGGTACATGGGCCATAGGGCCCAGCTAGGCTCGCAGGCCCATCACTTGGGCCGGACAGTCCGGCCAGGGCGGACACTCCGGGTCGGCACGGCCAGACAGTCCGGCCAGGCCGGACACTCCGGGTGGTGTCCGGGGAGTGTCCGATTCGACCTTCTGAATGTCCACGCCAGGTCGGGCTCGGGCAGGCCGGACACTCCGGCTGAGTCGGGCCGGACACTCCGGGGTGGCCGGACACTCCGGCTGGATTCGGGCGGACACTCCGGTAGCTTCAGCTCAGAAGCAGCTTCAGGGCTCGTGGGTCGACGCGGCGGGGGCTCGTACCTGATGATGCACAGAGTAGAGGTATGAAGTAGCACGCCATCCAAGGAGGTACAAATTGGCACGAGGAGAGGAGTGAGTTCACCTTAGCTTGCAGGAGTTTGTCTCGGGCACGAGTCATGGGTCCACTTGGGGGACTTGTTGGTGTAGATGTAGAAGCGTCCATAGGACGGGCTGCATCAGCTCCCCCCTTGGGAAAGAGTCGTCCTCGACTCTTCATGGATATCATCTTGAGCATCTCCATGCTAGGGTGAGAGATCCTTGACATTGAATGTATTGCTTGCAAGGTACTTGGAGGTCGGGATGTCGATGATGTAGGCGTTGTTGTTGATTCGTTTGAGGACCTTAAAGGGACCATCTCCTCTTAGCTTGAGCTTGGAGTCACGTTCCTTGGGGAAGCGGTCCTTGCTTAGGTGTATCCACACAAGGTCACCTTCTTCAAATATCATCTCCTTCTTGTCCTTGTTTAACCTTGAAGCTTGGCGAAGGACTTGTTGTTCGATAGTTGCTCTTGTTTCTTCATGAAGCTTCTTCATAGCTTGTGCACGCTTCTCGACGTCCATGTTTGTGCGCTCATGGAGAGGTAGTGGTAGGATGTCGAGCGCGGTGAGGGGCTCGAAACCATAGACGATCATGAATGGACTCATCTTGGTTGTTGAGTGCTTGGCTCGATTGTAGGCGAACTCGGCGTGTGGAATGCATTCCTCCCAATCCTTCAGGTTTTTCTTGATCAACACACGAAGGAGGGTTCTGAGGCTTCGGTTGACAACTTCAGTTTGGCCATCAGTTTGAGGATGTGATGCGGATGAAAAGAGGAGCTTGACGCCGAGCTTGGCCATGAGGGTCTTCCACAAGTAGCTCATGAATTTGACGTCGGGGTCGGAGACAATTGTCCTTGGCACACTGTGAAGACGAACGATTTCCCTGAAAAACAGATTTGCAACATGTGAAGCATCATCGGTCTTATGGCACGGTATGAAGTGTGCCATCTTGGAAAAACGATCCACAACAACAAATATAGAATCATGACCATGCTTAGATCTAGGCAATCCTAACACAAAATCCATGCTAATGTCAGACCAAGGTGTATGAGGAATAGGCAATGGCATATAAAGACCATAGGGGATTAGCTTGCGACTTAGCTTGAACACATGTCCTGCATCGTTGAACGTAGCGCACCACGTCACGCTTCATCTTGGGCCAAAAGTAGTGATTTGAGAGCATGTCCAATGTCTTGTCACAACCAAAGTGACCCATAAGGCCTCCACCATGAGATTCTTGGAGAAGCAAAAGTTGAAGCGACGACTTCGGAATGCATAGCTTGTTTTGTTTCAAAAGAAAACCCTTATGCAAATAGAAATCATCAACTCCCTTGTCATTGGAGCACTTTGCGAAAATTGGTTCAAAGAACGGGTCGGAAGCATACAAAGATTTTATTTCCTCAAGACCCAACACGTTGATTTCAAGTCTCGTAAGAAGGCTTGTATGTTTGCGAGACAATGCATCCGCAACTACATTATCTTTGCCCTTCTTATACTTGACAATGTACGAAAAAGACTCCATGAACTCAACCCACTTAGCGTGTCTCTTGCTCAAGTTAGCTTGGCCTTTGAGATATTTCAACGACTCGTGGTCGGAATGTATGATAAATTCCTTGGGCCAAAGGTAGTGTTGCCAAACTTGAAGGACACGAACTAAGGCAAAAAGCTCTTTGTCATAAATCAGATAGTTAAGGCGAGCACCATCAAGTTTTTCGCTATGGTAGTCTATAGGACATCCGTTTTGCATAAGGACTCCTCCAATGCCTGATACCACTAGCATCACACTCTATCTCAAAAGTTTTTGTGAAATTCGGTAAAGCAAGAAGAGCTGCTTCGGTGAGCCTCTTTTTAAGTTCATCAAAAGCTTTTTGTTGTGCTTTGCCCCACACGAAGGTGACATTCTTTTTGGTCAATTCATTAAGGGGACAAGCAATGGTTGAAAAGTCTTTCACAAAGCGACGATAGAAACCGGCCAACCCATGAAAACTTTGGAGTTCACTCACATTTGTTGGTATGGCCAATCTCATATGTCCTTTACCTTGGAAACATCAACTTCAATTCCCTTCGAAGAAATGACAAATCCATGAAAAATCAACTTGTCTTTAGCAAAAGTGCACTTGGGAAGATTAGCATAAAGCTTTTCATGTCGAAGGATCTGCAAAACTTCCTTGACATGTGTTATATGGTCCTCAAGTGATTTGCTATAAACAAGAATATCATCGAAATAGACAACAACAGTTTTTCCAATGAGAGAACGCAAGATGTGATTCATAAGGCGCATGAAGGTGGATGGGGCATTTGATAAACCAAAGGGCATAACCAACCATTCATAGAGACCAAGTTTGGTCTTGAAGGCGGTTTTCCACTCATCACCTTCAGCCATGCGTATTTGATGGTAACCACTACGAAGATCAATTTTCGAAAAAATAGTGGCTCCACACAACTCATCAAGCATGTCATCGAGACGTGGTATGGGATGTCGATAATGCACGGTGATAGCATTGATTGGATGGCAGTCCATGCATAACCGTAACGTATCATCCGTCTTTGGGACAAGAATCACGGGTACGGAACTTGGACTAGTGCTAACTTGGATCAAACCTTTGGAGACAAGTTGGTTGATTTGACGTTCGATCTCCTTCGTCTCCTCCGGGTTCATGCGGTAAGATGGAGGAACATTGGTTAATTCATGTGGAAGCTCTTCGGGAAACACATCCTTGAATTCCTGCAAAACACTCATCAAAGATGGAGGAACATTGGTTAATTCGTTAGTTCCTTGCGCTAGTCCCTTGCAAAGGAGGATATAGTGCAAGATGGATGGGTTCTTCCGAACATCTCTCATCTCACTTTTGGTGGCAAGGAGAACACTCTTAGTTTTTCCACTCGAATTTGGCTTGTGGCTCTCACTCACTATCAGGTGGTTCTCTCTCTCACCGCTCTTCTCACAAGTAGGTGTTGTGTTTTGCGTCCTTGCTAAAGCCTTTGCATTGTCCGCAATTATTTGGCTAGGAGTCATCGGTTGCAAAACATGTGTTTTGTTGAGCCATTTGAAGGTGTATATATTGGTGCGACCATCATGTTGAGCAGCCTTGTCAAATTGCCATGGTCGACCAAGAAGCATGTGACAAACTGTCATAGGAACCACATCACACTCCACTGTATCTTTGTAAGGACCAATGGCGAAGGAGACCGATACGGTATGCTTGATCTTCACGGACCCTTGGTCACTTAGCCATTGCACGTGGTAGGGGTGCTTGTGTGGATGGAGGTTGAGGTTGAGCTTCTCACACAACTCGGTGCTAGCAAGGTTGTGACTACTCCCTCTATCAATGATCACCTTAATAGATTTGCCGTTGATGCCGGCTCGTGTTTGGAAGATATTGGAGCGTTGGTCTTCATGCTCTTGTGCTTGAGTGGTCAAGATTCTTGTGACGACAAGCGATGGACTTGCGTCATGCTCACACATGAGGAGTTCTTGATCATCTTCCACTCATTGCCTTGCCATTGCTTCCTTGACACGGGCATCAAACTCATCTTCACTCAAGTACTCTTCATCACCATTGTCATGGATGAATAAGACTTTCTTGTTTCCACATTCGGCCGACTTGTGTCCTTTACCTCCACACTTGTAGCATTCACCGTTGAAAGGTGTATCACTCTTTGCTTGCTTGCCACTTGGGGGTAGTTTTCCTTGAGGAAGTGTGGGCTTGAAGGAAGGCTTGGAGGTACTTGAGGATCTACCATTGAAAGTTGTTGGTGTAGGGGTTAAAGCTTGCTTGTAGGTGAAGTACGTCTTGGGCTTGTTGTACTTGATATCCTCTTGCACTTGACGTTCAGCCTTTGTTGCAATGTGCACAAGCTCAACCATGGTGTTGTATGTTTGGAACTCGACGATGCGCTTGATTGGGTGATTCAAGCCAATAAGGAAACATGCCATTGTTTGCTCCATGCGCTCATCAATGTTGGCGCGAATCAAGTTGAGTTCCATTTCCTTGAAGTATTCTTCCACGGTCTTTGTCCCTTGAAGAAGCGCTTGAAGGTTGTTGAAGAGGTCACGCGTGTAGTGTGCGGGGACAAACCGGGATCTCATGTGAGCCTTCATGTCATGCCAAGTTGTGATTGGCGGCTCTTGTCTTGCATCACGAGCAACTTGAACTTGTTCCCACCAAAGGTTGGCGTAATCATCAAACTCTAGCGAAGCCATGGCAACCATCTTCTCGTTGCTATAGTTGTGCATGCGGAAGATCTTGTCGACTTTGAGTGCCCACGAGAGGTATTTCTTTGGGGTCATTGGATCCGGTGAACTTGGGCATTGTGAACTTGAGCTTGCCAAAAGTTTCTTCATCGTTGCGGTCATTGCGACGATCTTGGTGACCTTGTTGATGATCTTGTACTTGGGGAGGTGGAACTTGGTTCCCGCGTCCTTGTTGCGGAGCTTGCTCTTGGTATTGTTGTTGATGAGGAGCTTGCTCTTGCTCTTGGCGCGGTTGATGACGAAGAGGAGGCTCGTTCCTTGGTTGGTGATGTTGGTTAGGCACATGGGCCTCACGGCGAAGAACATGGTCATGAGCCTCTTGACGTGGTGGGCGTCGCTCAACTTGTATCACTTGACGCTCCAAGTTTTGTTGATGTGGAGGAGGCGCCTCGTGATGATCATGGTGTCGTTGTTGACGTTCATGACGTTGATGATGAGGAGGAGGATCTTGAAGAGCTTGACTTCGATGACGAGCTTGATTCTCCAAGTTGGAGTCATCACTTGTTGTGTCAAGTATGTGTCGCGGTCGATGGTGGTATACTTGCGGTTGTACTTGTGGTTGCGCTTGCGGTTCCTCTTGTGGTTGCTCTTGTCGGATCACGAGTGCCCTTGCGTGATGACGGTGTGCTTCTTGCCTTGCTCGTGGCCTTTAAGAGAGGTCATCGTCATAGCTTGACGTTGCGGCGTGCCGTGGGGAAGTTACATAGTTGGAAGAGATTCCATCTTCAACCACGGGGGCATCATTGCGTCTTTGAGCACTTTGGTGTAGATCTTGAGGAAGAGGTGCATGACGATGCGAAGAACTTGCCGAGCTTGATGCGCGTGAACGTGGTCTGGCCATGCCATCGATGAGGCGTCGAAGATTGTCATTTGTTTCGGCGACGGAGCGTTGAAGCGCTTCATTTTGGTGGCCGAAGTTGTGATGCATTGCATGCATTTGTCGTTCGAGGCCGTCGAAGCGGTTGTCGATGTTCTTGAACTCGGCGTGCGTCTCGCCAAATTGTTCATCTTGTCTCGTCTCAAGTGCTTGGCAACGTTCACGGAACTCTTGTCGAACGATGCAGTGACTTGCGCGCGTCATGTACGGACCTTGATCTTCTTCTTGGGGAGGTGGTTGGCTCGTCTCACCGTGCCTATCCATCATGCCAAACACACAAGTATTGTATATGGTGGTGTTAGCCTTGTACCTCACCTTGGGGATTGCACCAAACTAGAAACCACAAGTGAGAGCTATAAGCGTGCAACGTGGAAATGCAAAGAAACTCACACTCTCAAAAGCTTGTTGGTGGTAGGTTAGGATTGTGGAAAGCCAAAGAACCAACCAAAAGAAAAGGGATAGTCAAAAGTGGTAACAATCCAACAAAACTCAAGTCAAAGGCGAAGGTCAACAACTCAAAAGGGTGACAGGAACCTACGACTATGTACACACACGTGGAGAAAGTTGGGATTGACACGACTATGAAAATGAGCAAACAAAATGACCTAACGAAGACTAAGCTCGTTGTCGTGCCAATGCAAGGAGAGACCGTGGCTCGTTTGCAAAGAGGAAAAATGAGCAACAGGATTTGTGCACTTGCCTTGGGCGCTCTTCTTTCTCTCTTTCTTACAAGCTTTGAGACTCTCTTTTGCAAGGGGAGACTATTTTTCTTTTTGCTTTTTCTTTGTATCTTTTTCACTATTTTTTTGCTCTCCCTTCATGCTACCTAGTCACACTTGCTATTGCTCTTGCTGATGAGGACATCCATACTATTCCACTATCTCCTACTCCTATTCACAATGAAGATGTTGCTGCAAAGAACAAGTCCAATGAAATCAGGATTGGACCCATTACAAGAGCTCGTGCAAAGCTGATTGAGCAACAGGTGAATTCACTCTTAATTGAACCTGATGTTTTACTTAATGAGAACTTTATACTACCTAAGTCTATGCATCTTTGTATGATCAGGTTTATTGATAACACAAGCGTTGCGCGAGGAGGAGGAGAGTTGCAGCAAGAAGGACAAGCGCCGATTTCCAATATCAACAAGTGCGCGAGAGAGGAGCGGGAGGCAGGCGCACGAGGACGCAATGAGGAAATCACGTATGAGCAAGAGAGAGAGATGGCGCACCAAGAATTACATGTTTGAGGTGTTCCACGACGTTTGGACTGCGTGCCAATAAGGCCGAACCCATATATGGGTCGGTATGTATCAGTTTGAGTCGAACCGAGTCAGTTTGGGCCAAGTTATGGCTGTTTTTAGGCCCGTTTAGAGGGGAGGACGCCCCAGCCCTCATATAAACCTCCGTAGACGTCACAAGTTTGGTTTTAGACCACGTTAAAATATTTTGGAGTTGTTTCTTTCATAGAACCTCTAGAATTATCCTGTGTTCGAATCTACCAATTATAATTGAGTGTGATCTGTTGTTCCATTGGGAATTAGTAGATTGCAGACTACCGTTCGTGGTCACGGCTGCGTGCGCAAGAGTGTGGTGTTGTGAATATCCTACAAGGTTCGAGAGCTGTTGCATTGGCATCAGGAATCGAGCGGGAGAGATCATAGCTACGCACTAGTTATCTATCATCCACCATCACCATCGACAAGAGCTTGCTGAGAAGATCAGGCCACCCCATATCATCTTGGTATCAGATTTCCTCGTTGCCTCGGTAAGCAATCCACAATCCATCCATAGATTAGAGAGTGTTTTTCATCCTACACAGAAAAAGCCTCACAAAAAGAGTTGCCATAGCCTAGATTACATCGTATTTGAGTAATAGTTGCTGGTCGCGTTCCTCTATTAGATTAGATCTAGATCTGTTCTTCGTAGATTTGTTTTCTAGTTGTTCTAGTTGTTTTCCACCATCTTTTTCCGCAACCATCAAGTCAGATCCGATACAAGTAAAGAGTCCTAGTTGTGTACTACTTGGCGAGTCGGAATAAAAAAATCGGCTCGCTGCCTCACGCCTGACCGCAGACAAGTCTGTGCTCCAGCGTGACAAAAAAAATTCCGAAAAAAAAATCGAACCGTCGCCTTACCACAGACTAGTATGTGCTAGTACGAGAAAAAAAAACTGCCGCCATCCTCCCGCGGCAGGATTTTAGGCCATTTTTCTGCCGTGGCAGAGACCAATTCTAAGCTCAAATTTTTTTCTTTTTTTGTTTATTTATTTTACTGAGTCCACATAGCGTACCTATCCTTGTGAGCCTTAGTAAACCTTTCTTTGTGTCTAAAACTATCCTACGAGACTAGCGTGCTTAGTGCTCTGCGGGCTGCTCAGTTTAGCAATCTTGTGCCCGTTTCGTTGAGACATTGCTAGCGTCTCTCCTTGTGCATTGCAACACGAGCGTTCCTCCGACATACCTCACTTTTTTGAGCTCATTTTCATAGTTGCAATTGCCCCATTTATCTCCACCATGTGTGTTTCCGTGGGTCTTTGTCATACGATCAGCACTAGGACTTGTTTGCGGTGTAGATAGGATACCATACCTATAGCTCCACCATAAATAACCTGTGTACCCTGTGATCGTTCTCTATACCTTTGATATTCACTTCATCACTTCAGTGCATCAGTCTTTGATTAAGTTTGGTAGAGCATCTCTATTCACTTTGGAACGGTAAGATCTTCTTTCTTATCAGTTGTGAGTGAGTTGTGAGAGTTTCCACCAGTACTGATATTGATTTTTGCACTAAGTTACTAATCATGTCTTTGAGTGATGATGAAATTGTCTCATAGAAAAAGCAGGTGGAGGAGCTTGTTACTTGGAGAGAGTCTGTTGATAGAAATATCACCGACATACAAGATGCTGTGGAGAATAATACTGGAGCCCTCAATAATATTCAGACGCAGCTGACTGCTATGAATGTCAACTTTGCCACTTTGCAGCGTTCCATTGAGGCAATTCAGGCAACACTCCAGCCCGGACTGGCACAACATGATGATCGGGTTTGAGGACTTTGATGAGGGGAGTGCGGCTGATGCGGCTCCACATCGTGGCAGGGGACGTGCAAATCCCCCTGCACTTGCGGCTGCTCCTCTATATGGCCGTGGGTATGCTCCTCTTGGACGTGCCCAGCGTGCTTACAATCCAGCTGATGATAGTTTGGGCAAGCCCAAGTTCTCAATTCCTTCGTTCAATGGCTCGCTTGATCCTGAGGATTATATTACTTGGGAGTTGAAGATTGAAATGCTCTAGGCATTGATTTGATTACCCAGAAGACAAGAAGGTAAAACTTGCTGCATCAGAATTTGATGGTTACGCTTTGCGTTGGTGGGAAGCTATTGTGCAGAATAGACGGAACGACAATGAACTTCCTGTGAGGGATTGGCGTGAGATGAAGGCCATCATGGCGGATCGTTTTGTTCCCTCCAATTATTTGCGTTCTGTGTTTGACAAGCTCACACAGTGGAGGCAAGGCACAATGACAGTTGATGAGTACTACATGGAGATGGAGATGCTTATGCAGCGTGCTAATGTTCGTGAATCACGAGAGATGGCGATGCAACGTTTCCTCAACAATTTGAAGCTTCAAATCAAGAGTATTGTGCGTTATCACAAGTATGAGACAATGAACGAGCTGCTGCACCATGCTAGAGAGGCCGAGTCCCAGCTGGCTGAAGAGGCAAAGTCACGTGCTCGATTTCCATCTTCTAGCAGATTTTCGGCCAGATCTACACCTCCCACTGTCATGCCACCAGCTGCTGTTCCATTTGCACCATCAGTCCAAACCAGCAAGTACACCTTCATTTGGTTCTAATACTCAGAAACCCGCTGCTCCTGCTGCTAGATCGGGTTCCAACATGTCTACTGCACGTACTCGTGATGTGGTGTGCCATACTTGTGGAGGCAGAGGTCACTACAAGAAGGATTGTCCAAACAGCAAGGTTATGTTTGTTAATGAACAAGGTGAAGTAGAAAGTGGAGATGAAGCTTCTGATGATGATATTGATGACGGCGAGGGTGGTGATATGTTGAGCGTGCACCAACTATCGTCGTGTCTTCACGTGTACTTAGTGTGCAACCGGTTGAGGAATCCCAGCATTGCAACTTGTTCCAAACAAAAGCTCTAGTTGGACCAAATAAAGCTTGCAAGGTCATTATTGATGGAGGTAGCTGCAGAAATCTTGCAAGTAAGGAACTATGTGCCAAACTGAATTTGACATACTTACCTCATCCCAAGCCATACTACATACAATGGTTGAGCAACAATGGTGAGATGATGGTAAATCATATGGTACGAGTGAACTTTCAAATAGGGCCATACAAAGATTCTATTGATTTTGATGTGGTTCCTATGACTGTTTGTCACCTACTATTGGGTCGGCCTTGGCTCTATGATCGCCATGTGCAACACAATGGCCGAGCCAATACATATCACTTGGAATTGAAAGGAAAGAAGATTACTATGCAGCCAATGACACCACAAGAAATTGTGAATGATTCTCGCCAGAAGATAGAGGTGAACTTGAAGGAAGATACTACCACTCGGCGAGATTGCGTGACAGCTATTCCTGATGTAATTGAGCCTAAATTGAGTGATATAACAAAAAGTGAGAGAGTGCCTGGTTTATTGATATTAGCCACTAAGGAAGATATGAGAGAATTTCGTGAGGATCCTACAGCCATGCCACTTGTGCTCATGTATAAGGGCGAGGTATTGGTTTCTAACGACATGACCCCTATTTCTCTTGGTGTCTCGTCTGTTTTGCAGGACTTTGGGGATGTGTTTCCAGAAGATGTACCCGCAGGCTTACCCCCATTGCGTGGTATAGAACATCAAGTGGACTTGATTCCTAGTGCCACACTTCCCAACCGTGCACCCTACAGGACTAATCCCCAAGAAACTAAGGAAATTCAGAAGCAAGTACAAGCGTTGCTGGATAAAGGGTACATTCGTGTTTCTCTTAGCCCTTGTGCTGTTCCTTTTATTTTAGTTCCTAAGAAAGATGGTACATGGCGCATGTGTGTTGGCTGTAGAGCGATTAATAACATCACTATTCGATATCGTCATCCTATTCCACGCTTAGAGGATATGCTAGATGAATTGAGTGCTGCTGCTGTTTTCTCTAAAATTGACTTGCGTAGTGGTTATCATCAAATTAGGATGAAAGAAGGGGATGAATGGAAAACTGCTTTCAAAACTAAATTCGGTTTGTATGAGTGGTTAGTCATGCCGTTTGGCCTTACTAATGCACCTAGTACTTTCATGCGTTTGATGAATCATGTTTTGAGAGAGTTTATTGTTCGTTTTGTGGTTGTTTACTTTGATGATATACTCATATACAGCCACACCGAATCTAAACATTGCACTCATATTAGACAAGTTTTGCAAGTGTTACGTGATAATAAACTGTATGCTAATCTTGAGAAGTGTACATTTGCAAAAGATAAGGTCATATTCCTAGGATTTGTTGTTTCTAAGCATGGAGTAGAGGTAGATCAATCTAAAATTGAATCAATTCAGAATTGGCCTACTCCAATGAATGTAAGTCAAGTGCGTAGTTTCCACGGTCTCGCTGGTTTCTCTAGGCGCTTTGTGAAAGATTTTAGCACCATTGCTGCACCATTAAATGATTTGACAAAGAAAGGTGTTCCTTTTGTATGGGGCGCGGCCCAAGACATTGCATTTGATATATTGAAACGTTTGCTTACTTCTGCACCATTGCTTGCATTACCTGATTTTTCGAAGCAATTTGAAGTTGAATGTGATGCTAGTGGTATAGGCATATGTGGTGTTTTGATGCAAGAGGGACGGCCTATAGCTTATTTTTCTGAGAAACTGACTGGTGTTCGTTTGAATTATTCAATCTATGATAAAGAATTGTATGCACTTGTGAGAGTACTTGAAGTTTGGCCACATTATTTGTGGCCAAAGGAATTCATCATACATTCTGATCATGAAGCATTGAAATACTTGAAAGCTCAATCAAACTTGCATAGAAGATTAGCTAAATGGGTTGAGTTCATTGAGTCTTTTCCTTACATCATTAATTATAAGAAGGGAAAAGAGAATGTTGTTGCTGATGCTCTATCTAGGAAGAACATGCTATTAACCAATCTTGATGTTAAAATTCCTGGATTAGAAGCTATTTGTGCACTTTATGCAATTGACCATGATTTTGCTGAACCATATCGTTTATGTGCTCTTAGAAACGCATGGGATAAGTATCATATACATGATGGATATTTGTTTCGAGCTAACAAACTATGTATTCCAGAATCGTCGTTGCGTTTGTTCTTAGTGCAGGAATCACATGCTGGTGGTTTGATGGGTCACTTTGGGCGTGAGAAGACGTTGCTCATGCTTGCTGATCATTTTTATTGGCCCAAGATGAGGCGTGATGTGTACAGATTTGTGAGCAGATGCATTACTTGCCACAAGTCAAAATCCAAGCTGAAGCCTCAGGGTTTGTATACACCTCTCTCTGCACCTACTACTCCATGGGAAGACATTAGTATGGATTTTGGGCTAGGTCTACATAAAACTCAGAGAGGTCATGATTCTATATTTGTGGTAGTGGATAGGTTCTCTAAGATGGCTCATTTTATTGCCTGCCACAAAAGCGACGATGCGTCACATGTTGCTAACCTGTTTTCAGGGACATCGTGAGATTACATGGAGTACCAAAGACGATTGTTTCTGACCGTGATGTGAAGTTCATGAGCTACTTTTGGAAGACCTTATGGGGGAAGCTAGGAACGAAGTTGCTGTTCAGTACTACATGTCACCCCCAAACAGATGGTCAAACGGAGGTGGTGAATAGAACATTGTCACAGCTACTAAGGACCAAGATTAAAAAGAATCTGCGGGAGTGGGAAGAGTGTTTGCCACATGTTGAGTTTGCTTACAACAGGGCTGTGCATTCAACTACTCAGCTTTGTCCTTTTGAGGTGGTGTATGGCTTCAAGCCATTAACGCCACTCGAAATGTTTCCTCTGCCATTACATGAGAGAGTTAATATGGAGGCATCAAAATGTGTTGATTATGTGCAGAAAATACATGAGAAGACTCGAGAGGCTATTGAGAAGAAAGTCAAGAACATTGCTGCTGCAAGGAATCAAGCAAGAAAATAAGTGTTGTTCGAGCCTGAAGATATGGTTTGGGTGCATCTACGCAAGGACAGATTTCCACTACTTCGCAAGTCCAAGTTGAAGCCACGTGGTGCTGGTCCTTACAAAGTGCTAGCCAAAATTAATGATAATGCCTATTCAGTTGATATACCTATTGAGGAGTTTGGTGGTGCTAGCAACAGCTTCAACGTTGCTGATTTATCACCATATGCTGGAGAAGACCTTGGAGCGTCGAGGTCGACGCCTTTTGAAGGGGGGAGATGATGAGGACATCCATACTATTCCACTATCTCCTACTCCTATTCACAATGAAGATGTTGCTGCAAAGAACAAGTCCAATGAAATCAGGATTGGACCCATTACAAGAGCTCGTGCAAAGCTGATTGAGCAATAGGTGAATTCACTCTTAATTGAACCTGATGTTTTACTTAATGAGAACTTTATACTACCTAAGTCTATGCATCTTTGTATGATCAGGTTTATTGATAACACAAGCGTTGCGCGAGGAGGAGGAGAGTTGCAGCAAGAAGGACAAGCGTTGATTTCCAATATCAACAAGTGCGCGAGGGAGGAGCGGTAGGCAGGCGCACTAGGACGCAATGAGGAAATCACGTATGAGCAAGAGAGAGAGATGGTGCACCAAGAATTACATGTTTGAGGTGTTCCACGACGTTTGGACTGCGTGGCAATAAGGCCGAACCCATATATGGGTCGGTATGTATTAGTTTGAGTCGAACCGAGTCAGTTTGGGCCAAGTTATGGCTGTTTTTCGGCCTGTTTAGAGGGGAGGACGCCCCAGCCCTCATATAAACCTCCGTAGCCGTCACAAGTTAGGTTTTAGACCACGTTAAAATATTTTGGAGTTGTTTCTTTCATAGAACCTCTGGAATTACCCTGTGTCCGAATCTACCAACTATAATTGAGTGTGATCTATTGTTCCATTGGGAATTAGTAGATTGCAGACTACCGTTCATGGTCACGGCTGCGTGCGAAAGAGTGTGGTGTTGTGAATATCCTACAAGGTTCGAGAGCTGTTGCATTGGCATCAGGGATCGAGCGGGAGAGATCATAGCTACGCACTAGTTATCTATCATCCACCATCACCATCGACAAGAGCTTCCTGAGAAGATCGGGCCACCCCATATCACTTGCACTCTCACTATCCAAGGACAAATGCACAATGCTCAAGCAAACAGAAGATGAGCCACTCTCATGGGATAGGTACACACAAAGGAAGATGGGATTAACAAGGTGACGCAAGTTATACCTTCTTTGATGATGTACTTGGCGTCGGTGGTGTGGGATGATGTTCGTGGTCCGTGGTGTCGATCAGCGCGGAAGTTGATGATGCGGAAGCTTGCTGGTACTTGCTGACACGCACACGGGACACGAGCCAACAAAGGAGATTAGCCAATGCGAAAAATGAGGCAAAACAGTCAAAACTGGCATTACAGCCGGACACTTCGGTCTGTCTGGGCCGGACACTCCGGTCTGTCTGGGCTGGACACTCCGGTCTGGTTCGGCCAGATACTCCGGTACGAGCCGGACACTCCGGCGTAGGTTTCCTGCTCGTGTTCTTGAGCGGAAATCCTCGCCTTCGGGCCTCAAATCCGCGAAAAACTGGCAAAATCGGGTTGGGAAAACGCAGGATAAAGCTGGACCAACTCCTTATACAAGGTTTGGTCGGATCAAAACCACAAATAACACTCCAAATCAAGAGATCGATCCAAAGGCAAATATGGGCTGTTTTTGTGGGGATTTTCGAATTTTTGGTGGATAGAAGAAAAATTTGTGGGGGAAATCGTGAGCAACGAAGCTCTTGATACCAATATGTTGAGGGCAATCCTCTAGGGTGGCCCGATCTTTCACGATTCCCTTTCAAATCGAGGGTGGAGTGCGGGGAAAGGATGAACACGACGAACACGCGCACGAAGAACACGATGAACACACACACGCAAAACCACGATAAACACCAATAGCTCACGCCGGCGGTGACCGGTTCGGCGCAATCCCTAGGATCGGCGTCGGGCAGAGGACTCTCTCTCGAACCGGCACGACGAGATGGGAGACTCGGTGAGATCTTGACGTCTAGGCAAAGGGACACCGATGCCTAGGCCTTGTACAACGCGGAGGCACAATGCAAACTCCAACGAGGTTTGGGGATATTGGTGCTCCTTAGTCAAGGAGCATGAGGCAAGAACTAGATAGATCCACAAAGGGGTTTCCACTAATTCCAATATGAAGCCTAGGGTTTACAATGGAGCTGGGGGTCTATATATAGGCCAGCCACAAGTTCAGGGGTAATTCAGGCATTAAAGTAGAGTTCTGGGCGAAGTAGAGGGGTACATGGGCCATAGGGCCCAGCTAGGCTCGCAGGCCCATCACTTGGGCCGGACAGTCCGGGTCGGCACGGCCGGACAGTCCGGCCAGGGCGGACAGTCCGGGTCGGTACGGCCAGACAGTCGGGCAGGGCGGACACTCCGGGTGGTGTCCGGGGAGTGTCCAATTCGACCTTCTGAATGTCCATGCCAGGTCCGGGCTCGGGCAGGCCAGACACTCCGGCTGAGTCGGGTCGGACACTCCGGGGTGGCCGGACACTCTGGCTGGATTCGGGCGGACAGTCCGGCAGCTTTAGCTCAGGTGCAACTTCAGGGCTCGTGGGTCGACGCGGCGGGGGCTCATACCTGATGATGCACAGAGTAGAGGTATGAAGTAGCACGCCATCCAAGGAGGTATCAAATTGGCACGAGGAGAGGAGTGAGTTCACCTTAGCTTGCAGGAGTTTGGCTCAGGCACGAGTCATGGGTCCACTTGGGGGACTTGTTGGTGTAGATGTAGAAGCGTCCGTAGGACGGGCTGCATCATGGGCCAAGGGCCCAGATGTTGGCACGCAGGCCCATCACTTAGGCCGGGCACTCCGGGTCGAGTGGGCCGGACAGTCCGGGGTGGCCGGACACTCCGGGTAGTCTCCGAGTAGAGTCCGATGTAGCACACAGAATGTCCGCGCCAGGACGGGGCTGGGGTTGGCCGGACACTCCAGCTGAGTCGCGCCGGACAGTCTGGCTGCGCCAGACACTCCGGCTGGTTCCGGGCGGACTCTCCGGGGCGATGACGGCGGAGACTCCAGTTCTGCAGCTTGTTGCTCCTTATCCATCTTCTCTTCCAAGCCTTCGTCTTGTCGTGCTTGGTGCTCCAGGCTTCCTCCCATGCTTCCTTACTTGTTGGTGTGAACCTATCATTGATATGGGACGGTGATGAGGATATATACATGGATTATGATGATTCTGACTGCCTGAACTGGAAGGAAATATTGAGTCAAATAAATAATGACTATCAGGTGAATTTATTCCTAATTGAACCTGATGTTTTATTTAATGAGAACTTTATACTACCTAAGTCTATGCATCTTTGTATGATCAGGTTTATTGATAACACAAGCATTGCGCGAGAGGAGGAGAGTTGCAGCAAGAAGGACAAGCGCTGATTTCCAATATCAACAAGTGCGCGAGGGAGGAGCAGGAGGCAGGCGCACTAGGACGCAATGAGGAAATCACGTATGAGCAAGAGCGAGAGATGACGCACCAAGAATTACATGTTTGAGGTGTTCCACGATGTTTGGACTGCGTGCCAATAAGGACGAACCCATATATGGGTCGGCATGTAGCAGTTTGAGTCGAACCGAGTCAGTTTGGGCCAAGTTATGGCTGTTTTTAGGCCCGTTTAGAGGGGAGAACGCCCCAGCCCTCATATAAACCTCTGTAGCCGTCACAAGTTAGGGTTTAGACCACGTTAAAATATTTTGGAGTTGTTTCTTTCATAGAACCTCTGGAATTACCATGTGCTCGAATCTGCCAACTATAATTGAGTGTGATGTGTGGTTCCACTGGGAATTAGTAGATTGCATACTACCGTTCGTGGTCACGGCTGCGTGCGCAAGAGTGTGGTGTTGTGAATAACCTACAAGGTTCGAGAACTGTTGCGCTGGCATTAGGGATCGAGTGGGAGAGATCATAGCTACGCACTAGTTATCTATCATCCCCCATCATCATCGCCATCCGCTTACTGAGAAGATCGGGCCACCCCATATCATCTTGGTATTAGAGCGCTGGGTTTACTCGGTGAGCAATATCATCTTGGTATCAGATTTCCTCGTTGCCTCGGTAAGCAATCCACAATCCATCCATAGATTAGAGAGTGTTTTTCATCCTATACAGAAAAAGGCCCACAAAAAGAGTTGCCATAGCCTAGATTACATCGTATTCGAGTAATAGTTGCTGGTCGAGTTCCTCTATTAGATTAGATCTAGATCTGTTCTTCGTAGATTTGTTTTCTAGTTGTTCTAGTTGTTTTCCACCATCTTTTTCCGCTACCATCAAGTCAGATCCCATCCAAGTAAAGAGTCCTAGTTGTGTACTACTTGGCGAGTCGGAATAAAAAAAGAAAATTGGACCGTCGCCTTACCACATACAGGTCTGCCCTCATACGAGAATTTTTTGTGTCTGCCGACCTCCTGCCGCGGCAGGATTTTAGGCCATTTTTCTTCCATGGCAGAGACCAATTCTCAGGTCAATTTTTTTTCTTTTTTGTTTATTTTTTTTACTGAGTCCACATAGCGTACCTATCCTTGTGAGCCTTAGTAAGCCTTTCTTTGTGTCTAAAACAATCCTACAAGACAAGCATGCTTAGTGCTCTGCGGGCTGCTCAGTTAGCAATCTTGTGCCCGTTTTGTTGAGACATTACTAGCGTCTCTCCTTGTGCATTGCAACACGAGCATTCCTCCGACATACCTTATTTTTTTGAGCTCATTTTCATAGTTGCAATTGCCCCATTTATCTTCACCGTGTGTGTTTCCGTGGGTCTATGTCATACGATCAGCACTAGAACTTGTTTGCGGTGTAGATAGGATACCATACCTTTAGCTCCACCATAAATAACCTGTGTGCCCTATGATCGTTCTCTATACCTTTGATATTCACTTCATCACTTCAGTGCATCAGTCTTTGATGACGTTTGGTAGAGCATCTCTATTCGCTTTGGAACGGTAAGATCTTCTTTCTTATCAGTTGTGAGTGAGTTGTGAGAGTTTCCACCATACTGATTTTGATTGTTGCACTAACTTACTAATCATGTCTTTGAGTGATGATGAAATTGTGTCACAGAAAAAGCAGGTGGAGGAGCTTGTTACTTGGAGAGAGTCTGTTGATAGAAATATCACCGACATACAAGATGCTGTGGAGAATAATACTGGAGCCATCAATAATATTCAGACGCAGCTGACTGCTATGAATGTCACCTTTGCCACCTTGCAGCGTTTCATTGAGGCAATTCAGGCAACACTCTAGCCCGGACTTGCACAACATGATGATGGGTTTGAGGACTTTGATGAGGGGAGTGCGGCTGATGCTACTCCACATCGTGCCAGGGGACGTGGGTATGCTCCTCTTGGACGTGCCCAGCATGCTTACAATCCAACTGATGATAGTTTGGGCAAGCCCAAGTTCTCAATTCCTTCGTTCAATGGCTCGCTTGATCCTGAGGATTATATTACTTGGGAGTTGAAGATTGAAAAGCTCTGGCGTTTATTTGATTACCCAGAAGACAAGAAGGTCAAACTTGCTGCATCAGAATTTGATGGTTACGCTTTGCGTTGGTGGGAATCTATTGTGCAGAATAGACGGAACGACAATGAACTTCTTGTGAGGGATTGGCGTGAGATGAAGGCCATCATGGCGGATCGTTTTGTTCCCTCCAATTATTTGCATTCTGTGTTTGACAAGCTCACACAGTTGAGGCAAGGCACAATGACAGTTGATGAGTACTACATGGAGATGGAGATGCTTATGCAGCGTGCTAATGTTCGTGAATCACGAGAGATGACGATGCAACGTTTCCTCAACAATTCGAAGCTTCAAATCAAGAGTATTGTGCGTTATCACAAGTATGAGACAATGAACGAGCTGCTGCACCATGCTAGAGAGGCCGAGTCCCAGCTGGCTGAAGAGGCAAAGTCACGTGCTCGATTTCCATCTTCTAGCAGATTTTCGGTCAGATCTACACCTCCCACTGTCATGCCACCAGCTGCTGTTCCGTTTACACCATGCTGCTAGCTCGGGTTCCAACATGTCTACTAACGTAATCATGTCTACTCTAGTGTTGTATCTTGTGAGGTGCAGGTTGCTTTTGAAGAAAGGGAGCCGCCTATTTTACAACCTGCATCACACGATCTGGTATTGTTACTTGAGGAGGATGTCGTAGTACCTACTACAGCTGAGAAGTTTGTTAATGACATTGGTACTGATTTGGAGCTTCAGCCAACATGTGCGAAATATTGCGAGTCTATTCCTTTACTGAAGCCTCCTTGTGATTTGCCTTTCACTACTGTTTTAGCACCATGTGATAGTTTACCAAATTCAAATTTTGATCATGTGGTACTGATAACACATAAGGAAATACTTGCTCGAATACCACCTGCTGATATTGTGTATTCCATCATGCTAAATGAACCTATGAGTATGAGTTGTGCTATGGATAAGATTTCTGAAATTTCATTTCTGAATTCTAGCACATATTCCCCTTGTTTCATTTTCAATCTGATTGGTGAATATAGCATGCATGAAAATTTTCTTGTGGATCACATATGCATTACTTGTGATAGAATCGCTGAACTGAAACATGCTGTTTTCAGCCATACATCACAAAATATTTGCTATGGGACAATAGCTCATGTTCCAGATATTACGGAAATACATTCTGGTCTAGTTGATATACTGCAACCAACACAAGTAATTTTACCTATGTTGGATTGTTCTAATCTTGCTAGAATAGGACCCAAGTTTTCATATTCACTATGTTTGTCCCAAAAGTCTTTGTCTAGTTTTGTTACTACTTTAGACTTCCTTGATATTTGCAAATTGAGTTGCATTTTACATACTGGACAACATGATCATGTTCATAATAATCAGAGTAGCGCAGTTCAAGCATGTCATGATTCAATTTGGTTTTCAGACATATTGAATTGGTTTGATCTTGTTCACAAATTTGATCATAGATCTTCTTTGAGAAAACTGAATTTAATATTGAAGAACATGACTATCTATTTAGTTGTTTTTCACCATGATCATGATTCTTTGTACTTCACTTATACCTGCAATTTAAGTTGCTTGATGTATACTGGACATACTTTTCATGTGAACAACAATAATACAACATGTTATATATACATATACTTTGCGTACACGTTGTTCTTTTTGTTTCTCCCACTTTCAGCTTACCCAAAGCCGAAGACGGCTTTTCATGAAGAAAGGGAGGATGATGAGGATATATACATGGATTATGATGATTCTGACTGCCTGAACTAGAAGGAAATATTGAGTCAAATTAATAATGACTATCAGGTGAATTTATTCCTAATTGAACCTGATGTTTTATTTAATGAGAACTTTATACTACCTAAGTGTATGCATCTTTGTATGATCAGGTTTATTGATAACACAAGCATTGCGCGAGGAGGAGGAGAGTTGCAGCAAGAAGGACAAGCGCTGATTTCCAATATCAACAAGTGCGCGAGGGAGGAGCAGGAGGCATGCGCACTAGGAGGCAATGAGGAAATCACGTATGAGCAAGAGAGAGAGATGGTGCACCAAGAATTACATGTTTGAGGTGTTCCACGACGTTTGGACTGCGTGGCAATAAGGCCGAACCCATATATGGGTCGGTATGTATTAGTTTGAGTCGAACCGAATCAGTTTGGGCCAAGTTATGGCTGTTTTTCGGCCTGTTTAGAGGGGAGGACGCCCCAGCCCTCATATAAACCTCCGTAGCCGTCACAAGTTAGGTTTTAGACCACGTTAAAATATTTTGGAGTTGTTTCTTTCATAGAACCTCTGGAATTACCCTGTGTTCGAATCTGCCAACTATAATTGAGTCTGATCTGTTGTTCCATTGGGAATTAGTAGATTGCATACTACCGTTCGTGGTCACGGCTGCGTGCGCAAGAGTGTGGTGTTGTGAGTATCCTGTAAGGTTCGAGAACTGTTGCGCTGGCATCAGGGATCGAGCGGGAGAGATCATAGCTACGCACTAGTTATCTATCATCCACCATCATCATCGCCATCCGCTTATTGAGAAGATCGGGCCACCCCATATCAGACGGAATATGAAGTAGTATACCATTCAAGAGGGTATAGCAAACATTTTGTGACACATTGCATATATGGCTGAAAACAACTTGTTTTAGTTTAGCGATTCTATTACAAGTAATGCATATGTGATCCAAAAGAAAATTTCCATCCATGCTATATTCAACAATTAGATTGAAAGTGAAACAAGGAGAATATGTGCTAGAATTTAGACATGAGATTTTAGAAATCTTATCCATAGCACAACTCATACTCATAGGTTCATTTAGCATGATGGAATCCACAATATCAGTAGGTGGTATTCTAGCAAGTATTTCTTTATGTGTAATCAGTACCACATGATCAAAATTAAAATTGGGTAAACTATCACATGGTGTTGAAATATTAGTGCAAGGCAAATCACAAGGAGGCATCAACAAAGGAAGAGACTCACAATATGTTGCGCTTGTTGACTGTAGCTCCAAATCAGTACCTATATCAATAGTTTTCTCTTCACATCTAGTAGATACTAGGAGATCCTCCGCAAGTGACAATGCACAATCCGACGATGTAGGTTGTAAAATAGATGGCTCCCTTTCTTCAAAAGAAACCTGCATAGCACAAGAAACAATACCAGGAGTAGAGATGATTACATTAGTAGGTTTGGCCAATGGTGGAGGGTGGCTAGCAGCCGCTGCAGGTGGGGCCATAGGAGGCGGTGTAGATCTGGCCGCAAAACGGCTGGTTGATGGAAAACGTGCACATGACTTAGCCTCCTCAACTAGCTGTGACTCGGCCTCTCTAGCATGGTGCAACAGTTTGTTCATAGTCTCGTACTTGTGATGACGAATAATGCTCTTGATTTGAAGCTTCAAATTGTTGTGAAAATGCTGCGTAGTTACCTCAAGGGGTTCACGAACTCTAGCACGTTGCTTAAGCATCTCCATCTCCATGTAGTACTCATCAACTGACATGGTTCCTTGCCTCAATTGTGTGTACCTTGGTTGAATCGCCACTGTAATGGCCTCAATCGAACGCTGCAAGGTGGCAAAGTTGACATTCATTGCTGTCAGTTGAGTCTGAATATTATTGATCGCTCCAGTATTATTCTCCACTGCATCTTGCATGTCCTTGATATTCCCATCAACAGACTCACGCCAATTTACAAGCTCCTCAAGCTGCTTTTTATGTGACACAACTTCATCATCACTCAAAGACATGATTAGTAGGTTAGTGCAAAAACCAAAATCTGTATGGTGGAAACTCTCACAACTCACTCACAACTGACAAGAAAGTAGATCTTACTGTTCCAAAGTGAATAGAGATGCTTTACCAAATAAAATCAAAGATTGATGCACTGATGTGATGAAGTGAATATCGAGGGCATAGAGAACGATCAGAGGGCACACAAGTTATTTAAGGTGGAGCTCCAGGTATTGTTATGGGGTAACCCTGTGGGTGGCCCAACCATCATGAATCTCGTGGTCAAATCGATGGGAAAGCGAGGGGAAAGGGAGAAGGTAGCGGAAGCGGACGCACACCTCGCGAAGAACACGATGAACACACGCAAAACACACACGATACAAGGCCGATTGCTCTCACCGGTGGCCACCGGTCCGATAGAATCCTCGCAAGGAAAGATCGGTCAACGTGCTCCCTCGATCCCACGCGGAGAGGGAAGAACAACTTGGAGAGGGTCTTGACGTCTTGGCAAAGGGACACCGATGCCAAGGCCTTGTACAACGAGGGAGGCGCGATGCAAACTCCAACGAGGTGGTGACGATAGTCGATCCCCTTTGGTAGAAGGGGATGAGGCAAAACTAGAGATTCCACAAAGGGGGTTTTCTTTAGTCTATCATCTATGCCTAGGGTTACATGAGGGGGTGGGGGAACTATATATAGGCTAACCACTAGTTCAAGGGTACTTTAGGAATAAAAGGGGAAAGTCTGGGCAGACTAAGGGGTACATGGGCCAAGGGCCCAGCTAGCGGCGCGCAGGCCCATACGCTCAGGCCGGAGACTCCGGTGTGGGTCGGAGACTCCGGTCTGTCTCCGGTGTCGTCTCCGGAGTGGCAGACAGACTGTCCTCAAGCTCGATCCGGGGGTCGGTCCGGAGATGGGTCTGGAGACTCCGGGGTTAGCAGGCCGGAGACTCTGGTGTCTTTAGGCCGGAGACTCCGGTGTGCATAGGCCGAAGACTCCGGTGCTCCAGCTACTGCTTCTTCCGTCTTCTCTTCCAAGCCTCCATCTTGTCGGGCTTTGTGCTCCAGGCTTCCTCCCTTGCCTCCGTACTCGTCTGTATGAACCTATCATGGATATGGGACGGAGTATGAAGTAGTATACCATTCAAGAGGGTAGGAAGTGGGCTCGCATAGAGGAACAAATTCACCTTTGGAGTCTGTGACGACTTGGCATAAGTTGGAGACCATGATGTGGTAATGACCGAAGGTCAGGCCACATCATCTCCCCTCCCTTCAAAAAGAGTCGTCCTCGACTCTACATGCTCATCACAAAGTAGAACATGTCGAGAGACCTTCTTGATCCTAGGGTTCACCATATAGTCGCCCTCGAGAAGATTGCATTGACAACACCTCACTATTCCTTCACCTTGAATGAAGCCTACAAAGGTCACCACAAAAGCAAAGCAACACTCAAAGCGTAGCCAATTCATGAAGAATATAGCATGAGTCCTCAAGTAGTGTGCAGTCACCTTAGGATGTAGAGATGACTCGTTGAAGGGCAGCCATGGGTAACTCTCTACGGTTCGTCTTGTCAACTCTTTGTCCATAGAGGTTGACGCGTACGCAATTGTACCTTCACACAACAAAGACCAAGAAACATATGTTTGTGTGTGATAGAGGAGCATGTCATTTGTGGCATGTCCATTCTTGTTCACAACACTATTAGCACAACTCAAGTGTCCCAAACAAAATGCATATGCAAGGTCAAAGTGCATGGAAGTTGCTTGAACATCATCCAAATGTGGGAACTCGAAAACTCCATATAACGTCTTAGTGTGGCACTCAAAGCAATGGACTAAAATATTGGTCAACATCTTTGATGCAAGGATAGGAGAATTCGGAAAAAACACATGAGGAAAGTTATCCAAAACAACATCATTATTTGTGTCAACCAACCATTGGAAAGAACAATTGTTCAATATGTTGAATGCCATATACAAATCATCAAGAACAAATATTATGGGGGTATGAGTATCGCAAGCGGAAGCAAAAACAATATGTTCGCAAAAAAACCATATGAAAGAGCAAGTGGTCCTTATGTTTGTTGCAACAACAATACAAGATACTTGGAAGCTCTCGTGACAATACGTGCTCATAATGGCATTATGGTTGCACACAAAACATCGGAAAGAGAAATTGTTCAATATTTTTGTGGCAACACACAAAGCATCGATACCAATAGCAACAAAACATGATTATCACAAGGTGAAAGAATACCATCAACATGCTTGCAATCAAACCATAGGAAAGAGAAATTTGTCAACATGAAAGATACAAAGCATGCAAAAGGTATCAGAGCTGGGTTCGATCTTGAACTCACTTGGGGGATGCTCTCTAGAGCTCTTTTTGTCAACTCGTGCTCAACCGAGGTTGACATTCTTGTGCGGGTACCTACACACATCAAACACAAAAGGAAGAACGTGTGTGCATGGTAGAGAAACACATCATCCATCATGACGTATCTCTTCTTGTGCACATCACCATTAGTGTCAATCAAATATGAAAAATATGCATGGTGAGTATGCAAGTGGTGAACATGCTTATCATGGCATTTACCAAAATCTCCAAAATTTGAGAAAGCTATGGGGGCCATCTCAATAGAAACCATATGACAATTATTCTTGCAAGCAAAACAAGTGAAAGAGCAATTATTCAACTTATGGCAAGCAGCGGGAGAGATTGTAAGACATTCATGACAAAGCATGGTTCGAGGAGTACCATTGGTAACATCATTGCAAGCAAAACATTGGAAAGAGCAATTGTTCAACAAAGTGCAAGCAATGATATCATCAACGTAATGTTTAGAGCATATCATGTCTATGGCAATATCATGGCAATAAAGGGAATCCACATGGTCATCATGATGCATAGCAAGATTAACACATGGGAATAAGAGTGGAACATATGTCATGTCACAAGTATCATCCATAGCATGCAAGTCATCACAAATCACCATGTCCACTAGTGGGATCATGGCATCATCAACACCCATACTGTTACCTTGTTCATACCTCTCATATGAAGTGGGAGTTGTGGTAGTATTGGCCTCCATGTGGGCGACTTCTTCATCCAATATGGGGATGGCATCATCTTCATCCACCATGTTCATCTTCTCGGTCGGAGGCATCAACATCTCCAAGCTTGGTGCTTCTTGATCCATGGAACCTAGCACATCATGAGGAAACACGCTAGAGGTAGAGGGTAAGTCGCAAGTGGTATCACATGACCTATCAACTACCACTCTCAACTCATTTGGTGTATCACTCATGCCCTCCAAGTGGAAGCACTCAATCTCAAATATGGTAGAGTCGCTCATCTCACTCTTGTTTTCACTCAAGTGGGCTAAGTGGCTCTCATACTCACATGGGATTGGTACCACATCATCACTCAAGCATATGGGGATAGGCTCGGTTCTCTCAACTCCTTCCGCCTCCTTTGGTGAAGGGAAAATCCCATGCTCACCAATCTTGACCTTGTCGTCGCCATCTTGCACCTTGGCTTGTGTAGTCCTCTTGACATACTCGTCTAACTTGGCAAAGTAGAGGTCTTCATCTTCGTCCTCCATGAAGTTGTATGCGTCATCTAGGACGTCAAGTTTGGGCGTTGAAGCTTGATGGCATGGAGGAGAGCTTGCTCTTGGTGCCATTGTGGTGATGGCACGACTAGTTGAAGGTGCCTTATGATGGTGTTGACGGAGGTCATTCGCGTGCCTTGCCAAAGGTTGACGTAGATGGCGCACTTGATCATCCACATGACGCTCGCGATTCCTCTTGTCCTTGGCACTCTTCTTGGTGAGGCGTTGTAATGAGCGCAAAGCATCATTTGTCTTAGACATCATGCTCATGGTTTTTTCGAAGTCGTTGTCCATGTCGCGCTTGAAGTTTTCCATTGGATGGTAGACCTTGGTGCTCTCGAGGTGGAGGCTCCGTCTAGGTTGACGTGACTTGAGGAGCTTGTCGTTGTCATTCTTGAAGTCGTCCATGCTTGGGGAGTTATTGTTATTGTAGAACTCCATATCACCCAAGCATGTGGAGCCATTGTCGGTGTAGTGCTCCATCATGTCATCCATGCTTGTGGAGGCATATGCATGGTGGCTCATCGTGGATTCTTCATAGATAGCATCCTTGGTTCCAGAGTCCCTAGACATGATTCACAAGACCAAGTGGTGTATATGGAAGTGGTAAGGGGTTAGGGATGCAACGTCAAACCTTACTTTTCCTTGGAAGATAGTACCGTGCAAGTGGCACACTTGAGAGCAATCAAAACCAAGCAAAGTGAAGTTCACGCGAAACACCAAAACCAACTAACCACTAAAAAACACACACACAAAGCTTATGGTGGATAGGTATGGAAGGTGGCATGTCAAGAACCAATCCAAAATCAAGATGTTGTAATGGCAAGTAAAGAACCACGATGATCACAAAGCAAAACAAGTCAATCCACAAGAAGGAATATATACAAGGAAACACACATGGTGGGATAAATGGGACTTGTGCGATGGAGAAAGTGAGCTAAAAACCAAATGATTACCTAGCAAAGACTATAAGCTCGTTCATGAGGATATATACAGGGATTATGATGATTCTGACTACCTGAACTGGAAGGAAATATTGAGTCAAATCAATAATGACTATCAGGTGAATTCATTCCTAATTGAACCTGATGTTTTAGTTAATGAGAACTTTATACTACCTAAGTCTATGCATCTTTGTATGATCAGGTTTATTGATAACACAAGCGTTGTGCGAGGAGGAGGAGAGTTGCAGCAAGAACGACAAGCGCTAATTTCCAATATCAACAAGTGCGTGAGGGAGGAGCGGGAGGCATGCGCACTAGGAGGCAATGAGGAAATCACGTATGAGCAAGAGAGAGATATGGCACACCAAGAATTACATGTTTGAGGTGTTCCACGACGTTTGGACTGCGTGCCAATATGGCCGAACCCATATATGGGTCGGTATGTATCAGTTTGAGTCGAACCGAGTCAGTTTGGGCCAAGATATGGCTATTTTTAGCCCCGTTTAGAGGGGAGGACGCCCCAGCCCTCATATAAACCTCCGTAGCCATCACAAGTTAGGGTTGAGAACACGTTAAAATATTTTGGAGTTGTTTCTTTCATAGAACCTCTGGCATTACCCTGTGTTCGAATCTACCAACTATAATTGAGTGTGATCTGTTGTTCCATTGGGAATTAGTAGATTGCATACTACCGTTCGTGGTCACGGCTGCGTGCGCAAGAGTGTGGTGTTGTGAATATCCTACAAGGTTCGAGATCTGTTGCACTGGCATTAGGGATCAAGCGGGAGAGATCATAGGTACAAACTAGTTTCTATCATGCACTATATCATCGACAAGAGCTTGCTGAGAAGATCGGGCCACCCCATATCATCTTGGTATCAGATTTCCAGTGTTGCCTCGGTAAGCATCCACAAATCCATCCATAGATTAGTTGTTTTTGTCCTATACAGAAGAAGCCACACAAAAATATTAGGGTTCATAGTTCATTGCCATAGCCTAGATAACACTGTTCGGGAGTTCTAGTTGCTGATCGTAATCCTTTTGTGTAGCCTTTCTTCTAAATCTAAGTCGTAGTTTTTTGTCTAGTTTTCGTCTGTTTTTGATCCGTTGTCGGAGTCCCTAGACTATTTCTAGACTATTCGTCGTGTTCTTGAGTCTTAGATCTATTAGATCTATTTTCTTTTAGTCTGGAGTAGTAGATCCGTTTGAAAGAAGGATAAAAAAACGATCTAGCCAGATCAATCCTAACTCCGTACGTGAAAAAAGAAGAAGTCCAGATCGTAGCTGACTTGGTGTACGTGAGCCTCCACGGGAAGCAGAAAAAATCAGCTCGCTGCCTCACGCCTGACCGTAGACGACTTATGTGCTCCAGCGTGAAAGCAAAGCCAAAAAAATCTGAAAAAAAAACGGACCCTCGCTGCACCACAGACCAGTCTGTGCTAGTACGAGAAAAAAAATTCTGCCGCCATCCTGCCGCGGCAGGATTTTAGGCCGTTTTTCTGTCGTGGCAGAGACCAATTCTCAGGTCAATTTTTTTTACTGAGTCCACATAGCGTACCTATCCTTGTGAGCCTTAGTAAGCCTTTCTTTGTGTCTAAAACTATCCTACGAGACTAGCGTGCTTAGTGCTCTGCGGGCTGCTCAGTTTAGCAATCTTGTGCTCGTTTCGTTGAGACATTGCTTGCGTCTCTCCTTGTGCATTGCAACACGAGCGTTCCTCCAACATACCTCACTTTATTGAGCTCATTTTCATAGTTGCAATTGCCCCATTTATCTCCACCATTTGTGTTTTCGTGGGTCTTTGTCATACGATCAGCACTAGGACTTGTTTGCGGTGTAGTTAGGATACCATACCTACAGCTCCACCATAAATAACCTGTGTGCCCTGCGATCGTTCTTTATACCTTTGGTATTCACTTCATCACATCAGTGCATCAGTCCTTGATTTCGAATTGCTAAGCATGACTATTCACTTTGGAACGGTAAGATCTGCTTCCTTGTCAGTTTTTGAGTGAGTTGTGAGTGTGCCACCAAAACAGTTTTGTGTTTTTGCACTAATGTACTAATCATGACTTCTACTAGTGTTGATGTGATGCAGAAATCAGATGATGTTTACCATGACTATTTAGCTATTGTGGTTGGCATGGCATATGATCCAACTACAATCAAGTGGCGATTGAAAAGTTCCGCCACACCCGCAGAATATCAGATTTGGGAAATTGATATGGGATTTGGTTTTACGAGATGTCGTACTTTCGATAGCAAGTGTAATGGCCATATAGAATACATTCTTGGTCACCGACGTGTGGATGAAGAGGTAGCTCATTGGTGGAAGGACGCAAGGATTGTGTATGGTGTCATGGGTAAAAAAATCCTTTGGGAAGATTTCAAGCAATTTCTACGTTCTATGTTTTTGAACAACTGTAGATGGCCTCTTCCAGAAATTTTGAGAGTGGACACTAATGAGACATGTGAGTTGTCTACTAACGTAATCATGTCTACTCCTAGTGTTGTATATTGTGATGTGCAGGTTGCTTTTGAATAAAGGGAGCCACCTATTTTACAACCTGCATCACACGATCTGGTATTGTCACTTGAGGAGGATGTCATAGTACCTACTACAGCTAAGAAGATTGTTAATGACATTGGTACTGATTTGGAGCTTCAGCCAACATGTGCGACATATTATGAGTCTATTCCTTTACTGAAGCCTCCTTGTGATTTGCCTTGCGCTACTGTTTCAGCACCATGTGATAGTTTACCAAATTCAAATTTTGATCATGTGGTACTGATAACACATAAGGAAATACTTGCTCGAATATCACCAGCTGATATTGTGTATTCCATCATGCTAAATGAACCTATGAGTATGAGTTGTGCTATGGATAAGATTTCTGAAATTTCATTTCTGAATTCTTGCACATATTCTCCTTGTTTCACTTTCAATCTGATTGGTGAATATTGCATGCAGGAAAATTTTCTTGTGGATCACATATGCATTACTTATGATCGAATCGCTGAACTGAAACATGTTGTTGTCAGCCATACATGTTGTGTGTCGACGACTTTGTGTTGTGGGATATAGGCTAAAATTTGTGATAATATGAAACTAAAGTCAGATCTAGTTGATATAATGCAACCAACACAAGTAATTTTACCTATGTTGGATCGTTATAATTTTGCTAGAATAGAACCCAAGTTATCATATTCGTTGTGTTTGTCCCGAAATTCATTGCCTAGTTGTGCTAATGATTTATACTTCATTTATATTTGCAAATTGAGTTGCATTTTACATACTGGACAGCATGATCATGTTCATAATAATCAGAGTAGCGCAGTTGAAGCATGGCATGATTCAATTTGGTTTTCAGACATATTGAATTGGTTTGATCTTGTTCACAAATTTGATCATAGATCTTCTTTGAGAAAACTGAATTTAATATTGAAGAACATGACTATCTATTTTGTTGTTTTTACCATGATCATGATTCTTTATACTTCACTTATACCTGAAATTTAAGTTGCTTGATGTATGCTGGACATACTTTTCCTGTGAACAACAATAATACAACATGTTATATATACATATACTTTGCGTACACATTGTTCTTTTTGTTTCTCCCACTTTCAGCTTACCTAATGCCGAGGACGGCTTTTCATGAAGAAAGGGAGGATGATGAGGATATATACAAGGATTATGATGATTCTGACTGCCTGAACTGGAAGGAAATATTGAGTCAAATCAATAATGACTATCAGGTGAATTCATTCCTAATTGAACCTGATGTTTTATTTAATGAGAACTTTATACTACCTAAGTCTATGCATCTTTGTATGATCAGGTTTATTGATAACATAAGCGTTGCGCGAGGAGGAGGAGAGTTGCAGCAAGAACGACAAGCGCTAATTTCCAATATCAGCAAGTGCGCGAGGGATGAGCGGGAGGCATGCGCACTAGGAGGCAGTGAGGAAATCACGTATGAGCACGAGAGAGAGATGGCGCACCAAGAATTACAGGTTTGAGGTGTTCCACGACGTTTGTACTGCGTGCCAATAAGGCCGAACCCATATATGGGTCGGTATGTATCAGTTTGAGTCGAACCGAGTCAGTTTGGGCCAAGATATGGCTATTTTTAGTCCTGTTTAGAGGGGAGGACGCCCCAGCCCTCATATAAACCTCCGTAGCCGTCACAAGTTAGGGTTGACACCACGTAAAAATATTTTGGAGTTGTTTCTTTCATAGAACCTCTGGAATTACCCTGTGTTTGAATCTACCAACTATAATTGAGTGTGATATGTTGTTCCATTGGGAATTAGTAGATTGCATACTCCCGTTCATGGTCATGGCTGCGTGGCAAGAGTGTGGTGTTGTGAATATCCTACAAGGTTCGAGATCTGTTGCACTGGCATCAGGGATCGAGCGGGAGAGATCATAGCTACGCAGTAGTTTCTATCATCCACCATATCATCGACAAGAGCTTGCGGAGAAGATCGGGCCACCCCATATCACTCGTGTTGCACAAGTGCAAGGAGAGACGCTAGTTCGATTGCAATAAAATTGGTGGGCTACAAGATATGCACAATAAGTACCACCTATTTGATGTTCATCGAGCTTGCGCTTCCTATTCTATGAGGCACTTGTTTCTTTCTTTTTCTTTTTCTTCTTTTTCTTTTTCTATTTTTTTCACTTTTCTTTTCTTTTTTCACTTGCCCCTTCCTTGTGCGAACAACTATACAAGATAACTATATGAGATAGCGCACTCACAACTTTTGCTCGGAATTCTACAAGCTATCAAATGTGCATAGGCCAAGCAATCATAGGAGGAACTAGTCTCAATAGGTGTTTGTTGAATGCAAAGATAGTGTAGCTCACAAAGGAATGCAAGTGGGGAGAAGTCGCAGAATGTTTATACCTTTCTTCGCCGATCTTCACCCTTTATTGGTGGATTCCGCCTTGCTCACAGAATTTGGATGGAGTAATTAGCATGAACCACGGAGATGATGATGTAGAGCTCTTTTTCCTCTTCGAAATGCGCTAAAGAACACCAAAATCCGAGTTCGTATGCAAAGGTTATGCCCAAAACGGTGAAACAGATTTGCTGTCAGCAGGGGGGCGGAGACTTTGCCAGAAATTCCGGTCTGGACCGGAATCTCCGGTATGGGGGACGGAATCTCCGGTCTGGGCCAGAGTCTCTGGTCCGGGGGCCGGAATCTCCGGTCCGGAGGTTCCAGGACGTGCAGAACTCGTCCGGGACGCGATTTTGGCGAAAAAACTTGAACCAAAACACCAAATTGGTGGGGGAAATCAAGGAATTAGGCCCTGGGAACGCATGGGAAGGTAGATCAACAAGTTTAGCAAGTAATCCACGGATCAAAACCTACCAAAACGCACTCAAATCACAGAACGATCCAAAACACGAACTGGGGCTGTTTTTGGTGGAATTTTCGAATTTATGGGGGAAAATACCAAATCGAGGAGAAATCCATGGCAACCAAAAGCTGCTGATACCAGATGTTATGGGGTAACCCTGTGGGTGGCCCGATCTTCACGGATCTCGTGGTCAAATCAATGGGAAAGAGAGGGGAAAGGGAGAAGGTTGAAGGAAATATGCCCTAGAGGCAATCATAGAGATGATTGTATTTCATGTGTATCCATGAGTTATTATAATGTTCCTTGAATATCCATATACCAGGCAACTTGTATTGATTGGCAATTATGTGAATTGTTTGTGAAACTCTTTACTTGTATGGTTATCTAATAATTGTCCCTAGTCGGAGTTCATGCGAGGACACACGTGAATATTAGACTAGCACATCGATTGGTTAATGACTATGTTTCGCAAGTCATTGACATAGAGATGTCAAACCAATGATGTGGACACATGTTATGAACATGGGGTTGGACTGACCCAACATGAGACTAGCAATAATACTTGCAGCTCTCTCTACACATCGTGTACGTTTTGTCCTTAGACCTGAGATTGTCGCATGTACTTGAGATGTGGATCGACCTACTTTGGGGCTATCAAACACTACTCCGTAACTGGGTAGTTATAAAGGTAGCTTTCGGGTTTGTCCTGATACATGCTGCAAGGCATCGGTCAATCAAGATGGGATTTGCCCCTCTCTACTTGAGAGAGATATCTCTGGGCCCCTCGAGTGATCGGATCCAGAAATGCATGGCCGTACTACATATGGTTAAGAGTTAACCTAGTAAAGGGATTCTGAATCACAGTATCGAGAAAGAGAGGTCAGCTTAGAGCTAGACCAAATATCGTGAGGCAAAGGGAAAGACATGTACTCAACCTTGTGATGGTTCGTCCGAATGATCTTTATATGCGTTTAGGAGTTGGCACGTCTTGCTAGAGGCCGCTACCAACTATTGACGGAGTAAGTGTACTCGCGTCATGTCTATACGTGTATGAACCTATAGGGTCACACACTTTAGGGGCTGGAAGCCTAATGAGGATTGGATCCGAATTAGACCAGGCTTAGGCTGCTAATGGGCTGCTAATGTAGAAGCCCACCAGGGATGCCTATATAAGAGGGAGTGAGGCGAGCTGAAAAGGTGAGAGCATTCCACCCAGCCGCCACTCCTCTTCCGCCTGTGTTGCACGCGCAGACCTAGCAGTCTGGCGTGTGACGACTTCCACTCCGGACGTGTGGATACCTCGGAGGTGCTGCATCTGTAGCACTTGGACGAGCCGCGCAAAGGGAAGCTGCTCGTGGGACGAGGACGAGGAGGAGACGTAGAACATCTACACTGCCGCAACGTGCTTCATCGAGTTCCGCACCTGCGCGTCTAGCGGTAATCCCGTGATCTATGACAATAGTATTCCTGGGTGACGCGGTAGAAATTTTTGATTTTACGCTAGTGTAGCCTACCCGTTACCCTTCAGTGGTATCAGAGCCGATGCTATTCAGTCATAGGTTCGGGAAGTTTGCATATGGTGATATGTAGATTGATATGAATGATATGATCGTTTGTATGGCGGTGTTTCTGGATTGATCTATGATCTTAATTTCCGTGATCGTGATTCTAAGGTCGTCGAACGACTTACCCCTACCGGTTGGTTTCCGCCATCGGGGTAGACAGTGACACATAAATCCTTCTGAATCACGCGAAGATCAATATGATTGATCGAATCGGGAATTAGATCTGAATCGACATACCGTGATCAAAGGAGTTTGGTCAAATCGGAACTATGGTCGGTTTATGGTAAATTTGATTTGCCGATCAAAATCCTTAAAGAAAATCCTTAAGGGTACCGCGAGGGGCGCTGCCCCTTCGAACCCCGCAGGGGGAGACCCCCTAGACCCCCCTTAGTCGTAGCCCCCTTTCTGTATCTCGTTAAGGTTCATAGGTGGTACGATTTCACATGATCCGGTAGAATGCGATTCTATGCACAACTTGTTTTTGCAGGATTTATGTGATCAGTATGGCCCAAAAATGTATGTGATGCATGTATGTATTTTTTCATGACCTGCGTGTCGTGAGTTGGGCAACACGGCTGGAGCCATATGTGTTGTCAATTATTGTAATGGCCTGCGTGCCAACTTGTGATGATCCCAATACCATGTAATTTTGATTACTAGATGTTAGGAGTAATAGCTTGTATTAGTTCTTGGAGAACTCATCACTTGGAGGATGGCTCGCATAGAGCATGAAGATGGAGATCATCATGGTGGACAGGTTCTATGGCGATGGAGATCACCATGAGAAAATGGGCCATACTGTATCACATCTATGTGAATGCTATTCTTATACGTTTTACTACTATGCATGCTTAGATGATAGAAGTAGAACGATCCCTCACAAAGTTTAAGTTAAACCATGCCCTCCCAACCAAACCTTGCACCATCCTATGCCCTGTACAATCGTTGGTGGGTCTATGAAATTAGGGTGCCACGGTTTTCCTTGGCTGGATGGGTTTGTATCGGATACCTACACGCATAAGGGTTGGTGAGCTTAACAAGGTCATCTTAACAGTTAAGGACCTTGGGGCATAAAGGTTGGGCGCCTAGGTTTGACATAGAGATGTCACCCAACAACAAGAGTCATATGTGATATGATTAGCAAAGGTTGCTTACCGATTTACCTTGTCTTCTAGCAGTGATGCTAAAGCTCACTAGTCGACTTGTTAATTGTGGATCTTGAATCACTTAGTATCAATAGAGGGATGTTGATTTAAGTGGGAGTATATGCTATTAAATTGTTTAATATGTTTTACTCTTTCATGGTTACATGGCTTAGTATTTTGCATATTTTTTTGTTGTAGATCAATGGCACCGAACAATTCATCACCTTTTGCTTTGCGTTCGATTCTTGAAAAGGATAAACTAAATGGAACAAACTATTCGGACTGGGTCCGTAACCTGAGAATTGTTCTCAGGGCTGAGAAAAAGGAAACTGTTCTGGATACCCCAATCCCGGATGAACCTGCTGATAATGCAACTGCTACCCTTAAGAATGCCTACAAGAAAGCATGTGATGAATCTCTTGAGGTCAGTTGTCTTATGCTTGCATGCATGGAACCTGATCTTCAAAAACAGTTTGAGGATCAGGAAGCGTACGATATGATCGTTGCGCTTAAGGACATGTTCCAGACTCAGGCTAGGACTGAGAGGTACAATGTCGCTAAGTCCTTTGTGGAATGCAAGCTGGCAGAGGGAGCAGCTGTAGGCCCCCATGTGATCAAAATGGTTGGTTACAGTCAGACTTTGGAAAAGCTTGGTTTTCCATTAGGCCAAGAGTTGGCCACTGACTTCATTTTGGCATCTCTTCCATCTAGCTATGGGCATTTCATTTCGAACTACCATATGCATGGGGTGGAGAGGGGCCTTAATGAATTATGTGGGATGCTGAAAACAGCAGAATGTGACATTAAGAAGTGTGCAGGGCATAGCCATGTGATGGCTGTGCAGAACAAGCCTAGCTTCAAGAAAAAGGGCACTTCTTGGCAGAAGAAGAAGAGCAAGGCTAAGGATACGATCCCTAAGCCAAACCCAGCACCCAAGCAAAAGGCTGGTCCTGCAGGAGACACTGAGTGTTTCTTTTGTCACGAATATGGCCACTGGAAGAGAAACTGCAGCAAGTACCAGGCTTCTTTGAAGAAAAGTGGAAGTAAGAGTACTTCCCACTCAGGTACACTTGTTGTAAATGTTGTGGACATTTTTCTCGCAGATTCTTATGTTAACTCTTGGGTATTTGATACCGGATCGGTTGCTCATATTTGCAATTCGATGCAGGGGCTAATAAGGACTAGAGAAGTGCAAAAAGGCGAAGTGGATTTTCGCGTCGGAAATAAAGCAAGGGTTGCTGCATTGTTCGTCGGCGTCATGCAACTTCACCTTCCGTCAGGATTTATCATGGAGTTGAATAATTGTTATTACATTCCTAGTATGGGTCGAAACATTTTATCACCTTCATGTTTGATGAGGGATGGTTATTCATTCGCGAGTACAAACAATGGTTGTGTAATCTCTAAGAATGCTATGTTTGTGGCTGATGCTCCCATTGTGAATGGGTTATTTATTTTAAATCTTGATAATGCATGTGTTTACAATGTTAGTGCTAAAAGGCTTCGGCCAAATGATTTGAGTCCTACCTATCTATGGCATTGTCGTTTGGGGCATATAAGTGAAAAGCGCATGAAGAAGCTCCATGGTGATGGTCTTCTAACTTCGTTTGATTTTGAATCATAAGAGACATGTCAAGCTTGTTTACTTGGAAAGATGACCAAGACGCCTTTTACGGGGTTTCCCGAGAGAGCGACAGACTTGTTGGAACTCATACATACTGATGTATGTGGACCAATGAGCACGACAGCCAGAGGAGGATATCACTACTTCATTACTTTCACTGATGATTTCAGTAGATATGGCTATGTCTACTTGATGAAGCATAAGTCTGAAACTTTTGAAAAGTTCAAAGAGTTTCAAAATGAGGTAGAGGATCAACGTGGCAAGAAAATAAAGGCCTTGCGATCTGATCGCGGAGGCGAATATTTGAGTCACGAGTTTAGCAATCATCTTAAGAGTTGCGGAATTGTTCCACAGCTCACGCCGCCCGGAACGCCTCAAAGAAACGGGGTCTCTGAACGGCGTAATCGAACTTTGTTGGACATGGTTCGATCGATGATGAGCCAGTCGGATTTACCATTATCATGTTGGGGTTACGCGCTAGAAACAGCAGCTTTCACACTAAATAGGGTACCATCTAAATCCGTAGTTAAGACACCATATGAGATGTGGACTAGAAAGAATCCCAGTTTGTCTTTTCTAAAGATTTGGGGTTGTGATGCATTTGTCAAGCGACTTCAGTCGGACAAGCAAACACCCAAATCGGATAAGTGCATTTTTGTGGGATACCCAAGGGAAACCTTAGGGTATTACTTCTACAACCGAGAAGAGGGCAAAGTGTTTGTCGCTCGTAGCGGTGTTTTCCTAGAGAAAGAGTTTCTCACAAAGGGAACGAGTGGAAGGTCGGTGCGACTTGAAGAAGTTCAAGATGAGCCAGTCGGGGATGCTTCTACGAGTGATGCTATTGTAGCAGAACAAGTTGAGGAACCCGTGGCAATAGAAGCACCACAACCACGAAGGTCGGCGAGGCTCCGCGAAGCGCGAGAGTTATTATTGTTAGACAATGATGAGCCTGCGACCTATGCAGAAGCGATGGTGGACCCAGACTCTGAGAAATGGCTGATTGCCATGAGATCCGAGATAGAGTCCATGGGAGACAATCAAGTTTGGAACTTGGTTGACCTGCCTGATGGTTTTAAAGCCATCGAGTGCAAGTGGATCTATAAGAAGAAGATTGATATGGATGGAAATGTTCACATCCATAAAGCTCGACTTGTTGCAAAAGGTTTTCGACAAGTTCAAGGAGTTGACTACGACGAGACTTTCTCGCCCGTAGCGATGCTTAAATCTATACGGATCATTCTAGCCATTGCTGCACATTTCGATTATGAGATATGGCAGATGGACGTCAAGACGGCTTTCTTAAATGGAATCCTTTCTGAGGACGTGTATATGATGCAGCCCGAAGGTTTTGTCGATCCAAACAATGCTAGAAAGGTATGCAAACTTCAAAAGTCTATTTATGGGCTGAAGCAAGCATCTCGGAGTTGGAACATTCGATTTGATGAAGTTGTAAAGGAGTTTGGCTTCACCAAAAACGAACAAGAACCTTGTGTGTATAAGAAAGAAAATGGGAAATCACTTGTGTTTCTAATCTTATATGTGGATGACATATTATTGATTGGAAATGACATTCCTATGCTCGAGTCTGTTAAGACCTCATTGAAAAATAGTTTTTCTATGAAGGACTTGGGAGAAGCGGCATATATTCTGGGTATCAAGATCTATAGAGATAGATCAAGGAGGCTAATTGGATTAAGCCAGAGTACGTACATTGACAAAGTGTTGAAACGGTTCAGCATGGAAGAGGCTAAGAAGGGGTTCTTGCCCATGTCTCACGGCATTAAACTCAGCAAGACTCAGTGTCCTTCGACCACTGATGAGCGAGAACGCATGAGTAGGGTTCCATATGGTTCGGCTATTGGATCCATCATGTATGCAATGAGATGTACTCGCCCAGATGTTTCCTATGCTCTAAGTGTTACGAGCAGATACCAGGCTGATCCAGGTGAGATTCACTGGACAGCGGTAAAGAATATCCTTAAGTACTTGAGAAGGACTAAGGATATGTTCCTAGTTTATGGAGGTGAGGTTGAACTCAGTGTAAAGGGTTACACAGATGCGAGTTATCTTAATGACTCAGACGACTCGAAATCGCAATCAGGTTATGTGTTTTTCATGAATGGTGGTGCTGTGAGCTGGAAAAGTTCCAAGCAAGATACAGTGGCCTCCTCTTCAACAGAAGCTGAATATATTGCTGCCTCGGAGGCTGCAAAGGAAGCTGTTTGGATTAGGAATTTCCTGATCGATCTTGGTGTGGTTCAGGGCTCGTCCAATCCCTTGGACGTTTATTGTGACAACAATGGTGCTATTGCACAAGCCAAAGAACCTAGACAGCACCAGAAGAACAAACATATTCGCATGCGCTACCATCTGATTCGTGAGTTCATTGATGAAGGTAATGTCATGTTATGCAAAATACATACGGACTCAAATGTTGCTGATCCCTTGACTAAGCCACTCCCGCAGCCTACGCATGAAGCGCACACAAGAGCAATAGGTATTAGATACTCTCTAGATTGACTCTAGTGCAAGTGGGAGACTGAAGGAAATATGCCCTAGAGGCAATCATAGAGATGATTGTATTTCATGTGTATCCATGAGTTATTATAATGTTCCTTGAATATCCATATACCAGGCAACTTGTATTGATTGGCAATTATGTGAATTGTTTGTGAAACTCTTTACTTGTATGGTTATCTAATAATTGTCCCTAGTCGGAGTTCATGCGAGGACACACGTGAATATTAGACTAGCACATCGATTGGTTAATGACTATGTTTCGCAAGTCATTGACATGGAGATGTCAAACCAATGATGTGGACACATGTTATGAACATGGGGTTGGACTGACCCAACATGAGACTAGCAATAATACTTGCAGCTCTCTCTACACATCGTGTACGTTTTGTCCTTAGACCTGAGATTGTCACATGTACTTGAGATGTGGATCGACCTACTTTGGGGCTATCAAACACTACTCCGTAACTGGGTAGTTATAAAGGTAGCTTTCGGGTTTGTCCTGATACATGCTGCAAGGCATCGGTCAATCAAGATGGGATTTGCCCCTCTCTACTTGAGAGAGATATCTCTGGGCCCCTCGAGTGATCGGATCCAGAAATGCATGGCCGTGCTACATATGGTTAAGAGTTAACCTAGTAAAGGGATTCTGAATCACAGTATCGAGAAAGAGAGGTCAGCTTAGAGCTAGACCAAATATCGTGAGGCAAAGGGAAAGACATGTACTCAACCTTGTGATGGTTCGTCCGAATGATCTTTATATGCGTTTAGGAGTTGGCACGTCTTGCTAGAGGCCGCTACCAACTATTGACGGAGTAAGTGTACTCGCGTCATGTCTATACGTGTATGAACCTATAGGGTCACACACTTTAGGGGCTGGAAGCCTAATGAGGATTGGATCCGAATTAGACCAGGCTTAGGCTGCTAATGGGCTGCTAATGTAGAAGCCCACCAGGGATGCCTATATAAGAGGGAGTGAGGCGAGCTGAAAAGGTGAGAGCATTCCACCCAGCCGCCACTCCTCTTCCGCCTATGTTGCACGCGCAGACCTAGCAGTCTGGCGTGTGACGACTTCCACTCCGGACGTGTGGATACCTCGGAGGTGCTGCATCTGTAGCACTTGGACGAGCCGCGCAAAGGGGAGCTGCTCGTGGGACGAGGACGAGGAGGAGACGTAGAACATCTACACTGCCGCAACGTGCTTCATCGAGTTCCGCACCTGCGCGTCTAGCGGTAATCCCGTGATCTATGACAATAGTATTCCTGGTTGACGCGGTAGAAATTTTTGATTTTACGCTAGTGTAGCCTACCCGTTACCCTTCAAAGGTAGCGGAAGCAGACGCACACCTCGCGAAGAACAAGATGAACACACGCAAAACACACACGATACAAGGCCGATTGCTCTCACCGGTGGCCACCGGTCCGATAGAATCCTCGCAAGGAAAGATCGGTCAACGTGCTCCCTCGATCCCATGCGGAGAGGGAAGAACACCTTGGAGAGGGTCTTGACGTCTTGGCAAAGGGACACCGATGCCAAGGCCTTGTACAACGAGGGAGGCGCGATGCAGACTCCAACGAGGTGGTGACGATAGTCGATCCCCTTTGGTAGAAGGGGATGAGGCAAAACTAGAGATTCCACAAAGGGGGTTTTCTTTAGTATATCATCTATGCCTAGGGTTACATGAGGGGGTGGGGGCACTATATATATAGGCTAGCCACTATATATATAGGCTAGCCACTATATATATAGGCTAGCTACTATATATATAGGGTAGCCACTATATATATAGGGTACTTTAGGAATAAAAGGGGAAAGTCTGGGCGGACTAAGGGGTACATGGGACAAGGGCCCAGCAGGCCCATACGCTCAGTCCGAAGACTCCAGTGTGGGTCGGAGACTCCGGTCTGTCTCCGGTGTCGTCTCCGGAGTGGCAGACAGACTGTCCTCGAGCTCGATCTGGGGGTCGGTCTGGGGATGGGTCCGGAGGCTCCGGGGTCAGCAGGCCAGAGACTCTGGTGTCTTCAGGCCGGAGACTCCGGTGTGGCTGGAGACTCCGGTGTGCCCAGGGCGGAGACTCCGGTGCTCCAGCTACTGCTTCTTCCATCTTCTCTTTCAAGCCTCCGTCTTGTCGAGCTTGGTGCTCCAAGCTTCCTCCCTTGCCTTTGTACTCGTCGGTATGAACCTATCATGGATATGGGACGAAGTATGAAGTAGTATACCATTCAAGAGGGTAGGAAGTGGGCTCGCATAGAGGAACAGATTAACCTTTGGAGTCCGTGACGACTTGGCATAAGTTGGAGACCATGATGTGGTAACGACCGAAGGTCGGGCCACATCAGGTATGGTATCCTAACTACACCTTAAACAAGTCCTAGTGCTGGTCGTATAAAAACCCAAGAAACACACACGGTGGAGATAAATGTGGAAAAGCAACTTATGAAAAGGAATATTGCAATGCACAAGAGAGACGCTATTAAAAGCTCAAAGTAAACAGGCACAAGATTGCTCAATCTATAAGTGCTATGATCAACTAGGCCTCCAACAATGCACACTTTGATATCTCTTTTTGTCACGCTTGTAGCTCTTTTCTTCTCCTTTTTTATACTAATTCTCTAATATGGGGTGGCCCGATCTTCTCAGTAAGCGGATGGCGATGATGATGGTGGATGGTAGATAACTAGTGCGTAGCTATGATCTCTCCCGCTCGATCCCTGATGCCAGTGCAACAGATCTCGAACCTTGTAGGATATTCACAACACCACACTCTTGCACACGCAGCCGTGACCACGAACGGTAGTGTGCAATCTACTAATTCCCAATGGAACAACAAATCACACTCAATTATAGTTGGTAGATTTGAACACAGGGTAATTCCAGAGGTTCTATAAAAGAAACAACTCCAAAATATTTTAACGTGGTCTAAAGACTAAAGCTAGAGCGCCCCCATCTATTTAAGGGTCTGGGAGGCGGCGTCCTAAGGTTGGATCCGAGTTGGTCCCACCCACCAATGGATACAAACCGACCCAACTTGGGTTCGGTCAAGCTGACTCTGCCGTGGCAGAGTTGTAGTTGCTTTCTCTACCGCGGCAGCCTGCCGTGGCAGAGTAGGACTCGGCTTTCCTACCGCGGCAGCCTGCCGTGGCAGAGAAACGATGCTTTTCTCTGTCGCGGCAGAGAACGTCCTCCTCTTGTTGATCTTCATCTTGGACAGCTCCTTGCGCTTCCTCCCACTTCTCCCTCGTGCATTCTTAATTGATCAACATGCCTTGTTCCATTAGCTCCTCGCTCTGTGCTATGCCTTCTTCTCCTAAGTACCTGATCATGCAGTAATTCAAAGACTTAGGTAGTACAAAATTCTCATTAATTAAATCACCAGGTTCATTAAGAAACAAGTTCACCTGTTGCTCTAGTAGCTTAGCACGAGCTCTTGTGATTGGTCCAATCCTTATCTCATTAGATTAATCCTTCTTTGCAATTGGAACATCTTCATTAGCAATTGGGTAGGTGTAACTGTAGTGATGTCCTCATCAACATATTGTGAGTCTTTTCCTTTACTGAAGCCTCCTTGTGATTTGCATTGCACTAATGTTTCAACATCATATTATAGTTTACCCAATTCAAATTTTGATCATGTGGTACTGATAACACATAAGGAAATACTTGCTCGAATACCACCTGCTGATATTGTGTATTCCATCATGCTAAATGAACCTATGAGTATGAGTTGTGCTATGGATAAGATTTCTGAAATTTCATTTCTGAATTCTAGCACATATTCCCCTTGTTTCATTTTCAATCTGATTGGTGAATATAGCATGCATGAAAATTTTCTTGTGGATCACATATGCATTACTTGTGATAGAATCGCTGAACTGAAACATGCTGTTTTCAGCCATACATCACAAAATATTTGCTATGGGACAATAGCTCATGTTCCAGATATTACGGAAATACATTCTGGTCTAGTTGATATACTGCAACCAACACAAGTAATTTTACCTATGTTGGATTGTTCTAATCTTGCTAGAATAGGACCCAAGTTTTCATATTCACTATGTTTGTCCCAAAAGTCTTTGTCTAGTTTTGTTACTACTTTAGACTTCCTTGATATTTGCAAATTGAGTTGCATTTTACATACTGGACAACATGATCATGTTCATAATAATCAGAGTAGCGCAGTTCAAGCATGTCATGATTCAATTTGGTTTTCAGACATATTGAATTGGTTTGATCTTGTTCACAAATTTGATCATAGATCTTCTTTGAGAAAACTGAATTTAATATTGAAGAACAAGACTATCTATTTAGTTGTTTTTCACCATGATCATGATTCTTTGTACTTCACTTATACCTGCAATTTAAGTTGCTTGATGTATACTGGACATACTTTTCATGTGAACAAAAATAATACAACATGTTATATATACATATACTTTGCGTACACGTTGTTCTTTTTATTTCTCCCACTTTCAGCTTACCTAAAGCCGAGGACGGCATTTCATGAAGAAAGGGAGGATGATGAGGATATACAGGGATTATGATGATTCTGACTGCCTAAAGTGGAAGGAAATATTGAGTCAAATCAATAATGACTATCAGGTGAATTCATTCCTAATTAAACCTGATGTTTTACTTAATGAGAACTTTATACTACCTAAGTCTATGCATCTTTGTATGATCAGGTTTATTGATAACACAAGCATGCGCACTAGGAGGCAATGAGGAAATCACGTATGAGCAAGAGAGAGATATGGCGCACCAATAATTACATGTTTGAGGTGTTCCACGACGTTTGGACTGCATGCCAATAAGGTCGAACCCATATATGGGTCGGTATGTATCAGTTTGAGTTGAACCGAGTCAGTTTGGGCCAAGATATGGCTGTTTTTAGGCCCGTTTAGAGGGGAGGATGCCCCAGCCCTCATATAAACCTCCATAGCCGTCACAAGTTAGGGTTTAGACCACGTTAAAATATTTTGGAGTTGTTTCTTTCATAGAACCTCTGGAATTACCCTGTGTTCGAATCTACCAATTATAATTAAGTGTGATCTGTTATTCCATTGGGAATTAGTAGATTGCATACTACCGTTCGTGGTCACGGCTGCATGCGCAAGAGTGTGGTGTTGTGAATATCCTACAAGGTTCGAGATCTGTTGCACTGGCATCAGGGATCGAGCGGGAGAGATCATAGCTACGTACTAGTTATCTATCATCCACCATATCATCGACAAGAGCTTGCTGAGAAGATCGGGCCACTCCATATCAGAGTGTTTTCGTCCTATACAGAAAATAGCCCCACAAAAAGAGTTGCCATAGACTATATTGCATCGTAGATGAGTACTAGTTGCCGGTCATGTTCATTCTTTAGTTTAGATCTATATCTGTTCTTCGCAGATCTGTTTTTCTAGTTTTGTTCTAGCCGAATCCACCATTGTTTCCGCCACCACAAGGTCAGATCTGATCTAATCTAAGAGTTTTCCTGCCACGGAGTCCTGTTCTGCCACGACTCGGATTCGCTGCCGCGGCACGTTTTTGACGTGTTTTTCCTGTCGCGGCAGGATTTTCTGCCGCGACTCATTTTTGCCCTGTTTTTCTGCCACGGCAGGAACTTTTACAAAGTGTGAAAATTGCACTTTTCCTTAACCTTAGCCACAACCAATCTACTACATAGGTGTAGGAACTTGCCCACTGAGACTAGTTTCCGCTCCTACAGGCTGCTCTTAGGATTTTGGTGCTGGACTTTGTAATTAGCCGTGTGTGATCTATAAAATCAACAAAAAGAGAAAAAGCAATATAGCAACAGAAAAAGCAAAAAAAAGCTATACAAAAGAAAAAGAAAAATAGTGAAAAAGAGAATTTGAGCAAGAGGCCTAGTGATATCTTTGTGCACCGGTAGATTGAGCAATCTTGTGCCTGTTTACTTTGAGCTTTGCTAGTGTCTCTCGAGTGTAGTGCAACACCCTTCATAGTTGCATTGCCACATTTTTCTCCACGTGTGTGTTTCTTGTGTTTTTGTACGATCATCACTAGGACTTGTTTGCGGTGTAGATAGGATACCATACCTATAGCTCCACCATAAATAACCTGTTTCCCCTGTGATCATTCTCTATAACTTTGATATTCACTTTATCACATCAAGTGCATCAGTCTGTGATTTCGTTTGGTAGAGCATCTCTATTCACTTTGGAATGGTAAGATCTCCTTTCTTATTAGTTGTGAGAGTTGTGAGAGTTTTCCACCATACAAAATTTGATTTTTGCGCTAACCTAATAATCATGTCTTCTAGTGATGATGATGTTGTGTTGCAAAAAAAGAAGGATGAGAGCCTGTCAATTGGCGTGAATATGAGGCTTTGAAGTCCCACTTGACACGTGTGTTTACTAACACGACATATGCCATTGACAAGAATCTCCAGGATATGAATATGAGATTGGATCAGCATGTTGGAATAGTTGATACTATCCAAACGCAAGTGGCTGCACTCAATGTCAATGTCACCACTTTGCAACGTTCCATTGAGGGTTTGACAACCGCCATACATAGACGACAGGATCCTCAACATGATGATGCCTTTGATGACTTTGATGAGGGTAGTGATGTTGATGCTGCTCCACATGTTGGCAGGGGACGTGCTATTCCCCTGCCCATGCACCTGCTCATGGCCGTGGGCTTGCCCCTCTTGGGCGTGCTCAACGTATTCCGAACCAAGCTGCTGATGATGGTTTGGGAAAGCCAAAATTCTCGATTCCCAAGTTTGATGGTTCCATTGATCCTGAAGATTACCTCACATGGGAGTTCAAGATTGAGAAACTTTGCAGCTTATTTGACTATCTAGAAGACAAGAAGGTCAAGCTTGCAGCGTCTGAATTTGACGGTTATGCTTTGCGTTGGTGGGATGCTATTGTGCAGCATAGAAGGGAGGATAATGAACTTTCTGTGATTGATTGGCGCGAGATGAAGCAAATCATGAAGGCTCGTTTCGTACCAACCAACTACTTGCGATCAGTTTTTGATAAGTTGACGCAATTGAAGCAAGGCACCATGATAGTTGATGAGTACTACATGGAGATGGAGATGCTTATGCAGCGTGCTAGAATTCGTGAGTCCACTGAGATGACCATGCATCGATTCCTAAACAATTTGAAGCTACCGATCAAGAGCATAGTTCGTCATCACAAGTATGAGACCATGAATGAGTTTTTGCATCATGCTAGAGAGGCTGAATCCCAGTTGGCAGAAGGGGCGAAATCATGTGCTCGTTTTCCGTCCTCCAGCAGATTTTCGGCAAGACCTACTCTTTCCACTGTCACGCCACCAGCTGCTGCTCCTTTTACACCATCGACCAAACCAGCAAGTACTCCTTCATTTGGTGGTTCTAATGCAAGGAAACCCGCTGCTCCTGCTGCTAGCTCAGGTTCTAACATGTCTACGGCACGTACTCGTGATGTGGTGTGCCATACTTGTGGAGGTAGAGGGCACTACAAGAAAGATTGTCCAAACAGCAAAGTTATGTTTATCAATGAACAAGGCGAAGTAGAAAGTGGAGATGAAGCTTCTGATGATGATGATGATGATGATGTTGAGGATGGTGCTGATGTGTATCCTTAGCGTGCTCCAACTACTATCGTATCTTCACGTATACTGAGTGTGCAATCGGTTGAGGAATCCCAGCGTTGGAACTTGTTCCAAACAAAAGCTCTAGTTGGACCTAACAAGGCTTGCAAGGTCATTATTGATGGAGGTAGCTGCAGAAATCTTGCAAGTAAGGAACTATGTGCCAAACTAAATTTGACATACTTACCTCATCCCAAGCCATACTACATACAATGGTTTAGCAACAATGGTGAGATGAAGGTAAATCATATGGTACGAGTGAATTTTCAAATAGGGCCATACAAAGATTCTATTGATTTTGATGTGGTTCCTATGACTGTTTGTCACCTACTATTGGGTCGGCCTTGGCTCTATGATCGCCATGTGCAACACCATGGCCGAGCCAATACATATCACTTGGAATTCAAAGGGAAGAAGATTACTATGCAGCCAATGACACCACAAGATATTTTGAATGATTCTCGCCAGAAGATAGAGGTGAACTTGAAGGAAGATTCCACCACTCGGCGAGACGGTGTGACAGCTGTTCCTAATGTAATTGAGCCTCAATTGAGTGATATAACGAAAAGTGAGAGAGTGCCTGGGTTATTGATACAAGACACCAAGGAGGATATGAGAGAGTTTCGTGAGAATCCTACAGCCATGCCACTTGTGCTCATGTATAAGGGCGCGGTATTGGTTTCTAACGACATGACCCCTATTTCTCTTGGTGTTTGCCTAAGCATTGTGCACTTGTCCTATGAGAGCAGCTCATTTTGTGTTTGCCTAAGCATTGTGCACTTGTCCTTGGAAAGTGAGAGTGCGAGAGCAAATACAAGAGTTAACATAGTAGTACAGAAAGGGAGGAAAAGAATAAAAAAAGAGAGAAAAAGAAAACGCAAAAGAAAAATAGAAAGATACAAAGTCTCCCAATACAAAGAGAGTCTCAAGCTTGTAAGAAAAGAGAGAAAAAGAACGCGACCGAGGCAAGTAGACAAATCCGTTGCTTATATCTCTTTTGGCGAACGAGTTGTGGTCTCTCCTTGCGTTGGCACGACACCGAGCGTAGTCTTCGTTAGGACCTTTTGTGCTCATTTTATAGTCGTGCTAACCACATCCGTCTCCACGTCTGTGTAAGCCCCATATCCCACCGGTACTATCGCACTCAGCAAGCGGTACTACCGCGCGCACCTAAAGACTCACGCCAAAGCTTCTGCCCGCTCCGGTACTACCACACCCTTCCAGCGGTACTACCGCATCTAACCGGTACTACCGCTCGACCGACCGGTACTACCGGACACCCTAGGGCCTGCGCGCTCTAGCTCGGCCCTTTGGCCTTGTAAGGCCCCCATTTGATACTTTGGTTGCCTAAACTACCCCTGAACTTGTGGCTGGCCTATATATAGCCCCTCACCACTATTGTAAACCCTAGGCATGATATTGGAATTAGTGGAAACCCCTTGTGGATCTATCTAATTCTTGCCTCATGCTCCTTGACCAAGGAGCACCAATATCACCAAACCTCGTTGGAGTTTGCATCGTGCCTCCGCGTTGTACAAGGCCTAGGCATCGGAGTCCCTTTGCCTAGACATCAAGATCTCACCGAGTCTCCCATCTCGACGTGCCGGTTCGAGAGAGAGTTCTCCGCCCGACGCCGATCCTAGGGATTGCGCCGGACCGGTCACCGCCGGCGTGAGCTATTGGTGTGTATTGTGGTTTTGTGTGTGTGTGTTCATCGCGTTCTTCGTGCGTGCGTGCATCGTGTTCATCCTCCCCTCCTCTCCCCGCACTCCATCCTCGATTTAAAAGGGAATCGTGAAAGATCGGACCACCCTAGAGGTTTGCCCTCAACATATTGGTATCAAGAGCTTCGTTGCTCACGAATTCCCCCACAAATTTTTCTTCTATCCACCAATTTTTTTGAAAATCCCCAAAAAAGAGCCCCAAATTTGCCTTCGGATCGATCTCTGGATTTGGTGCGTTTTTCGTGGTTTTGGTCCATAGATCTGTTGCTTGGGGTATCGATCTACCTTCTTTGTGTGTCCCTAGCCCCAATTTTGTTCAGTCTTCCTCCAATTTGAGGATTTTTGGGCAGATTGTGCGTTCAAGTTCGAGATCCACGCGCCCACGAATCCGTGAAGTGGTACTACCGCCAAAACGAGCGGTACTATCAGCGAGCGGTACTACCGGCTGATAACACCGGTACTACCGGACTTTTTGAGCGGTACTACCGCCCCTGTCTAACAAGAAATTTTTCACCCCCATTCCTGTTTGCTAATTTTCGTATTGGTTTGTTCGTGTTTCGTGTGCGTGTCGCCCAACTAACTTCAAGCTTCCGCAACAAGATTCACATCCCGCGCTCATCGACACCGCGACACCGAACATCATCCCCAACACCGGTAGCAAGTCGTTAATACCGAAGGTATAACTTGCTCCACCTTGTGAACCCTTCTTCCTTGTGTGTATCTATCCTATGAGAGCAGCTCATTTTGTGTTTGCCTAAGCATTGTGAACTTGTCCTTGGAAAGTGAGAGTGTGAGAGCAAATACAAGAGTTAACATAGTAGTACAGAAAGGGAGAAAAAGAATCAAAAAACAAAAAAAAGAGAGAAAAAGAAAAAGCAAAAGAAAAATAGAAATATACAAATTCTCCCAATGCAAAGAGAGTCTCAAGCTTGTAAGCAAAGAGAGAAAAAGAACGCGACCGAGGCAAGTGGACAAATCCGTTGCTTATTTCTCTTTTGGCGAACAAGTTGTGGTCTCTCCTTGCGTTGGCACGACACCGAGCGTAATCTTCGTTAGGACCTTTTGTGTTCATTTTATAGGCGTGCTAACCACATCCGTCTCCACGTCTGTGTATCTGTGTGTTTTGTAGATCTTCCTTTTTGCTTTGATCTTTTGGTTCTCTACCACGTTTGATAATAACCTTTTCTTTGGATCGTTTCGTTTGGTTTTCCACAACCCTAACCTTCCACCCACAGCTTTTGAGAGTTGTCCTTTCGTTAGTGTGAGTTTTCTTTGCGTTTCCACTTTGCACGCTTATAGCTCTCACTTGCGGTTTCTAGTTTGGTGCAATCCCCAAGGTGAGGTACAAGGCTAACACCACCATATTCCACTTCCATATACAATACTTGTGTGTTTTGCATGATGGATAGGCACGGTGAGTCGAGCCAACCACCTACTCAAGAAGAAGAACTTGGACCGTACATGACGCGCGCAAGTCATTTCATCGTCCAACAAGAGTTTCGTGAACGTTGCCAAGCCCTTGAGACGCGACAAGATGAATAATTTGGCGAGACGCAAGCCGAGTTCAAGAACATCGACAACCGCTTCGACGGCCTAGAACGACAAATGCACGCAATGCATCACAACTTCGGCCATCAAAATGAAGCGCTTCAACGCTCCGTCGCCGAAACAAATGACAATCTTCGACGCCTCATTGTTGGAATGGCAAGACCACGTTCACGCGCCTCAAGCTCTTCAAGTTCTTCGCGTCGTCATGCACCTCTTCAACAAGATCTTCATGCAAGTGTTCCAAGATGCAATGATGCCCCTGTGGTTGAAGATGGAAGTTCTTCGAACTATGTACCTTCCCCACGGCATGCCACAACATCAAGCTATGATGGTGATTTCTCTTCGAGGCCACGAGCAAGGCAAAAAGCACACCGTCATCACGCAAGGGCACTATTGATCCAACATGAGCAACCACAAGAAGAACCGCAAGTGCAACCACAAGTCTACCACCATCGACCCCGACACATACTTGACAGAACAAGTGATGACTCCAATTTGGAGAATCAAGCTCGTCATTGACGTGAAGCTCTCTAAGATCTCCCTCCTCGTCATCATCGCCATGAACGTCAACTACGACACCATGGTCATCATGAGGCGCCGCCTCCACCACACCAAAATATGGAGCATCAAGTGGTACAAGTTGAGGGACGCCCACCACGTCAAGAGGCTCACGACCATGATCTTCGCCGTGAGGACCATGTGCCTAATCGCCATCATCAACTGAGGAACGAGCCTCCCCTTCGTCATCAACCGCGTCATGAGGCTCCACATCCTCAACACCCTCATGAGGCCCAAGCGCCTCAAAATTGCCAACAACCGCGCCAAGAGCAAGAGCAAGCTCCGCAACAACAAGACCAAGAGCAAGCTCCGCAACAACAATATCAAGAGCAAGCTCCTCAACAAGGTCACGAGAACCAAGTTCCACCGCATCAACCGCAAGATCATCAACAAGGTCAACACGCTCGTTGCAATGATCGCAATGATGAAGAAACTTTTGACAAGCTCAAGTTCGCTATGCCCAAGTTTATCGGAGCCAATTACCCCGAAGAATACTTCTCATGGGCACTCAAAGTCGACAAGATCTTCTGCATGCACAATTATAGCAACGAGAAGATGGTTGCCATGGCTTCGCTTGAGTTTGATGATTACGCCAACCTTTGGTGGGAACAAGTTCAAGTTGCTCGTGATGCAAGACAAGAACCGCTAATCACAACTTGGCATGACATGAGGGCTCACATGAGATCCCGGTTCGTCCCCGCGCACTACATGCGTGACCTCTTCAACAACCTTCAATCGCTTCGTCAAGGGACAAAGACCGTGGAAGAGTACTTCAAGGAAATGGAACTCAACTTGATTCGTGCAAACATTGATGAGCGCATGGAGCAAACTATGGCATGTTTCCTTATTGGATTGAACCACCCAATCAAGCGCATCGTCGAGTTCCAAACATACAATGACATGGTTGAGCTTGTGCACATCGCAACAAAGGCGGAATGTCAAGTGCAAGAGGATATCAAGTATAAAAAGCCCAAGACGTATTTCACCTACAAGCAAGCTTCAACCACTACGCCATCAACCTTCAATGGAAGCTCCTCAAGTACCTGCAAGCCTTCCTTCAAACCCACACTTCCTCAAGGAAAACTTCCCCCAAGTGGCAAACAAGCAAAGAGTGATACACCTTTCAATGGTGAATGCTACAAGTGTGGAGGCAAAGGACACAAGTCGGCCAAATGTGGAAACAAGAAAGTATTTTTCATCCATGATAATGGCAACAAAGAGTACTTGAGTGAAGATGAATTTGATGCCCGTGTCAAGGAAGCAATGGCAAGGCAACGAGTGGAAGATGACAAGGAACTCCTAATGTGTGAACATGACGCAAGTCCATCGCTTGTCATCACAAGGATCTTGACCACTCAAGCACAAGAGCATGAAGACCAATGCTCCAATATCTTCCAAACACGAGCCGACATTAGTGGCAAATCTATCAAGGTGATCATTGATGGAGGGAGTTGCCACAACCTTGCTAGCACCGAGTTGTGTGAGAGGCTTAACCTCACCCTCCATCCGCACAAGCACCCCTACCACGTGCAATGGCTAAGTGACCAAGGGTCCGTGAAGATCAAGCATACCATATCGGTCTCCTTTGCCATTGGTCCTTACAAAATACGGTGGAATGTGATGTGGTTCCTATGACAGTTTGCCACATGCTTCTTGGTCGACCGTGGCAATTTGACAAGGCTGCTCTACATGATGGTCGCATCAATGTATACACATTCAAATGGCTCAACAAAACATGTGTTTTGCAACCAATGACTCCTAGCCAAATAATTGCGGACAATGCAAAGGCTTTAGCGAGGGCGCAAAGCACAACACCTACTTGTGAGAAGAGCGGTGAGAGAGAGAACCACCTCATAGTGAGTGAGAGCCACAAGCCAAACTTGAGTGGAAAAACTAAGTGTTCTCCTTGCCACCAAACGTGAGATGAGAGATGTTCGGAACAACCCATCCATCTTGCACTATGTCCTCCTTTGCAAGGGACTAGGGCATGGAACTAATGAATTAACCAATGTTCCTCCATCTTTGATGAATGTTTTGCAGGAATTCAAGGACGTGTTTCCCGAAGAGCTCTCACATGGACTACCTCCTCTTCGCGGCATCGAACATCGCATCGACATCAACCCCGGCACACCATTTCCCAACCGCGCCGCTTACTGCACGAAACCGGAGGAGATAAAGGAGATCAAACGTCAAATCAACCAACTCGTCTCCAAAGGTTTGATCCAAGTTAGCACTGCCGTACCAGTGATTCTTGTTCCAAAGACGGATAATACGTTACTGTTATGCATGGAATTCCATCCAATCAATGCTATCACCGTGCGTTATCGACATCCCATACCACGTCACGATAACATGCTTGATCAGTTGTGTGGAGCCACTATTTTTTTGAAAATTGATCTTCGTAGTGGTTACCATCAAATACGCATGGCTGGAGGTGATGAGTGGAAAACCGCCTTCAAGACCAAACTTGGTCTCTATGAATGGTTGGTTATGCCCTTTGGCTTATGTAATGCCCCATCCACCTTCATGCGCCTTATGAATCACATCCTGCGTTCTCTCATTGGAAAAAGTGTTGTTGTCTATTTCGATGATATTCTTCTGTATAGCAAATCACTTGAGGACCATATAACACATGTCAAGGAAGTTTTGCAAATCCTTCGACATGAAAAGCTTTATGCTAATCTTCCCAAGTGCACTTTTGCTAAAGACAAGTTGTTTTTTCTTGGATTTGTTGTTTCTTCGAAGGGAATTGAAGTTGATGTTTCCAAGGTTAAGGACATACGACATTGGCCCATCCCAACAAATGTGAGTGAACTCTGAAGTTTTCATGGGTTTGCCAGTTTCTATCGTCGCTTTGTGAAAGACTTTTCTACCATTGCTTGTCCCCTCAATGAATTGACCAAAAAGAATGTCACCTTCGTGTGGGGCAAGGCACACCAAAAAGCTTTTGATGAACTTAAAAAGAGGCTCACCAAAGCACCTCTTCTTGCTTTACCGGATTTCACAAAAACTTTTGAGATAGAGTGTGATGCTAGTGGTATTGGCATTGGGGGAGTCCTTATGCAAAACGGACGTCCTATAGCCTACCATAGCTAGAAACTTGATGGTGCTCGCCAACTATCCAATTTATGACAAAGAGCTTTTTACCTTAGTTCGTGTCCTTCAAGTTTGGCAACACTACCTATGGCCCAAAGAATTTATCATACATTCCGACCATGAGTCATTGAAATACCTCAAAGGGCAAGCCAACTTGAGTAAGAGACACGCTAAGTGGGTTGAGTTCATGGAGTCTTTTCCGTACATTGTCAAATATAAGAAGGGCAACGATAATGTAGTTGCAGACGCTTTGTCTCGCAAACATACAAGCCTTCTTACGAGACTTGAAATCAACGTGTTGGGTCTTGAGAAAATAAAATCTTTGTATGCTTCCGACCCGTTCTTTGAACCAATTTTCATAAAGTGCTCCATTGACAAAGGGCTTGATGATTTCTATTTGCATAAGGGCTTTCTCTTTAAACAAAACAAGATTTGCATTCCAAAATCGTCGCTCCAACTTTTGCTTCTCAAAGAATCTCATGGTGGAGGCCTTATGGGTCACTTTGGCCGTCACAAGACTTTGGACATGCTCTCCACTCACTACTTTTGGCCCAAGATGAAGCGAGACATGGAGCCCTACATTCAACGATGCACGACATGTGTTTAAGCTATGTCGCAAGCTAACCCCTATGGTCTTTATATGCCATTGTCTATTCCTCATACACCTTGGTCCGACATTAGCATGGATTTCGTGTTAGGATTGCCTCGATCTAAGCATGGTCATGACTCTATATTTTTTGTCGTGGATCGCTTTTCCAAAATGGCACACTTCATTCCGTGCCATAAGACCGATGATGCTTCACATGTTGCAAATCAGTTTTTCAGGGAAATCGACCGTCTTCACGGTGTGCCACGAACAATCGTCTTCGACCGCGACGTCAAATTCATGAGCTACTTATGGAAGGCCCTCATGGCCAAGCTCGGTGTCAAGCTACTCTTTTCATCTGCGTCGCATCCTCAAACCGATGGCCAAACCGAAGTTGTCAACTGAAGCCTCGAGACTCTCCTATGTGTGTTGATCAAGAAAAACCTCAAGGATTGGGAGGAATGCATTCCACAAGCCGAGTTCGCCTACAACCGTACCAAGCACTCAACAACCAAGATGAGTCCAATCATGATCGTCTATGGGTTCGAGCAACTAACCGCGCTCGACATCCTACCACCACCTCTCCCTGAGCGCACCAACATGGACGTCGAGAAGCGCGCACAAGCTATGAAGATGCTTCATGAAGAAACAAGAGCTACTATCGAGCAACAAGTCCTTCGCCAAGCTTCAAGGTTAAACAAGGACAAGAAGGAGATGATCTTCCAAGAAGGTGATCTTGTGTGGATACACTTGAGCAAGGACCGCTTTCCCAAGGAACAAGATTCCAAGCTCAAACCAAGAGGAGATGGCCCCTTCAAGGTCCTCAAGAGAATCAACAACAACACCTACATCATCGACATACCGACCTCCGAGTACCTTGCAAGAAATACATTCAATGTCAAGGACCTTTCACCCTACCATGGAGATGTTCAATCTGATCGGTACTACCGCTCGACCGACCGGTACTACCGGACACCCTAGGGCCTACGCACTCCAGCTCGGCTCTTTGGCCTTGTAACGCCCCCTTTTGATACTTTAGTTTCCTAAACTACCCCTGAACTTCTAGCTAGCCTATATATAGCCTCTCACCACTATTGTAAACCCTAGGCATGATATTGGAATTAGTGGAAACCCCTTGTGGATCTATCTAATTCTTGCCTCATGATCCTTGACAAAGGAGCACCAATATCACCAAACCTCGTTGGAGTTTGCATCGTGCCTCCACGTTGTACAAGGCCTAGGCATCGGAGTCCCTTTGCCTAGACGTCAAGATCTCACCGAGTCTCCCATCTCGCCGTGCCGGTTCGAGAGAGAGTTCTCCACCCGACGCCGATCCTACGGATTGCGCCGAATCGGTCACCGTCGGCGTGAGCTATTGGTGTGTATTGTGGTTTTGTGTGTGTGTTCATCGCGTTCTTCGTGCGTGCGTGCGTCGTGTTCATCCTCCCATCCTCTCCCTACACTACATCCTCGATTTGAAAGGGAATCGTGAAAGATCGGTCCACCCTAGAGGTTTGCCCTCAACAGCTACAAGCTAGTTATCTATCATCCACCATCATCACCGCCATCCGCTTACTGAGAAGATCGGGCCACCCCATATCATCTTGGTATCAGATTTCCTCGTTGCCTCGGTAAGCAATCCACAATCCATCCATAGATTAGAGAGTGTTTTTCGTCCTATACAGAAAAAGGCCCACAAAAAGAGTTGCCATAGCCTAGATTACATCGTATTCGAGTAATAGTTGCTGTTCTTCGTAGATTTGTTTTCTAGTTGTTCTAGTTGTTTTCCACCATCTTTTTCCGCCACCATCAAGTCAGATCCGATCCAAGCAAAGAGTCCTAGTTGTGTACTACTTGGCAAGTCGGAATTACAAAAAAAAATTGTTGCCGACTCTTTCGCGACAGAGAAAACACCCGTTTTTTTGCCGCGAGTCCGTGTCTGCCACGGATCCGATTTCCTGCCGCGGCACAATTTCATGTTGTTTTTCTGCTGCGGCACAAGTTCTGCCGCAAGGTACAGATTCTCTGCCATGACATAGTTTTGCCCCGTTTTTCTGCCGCGGCAGCCATATAAAAAAATTGTGAAATTTTGTAATTTTCCAAACCTTAGCTACAACCATTCTATTTAATAAAGTGTAGGAACTTTCCCATTGAGACTAGTTTCCGCTCCGACATGCTGCTCGTAGGGTTTTGGTGCTGTGCTTTATAATTGTCCATGTGTGACATATATTCCAGAAAAAAGAGAAAAAGCAAATAGCAAAAGAAAAAACAAAAAGCAAAAAGAGAAAGAAGCTATACAAAAGAAAAAAAAGAAGAAATTGAGCAAGAGGCCTAGTGATATCTTTGTGCACCGGTAGATGGAGAAATCTTATGCCTGTTTACTTTGAGCTTTGCTAGTGTCTCTTCAGCATAGTGCAACACCCTTCATAGTTGCATTCCCACGTTTATCTCCACGTATGTGTTTCTTGGGTTTTTGTACAATCAGCACTAGGACTTGTTTGCGGTGTAGTTAGGATACCATACCTAGAGCTCCACCATACATAACCTGTGTGCCTTGTGATCGTTCTATATACCTTTGATATTCACTTCATCACATCAGTGCATAAGTCTTTGATTTCGAATTGCTAAACATCACTATTCACTTTGGATGGTAAGATGTGCTTTCTTATCAGTTATGAGTGAGTTGTGAGAGCTCCACCACCAGATTTTGTTTTGTGCACTAATGTACTAATCATGTCTTCTAGTAGTGTTGATGTGATGCAAAAAATGATGCAGATGATTATCCCTTTCCATTGAAATACTATTGCAGCAACACATTTTGGGAAGAGGAGTCGGGAGTGGTACCTAATTCAGGTTTGTTCCACTTCATCACAGTAATTAGTGGTAGAAAAGCTACTACTACCATTGATACTTGTTCTTCCATAAATTTGGTTAGTGTTGAGGTTGTTGAAAAGCTACAATTATGTACAAGTGCATTAATATGCCCATTTATGTTAGCAACTTTTGGTCATGCACTACCAATTACTCAGATCGCATCTGTTCCACTCACCATTTATGGCCCTAGCAGGACGATTTCTTGTTTTGTCGTTCCTAGAGTGTTTAACTCCTTTCATATCATGTTGGGAACAAAGTGGTGTAATCAATTGCAGGTTGTGTTTAGTAATGAGTGTTCTGATCCTACTGTCTTTTGGAATGGTGCGCACACCTGGTTAGCATGTTCATGTATTAAGCAATTTCAGGGGATTAGGCGTCAAAACCTATGCGTACATGTAACCACCAACATAAAACCACATGTGGATCCTGTCGTAGAAGAACCGAGAGTGAGAGTTGATGAGACAAATGAGGTTTCTACTAATGTAATCATCTCTACTCCTAGTGTTGTTTCTTGTGATATCCAGGTTGCTTTTGAAGAAAGGGAGCTGTCTATTTTACAACATGTATCACTGGACTGTGCATTGCCACTTGTGGAGGATGTTTTAGTACCTATTACAACTGAGGAGATTGTTGATGACATTCGTACTGATTTGGAGCTTCAGCCAACACGCGCGACATATTGTGAGTCTTTCCCTTTACTGAAGCTTCCTTGTGATTTGCATTGCACTAATGTTTCAACATCATGTGATAGTTTACCCAATTCAAATTTTGATCATGTGGTACTGATTACACATAAAGAAATACTTGCTCGAATACCACCTACTGATATTGTGTATTCCATCATGCTAAATGAACCTATTAGTATGAGTTGTGATATGGATAAGATTTCTGAAATTTCATTTCTGAATTCTAGCACATATTCTCCTTGTTTCACTTTCATTCTGATTGGTGAATATAGCATGCATGCAAAATTTCTTGTGGAACACATATGCATTACTTGTGATACAATCGCTGAACCGAAACATGCTGTTTTCAGCCATACATGTTGTGTGTCGACGACTTTGTGTTGTGGGATATATGCTAAATTTTTTGATAATATGAAACTAAAGTCAGATCTAGTTGATATAATGCAACCAACACAAGTAATTTTACCTATGTTGGATCATTGTAATCTTGCTAGAATAGAACCCAAGTTTTCATATTCATTGTGTTTGTCCCAAAATTCGTTGTCTAGTTGTGCTAATGCTTTATACTTCACTTATATTTGCAAATTGAGTTGCATTTTACATACTGGACAACATGATCATGTTCATAATAATCAGAGTAGTGCAGTTGAAGCATGGCATGAATCATATTGGTTTTCACACATATTGAATTGGTTTGATCTTGTTCACAAATTTGATCATAGATCTTCTTTGACAAAATTGAATTTAATATTAAACAAAAATACTATATATCTATTTGTTTTTCGCCATGATCATGATTCTTTGTACTTCACTTATACCTGCAATTTAAGTTGCTTGATGTATACTAGACATATTTTATATGCGAACAACAATAATACACCATGTTATATATACATATACTTTGCGTACACGTTGTTCTTTTTGTTTCTTCCACTTTCAGCTTACCCAACGCCGAGGATAGCTTTTCTTGAAGAAAGAGAGGATGATGAGGATACAATCATGGATCATGCTGATTTCGAGTGTTTGAACTGGAAAGAAATATTGAGCCTCGTTGAAAACTATCACAAGGTGAATTCATTCCTAGTTGGACATGATACTTTGATTTATAAGAGCTTTAAACTACCTAAATCATGGTGTTATTATTTGACTAGATTTGGCATCTATCGGACTAGCGCCAGCGGGAGGAGAGGGAGGAAGGTGACCGAGAGATGGAAGATGCATTAGGAGGCAATAATGAGAGAAATCATGATCAAGAGAGATATATGGCGCGCCAGGACACGTTTGAGGTGCACCACGACATATGTCCTACGCGCCAAGTAAGCCGAACTCTTCTATGGGTCGGTATGTATCAGTTTGAGTCAAACCGGGTCAGTTTGGGCCAAGATATGGCTGTTTTTAGGCCCGTTTAGAGGGGAGGACGCCCCAGCCCTCATATAAACATCCGTCGCTGTCACAATTAGGGGTTTAGACCACGTTAAAATATTTTGGAGTTGTTTCTTTCATAGAACCCCTGGAATTACCCTGTGTTCGAATCTACCAACTATAATTGAGTGTGATCTATTATTCCAATGGGAATTAGTAGACTGCATACTACCGTTCGTGGTAACGGCTGCGTGCGCAAGAGCGTGGTGTTGTGAATATCCTACAAGGTTTGAGAGCTGTTGCATTGGCATCAGGGATCGAGCGGGACAGTTCATAGCTATAGGCTAGTTATCTATCATCCACCATCATCACCGCCATCCCCTTACTGAGAAGACTGGGCCACCCCATATCAAGTAGCTCATGAACTTCACATCACAGTCAGAAATAATCGTCTTTGGTACTCCATGGAAACACACGATGTCCCTGAATATCAGGTTAGCAATATGCGACGCATCGTCGCTTTTGTGGCAGGCAATAAAGTGTGACATCTTAGAAAATCTATCCACTACCTCAAAAATTGAATCATGGCCTCTTTTAGTTCTAGGCAAACCTAATACAAAATCCATGCTTATATCTTCCCATGGTGTAGTAGGTGATGAGGATATATACATGGATTATGATGATTCTGACTACCTGAACTGGAAGGAAATATTGAGTCAAATAAATAATGACTATCAGGTGAATTTATTCCTAATTGAACCTGATGTTTGATTTAATGAGAACTTTATACTACCTAAGTGTATGCATCTTTGTATGATCAGGTTTATTGATAACACAAGCATTGCGCGAGGAGGAGGAGAGTTGCAGCAAGAAGGACAAGCGCTGATTTCCAATATCAACAAGTGCGCGAGGGAGGAGCGGGAGGCATGCGCACTAGGAGGCAATGAGGAAATCACGTATGAGCAAGAGAGAGAGATGGCGCACCGAGAATTACATGTTTGAGGTGTTCCACGACGTTTGGACTGCGTGCTAATAAGGCCGAACCCATATATGGGTCGGTATGTATCAGTTTGAGTCGAACCGAGTCAGTTTGGGCCAAGTTATGGCTGTTTTTAGGCCCGTTTAGAGGGGAGGACGCCCCAGCCCTCATATAAACCTCTGTAGCCGTCACAAGTTAGGGTTTAGACCACGTTAAAACATTTTGGAGTTGTTTCTTTCATAGAACCTAAACCCTAGGCTTGATATTGGAATTAGTGTAAACCCCTTTGTGGATCTATCTAATTCTTGCCTCATGCTCCTTGATTAAGGAGCACCAATATCCCCAAACCTCGTTGGAGTTTGCATTGTGCCTCCGCGTTGTACAAGGCCTAGGCATCGGTGTCCCTTTGCCTAGACGTCAAGATCTCACCGAGTCTCCCATCTCGCCGTGCCGGTTCGAGAGAGAGTCCTCCGCCCGACGCCGATCCTAGGGATTGCGCCGGACTGGTCACCGCCGACGTGAGCTATTGGTGTTTATCGTGGTTTTGCGTGTGTGTGTTCGTCGCGTTCTTCGTGCGTGTGTTCGTCGAGTTCATCCTTCCCTCCTTCCCCCACACTCCACCCTCGATTTAAAAGGGAATCGTGAAAGATCAGGCCAGCCTAGAGGTTTTCCCTCAACATATTTGTATCAAGAGCTTCGTTGCTCACGATTTCCCCCACAAATTTTCTTCTATCCACCAAAAATTCGAAAATCCCCACAAAAAACAGCCATATTTGCCTTTGGATCGATCTCTTGATTTGGAGTGTTATTTGTGGTTTTGATCTGACCAAACCTTGTCTAAGGAGTTGGTCCAGCTTTATCATGCGTTTCCCCAGCCCGATTTGGCCAGTTTTTCGCGAATTTGAGGCCTGAGGGCGAGGATTTCCGCTCAAGAACACGAGCAGGAAACCCGCGTCGGAGTGTCCGGCTCATACCGACCAGAGTGTCCGGCCCGACCGGAGTGTCCGACCGAACCAGACTGGAGTGTCCGGCCAGACCGGAGTATCCGGCCCAGACAGACCGGACTGTCCGGCTGTAATGCCAGTTTTGACAGTTTTGCCTCATTTTTCGCATTGGCTAATCTCCTTTGTTTGCTCGTGTCCCGTGTGCGTGTCAGCAACTACCAGCAAGCTTCCGCATCATCAACTTCCGCGCTCATCGACACCACAGACCACGAACATCATCCCACACCACCGACGCCAAGTTCATCATCAAAGAAGGTATAACTTGCGTCACCTTGTTAACCCCATCTTCCTTTGTGTGTACCTATCCCATGAGAGTGGCTCATCTTGTGTTTGCTTGAGCATTGTGCAATTGTCCTTGGATAGTGAGAGTGCAAGAGCAATAGCAAGTGTGACTAGGTAGCATCAAGGGAGAGCAAAAAAAACTGAAAAAGATACAAAGAAAAAGCAAAAGCAAAATAGTCTCCCCTTGCAAAAGAGAGTCTCAAAGCTTGTAAGCAAGAGAGAAAGAAGAGCGCCCAAGGCAAGTGCACAAATCCGTTGCTCACTTTTAATCTTTGCAAACGAGCCACAGTCTCTCCTTGCACTGGCACGACAACGAGCTTAGTCTTCGTTATGACGTTTTGTTTGCTCATTTTCATAGTCGTGTCAATCCCAACTTTCTCCACATGTGTGTATATAGTCGTAGGTTCCCGTCACCCTTTTGAGTTGTTGACCTTCGCCTTTGACTTGACTTTTGTTGGATTTTACCCACTTTTTACTATCCCTTTTCTTTTGGTTGGTTCTTTGGCTTTCCACAATACTAACCTACCACCAACAAGCTGTTGAGAGTTAGTTCTTTCTTTAGTGTGAGTTTTCTTTGCAATTCCACTTTGCACGCTTATAGCTCTCACTTGTGGTTTCTAGTTTGGTGCAATCCCCAAGGTGAGGTACAAGGCTAACACCACCATATTCCACTTCCATATACAATACTTGTGTGTTTTGCATGATGGATAGGCACGGTGAGACGAGCCAACCACCTCCCCAAGAAGAAGATCAAGATCCGTACATGACGCGCGCAAGTCACTTCATCGTTCGACAAGAGTTCCGTGAATGTTGCCAAGCCCTTGACGCGACAAGATGAACAATTTGGCGAGATGCGAGCCGAGTTCAAGAACATCGACAACCGCTTCGACGGCCTCGAACGAAAAATGTATGCAATGCATCACAACTTTGGCCACCAAAATGAAGCGCTCCAACGTTCCGTCGCCGAAACGAATGACAATCTTCGACGCCTCATCGATGGCATGGAAAGACCACGTTCACGCGCATCAAGCTCAGCAAGTTCTTCGCATCGTCATGCACCTCTTCCACGAAATCTACATCAAAGTGCTCAAAGATGCAATGATGCCCCCGTGGTTGAAGATGGAATCTCTTCGAACTATGTACCTTCCCCACGGCACGCCGCAACGTCAAGCTATGATGGTGACCTCTCTTCAAGGCCACGAGCAAGGCAAGAAGCACACCGTCATCACGCAAGGGCACTAGTGATCTGACAAGAGCAACCACAAGAGGAACCGCAAGCGCAACCGCAAGTCTACCACCATCGACCGCGACACATACTTGACACAACAAGTGATGACTCCAACTTGGAGAATCAAGCTCGTCATCGACGTGAAGCTCTCCAAGATCATCCTCCTCGTCATCAACGTCATGAACGTCAACAACGACACCATGGTCATCACGTGGCGCCTCCTCCACATCAACAAAACTTGGAGCGTCACGTGATACAATTTGAGCGACGCCCACCAAGTCAAGGGGCTCATGACCATGTTCTTTGCCGTGAGGCCCATGTGCCTAACCAACATCACCAACCGAGGAACGAGCCTCCTCTTCGTCATCAACCGCGTCAAGAGGCTCCACACCCTCACCACCATGAGGCCCAAGCGCCTCAACCACGTCATCAACCACGCCAAGAGCAAGAGCAAGCTCCTCCTCAACAACAATATCAAGAGCAAGCTCCGCAGCAAAGACGCGAGAACCAAGTTCCACCTCCCCAACTACAAGATCACCAACAAGGTCACCAAGCTCGTCGCAATGACCACAACGATGAAGAAACTTTTGGCAAGCTCAAGTTCACAATGCCCAAGTTCACCGGATCCAATGACCCCGAAGAATACCTCTCGTGGGCACTCAAAGTCGACAAGATCTTCAGCATGCACAACTATAGCAACGAGAAGATGGTCGCCATGGCTTCGCTTGAGTTTGATGATTACGCCAACCTTTGGTGGGAACAAGTTCAAGTTGCTCGTGATGCAAGAAAAGAGCCACCTATCACAACTTGGCATGACATGAAGGCTCACATGAGATCCCGGTTTGTCCCCGCGCACTACACGCGTGACCTCTTCAACAACCTTCAAGCTCTTCATCAAGGGACAAAGACTGTGGAAGAATACTTCAAGGAAATGGAACTCAACTTGATTCGCGCCAACATTGATGAGCGCATGGAGCAAACAATGGCACGTTTCCTTATTGGCTTGAATCACCCAATCAAGCACATCGTCGAGTTCCAAACATACAACACCATGGTTGAGCTTGTGCACATCGCAACAAAGGCTGAACATCAAGTGCAAGAGGATATCAAGTACAACAAGCCCAAGACGTACTTCACCTACAAGCAAGCTTCAACCCCTACACCACCAACTTTCAATGGTAGCTCCTCAAGTACCTCCAAGCCTTCCTTCAAGCCCACACTTCCTCAAGGAAAACTGCCCCCAAGTGGCAAGAAAGCAAAGAGTGATACACCTTTCAACGGTGAATGCTACAAGTGTGGAGGTAAAGGACACAAGTCGGCCGAATGTGGAAACAAGAAAGTCTTGTTCATCCATGACAATGGTGATGAAGAGTACTTGAGTGAAGATGAGTTTGATGCCCGTGTCAAGGAAGCAATGGCAAGGCAACGAGTGGAAGATGATCAAGAACTCCTCATGTGTGAGCATGACGCAAGTCCATCGCTTGTCATCACAAGGATCTTGACCACTCAAGCACAAGAGCATGAAGACCAACGCTCCAATATCTTCCAAACACGAGCCGACATCAACGACAAATCTATCAAGGTGATCATTGACGGAGGGAGTTGTCACAACCTTGCTAGCACCGAGTTGTGTGAGAAGCTCAACCTCAACCTCCATCCACACAAGCACCCCTACCACGTGCAATGGCTAAGTGACCAAGGGTCCATGAAGATCAAGCATACCGTATCGGTCTCCTTCGCCATTGGTCCTTACAAAGATACGATGAAGTGTGATGTGGTTCCTATGACAGTTTGCCACATGCTTCTTGGTCGACCATGGCAATTTGACAAGGCTGCGCAACATGATGGTCGCACCAATATATACACCTTCAAATGGCTCAACAAAACATGTGTTTTGCAACCGATGACTCCTAGCCAAATAATTGCGGACAATGCAAAGGCTTTAGCGAGGGCGCAAAGCACAACACCTACTTGTGAAAAGAGCGGTGAGAGAGAGAACCATCTCATAGTGAGTGAGAGCCACAAGCCAAATTCAAGTGGAAAAACTAAGAGTGTTCTCCTTGCCACCAGAAGTGAGAAGAGAGATGTTCGGAACAACCCATCCATCTTGCACTATGTCCTCCTTTGCAAGGGACTAGCGCAAGGAACTAATAAATTAACCAATGTTCCTCCATCTTTGATGAATGTTTTGTAGGAATTCAAGGATGTGTTTCCCGAAGAGCTTCCACATGGACTACCTCCTCTTCGTGGCATCGAACATCGAATTGAGCTCATCCTCAGTGCACCACTTCCCAACCGCGCCGCTTACCGCATGAACCTGGAGGAGACGAAGTAGATCGAACGTCAAATCAACCAACTCGTCTCCAAAGGTTTGATCCAAGTTAGCACTAGTCCAAGTGCCGTACCCGTGATTCTTGTTCCAAAGACGGATGATACGTTATAGTTATGCATGGACTACCATCCAATCAATGCTATCTCCGTGTGTTATCGACATCCCATACCACGTCTCGATGACATGCTTGATGAGTTGTGTGGAGCCACTACTTTTTAGAAAGTTGATCTTCGTAGTGGTTACCATCAAATACGCATGGTTGAAGGTGATGAGTGGAAAACCACCTTCAAGACCAAACTTGGTCTCTATGAGTGGTTGGTTATGCCTTTTGGTTTATCAAATGCCCCATCCACTTTCATGCGCCTTATGAAGCACATCTTGCGTTCTCTCATTGGAAAAAGTGTTGTTGTCTATTTCGATGATATTCTTGTTTATAGCAAATCACTTGAGGACCATGTAAAACATGTCAAGGAAGTTTTGCAAATCCTTCGACATGAAAAGCTTTATGCTAATCTTCCCAAGTGCACTTTTGCTAAAGACAAGTTGATTTTTCTTGGATTTGTCGTTTCTCCGTAGGGAATTGAAGTTGATGTTTCCAAGGTAAAGGACATACGAGATTGGCCCATACCAACAAATGTGAGTGAACTCCAAAGTTTTCATGGATTGGCCGGTTTCTATCGTCGCTTTGTGAAAGACTTTTCAACCATTGCTTGTCCCCTTAATGAATTGACCAAAAAGAATGTCACCTTCGTGTGGGGCAAACAACAACAAAAAGCTTTTGATGAACTTAAAAAGAGGCTCACCGAAGCACCTCTTCTTGCTTTACCGGATTTCACAAAAACTTTTGAGATAGAGTGTGATGCTAGTGGTATTGGCATTGGAGGAGTCCTTATGCAAAACGGACGTCCTATCGCCTACCATAGCGAGAAACTTGATGGTGCTCACCTTAACTATCCGATTTATGACAAAGAGCTTTTTGCCTTAGTTCGTGTCCTTCAAGTTTGGCAACACTACCTTTGGCCTAAGGAATTTATCATACATTCCAACCACGAGTCGTTGAAATATCTCAAAGGCCAAGCTAACTTGAGCAAGAGACACGCTAAGTGGGTTGAGTTCATGGAGTCTTTTCCGTACATTGTCAAGTATAAGAAGGGCAAATATAATGTAGTTGCGGACGCATTGTCTCGCAAACATACGAGACTTGAAATCAACGTGTTCGGTCTTGAGGAAATAAAATCTTTGTATGCTTCCGATCCGTTCTTTGAACCAACTTTTGCAAATTGCTCCAATGACAAAGGAGTTGATGATTTCTATTTGCATAAGGGCTTTCTATTTAAACAAAACAAGCTATGCATCCCGAAGTCGTCGCTTCAACTTTTGCTTCTCCAAGAATCTCATGGTGGAGGCCTTATGGGTCACTTTTGTCGCGACAAGACATTGGACATGCTCTCCAATCACTACGTTTGGCCCAAGATGAAGCGTGACGTGGAGCGCTACGTTCAACGATGCACGACATGTGTTCAAGCTAAGTCGCAAGCTAATCCCTATGGTCTTTATATGCCATTGCCTATTCCTCATACACCTTGGTCCGACATTAGCATGGATTTCGTGTTAGGATTTCCTAGATCTAAGCATGGTCATGATTATATATTTGTCGTTGTGGATCGTTTTTCCAAAATGGCACACTTCATACCGTGCCATAAGACCGACGATGCTTCACATGTTGCAAATCTATTTTTCAGGGAAATCGTCCGTCTTCACGGTGTGCCAAGGACAATCGTCTCCGACCGCGACGTCAAATTCATGAGATACTTGTGGAAGACCCTCATGGCCAAGCTCGGCGTCAAGCTCCTCTTCTCATCCGCATCACATCCTCAAACTGATGGCAAAACCGAAGTTGTCAACCGAAGCCTTGGAACTCTCCTTCGTGTGTTGATCAAGAAAAAACTGAAGGATTGGGAGGAATGCATTCCACACGCCGAGTTCGCCTACAATCGAGCAACGCACTCAACAACCAAGATAAGTCCATTCATGATCGTCTACAGTTTCGAGCCCCTCACCGCGCTCGACATCCTACCACTACCTCTCCATGAGCGCACGAACATGGACATCGAGAAGCGCGCACAAGCTATGAAGGCGCTTCATGAAGAAACAAGAGCTACTATCGAACAACAAGTCCTTCGCCAAGCTTCAAGATTAAACAAGGACAAGAAGGAGATTATATTTGAAGAAGGTGACCTTGTGTGGATACACCTAAGCAAGGACCGCTTCCCCAAGGAACGTGACTCCAAACTCAAGCCAAGAGGAGATGGTCCCTTCAAGGTCCTCAAAAGAATCAACAACAACGCCTACATCATCGACATACCGACCTCCAAGTACCTTGCAAGCAATACATTCAATGTCAAGGACCTCGCACCCTACCATGGAGATGCTCAAGATGATATCCATGAAGAGTCGAGGACGACTCTTTCCCAAGGGGGGGAGCTGATGCAGCGCGTCCTACGGACGCTTCTACATCTACAACAACAAGTCCCCCAAGTGGACCCATGACTCGTGCCCGAGCCAAACTCCTCCAAGCTAAGGTGAACTCGCTCCTCTCCTCGTGCCAATTTGATACCTCCTTGGATGGCGTGCTACTTCATACCACTACTTTGTGCATCATCAGGTACGAGCCCCCACCGTGTCGATCCACGAGCCCTGAAGCTGCACCTATGTTGAAGCTGCCAAAGCCGGAGTGTCCGACGCGACTCAGCCGGAGTGTCCGGCCTGCCCGAGCCCGAACCTGGCGCGGACATTCTGTGTGCCCGTTCGGACACTGCCCGAACACTTCCCGGAGTGTCCGGCCACCCCGGATTGTCCGGCCCACTCGACCCGGAGTGTCTGGCCACCCCGGAGTGTCCGGCCCACTCGACCCGGAGTGTCCGGCCCAAGTGATGGGCCTGCGAGCCTAGCTGGGCCCTATGGCCCATGTACCCCTCTATTTCGCCTAGAACTCTACTTTAATGCTTGAATTAACCCTGACTTTGTGGTTGGCCTATATATAGACCCCCTCCTCCATTGTAAACCCTAGGCTTGATATTGGAATTACTGGAAACCCCTTTGTGGATCTATCTAATTCTTGCCTCATGCTCCTTGATTAAGGAGCACCAATATCCCCAAACCTCGTTGGAGTTTGCATTGTGCCTCCGCGTTGTACAAGGCCTAGGCATCGGTGTCCCTTTGCCTAGACGTCAAGATCTCACCGAGTCTCCCATCTCGCCGTGCCGATTCGAGAGAGAGTCCTCCGCCCGACGCCGATCCTAGGGATTGCGCCGGACCGGTCACCGCCGGCCTGAGCTATTGGTGTTTATCGTGGTTTTGCGTGTGTGTGTTCGTCGCGTTCTTCGTGCGTGTGTTCGTCGAGTTCATCTTCCCTCCTTCCCCCGCACTCCACCCTCGATTTGAAAGGGAATCGTGAAAGATCGGGCCACCCTAGAGGTTTGCCCTCAACATGATATTTGCAAATTGAGTTGCATCTTACATATTGGACAACATGATCATGTTCATAATAATCAGAGTAGCGCAGTTGAAGCATGGCATGATCCAATTTGATTTTCAGACATATTGAATTGGTTTGATCTTGTTCACAAATTTGATCATAGATCTTCTTTGAGAAAACTGAATTTAATATTGAAGAACAAGACTATCTATTTAGTTGTTTTTCACCATGATCATGATTCTTTGTACATCACTTATACCTGCAATTTAAGTTGCTTGATGTATACTGGACATACTTTTCATGTGACCAACAATAATACAACATGTTATATATACATATACTTTGCGTACACGTTGTTCTTTTTGTTTCTCCCACTTTCAGCTTACCTAAAGCCGAGGACGGCTTTTCATGAAGAAAGGGAGGATGATGAGGATATATACAGGGATTATGATGATTCTGACTGCCTGAACTGGAAGGAAATATTGAGTCAAATCAATAATGACTATCAGGTGAATTCATTCCAAATTGAACCTAATGTTTTACTTAATGAGAACTTTATACTACCTAAGTCTATGCATCTTTGTATGATCAGGTTGATTGATAACACAAGCGTTGCGCGAGGAGGAGGAGAGTTGCAGCAAGAAGGACAAGCGCTGATTTCCAATATCAACAAGTGCGCGAGGGAGGAGCGGGAGGCATGCGCACTAGGAGGCAATGAGGAAATCACGTATGAGCAAGAGAGAGAGATGGCGCACCAAGAATTACATGTTTGAGGTGTTCCACAACGTTTGGACTGCGTGCCAATAAGGCCGAACCCATATATGGGTCGGTATGTATCAGTTTGAGTCGAAACAAGTCAATTTGGGCCAAGTTATGGCTGTTTCAGGCCCATTTAGAGGGGAGGACGCCCCAACCCTCATATAAACCTCCGTAGCCGTCACAAGTTAGGGTTTAGACCACGTTAAAATATTTTGGAGTTGTTTCTTTCATAGAACCTCTGGAATTACCCTGTGTTCGAATCTACCAGCTATAATTGAGTGTGATCTGTTGTTCCATTGGGAATTAGTAGATTGCATACTACCATTCGTGGTCACGGCTGCGTGCGCAAGAGTGTGGTGTTGTGAATATCCTACAAGGTTCAAGATCTATTGCATTGGCATCAGGGATCGAGCGGGTGAGATCATAGCTACACACTAGTTATCTATCATCCACCATATCATCGACAAGAGCTTGCTGAGAAGATCGGGCCACCCCATATCAGATATCCTCTTGCACTTGACGTTCAGCCTTTGTTGCGATATTCACAAGCTCAACCATGGTATTGTATGTTTGGAACTTGACGATGCGCTTGATTGGGTGATTAAAGCCAATAAGGAAACGTGCCATTGTTTGCTCGATGCGTTCATCAATGTTGGCGTGAATCAAGTTGAGTTGCATTTCCTTGAAGTACTCTTCCACGGTCTTTGCCCCTTGACGAAGCGCTTGAAGGTTGTTGAAGAGGTCACGCGCGGGATCTCATATGAGCCTTCATGTCATGCCAAGTTGTGATTGGCGGATCTTGTCTTGCATCACGAGCAACTTGAACTTGTTCCCACCAAAGGTTAGCGTAATCATCAAACTCAAGCGAAGCCATGGCGACCATCTTCTCATTGCTATAGTTGTGCATTCAGAAGATCTTGTCGACCTTGAGTGCCCACGAGAGGTATTCTTCGGGGTCATTGGATCTGGTGAACTTGGGCATTGTTAACTTGAGCTTGCCAAATGTTTCTTCCTCATTGCGGTCACGGTAGCGATTGTTGCCGTGTTGATGATGGTCTTCATCTTCCATGCGATCGTTGTGATGAGCTTGTTGATGATCTTCTGGTTGAGGAGGTGGAACTTGGTTCTCGTGACCTTGTTGCGGAGCTTCCTCTTGAGATTGTTGTGGAGGAGCTTGCTCTTGCTCTTAGCGCGGTTGTTGACGGTGTTGAGGCGCTTGGGACTCATGGTGGCGAGGGGGTGGAGCCTCTTGACGCAGTTGGTGACGAAGGGGAGGCTCATTCCTCGGTTGGTGACGTTGGTTAGGCACATGGGCCTCATGGCGAAGAACATGGTTGTGAGCCTCTTGACATGGTGGGCGTTGCTCAACTTGTATCAATTGACGCTCCAAGTTTTGTTGAGGCGGAGGAGGCACCTCGTGATGACCATGGTGTTGTTGTTGACATTCATGACGGTGGTAACGAGGAGGAGGGTCTTGGAGAGCTTCACATCGATGACGAGCTTGATTCTCCAATTTGGAGTCAGCACTTGTTGTGTCAAGTATGTGTCACGGTCGATGGTGGTAGACTTGCGGTTGCATTCATGGTTGCACTTGCGGTTGCTCTTGTGGTTGCTCTTGTTGGAGCACTAATGCCCTTGGGTGATGACGGTGTGCTTCTTGCCTTGCTCTTGGCCTTGAAGAGAAATCACCATCATAGCTTGATGTTGCGGCGTGCCGTGGGGAAGTACATAGTTCGAAGAACTTCCATCTTCAACCGCGGGGGCATCATTGCGTCTTGGAGCACTTGGATGTAGATCTTGTTGAGGGGGTGCATGACGACGCGAAGAACTTGATGAGCTGGATGCGCGTGAACGTGGCCTTGCCAATTCTTTAATGAGGCGTCGAAGATTGTCATTTGTTTCGGCGACAGAGCGTTGGAACGCTTCATTTTGGTGGCCGAAGTTGTGATGCATTGCATGCATTTGTCGTTTGAGGCCGTCGAAGCGGTTGTCGATGTTCTTGAACTCGGATTGCGTCTCGCCAAATTGTTCATCTTGTCTTGTCTCAAGGGCTTGGCAACGTTCACGGAACTCTTGTCGAACGATGAAGTGACTTGCACGCGTCATGTACGGACCTTGATTTTCTTCTTGGGGAGGTGGTTGGCTCGACTCACCGTGCCTATCCATCATGCAAAACACACAAGTATCGTATATAGAAGTGGAATATGGTGGTGTTAGCCTTGTACATCACCTTGGGGATTGCACTGAACTAGAAACCACAAGTGAGAGCTATAAGCGTCCAAAGTGGAATTGCAAAGAAAACTCACACTAAAGAAAGAACTAGCTCTCAAAAGCTTGTTGGTGGTAGGTTAGGATTGTGGAAAGCCAAAGAACCAACCAAAAGAAAAGGGATAGTCAAAAGTGGGTAAAATCCAACAAAACTCAAGTCAAAGGCGAAGGTCAACAACTCAAAAGGGTGACGGGAACCTACGACTATATACACACACACACGTGGAGATAGTTGGGATTGACACGACTATGAAAATGAGCAAACAAAATGTCCTAACGAAGACTAAGCTCGTTGTCGTGCCAATGAAAGGAGAGACCGTGGCTCGTTTGCAAGGAAGAAAAGTGAGCAACGGATTTGTGCACTTGCCTTGGGCGCTCTTCTTTCTCTCTTGCTTATAAGCTTTGAGACTCTCTTTGGCAATGGGAGACTATTTTTCTTTTGCTTTTTCTTTGTTTTTTTGCTCCCCCTTGATGCTACCTAGTCACACTTGATATTGCTCTTACAGTCTCACTATCCAAGGACAAATGCACAATGCTCAAGCAAACACAAGATGAGCCGCTTTGTTGAGGGCAAACCTCTAGGGTGGCCCGATCTTTCGCAATTCCCTTTCAAATCGAGGGTGGAGTGCGGGGGAAGGAGGAAAGGATGAACACGACGACCACACGCACGAAGAACATGATGAACACACACACGCAAAACCACGATAAACACCAATAGCTCACGCCGGCGGTAACCGGTCTGGCGCAATCCCTAGGATCGGCGTCGGGCGGAGGACTCTCTCTCGAACCGGCACGGCGAGATGGGAGACTCGGTGAGATCTTGACATCTAGGCAAAGGGACACTGATGCCTAGGCCTTGTACAACGCGAAGGCACGATGCAAACTCCAACGAGGTTTGGGGATATTGGTGCTCCTTAGTCAAGGAGCATGAGGCAAGAATTAGATATATCCACAAAGGGGTTTCCACTAATTCCAATATCATGCCTAGGGTTTACAATGGATGTGGGGGACTATATATAGGCCAGCCACTTAAACAGGGGTACTTTAGAAATAAAAGACAAGTTCTGGATGGACTAAGGGGTATATGGGCCGAAGGCCCAAAGGCCTTTTCATGCCTGGTGACGGTCGGACCGGAGACTCCGGTGTGGTGGAGGATGAACACGATGAACACACGCACGAAGAACGCGATGAACACACACACGCCAAACCACGATAAACACCAATGCTCACGCCAGCGGTGACCGGTCCGACGCAATCCCTAGGATCGGCGTCGGGTGGAGGACTCTCTCTCGAACCGGCACGGCGAGATGGGAGACTCGGTGAGATCTTGACGTCTAGGCAAAGGGACACCGATGCCTAGGCCTTGTACAACGCGGAGGCACAATGCAAACTCCAACGAGGTTTGGGGATATTGGTGCTCCTTAGTCAAGGAGCATGAGGCAAGAACTAGATAATCCACAAAGGGGTTTCCACTAATTTCAATATCATGCCTAGGGTTTACAATGGAGGTGGGGGTCTATATATAGGCCAGCCACAAGTTCAGGGGTAATTCAGGCATTAAAGTAGAGTTCTGGGCCAAGTAGAGGGGTACATGGGCCATAGGGCCCAGTTAGGCTCGTAGGCCCATCACTTGGGCCAGACAGTCTGGGACGGTTCGGCCGAACAGTCCGGGCAGGGCGCACACTCCGGGTGGTGTCCGGGGAGTGTCTGATTCGACCTTCTGAATGTCCACGCCAGGTCCGGGCTCGGGCAGGCTGGACACTCCGGCTGAGTCGGGCCGGACACTCTGGGGTGGCCGGACATTCCGGCTGGATTCTAGCGGACACTCCGGCAGCTTCAGCTCAGGTGCAGCTTTGGGCTCGTGGGTCGACGCGGTGGGGGCTCGTACCTGATGATGCACAAAGTAGTGGTAGGCTATAGGACGTCTGTTTTGCATAAGGACTCCTCCAATGCCAATACCACTAGCATCACACTCTATCTCAAATGTTTTTGTGAAATCCGGTAAAGCAAGAAGAGGTGCTTCGGTGAGCCTCTTTTTAAGTTCATCAAAAGCTTTTTGTTGTGCTTTGCACCACACGAAGGTGACATTCTTTTTGGTCAATTCATTAAGGGGACAAGTAATGGTTGAAAAGTCTTTCACAAAGCGACGACAGAAACCGGCCAACCCATGAAAACTTCGGAGTTCACTCACATTTGTTGGTATGGGCCAATCTCTTATGTCCTTTACCTTGGAAACATCAACTTCAATTCCCTTTTAAGAAACGACAAATCCAAGAAAAATCAACTTGTCTTTAGCAAAAGTGCACTTGGGAAGATTAGCATAAAGCTTTTCATGTCGAAGGATTTGCAAAACTTCCTTGACATGTGTTATATGGTCCTCACGTGATTTGCTATAAAAAAGAATATCATCGAAATAGACAACAACACTTTTTCCAATTAGAGAACGCAAGATGTGATTCATAAGGCGCATGAAGGTGGATGGGGCATTTGATAAACCAAAGGGCATAACCAACCATTCATAGAGACCAAGTTTAGTCTTGAAGGCAGTTTTCCACTCACCACCTTCAGCCATGCGTATTTGATGGTAACCACTACGAAGATCAATTTTTGAAAAAATAGTGGCTCCACACAACTCATCAAGCATGTCATCGAGACGTGGTATGGGATGTCGATAACGCACGGTGATAGCATTGATTGGACGGAAGTCCATGCATAACCGTAACGTATTATCCGTCTTTGGGACAAGAATCACGGGTACGGCACTTGGACTAGTGCTAACTTGGATCAAACCTTTGGAGACGAGTTGGTTGATTTGACGTTCAATCTCCTTTGTCTCCTCCAGGTTCGTGCGGTAAGTGGCGCGGTTGGGAATTGGTGCACCGGGGATGAGGTCAATGCGATGTTCTATGCCGCGAAGAGGAGGTAGTCCATGTGGAAGCTCCTCGGGGAACACATCCTTGAATTCCTGCAAAACACACATCAAAGATGGAGGAACATTGGTTAATTTGTTAGTTCCTTGCGCTAGTCCCTTGCAAAGGAGGACATAGTGCAAGATGGATGGGTTGTTCCGAACATCTCTCATCTCACTTTTGGTGGCAAGGAGAAAACTCTTAGTTTTTCCACTCGAATTTGGCTTGTGGCTCTCACTCACTATGAGGTGGTTCTCTCTCTCACCGCTCTTCTCACAAGTAGGTGTTGTGCTTTGCGCCCTCGCTAAAGCCTTTGCATTGTCTGCAATTATTTGGCTAGGAGTCATCGGTTACAAAACACATGTTTTGTTGAGCCATTTGCAGGTGTATATATTGGTGCGACCATCATGTTGAGCAGCCTTGTCAAATTTCCATGGTCGACCAAGAAGCATGTGGCAAACTGTCATAGGAACCACATCACACTCCACCGTATCTTTGTAAGGACCAATGGCGAAGGAGACCGATACGGTATGCTTGATCTTCACGGACCCTTGGTCACTTAGCCATTGCACGTGGTAGGGGTGCTTGTGTGGAAGGAGGTTGAGCTTGAGCTTCTCACACAACTCGGTGCTAGCAAGGTTGTGAAAACTCCCTCCGTCAATGATCACCTTGATAGATTTGCCGTTGATGCCGGCTCGTGTTTGGAAGATATTGGAGCATTGGTCTTCCTGCTCTTGTGCTTGAGTGGTCAAGATTCTTGTGACAACAAGCGATGGACTTGCGTCATGTTCACACATGAGGAGTTCTTAATCATCTTCCACTCGTTGCCTTGCCATTGCTTCCTTGACACGGGCATCAAACTCATTTTCACTCAAGTACTCTTCATCACCATTGTCATGGATGAACAAGACTTTCTTGTTTCCACAGTCGGCCGACTTGTGTCCTTTACCTCCACACTTGTAGCATTCACCGTTGAAAGGTGTATCACTTTTTGCATGCTTGCCATTTGGTGGCAGTTTTCCTTGAGGAAGTGTGGGCTTGAAGGAAGGCTTGGAGGTACTTGAGGAGCTACCATTGAAAGTTGTTGGTGTAGGGGTTGAAGCTTGCTTGTAGGTGAAGTACGTCTTGGGCTTGTTGTACTTGATATCCTCTTGCACTTGACGTTCAGCCTTTGTTGCAATGTGCACAAGCTCAACCATGGTGTTGTATGTTTGGAACTCGACGATGCGCTTGATTGGGTGATTCAAGCCAATAAGGAAACGTGCCATTGTTTGCTCCATGCGCTCATCAATGTTGGCGCGAATCAAGTTGAGTTCCATTTCCTTGAAGTACTCTTCCACGGTCTTTGTCCCTTGACGAAGAGCTTGAAGGTTGTTGAAGAGGTCACGCGTGTAGTGCGCGGGGACGAACCGGGATCTCATGTGAGCCTTCATGTCATGCCAAGTTGTGATTGGCGGCTCTTGTCTTGCATCACGAGCAACTTGAACTTGTTCCCACCAAAGGTTGGCCTAATCATCAAACTCTAGCGAAGCCATGGCGACCATCTTCTCATTGCTATAGTTGGGCATGCGGAAGATCTTGTCGACTTTGAGTGCCCACGAGAGGTATTCTTCGGGGTCATTGGATCCGGTGAACTTGGGCATTGTGAACTTGAGCTTGCCAAAAGCTTCTTCATCATTGCGGTCATTGCGACGAGCTTGGTGACCTTGTTGATGATCTTGTAGTTGGGGAGGTGGAACTTGGTTCTCGTGTCCTTGTGGTGGAGCTTGCTCTTGCTCTTGGCGCGGTTGTTGACGTGGTTGAGGTACTTGCGCCTCACGGTGGCGAAGGTGTGTAGCCTCTTGACGCGGTTGATGACGAAGAGGAGGCTCGTTCCTCGGTTGGTGATGTCGGTTAGGCACATGGGCCTCACGGCGAAGAACATGGTCACGAGCCTCTTGACGTGGTGGGCGTCGCTCAACTTGTATCACTTGACGCTCCAAGTTTTGTTGATGTGGAGGAAGCGCCTCGTGATGACCATGGTGTCGTTGTTGACGTTCATGCCGTTGATGACGAGGAGGAGGATCTTGAAGAGCTTGACGTCGATGACGAGCTTGATTCTCCAAATTGGAGTCATCACTTGTTGTGTCAAGAATGTGTCGCGGTCGATGGTGATGGACTTGCGGTTGCGCTTGCGGTTCCTCTTGTGGTTGCTCTTGTCAGATCACTAGTGCCCTTGCGTGATGACGGTGTGCTTCTTACCTTGGTCGTGGCCTTGAAGAGAGGTCACCGTCATAGCTTGACGTTGCGGCGTGCCATGGGGAAGGTACATAGTTCGAAGAGATTCCATCTTCAACCACGGTGGCATCATTGCATCTTTGAGCACTTTGATGTAGATCTTGTGGAAGAGGTGCATGACGATGCGAAGAACTTGCCGAGCTTGATGCGCGTGAACGTGGTCTTGCCATGCCATCGATGAGGCGTCGAAGATTGTCATTTGTTTCGGCGACGGAGCGTTGAAGCGCTTCATTTTGGTGGCCGAAGTTGTGAGGCATTGCATGCATTTGTCGTTCGAGGCCGTCGAAGCGGTTGTCGATGTTCTTGAACTCGGCTTGCGTCTCGCCAAATTGTTCATCTTGTCTCGTCTCAAGTGCTTGGCAACGTTCACGGAACTCTTGTCGAACGATGAAGTGACTTGCGCGCGTCATGTACGGGCCTTGATCTTCTTCTTGGGGAGGTGGTTGGCTCGTCTCACCGTGCCTATCCATCATGCAAAACACACAAGTATTGTATATGGAAGTGGAATATGGTGGTGTTAGCCTTGTCCTCACCTTGGGGATTGCACCAAACTAGAAACCACAAGTGAGAGCTATTAGCGTGCAAAGTGGAAATGCCAAGAAAACTCACACTAACTCTCAAAAGCTTGCTGGTGGTCCGTCCGGAGGTGGGTCTGGAGACTCCAGGGTCAGCAGGCCGGAGACTCCGGTGTCTTTAGGCCAGAGACTCCGGTGTGGCCGAAGACTCCGGTGCTTCAGCTACTGCTTCTTCCGTCTTCTCTTCCAAGCCTCCGTCTTGTCGGGCTTGGTGCTCCAGGCTTCCTCCCATGCCTCCGTACTTGTTGGTGTGAACCTATCATGGATATGGGACGGAGTATGAAATAGCCATTCAAAAGGGTAGGAAGTGGGTTCGCATAGAGGAAAGGATTCACCTTTGGAGTCCATGACGACTTGGCATAAGTTGGAGACCATGATGTGGTAACGACCGAAGGTCGGGCTACATCATCTCCCCTCCCTTCAAAAAGAGTCGTCCTCGACTCTACACGCTCATCACAAAGTAGAAGATGTCGAGAGACCTTCTTGATCCTAGGGTTCACCATATAGTCGTCCTCGAAAAGATTGACTTGACAACACTTCAATGTTCCTTCGCCTTCCATGAAGCCTACAAAGCTCACAACAAAAGCGAAGCAACACTCAAAGCGTAGCCAATTTATGAAGATTATAGCATGAGTCCTCAAGTAGAAGGAAGTCACCTTAGGATGCAGAGATGGCTCGTTGAAGGGCAGCCATAGGTAACTCTCTTCGATTCGTCTTGTCAACTCTTTATCCATAGAGGTTGATGCGTATGCAATAGTACATTCACACAGCAAAGACTAAGCAACATATGTTTGTGTGTGATAGAGAAGCATGTCATTTGTGGCATGTTCATTCTTGTTCACAACACTATTATCACAACTCAAGTATAGCAAACGGGATGCATATGCAAGGTCAAAGTGCATGGATATTTCTTGAACATCATCCAAATGTGGGAACTCAAAAACTCCATAAAACATTTTACTATGGCACTCAAAGCAATGGACAATATTGGTCAACATCTTTGATGCAAGAGTAGAAGAATTCAGCAAAAACACATGTGGAAGAACATCCAAAACAACATCATTATGTGTGCAAACCAACCATTGGAAAGAACAATTGGTCAACATGTTGGATGCCACACACAAATCATCAAAACCAAATATCATTGGGATATGAGTATCATGAGCGCAAGCAAAAGCAACGTGTTTGCAAACAAACCATGTGAAAGAGCAAGTGTCCCTTATGTTTGTTGCAACAACAATACGACAGACTTGGAAGCTCTCATGACAATACATGCTCAAAATGGCATTATGGTTGCACACAAAACATTGGAAAGAGAAATTGTTCAACATTTTTGTGGCAACACACAAAGCATCAATATCCAAAAGCAACAAGACATGATTGTCACAAGGTGAAAGAATACCATCAACATGCTTGCATTCAAACCATAGGAAAGAGCAATTTGTCAACATGAAAGATGCAAAGCATGCAAAAGGTATCAGAGTTGTGTTCGATCTTGAACTCACTTGGGGGATGCTCTCTAGAGCTCTTTTTTTCAACTCGTGCTCAACCGAGGTTGACATTCTTGTGTGGGTACCTACACACATCAAACACAAAAGGAAGAACGTGTGTGCATGGTAGAGAAATACATCATCCATCATGACAAATCTCTTCTTGTGCACATCACCATTAGTGTCAAGCAAGTGTAACATAGGTGCATGGTGAGTATGCAAGCGGTGAACATGCTTATCATGACAATCATCAAAATCTCCAAAATTTGAGAAAGCTATGGGGGCCATCTCAATATAAACCATATTAGAATCATTGTTGCAAGCAAAACAAGTGAAAGAGCAATTACTCAACTTATTGCAAGCAACAGGAGAGATTGTAAAACATCCATGACAAAGCATGGTTCGAGGGGCACCATTGGTAACATCATCGCAAGCAAAAGATTGGAAAGAGCAATTGTTCAACAAAGTGCAAGCAATGATATCATCAACGTAATGTTTAAAGCATGGCATGTCTATGGCGACATCATCACAATCAAATAATTTCACATGCTCAACATTATGCAAAGGCAAAGTATCACATGGAAAAATAAATGAGTCATATGTGATATCACAAACATCATCCATAGCATGCCAATCATCACAAGTCATCATGTCCACTAGTGGGATCATGGCATCATCAACACCCTTATTTTTACCTCTCATATGAAGTGGGTGTTGTGATAGCATTGGCCTCCATGTGGATGACTTCTTCATCATGTATGGGGATGGCATCATATTCATCCACCATGTACATCTTCTCGGTTGGAGGCATCATCATCTCCAAGCTTGGTGCTTCTTGATCCATGGAACCTAGCACATCATGAGAAAACACACTAGAGGTAGAGGATAAGTCGTTAGAAATCAAAGTGGTATCACATGACCTATCAACTACCACTCTCAACTCACTAGGTGTATCACTCATGCCCTCCAACTGGAAGCACTCAATCTCACATATGGTGGAGTCACTCATCTCACTCTTGTTTTCACTCAAGTGGGCTAAGTGGCTCTCATACTCACATAGGATTGGTACCACATCATCACTCAAGCATATGGGGGTAGGCTCGGTTCTCTCAACTCCATACGCCTCCTTTGGTGAAGGGAAAGTCCCATGCTCACCATTCTCGACCTTGTCATCACCATCTTGCACCTTGGCTTGTGTAGTCCTCTTGACGTACTCGTCCAACTTGGCGAAGTAGAGGTCTCCGTCTTCCTCATCCATGAAGTTGCATGCGTCATATAGGCGTCAAGTTTGGCGTTGAAGCTTGATGGCGTGGAGGAGAGCTTGCTCTTAGTGCCATTTTGGTGGTGGCACGAGTAGTTGAAGGTGCCCTATGTGGTGTCGACGGAGGTCATTAGCGTGCCTTGACAAAGGTTGATGTAGATGGTGCACTTGGTCATCCACATGACGCTCACGGCGATGCTCCTTGTACTTGGCACTCTTCTCTTTATGGTGGTGCCTTCTTGAGCTTGGTTGAGCAGTATGGATGGTGCTCAACATGTATTCTCTGTCTTCATGGCGAAGATGCCTTGAACGACGTCTTATATCCTCTTGATGTTGGCGATGATCTCGAGAGGATGTTTGTCGATTCTTGCTTCTTGCTGCCTCTTTTGGAAGGTGATGTTGGGGAGTCGCTCTTCTTGTAGTTGGTGGCACTTGATGCCTAGGAGGTTGTTGCACAGGACGCCTTCGAGGTAGCTTTGCTTGGCGCCTTGGAGATGGTGGTTCTTGGCGCCTTGGATATGGTGGTGCTTGACGGCTTGGAGGTGATGGCGCTCGCCGCCTTGGAGATGGTGACCCATGATGCCATGTAGGTGGTGGCGCTTGACGCCTTGGAGGTGGATCATTGAAGTAGGTGGTGCCCTTTGGTGTAGCATGCTTGGCCTTGAAGGTCATGGTTTCTTGATGATGTGCTTCCGCTAGCTTGGCGTACTAGTCCTCCATCTCCAAGCGGTGGATGTATTCTTCATGGCTCAGGGAAGAGCCCTCAAAGTTGGAGATGTTCTTCATGTCCTCCATGCTTGGTCAGGCGTCGTCGTTGTAGCACTCGAAGTCATCCATGCTTGGGAAGTCGTTGTTGATGTAGTACTCCATATCCCCCAAGCATGTGGTGCCATTGTCGGTGTAGTGCTCAATGTATTCCATGCATGAGGAGCCATTGTCGTTGTAAAGCTCCAAGTCGAGGAGCCATAGTTGATGATGTTCTCCATGTCTTCCATGCACGTGGAGTCATCATAGGTGCAATGTTCCGGGTCCTCAAAGCATGCGGAGCTATTGTCGGTGTAGTGCTCCATCATGCCCTCTATACTTGTGGAGTCGTAGTCATGGTGGCTCATCATGGATTCTTCATAGATATCATCCTCGGCTCCGGAGTCCCTAGACATGATTCACAAGACCAAGTGGTGTATATGGAAGTGGTAGGGGGGTTAGGGATGCAACGTTAAACCTTACTTTACCTTGTAAGATAGTATCGTGCAAGTGGCAACACTTGAGAGCAATCAAAACCAAGCAAAGTGAAGTTCACGCGGAACACCAAAACCAACTATCCACTAAAAAACACACACACACAAAGCTTATGGTGGATAGGTATGGAAGATGGCATGTCAAGAACCAATCCAAAATCAAGATATTGTAATGGCAAGTAAAGAACCACGATGATCACAAAGCAAAACCAGTCAATCCACAAGATAGGAATTATGTATAAGGAAACACACACGGTGGGATAAATGGGACTTGTGCGACGGAGAAAGTGAGCTAAGAACCAAATGATTACCTAGCGAAGACAATAAGCTCGTGTCACACAAGTGCAAGGAGAGACGCTAGTTCGATTGCAATAAATTGGTGGGCTACAAGATATGCACATTAAGTACCACCTATTTGATGTTCATCGAGCTTGCGCTTCCTATTCTATGAGGCACTTGTTTCTTTCTTTCTTTTTCTTCTTTTTAATTTTCTATTTTTTTCTCTTTTTCTTTTCTTTTTCACTTGCCCTTCCTTGTGCCAACAACTATACAAGATAACTATATGAGATAGTGCGTTCACAACTTTTGCTCGGAATTCTACAAGGTATCAAATGTGTATAGCCCAAGCAATCATAGGAGGAACTAGTCTCAATAGGTGTTTGTTGAACGCAAAGATAGTGTAGCTCACAAAGGAAAGTAAGTGGGGAGAAGTGGCGGAATTTATATACCTTTCTTCACCGATCTTCAACCTTTATTGGTGGATTCTGCCTTGCTCACGGAATTTGGATGGAGTAGATAGCATGAACCACAGATATGATGATGTAGCGCTCTTTCTCCTCTTCAAAATGAGCTAAAGAACACCAAAATCCGAGTTCGTATGCAAAAGTTATGCCCAAAACGGTGAAACAGATTTGCTGTCAGCAGTGGGGGGCGGAGACTTTGCCAGAAACTCCGGTCTGGACAGGAATCTCCAGTCTGGGCCGGAGTCTCCGGTCCGGAGGTTCCAGGACGTGCAGAACTCATCCGGGACGCGATTTTGGCGGAAAAACTCGAACCAAAACACCAAATTGTTGGGGGAAATCAAGGAATTAGGCCATCGGAACGCAGGGGAAGGTAGATCAACAAGTTTAGCAAGTAATCCATGGATCAAGACCTACCAAAACGCACTCAAATCACAGATCGATCCAAAACGAATTGGGGCTGTTTTTGGTTGAATTTTCGAATTTATGGGGAAAAAGACCAAATCGAGGGGAAATCCGTCGCAACCAAAAGCTGCTGATACCAGATGTTAAGGGGTAACCCCGTGGGTGGCCCGATCTTCACGGAGCTTGATATGGGGTGGCCCGATCTTCTCAGTAAGCGGATGGCGGTGATGATGGTAGATGATAGATAACTAGCCTGTAGCTATGAACTCTCCCGCTCGATCCCTGATGCCAATGCAACAGCTCTCGAACCTTGTAGGATATTCACAACACCACGCTCTTGCGCACGCAGCCATGATCACGAACGGTAGTATGCAATCTACTAATTCCCAATGGAACAACAGATCACACTCAATTATAGTTGGTAGATTCGAACACAGGGTAATTCCAGAGGTTCTATGAAAGAAACAACTCCAAAATATTTTAACGTGGTCTAAACCCTAACTAGGGGTCGTCCCAAGGCTTATAAGGGTGGCTGGGGCGGCCAGAAACCGAAACTAAACGCAAACGACTCAAACTGATACAAACCGACTCAGACCAGATTCGATCGGCGGGCGGACACTCCGGTCGAAATCGGCCGGACAGTCCGGTCAGGCCAGACACTCCGGGTGAAGTGTGCCGGACAGTCCGGTCCTTCCGGAAACTTTGAAGTTTCTGGGTGGTGTCCGGGTAATATCCGAACTGGTAGACAGAATGTCCACGCCAGTTTGCCTCTCGACCAGGCCAGACAGTCCGGGAGGATCTGGCCGGACACTCTAGTCGTGGTAGATCGTTTTGCCTCCATCTTGATGATCTTCTCTTGCGCCTTCCTCCCGCTCCTCCCTCGCGCATCCTTGGGTGATCATCATGTTGGGCTTCTCTTGTAGCCCTTCTCCTCCTCGCGCCATGCTTGTTTCTCCGACGAACCTGATCATACATAAATGCATAGACTTAGGCAGTATAAAGTTCTCATCAATCAAAGTACCAGATTCGTTTAGGAGTAAATTCACCTGTTGTTCAAGTAGCTTATCACGAGCTCTTGTAATAGGTCCAATTCTAATCTCATTGGACTGATCCTTTCTTGCAACAGTTGTAGCATCTTCAGTAGTCATTGGGGTAGGTGTAATTGTAGGGATGTCCTCATCAGAGCTCGTGGTCAAATCGATGGAAAAGCGAGAGGAAAGGGAGAAGGTAGCGGAAGCGGACGCACACCTCGCGAAGAACACGATGAACACACGCAAAACACAAACGATACAAGGCTGATTGCTCTCACCGGTGGCCACCGGTCCGATAGAATCCTCGCAAGGAAAGATCGGTCAACGTGCTCCCTCGATCCCACGCGGAGAGGGAAGAACACCTTGGAGAGGGTCTTGACGTCTTGGCAAAGGGAAACCGATGCCAAGGCCTTGTACAACGAGGGAGGCACGATGCAAACGCCAACGAGGTGGTGATGATAGTCGATCCCCTTTCATAGAAGGGGATGAGGCAAAACTAGAGATTCCACAAAGGGGGTTTTCTTTAGTCTATCATCTATGCCTAGGGTTACATGAGGGGGTGGGGGTACTATATATAGGCCAGCCACTAGTTCAAGGGTACTTTAAGAATAAAAGGGAAAGTCCGGGCAGGCTAAGGGGTACATGGGCCAAGGGCCCAGCTGGCGGCACGCAGGCCCATACGCTCAGGCCGGAGACTCCGGTGTGGGGTCCGGAGACTCCGGTCTAGGCCGGACACTCCGGTCTGTCTCCGGTGTCATCTCCGGAGTGGCAGACAGACTGTCCTTAAGCTCGATCTAGGGGTCGGTCCGGAAGTGGGTCCGAAGACTCCGGGGTCGGCAGGCCGGAGACTCCGGTGTCTTCAAGCCGGAGACTCCAGTGTGGCCGGAGACTCCGGTGTGCGTAGGCCGGAGACTCCGGTGCTCCAGCTACTGGTTCTTCCGTCTTCTCTTCCAAGCCTCCGTCTTGTCGGGCTTGGTGCACCACGCTTCCTCCCATGCCTCCGTACTTGTTGGTGTGAACCTATCATGGATATGGGACGGAGTATGAAGTAGTATACCATTCAAAAGGGTGGGAAGTGTGTCCGCATAGAGGAAAGGATTCACCTTTGTAGTCCATGACGACTTGGCATAAGTTGGAGACCATGATGTAGTAACGACCGAAGGTCGGGCTACATCACTTAGTGTGCAATAGGTTGAGGAATCCCAGCGTTGCAACTTGTTCCAAACAAAAGCTCTAGTTGGACCTAACAAGGCTTGCAAGGTCATTATTGATGGAGGTAGCTGCAGAAATCTTGCAAGTAAAGAAGTATGTGCCAAGCTGAATTTGACATACTTACCTCATCCGAAGCCACACTACATTCAATGGTTGAGCAACAATGGTGAGATGAAGGTAAATCATATGGTACGTGTGAATTTTCAAATAGGGCCATACAAAGTTCTAATGATTTTGATGTGGTTCCTATGACTGTTTGTCACCTATTATTGGGTCGGCCTTGGCTTTATGATCGCCATGTGCAATACAATGGCCGAGCCAATACATATCACTTGGAATTCAAAGGGAAAAAGATTACTATGCAGCAAATGACACCACAAGATATTGTGAATGATTCTCACCAGAAGATAGAGGTGAACTTGAAGGAAGATCCTACAACTCGGCGAGATTGTGTGACAGCTATTCCTGATGTAATTGAGCCCAAATTGAATATAACGAAAAGTGAGAGAGTGCCTGGGTTATTGATATTAGCCACTAAGGAAGATATGAGAGAATTTCGTGAGGATCCTACAGCCATGCCACTTGTGCTCATATATAAGGGCGAGGTATTGGTTTCTAACGACATGACCCCTATTTCTCTTGGTGTATCTTCTGTTTTGTAGGACTTTGGGGATGTGTTTTCAGAAGATGTACCCGCAAGCTTACCTCAATTGCATAGTATAGAACATCAAGTGGACTTGATTCCTGGCGCCACACTTCCCAACCGTGCACCCTACATGACTAATCCCGAAGAAACTAAGGAAATTCAGAAGCAAGTACAAGTGTTGCTGGATAAAGGGTACATTCGTGTTTCTCTTAGCCCTTGTGATGTTCCTGTTATTTTAGTTCCTAAGAAAGATGGTACATGGCGCATGTGTGTTGATTGTAGAGCGATTAATAACATCACTATTCGATATCGTCATCCTATTCCACGCTTAGAAGATATGCTAGATGAATTGAGTGGTGCTACTGTTTTCTCTAAAATTGATTTGCGTAGTGGTTATCATCAAATTTGGATGAAAGAAGGGGATGAGTGGAAAACTGCTTTCAAAACTAAATTCGGCTTGTATGAGTGGTTAGTCATGCCATTTGGTCTTACTAATGCACCTAGTACTTTCATGAGTTTGATGAATCAAGTTTTGAGAGAGTTTATTGGTCAGTTTGTGGTTGTTTACTTTGATGATATACTCATATACAGCCACACCGAATCTGAACATTGCACTCATATTAGACAAGTTTTGCAAGTGTTGCATGATAATAAATTGTATGCTAATCTTGAGAAGTGCACATTTGCAAAATATAAGGTCATATTCCTAGGATTTGTTGTATCTAAGAATGGAGTAGAGGTAGATCAATCTAAAATTGAATCAATTCAGAATTGGCCTACTCCTATTAATGTATGTTAAGTGCGTAGTTTCCACGGATTAGCTGGTTTCTATAGGCGCTTTGTGAAAGATTTTAGTACCATTGCTGCACCATTAAATGATTTGACAAAGAAAGGTGTTTCTTTTGTATGAGGCGTGGCCCAAGACATTGCATTTGATACATTGAAACATTTGCTTACTTCTGCACCATTACTTGCATTACCTGATTTTTCCAAGAAATTTGAAGTTGAACGTGATGCTAGTGGTATAGGCATAGGTGGCGTTTTGATGCAAGAGGGTCAGCCTATAGCTTTTTTCTGAGAAATTGACTGGTGCTCGTTTGAATTATTCAATCTATGATAAAGAACTATATGCACTTGTTAGAGTACTTGAGGTTTTGCAACATTATTTGTGGCCAAAGGAATTCATCATACATTCTGATCATGAAGCATTGAAATACTTGAAAGCTCAGTTACATTTGCATAGACGATTAGCTAAATGGGTTGAGTTCATTGAGTCTTTTCCTTGCATCATTAACTATAAGAAGGGAAAAGAGAATGATGTTGCTGATGCTCTATCTAGGAAGAATATGCTATTAACCAATCTTGATGTTAAAATTCCTTGATTCGAAGCTATTTGTGCACTTTATGCAACTGACCATGATTTTGCTGAACCATATCGTTTGTGTGCTCTTAGAAACGCATGGGATAAGTATCATATACATGATGGATATTTGTTTCGAGCTAACAAACTATGTATTCTAGAATCGTCGTTGCGTTTGTTCTTAGTGCAGGAATCACATGCTGGTGGTTTGATGGGTCACTTTGGGCGTGAGAAGACGTTGCTCATGCTTGCTGATCACTTTTATTGGCCCAAGATGAGGCGTGATGTGTACAGATTTGTGAGCCGATGCATTACTTGCCACAAGTCGAAATCCAAGCTAAAGCCTCACGGTTTGTATACACCTCTCTCTGCACCGACTACTCCATGGGAAGACATTAGTATGGATTTTGTGCTAGGTCTACCTAAAACTCAGAGAGGTCATGATTCTATATTTGTGGTAGTGGATAGGTTCTCTAAGATGGCTCATTTTATTACCTACCACAAAAGCGACGATGTGTCGCATGTTGCTAACCTGTTTTTTAGGGACATCGTGAGATTACATGGAGTACCCAAGACGATTGTTTCTGATCGTGACGTGAAGTTCATGAGCTACTTTTGGAAGACCTTATGGGGAAAGCTAGGAACGAAGCTGCTATTCAGCACTACATGTCATCCCCAAACAGATGGTCAAACGGAGGTGGTGAATCGAACATTGTCATAGCTGCTAAGGACCATGATTAAAAAAAATCTGCGGGAGTGGGAAGAGTGTTTGCCACATGTTGATTTGCTTACAACAGGGCTGTGCATTCAACTACTCAGCTTTGTCCTTTTGAGGTGGTGTATGGTTTCAAACCATTGACGCCACTTGATATGTTGTCTCTGCATTACATGAGAGAGAGTTGATATGGAGGCATCAAAACATGCTGATTACGTGAAGAAGATACATGAGAAGACTAGAGAGGCAATTGAGAAGAAAGGCAAGAACATTGCTGCTGCAAGGAATCAAGCAAGGAAAGAAGTGTTGTTCGAGCCTGGCGATATGGTTTGGGTACATCTGTGCAAGGACAGATTTCCACTACTTCGCAAGTCCAAGTTGAAGCCACGTGGTGCTGGTCCTTACAAAGTGCTAGCCAAAATTAATGATAATGCCTACTCAGTTTATATACCTATTGAGAAGTTTGGTGGTGCTAGCAACAGCTTCAACGTTGCTGATTTATCCCCATATGCTGGAGAAGACCTTGGAGCATCGAGGTCGACGCCTTTTGAACGGGGGGAGATGATGAGGACATCCCTACAGTTACACCTACCCCAATTGCTAATGAAGATGTTCCGATTGCAAAGAAGGATCAATCCAATGTAATAAGGATTTGACCAATCACAAGAGCTCGTGCTAAGTTACTAGAACAACAAGTTAACTTGTTTCTTAATGAACATGGTGTTTTAATTAATGAGAATTTTATACTTCCCAAGTCTTTGAATTATTGCATGATCAGGTAATTAGGAGAAGAAGGCGTAGCACGGAGCGAGGAGCTAATGGAACCAGGCATGTTGATGAATGAAGAATGCGCGAGGGAGGAGAGGGAGGAAGCGCAAGGAACTGTCCAAGACAAAGATCAACAAGAGGAGGGAGTTATCTGCCGTGGCAGAGAAAAGCCTCATTTATCTGCCACGGCAGGCTGCCGCGGTAGGAAAACCGACTAGAACTCTGCCACGGCAGAGCCAGTTTGGCCGAGCCACTTTGTGGCCAGTTTGTATCCAGGTTGGGTGGAACCAACTCGGGTTCCCCCATAGGCCACCGCCCCTTGGACCCATAAATAGATGGGGGCTACATAGTTAGGGTTTTTAGACCACGTTAACATATTTTGGAGTAGTTTCTTTCATAGAACCTCAGAAATGAGCCTGTGTTCGAATTATACATCTATATTTGAGTGCGATCTGTTGTTCCATTGGGAATTAGTAGATTGCATACTACCGTTCGTGGTCATGGCTGCGTGCGCAAGAGTGTGGTGTTGTGAATATCCTACAAGGTTCGAGAGCTGTTCCTATGGCATCAGGGATCGAGCGGGAGAGATCATAGCTACGCACTAGTTATCTACCATCTACCATCACCATCGACAAGAGCTTGCAGAGACGATCGGGCCACCCCATATCATTGTTGTCCATGTCGTGCTTGAAGTTGTCCATTGGATGGTGGACCTTGGTGCTCTCGAGGTGGAGGCTCCATCTTGGTCGACGCGACTTGAGGAGCTTGTCGTTGTCATTATTGAAGTCTTCCATGCCTGGGGAGTTATTATTGTTGTAGAACTCCATATCACCCAAGCATGTGGAGCCATTGTGGGTGTAGTGCTCCATCATGTCCTCTATACTTGTGGAGTCATAGTCATGGTGGCTCACCATGGATACTTCATATATATCATCCTCGGTTCGAGAGTCCCTAGACATGATTCACAAGACCAAGTTGTGTATATGGAAGTGGTAGGGGGTTAGGGATGCAACGTCCAACCTTACTTTACCTTGGAAGATAGTATCATGCAAGTGGAAACACTTGAGAGCAATCAAAACCAAGCAAAGTGAAGTTCACGCGGAACACCAAAACCAACTAACCACTAAAAACACACACACACACAGAGCTTATGGTGGATATGTATGGAAGGTGGCATGTCCAAGAACAATTGAAATAAAGATATTGTAATGGCAAGTAAAGAACCACTTGATCACAAAGCAAAACAAGTTAATCCACAAGATAGGAATATATACAAGGAAACACACACGGTGGGATAAATGGGACTTGTGCGACGGAGAAAGTGAGCTAAGAACCAAATGATTACCTAGCGAAGACTATAAGATCATGTCACACAAGTGCAAGGAGAGACGCTAGTTCGATTGCAATAAAAATTGGTGGGCTACAAGATATGCACAATAAGTACCACCTATATGATGTTCATCGAGCTTGCGCTTCCTATTCTACGAGGCACTTGTTTCTTTCTTTCTTTCTCTTCTTTTTATTTTTCTATTTTTTTCTCTTTTTCTTTTATTTTTCACTTGCCTCTTCCTTGTGCCAACAACTATACAAGAAAACTATATGAGATAGCGCGCTCACAACTTTTGCTCGGAATTCTACAAGGTATCAAATGTGCATAGCCCAATCAATCATAGGAGTAACTAGTCTCAATAGGTGTTTGTTGATCGCAAAGATAGTGTAGCTCACAAAGGGATGCAAGTGGGGAGAAGTCGCGGAATTTTTATACCTTTCGTCGCCGATCTTCACCCTTTATTGGTGGATTCTGCCTTGCTCATTGAATTGGATGGAGTAGATAGCATGAACCACGGATATGATGATGTAGAGCTCCTTATCCTCTTCAAAACGAGCTAAAGAACACCAAAATCTGAGTTCGCATGCAAAAGTTATGCTCAAAACAGTGAAACAAATTTGCTATCAGCACGGGGCGGAGACTTTGCCAAAAACTCCAGCCTGGGGGCAGGAATCTCCGGTCTGGATGTTTCAGAACACGTACGGGACGAGTTTTGGGCGGAAAATCTCGAACCAAAACCTAAAATTGGTGGGGCAAATCAAGGAATTAGGCCATGGAAATGCAGGGGAAGGTAGATGAACAAGTTTACCAAATAATCCACAATCAAAACCTACCAAAACGCACTCAAATCACAGATCGATCCAAAACACGAATTGGGGCTGTTTTTGGTGGATTTTTCGATTTATGGGGAAAAAGACCAAATCGAGGAGAAATCTGTGGCAACCAAAAGCTGCTGATACCAGATGTTATGGGGTAACCCCGTGGGTGGCCCGATCTTCACGGATCTCGTGGTCAAATCGATGGTAAAGCGAGCGAGAAGTGAGAAGGTAGCGGAAGCGGACGCACACCTCGCGAAGAACACGATGAACACACGCAAAACTCACACGGTACAAGGCCGATTGCTCTCGTCGGTGGCCACCGGTCCAATAGAATCCTCACGAGGAAAGATCGGTCAGCATGCTCCCTCGATCCCACGTGGAGAGGGACGAACACCTTGGAGAGGGTCTTGACGTCTTGGCATAGGGACACCGTTGCCAAGGCCTTGTACAATGAGGGAGGCGCGATGCAAACTCCTACGAGGTGTTGACGATAGTTGATCCCCTTTGGTAGAAGGGGATGAGGCAAAACTAGAGATTCCATAAAGGGGGGTGTCTTTAGTCTATCATCTATGCCTAGGGTTACATGAGGGGGTGGGGCGCTATATATAGGCCAGCCACTAGTCCAAGGGTACTTTATGAATAAAAGGGGAAAGTCTGGGCGGACTAAGGGTTACATGGGCCAAAGGCCCAGCTGGCGGCGCGCATGCCCATACGCTCAGGCCGGAGACTCTAGTGTGGGGTCCGGAGACTCCGGTGTGGGCCAGAGACTCCGGTCTGTCTCCGGTGTAGTCTCTGGACTAGCAGACAGAAAGACCTCGAGCTCGATTTGGGGGCCGTTCCGGAGGTAGGCCGGAGACTCCGGGGTATGGAGGCCGGAGACTCCGGTGTACGCAGGCCGGAGACTCTGGTGCTCCAGCTGCTGCTTCTTTCGTCTTCTCTTCCAAGCCTCCATCTTGTCGGGCTTGGTGCTCCAGGCTTCCTCCCATGCATCCGTACTTGTCGGTATGAACCTATCATGAATACATGACGGAGTATGAAGTAGTATACCATTCAATAGGGTAGGAAGTGGGCTCGCATAGAGGAAGGGATTCACCTTTGGAGTCCGTGACGACTTGGCATAAGTTGGAGACCATGATGTGGTAACGACCGAAGGTCGGGCTACATCATTGTAGCTGATGCTCTCTCTAGAAAAGTATGTTGCTAACACAATTGGATATGAGAGTTCTTGGTTTGGAGAGTTTGTGTGACTTATATGCTACTGATCATGATTTTTCTGCTCCATACATTGTGTTAATGGGAAAGCTTGGGAAAAATATCATATGCATGATAGGTACTTGTTTTGAACTAACAAACTGTGTGTTCCCGAGTCGTCTATGCGTTTTCTCTTATTACAGGAATCACATGCTGGTGGATTGATGGGCCACTTTGGGCGTGAGAAAACACTACTCATGCTCGCTGATCATTTTTATTGGCCTAGGATGAGGCGTGATGTGGACAGATTTGTCAAACGTTGCATTACTTGCAATACTTCCAAGTCGAAGTTGAAGCCTCATGGTTTGTATACTCCTCTACCTGCACCTACTACTCCATGGGAAGATATTAGCATGGATTTTGTATTAGGATTGCCTAGAACTAGGAGTGGATATGATGCTATATTTGTGGTAGTGGATCGTTTTTCTAAGATGGCACATTTTATTGCCTGCCACAAGAGCGATGATGCATCGCATGTTGCTAATCTGATTTTCAAGGACATTGTGCGCTTACATGGAGTACCAAGGACAATTGTTTCTGACCGTGATGTGAAGTTTATGAGCTATTTTTGGAAGACGCTTTGGGGTAAACTAGGAACAAAGTTATTATTCAGCACTACTTGTCATCCCCAAACTGATGAACAGACAGAGGTGGTGAATCGCACATTATCACAGTTGTTGCGCTCTATGATCAAGAAGAATCTGCGTGTTTGGGAGGATTGCTTGCCCCATGTCGAGTTTGCATATAATAGGGATGTGCACTCTACCACACAGTTGTGTCCTATTGAGGTGGTGTATGGCTTCAAACCCATCACACCACTCAATTTGTTGCCTCTTCCTATTCAAGAAAGAGAAAATATGGAGGCTACCAAGAGGGAAGATTTTGTGAAGAAGATACACGTGAAGACAAAAGAAGCTACTGAGAAGGGCAACATCAATGCTAGCCGTGTCAATAAGAAGCGGAAAGTGGTGCTATTTCAGCCAGGGGACATGGTTTGGGTTCATTTTCACAAGGACAAATTTCCAGAGAAGCCCAAGTCCAAGCTACTTCCTAGGGGTTTTGTCCTTACAAGGTTCTTGCCAAGATAAATGACAATGCCTACAAAATAGATTTATTGATATGGGGTGGCCCGATCTTCTTAGCAAGATCTTGTCGATGGTAATGGTGCATGATTGATAACTAGTGCGTAGCTATGACCTGTCCCGCTCGAACCCTGATGCCAGTGCAACAGATCTCGACCTTGTAGGATATTCACAACACCACACTCTTGCGCACGCAACCGTGACAACGAACGGTAGTATGCAATCTACTAATTCCTAATGGAACAACAGATCACACTCAATTATAGTTGGTAAGTTCGAATACAGGGTAATTCCAAAGGTTCTATGAAAGAAACAACTTCAAAATATTTTAACGTGGTCTTAAAAACCCTAACTACGATGCCCCCATCTATTTATGAGTCTAAGGGGCGGCGGCCTATGGTGGAACCCGAGTTGGTTCCACCCAACCTGGATACAAACCGGCCACAAGTGGCTCGGCCAAGACTGGCTCTGCCGTGGCAGAGTCCTCGTTGGTTTTCCTGCCGTGGCAGAGAAACGAGCCTTTTCTCTGCCGCGGCAGAGAACTCCCTCCTCTTGTTGATCTTTGTCTTGGACAGCTCCTTGTGCTTCCTCCCTCGCGCATTCTTCATTGATCAACACGCCTGGTTCCATTAGCTCCTCGCTCCGTGCTACGCCTTCTTCTCCTAAGTACCTGATCATGCAATAATTCAAAGACTTAGGTAGTATAAAATTCTCATTAATTAAAACACCAGGTTCATGAAGAAACAAGTTCGCCTATTGTTCTAGTAGCTTAGGATGAGCTCTTGCGATTGGTCCAATCCTTATCTCATTGGATTGATCCTTCTTTGCAATTGGAACATCTTCATTAGCAATTGGGGTAGGTGTAACTGTAGAGATGTCCTCATCATCTCCCCCCTTCAAAAGGCATCGACCTCGACGCTCCAAGGGTCTTCTCCAGCATATGCTGACAAATCAGCAACGTTGACACTACAAGAAATATGCTAACTTGTGACCTCAAATATTGGTCATAGAAAGGTCATAGTAGTCCATCTATGACCTTTCTATGACTAAAAGTAATAGGTCACATAGCGAGCGTCACTATAGACAACTCACAACCTTTTTATTGAATTGGTCATGGACTACTATGACCAAAATAGAAGGTCATAGTGTCCATGACCAAAATATTTGGTCATGACATTCTGGCATGTCCACGTAAGCCAATCTGTCATGCAAGCTGACGTGGCAGCAAATTCAGCCCAGTCCAGTTCAGCCTTTTAAATGGGCCTACCCCAACAATCTGTCTATTTATTGTTTATCAATTTTCGTCACCTACATGGGCCAAGCCCAATTCAACCTTTTTATTTTAGGGTCGTGGCCTTTTTACATACAATTTCTTCTATCCTTTTAATTTAGTCCGGTCCCACTAGTCAGTAGGTCCCAATTGTCAGATGCTCAAATCAGATTAACAACAAATGATTTTATCATAACTAATAGATACATGACATTTATCTGATTCAACATGGCCAATTAATGAATATCATTTCATACAATAGTGCTACATTACAATCATGCACAGTTATATCCAGCTACCAAAATAAAAAAAATTCAAACTACAACAAGCTATCAAAATAGAAATCTTTGGTTGGTTCCAGCTCTCTTCGGACTACTCTTCCAGACCCTTCAAGCTTGGCTGTGAAGTCGATGTCCTCGATCTGGCTTTTCCAGTTTTCCTCACACTCGATCTGACGTCACCAATGAATCCAGTGAATCAGGATAACGTCTCATGAACAAAATAGTAGCTAGCGGTTAATTTGCAGTCAATAAACTAGCATGCAACAGGGTACACATCTAGCATGCTAACAGGGTAACGTAAATTAATTCACTATTCTTAACTAGCTGGTAATTCCATGGTTGTAACCATGCCAGCACCTAAAACCATGGTAACTAATTTAGATTTAGACGACAACAACATGTAGTAAATGTAAAGGAAGAAAGAAGAAGACACTCGTCTATAGTTTGGCTGGAAGACACTCCCAGTATTTGATTTATATCACATCATAGTCTTTCCCATAAGCATCTATAGTCCTAAAAACATAAAACTTGGAGCTTCCAGTATACAACAAACCATATAACATGGGTACATCGATCTGAACATACATACATGCTTTTGTAATTCTACTAGCTTCATCATGTGGACCAAATCACATATGCAGAAATATTAGTTAGAATAAATGGTACTTAAGCCATGCATAAAATAGCCATGCGAATCTAGTAGTACACATGAACACAAAGGTGCAAGGATCATCTTCAGATCAATACATAAACCACTACCGAGCTTTGACATCACATGGACCTAGCGCAACATACAGACTACTGAACAAAATAACATCACGAGAATCTAGAAGTACACATGAGTACATCCATCTGAACATGGACAAGCTGTTTAACTCAGATCAGTCTCACACAATGGATAGATAAGTAAGCAGATGCATCGACATTAGACCCATATACCTTGATAGAGAACCTGCAGATCTGTACACGTCCACGGCCTCCCCCTCCTGCGAACTCGCCGGAGGTGAAGTCGGCTGTCACTAGTCAGCGCAGTGGGGCGAGTAGCAGCCCATCCTCCCCACGAGACAACCTCTCATGGCACGACGGCACCCGCAACCACGACCTCACCCGCAGCGACGCCTTGGAAGGGAGAGGATCGGTGGTCATCCACATACTAAAGCTGCTTGCGCACCAACAACAAACAGATGATGATAGTCAGGTACATAATTCTTTTGCATACAGATAAGCAATTTATGCATTTCGTTAATAACGCCTAATATGAATTAAGCAGAGTCTAGTGCTTGACTACAATGCTTGGCTATAATAATAGAAAAGGAAGCAGCAGCCAAACACGAATCAAGCCAAGCATCAATCCTAACAAGCAGCAAGAATCCAAACAACATAACTCTCGGGTGAGGGCTATTTTTACACTCTGCACATACTGCTGTAATATACCGTAATTTATACTGTCATATGTATTTTATCTAGTACAAGTTAGTAAGGTTACAAATAATTGAAGAAAGAGACACATTAGTACAGGCTAATTGAAGAAGGATACATGTTAGTACATCAAAGTACATCGGCATTACTAGGCTAATTGAAAGCAATAACATGAACCTACTACTGCAACCAAGCAATGAGAAAGACCCATCTTAATTACCACAAGAATATGCTATCAGACGTATCATCTATCACATACTGCATATATACAGGGAGGGAGAGGAGACGAACGGTTCAAACATACACTAGTACATAAATTTTTAGTCTTAGAGCAGTGCACATAAGCCTCTGAATACAGAGATGGGCATGTACTCGTGTTCACATTGTTTCTCCAGCTGCTTGGCATCCACCCCTCTCAGCACCGACCGCATCCCGGCGCTCAAGAACGCAGCGCCACTCCTAGCCCTATGTATTGTCATCCCAAGTGGATTACCCGACAGTAGAAAGAAATACAGTATTTCAATTGTTGGTAAGAAGATTACAGTTCATAAAATAGAATTTGGAGCAGACCACAGTCACATGTTTAAGTTGCAGTAATGAAAAACATATATTATGTGCTCAAGTGGGATTGTAGTGGCGACCATGTTGAGCATTCCTGAAATTTCATGTGAACTAAGAGCATCCCAGAAAAGGGTTAAAAGATAGATTGGTTCAGTCAAGGTGACACCACTGTAGTTCTAAAATATGCAATGCACATCTTGAGTAAGACACATCATCTGTCAAGGTGCTATGATGCTTACTGCATTTTTTAGAAAAAACACAAGCTTACATTAACCAAATCTGCCACTCGCTCCCTGGCCACCTCCTCCACCCGCAACGACCTCTGGCAAGCCTCTTCGACCTGCTCCGGCTGCAATTTAGACAAAGAAATCTTGTTTCAGTCACATGAATTTTGAACACAAACAATAGATATATTGCAAGTGGCTGCAATGCTTCAGGCAGCTAAAGTCTTCAAAAAGTATTGGCATCCACTCAATGGAGTTGAAGGTCAAAGAAAATAGAAGCAGACAGTGCACATATCATGCTTCACACATTACAGTCCAAGGTTTTAGTTTAGTGTTGAAAGTTAGTTTCCTAACGTGTTCTGCTAGCATGTGCTCACAAGTGGCACACATAAAAGGAATAAAAGGGTGCTATGCAGAGCTCAAATTAAATATAACCATGATCTCAATACTACATCTAAGTTTTGAAATGCATATGTGAGTGACAACCTGAATTCAGTCTGTAGAAAAGGGAAAAAAACTAAACACCCTACTGTCATGTTTGGATCAGCATATAGTACAATTACATGTCATGTAGATTTGTCTAAGAGAGCATAGTAGATTTGTCAGGTATAGTGTATACCATAAAAGAGAACTCAGCTATATGAGACAGTGTCCGTGTGCAGGCTACAGCTATATGATTTCTCATTCCATGGCTCATTAACTGAAAAACGAAAATCAAATGTTCTAGACTATACCATTTAGACTGAAATTGGAACCGTAGCGATAGGAAAATACAGGATAGTTGCGGATTGGAATAGTAGTGATAGGAAAAACACAGGCTACATATATCTCGTGCTCGTGTAGAGAGCGTACACGGTAGCTGAGCTTGAGGGGATTTGATAGGGGATGGGAGATCGGGCTTTACCACTCTGGTACCGTCAGATTGGGTGAGGATGATGCCGGCGGAGAGGAGGGTGCGGTCGATGTTCTCGTGCGCGGTGCGGACGACGTGCGTCCGTAGCTGGACGGGGCGCATGGTGGCGTCGAGCGCATGAGGCTATCAAAGGAGCCGAGGATAGAGATGACGGCATCCATGGCCGCTTGGCCCTTCCCCAACAACTCCCACAGCAGCAGCGCGCGCTGCGCCAGGCTCTCCATCCCACCTCCCGCTGATGCTAACGTTACCTACTCCTCCTGATGCTAGCTGGGTAGCTAGCAGTTGGGGATCTAGGGCAGGGATCCGAGGCGGTGATTTTGGTTGTGGGGAGGGGGACCCCATGGCGGCGGCGATGCGTTCCCACGAGCGGCGGCGATGCGGGGCTTCACACGAGCGGCGACGCTCGGGGCCGATGGTGGAGAGAAGGGAAATGACGAGAGGAGGACGAGGTCGCAAGGAGCAATGGCGGCGCGGGGAGGGGGCGGACAATGGCGAGTTCTAGGGTTTGGCTGTGGTTCGGTTCGGTCGGGTGAGTGGAAGGTAGGCGATATGGTTCCGTTCGTTTCGGGTGCGTGCGTGTAGGGTGAGACGATGGAGTGGGTCAGTGCGATGAATTCGGTAGGGTGGATGACACGTCATCGATCCGTGCCAAGTCCACTATATGTAATCTATTCCGTCCATTCAGATTTCATCCAACGGCCCGCATCTCATCTCTCGTGTTCTATTTTTGAAGTATAAAAAGAGGCTTTTATAAAGCATTTAATAAGAATATGTTGTAAAAAGGGACTTTTCAAAAAATATATAGGCCTTCCGCCTTGGAACGTAGGGAGTATGACACTTATGTAGACACATCAGCGTAAGTTTACACATGGATACGACATATAGGCAAACCTTCTAAGGTGGCCGACCGGTCATTTTAATTCATTGTTGATATGGGGTGGCCCGATCTTCTCAGTAAGCGGATGGCGGTGATGATGGTGGATGATAGATAACGAGCCTGTAGCTATGAACTCTCCCGCTCGATCCCTGATGCCAATGCAACAGCTCTCGAACCTTGTAGGATATTCACAACACCATGCTCTTGCGCATGCAGCCGTGACCACGAACGGTAGTATGCAATCTACTAATTCCCAATGGAACAACAGATCACACTCAATTATATATGGTAGATTCGAACACAGGGTAATTCCAGAGGTTCTATGAAAGAAACAACTCCAAAATATTTTAACGTGGTCTAAACCCTAACTAGAGGTCGTCCGAAGGCTTATAAGGGCGGCTGGGGCGGCCAGAAACCGAAACTAAACGCAAACGACTCAAACTGATACAAACCCACTTGGACCAGATTCGGTCGGCGGGCGGACACTCCAGTCGAAATCGGCCGGACAGTCTGGGTGAAGTGTGCCGGACAGTCCGGTCTGGCCGGAAACTTTGAAGTTTCCGGGTGGTGTCCGGGTAGTGTCCAAACTGGCAGACAGAATGTCCACGCCAGTTTGCCTCTTGACCAGGCTGGACAATCCAGGTGGATCTAGCCGGACACTCCGGTCGTGGTAGATCTTTTTGCCTCCGTCTTGATGATCTTCTCTTGCGCCTTCCTCCTGCTCCTCCCTCGCGCATCCTTGGGCGATCATCATGTTGGGCTTCTCTTGTAGCCCTTCTCCTCCTCGTGCCATGCTTGTTTCTCCAACGAACCTGATCATACATAAATGCATAGACTTAGGTAGTATAAAGTTCTCATCAATCAAAGTACCATATTCGTTTAGGAGTAAATTCACCTGTTGTTCCAATAGCTTAGCACGAGCTCTTGTAATAGGTCCAATTCTAATCTCATTGGGCTGATCCTTTCTTGCAACAGTTGTAGCATCTTCAATAGTCATTGGGGTAGGTGTAATTGTAGGGATGTCCTCATCATCTCTCCCCCTTCAAAAGGCGTCGACCTCGACGCTCCAAGGTCTTCTTCAGCATATGGTGACAAATCAGCAACGTTGAAGCTGTTGCTAACTCCCCCAAACTCATCAATAGGTATATCAACCAAGTAGGCGTTATCATTAATTTTGGCTAGCACCTTGTAAGGACCAGCACCATGTGGCTTAAATTTGGACTTCCGAAGTAGTGGAAATCTGTCCTTGCGCAGATGCACCCAAACCATATCTCCGGGCTCGAACAACACTTCTTTCCTTGCTTGATTCCTTGCAGCAGCAATGTTCTTGCCTTTCTTCTCAATAGCCTCTCTAGTCTTCTCATGTATTTTCTTCACATAATCAGCACGTTTTGATGCATCCATATCAACTCTCTGATGCAATGGTAGAGGCAACATATGAAGTGGCGTCAATGGCTTGAAACCATACACCACTTCAAAAGGACAAAGCTGAGTAGTTGAATGCACAGCCCTGTTGTAAGAAAACTCAACATGTGGAAAACACTCTTCCCACTCCCGTAGATTCTTTTTAATCATGGTCCTTAGAAGCGGTGACAATGTTTGATTCACCACCTCCGTTTGACCATTTGTTTGGGGATGACATGTAGTACGGAACAGCAGCTTCGTTCCTAGCTTTCCCCAAAAGTTCTTCCAAAAGTAGCTCATGAATTTCACATCACGGTCAGAAACAATCGTCTTTGGTACTCCATGTAATCTCACGATGTCCCTGAAAAACAGGTTAGCAACATGCAACGCATCATCGCTTTTGTGGCAGGCAATAAAATTAGCCATCTTAGAGAACCTATCCACTACCACAAATATAGAATCATGACCTCTCTGAGTTTTAGGTAGACCTAGCACGAAATCCATACTAATGTCTTCCCATGGAGTAGTCGGTGCAGAGAGAGGTGTATACAAACCGTGAGGCTTCAGCTTAGATTTTGACTTGTGGAAAGTAATGCATCGGCTCACAAATCTATAGACATCACGCCTCATCTTGGGCTAATAAAAGTGATAGCAAGCATGAGCAACGTCTTCTCATGCCCAAAGTGACCCATCAAACCACCAGCATGTGATTCCTGCACTAAGAACAAACGCAACGATGATTCATGAATACATAGTTTGTTAGCTCGAAACAAATATCCATCATGTATATGATACTTATCCCATGCGTTTCTAAGAGCATACAAACGATATGGTTCAGCAAAATCATGTTCAGTTGCATAAAGTGCACAAATAGCTTCTAATCCAGGAATTTGAACATCAAGATTGGTTAATAGCATATTCTTCCTAGATAGAGCATCAGCAACAACATTCTCTTTTCCCTTCTTGATACGGATCCAGCCGATGATCCTTGAGTTTTGTCCTGATCTTTCACAGCGAGTAACTCTGATAATAATCCTTCTAATAATGCCGATGAATGTCACCTGAAGAAGAGGAATGAATCCAGCAAGTAACATGATGAAATCACCACGCCTCAAACCTGAGCACGGCAATCCTTGATGAACACAAGAACCTCCACAGCAATAATATGATAAGTGGTATCGCCGTCCCCGGACGGATGATACACGGTGGATCACAATATAGTCTTTAGACTAAACAACTGAACTCCCCTAAACCCTAGGTGGTTGGCTCCTTTATATAGGAGGCCTGCAACTAGTCGGTTGGATAGACACAAACCGAACACACAACAGACTCGAACCTAACCTAGACTCGGACTCAATAACATAGCAATAATATTTGACACAACCTTAGACTTATCATTACATATCCTAGGTCGTCCTGGCGTGCCAATCATCAATGGAATGCTCCCCGCATCACCTAGCTTGGTGGAGTCCTGAAATTAGGCTTCACCTCCTCCTTCATGCCCATATCATCATCCCCCCTTCCAGAAGCGTTGTCCCCAACACTTGCGGGTCGGGTCAGAAAGGTGGCGTGCTATGAACAATCGCTTCACATGTCTTTGCCATCTTCAAGTCTTGCTTGCCTTCCTCACCACATCCTCCCTCTTGGCCTGCTCGACTTGATACAGCCTTTGGCGCCTGCACCTCCTTGCGTCTCCATACGAGCTTGGATCTAGGCGCCATCGTCTTCTTCTTCTTCTTCTCAACTCTTGTTGGAACCCGTGGTTGCTGAACATGGACCTTGTTTGCACGACCTGGCATAAGATGAATAATGCCTAGACCACACAACTGTCGAACATGTCCATCCTTGCGTCTATGCATCCGCACAACTGTCCCAACAAAACGCCTCACAGGTGTGCTAACAAAACTTCTCTTGTTATCTTGCTGCACCACATGCACTGGAACATCAGGAGCACAACTATCATCCGTCTGAACACCTGTGTCAGCACAAACAACCTTCTGAACACATGCTACAACATCCTTCCTCTCAGCAGTAAGAGGATCCACTTCAATTGGCTTGTCACTAACAAGTTCCACTGGCTTGTCATCTACAGGCATAGTTGAAGTAATATCAACATTGTCGCACTGTGCATCATGTTCTCCATCCTGTACCTTAGCTAGCCCAGATTTTGGCTTAGCCTTGCGCACCTTCTCCTTATGTACCACCAGCTCTACATCAGACTTTATGTGATCATCCCGCATAGGCTTCAAAGTCTGTTGTTTGCCACTATGCACAAAAGAATATGTATTTGCTCTTCTAGCATGTGTAACGTTGCGATCATACTGCCATGGACGTCCAAGTAACAGCCCACTCTCTACTTTGCCTTGTTCGTTAACAAACATAACTTTGTTGTTTGGAGAATCTTTCTTGTAGTGCCCTCTACCTCCACAAGTATGGCACACCACATCGCGAGTACACGCAGTAGACATGTTGGAACCCGAGCTAGCAGTAGGAGCAGCGGGTTTCCGAGCATTAGAACCACCAAATGAAGGCATACCTGCTGGTTTGGTCGATGGTGTAAGCAGAGCAGCAGCTGGTGGCATGATAGTAGAAGAAGTAGGTCTGGCCGAAAATCTGTTGGAGGATGGAAAACGAGCCCGTGACTTCGCTTCTTCTACCAACTGGGCTTCAGCCTCTCGAGCATGATGCAACAACTCATTCATGGTGTCATACTTGTGATGACGAACAATGCTCTTGATCGATAGCTTCAAATTGTTTAGGAATCATTGCATGGTCATCTCAGTGGACTCACGAATTCTAGCACGCTACATACGCATCTCCATCTCCATGTAGTACTCATCAACTGTCATGGTGCCTTGCTTCAATTGCGTCAACTTATCAAAAACTGATCACAAGTAGTTGGTTGGTACGAAACGAGCCTTCATGATTTGCTTCATCTCGCGCCAATCCAACACAGGAAGTTCATTATCCTCCCTTCTATGCTGCACAATAGCATCCACCAATGCAAAGCATAACCGTCAAATTCAGACGCTGCAAGCTTGACCTTCTTGTCTTCTGGATAGTCAAATAAGCGCTAGAGTTTCTCAATCTTCAACTCCCATGTGAGTTAATCTTCAGGATCAATTGAACCATCAAACTTGGGAATCAAAAACTTTGGCTTGCCCAAACAATCATCAGCATCTTGGTTGGGCACACGTTGCGCACGCCCAAGAGGGGCAAGCCCACGACCATCAACAGGTGCATGTACAGGGGGAATAGCACGGCCCCTGCCAACATGTGGAGCAGCATCAACAGCACTACCCTCATCAAAGTCATCAAAGGCATCATCATGTTGAGGATCTAGTCTTCTATGTATGGTGGTTGTCAAACCCTCAATGGAACGCTGCAAAGTGGCGACATTGACATTGAGTGCAGCCACTTGCGTTTGAATAGTATCAACTGTTCCAACATGCTGATCCAATCTCATATTCATATCCTGGAGATTCTTGTCAATAGCATCTGTCGTGTTAGTAAACACACATGTCAAGTGGGACTTCAAAGCCTCATATTCACTGCCAATTGACAAGCTCCTCATCCTTCTTTTTCTGCAACACAACATCATCATCACTAGAAGACATGATTAGTAGGTTAGTGCAAAAATCTAAATCTGTATGGTGGAAACTCTCACAGCTCACTCACAACTAATAAGAAAGGAGATCTTACCGTTCCAAAGTGAATAGAGATTCTCTACCAAACGAAATCTAAGACTAATGCACTAATGTGATGAAGTGAATATCAAAGGTATAGAGAACGATCGCAGACACACAGGTTATTTATGGTGGAGCTATAGGTATGGTATCCTATCTACACCGCAAACAAGTCCTAGTGTTGATCGTACAAAAACCCAAGAAACACACGTGGAGGAAAATGTGGCAATGCAACTATGAAGTGATATGGGGTGGCCCGATCTTCTCAGCAAGCTCTTGTCGATGGTGATGGTGGATGATAGATAACTAGTGCGTAGCTATGATCTCTCCTGCTCGATCCTTGATGCCAATGCAACAGCTCTCGAACCTTGTAGGATATTCACAACACCACACTCTTGTGCACGCAGCCGTGACCACGAACGGTAGTCTGCAATCTACTAATTCCCAATGGAACAACAGATCACACTCAATTATAGTTGGTAGATTGGAACACAGGGTAATTCCAGAGGTTCTATGAAAGAAACAACTCCAAAATATTTTAACGTGGTCTAAAACCTAACTTGTGACGGCTACGGAGGTTTATATGAGGGCTGGGGCGTCCTCCCATCTAAACGGGCCTAAAAACAGCCATAACTTGGCCCAAACTGACTCGGTTCGACTCAAACTGATACATACCGACCCATATATGGGTTCGGCCTTATTGGCATGCAGTCCAAACGTCGTGGAACACCTCAAACATGTAATTCTTGGTGCGCCATCTCTCTCTTGCTCATACGTGATTTCCTCATTGCATCCTAGTGCGCCTGCCTCCCGCTCCTCCCTCGCGCACTTGTTGATATTGGAAATCAACGCTTGTCCTTCTTGCTGCAACTCTCCTCCTCCTCGCGCAATGCTTGTGTTATCAATAAACCTGATCATACAAAGACGCATAGACTTAGGTAGTATAAAGTTCTCATTATGTAAAACATCAGGTTCAATTAAGAGTGAATTCACCTTTTGCTCAATCAGCTTTGCACGAGCTCTTGTAATGGGTCCAATCCTGATTTCATTGGACTTGTTCTTTGCAGCAACATCTTCATTGTGAATAGGAGTAGGAGATAGTGGAATAGTATGGATGTCCTTATCATCTCCCTCCCCTTCAAAAGGCGTCGACCTCGACGCTCCAAGGTCTTCTCCAGCATATGGTGATAAATCAGCAACGTTGAAGCTATTGCTAGCACCACCAAACTCTTCAATAGGTATATCAACTGAATAGGCATTATCATTAATTTTGGCTAGCACTTTGTAAGGACCAGCACCACATGGCTTCAACTTGAACTTGCGAAGTAGTGGAAATCTGTCCTTGCGTAGATGCACCCAAACCATATCTCCAGGCTCGAACAACACTTCTTTTCTTGCTTGATTCCTTGCAGCAGCAATGTTCTTGCCTTTCTTCTCAATAGCCTCTCGAGTCTTCTCATGTATTTTCTTCACATAATCAGCATGTTTTGATGCCTCCATATCAACTCTCTCATGTAATGGCAGAGGCAACATATCGAGTGGCGTTAATTGCTTGAAGCCATACACCACCTCAAAAGGACAAAGCTGAGTAGTTGAATGCACAGCCCTATTGTAAGCGAACTCAACATGTGGCAAACACTCTTCCCACTCCGGCAGATTCTTTTTAATCATGGTCCTTAGTAGCTGTGACAATGTTCTATTCACCACCTCCGTTTGACCATCTGTTTGGGGGTGACATGTAGTACTGAACAGCAACTTCGTTCCTAGATTCCCCCATAAGGTCTTCCAAAAGTAGCTGATGAACTTCACATCACGGTCAGAAACAATCGTCTTTGGTACGCCATGTAATCTCACGATGTCCCTGAAAAACAGGTTAGCAACATGCGACGCATCGTCGCTTTTGTGGCAGGCAATAAAATGAGCCATCTTAGAGAACCTATCCACTACCACAAATATAGAATCATGACCTCTCTGAGTTTTAGGTAGACCTAGCACAAAATCCATACTAATGTCTTCCCATGAAGTAGTAGGTGCAGAGAGAGGTGTATACAAACCGTGAGGCTTCAGCTTGGATTTCGACTTGTGGGAAGTAATGCATCTGCTCACAAATCTGTACACATCACGCCTCATCTTGGGCCAATAAAAATGATCAGCAAGCATGAGCAATGTCTTCTCACGCCCAAAGTGACCCATCAAACCACCAGCATGTGATTCCTGCACTAAGAACAAACGCAACGACGATTCTAGAATACATAGTTTGTTAGCTCGAAACAAATATCCATCATGTATATGATACTTATCCCATGCGTTTCTAAGAGCACATAAACGATATGGTTCAGCAAAATCATGGTCAGTTGCATAAAGTGCACAAATAGCTTCTAATCCAGGAATTTTAACATCAAGATTGGATAATAGCATGTTCTTCCTAGATAGAGCATCAGCAACAACATTCTCTTTTCCCTTCTTATAATTAATGATGTAAGAAAAAGACTCAATGAACTCAACCCATTTAGCTAATCTTCTATGCAAGTTTGATTGAGCTTTCAAGTATTTCAATGCTTCATGATTAGAATGTATGATGAATTCCTTTGGCCACAAATAATGTTGCCAAACTTCAAGTACTCTCACAAGTGCATACAATTCTTTATCATAGATTGAAAATTCAAACGAGCACCAATCAATTTCTCAGAAAAATAAGCGATAGGCCGACCCTCTTGCATCAAAACGCCACCTATGACTACCACTAGCATCACATTCAACTTCAAATTGCTTCGAAAAATCAGGTAATGCAAGCAATGGTGCAGAAGTAAGAAAACGTTTCAATGTATCAAATGCAATGTCTTGGGCCGCGCCCCATACAAAAGGAACACCTTTCTTTGTCAAATCATTTAATGGTGCAGCAATGGTGCTAAAATCTTTCACAGAGCGCCTATAGAAACCAGCGAGACCGTGGAAACTACGCACTTGACTTACATTCATTGGAGTAGGCCAATTCTGAATTGATTCAATTTTAGATTGATCTACCTCTACTCCATGCTTAGAAACAACAAATCCTAGGAATATGACCTTATCTTTTGCAAATGTACACTTCTCAAGATTAGCATATAGTTTATTATCACGTAACACTTGCAAAACTTGTCTAATATGAGTGCAATGTTCAGATTCGGTGTGGCTGTAGATGAGTATATCATCAAAGTAAACAACCACAAAACGACCAATAAACTCTCTCAAAACATGATTCATCAAACGCATGAAAGTACTAGGTGCATTAGTAAGACCAAACGGCATGACTAACCACTCATACAAACCGAATTTAGTTTTGAAAGCAGTTTTCCATTCATCCCCTCTTTCATCCTAATTTGATGATAACCACTACGCAAGTCAATTTTAGAGAAAACAGCAGCACCACTCAATTCATCTAGCATATCCTCCAAGCGTGGAATAGGATGACGATATCGAATAGTGATGTTATTAATCGCTCTACAGTCAACACACATGCGCCATGTACCATCTTTCTTAGGAACTAAAATAACAGGAACAGCACAAGGGCTAAGAGAAACACGAATGTACCCTTTATCCAGCAACGCTTGTACTTGCTTCTGAAATTCCTTAGTTTCTTCGGGATTAGTCCTGTAGGGTGCACGGTTGGGAAGTGTGGCACCAGGAATCAAGTCCACTTGATGTTCTATACCACGCAATGGGGGTAAGCCTGTGGGTACATCTTCTAGAAACACATCCCCAAAGTCCTGTAAAACAGACGAGACACCAAGAGAAATAGGGGTCATGTCGTTAGAAAACAATACCTCACCCTTATACATGAGCACAAGTGGCATTGCTGTAGGATCCTCACGAAATTCTCTGATATCTTCCTTAGTGGCTAATATCAATAAACCAGGCACTCTCTCACTTTTCGTTATATCACTCAATTTGGGCTCAATTACATCAGGAACAACTGTCATGCAATCTCGCCGAGTGGTAGTATCTTCCTTCAGGTTCACCTCTATCTTCTGGCGAGAATCATTCACAATTTCTTGTGGTATCATTGGCTGCATAGTAATCTTCTTTCCTTTGAATTCCAAGTGATATGTATTGGCTCGGCCATTGTGTTGCACCTGGCGATCATAGAGCCATGGCCGACCCAATAGTAGGTGACAAACAGTCATAGGAACCACATCAAAATCGATAGAATCTTTGTAGGGCCCTATTTGAAAGTTCACTCGTACCATATGATTTACCTTCATCTCACCATTGTTGCTCAACCATTGTATGTAGTATGGCTTGGGATGAGGTAAGTATGTCAAATTCAGTTTGGCACATAATTCCTTACTTGCAAGATTTCTACAGCTACCTCCATCAATAATGACCTTGCAAGCTTTATTTGGTCCAACTAGAGCTTTTGTTTGGATCAAGTTGCAACGCTGGGATTCCTCAACCGGTTGCACACTAAGTACACGTGAAGACACGACGATAGTTGGTGCACGCTCAGCATATGCATCAGCACCACCCTCGCCGTCATCAATATCATCATCAGAAGCTTCATCTCCACTTTCTACTTCACGTTGTTCATTAACAAACATAACCTTGCTGTTTGGACAATCCTTCTTGTAGTGACCTCTGCCTCCACAAGTATGGCACACCACATCACGAGTACGTGTAGTAGACATGTTGGAACCCGAGCTAGCAGCAGGAGCAGCGGGTTTCCGAGTATTAGAACCAAACGAAGGTGTACTTGCTGGTTTGGCCGATGGTGTAAACGGAACAGAAGCTGGTGGCATGACAGTGGGAGGTGTAGATCTAGCCGAAAATCTGCTAGAAGATGGAAATCGAGCACGTGACTTTGCCTCTTCAGCCAGCTAGGACTCGGCCTCTCTAGCATGGTGCAACAGCTCGTTCATTGTCTCATACTTGTGATAACGCACAATACTCTTGATTTGAAGCTTCAAATTGTTGAGGAAACGTTGCATCGTCATCTCTCGTGATTCACGAACATTAGCACGCTGCATAAGCATCTCCATCTCCATGTAGTACTCATCAACTGTCATTGTGCCTTGCCTCAACTGTGTGAGCTTGTCAAACACAGAACGCAAATAATTGGAGGGAACAAAACGATCCGCCATGATGGCCTTCATCTCACGCCAATCCCTCACAGGAAGTTCATTGCCGTTCCGTCTATTCTGCACAATAGCTTCCCACCAACGCAAAGCGTAACCATCAAATTCTGATGCAACAAGTTTGACCTTCTTGTCTTCTGGGTAATCAAATAAACGCTAGAGCTTTTCAATCTTCAACTCCCAAGTAATATAATCCTCAGGATCAAGCGAGCCATTGAACGAAGGAATTGAGAACTTGGGCTTGCCCAAACTATCATCAGCTGGATTGTAAGCACGTTGGGCACGTCCAAGAGGAGCAGCCGCAGGTGCAGGGGGATTTGCACGTCCCCTGCCACGATGTGGAGCCGCATCAGCCGCACTCCCCTCATCAAAGTCCTCAAACCCATCATCATGTTGTGGCAGTCCGGGCTGGAGCGTTGCCTGCATTGCCTCAATGGAACGCTGCAAAGTGGCAAAGTTGACATTCATAGCAGTCAGCTGCGTCTGAATATTATTGATGGCTCCAGTATTATTCTCCACAACATCTTGTATGTCGGTGATATTTCTATCAACAGACTCTCTCCAAGTAACAAGCTCCTCCACCTGCTTTTTCTGTGACACAATTTCATCATCACTCAAAGACATGATTAGTAAGTTACTGCAAAAATCAAAATCAGTATGGTGGAAACTCTCACAACTCACTCACAACTGATAAGAAAGAAGATCTTACCGTTCCAAAGTGAATAGAGATGCTCTACCAAACATAATCAAAGACTGATGCACTGAAGTGATGAAGTGAATATCAAAGGTATAGAGAATGATCACAGGGCACATAGGTTATTTATGGTGGAGCTATAGGTATGGTATCCTATCTACACCGCAAACAAGTCCTAGTGCTGATCGTATGACATAGACCCACGGAAACACACACGGTGGAGATAAATGGGGGAACTACAACTATGAAAATGAGCTCAAAAAAAGTAAGGTATGTCGAAGGAATGCTCGTGTTGCAATGCAGAAGGAGAGACGCTAGCAATGTCTCAACGAAACGGGCACAAGATTGCTAACTGAGCAGCCCGCAGAGCACTAAGCACGCTAGTCTCGTAGGATAGTTATAGACACAAAGCAAGGCTTCCTAAGGCTCACAAGGATAGGTACGCTATGTGGACTCAGTAAAAAAAATAAACAACCAAAAAGAAAAAAAATTGACCTGAGAATTGGTCTCTGCCACGGTAGAAAAACGGCCTAAAATCCTGCCCCGGCAGGATGGCGGCAGAATTTTTTTTTCTCGTACTAGCACAGACTGGTCTGTGGTAAGCCGATGGTTCCAATTTTTTTCGGAATTTTTTTTGTCACGCTGGAGCACAGACTTGTCTGCGGTCAGGCATGAGGCAGCGAGCCGATTTTTTTTATTCCGACTCGCCAAGTAGTACACAACTAGGACTCTTTACTTGGATCGGATCTAACTTGATGGTAGCGGAAAAAGATGGTGGAAAACAACTAGAACAACTAGAAAACAAATCTACGAAGAACAGATCTAGATCTAATCTAATAGAGGAACGCGACCAACAACTATTACTCGAATACGATGTAATCTAGGCTATGGCAACTCTTTTTGTGAGGCTTTTTCTGTATAGGATGAAAAACACTCTCTAATCTATGGATGGATTGTGGATTGCTTACCGAGGCAACGAGGAAATCTGATACCAAGATGATATGGGGTGGCCCGATCTTCTCAACAAGCTCTTGTCGATGGTGATGGTGGATGATAGATAACTAGTGCGTAGCTATGATCTCTCCTGCTCGATCCCTGATGCCAATGCAACAGCTCTCGAACCTTGTAGGATATTCACAACACCACACTCTTGCGCACGCAGCCGTGACCACGAATGGTAGTCTACAATCTACTAATTCCCAATGGAACAACAGATCACACTCAATTATAGTTGGTAGATTGGAACACAGGGTAATTCCAGAGGTTCTATGAAAGAAACAACTCCAAAATATTTTAACGTGGTCTAAAACCTAACTTGTGACGGCTACGGAGGTTTATATGAGGGCTGGGGCGTCCTCCCCTCTAAACGGGCCTAAAAACAGCCATAACTTGGCCCAAACTGATTCGGTTCGACTCAAACTGATACATACCGACCCATATATGGGTTCGGCCTTATTGGCACGCAGTCCAAACGTCGTGGAACACCTCAAACATGTAATTCTTGGTGCGCCATCTCTCTCTCTCTTGCTCATACGTGATTTCCTCATTGCGTCCTAGTGTGCCTGCCTCCCGCTCCTCCCTCGCGCACTTGTTGATATTGGAAATCATCAGTTGTCCTTCTTGCTGCAACTCTCCTCCTCCTCGTGCAACGCTTGTGTTATCAATAAACCTGATCATACAAAGATGCATAGACTTAGGTAGTATAAAGTTCTCATTAAGTAAAACATCAGGTTCAATTAAGAGTGAATTCACCTGTTGCTCTATCAGCTTTGCACGAGCTCTTGTAATGGGTCCAATCCTGATTTCATTGGACTTGTTCTTTGCAGCAACATCTTCATTGTGAATAGGAGTAGGAGATAGTGGAATAGTATGGATGTCCTCATCATGAAGGGTGTTGCACTACTCTGAAGAGACACTAGCAAAACTCAAAGTAAACAAGCACAAGATTGCTCAATCTACCGGCGCACAAAGATATCACTAGGCCTCTTGCTCAATTTCTCCTTTTCACTATTTTTCTTTTTTTCTTTTGTATAGCTCTTTTTTTGCTTTTTCTGTTGCTATATTGCTTTTTCTCTTTTTTTTTGATTTTATAGATCACACATGACCAATTACAAAGTACAGCACCAAAATCCTATGAGCAGCCTGTAGGAGCGGAAACGAGTCTCAATGGGCAAGTTCCTACACCTATGTAGTAGGATGGCTGTGGCTAAGGTTAAAGGAAAAGTGCAAATTCACATGTTGTAAAAATTCCTGCTGTGGCAGAAAAACAGACCAAAATCGTGTCGTGGCAGAAAATCCTGCCGCGGCAGAAAAACACGTCAAAAACGTGCCGCGGCAGCGAATCTGAGTCGTGGCAGAACAGGACTCCACTGCAGGAAAACAGGCTATTTCCGTGCCACGGCAGAGTCGGTAGAATTTTTTTAATTCCGACTTGGCTAAGAGTAGAAGACTAGGACTCTTAGATTAGATCAGATCTAACTTGATGGTGGCGGAAACAATGGTCGATTCGGCTAGAACAAAACTAGAAAAACAGATCTATGAAGAACAGATCTAGATCTAAACTAAAGGATGAACACGACCAGCAACTAGTACTCATCTACGATGCAATCTAGTCAATGGCAACTCTTTTTGTGCTCTTTTTCTGTATAGGACGAAAAACACTCTCTAATCTATGGATAGATTGTGGATTGCTTACCGAGGCAACGAGGAAATCTGATACCAAGATGATATGGGGTTGCCCGATCTTCTCAGCAAGCTCTTGTTGATGGTAATGGTGGATGATTGATAACTAGTGCGTAGCTATGACCTCTCCCGCTCGAACCTTGATGCTAGTGTAACATATCTCGAACCTTGTAGGATATTCACAACACCACACTCTTGCCCATGCAGCCGTGACCACGAACGGTAGTATGCAATCTACTAATTCCCAATGGAACAATAGATCACACTCAATTATAGTTGGTAAATTCGAACATAGGGTAATTCCAGAGGTTCTATGAAAGAAACAACTCCAAAATATTTTAACGTGGTCTTAAAAACCCTAACTACGGTGCCCCCATCTATTTATGGGTCCAAGGGGCGGCGGCCTATGGTGGAACCCGAGTTGGTTCCACCCAACCTGGATACAAACCGGCCACAAGTGGCTCGGCCATGACTGGCTCTGCCGTGGCAGAGTCCTAGTCGGTTTTCCTGCCGTGGCAGAGAAACGGGCCTTTTCTCTACTGCGACAGAGAACTCCCTCCTCCTGTTGATCTTTGTCTTGGATAGCTTCTTGCGCTTCCTCCCTCTCCTCACTCGCGCATTCTTCATTGATCAACACGCCTGGTTCCGTTAGCTCCTCGCTCCGTGCTACGCCTTCTTCTCATAAGTACCTGATCATGCAATAATTCAAATACTTAGGTAGTATAAAATTCTCATTAATTAAAACACCAGGTTCATTAAGAAACAAGATCACCTATTGTTCTAGTAGCTTAGCACGAGCTCTTGTGATTGGTCCAATCCTTATCTCATTGGATTGAACCTTCTTTGCAGTTGGAACATCTTCATTAGCAATTGGGGTAGGTGTAACTATAGGGATGTCCTCATCATTTACCTATTGAGGAGTTTGGTGTCAATAATTCTTTCAATGTGTCCGATTTGACACCCTATGAAGAAGAAGATATTGACGCGTCGGGGTCGACACCATTTGAAGGGGGGAGGATGATGAGGACATCTCTACCATTCTTCCATTATTCAATAAAGATGATAATGCAAGGATTCAAGACACTAATGATATTAGAATTGGACCTATTACAAGAGCTAGAGCCAAGTTGTTAAAGCAACAGGTGAATTCCTTCTTAGTTGGTTCTAAAATATTATCTAATGAGAATGTTATACTACCTAAATCTTTGCATCTATGTTTCATCAGGTATGAGGAAGGACAAGGAGCTAAGGAAGAAGTAATCAAGCGGCAGCAGAGGAAAGAAGACGAGGATTTCTGCCGCGGCAGGATTTTGTCCGATTCCCTGTCGCGGCAGGAGATTGATGCCAGGGGAGGAGAGGGAGGCGTGCGCCAAAGGGAGAGCCAAAAGGAGCGGGCTGTGCTTAGCTGGTGCACCCGCGCGTGTGGCCTGTGTGCCAATTCGGTCGAGCCCTATGGGGTCGGTCTGTATCCGACTCGAACCCCCTGGGGTCGAGTCTTAGGTGTGTGCGGCTGGAACTTCCTTATAGCCAGCCGCCACCCCCTCTTTTATGCTTCAGACTTGTTTTAGACTAAGAACCCTAGATTGGAATTGTTGCAAGCATTCCTCTTGAATCCTACGATATTGTGATTGTGTTTCGCTAGACAATATCAAATTGGCTCTAATTAAGTGTTATCTATCATTCCACTGGGAATTGGTAGGTCGCAAACCATTCGTGATCCGGGATCATGGGCGCAAGTGTGTGGTGTTGCGAATATCCATAGGGCCGAAGATCTGTTGCATTGGCAACAGGGGAGCAGCCAAGAGATAGTTCTTCAGCATCTCACAAGTTATCTCCAACATCATCGCCATCATCTACGCCGCTCACTGAGAAGATCGGGCCACCCCATATCAGTTTTTGGGCCTTTTGTCACATGTTTTGACACATGGAGTCTCTGGACTAATTGCATGTGTTGTTTTCCAAACCACCTTGATCCATATGAGCACACGCACTCTAGTGGATGTGGTGATGCAACTAATGTCTTACCGGTGCACCATTACATGTGGGAGTTGCATTCCTATGTGTTTTTGGACCTTTTGACACATTGATATGGGGTGGCCCGATCTTCTCAGCAAGCTCTTGTCGATGGTGATGGTGGATGATAGATAACTAGTGCGTAGCTATGATCTCTCCCGCTCGATCCCTGATGCCAATGCAACAGCTCTCGAACCTTGTAGGATATTCACAACACCACACTCTTGCGCACGCAGCCGTGACCACGAACGGTAGTCTGCAATCTACTAATTCCCAACGGAACAACAGATCACACTCAATTATAGTTGGTAGATTCGAACACAGGGTAATTCCAGAGGTTCTATGAAAGAAACAACTCCAAAATATTTTAACGTGGTCTTAAACCCTAACTTGTGACGGCTACGGATGTTTATATGAGGGCTGGGGCGTCCTCCCCTCTAAACGGGCCTAAAAACAGCCATAACTTGGCCCAAACTGACTCGGTTCGACTCAAACTGATACATACCGACCCATATATGGGTTCGGCCTTATTGGCACGCAGTCCAAACGTCGTGGAACACCTCAAACATGTAATTCTTGGTGCGCCATCTCTCTCTCTTGCTCATACGTGATTTCCTCATTGCCTCCTAGTGCGCATGCCTCCCGCTCCTCCCTCGCGCACTTGTTGATATTGGAAATCAGCGCTTGTCCTTCTTGTTACAACTCTCCTCCTCCTCGTGCAATGCTTGTGTTATCAATAAACCTGATCATACAAAGATGCATAGACTTAGGTAGTATAAAGTTCTCATTAAATAAAACATCAGGTTCAATTAGGAATAAATTCACCTGATAGTCATTATTGATTGGACTCAAAATTTCCTTCAAGTTCAGGCAGTCAGAATCATCATAATCCATGTATATATCCTCATCATCCTCCCTTTCTTCATGAAAATCCGTCCTCGGCTTTGGGTAAGCTGAAAGTGGGAGAAAGAAAAAGAACAACGTGTACGCAAAGTATTTTTATATATAACATGTTGTATTATTGTTGTTCACATGAAAAGTATGTCCAGTATACATCAAGCAACTTAAATTGCAGGTATAAGTGAAGTACAAAGAATCATGATCATGGTGAAAAACAACTAAATAGATAGTCATGTTGTTCAATATTAAATTCAGTTTTCTCAAAGAAGATCTATGATCGAATTTGTGAACAAGATCAAACCAATTCAATATGTTTGAAAACCAAATTGAATCATGACATGCTTCAACTGCGCTACTCTAATTATTATGAACATGATCATGTTGTCCAGTATGTAAAATGCAACTCAATTTGCAAATATCAAGGAAGTCTAAAGTAGTAACAAAGACTTTTGGGACAAACATAGTGAATATGAAAACTTGGGTCCTATTCTAGCAAGAGTAGAACAATCCAACATAGGTAAAATTACTTGTGGTGGTTGCAATATATCAGCTAGACCAGAATGTATTTCCATAATATCTTGAACATGATATTGTCCCATAGCAAACATTTTGTGATGTATGGCTGAAAACAGCATGTTTGAGTTCAGCGATTCTATCACAAGTAATGCATATGTGATCCACCAAAAAAATTTCATGCATGCTATATTCACCAATCAGATTGAAAGTGAAACAAGGAGAATATGTGCTAGAATTCAGAAATGAAATTTCAGAAATCTTATCCATAGCACAACTCATACTCATAGGTTCATTTAGCATGATGGAATACACAATATCAGCAGGTGGTATTCGAACAAGTATTTCCTTATGTGTTATCAGTACCACATGATCAAAATTTGAATTTGGTAAACTAGCACATGGTGCTGAAACAGTAGTGCAAGGCAAATCACAAGGAGACTTCAGTAAAGGAATAGACTCACAATATGTCGCACATGTTGGTTGAAGCTCCAAAATAGTACCAATGTCATCAACAATCTCCTCAGTTGTAGTAGGTACTAAAACATCCGCCGCAAGTGACAATGCACAGTCCGACGATGTAGGTTGTAAAATAGATTGCTCCCTTTCTTCAAAAGCAACCTGCATAGCATAAGAAACAATACCAGGAGTAGATATGATTACATTAGTAGAAATATCCTCACATGTATTAGCATCTACTGCACTGATGTTTTCTTTTTCTCTCGTACTCTTAGAATGGATGCTCTCAACCTCACGTTTAGTGGAATCACACAGCTCACTTTTGTTAACACTCTCACTCAGCTTGGCTATGTTGCTCTCATTCTCACATGGGTTGTAATGCACACCGTGTTCAAGATGACAAATAATAGAATTGTCACCATTCATCATGACCTTGTACTTAGCAGACAAACTGAACTCTTTTGTCCTCTCCTTGCGAAGAAGATGATACTCATGAAATTTGTCGGCTGAAATCCTGAGCATAACACGCCTCTTCATGTTCCATTTGAAAGAAATCCTTCCAACAACAGGACATATTTGAGCGTCAAACCTTCTGCTCCAAGGTTCTCCCAATAGTATGTGACAAGAATCAAGTGGTATAGGAGATACATCATAGCGCACAATCTCAGTATGCTCTTTAAGAGTCATAGGAACATCAGCGGTGTGTGAAATTAGCAATGTGCCATATGATGAATGCAAGAGATATGGCACCGCACGGGCACATGTGGGTAGCTACAACTTTTGTACAACTTCAACGCTGATCAAATTAATAGTAGAGTTACTATCAATGGTAATGGAAGCACATCGCTCACCAATCATCACACTATGGTGGAAAAGACCATCACCATCAAAAATACTGCGTTCTTCCTTCCAAAAAGTTCCACTACAACGCCAATTGTCGATGAATTTGTAACTATACGTATCCACATTATTTGTAACATCATCTGCCTCCATTTTCTGCATCACATCAACACTACTAGAAGACATGATTAGTACATTAGTGCACAAATCAAAATCAGTATGGTGGAAACTCTCACAACTCACTCACAACTAATAAGAAAGGAGATCTTACCGTTCCAAAGTGAATAGAGATGATCTACCAAACGAAATCAAAAATGATGCACTGATGTGATGAAATGAATATCAAAGGTATAGAGAACGATCACAGGGCACACAGGGTATTTATGGTGGAGCTGTAGGTATGGTATCCTAACTACACCGCAAACAAGTCCTAGTGCTGATCGTATGACAAAGACCCACGGAAACACACACGGTGGAGATAAATGGGGCCATTGCAACTATGAAAATGAGCTCAAAAAAGTAAGGTTTGTCGGAGGAATGCTCGTGTTGCAATGCACAAGGAGAGACGCTAGCAATGTCTCAACGAAACGGGCACAAGATTGCTAACTGAGCAGCCCGCAGAGCACTAAGCACACTAGTCTCGTAGGATAGTTATAGACACAAAGAAAGGCTTACTAAGGCTCACAAGGATAGGTACGCTATGTGGACTCAGTAAAAAAAATAAACAAAAAAAGAAAAAAAATTGACCTGAGAATAGGTCTCTGCCACGGCAGAAAAACGGCTTAAAATCCTGCCGCGGCAGGATGGCGGCAGAATTTTTTTCTCGTACTAGCACGGACTGGTCTGTGGTAAGGCGACGGTTCGATTTTTTTTTATTCCGACTCGCCAAGTAGTACACAACTAGGACTCTTTACTTGGATCGGATCTGACTTGATGGTAGCGGAAAAAGATGGTGGAAAACAACTAGAACAACTAGAAAACAAATCTACGAAGAACAGATCTAGATCTAATCTAATAGAGGAACGCGAACAACTATTACTCGAATACGATGTAATCTAGGCTATGGCAACTCTTTTTGTGAGGCTTTTTCTGTATAGGATGAAAAACACTCTAATCTATGGATGGATTGTGGATTGCTTACCGAGGCAACGAGGAAATCTGATACCAAGATGATATTGCTCACCGAGTAAACCCAGTGCTCTGATACCAAGATGATATGGGTGGCCCGATCTTCTCAGCAAGCTCTTGTCGATGGTGCTGGTGGATGATAGATAACTAGTGTGTGATGAGGACATCCATACTATTCCACTATCTCCTACTCCTATTCACAATGAAGATGTTGCTGCAAAGAACAAGTCCAATGAAATCAGGATTGGACCCATTACAAGAGCTCGTGCAAAGCTGATTGAGGAACAGGTGAATTCACTCTTAATTGAACCTGATGTTTTACTTAATGAGAACTTTATACTACCTAAGTCTATGCATCTTTGTATGATCAGGTTTATTGATAACACAAGCGTTGCGCGAGGAGGAGGAGATTTGCAGCAAGAAGGACAAGGGTTGATTTCCAATATCAACAAGTGCGCGAGGGAGGAGCGGGAGGCAGACGCACTAGGACGCAATGAGGAAATCACGTATGAGCAAGAGAGAGGGATGGCGCACCAAGAATTACATGTTTGAGGTGTTCCACGACGTTTGGACTGCGTGCCAATAAGGCCGAACCCATATATGGGTCGGTATGTATCAGTTTGAGTCGAACCGAGTCAGTTTGGGCCAAGTTATGGCTGTTTTTAGGCCCGTTTAGAGGGAGGACGCCCCAGCCCTCATATAAACCTCCGTAGCCGTCACAAGTTAGATTTTAGACCATGTTAAAATATTTTGGAGTTGTTTCTTTCATAGAACCTCTGGAATTACCCCGTGTTCGAATCTGCCAACTATAATTGAGTGTGATCTGTTGTTCCATTGGGAATTAGTAGATTGCATACTACCGTTCGTGGTCACGGTTGCGTGCGCAAGAGTGTGGTGTTGTGAATATCCTACAAGGTTCGAGAGCTGTTGCATTGGCATCAGGGATCGAGCGGGAGAGATCATAGCTACGCACTAGTTATCTATCATCCACCATCACCATCGACAAGAGCTTGCTGAGAAGATCGGGCCACCCTCACCATCGACCATGAGTCGCTGAAATATCTCAAAGGCCAAGCCAACTTGAAATATCTTTTTGATACATTGTCAAGTATAAGAAGGGCTAAGATAATGTAGTTGCAGACGCTTTGTCTCGCAAACACAGAAGCCTCCTTACGTGACTTGAAATCAACATGCTGGTTCTTGAGGAAATGAAATCTTTGTATGCTTCTGACCCGTTCTTTGAACCAATTTTCGCAAAGTGCTCCAATGACAAAGGAGTTGATGATTTCTATTTGCACAAGGGCTTTCTATCTAAACAAAACAAGTTATGCATTCTGAAGTCGTCGCTTCAACTTTTGCTTCTCAAAGAATCTCATGGTGGAGGCCTCATGGGTCACTTTGGCCGTGACAAGACATTGTACATGCTCTCCAATCACTACTTTTGGCCCAAGATGAAGCGTGACGTGGAGCGCTACGTTCAACGATGCACGATATGTGTTCAAGCTAAGTTGTAAGCTAACCCTTATGGTCTTTATATGCCATTGCCTATTCCTCATACACCTTGGTCCGACATTAGCATGGATTTTGTGTTAGGATTGCCTAGATCTAAGCATGGTCATGATTCTATATTTGTTGACGTAGATCGCTTTTCCAAAATGGCACACTTCATACCATGCCATAAGACTGATGATGCTTCACATGTTGCAAATCTGTTTTTCAGGGAAATCATCCGTCTTCACGATGTGCCAAGAACAATCGTCTTCGATCGCGACGTCAAATTCATGAGCTACTTATGGAATACCCTCATGGCCTAGCTCGGTGTCAAGCTACTCTTTTCATCCGCATTGCATCCCCAAACCGATGGCCAAACCGAAGTTGTCAACCGAAGCCTCGAGACTCTCCTTCAAGTGTTGATCAAGAAAAACCTCAAGGATTGGGAGGAATGCATTCCACACGCCGAGTTCGCCTACAACCGAGCCAAGCACTCAACAACCAAGATGAGTCCCTTCATGATGGTGATATGGGGTGGCCCGATCTTCTCAGCAAGCACTTGTCGGAGGATATGGTGGATGCTAGATAACTAGCCTGTAGCTATGAACTCTCCCGCTCGATCGCTGATGCCAATGCAACAACTCTCGAACCTTGTAGGATATTCACAACACCACGCTCTTGCACACGCAGCCGTCGACCATGAACGGTAGTTTGCAATCTACTAAATCCCGATGGAACAACAGATCACACTCAATTATAGTTGGTAAAATTGATCACTGGATAATTCCAGAGGTTCTATGAAAGAAACAACTCCAAAATAGTTTTAACGTGGTCTAAACCCTAACTAGTGACGGCTACGGAGGTTTATATGAGGGATGAGGTGTCCTCCCCTCTAAATAGGCCTAAAAATAGCCATATCTTGGCCCAAACAGACTCGGTTCGACTCAAACTGATTCTTGGTGCGCCATCTCTCTCTCTTGCTCATATGTGATTTCCTCATTGCCTCCTAGTGCGCATGCCTCCTGCTCCTCCCTTGCGCACTTGTTAATATTGGAAATCAGCGCTTGTCCTTCTTGCTGCAACTCTTCTCCTCCTCGCGCAACGCTTGTGTTATCAATAAACCTGATAATACAAATATGCATAGATTTAGGTAGTATAAAGTTCTCATTAAGTAAAACATCAAGTTTAATTAAGAGTGAATTCACCTGTTGCTCAAGTAGCTTTGCACGAGCTCTTGTAATGGGTCCAATCCTGATTTTATTGGACTTGTTCCTTGCAGCAACATCTTCATTGTGAATAGGAGTAGGAGATAGTGGAATAGTATGGATGTCCTCATCATCTCCCCCTTAAAAAGGCGTCGACCTCGACGCTCCAAGGTCTTCTCCAGCATATGGTGACAAATCAGCGACATTGAAGCTGTTGCTAGCACCACCAAACTCCTCGATAGGTATATCAACTGAGTAGGCATTATCATAAATTTTGGCTAGCACTTTGTAAGAACCAGAGCCACGTGGCTTCAACTTGGACTTGCGAACTAGTGGAAATCTGTCCTTGCGTAGATGCACCCAAACCATATCTCCAGGCTCGAACAACACTTCTTTTCTTGCTTGATTCCTTGCAGCAGCAATGTTCTTGCCTTTCTTCGCAATAGCCTCTCGAGTCTTGTCATGTATTTTATTCACATAATCAGCACGTTTTGATGCCTCCATATTAACTCTCTCATGTAATGGCAGAGGTAACATATCAAGTGGCGTCAATGGCTTGAAGCCATACACCACCTCAAAAGGACAAAGCTGAGTAGTTGAATGCACAACACTGTTGTAAGCAAACTCAACATGTGGCAAACACTCTTCCCACTCCCACAGATTCTTTTTAATCATGGTCCTTAGTAGCTGTGACAATGTTCTATTCACCACCTCTGTTTGACCATCTGTTTGGGGATGACATGTAGTACTAAACAACAGCTTCGTTCCTAGCTTCCCCCATAAGGTCTTCCAAAAGTAGCTCATGAACTTCACATCAGGGTCATAAACAATCGTGTTTTGGGGAGTGGTGCACCGGGTATGAGGTCAATGATGTTCGATGCCGCGAAGAGGAGGTAGTCCATGTGGAAGCTCTTTGGGAAACACATCCTTGAATTCCTGCAAAACATTCATCAAAGACGGAGGAACATTGGTTAATTCATTAGTTCCTTGCGCTAGTCCCTTGCAAACGAGGACATAGTGCAAGATGGATCGGTTGTTCCGAACATCTCTCGTCTCACTTTTGGTGGGAAGGAGAACACTCTTAGTTTTTCCACTCGACTTTGTCTTATGGCTCTCACTCACTATGAGGTGGTTCTCTCTCTCACCGCTCTTCTCACAAGTAGGTGTTGTGCTTTGCACCCTCGCTAAAGCCTTTGCATTGTCCGCAATTATTTGGCTAGGAGTCATCGGTTGCAAAACACATGTTTTGTTGAGCCATTTGAAGGTCTATATATTGGTGCGACCATCATTTTGGGCAGCCTTGTCAAATTGCCATGGTCGACCAAGAAGCATGTGGCAAACTGTCATAGGAACCACATCACACTCCACCATATCTTTGTAAGGACCAATGGCGAAGGAGACCGATACGGTATGCTTGATCTTCACGGACCCTTGGTCACTTAGCCATTGCACGTGGTGGGGGTGCTTGTGTGGATGGAGGGTGAGGTTGAGCTTCCCACACAACTCGGTGCTAGCAAGGTTGTGGCAACTCCCTCTGTCGATGATCACCTTGATAGATTTGCCATTGATGCCGGCTCGTGTTTGGAAGATATTGGAGCGTTGGTCTTCATGCTCTTGTCCTTGAGTGGTCAAGATCCTTGTGACGACAAGCGATGGACTTGCGTCATGTTCACACATGAGTAGTTCTTGATCATCTTCCACACGTTGCCTTGCCATAGCTTCCTTGACACGGGCATCAAACTCATCTTTACTCAAGTCCTCTTCATCACCATTGTCATGGATGAACAAGACTTTCTTGTTTCGACATTCGGCTGACTTGTGTCCTTTACCTCCACAGTTGTAGCATTCACCATTGAAAGGTGTATCACTCTTTGCTTGTTTGCCACTTGGGGGCAGTTTTCCTTGAGGAAGTGTGGGCTTGAAGGAAGGCTTGGAGGTACTTGATGAGCTTCCATTGAAAGTTGTTGGTGTAGTGGTTGAAGCTTTCTTGTAGGTGAAGTACGTCTTGGGCTTGTTGTACTTGATGTCCTCTTGCACTTGTAGTTCAGCCTTTGTTGCTATGTGCACAAGCTCAACCATGGTGTTGTATGTTTGGAACTCGACGATGCGCGGGGTTTGTTGATGCAGAAGCTTTGTTGTTAGTTGGCGACACGCACACGGGCACAAACAAACAGGAGGAAAATTAGCCAATGCAAGATTAGAGGCAAAACTGTCAGAATCAGGCGTCAGGCCGGAGACTCCGGTGTTTCAGGCCGGAAACTCCGATCAAGGCCGGAGACTCCGGTGTGGATCGGCCGGAGACTCCGGTGTAGGCCAGAGACTCCGGTGTGCAGGCCGAAGACTCTGGTGTGCAGGCCGGAGACTCCGGTCTGGAGTCAGATCACGAACTGCTCGTGTTCTTGAGCAGAAATCCACGCCTTGGGTCCTCAAATCCGTGAAAAATTGGCCAAATTGGGCTAGGAAAACGCAGGATAAAGCTGGACCAACACCTAAGACAAGGTTTGGTCGGATCAAAACCACAAATAACAGTCCAAATCAAGAGATCGATCCAAAGGCAAATTTGGGGCTCTTTTTGGGCATTTTTGAATTTTTGGTGGATAGAAGAAAATTTTGGGAGGGAAATCGTGAGCATCGAAGCTCTTGATACCAATATGTTGAGGGCAAACCTCTAGGGTGGCCCGATCTTTCAGGATTCCCTTTCAAATCGAGGGTGGAGTGCGTAGAATGGAGGGAAGGATGAACACGACGAACACACGCACGAAGAACGCGATGAACACACACACGCAAAACCACGATAAACACTAATAGCTCACACTAGCGGTGACCGGTCCGGTGCAATCCCTAGGATCGGCGTCGGGCAGAGGACTCTCTCTCGAACCGGCACGGCGAGATAGGAGACTCGGTGAGATCTTGACGTCTAGGCAAAGGGACACCGATGCCTAGGCCTTGTACAACGCGGAGGCACAATGCAAACTCCAACGAGGTTTGGGGATATTGGTGCTCCTTAGTCAAGGAGCATGAGGCAAGAATTAGATAGATCCACAAAGGGGTTTCCACTAATTCCAATATCATGCCTAGGGTTTACAATGGAGGTGGGGGTCTATATATAGGCTAGCCAATTAAACAGGGGTACTTTAGGAATAAAAGACAAGTTCTAGACGGACTAAGGGGTACATGGGCCGAAGGCCCAAAGGCCTTTTCATGCCTAGCGATGGTCGGACCGGAGACTCTGGTGTGGTGGACCGGAGACTCCGGTCTAGACCGGAGAATCCTGTGTAGTCTCCGGACCAGCCTCCGGAGGGGTCTTCAGACTGTCCCAGGGCTTGGTGTAGGGGGTCAGACCTGAGAGAGGGCCGGAGTCTCCGATGTCTTCAGGCCGAAGACTTTGGCAGGCCGGAGACTCTGGTGTGCGCAGACCTGAGACTCCGGTCAGAGCAGCTCCAGCGGCGTTTCCTTCACGTCCTGCTCCTAGTTCTCTATCCTTGGGTGCTTGGTGATGTGTCGAAGCTTCGTACCTGATGATACATAATGTAGATGCATGAAGTAGCACACCATCCAAGGAGGTATCAAATTGGGATGAGGAAAGGAGCGAGTTCACCTTAGCTTGTCGGAGTTTGGCTCGGGGACGAGTCATGGGTCCACTTGGGGGACTTGTTGGTGTAGATGTAGGAGCGTCCGTAGGACAGGCTGCATCACATCCACATGACCACACATACTCAAATGGCTGTGGTAATGCAACTTATATCACACTAGTGCTCCATTCCATGTGGGAGATGCATTCAAAGGTGTCGTTGGGCCTTTTGACACATGGTTTGACACGTACAGGGTCTGGAGTCATTGCGTGTTTTTCCAAACCACCTTGATCCACATGATCACACACACTCCAGTGGTGATGCAACTTATGTCACACTGGCGCACCATTCCATGTGGCAGATGCATTCCTATGTGTGTTTTGGGCCTTTCAACACATGGTTTGACACTTGGACTATCTACAGTCATCGCATGTGTTCTTTTCCAAACCACCTTGCTCCATATAAGAACACACACTCCAGTGGATGCGGTGATGCAACTTATGTCACACTGGTGCACCATTCCATGTGGCAGTTGCATTCCTATGTGTGTTTTTGGGCCTTTTGACACATGGTTAGACACATGGAGTATCTGGAGTCCTTGCATGTGTTCTTCTCCAAACCACCTTCATCCATATGAGCACACACACTGATGTAGCTCGTCCTACGGACGCTTCTACATCTACAACAACAAGTCCCCCAAGTAGAACCATGACTCGTGCCCGAGCCGAACTCCTCCAAGCTAAGGTGAACTCGCTCCTCTCCTCGTGCCAATTTGATACCTCCTTGGATGGCGTGCTACTTCATACCACTACTTTGTGCATCATCAGGTACGAGCCCCCGCCGCGTCGACCCACGAGCCCGGAAGCTGCCAAAGCCGGAGTGTCCGGCGTGACTCAGCCGGAGTGTCCGGCCTGCCCGAGCCCGAACCTAGCGCGGACATTCTGTGTGCCAGTTCGAACACTGCCCGGACACAGGCCGGAGTGTCCGGCCACCCCGGACTGTCCGGCCCATTCGACCCCGAGTGTCCGGCCACCCCGTACTGTTCGGCCCACTCGACCCGGAGTGTCCGGCCCAAGTGATGGGCCTGCGAGCCTAGCTAGGCCCTATGGCCCATGTACCCCTCTATTTCGCCCAGAACTCTACTTTAATGCCTGAATTACCCCTGACTTTGTGGTTGGCCTATATATTGACCCCCACCACCATTGTAAACCCTAGGCTTGATATTGGAATTAGTGGAAACCCCTTTGTGGATCTATCTAATTCTTGCCTCATGCTCCTTGACCAAGGAGCACCAATATCCCCAAACCTCGTTGGAGTTTGCATTGTGCCTCTGCGTTGTACAAGGCCTAGGCATCGGTGTCCCTTTGCCTAGACGTCAAGATCTCACCGAGTCTCCCATCTTGCCATGCCGGTTCGAGAGAGAGTCCTCCGCCCGACGTCGATCCTAGGGATTGCGCCAGACCAGTCACCGCCGGCGTGAGCTATTGGTGTTTATCGTGGTTTTGCGTGTGTGTGTTCATCGCGTTCTTCGTGCGTGTGTTCGTCGTGTTCATCCTTCCCTCCTTCCCCCGCACTCCACCCTCGTTTTGAAAGGGAATCGTGAAAGATCGGGCCACCCTAGAGGTTTGCCCTCAACATATTGGTATCAAGAGCTTCGTTGCTCATGATATCCCCCACAAATTTTTCTTCTATCCACCAAAAATTCGAAATCCCTACAAAAAACAGCCCATATTTGCCATTGGATCGATCTCTTGATTTGGAGTGTTATTTGTGGTTTTTATCTGACCAAACCTTGTCTAAGGAGTTGGTCCAGCTTTATACTGCGTTTCCCCAGCCCGATTTGGCCAGTTTTTCGCGGATTTGAGGCCCGAAGGCGAGGATTTCCGCTCAAGAACACGAGCAGGAAAACCGCGCCGGAGTGTCCGGCACGTACCGACCGGAGTGTCCGGCGCGACCGGAGTGTCCGGCCCGACCGAGTGTCCGGCCGAACCAGACCGGAGTGTCCGGCCAGACCTGAGTGTTCGGCCCAGATAGACCGGAGTGTCCGGCTGTAACGCCCATTTTTGACAATTTTACCTCATTTTTCGCATTGGCTAATCCCTTTTGTTTGCTCGTGTCCCGTGTGCGTGTCAGCAACTACCAGCAAGCTTCCGCATCATCAACTTCCGCGCTCATCGACACCACCGACGCCAAGTTCATCATCAAAGAAGGTATAACTTGCGTCAACTTGTTAACCCCATCTTCCTTTGTGTGTACCTATCCCATGAGAGTGGCTCATCTTGTGTTTGCTTGAGCATTGTGCATTTGTCCTTGGATAGTGAGAGTGCAAGGGCAATATCAAGTGTGACTAGGTAGCATCAAGGGAGAGCAAAAAAATATACAAAAGAAAGAAAAAGATACAAAGAAAAAGCAAAAGAAAAATAGTCTCCCCTTGCAAAAGAGAGTCTCAAAGCTTGTAAGCAAGAGAGAAAGAAGAGCGCCCAAGGCAAGTGCACAAATCCGTTGCTCACTTTTAATCTTTGCAAACGAGCCACGGTCTCTCTTTGCATTGGCACGACAACGAGCTTAGTCTTCGTTAGGACGTTTTGTTTGCTCATTTTCATAGTCGTGTCAATCCCAACTTTCTCCACGTGTGTGTATATAGTCGTAGGTTCCCGTCACCCTTTTGAGTTGTTGACCTTCGCCTTTGACTTGAGTTTTGTTGGATTTTACCCACTTTTGACTATCCCTTTTCTTTTGGTTGATTCTTTGGCTTTCCACAATACTAACCTACCACCAACAAGCTGTTGAGAGTTAGTTCTTTCTTTAGTGTGAGTTTTCTTTGCAATTCCACTTTGCACGCTTATAGCTCTCACTTGTTGTCTCTAGTTTGGTGCAATCCCCAAGGTGAGGTACAAGGATAACACCACCATATTCCACTTCCATATACAATACTCGTGTGTTTTGCATGATGGATAGGCACAGTGAGACGAGTCAACCACCCCACCAAGAAGAAGATCAAGGTCCGTACATGACGCGTGTAAGTCACTTCATCGTTCGACAAGAGTTCCGTGAACGTTGCCAAGCCCTTGAGACACGACAAGATGAAAAATTTGGCGAGACGCAAGCCGAGTTCAAGAACATCGACAACCGCTTCAACGGCCTCAAACGACAAATGCATGCAATGCATCACAACTTCGGCCACCAAAATGAAGCGCTCCAATGCTCTGTCGCCGAAACAAAAGACAATCTTCGACGCCTCATTGACGGAATGGCAAGACCAGGTTCACGCGCATCAAGCTCGGCAAGTTCTTCGCATCATCATGCATCTCTTCCACAAGATCTACATAAAAGTGCTCAAAGACGCAATGATGCCCCCGTGGTTGAAGATGGAATCTCTTCGAACTATGTACCTCCCCCTCTCTTCAAGGCCACGAGCAAGGCAAGAAGCACACCGTCATCACGCAAGGGCACTAGTGATCCGACAAGAGCAACCACAAGAGGAACCGCAAGTGCAACCACAAGTACAACCGCAAGTCTACCACCATCGACCGCGACACATACTTGACACAACAAGTGATGACTCCAACTTTGAGAATCAAGCTCGTCATCGACATGAAGCTCTCCAAGATCCTCCTCCTCGTCATCAACGTCATGAACGTCAACAACGACACCATGGTCATCACGCGGCGCCTCCTCCACATCAACAAAACTTGGAGCATCAAGTGATACAAGTTGAGCGACGCCCACCACGTCAAGAGGCTCATGACCATGTTCTTTGCCGTGAGGCCCATGTGCCTAACCAACATCACCAATCGAGGAACGAGCCTCCTCTTTGTCATCAACCGCGTCAAGAGGCTCCACACCCTCGCCACCATGAGGCCCAAGCGCCTCAACCACGTCAACAACCGCGCCAAGAGCGAGAGCAAGCTCCTCCTCAACAACAATATCAAGAGAAAGCTCCGCAACAAGGACGCGAGAACCAAGTTCCACCTCCCCAACTACAAGATCATCAACAAGGTCACCAAGCTCGTCGCAATGACCGCAACGATGAAGAAACTTTTGGCAAGCTCAAGTTCACAATGCCCAAGTTCACCGGATCCAATGACCCCGAAGAATACCTCTCGTGGGCACTCAAAGTCGACAAGATCTTCCGCATGCACAACTATAGCAACGAGAAGATGGTCGCCATGGCTTCGCTAGAGTTTGATGATTACGCCAACCTTTGGTGGGAACAAGTTCAAGTTGCTCGTGATGCAAGACAAGAGCCGCCAATCACAACTTGGCATGACATGAAGGCTCACATGAGATCCCGGTTTGTCCCCGCGCACTACACGCGTGACCTCTTCAACAACCTTCAAGCTCTTCATCGAGGGACAAAGATCGTGGAAGAATACTTCAAGGAAATGGAACTCAACTTGATTCGCGCCAACATTGATGAGCGTATGGAGCAAACAGTGGCACGTTTCCTTATTGGCTTGAATCACCCAATCAAGCGCATCGTCGAGTTCCAAACATACAACACCATGGTTGAGCTTGTGCACATCGCAACAAAGGCTGAACATCAAGTGCAAGAGGATGTCAAGTACAACAATCCCAAGACGTACTTCACCTACCAGCAAGCTTCAACACCTACACCAACAACTTTCAATGGTAGCTCCTCAAGTACCTCCAAGCCTTCCTTCAAGCCCACACTTCCTCAAGGTAAACTACCCTCAAGTGGCAAGCAAGCAAAGAGTGATACACCTTTCAACTGTGAATGCTACAAGTGTGGAGATAAAGGACACAAGTCGGCCGAATGTGGAAACAAGAAAGTCTTGTTCATCCATGACAATGGTGATGAAGAGTACTTGAGTGAAGATGAGTTTGATGCATGTGTCAAGGAAGCAATGGCAAGGCAACGAGTGGAAGATGATCAAGAACTCCTCATTTGTGAGCATGACGTAAGTCCATGGCTTGTCGTCAAAAGGATCTTGACCACTCAAGCACAAGAGCATGAAGACCAACGCTCCAATATCTTCCAAACACGAGCTGGCATCAATGGCAAATCTATCAAGGTGATCATTGACGGAGGGAGTTGTCACAACCTTGCTAGCACCGAGTTGTGTGAGAAGCTCAACCTCACCCTCCATCCACACAAGCACCCCTACCACATGCAATGGCTAAGTGACCAAGGGTCCATGAAAATCAAGCATGCCGTATCGGTCGCCTTCGCCATTGGTCCTTATAAAGATACGGTGGAGTGTGATGTGGTTCCTTTAAAAATTTGCCACATGCTTCTTGGTCGACCATGGCAATTTGACAAGGCTGCTCAACATGATGGTCGCACCAATATATACACCTTCAAATGGCTCAACAAAACATGTGTTTTGCAACCAATGACTCCTAGCCAGATAATTGCGGACAATGCAAAGGCTTTAGCGAGGGTGCAAAGCACAACACCTACTTGTGAGAAGACCGGTGAGAGAGAGAACCACCTCATAGTGAGTGAGAGCCAGAAGCCAAATTCGAGTGGAAAAACTAAGAGTGTTCTCCTTGCCACCAAAAGTGAGATGAGAGATGTTCGGAACAACCCATCCATCTTGCACTATGTCCTCCTTTGCAAGGGACTAGCGCAAGGAACTAATGAATTAACAAATGTTCCTCCATCTTTGATGAATGTTTTGCAGCAATTCAAGGATGTGTTTCCCGAAGAGCTTCCACATGGACTACCTCCTCTTCGCGGCATCGAACATCGAATTGACCTCATCCCCGGTGCACCACTTCCCAACCGCGCCGCTTACCGCACGAACCCGGAGGAGACGAAGGAGATCGAACGTCAAATCAACCAACTCGTCTCCAAAGGTTTGATCCAAGTTAGCACTAGTCCAAGTGCCGTACCCGTGATTCTTGTTCCAAAGACGGATGATACGTTACGGTTATGCATGGACTGCCGTCCAATCAATGCTATCATCGTGCGTTATCGACATCCCATACCACGTCTCGGTGACATGCTTGATAAGTTGTGTGGAGCCACTATTTTTTCGAAAATTGATCTTCGTAGTGGTTATCATGAAATACGTATGGCTGAAGGTGATGAGTGGAAAACCGCCTTCAAGACCAAACTTGGTCTCTATGAATGCTTGGTTATGCCCTTTGGCTTATCAAATGCCCCATCCACTTTCATGCGCCTTATGAATCACATCTTGCGTTCTCTCATTGGAAAAAGTGTTGTTGTCTATTTCGATGATATTCTTGTTTATAGCAAATCACTTGAGGACCATGTAACACATGTCAACGAAGTTTTGCAAATCCTTCGACATGAAAGCTTTATGCTAATCTTCCCAAGTGCACTTTTGCTAAAGACAAGTTGATTTTTCTTGGATTTGTCGTTTCTTCGAAGGGAATTGAAGTTGATGTTTCCAAGGTAAAGGACATACGAGATTGGCCCATACCAACAAATGTGAGTGAATTCCGAAGTTTTCATGGGTTGGCCGGTTTCTATCGTCGCTTTGTGAAAGACTTTTCAACCATTGCATGTCCCCTTAATGAATTGACCAAAAAGAATGTCACCTTCGTGTGGGGCAAAGCACAAGAAAAAGCTTTTGATGAACTTAAAAAGAGGCTCACGGAAGCACCTCTTCTTGCTTTACCGGATTTCACAAAAACTTTTGAGATAGAGTGTGATGCTAGTGGTATTGGCATTGGAGGAGTCCTTATGCAAAACGGACGTCCTATCGCCTACCATAGCGAAAAACTTGATGGTGCTCGTCTTAACTATCCGATTTATGACAAAGAGCTTTTTGCCTTAGTCTGTGTCCTTCAAGTTTGGCAACACTACCTTTAGCCCAAGGAATTTATCATACATTCCAACCACGAGTCGTTGAAATATCTCAAAGGCCAAGTCAACTTGAGCAAGAGACACGCTAAGTGTGTTGAGTTCATGGAGTCTTTTCCGTACATTGTCAAGTATAAGAAGGGCAAAGATAATGTAGTTACGGACGCATTGTCTCGCAAACATACAAGCCTTCTTACGAGACTTGAAATCAACGTGTTGGGTCTTGAGGAAATAAAATCTTTGTATGCTTCCGATCCATTCTTTGAACCAATTTTTGCAAATTGCTCCAATGAAATACGAGTTGATGATTTCTATTTGCATAAGGGCTTTCAATTTAAACAAAACAAGCTATGCATCCCAAAGTCGTCGCTTCAACTTTTGCTTCTCCAAGAATCTCATGGTGGAGGCCTTATGGGTCACTTTGGTCGCGACAAGACATTGGACATTCTCTCGAATCACTACTTTTGGCCCAAGATGAAGCGTGACGTGGACCGCTACGTTCAATGATGCATGACTTGTGTTCAAGCTAAGTCGCAAGCTAATCCCTATGGTCTTTATATGCCATTGCATATTCCTCATACACCTTGGTCTGACATTAGCATGGATTTCGTGTTAGGACTGTCTAGATCCAAGCATGGTCATGATTCTATATTTGTTGTTGTGGATCATTTTTCGAAAATGGCACACTTCATACCGTGCCATAAGACCGACGATGCTTCACATGTTGCAAATCTGTTTTTCAGGGAAATCGTCCATCTTCACGGTGTGCCAAGGACAATCGTCTCCGACCGCGACGTTAAATTCATGAGCTACTTGTGGAAGACCCTCATGGCCAAGCTCAGCGTCAAGCTCCTCTTCTCATCCGCATCACATCCTCAAACTGATGGCCAAACTGAAGTTGTCAACCGAAGCCTTGGAACTCTTCTTCGTGTGTTGATCAAGAAAAACCTGAAGGATTGGGAGGAATGCATTCCACACGCCGAGTTCGCCTACAATCGAGCCAAGCACTCAACAACCAAGATGAGTCCATTCATGACCGTCTATGGTTTCGAGCCCCTCACCGCGCTCGACATCCTACCACTACCTCTCCATGAGCGCACGAACATGGACGTTGAGAAGCGCGCACAAGCTATGAAGACGCTTCATGAAGAAACAAGAGCTACTATCGAACAACAAGTCCTTCGCCAAGCTTCAAGGTTAAACAAGGACAAGAAGGAGATGATATTTGAAGAAGGTGACCTTGTGTGGATACACCTAAGCAAGGACCGCTTCCCCAAGGAACGTGACTCCAAGCTCAAGCCAAGAGGAGATGGTCCCTTCAAGGTCCTCAAATGAATCAACAACAACGCCTACATCCTCGACATACCGACCTCCAAGTACCTTGCAAGCAATACATTCAATGTCAAGGACCTCGCATCCTACCATGGAGATGCTCAAGATGATATCCATGAAGAGTCGAGGACGACTCTTTCCCAAGGGGGGGAGGAGCTGATGCAGCCCGTCCTACGGACGCTTCTACATCTGCAACAACAAGTCCCCCAAGTGGACCCATGACTCGTGCCCGAGCCAAACTCCTCCAAGCTAAGGTGAACTCGCTCCTCTCCTCGTGCCAATTTGATACCTCCTTGGATGGCGTGCTACTTCATACCACTACTTTGTGCACCATCAGGTACGAGCCCCCGCCGCGTCGACCCACGAGCCCTGAAGCTGCACCTGAGCTGAAGCTGCCAAAGCCGGAGTGTCCGGCGCAGGCGGAGTGTCCTGCGTGACTTAGCCGGAGTGTCCGGCCTTCCCGAGCCCGAACCTGGCACGGACATTCTGTGTGCCAGTTCGGACACTACCCGGACACGGACCGGAGTGTCCGGCCACCCCGGACTGTCCGGCCCATTCGACCCGGAGTGTCCGGCCACGCCGGACTGTCCGGCCCACTTGACCCAGAGTGTCCGGCCCAAGTGATGGGCCTGCGAGCCTAGCTGGGCCCTATGGCCCATGTACCCCTCTATTTCGCCCAGAACTCTACTTTAATGCTTGAATTACTCCTGACTTTGTGGTTGGCCTATATATAGACCCCCACCTCCATTGTAAACCCTAGGCTTGATATTGGAGTTAGTGGAAACCCCTTTGTGGATCTATCTAATTCTTGCCTCATGCTCCTTGACCAAGGAGCACCAATATCCCTAAACCTCATTGGAGTTTTCATTGTGCCTCCGCGTTGTACAAGGCCTAGGCAGCGGTGTCCCTTTGCCTAGACGTCAAGATCTCACCGAATCTCCCATCTCGCCGTGCCGGTTCGAGAGAGAGTCCTCCGCCCAACGCCGATCCTAGGGATTGCGCCTGACCGGTCACCGCCGGCGTGCAAACCTCTAGGGTAGCCCAATCTTTCACGATTCCCTTTCAAATCGAGGGTGGAGTGCGGGGAAAGGAGGGAAGGATGAACACGACGAACACATGCAAGAAGAACGCAATGAACACACACACACAGAACCACGATACACACCAATGGTTCACGCCGGCGTTGACCGGTCCGGCGCAATCCCTAGGATCGGTGTCAGGCGGAGGACTCTCGCTCGAACCGGCACAGCGAGATGGGAGACTCGATGAGATCTTGACGTCTAGGAAAAGGGACTCTGATGCCTAGGCCATGTACAATGCGGAGGCATGATGCAAACTCAAACGAGGTTTGGGGATATTGGCATGAAGTAGCAAGCCATCCAAGGATGTATTGAAGTCACACGAGACAAGGAGCGAATTCACCTTAGCTTGTAGGAGCTTAGCTCCGGCACATGTCATCGGTCCACTTGGGGGACTTGGCGGTGTAGATGTAGGAGCGTTCGTAGGACGGGCTGCATCAGCTCCCCCACTTGGGAAAGAGTCGTCCTCGACTCTTCATGGATATCATCTTGAACATCTCCATGTTAGGGTGAAAGGTCCTTGACATTGAATGTATTGCTTGCAAGGTACTTGGAGGTTGGTATGTCGATGATGTAGGCATTGTTGTTGATTCTCTTGAGGACTTTGAAGGGACCATCTCCTCTTGGCTTGAGCTTGGAGTCATGTTTCTTGGGGAAGCAGTATTTGCTTAGGTGTATCCAGACGAGATCACCTTCTTCAAAGATCATCTCCTTCTTGTCCTTGTTTAACCTTGAAGCTTGGCGAAGGACTTGTTGCTCAATAGTAGCTCTTGTTTCTTCGTGAAGCTTCTTCATAGCTTGTGCGTGCTTGTCGACGTCCATGTTTGTAGCGGTAGTATGTCGAGCGCGGTGAGGGGCTCGAAACCATAGATGATCGTGAATGGACTCATCTTGGTTGTTGAGTGCTTGGCACGGTTGTAGGCGAACTCGGCGTGTGGAATGCATTCCTTCCAATCCTTCAAGTTCTTCTTGATCAACACACGTAGGAGAGTTCTGAGGCTTCGGTTGACAACTTCGGTTTGGCCATCGGTTAGGGGATGCGACGCGGATGAAAAGAGGAGCTTGACGCCGAGCTTGGCCATGAGGGTCTTCCATAAGTAGCTCATGAATTTGACGTTGCGGTCGGAGACGATTGTTATTGGCACATCGTGAAGACGGACGGTTTCCCTAAAAAACAGATTTGCAACATGTGAAGCATCGTCGGTCTTATGGCACGGTATGAAGTGTGCCATTTTGGAAAAGCAGTCCACGACAACAAATATAGAATCATGACCATTCTTAGATCTAGGTAATCCTAACACGAAATCCATGCTAATGTTGGACCAATGTGTATGAGGGATAGGCAATGGCATATAAATACCATAGGGGTTAGCTTGCGACTTAGCTTGAACACATGTCGTGCATCGTTGAACGTAGAGCTCCATGTCGCGCTTCATCTTGGGCCAAAAGTAGTGAGTGGAGAGCAGGTCCAAAGTCTTGTCACGGCCAAAGTGACCCATAAGGCCTCCACCATGAGATTCTTGGAGGAGCAAAAGTTGGAGCGATGATTTCCGAATGCAAAGCTTGTTTTGTTTAAAGAGAAAGCCCTTATGCAAATAGAAATCATCAACTCCTTTGTCAATGGAGCACTTTGCGAAAATTGGTTCAAAGAACGGATCGAAAGCATATAAAGATTTTATTTCCTCAAGACCCAACACGTTGATTTCAAGTCACGTAAGAAGGCTTATGTGTTTGCGAGATAAAGCGTCCGCAACTACATTATCTTTGCCCTTCTTATACTTGACAATGTATCGAAAAGACTCCATAAACTCAACCCACTTAGCGTGTCTCTTACTCAAGTTGGCTTGGCCTTTGAGATATTTCAACGACTCATGGTCGGCATGTGTGATAAATTCCTTGGGCCATAGGTAGTGTTGCTAAACTTGAAGGACATGACCTAAGGCAAAAAGCTCTTTGTCATAAATTGGATAGTTAAGGCGAGCACCGTCAAGTTTCTCGCTATGGTAGGCTATAGGATGCCCGTTTTGCATAAGGACTCCTCCAATGCCAATACCACTAGCATCACACTCCATCTCAAAAGTTTTTGTGAAATCCGGTAACGCAAGGAGAGGTGCTTCGGTCAGCCTCTTTTTTAGTTCATCAAAAGCTTTTTGTTGTGCCTTGCCCCACACAAAGGTGACATTCTTTTTGGTCAATGCATTGAGGGGACAAGCAATGGTCGAAAAGTCTTTCACAAAGCGACGATAGAAACCTGCCAGCCCATGAAAACTTCGGAGTTCACTCACATTTGTTGGGATGGGCCAATCTCATATGTCCTTTACCTTGGAAACATCAACTTCAATTCCTTTCGAAGAAACGACAAATCCAAGAAAAATCAACTTGTCTTTAGAAAAAGTGCACTTGGGAAGATTAGCATAAAGCTTTTCATGTCGAAGGATTTGCAAAACTTCGTTGACATGTGTTATATGGTCCTCAAGTGATTTGCTATAAACAAGAATATCATCGAAATAGACAACAACACTTTTTCCAATGATAGAACACAAGATGTGGTTCATAAGGCGCATGAAGGTGGATGGGGCATTCGATAAACCAAAGGGCATAACCAACCATTCATAGAGACCAAGTTTGGTCTTGAAGGCAGTTTTCCACTCATCACCTTCAGCCATGCGTATTTGATGGTAACCACTACGAAGATCAATTTTCGAAAAAATAGTGGCTCCACACAACTCATCAAGTATGTCATCGAGACGTGGTATGGGATGTCGATAACGCACGATGATAGCATTGATTGGACGGCAGTCCATGCATAATCGTAACGTATCATCCATCTTTGGAACAAGAATCACAAGTACGGCACTAGGACTAGTGCTAACTTGGATCAAACCTTTGGAGACGAGTTGGTTGATTTGGCGTTCAATCTCCTTTGTTCTTTTGGGTTCGTTTGGTAAGCAGCGCGGTTGGGAAGAGGTGCGCCGCAGATGAGGTCAATGCGATGTTCGATGCTGCAAAGAGGAGGTAGACCATGTGGGAGCTCTTCGAGAAATACATCCTTGAAATCCTGCAAGACAATCATCAAAGATAGAGGAACATTGGTTAATTCATTAGTTCCTTGCGCTATTCCCTTGCAAAGGAGGACATAGTGCAAGATGGATGGGTTGTTCCAAACATCTCTCATCTCACTTTTGGTGGCAAGGAGAACACTCTTAGTTTTTGATGCGGCCCATCCTACGGACGCTCCTACATCTACACCACCGAGTCCCCCAAGTGGACCCATGACTCGTGCTCGAACCAAACTCCTACAAGCTAAGGTGAACTCGCTCCTCTCCTCGTGCCAATTTGATACCTCCTTGGATGGTGTGCTACTTCATGCAAGTACACTATGCATCATCAGGTACGAAGCCTCGACTCATCACCAAGCAACCAAGGATGGAGAACAAGGAGCAGAGTGTGAAGCAGGAGCCGCTAGAGCTGCTCAGACCAGAGTCTCTGGTCTACGCACATCGGAGTCTATGGTCCACCAAAGTCTCCGGCCCACCCTCCGGTCTGACCCGTGTGACGGGCCCTAGGACTATCTGAAGGCCCCTTCGGAGGCTGGTCCGGAGACTGACCGGAATCTCCGGCCTAGACCGGAGTCTCCGGTCCACCACACCAGAGTCTCTTGTTCGACCGACACCAGGCGTGAAAAGGCCTTTGAGCCTGCGGCCCATGTACCCCTTAGTCCGTCCAGAACTTGCCTTTTATTCCTAAAGTACCCATGTTTAAGTGGTTGGCCTATATATAGTCCCCCACCTCCATTGTAAACCCTAGGCATGATATTGGAATTAGTGGAAACCCCTTTGTGGATCTATCTAATTCTTGCCTCATGCTCCTTGACCAAGGAGCACCAATATCCCCAAACCTCGTTGGAGTTTGCATCGTGCCTCCGTGTTGTACAAGGCCTAAGCATCAGAGTCCCTATGCCTAGACGTCAAGATCTCACTAAGTCTCCCATCTCGCCGTACCTGATGAGTACATCCCTACAATTACACCTACCCGAATGACTACTGAAGATGCTACAACTGTTGCAAGAAAGGATCAGTCCAATGAGATTAGAATTGGACCTATTACAAGAGCTCGTGCTAAGCTACTGGAACAATAGGTGAATTTACTCCTAAACGAATCGGGTACTTTGATTGATGAGAACTTTATACTGCCTAAGTCTATGCATTTATGTATGATCAGGTTCGTTGGAGAAAAAGCATGGCGCGAGGAGGAGAAGGGCTACAAGAGAAGCCCAACATGATGATCGCCCAAGGATGCGCGAGGGAGGAGCGGGAGGAAGGCGCAAGAGAAGATCATCAAGACGGAGGCAAAAAGATCTGCCACGACCGGAGTGTCCGGCCAGATCCACCCGGACTGTCCGGCCTGGTCGAGAGGCAAACTGGCGTGGACATTCTGTCTGCCAGTTCGGATACTACCCAGACACCACCCGGAAACTTCAAAGTTGCCGGAAGGACCGGACTGTTTGGCACACATCAACCGGAGTGTCTGGCCTCACCGGACTGTCCGGCCGATTTTGACCGAAGTGTCCGCCCGCCGACCGAATCTGGTCCGAGTCGGTTTGTATCAGGTTGAGTCATTTGCGTTTAGTTTCGGTTTCTGGCCGCCCCAGCCGCCCTTATAAGCCTTGGGACGACCCCTAGTTAGGGTTTAGACCACGTTAAAATATTTTGGAGTTGTTTCTTTCATAGAACCTCTGGAATTACCCTGTGTTCGAATCTACCAACTATAATTGAGTGTGATATGTTGTTCCATTGGGAATTAGTAGATTGCATACTACCGTTCGTGGTCACGGCTGCGTGCGCAAGAGCGTGGTGTTATGAATATCCTACAGGGTTCGAGAGCTGTTGCATTGGCATCAAGGATCAAGCGGGAGAGTTCATAGCTACAGGCTAGTTATCTATCATCTACCATCATCACCGCCATCCGCTTACTGAGAAGATCGGGCCACCCCATATCAGTACCGGTTCGAGAGAGAGTCCTCCGCCCGACGCCGATCGTAGGGATTGCACCGGATCGGTTACCGCCGGCGTGAGCTATTGGTGTGTATCGTGGTTTCGTGTGTGTGTGTTCATCGCGTTCTTTGTGCGTGCGTTCGTCGTGTTCATCCTCCCCTCCTCTCCTCGCACTCCATCCTCGATTTGAAATGGAATCGTGAAAGATCGGGCCACACTAGAGGTTTTCCCTCAACATATTGGTATCAAGAGCTTCGTTGCTCACGATTTCCCCCACAAATTTTTCTTCTATCCACCAAAAATTCGAAAATCCCCAAAAAACAGCCCAAATTTGCCTTTGGATCGATCTCTAGATTTGGAGTGTTATTTGTGGTTTTGATCCGACCAAACCTTGTATTAGGTGTTGGTCCAGCTTTATCCTGCGTTTTCCCAGCCCAATTTGGCCAATTTTTCGCGGTTTTGAGGACACAAGGCGTGGATTTCCGCTCAAGAACACGAGCAGTTCGTGATCTGACTCTAGACCGGAGTCTCTGGCCTACACCGGAGTCTCCGGCCTACCCACACCAGAGTCTGCGGCCTGCACCGGAGTTTCCGGCCTGAAACCCTGGAGTCTCCGGCCTGATGCCTGATTTTGACCGTTTTGCCTCTAATCTTGCATTGGATAATTTCCTCTTGTTTGTTTGTGCCCGTGTGCGTGTCGTCAACTAAAAACAAGCTTCCGCATCGACAACCCCCGCGCTCATCGACACCACAGCCCACAAACATCATCCCGCACCACTGATGCCAAGTTCATCATCAAAGAAGGTATAACTTTCGTCACCTGGTTAACCCCTATCTTCCTTTGTGTGTACCTATCCCATGAGAGTAGCTCATCTTGTGTTTGCTTGAGCATTATGCATTTGTCCTTAGTTAGTGAGTGTGGAAGAGCAATATCAAGTGTGACTAGGTAGCATCAAGGGAGAGCAAAATATATATATATATATACAAAAGAAAGAAAAAAGATACAAAGAAAAAGCAAAAGAAAAATAGTCTTCCATTGCCAAAGAGAGTCTCAAAGCTTGTAAGCAAGAGAGAAAGAAGAGCGCCCAAGACAAGTGCACAAATCCGTTGCTCATTTTTCCTCTTTACAAACGAGCCACGGTCTCTCCTTGCATTGGCACGACAACAAGCTTAGTCTTCGTTAGGACTTTTTGTTTGCTCATTTTCAGAGTCGTGTCAATCCCAACTTTCTCCACGTGTCTGTACATAGTGGTAGGTTCCCATCACCCTTTTGAGTTGTTGACCTTCGCCTTTGACTTGAGTTTTGTTGGATTTTACCCACTTTTGACTATCCCTTTTCTTTTGGTTGGTTCTTTGGCATTCCACAATCCTAACCTACCACCAACAAGCTTTTGAGAGTTAGTTCTTTCTTTAGTGTGAGTTTTCTTTGCAATTCCACTTTGCACGCGTATAGCTCTCACTTGTGTTTTCTAGTTTGGTGCAATCCCCAAGGTGAGGTACAAGGCTAACACCACCATATTACACCATATACAATACTTATGTGTCTTGCATGATGGATAGGCACGGTGAGTAGAGCAACCCACCTACCCAAGAAGAAGATCAAGGACCGTATATGACGCGCGCAAGTCATTTCATCGTACGGCAAGAGTTCCGTGAACATTGTCAGGCCCTTGAGACGTGACAAGATGAACAATTTGGTGAGACGCAAGCCGAGTTCAAGAACATCGACAACCACTTCGATGGCCTCGAACGGCAAATGCAAGCAATGCATCACAACTCCGGCCACCAAAATGAGTCGCTTCAACGCTCCGTCGCTGAAACAAATGACAATCTTCGACGCCTCATCGACGGAATGGCAAGACCACGTTCACGTGCGTCAAGCTCTTCAAGTTCTTCGCGTCGTCATGCACCTCCGCAACAAGATCTACCTCCAAGTGCTCCAAGACGAAATGGCGCCCCGTGGTTGAAGATGGAACCTCTTCGAACTATGTACCTTCCCCACGGCACGCTGCAACGTTAAGCTATGAGGGTGACCTCTCTTCAAGGCCACGAGCAAGGCAAGGAGCACAACGTCATCACGCAAGGGCACTAGTGATCCCACAAGAGAAACCACAAGAGGAACCGCAAGCGCAACCGCAAGTCTACCACCACCGACCACGACACATACTTAACACGACAAGTGATGACTCCAATTTGGAGAATCAAGCTCATCATCGACGCGAAGCTCTCCAAGATCCTCCTCCTCATCATCAACGTCATGAATGTCCACACCAACACCATGGTCATCACGAGGCGCCTCCCCCACCTCAACAAAACTTGGAGCGTCAAGTGATTCAAGTTGAGCCACGCCCACCACATCAAGAGGCTCATGACCATGTTCTTCACTGCGAGGCCAATGTGCCTAACCAACGTCACCAACCGAGGTATGAGCCTCCCCTTCGTCGTCAACCGCGCCAAGAGGCTCTACACCCTCGCCACCATGAGGTCCAAGCGCCTCAACCACGTCAACAAATGCGCCAAGAGTAAGAGGAAGCTCCTCAACAACAATATCAAGAGCAAGCTCCGCAACAAGGTCATGAGAACCAAGTTCCACCTACCCAACTACAAGATCAACAACAAGGTCACCAAGCTCTTCGCAATGACCGCAACGATGAAGAAACTTTTGGCAAGCTCAAGTTCACAATGCCCAAGTTCACCAGATCCAATGACCCGAAGAATACCTCTCGTGGGCACTCAAAGTCGACAAGATATTCCGCATGCACAACTATAGCAACGAGAAGATGGTCGCCATGGCTTCACTTGAGTTTGATGATTACGCCAACCTTTGGTGGGAACAAGTTCAAGTTGCTCGTGATGCAAGACAAGAACCGCCAATCACAACTAGGCATGACTTGAAGGCTCACATGAGATCCCGGTTCGTCCCCGCGCACTACACGCGTGACCTCTTCAACAACCTTCAAGCGCTTCGTCAAGGGACAAATACTGTGGAAGAGTACTTCAAGGAAATGGAACTCACCTTGATTCGCGCCAACTTTGACGAGCCCATGGAGCAAACTATGGCATGCTTCCTTATTGGATTGAACCACCCAATCAAGCGCATCATCGAGTTCCAAACATACAACGACATGGTTGAGCTTGTGCACATCGCAACAAAGGCTAAACGTCAAGTGCAAGAGGATATCAAGTACAACAAGCCCAAGACGTACTTCACCTATAAGCAAGCTTCAACCGCTACACCAACAACTTACAATGGAAGCTCCTCAAGTACCTCCAAGCCTTCCTTCAAGCCCAGACTTCCTCAAGGAAAACTGCCCCCAAGTGGCAAACAAGCAAAGAGTGATACACCTTTCAATGGTGAATGCTACATGTGTGGAGGTAAAGGACACAAGTCGGTCGAATGTGGAAACTAGAAAGTATTGTTCATCCATGACAATGGTGATGAAGAGTACTTGAGTGAAGATGAGTTTGATGCCCATGTCAAGGAAGCAATGGCAAGGCAACGAGTGGAAGATGATGAACAACTCCTCATGTGTGAACATGACGCAAGTCCATCACTTGTCGTCACAAGGATCTTGACCACTCAAGCACAAGAGCATGAAGACCAACGCTCCAATATCTTCCAAACACGAGCCAGCATCAATGGCAAATCTATCAAGGTGATCATTGACGGAGGGAGTTGTCACAACCTTGCTAGCACCGAGTTGTGTGAGAAGCTCAACCTCACCCTCCATCCACACAAGCACCCCTACTACGTGCAATGGCTAAGTGACCAAGGGTTTGTAAAGATCAAGCATACCGTATCGGTCTCCTTCGCCATTGGTCCTTACAAAGATACGGTGGAATTTGATGTGGTTCCTATGACAGTTTGCCACATGCTTCTTGGTTGACCGTGGCAATTTGACAATGCTGCTCAACATGATGGTCGCACCAATGTATACACCTTCAAATGGCTCAACAAAACATGTGTTTTGCAACCGATGACTCCTATCCAAATAATTGCGGACAATGCAAAGGCTTTAGCGAGGGCGCAAAGCACAACACATACTTGTGAGAAGAGCAGTGAGAGAGAGAACCACCTCATAGTGAGTGAGAGCCACAAGCCAAACTCGAGTGGAAAAACTAAGAGTGTTCTCCTTGCCACCAAAAGTGAGATGAGAGATGTTCGGAACAACCCATCCATCTTGCACTACGTCCTCCTTTGCAAGGGACTAGCGCAAGGAACTAATGAATTAACCAATGTTCCTCCATCTTTGATTAGTGTTTTACAGGAATTCAAGGATGTGTTCCCCGAAGAGCTTCCACATGGACTACCTCCTCTTCGCGGCATCGAACATCACATTGACCTCATCCCCGGTGCACCACTTCCCAACCACGCTGCCTACCGCACGAATGCAGAGGAGACGAAGGAGATCCAACGTCAAATCAACCAACTCATCTCCAAAGGTTGGATCCAAGTTAGCACTAGTCCAAGTGCCATACCCATGATTCTTGTTCCAAAGACGGATGATACGTTACGGTTATGCATGGACTATCGTCCAAACAATGCTATCACCGTGCGTTATCGACATCCCATACCACGTCTCTATGACATGCTTGATGAGTTGTGTGGAGCCACTATTTTTTCGAAAATTGATCTTTGTAGTGGTTACCATCAAATACACATGGCTGAAGGTGATGAGTGGAAAACCGCCTTCAAGACCAAACTTGGTCTCTATGAATGGTTGGTTATGCCCTTTGGTTTATCGAATGCCCCATCCACCTTCATACGCCTTATGAATCACAACCTGCGTTCTCTCATTGGAAAAAGTGTTGTTGTCTATTTCGATGATATTCTTGTTTATAGCAAATCACTTGAGGACCATATAACACATGTCAAGGAAGTTTTGCAAATCCTTCGACATGAAAAGCTTTATGCTAATCCTTCCAAGTGCACTTTTGCTAAAGACAAGTTGATTTTCCTTGGATTTGTCGTTTCTTCGAAGGGAATTGAAGTTGATGTTTCCAAGGTAAAGGACATATGAGATTGGCCCATCCCAACAAATGTGAGTGAACTCCAAAGTTTTCATGGGTTGGCCGGTTTCTATCATCGCTTTGTGAAAGACTTTTCAACCATTGCTTGTCCCCTTAATGAATTGACCAAAAAGAATGTCACCTTCGTGTCGGGCAAAGCACAACAAAAAGCTTTTGACGAACTTAAAAAGAGGCTCACCGAAGCACCTCTTCTTGCTTTACCGGATTTCACAAAAACTTTCGAGATAGAGTGTGATGCTAGTGGTATTGGCATTGGAGGAGTCCTTATGCAAAATAGACGTCCTATAGCCTACCATAGCGAGAAACTTGATGGTGCTCGCCTTAACTATCCGATTTATGACAAAGAGCTTTTTGCCTTAGTTTGTGTCCTTCAAGTTTGGCAACACTACATATGGCCCAAGGAATTTTTCATACATTCCGACCACGAGTCATTGAAATATCTCAAAGGACAAGCTAATTTGAGCAAGACACACGCTAAGTGGGTTGAGTTCATGGAGTCTTTTCCGTACATTGTCAAGTATAAGAAGGGCAAAGATAATGTAGTTGCAGACATATTGTCTCGCAAGCACACAAGCCTTCTTACGAGACTTGAAATCAACAAGTTGGGTCTTGAGGAAATAAAATCTTTGTATGCTTCCGACCCGTTCTTTGAACCAATTTTCGCAAAGTGCTCCAATGATAAAGGAGTTGATGATTTCTATTTGCATAAGGGTTTTCTTTTGAAACAAAACAAGCTATGCATTCCGAAGTCGTCGCTTCAACTTTTGCTTCTCCAAGAATCTCATGGTGGAGGCCTCATGGGTCACTTTGGCCGTGACAAGACATTGGACATGCTCTCCAATCACTACTTTTGGCCCAAGATGAAGCGTGACATGGAGCGCTACGTTCAACGATGCACGACCTGTGTTCAAGGTAAGTCGCAAGCTAATCCCTATGGTCTTTATATGCCATTGCATATTCCTCATACACCTTGGTCCGACATTAGCATGGATTTCGTGTTAGGATTGTCTAGATCTAAGCTTGGTCATGATTCTATATTTGTTGTTGTGGATCGCTTTTCCAAAATGGCACACTTCATACCGTGGCATAAGACCGACGATGCTTCACATGTTGCAAATCTGTTTTTCAAGGAAATCGTCCGTCTACATGGTGTGCCACGAACAATCGTCTCCGACCGCGACGTCAAATTCATGAGCTACTTATGGAAGACCCTCATGGCCAAACTTGGTGTCAAGCTCCTCTTTTCATCCGCGTCGCATCCTCAAACCGATGGACAAACCGAGGTTGTCAACCAAAGCCTCAGAACTCTTCTACGTGTGTTGATCAAGAAAAACTTAAAGGATTGGAAGGAATGCATTCCCCACGCCGAGTTCGCCTACAATCGAGCAAAGCACTCAACCACCAAGATGAGTCCATTCATGATCGTCTATGGTTTCGAGCCCCTCACCACGCTCGACATCCTACCACTACCTCTCCATGAGCACACGAACATGGACGTCGAGAAGCGTGCACAAGCTATGAAGACGCTTCATGAAGAAACAAGAGCTACTATCGAACAACAAGTCCTTTGCCAAGCTTCAAGGTTAAACAAGGACAAGAAGGAGATGATCTTTGAAGAAGGTGACCTTGTGTGGATACACCTAAGCAAAGACCGCTTCCCCAAGGAATGTGACTCCAAGCTCAAGCCAAGAGGAGATGGTCCCTTCAAGGTCATCAAAAGAATCAACAACAACGCCTACATCATCGACATACCGACCTCCAAGTACCTTGCAAGCAATACATTCAATGTTAAGGATCTGTCACCCTACCATGGAGATGTTCAAGATGACAACCATGAAGAGTCGAGGACGACTCCTTCTAGGGGGGAGCTGATGCGGCCCGTCCTACGGATGCTCCTACATCTACACCACCGAGTCCCCCAAGTGGACCCATGACTCGTGGTCGAGCCAAACTCCTACAAGCTAAGGTGAACTCGCTCCTCTCCTCGTGCTAGTTTGATACCTCCTTGGATGGTGTGCTACTTCATGCAACTACACTATGCATCATCAGGTACGAAGCCTCGACTCATCACCAAGCAACCAAGGATGGAGAACAAGGAGCAGAGTGTGAAGCAGGAGCCGCTAGAGCTGCTCAGACCGGAGTCTCTGGTCTACACACACTGGAGTCTACGGTCCACCAAAGTCTCTGGCCCACCCTCCGGTCTGACCCCTGTGACGGGCCCTAGGACAATCTGAAGGCCCCTCCGGAGGCTGGTCCGGAGACTGACCGGAATCTCTGGCCTAGACCGGAGTCTCCGGTCCACCACACCGAAGTCTCGTGTTCGACCGACACCAGGCGTGAAAAGGCCTTTGAGCCTGCGGCCCATGTACCCCTTAGTCTGTCCAGAACTTGCCTTTTATTCCTAAAGTACCCATGTTTAAGTGGTTGGCCTATATATAGTCCCGCACCTCCATTGTAAACCCTAGGCATGATATTGGAATTAGTGGAAACCCCTTTGTGGATCTATCTAATTCTTGCCTCATGCTCCTTGACCAAGGAGCAACAATATCCCCAAACCTCGTTGGAGTTTGCATCGTGCCTCCGTGTTGTACAAGGCCTAGGCATCGGAGTCCCTTTGCCTAGACGTCAAGATCTCACCGAGTCTCCCATCTCGCCGTACGAGCTCGAGAGAGAGTCCTCCGCCCGACGCCGATCCTAGGGATTGCGCCGGACCGGTTACCGCCGCCATGAGCTATTGGTGTGTATCGTGGTTTTGTGTGTGTGTGTGTGTGTTCATCGCGTTCTTCGTGCGTGCGTTCGTCGTGTTCATCCTCCCCTCTTCTCCCCGCACTCCATCCTCGATTTGAAAGGGAATCATGAAAGATCGGCCACCCTAGAGGTTTGCCCTCAACACTTTTTCCACTCGATTTTGGCTTGTGGCTCTCACTCACCATAAGGTGGTTCTCCCTCTAACCGCTCTTCTCACAAGGAGGTGTTGTGCTTTGCGCCCTCGCTAAAGCCTTTGCATTGTCCGCAATTATTTGGCTAGGAGTCATCGGTTACAAAACACATGTTTTGTTGAGCCATTTGAAGGTGTATACATTGGTGCGACCACCATGTTGAGCAGCCTTGTCAAATTGCCATGGTCAACCAAGAAGCATGTGGCAAACTGTCCTAGGAATCACATCACACTCCACTGTATCTTTATCAGGACCAATGGCAAAGGAGACCGATACGGTATGCTTGATCTTCACGGACTCTTGGTCACTTAGTCATTGCACGTGGTAGGGGTGCTTGTGCGGATGGAGGGTGAGGTTGAGCTTGTCGCACAACTCAGTGCTAGCCAGGTTGTGGCAACTCCCTCCGTCAACTAGGTGTTTGGAATATATTGGATCGTTGGTCTTCATGCTCTTGTGCTTGAGTGGTCAAGATCCTTGTGACGACAAGCGATGGACTTGCGCCATGTTCACATATTAGGAGTTCTTGGTCATCTTCCACTCGTTGCCTTGTCATTGCTTCCTTGACACGGGCATCAAATTCATCTTCACTCAAGTACTCGTCGTCGCCATTGTCATGGATGGACAATACCTTCTTGTTTCCACATTCGGCCAACTTGTGTCCTTTGCCTCCACACTTGTAGCATTCACCGTTAAAAGGTGTATCACTCTTTGCTTGCTTGCCACTTGGGGGCAGTTTTCCTTGAGGGAGTGTGGGTTTGTTTAAAGGAAGGCTTGGAGGTACTTGATAAGCTTCCATTGAATGTTGTTAGCGTAACGGTTGAAGCTTGCTTGTAGGTGAAATACGTCTTGGGTTTGCTGTACTTGATGTCCTCTTGCACTTGACGTTCAGCCTTTGTTGCTATGCGCACAAGCTCAACCATGGTGTTGTATGTTTGGAACTCGACGATGCACTTGATGGGGTGGTTCAACCCAATAAGGAAGCGTGCCATAGTTTGCTCCATACGCTCATCGATGTTGGCGCGAATCAAGTTGAGTTCCATTTCCTTGAAGTACTCTTCCATGGTCTTTGTCCCTTGACGAAGCGATTTAAGGTTGTTGAAGAGGTCACATGTGTAGTGCGTGGGGACGAACCGAGATCTCATTTGAGCATTCATGTCATGCCAAGTTGTGAATGGCAGTTCTTGTCTTGCATCACGAGCAACTTGACCTTGTTCCCACCAAAGGTTGGCGTAATCATCAAACTCAAGCAAAGCCATGCTGACCATCTTCTCGTTGCTATAATTGTACATGCGGAAGACTTGTCGACTTTGAGTGCCCACGAGAGGTATTCTTCGGGGTCATTGGATCCGGTGAACTTGGGCAATGTGAATTTGAGCTTGGCGAAAGTTTCTTCATCATTGCGGTCATTGCGACGAGCTTGGTGACCTTGTTGATGATCTTGTGGTTGAGGAGGTGGAACTTGGTTCTCGTGACCTTGTTGCGGAGCTTGCTCTTGATGTTTTTGTTGTGGAGCTTGCTCTTGCTCTTGGTGCGGTTGTTGACGACGTTGGGGCACATGGGCCTCATGAGGGTGTTAAGAAAATGTGGAGCCTCATGACGTGGTGGGCGTCGCTCAACATGTACCACTTGACGCTCCATGTTTTGGTGTGGTGGAGGAGGCAACTCGTGATGACCATGGTGTCGGTGTGGACGTTCATGATGATGATGAAGAGGAGGAGGATCTTGAAGAGCTTCACGTCAATGACGAGCTTGATTCTCCAAATTGGAGTCATCACTTGTTGTGTCAAGTATGTGTCGGGGTCGATGGTGGTGGACTTGCGGTTCTTCTTGTGGTTGCTCATGTTGGATCAATAGTGCCCTTGATGACAGTGTGCTTCTTGCCTTGCGCGTTGCCTTGAAGAGAAATAACCATCATAGCTTGACGTTGCGGCGTGCCGTGGGGAAGGTACATAATTGGAAGAACTTCCATCTTCCACCACGAGGGCATCATTGTGTCTTGGAGCACTTGTACGAATATCTTGTTGGAGAGGAACATGACGACGCGAAGAACTTGAAGAGCTTAATGCACGTGAGCGTGGCCTTGCCATTCCGTCGATGAGGTAGCAAAGATTGTCATTTGTTTCGGCGACAGAGCGTTGGAGCGCTTCATTTTGATGACCAAAGTTGTGATGCATTGCGTGCATTTGTCGTTCGAGGCCATCGAAGCGGTTGTCGATGTTCCTGAACTCGGCTTGTGTCTCACCAAATTGTTCATCTTGTCGCATCTCAAGGTCTGGGCAACATTCACGGAACTCTTGCCGAACGATGAAGCGACTTGCGTGCGTCATGTATGGTCCTTGATCTTCTCCTTGGGGAGGTGGTTGGCTCGACTCACGTTGCATATCCATCATGCAGAACACACACGTATTGTATATGGAAGTGGAATATGGTGGTGTTAGCCTTGGACCTCACCTTGGGGATTGCACCAAACTAGAAACCACAAGTGAGAGCTATAAGCGTGCAAATTGGAAATGCAAAGAAAACTCACACTAAAGAAAGAACTAACTCTCAAAAGCTGTGGGTGGAAGGTTAGGATTGTGGAAAACCAAACAAAACAATCCAAAGAAAAGGTTATTGTCAAACATGGTAGAGAACCATAAGATCAAAAGAAAATAGGAAGTGATCTACAAAACACTAGGATACACACACGTGGAGACGAATGTGGTTAGCACGACTATGAAAATGAGCACAAAAGGTCCTAATGAAGACTACACTCCGTGTCGTGCCAACGCAAGGAGAGACCACAACTCGTTCGCCAAAAGAGAAATAAGCAACGGATTTGTGCACTTGCCTCGGTCGCGCTCTTTTTCTCTCTTTGCTTACAAGCTTGATACTCTCTTTGTATTGGGAGACTATGTATCTTTCTATTTTTCTTTTGCTTTTTCTTATTCTCTTTTTTTTAATTCTTTTTCTCCCTTTCTATACTACTATGTTAACTCTTGATTTTGCTCTCACACTCTCACTTTCCAAGGACAAGTGCACAATGCTTAGGCAAACACAAGATGAATTGCTCTCATAGGATAGATACACACAAGGAAGAAGGGTTAACAAGGTGGATCAAGTTATACCTTTGATATTGGTGTCTTGCTTCCGGTGTTGGAGATGATGTTTGGTGTCGCGGTTTCGATGAGCGCGGTATGTGGATATTGTTGCGGAAGCTTGAAGTTAGTTGGGCGACACGCACACGAAACATGAACAACGTTAGAGGAAAAAGGGATAAAAAATTGGGTGAAAAAGGAATTTCAGCGGCCAAACCCTAGTCGAATCGAGACTAGAGGAGTTCCGGCAATAAGTCCGGTCGCGCCGGACTGTGCGCCGGAAATTCCGGTCCCCGCCGGTCATTCCGGTCGGCGACCGAAACAGCAGGCAGAGACGTGTTTCGGTTGGCACCGGTTTGATTCGGCGAGCGTCGGAAATTCCGGTCGTCGGTCCGGTCTGTCGGGGCGTGCACCGGACGTTTCGGCAAGGTGTCCGGTCTGCCGGTCCTGGCGCCGGTTTGTCCTGGGACTCCGGTTCACGTTGGCTTGGCTCCTTCTCTTGGCATCTCTTCACGGGGTTCGTACCTGAGGATGCATAATGTATTGGCATAAAGTAGCAAGCCATCCAAGGATGTATTAAAGTCACACGAGACAAGGAGCGAATTCACCTTAGCTTGTAGGTGCTTGGCTCGGGCAAGGGTCATCGGTCCACTTGGGGGACTTAGTGGAGTAGATGTAGGAGCGTCCGTAGGACGGGCTGCATCAGTGGATGTGGAGATGCAACTACTGTCAGACCGGTGCAGCATTCCATGTGGGAGTTGCATTCCTATGTGTTTTTGGGCCTTTTGACATATGGTTTGACACATGGAGTCTCTAGAGTCATTGCACGTGTTCTTTTCCAAACTACCTTGATCCACATGAGCACACACTCCCGTGGCTGTGGTGATGCAACTACTGTCACACCGGTGCACCATTCCATCTGGGATTTGCATTCCTATGTGTTTTTCGGCCTTCTGACACATGGTTTGACACATGGAGTCTCTAGAGTCATTGCATCTGTTCTTTTCCAAACTACCTTGATCCATATGAGCACACACACTCCAGTGAATGTGGTGATTCAACTACTGTCAGACCGGTGCACCATTCCATGTGGGAGTTGCATTCCAATTTGTTTTTGTGCCTTTTGACACATGGTTTGACACATGGTTTGACACATGTTGTCTCTAGAGTCATTGCATGTGTTCTTTTCCAAACCACCTTAATCTAGATAAGCACACACACTCCACTGGATGTGGTGATGTAACTACTGGCTTATTAGTGCACCATTCCATGTGTCAGTTGCATTGTTATGTGTTTTTGGGCCTTTTGACACATGGTTTCACACATGGAGTCTCTCGAGTCATTGCACGTGTTCTTTTCCAAACCACCTTGATCCACATGACCACACACTCCCGTGGCTGTGGTGATGCAACTACTGTCACACCGGTGCACCATTCCATGTGGGATTTGCATTCCTATGTGTTTTTCGGCCTTCTGACACATGGTTTAACACATGGAGTCTCTAGAGTCATTGCATCTGTTCTTTTCAAAACCACCTTGATCCATATGAGCACACACACTCCAGTGAATGTGGTGATTCAACTACTGTCTTACCGGTGCACCATTCCATGTGTCAGTTACATTCTTAGGTGTTTTTGGGCCTTTTGACACATGGTTTGACACATGTTGTATCTAGAGTCATTGCATGTGTTCTTTTCCAAACCACCTTGATCCAGATGAGGACACACTCCAATGGATTTGGTGATGTAACTACTGTCTTACAGGTGCACCATTCCATGTGCATGAGCACACACACTCTAGTGGATGTGGTGATGCAACTAGTGTCACACCGGTGCACCATTCCATGTGGTAGTTGCATTCCTATGTGTATTTGGGCCTTTTGAAACATGCTTTTACACATGGTGTCTGTTGTGTCATCGCATGTGTTATTTTCCAAACCACGTTGATCCACATGAGAACACAAACTCCAATGGGTGTGGTGATGTAATGATTTCACACTAGTGCACATTCCTATGTTTTTTGGGCCTTTGGACACATCATTTTTCCACATGGAGTCTCTGGAGTCATTACATGTGTTTTTTCCAAACCACTTTGATCCACATGAGCACACACACTCCAGTGGATGTGGTGATGCAACTTATGTCACACTGGTGCACCATTCCATGTGGCAGTTGCATTCCTCTGTGTGTTTTGGGCTTTTTGACACATGGTTTGACACATGGAGTCTCTGGAGTCATTGCGTGTGTTCTTTTCGAAACCACCTTGATCCATATGAGCACACACACTCCAGTGGATGTGGTGATGCAAGTACTGTCGGACCGGTGCACCATTCCATGTGGGAGTTGCATTCCTATGTGTTTTCGGGCCTTTTGGCACTTGGTTTGACACATGTTTTCTCTAGAGTCATTGCATGTGTTCTTTTCCAAACCACCTTGATCCTGATGAGGACACACTCCAATGAGTCACTTCGGGCGTGAGAAGACATTGCTCATGCTTGCTGATCACTTTTATTGGCCCAAGATGAGGCGTGATGTGTACATATTTGTGAGCCGGTGCATTATTTGCCACAAGTCGAAATCCAAGCTGAAGCCTCACGGTTTGTATACACCTCTCTCTGTATCTACTACTCCATGGGAAGACATTAGTATGGATTTTGTGCTAGGTCTACCTAAACCTCAAAGAGGTCATGATTCTATATTTGTGGTAGTGGATAGGTTCTCTAAGATGGCTCATTTTATTGCCTGCCACAAAAGCGACGATGCGTCACATGTTGCTAACCTGTTTTTCAGGGACATCGTGAGATTACATGGAGTCCCTAAGATGATTGTTTCTAACCGTGATGTTAAGTTCGTGAGCTACTTTTGGAAGACCTTATGGGGGAAGCTAGGAACGAAGTTGCTATTCAGTACTACATGCCATCCCCAAACAGATGGTCAAACGGAGGTGGTGAATCGAACATTGTCACAGCTGCTAAGGACTATGATAAAGAAGAATATGTGGGAGTGGGAAGAGTGTTTGCCACATGTTGAGTTTGCTTACAATAGGGTTGTGCATTCAACTACTCAGCTTTGTCCTTTCGAGGTGGTGTATGGCTTCAAGCCATTGATGCCACTTGATATGTTGCCTCTACCATTACATGAGAGAGATGATATGGAGGCATCAATACGTGCTGATTATGTGAAGAAAATTCATGAGAAGACTAGAGAGGTTATTGAGAAGAAAGGCAAGAACATTGCTGCTGCAAGGAATCAAGCAAGGAAGGAAGTATTGTTCAAGCCTGGAGACATGGTTTGGGTGCATTTGTGCAAGGACAGATTTCCACTACTTCGCAAGTCCAAGTTGAAGCCACATGGTGCTGGTACTTACAAGGTGCTAGCCAAAATTAACGATAATGCCTACTCAGTTGACATACCTATTGAGGAGTTTGGTGGAGTTAGCAACAGCTTCAACGTTGCTGATTTGTCACCATATGCTGGAGAAGACCTTGGAGCGTCGAGGTCGACGCCTTTTAAAGGAGGGAGATGATGAGGACGTCCCTACAGTTACACCTACCCCAATTGTTAATGAAGATGTGCCAATTGCAAAGAAGGATCAGTCCAATGAGATAAGGATTGGACCAATCACAAGAGCTCGTGCTAAGCTACTAGAACAACAGGTGAACTTGTTTCTTAATGAACCTAGTGTTTTAATTAATGAGAATTTTATACTACCTAAGTCTTTGAATTTTTGCATGATCAAGTACTGAGAAGAAGGCATAGCAAGGAGCGAGGAGCTAATGGAACTTGGCGTGTTGATCAATGAAGAATGCGCGAGGGAGGAGAGGGAGGAAGCGCAAGGAGCTGTCCAAGACGGAGATCAACAGTTGGAGGAACTTCTCTGCCGTGGTAGAAAAAAGCATCCGTTTTCTGCCACGGCAGGAAAAATGAGTCCGGCTCTGCCACGGCAGGCTGCCGCGGCAGAGATTCTGCCTAAAAGTCTTCCACGGCAAATACTTGAGGCCGAACCCCTTTGTGGGTTGGTTTGTACCCTAGTTGGGTGGGACCAACTCGGATCCCACCTTAGGCCGCCGCCTCCCAGACCCTTAAATAGTTGGGGGCACACTAGATTTAGTTTTGGGTAGACCACCTTAAAATATTTTGGAGTTGTTTCTTTCATAGAACCTTTGGAATTACCATGTGTTTGAATCTACCAACTATAATTGAGTGTGATCTGTTGTTCCATTGGGAATTAGTAGATTGCAATACTACCATTCGTGGTCACGGCTGTGTGCGCAAGATTGTGGTGTTGTGAATATCCTACAAGGTTCGAGAGCTGTAGCATTGGCATCAGGGATCGAGTGGGAGAGATCATAGCTACGCACTAGTTATCAATCATCCACCATACCATCGACAAGAGGTTGCTGAGAAGATCGGGCCACCCCATATCATCTTGGTATCAAATATCATCTTGGTGTTGCTGAGGGATCGACCTACGATATGTAATGATAAGTCTAAGGTTGTGTCAAATATCAATGAGATGCGCCCGCATCACCTAGCTTCGTGGAGTTCTAAAATTAGGCTTCACCTCCTCCTTCATGCCCATATCAACTGTCTTACCGGTGCACCATTCCATGTGGCAGTTGCATTCTTATGTGTTTTTGGGCCTTTAACACATGGTTTGACACATGGAGTCCCTGGAGTCATTGCATGTATTCTTTTCCAAACCACCTTGATCCACATGAGCACACACACTCCAGTGGATGTGGTGATGCAACTAGTGTCAAACCGGTGCACCATTCCATGTGGGAGTTGCATTCCTATGTGATTTTGGGCCTTTTGACACATGGTTTACCACGTGGAGTGTCTGGAGTCATTACATGTGGTTTTTACCTACCACCTTGATCGACATGACCACACATACACAAATGGCTGTAGTAATGCAACTTATATCACACCAGTGCACCATTCCATGGGAGATGCATTCGGTGTCTTTGGGCCTTTTGACACATGGTTTGACACCTTGAGGATCTGGAGTCATTGCGTGTGTTTTTCCCAAACCACCTTGATCCACATGAGCACACACACTCCAGTGGATGTGGTGATGCAACTTCTGTCACAATGGCACACCATTCCATATGGCAACTACATTCCTATGTGTGTTTTGGGCGTTTCAACACATGGTTTGACAAATGGCCTCTCTACAGTCATCGCGCGTGTTCTTTTCCAAACCACCTTGATCCATATAAGAAAACACACTCTAGTGGATGCGGTGATGCAACATATGTCACACTGGTGCACCATAGGGATGCAGTCCGTCAGTCCGCCGGACATGACGGACAACCGTATAATTAGTCTATGTTCTTAGTGTATGAACAAGCTGATGAGTACCTGTCATCAAAATTCAATTAACGGACAGGGTTTGATGTATACACGGACGTCCGACTACATCCCTAGTGCACCATTCCATGTGGCAGTTACATTCCTCTATGTGTTTTGGGCTTTTTGACACATAGTTTGACACATGGAGTCTCTAGAGTCATCGCATGTGTCCTTTTTGAAACCACCTTGATCCACATGTGCACACACACTCCAGTGGATGTGGTGATGCAACTACTATCTTACCTTTGCACCATTCCATGTGGGAGTTGCATTCCTAAGTGAATTTGGGCCTTTTGGCACATGGTTTGACACATGGAGTGATATGGGGTGGCCAACGTGGTCTAAACCCTAACTTGTGACGGCTACGGAGGTTTATATGAGGGCGGGGGCGTCCTCCCCTCTAAACGGGCCTAAAAAAGCCATAACTTGGCCCAAACTGACTCGGTTCGACTCAAACTGATACATACCGACCCATATATGGGTTCAGCCTTATTGGCACGCAGTCCAAACGTCGTGGAACACCTCAAACATGTAATTCTTGGTGCGCCATCTCTCTCTCTTGCTCATGCGTGATTTCCTTATTGCCTCCTAGTGCGCATGCCTCCCGCTCCTCCCTCGCGCACTTATTGATATTGGAAATCAGCGCTTGTCCTTCTTGCTGCAACTCTCCTCCTCCTCGCACAATGCTTGTGTTATCAATAAACCTGATCATACAAAGATGCATAGACTTAGGTAGTATAAATTTCTCATTAAGTAAAACATCAGGTTCAATTAAGAATGAATTCACCTGATAGTCATTATTGATTTGACTCAATATTTCCTTCTAGTTCAGGCAGTTAGAATCATCATAATCCATGTATATATCCTCATCATCCTCCCTTTCTTCATGAAAAGCCGTCCTCGGCTTTGGGTAAGCTGAAAGTGGGAGAAACAAAAGGAACAACGTGTACGCAAAGTATATGTATATATAACATGTTGTATTATTGTTGTTCACATGAAAAGTATGTCCAGTATACATCAAGCAACTTAAATTGCAGGTATAAGTGAAGTACAAAGAATCATGATCATGGTGAAAAACAACTAAATAGATAGTCATGTTCTTCAATATTAAATTCAGTTTTCTCAAAGAAGATCTATGATTAAATTTGTGAACAAGATCAAACCAATTCAATATGTCTGAAAACCAAATTGAATCATGACATGCTTCAACTGCGCTACTCTGATTATTATGAACATGATCATGTTGTCCAGTATGTAAAATGCAACTCAATTTGCAAATATCAAGGAAGTCTAAAGTAGTAACAAAACTAGACAAAGACTTTTGGGACAAACATAGTGAATATGAAAACTTGGGTCCTATTCTAGCAAGATTAGAACAATCCAACATTGGTAAAATTACTTGTGTTGGTTGCAATATATCAACTAGACCAGAATGTATTTCCATAATATCTGGAACATGAGCTATTGTCCCATAGCAAACATTTTGTGATGTATGGCTGAAAACAACATGTTTCAGTTCAGCGATTCTATCACAAGTAATGCATATGTGATCCACAAGAAAAATTTCATGCATGCTATATTCACCAATCAGATTGAAAGTGAAACAAGGAGAATATGTGCTAGAATTCAGAAATGAAATTTCAGAAATCTTATCCATAGCACAACTCATACTCATAGGTTCATTTAGCATGATGGAATACACAACATCAGCAGGTGGTATTCGAGCAAGTATTTCCTTATGTGTTATCAGTACCACATGATCAAAATTTGAATTTGGTAAACTATCACATGGTGCTGAAACAGTAGTGCAAGGCAAATCACAAGGAGGCTTCAGTAAAGGAATAGACTCACAATATGTCGCACATGTTGGCTGAAGCTCCAAAACAGTACCAATGTCATCAACAATCTCCTCAGTTGTAGTAGGTACTAAAACATCCGCCGCAAGTGACAATGCACAGTCCGACGATGTAGGTTGTAAAATAGATTGCTCCCTTTCTTCAAAAGCAACCTGCGTAGCACAAGAAACAATACCAGGAGTAGAGATGATTACATTAGTAGAAATATCCTCACATGTATTAGCATCTACTGCACTGATGTTTTCTTTTTCTCTCATACTCTTAGAATGGATGCTCTCAACCTCACGTTTAGTGGAATCACACAGCTCACTTTTGATAACACTCTCACTCAGCTTGGCTATGTGGCTCTCATTCTCACGTGGGTTGTAAAGCACACCGTGTTTAAGATGACAAATAATAGAATTGTCACCGTTCATCATGACCTTCTACTTAGCAGACAAACTGAACTCTTTTGTCCTCTCCTTGCGAAGAAGATGATACTCATGAAATTTGTCGGCTGAAATCCTGAGCATAACACGCCTCTTCATGTTCCATTTGAAAGAAATCCTTCCAACAACAGGACATATTTGAGCGTCAAACCTTCTACTCCAAGGTTCTCCCAATAGTATGTGACAAGAATCAAGTGGTATAGGAGATACATCACAGCAATCTCAGTATGCTCTTTAAAAGTCATAGGAACATCAGCGGTGTGTGAAATCAACAATATGCCATATGATGAATGCAAGAGATATGGCACCGCACGGGCACATGTGGGTAGCTACAACTTTTGTACAACTTCAATGCTGATCAAATTAATAGTAGAGTTACTATCAATGGTAATGGAAGCACATCGCTCACCAATCATCACACTATGGTGAAAAAGACCATCACCATCAAAAATACTGTGTTCTTCCTTCCAAAAAGTTCCACTACAACGCCAATTGTCGATGAATTTGTAACTGTACGTCTCCACATTATTTGTAACATTACCTGCCTCCATTTTCTGCATCATATCAACACTACTAGAAGACATGATTAGTACATTAGTGCACAAATCAAAATCAGTATGGTGGAAACTCTCACAACTCACTCACAACTGATAAGAAAGGAGATCTTACCGTTCCAAAGTGAATAGAGATGCTCTACCAAACGTAATCAAAGACTGATGCACTGAAGTGATGAAGTGAATATCAAAGGTATAGAGAACAATCACAGGGCACACAGGTTATTTATGGTGGAGCTATAGGTATGGTATCCTATCCACACCGCAAACAAGTCCTAGTGTTGATCGTATGAAATAGACCCACGGAAACACACACGGTGGAGATAAATGGGGCAATTGCAACTATGAAAATGAGCTCAAAAAGTAAGGTATGTCGGAGGAATGCTCGTGTTGCAATGCACAAGGAGAGACGCTAGCAATGTCTCAACGAAACGGGCACAAGATTGCTAACTGAGCAGCCCGCAGAGCACTAATCATGCTAGTCTCGTAGGATAGTTTTAGACACAAAGAAAGGCTTACTAAGGCTCACAAGGATAGGTACGCTATGTGGACTCAGTAAAAAAATAAACAAAAAAGAAAAAAAATTGACCTGAGAATTGGTCTCTGCCACGGCAGAAAAACGGCCTAAAATCCTGCCGCGGCAGGAGGTCGGAAGACACAAAAAATTCTCGTATGAGGGCAGACCTGTCTGTGGTAAGGCGACCGTCCAAATATTTTTTTTGTCACGCTGGAGCACAGACCTGTCTGCGGTCAGGCGTGACGCAGCGAGCCGATTTTTTTTTGTTATTCCGACTCGCCAAGTAGTACACAACTAGGACTCTTTACTTGGATCAGATCTGACTTGATGGTAGCGGAAAAAGATGGTGGAAAACAACTAGAACAACTAGAAAACAAATCTACGAAGAACATATCTAAATCTAATCTAATAGAGGAACGCGACCAGCAACTATTACTCGAATACGATGTAATCTAGGCTATGGCAACTCTTTTTGTGGGGCTTTTTCTGTATAGGATGAAAAACACTCTAATCTATGGATGGATTGTGGATTGCTTACCGAGGCAATGAGGAAATCTGAAACCAGGATGATAATGCTCACCGAGTATACCCAGCGCTCTGATACCAAGATGATATGGGGTGGCCCGATCTTCTCAGCAAGCTCTTGTCGATGGTGATGGTGGATGATAGATAACTAGTGCGTAGCTATGATCTCTCCCGCTCGATCCCTGATGCCAGCGCAACAGATCTCGAACCTTGTAGGATATTCACAACACCACACTCTTGCGCACGCAGCCGTGACCACGAATGGTAGTATGCAATCTACTAATTCCCAATGGAACAACAGATCACACTCAATTATAGTTGGCAGATTCAAACACAGGGTAATTCCAGAGGTTCTATGAAAGAAACAACTCCAAAATATTTTAACGTGGTCTAAATCCTAACTTGTGATGGCTACGGAGGTTTATATGAGGGCTGGGGCGTCCTCCCCTCTAAACGGGCCTAAAAACAGCCATAACTTGGCCCAAACTGACTCGGTTCGACTCAAACTGATACATACCGACCCATATATGAGTTCGGCCTTATTGGCACGCAGTCCAAACGTCGTGGAACACCTCAAACATGTAATTCTTGGTGCGCCATCTCTCTCTCTCTTGCTCATACGTGATTTCCTTATTGCCTCCTAGTGCGCATGCCTCCCGCTCCTTCCTCGCGCACTTGTTGATATTGGAAATCAGCGCTTGTCCTTCTTGCTGCAACTCTCCTCCTCCTCGCGCAACGCTTGTGTTATCAATAAACCTAATCATACAAAGATGCATAGACTTAGGTAGTATAAAATTCTCATTAAGTAAAACATCAGGTTCAATTAATAATGAATTCACCTGATAGTCATTATTGATTTGACTCAATATTACCTTCCAGTTCAGGCAGTCAGAATCATCATAATCCATGTATATATCCTCATCATGGAGTCTCTTGAGTCATTGCATGTATTGTTTTCCAAACCACGTTGATCCACATGGGCACACACACTCTAATGGGTGTGGTGAAGCGACTTTTCTCACACTGGTGCACCATTCCATGTGGGAGTTGCATTCCTACGTGTTTTTGGCCTTTTGACACATGGTTTGCCACATGGAGTGTCTGGAGTCATTGCATGTGTTTTTTCCAAACCACCGTGATCCACATGACCACACGTACTCGAATGGATATGGTAGTTCAACTTATATCACACTAATGCACCATTCCATGTGGGAGATGCGTTCCAAGGGGTCTTTGGGCCTTTTGACACATGGTTTGACACATTGAGGCTCTGGAGTCATTGCGTGTGTTTTTTCCAAACCACCTAGATCCACATGAGCACACACACTCTAGTGGATGTGGTGATGCATCTTCCATCACACTAGCACACCATTCCATGTGGCAGTTGCATTCCTATGTGTGTTTTGGGCCTTTCAACACATGGTTTGACACATGGACTCTCTACAGTAATTGCATGTGTTCTTTTCCAAACCACCTTGATCCATATAAGAAAACACACTCCAGTGGATGTGGTCATGCAACATTTGTCACACTGGTGCACAATTCCATGTGGTAGTTTCATTCCAAGGTGTTTTTTGGCCTTTTAACACATGGTTTGACACATGGAGTATTTGGAGTCATTGCATGTGTTCTTTTCCAAACCACCTTGATCCACATGAGCACACACACTCTAGTGGATGTGGTGATCCAACTACTATCAGACCGGTGCACGATTCCATGTCACGGTTGCATTCCTTTGTGTTTTTGGGCCTTTTAACATATCGTTTGACACATGGAGTCTCCAGAGTCATTGCATGTGTTCTTTTCCAAACCACCTTGATCTAGATGAGCACACACACTCCAGTGGATGTGGTGATGCAACTACTATCTTACCGGTGCACCATTCCATGTGGCAGTTGCATTCTTATGTGCTTTTGGGTATTTTGACATATGGTTTGACACATGGAGTCTCTGGAGTCATTGCACGTGTTCCTGTCCAAACCACCTTGATCCACATGAGCACACACATTCTAGTGGATGTGGTGATGCAGCTACTGTCACACCGGTGCACCATTCCATGTGGGAGTTGCATTCCTATGAGTTTTTGGGCCTTTTGACACATGGTGTGACACATGGAGTCTCTAGAGTCATTGCATGTGTTATTTTCCAAACCACCTTGATCCATATGAGCACACACACTCCAGTGGATGTAGTGATGCAACTACTATCTTACTGGTGCACCATTCCATGTCGTAGTTGCATTCCTTTGTGTTTTGGGGCCTTTTGACACATGGTTTGACACATGGAGTCTCTAGAGTCATTGCATGTGTATTTTCCAAACCACCTTGATCCACATGACCACACCTATTCGAATGGCTATGGTAATGCAACTTAAATCACACTAGTGCACCATTCCATGTGGGAGATGCATTCCAAGGTGTCTTTGGGCCTTTTGTGATATGGGGTGGCCCGATCTTCTCAGCAAGAACTTGTCGATGGTGTTGGTGGATGATAAATAACTAGCCTGTAGCTATGAACTCTCCCGCTCGATCCCTGATGCCAATGCAACAGCTCTCAAACCATGTAGGATATTCACAACACCATGCTGTTGCGCACGCAGCTGTGACCACGAACGGTAGTATGCAATCTACTAATTCCCATCGGAACAACAGATCACACTCAATTATAGTTGGTAGATTCGAACACAGGGTAATTGTTGAGGGCAAACCTCTAGGGTGGCCCGATCTTTCACGATTCCCTTTCAATCGAGGGTGGAGTGCGGGGGAAGGAGGAAAGGTTGAACACGACGAACACACGCACGAAGAACGCGATGAACACACACACACAAAACCACGATAAACACCAATAGCTCACGCCGGCGGTGACCGGTCCGGTGCAATCCCTAGGATCGGCGTCAGGCGGAGGACTCTCTCTCGAACCGGCACAACGAGATGGGAGACTCGTTGAGATCTTGATGTCTAGGCAAAAGGACTCCGATGCCTAGGCCTTGTACCACGGGGAGGCACGATGGAAACTCCAATGAGGTTTGGTGATATTGGTGCTACTTAATCAAGGAGCACGAGGCAAGAATTAGATAGATCCACAAAGGGGTTTCCACTAATTCCAATAGCATGCCTAGGGTTTACAATGGAGGTGGGGGTCTATATATAGGCCAGCCACTTAAACAGGGGTACTTTAGGAATAAAAGACAAGTTCTGGACGGACTAAGGGTATATGGGCCGAAGGCCCAAAGGCCTTTTCATGCCTGGCGACGGTCGGACCGGAGATTCCGGTGTGGTGGACCGCAGACTCCGGTCTAGGCCGGAGATTCCGGTGTAGCCTCCAGACCAGCCTCGAGAGGGGCCTTCAGATTGTCCCAAGGCCTGGTGCAGGGGGTCAGACCGAGAGAGGGCCGGAGTCTCCGGATGCATAGAGTAGTTGCATGAAGTAGCACACCATCCAAGGAGGTATCAAATTGGCACGAGGAGAGGAGCGAGTTCACCTTAGCTTGGAGGAGTTTGACTCGGGCACGAGTCATGGGTCCACTTGGGGGACTTGTTGGTGCAGATGTAGAAGCGTCCGTAGGACGGGCTGGATCAGCTCCCCCATTGGGAAATAGTCATCCTCGACTCTTCATGGATATCATCTTGAACATCTCCATGGTAGGGTGAGAGATCCTTGACATTGAATGTATTGCTTGCAAGGTACTTGGAGGTCGGTATGTCGATGATGTAGGCGTTGTTGTAGATTCTTTTGAGGACCTTGAAGGGACCATCTCCTCTTGGCTTGAGCTTGGAGTCGCGTTCCTTGGGGAAGCGGTCTTTGCTTAGGTGTATCCACACAAGGTCACCTTCTTCAAAGATCATCTCCTTCTTGTCCTTGTTTAACATTGAAGCTTGGCGAAGGACTTGTTGTTCGATAGTAGCTCTTGTTTCTTCATGAAGTTTCTTCATAGCTTGTGCGCGTTTCTCGACGTCCATGTCTGTGCGCTCATGGAGAGGTAGTGGTAGGATGTCGAGCGCGGTGAGGGGCTCGAAACCATAGACGATCATGAATGGACTCATATTGGTTGTTGAGTGCTTAGCATGGTTGTAGGCGAACTCGGCGTGTGGGATGCATTCCTCCCAATCCTTCAAGTTCTTCTTGATCAACACACGAAGGAGAGTCCCGAGGCTTTGGTTGACATCTTCGGTTTGGCCATCAATTTGGGGATGCGATGCGGATGAGAAGAGGAGCTTGACGCCGAGCTTGGCCATGAGGGTCTTCCATAAGTAGCTCATGAATTTGACGTCGCGATCGTAGACGATTGTCCATGGCACACCGTGAAGACGGACGATTTCCCTGAAAAACAAATTTGCAACATGTGAAGCATCGTCGGTCTTATGGCACGGTATGAAGTGTGCCATTTTGGAAAAGCGATCCACAACAACAAATATAGAATTATGACCATGCTTAGATCTAGGCAATCCTAACACGAAATCCATGCTAATGTCGGACCAAGGTGTATGAGGAATAAGGCAGTGGCATATAAAAACAATAAGGGTTAGCTTGCGACTTAGCTTGAACACATGCCGTGCATCGTTAAACGTAGCGCTCCACGTCACGCTTCATCTTTGGACAAAAGTAGTGATTGGAGAGCATGTCCAATGTCTTGTCACGGCCAAAGTGACCCATGAGGCCTCCACCATGAGATTCTTGGAGAAGCAAAAGTTGAGGCGACGACTTCGGGATGCATAGTTTGTTTTGTTTAAATAGAAATCCCTTATGCAAATAGAAATCAACAACTCCTTTGTCATTTGAGCACTTTGCGAAAATTGGTTCAAAGAACGGGTCGGAAGCATACAAAGATTTTATTTCCTCAAGACCCAACACGTTGATTTCAAGTCTCGTAAGAAGGCTTGTGTGTTTGCGAGACAAAGCGTCCGCAACTACATTATCTTTGCCCTTCTTATACTTGACAATGTATGGAAAAGACTCCATGAACTCAACCCACTTAGCGTGTCTCTTGCTCAAGTTATCTTGGCCTTTGAGATATTTCAACGACTCGTGGTCGGAATATATGATAAATTCCTTGGGCCAAAGGTAGTGTTGCCAAACTTGAAGGACACGAACTAAGGCAAAAAGCTCTTTGTCATAAATTGGATAATTAAGGCGAGCACCATCGATTTTCTCGCTATGGTATGCTATAGGACGTCCGTTTTGCATAAGGACTCCTCCAATGCCAATACCACTAGCATCACACTCTATCTCAAAAGTTTTTGTGAAATCCGGTAACGCAAGGAGAGGTGCTTCGGTGAGCCTATTTTTAAGTTCATCAAAAGTTTTTGTTGTGAGTTGCCCCACACGAAGCCTTTTAAAGGGGGGAGATGATGAGGACGTCCCTACAGTTACACCTACCCCAATTGTTAATGAAGATGTTCCAATTGCAAAGAAGGATCAATCCAATGAGATAAGGATTGGACCAATCACAAGAGCTCGTGCTAAGCTACTAGAACAACAGGTGAACTTGTTTCTTAATGAACCTAGTGTTTTAATTAATGAGAATTTTATACTACCTAATTCTTTCAATTATTGCATGATCAGGTACTTAGGAGAAGAAGGCATAGCAAGGAGCGAGGAGCGAATGGAACATGGTGTGTTGATCAATGAAGAATGCGCGAGGGAGGAGAGGGAGGAAGCGCAAGCAGCTGTCCAAGACGAAGATCAACAGTTGGAGGAACTTCTCTGCCGTGGCAGAAAAAAGCATCCGTTTTCTGCTACGGCAGGAAAAATGAGTCCGGCTCTGCCACGGCAGGCTGCCGCGGCAGAGATTCTGCCTGAAAGTCTTCCACGGCAAATACTTGAGGCCGAACCCCTTTGTGGGTCGGTTTGTACCCTAGGTGAGTTGCCCCACACGAAGGTGACATTCTTGTGAGTTGCCCCACACGAAGGTGACATTCTTTTTGAAAAGTCTTTCACAAAGCGACAATAGAAACCGGCCAACCCATGACAATTCGGAGTTCACTCACATTTGTTGGGATGGACCAATCCCGTATGTCATTTACCTTGGAAACATCAACTTCAATTCCCTTCGAAGGAACGACAAATCCAAGAAAAGTCAACTTGTCTTTAGCAAAAGTGCACTTGGGAAGATTAGAATAAAGCTTTTCATGTCAAAGGATTTGCAAAACTTCCTTGACATGTGTTATATGGTCCTCAAGTGATTTCCTATAAACAAGAATATCATCGAAATAGACAACAACACTTTTTCCAATGAGAGAACGCAAGATGTGATTCATAAGGCGCATGAAGGTGGATGGGACGTTCGATAAGCCAAAGGGCATAACCAACCACCATTCATAGAGACCAAGTTTGGTCTTGAAGGCGGTTTTCCACTCATCACCTTCGGCCATGCGTATTTGATGGTAACCACTACAAAGATCATTTTCGAAAAAATAGGGGCTCCGCACAACTCATCAAGCATGTCATCGAGACGTGGTATGGGATGTCGATAACGCACGGTGATAGCATTGATTGGACGGCAGTCCATGCATAACCGTAACGTATCATCCGTCTTTGGAACAAGAATCACGGGTACGGCACTTGGGCTAATTCTAATTTAGATCAAACCTTTGGAGACGAGTTGGTTGATTTGACGTTCAATCTCCTTTGTCTCCTCCGGGTTCATGCGGTAAGCGGCGCGGTTGGGAAGTGGTGCACCGAGAATGTGGTGATTCAACTACTGTCACACCGGTGCATCATTCCATGTGGGAGTTGCATTCCAATTTGTTTTTGGGCCTTTTGACACATGGTTTGACACATGTTGTATCTAGAGTCATTGCATGTGTTCTTTTCCAAACCACCTTGATCCAGATGAGGACACACTCCAATGGATTTGGTGATGCAACTACTGTCTTACCGGTGCACCATTCCATGTGTTAGTTACATTCTTAGGTGTTTTTGGGCCTTTTGACACATGGTTTGGCACATGGAGTCCTTCGAGTCATTGCACGTGTTATTTTCCAAACCACCTTGATCTACATGAGCACATACACTCTAGTGGATGTGGTGATGCAACTAGTGTCACACCGGTGCACCATTCCATGTGGTAGTTGCATTCCTATGTGTATTTGGGCCATATGAAACATGCTTTTACACATGGAGTCTGTGGAGTCATTGCATGTGTTATTTTCGAAACGACGTTGATCCACATGAGAACACACACTCCAATGGGTGTGGTGATGCAATGTTTTCACACTAGTGCACATTCCTATGTTTTTTGGGCCATCGGACACATCGTTTTTCCACATGGAGTCTCTGGAGTCATTACATGTGTTTTTTCCAAACCACTTTGATCCACATGAGCACACACATTCCAATGGATGTGGTGATGCAACTTATGTCACACTGGTGCACCATTCCATGTGGCAGTTGCATTCCTCTGTGTGTTTTGGGCTTTTTGACACATGGTTTGACACATGGAGTCTCTGAGTCATTGCATGTGTTCTTTTCCAAACCACCTTGATCCATATGAGCACACACACTCTAGTGGATGTGGTGATGCAAGTACTGTCAGACCGGTGCACCATTCCATGTGGGAGTTGCATTCCTATGTGTTTTTGGGCCTTTTGACACATGGTTTGACACATGTTTTCTCTAGAGTCGTTGCATGTGTTGTTTTCCAAACCACCTTGATCCTGATGATGACACACTCCAATGGGTCACTTCGGACGTGAGAAGACATTGCTCATGCTTGCTGATCACTTTTATTGGCCCAATATGAGGCGTGATGTGTACAGATTTGTGAGCGGGTGCATTATTTGCCACAAGTCGAAATCCAAGCTGAAGCCTCACGGTTTGTATACTACTCCATGGGAAGACATTAGTATGGATTTTGTGCTAGGTCTACCTAAAACTCAGAGAGGTCATGATTCTATATTTGTGGTAGTGGATACGTTCTCTAAGATGGCTCATTTTATTGCCTGCCACAAAAGCGACGATGCGTCACATGTTGCTAACCTGTTTTTCAGGGACATCGTGAGATTACATGGAGTACCTAAGATGATTGTTTCTAACCGTGATGTGAAGTTCATGAGCTACTTTTGGAAGACCTTATGGGGGAAGCTAGGAACGAAGTTGCTATTCAGTACTACATGCCATCCCCAAACAGATGGTCAAACGGAGGTGGTGAATCGAACATTGTCACAGCTGTTAAGGACTATGATAAAGAAGAATCTGTGGGAGTGGGAACAGTGTTTTCCACATGTTGAGTTTGCTTACAATAGGGTTGTGCATTCAACTACTCAGCTTTGTCCTTTTGAGGTGGTGTATGGCTTCAAGACATTGGCGCCACTTGATATGTTGCCTCTACCATTACATGAGAGAGTTGATATGGAGGCATCAATACGTGCTGATTATGTGAAGAAAATTCATGAGAAGACTAGAGAGGCTATTGAGAAGAAAGGCAAGAACATTGCTTCTGCAAGGAATCAAGCAAGGAAGGAAGTATTGTTCAAGCCTAGAGACATGGTTTGGGTGCATTTGTGCAAGGACAGATTTCCACTACTTCGCAAGTCCAAGTTGAAGCCACATGGTGCTGGTCCTTACAAGGTGCTAGCCAAAATTAATGATAATGCCTACTCAGTTGACATACCTATTGAGGAGTTTGGTGGAGTTAGCAACAGCTTCAACGTTGCTGATTTGTCACCATATGCTGGAGAAGACCTTGGAGCGTCGAGGGCGACGCCTTTTAAAGGGGGGAGATGATGAGGACGTCCCTACAGTTACACCTACCCCAATTGTTAATGAAGATGTTCCAATTGCAAAGAAGGATCAATCCAATGAGATAAGGATTGGACCAATCACAAGAGCTCGTGCTAAGCTACTAGAACAACAGGTGAACTTGTTTCTTAATGAACCTAGTGTTTTAATTAATGAGAATTTTATACTACCTAATTCTTTCAATTATTGCATGATCAGGTACTTAGGAGAAGAAGGCATAGCAAGGAGCGAGGAGCGAATGGAACATGGTGTGTTGATCAATGAAGAATGCGCGAGGGAGGAGAGGGAGGAAGCGCAAGCAGCTGTCCAAGACGAAGATCAACAGTTGGAGGAACTTCTCTGCCGTGGCAGAAAAAAGCATCCGTTTTCTGCTACGGCAGGAAAAATGAGTCCGGCTCTGCCACGGCAGGCTGCCGCGGCAGAGATTCTGCCTGAAAGTCTTCCACGGCAAATACTTGAGGCCGAACCCCTTTGTGGGTCGGTTTGTACCCTAGGTGGGTGGGACCAACTCAGATCCCACCTTAGGCCACCGCCTCCCAGACCCTTAAATAGATGGGGGCACACTAGATTTAGTTTTCGGGAGACCACGTTTGTTGAGGGCAAACCTCTAGGGTGGCCCGATCTTTCACGATTCCCTTTCAAATCGAGGATGGAGTGCGGGGAAAGGAGGGAGGGATGAACACAACGAACACACGCACGAAGAACGCGATGAACACACACACGCAAAACCACGATAAACACCAATAGCTCACGCCGGCGGTGACCGGTCCAGCGCAATCCCTAGGATCGGCGTCGGGCGGAGGACTCTCTCTCAAACCGACACAGCGAGATGGGAGACTCGGTGAGATCTTGACGTCTAGGCAAAGGGACACCGATGCCTAGGCCTTGTACAACGCGGAGGCACGATGCAAGCTCCAACGAGGTTTGGGGATATTGGTGCTCCTTAGTCAAGGAGCATGAGGCAAGAACTAGATAGATCCACAAAGGGGTTTCCACTAATTCCAATATCAAGCCTAGGGTTTACAATGGAGGTGGGGGTCTATATATAGGCCAGCCACAAGTTCAGGGGTAATTCAGGCATTAAAGTAGAGTTCTGGGCGAAGTAGAGGGGTACATGGGCCGAAGGGCCCAGCTAGGCACGCAGGCCCATCACTTGGGCCGGACACTCCGGGGCGAGTGAGCCGGATAGTCCGGGGAGGCCGAACAGTCCGGGTCAGATCGACCGGACAGTCCGGTGTGCCCAGACACTCTGGGAAGTATCCGGGCAGTGTCCGATTCGACCTTCTGATTGTCCACGCCAGGTCCAGGCTCGGACAGGCCGGACACTCCGGCTGAGTTGGGCCGGACACTCCGGCGTGGCCGGACACTCCGGCTGGATTCGGCCAGACACTCCGGCTCTTGCAGCTTCAGGCCTGGTGCAGCTTCTGGGCTCGTGGGTCGACACGGTGGGGGCTCGTACCTGATGATGCACAAAGTAGTGGTATGAGGTAGCACGCCATCCAAGGAGGTATCGAATTGGCACGAAGAGAGGAGCGAGTTCACCTTAGCTTGGAGGAGTTTGGCTCGGGCACGAGTCATGGGTCCACTTGGGGGACTTGTTGGTGTAGATGTAGAAGCGTCCGTAGGACGGGTTGCATCAGCTCCCCCCCTGGGAAAGAGTCGTCCTCGACTCTTCATGGATATCATCTTGAACATCTCCATGGTAGGGTGCGAGATCCTTGACATTGAATGTATTGCTTGCAAGGTACTTGGAGGTCGGTATGTCGATGATGTAGGCGTTGTTGTTGATTCTTTTGAGGACCTTGAAGGGACCATCTCCTCTTGGCTTGAGCTTGGAGTCACGATCCTTGGGGAAGCGGTCCTTGGTTAGGTGTATCCACACAAGGTCACCTTCTTCAAATATCATCTTCTTCTTGTCCTTGTTTAACCTTGAAGCTTGGTGAAGGACTTGTTGTTCGATAGTTGCTCTTTTTTCATCATGAAGCTTCTTCATAGCTTGTGCAAGCTTCTCGACGTCCATGTTTGTGCGCTCCTGGAGAGGTAGTGGTAGGATGTCGAGCGCGGTGAGGGGCTCGAAACCATAGACGATCATGAATGCACTCATCTTGGTTGTTGAGTGCTTGGCTCCATTGTAGGTGAACTCGGCATGTGGAATGCATTCCTCCCAATCCTTCAAGTTTTTCTTGATCAACACACGAAGGAGAGTTCCGAGGCTTCGGTTGACAACTTCGGTTTGGCCATCAGTTTGAGGATGTGATGCGGATGAAAAGAGGAGCTTGACGTCGAGCTTGTCCATGAGGGTCTTCCACAAGTAGCTCATGAATTTGACGTCGCGGTCAGAGACGATTGTCCTTGGCACACCGTGAAGACGGACAATTTCCCTGAAAAACAGATTTGCAACATGTGAAGCATCGTCGGTCTTATGCCACGGTATGAAATGTGCCATCTTGGAAAAACGATCCACAACAACAAATATAGAATCATGACCATGCTTAGATCTAGGCAATCCTAACACGAAATCCATGCTAATGTCGGACCAAGGTGTATGAGGAATAGGCAATGGCATATAAAGACCATAGGGATTAGCTTGCGACTTAGCTTGAACACATGTCGTGCATCGTTGAACGTAGTGCTCCACGTCACGCTTCATCTTGGGCCAAAAGTAGTGATTGGAGAGCATGTCCAATGTCTTGTCACGACCAAAGTGACCCATAAGGCCTCCACCATGAGATTCTTCGATAAGCAAAAGTTGAAGCGACGACTTCAGAATGCATAGCTTGTTTTGTTTAAAAAGAAAGCCCTTATGCAAATACAAATCATCAACTCCTTTGTCATTGGAGCACTTTGCGAAAATTGGTTCAAAGAACGGATCGGAAGCATACAAAGATTTTATTTTCTCAAGACCCAACACGTTGATTTCAAGTCTCGTAAGAAGGCTTGTATGTTTGCGAGACAATGCGTCCGCAACTACATTATGTTTGCCCTTCTTATACTTGACAATGTACGGAAAAGACTCCATGAACTCAACCCACTTAGCGTATCTCTTGCTCAAGTTAGCTTGGCCTTTGAGATATTTCAACGACTCATGGTCGGAATGTATGATAAATTCCTTCGGCCAAAGTAGTGTTGCCAAACTTGAAGGACACGAACTAAGGCAACAAGCTCTTTTTCATAAATCGGATAGTTAAGGCGAGCACCATCAAGTTTTTCGCTATGGTAGGCTATAGGACGTCCGTTTTGCATAAGGACTCCTCCAATGCCAATACCACTAGCATCACACTCTATCTCAAAAGTTTTTGTGAAATCCGGTAAAGCAAGAAGAGGTGCTTCGGTGAGCCTCTTTTTAAGTTCATCAAAAGCTTTTTGTTGTGCTTTGCCCCACACGAAGGTGACATTCTTTTTGGTCAATTCATTAAGGGGACAATCAATGGTTGAAAAGTCTTTCACAAAGCGACGATAGAAACCGGCCAACCCATGAAAACTTCGGAGTTCACTCCCATTTGTTGGTATGGGCCAATCTCGTATGTCCTTTACCTTGGAAACATCAACTTCAATTCCCTTCGAAGAAACGACAAATCCAAGAAAAATCAACTTGTCTTTAGCAAAAGTGCACTTGGGAAGATTAGCATAAAGCTTTTCATGTCGAAGGATTTGCAAAACTTCCTTGACATGTGTTATATGGTCCTCAAGTGATTTGCTATAAACAAGAATATCATCGAAATAAACAACAACACTTTTTCCAATGAGAGAACGCAAGATGTGAATCATAAGACGCATGAAGGTGGATGGGGCATTTGATAAACCAAAGGGCATAACCAACCATTCATTGAGACCAAGTTTGGTCTTGAAGGCGGTTTTCCACTCATCACCTTCAGCCATGCGTATTTGATGGTAACCACTACGGAGATCAATTTTCGAAAAAATAGTGGCTCCACACAACTCATCAAGGAAGTCATCGAGACGTGGTATGGGATGTCGATAACGCACGGTGATTGCATTGATTGGACGGCAGTCCATGCATAACCATAACGTATCATCCGTCTTTGGGACAAGAATCACGGGTATGGCACTTGGACTAGTGCTAACTTGGATCAAACCTTTGGAGACGAGTTGGTTGATTTGACGTTTGATCTCCTTTGTCTCCTCCGGGTTCGTGCGGTAAGCGGCGCGGTTTGGAAGTGGTGCACCGGGGATGAGGTCGATGCGATGTTCAATGCCGCGAAGAGGAGGTAGTCCATGTGGAAGCTCTTCGGGAAACACATCCGTGAATTCCTGCAAAACACTCATCAAAGATGGAGGAACATTGGTTAATTCGTTAGTTCCTTGCGCTAGTCCCTTGCAAAGGAGGACATAGTGCAAGATGGATGGGTTGTTCCGAACATCTCTCATCTCACTTTTGGTGGCAAGGAGAACACTCTTCGTTTTTCCACTCGAATTTGGCTTGTGGCTCTCACTCACTATGAGGTGGTTCTCTCTCTCACCGCTCTTCCCACAAGTAGGTGTTGTGCTTTGCGCCCTCGCTAAAGCCTTTGCATTGTCCGCAATTATTTGGCTAGGAGTCTTCGGTTGCAAAACACATGTTTTGTTGAGCCATTTGAAGGTGTATATATTGGTGCGACCATCATGTTGAGCAGCCTTGTCAAATTGCCATGGTCGACCAAGAAGCATGTGGCAAACTGTCATAGGAACCACATCACACTCCACCGTATCTTTGTAAGGACCAATGGCGAAGGAGACCGATACGGTATGCTTGATCTTCACGGACCCTTGGTCACTTAGCCATTTCACGTGGTAGGGGGTGCTTGTGTGGATGGAGGGTGAGGTCGAGCTTTTCACACAACTCGGTGCTAGCAAGGTTGTGGCAACTCCCTCCGTCAATGATCACGTTGATAGATTTGCCATTGATGCCGGCTCGTGTTTGGAAGATATTGGAGCATTGGTCTTCATGCTCTTGTTCTTGAGTGGTCAAGATCCTTGTGACGACAAGCGATGGACTTGCGTCATGCTCGCACATGAGGAGTTCTTGATCAACTTCCACTCGTTGCCTTGCCATTGCTTCCTTGACACGGGCATCAAACTCATCTTCACTCAAGTACTCTTCATCACCATTGTCATGGATGAACAAGACTTTCTTGTTTCCACATTCGGCCAACTTGTGTCCTTTACCTCCACACTTGTAGCATTCACCATTGAAAGGTGTATCACTTTTTGCATGCTTGCCATTTGGTGGTAGTTTTCCTTGAGGAAGTGTGGGTTTTAAGGAAGGCTTGGAGGTACTTGAGTAGCTACCATTGAAAGTTGTTGGTGTAGGGGTTGAAGCTTGCTTGTAGGTGAAGTACGTCTTGGGCTTGTTGTACTTGATATCCTCTTGCACTTGACGTTCAGCCTTTGTTGCAATGTGCACAAGCTCAACCATGGTGTTATATGTTTGGAACTCGACGATGCGCTTGATTGGGTGATTCAAGCCAATAAGGAAACGTGCCATTGTTTGCTCCATGCGCTCATCAATGTTGGCGCGAATCAAGTTGAGTTCCATTTCCTTGAAGTACTCTTCCACAGTCTTTGTCCCTTGACGAAGAGCTTGAAGGTTGTTGAAGAGGTCACGCGTGTAGTGCGCGGGGACGAACCGGGATCTCATGTGAGCCTTCATGTCATGCCAAGTTGTGATTGGCGGCTCTTGTCTTGCATCACGAGCAACTTGAACTTGTTCCCACCAAAGGTTGGCGTAATCATCAAACTCTAGCGAAGCGATGGCGACCATCTTCTCGTTGCTATAGTTGTGCATGCGGAAGATCTTGTCGACTTTGAGTGCCCACGAGAGGTATTCTTCGGGGTCATTGGATCCGGTGAACTTGGGCATTGTGAACTTGAGCTTGCCAAAAGTTTCTTCATCGTTGCGGTCATTGCGACGAGCTTGGTGACCTTGTTGATGATCTTGTAGTTGGGGAGGTGGAACTTGGTTCTCGCGTCCTTGTGGCGGAGCTTGATCTTGGTATTGTTGTTGAGGAGGAGCTTGCTCTTGCTCTTGGCGCGGTTGTTGACGTGGTTGAGGTACTTGGGCCTCATGGTGGCGAAGGTGTGTAGCCTCTTGACGCGGTTGATGACGAAGAGGAGGCTCGTTTCTCGGTTGGTGATGTTGGTTAGGCACATGGGCCTCACGGCGAAGAACATGGTCACGAGCCTCTTGACGTGGTGGGCATCGCTCAACTTGTATCACTTGATGCTCCAAGTTTTGTTGATGTGGAGGAAGCGCCTCGTGATGACCATAGTGTCGTTGTTGACGTTCATGCCATTGATGACGAGGAGGAGGATCTTGAAGAGCTTGACGTCGATGACGAGCTTGATTCTCCAAAATTGTGTCATCACTTGTTGTGTCCAGAATGTGTCGCGGTCGATGGTGGTGGACTTGCGGTTGCGCTTGCGGTTCCTCTTGTGGTTGCTCTTGTTGAATCACTAGTGCCCTTGCGTGATGACGGTGTGCTTCTTGCCTTGCTCGTGGCCTTGAAGAGAGGTCACCGTCATAGCTTGACGTTGCGGCGTGCCGTGGGGAAGGTACATAGTTCGAAGAGATTCCATCTTCAACCACGGTGGCATCATTGCGTCTTTGAGCACTTTGATGTAGATCTTGTGGAAGAGGTGCATGACGATGCGAAGAACTTGCCGAGCTTGATGCGCGTGAACGTGGTCTTGCCATGCCATCGATGAGGCGTCGAAGATTGTCATTTGTTTCGGCGACGAAGCGTTGAAGCGCTTCATTTTGGTGGCCGAAGTTGTGATGCATTGCATGCATTTGTCGTTCGAGGCCGTCGAAGTAGTTGTCGATGTTCTTGAACTCGGCTTGCGTCTCACCAAATTGTTCATCTTGTCTCATCTCAAGTGCTTGGCAACGTTCACGGAACTCTTGTCGAACGATGAAGTGACTTGCGCGCGTCATGTACGGGCCTTGATCTTCTTCTTGGGGAGGTGGTTGGCTCGTCTCACCGTGCCTATCCACCATGCAAAACAGACAAGTATTGTATATGGAAGTGGAATATGGTGGTGTTAGCCTTGTACCTCACCTTGGGGATTGCACCAAACTAGAAACCACAAGTGAGAGCTATTAGCGTGCAAAGTGGAAATGCCAATAAAACTCACACTAACTCTCAAAAGCTTGTTGGTGGTAGGTTAGGGTTGTGGAAAGCCAAAGAACCAACCAAAAGAAAAGGGATAGTCAAAAGTGGTAAAAATCCAACAAAACTTAAGTCAAAGGCGAAGGTCAACAACTCAAAAGGGTGACGGGAACCTACGACTATGTACACACACGTGGAGAAAGTTGGGATTGACACGACTATGAAAATGAGCAAACAAAATGTCCTAACGAAGACTAAGCTCGTTGTCGTGCCAATGCAAGGAGAGACCGTGGCTTGTTTGCAAAGAGGGAAAATGAGCAACGGATTTGTGCACTTGCCTTGGGCGCTCTTATTTCTCTCTTGCTTACAAGCTTTGAGACTCTCTTTGGAGACTATTTTTCTTTTGCTTTTTTTGTATCTTTTTCACTTGTTTTTTTTGCTCTCCCTTGATGCTACCTAGTCACACTTGCTATTGCTCTTGCACTCTCACTATCCAAGGACAAATGCACAATGCTCAAGCAAACACAAGATGAGCCACTCTCATGGGATAGGTACACACAAAGGAAGATGGGGGTTAACAAGGTGACGCAAGTTATACCTTCTTTGATGATGAACTTGGCGTCGGTAGTGCGGGATGATGTTCGTGGTCCGTGGTGTCGATGAGCGCGGACGTTGATGATGTGGAAACTTGCTGGTACTTGCTGACACGCACACGGGACACGAGCAAACAAAGGAGATTAGCCAATGCGAAAAATGAGGCAAAACAGTCAAAACAGGCGTTACAGCCGGACACTCCGGTCTGTCTGGGTTTGACACTCCGGTGTGTTTCGGCCGGACACTCCGGTTGGGCCGGACACTCCGGTTGGTATGAGACGGACACTCCGGCGCGGGTTTCCTGCTCGTGTTCTTGAGGGGAAATCCTCGCCATCGGGCTTCAAATCCGCGAAAAACTGGCCAAATCGGGCTGGGAAAACGCAGGATAGAGCTGGACCAACTACTTAGACAAGGTTTGGTCGGATCAAAACCACAAATAACACTCCAAATCAAGAGATCGATCCAAAGGCAAATATGGGCTGTTTTTTGTGGGGATTTTCGAATTTTTGGTGGATAGAAGAAAAATTCGTGGGGGAAATCGTGAGCAACGAAGCTCTTGATACCAATATGTTGAGGGCAAACCTCTAGGGTGGCCCGATCTTTCACGATTCCCTTTCAAATCGAGGGTGGAGTGCGGGAAAAGGAGGGAGGGATGAACACGACGAACACACGCATGAAGAACGCGATGAACACACACACGCAAAACCACGATAAACACCAATAGCTCACGCCGGCGGTGACCGGTCCGGCGCAATCCCTAGGATCGGCGTCGGGCGGAGGACTCTCTCTCGAACCGGCACGGCGAGATGGGAGACTCGGTGAGATCTTGACGTCTAGGCAAAGGGACACCGATGCCTAGACCTTGTACAACGTGGAGGCACGATGCAAACTCCAACGAGGTTTGGGGATATTGGTGCTCCTTAGTCAAGGAGCATGAGGCAAGAACTAGATAGATCCACAAAGGGGTTTCCACTAATTCCAATATCAAGCCTAGGGTTTACAATGGAGGTGGGGGTCTATATATAGGACAACCACAAGTTCAGGGGTAATTCAGGCATTAAAGTATTGTTCTGGGTGAAGTAGAGGGGTACATGGGCCAAAGGGCCCAGCTAGGCACGCAGGCCCATCACTTGGGCTGGACACTCCGGGGCGAGTGAGCCGGACAGTCTGGGGAGGCCTTTTCATGCCTGGCGACGGTCGGACCGGAGACTCCGGTGTGGTGGACCGGAGACTCTGGTCTAGGCCGGAGATTCCGGTGTAGCCTCCAGACCAGCCTCCGGAGGTGCCTTCAGATTGTCCCAGGGCCTGGTGGAGGGGGTCAGACCGGAGAGAGGGCCGGAGTCTCCGGTGTCTTCAGGCCGGAGACTCCGGTGTGCGCAGACACAAGACTCTGGTCTGAGCAGCTCCAGCGGCGTTTGCTTCACATTCTGCTCCTTGTTCTCCATCCTTGGGTACTTGGGTATGTGTCGAGGCTTCGTACCTGGTGATGCATAGAGTAGTTGCATGAAGTAGCACACCATCCAAGGAGGTATCAAATTGGCACGAGGAGAGGAGCGAGTTAACCTTAGCTTGGAGGACTTTGACTCGGGCACGAGTCATGGGTCCACTTGGGGGACTTGTTGGTGCAGATGTAGAAGCGTTCGTAGGACGGGCTGGATCAGCTCCCCCCCTTGGGAAAGAGTCATCCTCGACTCTTCATGGATATCATCTTGAACATCTCCATGGTAGGGTGAGAGATCCTTGACATTGAATGTATTGCTTGCAAGGTACTTGGAGGTTGATATGTCGATGATGTAGGCGTTGTTGTTGATTCTTTTGAGGACCTTGAAGGGACCATCTCCTCTTGGCTTGAGCTTGGAGTCGCGTTCCTTGGGGAAGCGGTCTTTGCTTAGGTGTATCCACACAAGGTCACCTTCTTCAAATATCATCACCTTCTTGTCCTTGTTTAACCTTGAAGCTTGGCGAAGGACTTGTTGTTAGACAGTAGCTCTTGTTTCTTCATGAAGTTTCTTCATAGCTTGTGCGCGTTTCTTGACGTCCATGTTTGTGCGCTCATGGAGAGGTAGTGGTAGGATGTCGAGCGCGGTGAGGGGCTCGAAACCATAGACAATCATGAATGGACTCATCTTGGTTGTTGAGTGCTTAGCATGGTTGCAGGCGAACTCGGCATGTGGGATGCATTCCTCCCAATCCTTCAAGTTCTTCTTGATCAACACACGAAGGAGAGTCTCGAGGCTTCGGTTGACAACTTCGGTTTGGCCAGTAGTTTGGGGATGCGATGCGGATGAGAAGAGGAGCTTGACGCCGAGCTTGGCCATGAGGGTCTTCCATAAGTAGTTCATGAATTTGACGTCGCGGTCGTAGACAATTGTCCTTGGCACACCGTGAAGACAGACGATTTCCCTGAAAAACAGATTTGCAACATGTGAAGCATCGTCGGTCTTATGGCACGGTATGAAGTGTGCCATTTTGGAAAAACGATCCACAATAAAAAATATATAATCATGACCATGCTTAGATCTAGGAAATCCTAACACGAAATCCATGCTAATGTCGGACCAAGGTGTATGAGGAATAAGGCAATGGCATATAAAAACCATAAGGGTTAGCTTGCGACTTAGCTTGAACATATGACGTGCATCGTTAAACGTAGCGCTCTACGTCACGCTTCATCTTGGGCCAAAAGTAGTGATTGGAGAGCATGTCCAATGTCTTGTCACGGCCAAAGTGACCCATGAGGCCTCCACCATGAGATTCTTCGAGAAGCAAAAGTTGAGGCGACGACTTCGGGATGCATAGTTTGTTTTGTTTAAATGAAATCCCTTATGCAAATAGAAATCATCAACTCCTTTGTCATTGGAGCACTTTGCGAATATTGGTTCAAAGAACGGGTCGGAAGCATACAAAGATTTTATTTCCTCAAGACTCAACACGTTGATTTCAAGTCTCGTAAGAAAGCTTGTGTGTTTGCGAGACAAAGCGTCCGCAACTACATTATCTTTGCCCTTCTTATACTTGACAATGTATGGAAAAGACTCCATGAACTCAACCCACTTAGTGTGTCTCTTGCTCAAGTTAGCTTGGCCTTTGAGATATTTCAACGACTCGTTCTTTACTTGGACTATTTACTTGGACTCCATTTTTTTTTGTTATTCCGACTCGCCAAGTAGTACACAACTAGGACTCTTTACTTGGATCGGATCTGACTTGATGGTAGCGGAAAAAGATGGTGGAAAACAACTAGAACAACTAGAAAACAAATCTACAAAGAACAGATCTAAATCTAATCTAATAGAGGAACGCGACCAGCAACTATTACTCGAATACGATGTAATCTAGGCTATGGCAACTCTTTTTGTGGGGCTTTTTCTGTATAGGATGAAAAACACTCTCTAATCTATCAATGGATTGTGGATTGCTTACCGAGGCAACGAGGAAATCTGATACCAAGATGATAACGCTCACCGAGTAAACCCAGCGCTCTGATACCAAGATGATATGGGGTGGCCCGATCTTCTCAGCAAACTCTTGTCGATGGTGATGGTGGATGATAGATAACTAGTGCGTAGCTATGATCTCTCCCGCTCGATCCCTGATGCCAGCGCAACAGATCTCGAACCTTTTAGGATATTCACAACACCACACTCTTGCGCACACAGCCGTGACCACGAATGGTAGTATGCAATCTACTAATTCCCAATGGAACAACAGATCACACTCAATTATAGTTGGCAGATTCAAACACAGGGTAATTTCAGAGGATCTATGAAAGAAACAACTCCAAAATATTTTAACGTGGTCTAAACCCTAACTTGTGACGCTACGGAGGTTTATATGAGGGCTGGGGCGTCCTCCCCTCTAACGGGCCTAAAAACAGCCATAACTTGGCCCAAACTGACTCGGTTCGACTCAAACTGATAATGCCGACCCATATATGGGTTCGGCCTTATTGGCACGCAGTACAAACGTCGTGGAACACCTCAAACATGTAATTCTTGGTGCGCCATCTCTCTCTCTTGCTCATACGGGATTTCCTCATTGCCTCCTAGTGCACATGCCTCCCGCTCCTCCCTCGCGCACTTGTTGATATTGGAAATCAGCGCTTGTCCTTCTTGCTGCAACTCTCCTCCTCCTCGCGCAACGCTTGTGTTATCAATAAACCTGATCATACAAAGATGCATAGACTTAGGTAGTATAAAGTTCTCATTAAGTAAAACATCAGGTTCAATTAGGAATGAATTCACCTGATAGTCATTATTGATTTGACTCAATATTTCCTTCCAGTTCAGGCAGTCAGAATCATCATAATCCATGTATATATCCTCATCATCCTCCCTTTCTTCATGAAAATCCGTCCTCGGCTTTGGGTAAGCTGAAAGTGGGAGAAACAAAAAGAACAACGCGTACGCAAAGTATATGTATATATAAGATGTTGATTATTGTTGTTCATATGAAAAGTATGTCCAGTATACATCAAGCAACTTAAATTGCAGGTATAAGTGAAGTACAAAGAATCATGATCATGGTGAAAAACAACTAAATAGATAGTCATGTTCTTCAATATTAAATTCAGTTTTCTCAAAGAAGATCTATGATCAAATTTGTGAACAAGATCAAACCAATTCAATATGTCTGAAAACCAAATTGAATCATGACATGCTTCAACTGCGCTACTATGATTATTATGAACATGATCATGTTGTCCAGTATGTAAAATGCAACTCAATTTGTAAATATCAAGGAAGTCTAAAGTAGTAACAAAACTAGACAAAGTCTTTTGGGACAAACATAGTGAATATGAAAACTTGGGTCCTATTCTAGCAAGATTAGAACAATCCAACATAGGTAAAATTACTTGTGTTGGTTGCAATATATCAACTAGACCAGAATGTATTTCCATAATATCTAGAACATGAGCTATTGTCCCATAGCAAACATTTTGTGATGTATGGCTGAAAACAACATGTTTCAGTTCAGTGATTCTATCACAAGTAATCCATATGAGATCCACAAGAAAATTTTCATGCATGCTGTATTCACGAATCAGATTGAAAGTGAAAAAAGGAGAATATGTGCTAGAATTCAGAAATGAAATTTCAGAAATCTTATCCATAGCACAACTCATACTCATAGGTTCATTTAGCATGATGGAATACACAATATCAGCAGGTGGTATTCGAGCAAGTATTTCCTTATGTGTTATCAGTACCACATGATCAAAATTTGAATTTGGTAAACTATCACATGGTGCTGAAACAGTAGTGCAAGGCAAATCACAAGGAGGCTTCAGTAAAGGAATAGACTCACAATATGTCGCACATGTTGGCTGAAGCTCCAAATCAGTACCAATGTCATTAACAAACTTCTCAGCTGTAGGAGGTACTACGACATCCTCCTCAAGTAACAATACCAGATCGTGTGATGCAGGTTGTAAAATAGGCGGCTCCCTTTCTTCAAAAGCAACCTGCACATCACAAGATACAACACTAGGAGTAGACATGATTACATTAGTAGACAACTCACATTTCTCATTAGTGTCCACTCTCAAAATTTCTGGAAGAGGCCATTTGCAGTTGTTCAAAAGCATAGAACGTAGAAATTGCTTGAAATCTTCCCAAAGGATTTTTTTACCCATGACACCATACACAATCCTTGCGTCCTTCCACCAACGAGCTACCTCTTCATCCCCACGTCGGTGAGCAAGAATGTATTCTATGTGACCATTAAACTTGCTATCGAAAGTACGACATCGCGCAAAACCAAATCCCATATCAATTTCCCAAATCTGATATTCTGTGGGTGTGGCGGAACTTTCCAATCGCCACATGATTGTAGTTGGATCATATGCCATGCCAACCACAATAGCTAAATAGTCATGGTAAACATCATCTGATTTCTGCATCACATCAACACTAGTAGAAGTCATGATTAGTACATTAGTGCAAAAATCAAAATCTGTATGGTGGAACTCTCACAGCTCACTCACAACTAATAAGAAAGGAGATCTTACCGTTCCAAAGTGAATAGAGATGCTCTACCAAACGAAATCAAAAACGGATGCACTGATGTGATGAAGTGAATATCAAAGGTATAGAGAACGATCACAGGGCACATAGGGTATTTATGGTGGAGCTGTAGGTATGATATCCTAACTACACCGCAAACAAGTCCTAGTGCTGATCGTATGACAAAGACCCACGAAAACACACACGGTGGAGATAAATGGGGCAATTGCAACTATGAAAATGAGCTCAAAAAAGTGAGGTATGTCGGAGGAACGCTCGTGTTGCAATGCACAAGGAGAGACGCTAGCAATGTCTCAACGAAACGGGCACAAGATTGCTAAACTGAGCAGCCCGCAGAGCACTAAGCACGCTAGTCTCGTAGGATAGTTTTAGACACAAAGAAAGGTTTACTAAGGCTCACAAGGATAGGTACGCTATGTGGACTCAGTAAAAAAAAACAAAAAAGAAAAAAATTTGACCTGAAAATTGGTCTCTGCCACGGCAGAAAACGGCCTAAAATCCTGCCGCGGCAGGATGTCGGCAGACACTAAAATTTCTCGTATGAGGACAGACCTGTCTATGGTAAGGCGAAGGTCCGAATTTTTTTTTCTTTCACGCTGGAGCACAGACCTGTCTGCGGTCAGGCGTGAGGCAGCGAGACGATATATATATATTTACTTCCACATGAAGCAAACTCAGTACAAGTCTAGATCTGATCGGTTTGCTTTTTTTTTCTCCTTCTTTCAAACGGATCTACAACCTGAGACTAAAAGAAAACAGATCTACTAGATCTAAGACTCAAGAACACGACGAACAGTCTAGAAATAGTCTAGGGACTCCGACAACGGATCAAAAACAGACGAAAACTAGACAAAAACTACGACTCAGATTTAGAAGAAAGGCTACACAAAAGGATTACGATCAGCAACTAGAACTCATGAACAGTGTTATCTAGGCTATGGCAATGAACTACGAACCCTAATATTTTTGTGCGGCTTTTTCTGTATAGGACAAAAACAACTAATCTATGGATGGATTTGTGGATGCTTACCAAGGCAACACTGGAAATCTGGTACCAAGATGATATTGCTCACCGAGTAAACCCAACGCTCTGATACCAAGATGATATGGGGTCGCCCGATCTTCTCAGTAGGCGGATGGCGATGATGATGGTGGATGATAGATAACTAGTGCGTAGCTATGATCTCTCCCGCTCGATCCCTGATGCCAGCGCAACAGATCTCGAACCTTGTAGGATATTCACAACACCACACTCTTGCGCACACAGCCGTGACCACGAACGGTAGAATGCAATCTACTAATTCCCAATGGAACAACAGATCACACTCAATTATAGTTGGCAGATTCGAACACAGGGTAATTTCAGAGGTTCTATGAAAGAAACAACTCCAAAATATTTTAACGTGGTCTAAACCCTAACTTGTGAGGGCTACGGAGGTTTATATGAGGGCTGGGGCGTCCTCCCCTATAAACGGGCCTAAAAACAGCCATAACTTGGCCCAAACTGACTCGGTTCGACTCAAACTGATACATACCAACCCATATATGGGTTCGGCCTTATTGGCACGCAGTCCAAATGTCGTGGAACACATCAAACATGTAATTCTTGGTGCGCCATCTCTCTCTCTTGCTCATACGTGATTTTCTCTTAGCCTCCTAGTGCGCATGCCTCCCGCTCCTCCCTCGCGCACTTGTTGATATTGGAAATCAGCGCTTTTCCTTCTTGCTGCAACTCTCCTCCTCCTCGCGCAACGCTTGTGTTATCAATAAACTTGATCATACAAAGATGCATAGACTTAGGTAGTATAAAGTTCTCATTAAGTAAAACATCAGGTTCAATTAGGAATGAATTCACCTGATAGTCATTATTGATTTGACTCAGTATTGAACTCAACCCACTTAGCGTGTCTCTTCTCAAGCTAGCTTGGCTTTGAGATATTTCAACGACTCGTGGTCGGAATGTATGATAAATTCCTTGGGCCAAAGGTAGTATTGCCAAACTTGAAGGACACGAACTAAGGCAAAAAGCTCTTTGTCATAAATTGGATAATTAAGGCGAGCACCATCGATTTTCTTCCTATGGTAGGCTATAGGACGTCCGTTTTGCATAAGGACTCCTCCAATGCCAATACCACTAGCATCACAGTCTATCTCAAAAGTTTTTGTGAAATCCGGTAACACAAGGAGAGGTGCTTCGGTGAGCCTATTTTTAAGTTAATCAAAAGCTTTTTGTTGTGCTTTGCCCCACACGAAGGTGACATTCTTTTTGGTCAATACATTAAGGGGGCAAGCAATGGTTGAAAAGTCTTTCACAAAGCGACGATAGTAACTGGCCAACCCATGAAAATTCGGAGTTCACTCACATTTGTTGGGATGGGACAATCCCGTATGTCCTTTACCTTGGAAACTTCAATTCCCTTCGAAGGAACGACAAATCCAAGAAAAATCAACTTGTCTTTAGCAAAAGTGTACTTGGGAAGATTAGCATAAAGCTTTTCATGTCGAAGGATTTGCAAAAATTCCTTGACATGTGTTATATGGTCCTCAAGTGATTTCCTATAAACAAGAATATCATCGAAATAAACAACAACACTTTTTCCAATGAGAGAACACAAGATGTGATTCATAAGGCGCATGAACGTGGATGGGGCATTCGATAAGCCAAAGGGCATAACCAACCATTCATAGAGACCAAGTTCGGCCTTGAAGGCGGTTTTCCACTCATCAGCTTCAGCCATGCGTATTTGATGGTAACCACTACGAAGATCAATTTTCGAAATAATAGTGGCTCCACACAACTCATCAAGCATGTCATCGAGACGTGGTATGGGATGTCGATAACGCACGGTGATAGCATTGATTGGACGGCAGTCCATGCATAACCGTAACATATCATCCGTCTTTGGAACAAGAATCACGGGTACGGCACTTGGGCTAGTTCTAACTTAGATCAAACCTTTGGAGACGAGTTGGTTGATTTGACATTCTCTCTCCTTTGTCTCCTCCGGGTCGTGCGGTAAGCGGCGCGGTTGGGAAGTGGTGCACCAGGGATGAGGTCAATGCGATGTTCTATGCCACGAAGAGGAGGTAGTCCATGTGGAAGCTCTGCGGGGAACACATCCTTGAATTCCTGCAAAACACTCATCAAAGATGGAGGAACATTGGTTAATTCATTAGTTCCTTGCGCTAGTCCCTTGCAAAGGAGGACATAGTGCAAGATGGATGTGTTGTTCCGAACATCTCTCATCTCACTTTTTGTGGCAAGGAGAACACTCTTATTTTTTCCACTTGAGTTTGGCTTGTGGCTCTCACTCACTATGAGGTGGTTCTCTCTCTCACCGCTCTTCTCACAAGTAGGTGTCGTGCTTTGCGCCCTCGCTAAAGCCTTTGCATTGTCCGCAATTATTTGGCTAGGAGTCATCGGTTGCAAAACACATGTTTTGTTGAGCCATTTGAAGGTGTATACATTGGTGCGAACATCATGTTGAGCAGCCTTGTCAAATTGCCATGGTCGACCAAGAAGCATGTGGCAAACTATCATAGGGACCACATCACTCCACCGTATCTTTGTAAGGACCAATGGCGAAGGAGACCGATACGGTATGCTTGATCTTCACGGACCCTTGGTCACTTAGCCATTGCACGTGGTAGGGGTGCTTGTGTGGATGGAGGGTGAGGTTGAGCTTCTCACGCAACTCTGTGCTAGCAAGGTTGTGACAACTCCCTCCATCAATGATTACCTTGATAGATTTGCCATTGATGCCGGCTCGTGTTTGGAAGATATTGGAGCGTTGGTCTTCATGCTCTTGTGCTTGAGTGGTCAAGATCCTTGTGACGACAAGCGATGGACTTGCGTCATGTTCACACATGAGGAGTTCTTGATCATCTTCCACTCGTTGCCTTGCCATTGCTTCCTTGACACGGGCATCAGACTCATCTTCACTCAAGTACTCTTCATCACCATTGTCATGGATGAACAAGACTTTCTTGTTTCCACATTTGGCCGACTTGTGTCCTTTGCCTCCACACTTGTAGCATTCACCGTTGAAAGGTGTATCACTCTTTGCTTCCTTGCCACTTGGGGGCAGTTTTCCTTGAGGGGGTGTGGGCTTAAAGGAAGGCTTGGAGGTACTTGAGGAGCTTCCATTGAAAGTTGTTGGTGTAGCGGTTGAAGATTGCTTGTAGGTGAAGTACGTCTTGGGCTTGTTGTACTTAATGTCCTCTTGCACTTGACGTTCAGCCTTTGTTGCTATGTGCACAAGCTCAACCATGGTGTTGTATGTTTGGAACTCGACGATGCGCTTGATTGGGTGATTCAAGCTAATAAGGAAACATGCCATTGTTTGCTCCATGCGCTCATCAATTTTGGCGCGAATCAAGTTGAGTTCCATTTCCTTGAAGTACTCTTCCACGGTCTTTCTCCCTTGACGAAGCGCTTGAAGGTTGTTGAAGAGGTCACGCGTGTAGTGCGCGGGGACAAACCGGGATCTCATGTGAGCCTTCATTTCATGCCAAGTTGTGATTGGCGGCTCTTGTCTTGCATCACGAGCAACTTGAACTTGTTCCCACCAAAGGTTGGCGTAATAATCAAACTCAAGCGAAGCCATAGCGACCATCTTCTCATTGCTATAGTTGTGCATGCGGAAGATCTTGTCGACTTTGAGTGCCCACGAGAGATATTCTTCGGGGTCATTATATCCGGTGAACTTGGGCATTGTGAACTTGAGCTTGCCAAAAGTTTCTTCATCGTTGCGGTCATTACGACGAGCTTGGTGACCTTGTTGATGATCTTGTAGTTGGGGAGGTGGGACTTGGTTCTCGTGACCTTGTTGCGGAGATTCCTCTTGATATTTTTGTTGACGAGCTTGCTCTTACTCTTGGCGCGGTTGTTGACATGGTCAAGGTGCTTGGTCCTCATGGTGGCGAGGGTGTGGAGCCTCTTGACGCGGTTGATGACGAAGAGGAGGCTCGTTTCTCGGTTGGTGGTGTTGGTTAGGCACATGGGCCTCACGGCGAAGAACATGGTCATGAGCCTCTTGACGTGGTGGGCGTCGCTCAATTTTTATCACTTGACGCTCCAAATTTTGTTGAGGTGGGGGAGGCGTCTCATGATGACCATGGTGTCGGTGTGGTCGTTCATGACGTTGATGACGAGGTTGATTCTCCAAATTGGAGTCACCACTTGTTGTGTCAAGTATGTGTCGCGGTCGATGGTGGTAGACTTGCGGTTGCGCTTGCGGTTCCTCTTGTGGTTGCTCTTGTTGGATCACTAGTGCCCTTGCGTGATGACGGTGTGCTTCTTCCCTTGCTCGTGGCCTTGAAGAGAGGTCACCATCATAGCTTGATGTTGCGGCATGCCGTGGGGAAGGTACATAGTTCAAAGAGGTCCCATCTTCAACCACGGGAGCATCATTGCGTCTTTGAGCACTTTTATGTAGATCTTGTGGAAGATATGTATGACAATGCGAAGAACTTGCCGAGCTTGATGCGTGTGAACATGGTCTTGCCATACCATCGATGAGGCGTCGAAGATTGTCATTTGTTTCGTCTACGGAGCGTTAAAGCGCTTCATTTTGGTGGCCAAAGTTGTGATGCATTGCATGCATTTGTTGTTCGGGGCCGTCGAAGCGGTTGTCAATGTTCTTGAACTCGGCTTGCGTCTCGCCAAATTGTTCATCTTGTCGCGTCTCAAGGTCTTGGCAACGTTCACGGAACTCTTGTCGAACAATGAAGTGATTTGCGCGTGTCATGTACGGTCCTTGATCTTCTTCTTGGGGAGGTGGTTAGCTCGCCTCACCGTGCCTATCCATCATGCAAAACACACAAGTATTGTATATGGAAGTGGAATATGGTGGTGTTAGCCTTGTACCTCACCTTGGGGATTGCACCAAATTAGAAACCACAAGTGAGAGCTATAAGCATACAAAGTGGAATTGCAAAGAAAACTCACACTAAAGAAAGAACTAACTCTCAAAATCTTGTTTGTGGTAGGTTAGGATTGTGGAAAGCCAAAGAACCAACCAAAAGAAAAGGGATAGTCAAATGTGGGTAAAATCCAAGAAAACTCAAGTCAAAGGCGAAGGTCAACAACTCAAAGGGGTGACGGGAACCTACGACTATGTACACACACGTGGAGAAATTTGGGATTGACACGACTATGAAAATGAGTAAACAAAATGTCCTAACGAAGACTAAGCTCGTTGTCGTGCCAATGCAAGGAGAGACCGTGGCTCATTTGCAAAGAAGAAAAGTGAGAAACGGATTTGTGCACTTGCCTTGGGAGCTCTTCTTTCTCTCTTGCTTATAAGCTTTGAGACTCTCTTTTGCAAGGTGAGACTATTTTTCTTTTTCTTTTTCTTGTATCTTTTTCTTTCTTTTGTATATATATATATTTATTTTTGCTCTCCCTTGATGCTACCTAGTCACACTTGATATTGCTCTTGCACTCTCACTATCCAAGGACAAATGCACAATGCTCAAGCAAACACAAGATGAGCCACTCTCATAGGATAGGTACACACAAAGGAAGATAGAGGTTAACAAGGTGACGCAAGTTATACCTTCTTTGATGATGAACTTGGTGTCGGTGGTGCGGGATGATGTTCGCGGGCCGTGGTGTCCATGAGCGCTGCGGTTGTCGATGCGGAAGCTTGCTGTTAGTTGGCGACACGCACACGGGCAGAAACAAACAAGAGGAAATTAGCCAATGCAAGATTAGAGGCAAAACTGTCAAAATCAGGCGTCAGGCCGGAGACTCTGGGGTTCTAGGCCGGAGACTCTGGTGTGCAGGCCGGAGACTCTGGTCTGGAGTCAGATCGCGAACTGCTCGTGTTCTTGAGCGGAAATCCACGCCTTGGGTCCACAAATCCGCCAAAAATTGGCCAAATTGGGCTGGGAAAGCGCAGGATAAAGCTGGACCAACACCTAAGACAAGGTTTGGTCGGATCAAAACCACAAATAACACTCCAAATCAAGAGATTGATCCAAAGGCAAATTTGGGGCTCTTTTTTTTGGGGATTTTCAAATTTTTGGTGGATAGAAGAAAAAATTGTGGGGGAAATCGTGAGCAATGAAACTCTTGATACCAATATGTTGAGGGCAAACCTCTAGGCTGGCCCGATCTTTCACAATTCCCTTTCTAATCAAGGGTGGAGTGCGGGGGAGGAGGAAAGGTTGAACACGACGAACACACGCACGAAGAACGCGATGAACGCACACACGCAAAACCACGATAAACACCAATAGCTCACGCCGGCGGTGACTGGTCCGGCGCAATCCCTAGGATTGGCGTCGAGTGGAGGACTCTCTCTCGAACCGGCACGGCGAGATGGGAGACTCGGTGAGATCTTGACGTCTAGGCAAAGGGACTCCGATGCCTAGGCCTTGTACAACGCAGAGGCACGATGCAAACACCAACGAGGTTTGGGGATATTGGTGCTCCTTAGTCAAGGAGCATGAGGCAAGAATTAGATAGATCCACAAAGGGGTCTCCACTAATTCCAATATCATGTCTAGGGTTTACAATGGAGGTGGGGGTCTATATATAGGCCAGCCACTTAAACAGGGGTACTTTAGGAATAAAAGACAAGTTCTGGGCGGACTAAAGGGTATATGGGCTGAAGGCCCAAAGGCCTTTTCATGCCTGGCGACGGTCGGACCAGAGACTCCGGTGCGGTGGACCGGAGACTCCGGTCTAGGCCGGAGATTCCGGTGTAGCCTCCGGACCAGCCTCCGGAGGGGCCTTCAGATTGTCCCAGGGCCTGGTGCAGGGGGTCAAACCGGAGAGAGGGCCGGAGTCTCCGGTGTCTTTAGGGCGGAGACTTTGGCAGGCCGGAGCCTCCGGTGTGCACAGACCGGAGACTCCGCTGAGCAGCTCCAGCGGCGTTTGCTTCGCATTCTGCTCCTTGTTCTCCATCCTTGGGTGCTTGGGTATCTGTCGAGGCTTCGTACCTGATGATGCATATAGTAGTTGCATGAAGTAGCACACCATCCAAGGAGGTATCAAATTGGGACGACGAGAGGAGCGAGTTCACCTTAGCTTGGAGGAGTTTGGCTCGGGCATGAGTCATGGGTCCACTTGGGGTACTTGTTGGTGTAGATGTAGAAGCGTCTAGAGGTTCTATGAAAGAAACAACTCCAAAGTATTTTAATGTGGTCTAACCCTAACTTGTGATGGCTACGGAGGTTTATATGAGGGCTGGGGCGTCCTCCCCTCTAAACGGGCCTAAAAACAGCCATAACTTGGCCCAAACTGACTCGGTTCGACTCAAACTGATACATACCGACCCATATATGGGTTCAGCCTTATTGGCACGCAGTCCAAACGTCGTGGAACACCCCAAACATGTAATTCTTGGTGCTCCATCTCTCTTTCTTGCTCATATGTGATTTCCTCATTGCTTCCTAGTGCGTATGCCTCCCGCTCCTCCCTCGCGCACTTGTTGATATTGGAAATCAGTGCTTGTCCTTCTTGCTGCAACTCTCCTCCTCCTCGCGCGATGCTTGTGTTATCAATAAACCTGATCATACAAAGATGCATAGACTTAGGTAGTATAAAGTTCTCATTAAATAAAACATCAGGTTCAATTAAGAGTGAATTCACCTGTTGCTCAATCAGCTTTGCACGAGCTCTTGTAATGGGTCCAATTCTGATTTCATTGGACTTGTTCTTTGCAGCAACATCTTCATTGTGAATAGGAGTAGGAGATAGTGGAATAGTATGGATGTCCTCATCATCTCCCCCCCCTTCAAAAGGCGTCGACCTCGACGCTCCAAGGTCTTCTCCAGCATATGGTGATAAATCAGCAACATTGAAGCTGTTGGTAGCGCCACCAAACTCCTCAATAGGTATATCAACTGAGTAGGCATTATCATTAATTTTGGCTAGCACTTTGTAAGGACCAGCACCATGTGGCTTCAACTTGGATTTGCGAAGTAGTGGAAATCTGTCCTTGCGTAGATGCAAACCATATCTCTAGGCTCGAACAACACTTCTTTTCTTGCTTGATTCCTTGTAGCAGCAATGTTCTTGCCTTTCTTCTCAATAGCCTCTCGAGTCTTCTCATGTATTTTCTTCACATAATCAACACGTTTTGATGCCTCCATATCAACTCTCTCATGTAATGGCAGAGGCAACATATCAAGTGGCGTCAATAGCTTGAAGCCATACACCACCTCAAAAGGACAAAGCTGAGTAGTTGAATGCACAGCCCTGTTGTAAGCAAACTCAACATGTGGCAAACACTCTTCCCACTGCCGCAGATTCTTTTTAATCATGGTCCTTAGCAGTTGTGACAATGTTCTATTCACCACCTCCGTTTGCCATCTGTTTGGGGATGACATGTAGTACTGAATAGCAGCTTCGTTCCTAGCTTCCCCAATAAGGTCTTCCAAAAGTAGCTCATGAACTTCACATCACGGTCAGAAACAATCGCCTTAGGTACTCCATGTAATCTCACGATGTCCCTCAAAAACAGGTTAGCAACATGCGACGCATCGTCGCTTTTTTGGCAGGCAATCAAATGAGCCATTTTAGAGAACCTATCCACTACCACAAATATTGAATCATGACCTCTCTGAGTTTTAGGTAGACCTAGCACAAAATCCGTACTAATGTCTTCCCATGGAGTAGTTGGTGCAGAGAGAGGTGTATACAAACCATCAGGCTTCACCTTAGATTTCGACTTGTGGCAAGTAATGCATCTGCTCACAAATCTGTACACATCACGCCTCATCTTGGGCCAATAAAAGTGATCAGCGAGCATGGGCAACGTCTTCTCACGCCCAAAGTGACCCATCAAACCACCAGCATGTGATTCCTGCACTAAGAACCAACGCAACGATGATTCCGGAATACATAGTTTGGTAGCTTGAAACAAATAGCCATCATGGATATGATACTTATCCCATGCGTTTCTAATAGCACACAAACGATACGGTTCAGCAAAATCATGGTCAGTTGCATAAAGTGCACAAATAGCTTCTAATCCAGGAATTTTAACATCAAGATTAGTTAAGAGCATATTCTTCCTAGATAGATGTAAGGAAAAGACTCAATGAACTCAACCCATTTAGCTAATCTTCTATGCAAGTTTGATTGAGCTTTCAACTATTTCAATGCTTCATGATCAGAATGTATGATGAATTCCTTTGGCCACAAATAATGTTGCCAAACCTCAAGTACTCTAACAAGTGCATACAATTCTTTATCTTAGATTGAATAATTCAAACGAGCACCAGTCAATTTCTCAGAAAAATAAGCTATAGGCCGACCCTCTTGCATCAAAACGCCACCTATGCCTATACCACTAGCATCACATTCAACTTCAAATAGCTTCAAAAAATCAGGTAATGCAAGCAATGGTGCAGAAGTAAGCAAACGTTTCAATGTATCAAATGCAATGTCTTGGGTTGCGCCCCATACAAAAGGAACACCTTTCTTTGTCAAATCATTTAATGGTGCAGCAATGGTGCTAAAATCTTTCACAAAGCGCCTATAGAAACTAGCGAGACAGTGGAAACTACGCACTTGATTTACATTCGCCATCAAGTCAGATAGCATATCCTCTAAGCATGGAATAAGATGACGATAGCGAATAGTGATGTTATTAATCACTCTACAGTCAACACACATGCGCCATGTACCATCTTTCTTAGGAACTAAAATAACAGGAACAGCACAAGGGCTAAGAGAAACACGAATGTACCTTTTATCCAGCAACGCTTGTACTTGCTTCTGAATTTCCTTAGTTTCTTAGGGATTAGTCCTGTAGGGTGCACGGCTGGGAAGTGTGGCACCAGGAATCAAGTCCACTTGATGTTCTATACCATGCAATGGAGATAAGCCTGCGGGTACATCTTCTGGAAACACATTCCCAAAGTCCTGCAAAATAGAAGAGACACCAAGAGAAATAGGGGTCATGTCGTTAGAAACCAATACCTCGCCCTTATACATGAGCACAAGTGGCATGGTTGTAGGATCCTCACGAAATTCTCTCATATCTTCCTTACTGGCTAATATCAATAAACCAGGCACTCTCTCACTTTTCGTTATATCACTCAATTTAGGCTCAATTACATCAGAAACAACTGTCACGCAATCTCGCCGAGTGGCAGTATCTTCCTTCAAGTCCACCTCTATCTTCTGGCGAGAATCAATCACAATTTCTTGTGGTGTCATTGGCTGCATAGTAATCTTCTTTCCTTTGAATTCCAAGTGATATGTATTGGCTCGGCCATTGTGTTGCACATGGCGATCGTAGAGCCAAGGCCGACCCAATAGTAGGTGACAAACAGTCATAGGAACCACATCAAAATCAATAGAATCTGATGAGGACATCCATACTATTCCACTATCTCCTACTCCTATTCACAATGAAGATGTTGCTGCAAAGAACAAGTCCAATGAAATCAGGATTGGACCCATTACAAGAGCTCGTGCAAAGCTGATTGAGCAACAGGTGAATTCACTCTTAATTGAACCTGATGTTTTACTTAATGAGAACTTTATACTACCTAAGTCTATGCATCTTTGTATGATCAGGTTTATTGATAACACAAGCGTTGCGCGAGGAGGAGGAGAGTTGCAGCAAGGAGGACAAGCGCTGATTTCCAATATGAACAAGTGCACGAGGGAGGAGCGGGAGGCAGGCGCACTAGGACGCAATGAGGAAATCACGTATGAGCAAGAGAGAGAGATGGCGCACCAAGAATTACATGTTTGAGGTGTTCCACAACATTTGGACTGCGTGCCAATAAGGCCGAACCCATATGTGGGTCGGTATGTATCAGTTTGAGTCGAACCGAGTCAGTTTGGGCCAAGTTATGGCTGTTTTTAGGCCCGTTTAGAGGGGAGGACGCCCCAGCCCTCATATAAACTTCTGTAGCCGTCACAAGTTAGGTTTTAGACCACGTTAAAATATTTTGGAGTTGTTTCTTTCATAGAACCTCTGGAATTACCCTGTGTTCGAATCTACCAACTATAATTGAGTGTGATCTGTTGTTCCATTGGGAATTAGTAGATTGCAGACTACCGTTTGTGGTCACGGCTGCGTGCGCAAGAGTGTGGTGTTGTGAATATCCTACAAGGTTCGAGAGCTGTTGCATTGGCATCAGGGATCGAGCGGGAGAGATCATAGCTACGCACCAGTTATCTATCATCCACCATCACCATCGACAAGAGCTTGCTGAGAAGATCGGGCCACCCCATATCATCTTGGTATCAGATTTCCTCGTTGCCTCTGTAAGCAATCCACAATCCATCCATAGATTAGAGAGTGTTTTTCATCCTATACAGAAAAAGCCTCACAAAAAGAGTTGCCATAGCCTAGATTACATCGTATTCGAGTAATAGTTGCTGGTCGCGTTATTCTATTAGATTAGATCTAGATCTGTTCTTCGTAGATTAGTTGTTCTAGTTGTTCTAGGTATTTTCCACCATCTTTTTCCGCTACCATCAAGTCAGATACGATCCAAGTAAAGAGTCCTAGTTGTGTACTACTTGGCGAGTCGGAATAAAAAAATCGGCTCGCTGCCTCACGCTTGACCGCAGACAAGTCTGTGCTCCATCGTGACCAAAAAAAAATTTCGAAAAAAAAATCGAACCGTCGCCTTACCATAGACCAGTCTGTGCTAGTATGAGAAAAAAAAATTTCTGCCGCCATCCTGCCGCGGCAGGATTTTAGGCCGTTTTTCTGCCGTGGCAGAGACCAATTCTCAGGTCAAATTTTTTTCTTTTTTTGTTTATTTTTTTTACTGAGTCCACATAGTGTACCTATCCTTGTGAGCCTTAGTAAGCCTTTCTTTGTGTCTATAACTATCTTACGAGACTAGCGTGCATAGTGCTCTGCGGGCTGCTCAGTTAGCAATCTTCTGCCCGTTTCGTTGAGACATTGCTAGCGTCTCTCCTTGTGCATTGCAACACGAGCATTCCTCTGACATACCTTACTTTTTTGAGCTCATTTTCATAGTTGCAATTGCCCCATTTATCTCCACCGTGTGTGTTTCCGTGGGTCTATGTCATACGATCAGCACTAGGACTTGTCTGCGGTGTAGATAGGATACCATACCTATAGCTCCACCATAAATAACCTGTGTGCCCTGTGATCGTTCTCTATACCTTTGATATTCACTTCATCACTTCAGTGCATCAGTCTTTGATTACGTTTGGTAGAGCATCTCTATTCACTTTGGAACGGTAAGATCTTCTTTCTTATCAGTTGTGAGTGAGTTGTGAGAGTTTCCACCATACTGATTTTATTTTTGCACTAACTTACTAATCATGTCTTTGAGTGATGATGAAATTGTGTCACAGAAAAAGCAGGTGGAGGAGCTTGTTACTTGGAGAGAGTCTGTTGATAGAAATGTCACCGACATACAAGATGCTGTGGAGAATAATACTGGAGCCATCAATAATATTCAGACACAGCTGACTGCTATGAATGTCAACTTTGCCACTTTGCAGCATTCCATTGAGGCAATTCAGGCAACACTCCAGCCCGGACTGGCACAACATGATGATGGGTTTGAGGACTTTGATGAGGGGAGTGCGGGTGATGCGGCTCCACATCGTGGCAGGGAACGTGCAAATCCCCCGCACCTGTGGCTGCTCCTCTGTATGGCCGTGGGTATGCTCCTCTGGAACGTGCCCAGCGTGCTTACAATCTAGCTGATGATAGTTTGGGCAAGCCCAAGTTCTCAATTCCTTCGTTCAATGGCTCGCTTGATCCTCAGGATTATATTACTTGGGAGTTGAAGATTGAAAAGCTCTGGCATTTATTTGATTACCCAGAAGACAAGAAGGTCAAACTTGCTACATCAGAATTTGATGGTTACGCTTTGCGTTGGTGGGAAGCTATTGTGCAGAATAGATAGAACGACAATGAACTTCCTGTGAGGGATTAGCGTGAGATGAAGGCCATCATGGCGGATCATTTTGTTCCCTCCAATTATTTGTGTTCTGTGTTTGACAAGCTCACACAGTTGAGGCAAGGCACAATGACAGTTGATGAGTACTACATGGAGATGGAGATGCTTATGCAGCGTGCTAATGTTCGTGAATCACGAGAGATGACGTTGCAACGTTTCCTCAACAATTTGAAGCTTCAAATCAAGAGTATTGTGCGTTATCACAAGTATGAGACAATGAACGAGCTGCTGCACCATGCTAGAGAGGCCGAGTCCCAGCTGGCTGAAGAGGCAAAGTCACGTGCTCAATTTCCATCTTCTAGCAGATTTTCGGCCAGATCTACACCTCCCATTGTCATGCCACCAGCTGCTGTTCCGTTTACACCATCGGCCAAACCAGCAAGTACACCTTCGTTTGGTTCTAATACTCGGAAACCCGTTGCTCCTGCTGCTAGCTCGGGTTCCAACATGTCTACTGCACGTACTCGTGATGTGGTGTGCCATACTTGTGGAGGCAGAGGTCACTACAAGAAGGATTGTCCAAGCAGCAAGGTTATATTTGTTAATGAACAAGGTGAAGTAGAAAGTGGAGATGAAGCTTCTGATGATGATATTGATGACGGCGAGGGTGGTGCTGATGCATATGCTGAGCATGCACCAACTATCGTCGTGTCTTCACGTGTACTTAGTGTGCAACCGGTTGAGGAATCCCAGCGTTGCAACTTGTTCCAAACAAAAGCTCTAGTTGGACCAAATAAAGCTTGCAAGGTCATTATTGATGGAGGTAGCTACAGAAATCTTGCAAGCAAGGAATTATGTGCCAAACTGAATTTGACATACTTACCTCATCCCAAGCCATACTACATACAATGGTTGAGCAACAATGGTGAGATGAAGGTAAATCATATGGTACGAGTGAACTTTCAAATAGGGCCCTACAAAGATTCTATTGATTTTGATGTGGTTCCTATGACTGTTTGTCACCTACTATTGGGTCGGCCATGGCTCTATGATCGCCATGTGCAACACAATGGCCGAGCCAATACATATCACTTGGAATTCAAAGGAAAGAAGATTACGATGCAGCCAATGACACCACAAGAAATTGTGAATGATTCTCGCCAGAAGATAGAGGCGAACCTGAAGGAAGATACTACCACTCGGCGAGATTGCGTGACAGCTGTTCCTGATGTAATTGAGCCTAAATTAAGTGATATAAAGAAAAGTGAGAGAGTGCCCGGTTTATTAATATTAGCCACTAAGGAAGATATGAGAGAATTTCGTGAGGATCCTACAGCCATGCCACTTGTGCTCATGTATAAGGGCGAGGTATTGGTTTGTAACGACATGACCCCTATTTCTCTTGGTGTCTCTTCTGTTCTGTAGGACTTTGGGGATGTGTTTCTAGAAGATGTACCCGTAGGCTTACCTCCATTGCGTGGTATAGAACATCACGTGGACTTGATTCCTGGCGCCACACTTCCCAACCGTGCACCCTACAGGACTAATCCCGAAGAAACTAAGGAAATTCAGAAGCAAGTACAAGCGTTGCTGGATAAAGGGTACATTCGTGTTTCTCTTAGCCCTTGTGCTGTTCCTGTTATTTTAGTTCCTAATAAAGATGGTACATGGCGCATGTGTGTTGACTGTAGAGCGATTAATAACATCACTATTCGATATCGTCATCCTATTCCACGCTTAGAGGATATGCTAGATGAATTGAGTGGTGCTGCTGTTTTCTCTAAAATTACTTGCGTAGTGGTTATCATCAAATTAGGATGAAAGAAGGGGATGAATGGAAAACTTCTTTCAAAACTAAATTTGGCTTGTATGAGTGGTTAGTCATGCCGTTTGGCCTTACTAATGCACCTAGTACTTTCATGCGTTTGATGAATTATGTTTTGAGAGAGTTTATTGGTCGTTTTGTGGTTGTTTACTTTGATGATATACTCATATACAGCCACACCGAATCTGAACATTGCACTCATATTAGACAAGTTTTGCAAGTGTTTCGTGATAATAAAATGTATGCTAATCTTGAGAAGTGTACATTTGGAAAAGATAAGGTCATATTCCTAGGATTTGTTGTTTCTAAGCATGGAGTAGAGGTAGATCAATCTAAAATTGAATCAATTCAGAATTGGCCTACTCCAATGAATGTAAGTCAAGTGCATAGTTTCCACGGTCTCGCTGGTTTCTATAGGCGCTTTGTGAAAGATTTTAGCACCATTGCTGCACCATTAAATGATTTGACAAAGAAAGGTGTTCCTTTTGTATGGGGCGCGGCCCAAGACATTGCATTTGATACATTGAAACGTTTGCTTACTTCTGCACCATTGCTTGCATTACCTGATTTTTCTAAGCGATTTGAAGTTGAATGTGATGCTAGTGGTATAGGCATAGGTGGCGTTTTGATGCAAGAGGGACAGCCTATAGCTTATTTTTCTGAGAAACTGACTGGTGCTCATTTGAATTATTCAATCTATGATAAAGAATTGTATGCACTTGTGAGAGTACTTGAAGTTTGGCAACATTATTTGTGGCCAAAGGAATTCATCATACATTCTGATCATGAAGCATTGAAATACTTGAAAGCTCAATCAAACTTGCATAGAAGATTAGCTAAATGGGTTGAGTTCATTGAGTCTTTTCCTTACATCATTAATTATAAGAAGGGAAAAGAGAATGTTGTTGCTAATGCTCTATCTAGGAAGAACATGCTATTAACTAATCTTGATGTTAAAATTCCTGGATTAGAAGCTATTTGTGCACTTTATGCAACTGACCATGATTCTTCTGAACCATATCGTTTATGTGCTCTTAGAAACGCATGGGATAAGTATCATATACATGATGGATATTTGTTTCGAGCTAACAAACTATGTATTCTAGAATCATCGTTGCGTTTGTTCTTAGTGCAGGAATCACATGTTGGTGGTTTGATGGGTCACTTTGGGCGTGAGAAGACGTTGCTCATGCTTGCTGATCATTTTTATTGGCCCAAGATGAGGCGTGATGTGTACAGATTTGTGAGCAGATGCATTACTTGCCACAAGTCGAAATCCAAGCTGAAGCCTCACGGTTTGTGTACACCTCTCTCTACACCTACTACTCCATGGGAAGACATTAGTATGGATTTTGTGCTAGGTCTACCTAGAACTCAGAGAGGTCATGATTCTATATTTGTGGTAGTGGATAGGTTCTCTAAGATGGCTCGTTTTATTGCCTGCCACAAAAGCGACGATGCGTCGCATGTTGCTAACCTGTTTTTCAGGGACATCGTGAGATTACATGGAGTACCAAAGACGAGTGTTTCTGACCGTGATGTGAAGTTCATGAGCTACTTTTGGAAGACCTTATGGGGGAAGCTAGGAACGAAGTTGCTGTTTAGTACTACATGTCACCCCCAAACAGATGGTCAAACGGAGGTGGTGAATAGAACATTGTCACAGCTACTAAGGACCATGATTAAAAAGAATCTGCAGGAGTGGGAAGAGTGTTTGCCACATGTTGAGTTTGCTTACAACAGGGATGTGCATTCAACTACTCAGCTTTGTCCTTTTGAGGTGGTGTATGGCTTCAAGCCATTAACGCCACTCGATATGTTGCCTCTGCCATTACATGAGAGAGTTGATATGGAGGCATCAAAACGTGCTGATTATGTGAAGAAAATACATGAGAAGACTCGAGAGGCTATTGAGAAGAAAGGCAAGAACATTGCTGCTGCAAGGAATCAAGCAAGAAAAGAAGTGTTGTTCGAGCCTGGAGATATGGTTTGGGTGCATCTACGCAAGGACAGATTTCCACTACTTCGCAAGTCCAAGTTGAAGCCACGTGGTGCTGGCCCTTACAAAGTGCTAGCCAAAATTAATGATAATGCCTATTCAGTTGATATACCTATTGAGGAGTTTGGTGGTGCTAGCAATAGCTTCAACGTTGCTGATTTATCACCATATGCTGGAGAAGACCTTGGAGCGTTGAGGTCGACGCCTTTTGAAGGGGGAGGGGGGAGATGATGAGGACATCCATACTATTCCACTATCTCCTACTCCTATTCACAATGAAGATGTTGCTGCAAAGAACAAGTCCAATGAAATCAGGATTGGACCCATTACAAGAGCTCGTGCAAAGCTGATTGAGCAACAGGTGAATTCACTTAATTGAACCTGATGTTTTACTTAATGAGAACTTTATACTACCTAAGTCTATGCATCTTTGTATGATCAGGTTTATTGATAACACAAGCGTTGCGCGAGGAGGAGGAGAGTTGCAGCAAGAAGGACAAGCGCTGATTTCCAATATCAACAAGTGCGCGAGGGAGGAGCGGGAGGCAGGCGCACTAGGACGCAATGATGAAATCACGTATGAGCAAGAGAGAGATGGCGCACCAAGAATTACATGTTTGAGGTGTTCCACGATGTTTGGACTACGTGCCAATAAGGCCGAACCCATATATGGGTCGGTATGTATCAGTTTGAGTCGAACTGAGTCAGTTTGGGCCAAGTTATGGCTGTTTTTAGGCCCGTTTAGAGGGCAGGACGCCCCAGCCCTCACATAAACCTCCATAGCCGTCACAAGTGAGGTTTTAGACCACGTTAAAATATTTTGGAGTTGTTTCTTTCATAGAACCTCTGGAATTACCCTGTGTTCGAATCTACCAACTAGCAGAATCTTTGTATGGCCCTATTTGAAAATTCACACGTACCATATGATTTACCTTCATCTCACCATTGTTGCTCAACCACTGTATGTAGTATGGCTTGGGATGAGGTAAGTATGTCAAATTCAGTTTGGCACATAGTTCCTTACTTGCAAGATTTCTGCAGCTACCTCCATCAATAATGACCTTGCAAGCTTTGTTTGGTCCAACTAGAGCTTTTATTTAGAACAAGTTGCAACGCTGGGATTCCTCAATCGGTTGCACACTAAGTACACGTGAAGATACGACAATAGTGGGTGCATGCTCAGCATATGCATCAGCACCATCCTCGCCGTCATCAAGATCAGTGTCAGAAGCTTCATCTCCACTTTCTACTTCACCTTGTTCATTAACAAACATAACCTTGCTATTTGGACAATCTTTCTTGTAGTGCCCTCTACCTCCACAAGTATGGCACACCACATCACGAGTACATGCCGTAGACATGTTGGAACCCGAACGAGCAGAAGGAGCAGCGGGTTTCCGAGCATTAGAACCAAACGAAGGTGTACTTGCTGGTTTGGCCGATGGTGTAAACGAAGCAGCAGCTGGTGGCGCAGCTGTAGGAGGAGGAGATCTGGCTGAAAATCTGCTGGAGGATGGAAAACGAGCGCATGACTTCGCCTCTTCTGCCAACTAGAATTCAGACTCTCTAGCATGGTGCAATAGCTCATTCATGGTCTCATCCTTGTGATGACGAACTATGCTCTTGATTGGCAACTTCAGATTCTTTAGGAATCGCTGCATGGTCATCTCAATGGACTCGCGGATTCTAGCACGCTGCATAAGCAGCTCCATCTCCATGTAGTACTCATCTACTGTCATTGTGCCTTTCTTCAGTTGCGTCAATTTATCAAAAACTGATCGCAAGTAGTTGGTTGGTATGAAACGAGCCTTCATGATTTGCTTCATCTCGCGCCAATCCATCACAGGAAGTTCATTGTCCTCCCTCCTATGTTGCACAAGAGCATCCCACCAACGCAAAGCATAACCATCAAATTTAGATGCTGCAAGCTTGACCTTCTTATCTTCTGGATAGTCAAATAAGCGCCAGAGTTTCTCAATTTTCAACTCCCATGTGAGGTAGTCTTCAGGATCAATGGAACCATCAAACTTGGGAATTGAAAATTTTGGCTTGCCAAAACCATCATCAGCAACTTGGTTGGGCACACGTTGAGCACGCCCAAGAGGGGCAAACCCACGGCCATGAGCAGGTGCATGGGCAGGGGGAATAGCACGTCCCCTGCCAACGTGTGGAGCAGCATCCACAGCGCTACCCTCATCGAAATCATCAAAGGAATCATCATGTTGAGGATCTTCCCTTCTATGTAAAGCGACTGTCAAACCCTCAATGGAACGCTGCAAAGTGGTGACATTGACATTGAGCGTAGCCACTTGCGTTTGAATAGTATCAACCATTCCAACATGCTGATCCAATCTCATATTCATATCCTAGAGATTCTTGTCAATGGCATCTGTCTTGTTAGTAAACACACGTGTCAAGTGGGACTTAAAAGCCTCATATTCACGCCAATTAACAAGCTCCTCATCCTTCTTTTTCTGCATCACAACATCATCAGCACTAGAAGACATGATTAGTAGGTTAATGCAAAAATCATAATCTGTATGGTGGAACTCTCACAGCTCACTCACAACTAATAAGAAAGGAGATCTTACCGTTCCAAAGTGAATAGAGATGCTCTACCAAACGAAATCAGAAACTGATGCACTGATATGATGAAGTGAATATCCAAGGTATAGAGAATGATCACAGGGCACACAGGTTATGTTGAGGGCAAACCTCTAGGGTGGCCCGATCTTTCACGATTCCCTTTCAAATTGAGGGTGGAGTGCAACAAGGGAGGGAAGGATGAACACAATGAACACACGCACGAAGAACGCGATGAACACACACACGCAAAACCACGATAAACACCAATAGCTCACGCCGGCGGTGACCGGTCCGGCGCAATCCCTAGGATTGGCGTCGGGCGGAGGACTCTCTCTCGAACCGGCACGGCGAGATGGGAGACTCGGTGAGATCTTGACGTCTAGGCAAAGGGACACCGATGCCTAGTCCTTGTACAACGCAGAGGCATGATGGAAACTCCAACGAGGTTTGGGGATATTGGTGCTCGTTGGTCAAGGAGCATGAGGCAAGAATTAGATATATCCACAAAGGGGTTTCCACTAATTCCAATATTATGCCTAGGGTTTACAATGGAGGTGGGGGTCCATATATAGGCCAGCCTCTTAAACAGGGGTACTTTAGGAATAAAAGACAAATTTTGGATGGACTAAGGGGTACATGGGCGGAAGGCCCAAAGGCCTTTTCATGCCTGTGACGGTCAGACCGGAGACTCCGGTGTGGTGGAACGGAGACTCCGGTCTAGACCGGAGAATCCGGTGTAGTCTCCGGACCAGTCTCCGGAGGGGTCTTCAGATTGTCCCAGGGCCTAGTGCAGGGGTCAAACCGGAGAGAGGGCCGGAGTCTCTGGTGTCTTCAGACCGGAGACTTTGGCAGGCCGGAGAATCTGGTGTGCGCAGACCCGAGACTCTGGTCTGAGCAGCTCTAGCAGCGTTTGCTTCATGTTCTGCTCCTTGTTCTCCATCCTTGGGTGCTTGGTGATGTGTCGAAGCTTCGTTCCTGATGGTGCATAGGGTCCTTTCACGATTCCCTTTCAAACTGAGGGTCGAGTGCGGGGAAAGGAGGGAGGATGAACACGACGAACACACGCACGAAGAACGCGATGAACACACACACACAGAACCACGATACACACCAATGGTTCACGCCGGCGTTGACTGGTCCGGCGCAATCCCTAGGATCAGTGTCAGGCGGAGGACTCTCTCTCGAACCGGCACAGCGAGATGGGAGACTCGATGAGATCTTGACGTCTAGGAAAAGGGACTCCGATGCCTAGGCCATGTACAACGCGGAGGCATGATGCAAACTCAAACGAGGTTTGGGGATATTGGCATGAAGTAGCAAGCCATCCAAGGATGTATTGAAGTCACACGAGACAAGGAGCGAATTCACCTTAGCTTGTAGGAGCTTAGCTCGGGCACTTGTCATCGATCCACTTGGGGGACTTGGTGGTGTAGATGTAGGAGCGTCCGTAGGACGGGCTACATCAGCTGCCCCACTTGGGAAAGAGTTGTCCTCGACTCTTCATGGATATCATCTTGAACATCTCCATGTTAGGGTTAAAGGTCCTTGACATTGAATGTATTTCTTGCAAGGTACTTGGAGGTTGGTATGTCGATGATGTAGGCGTTGTTGTTGATTCTCTTGAGGACTTTGAAGGGACCATCTCCTCTTGGCTTGAGCTTGGAGTCGTGTTTCTTGGGGAAGTAGTATTTTCTTAGGTGTATCCAGACGAGATCACCTTCTTCAAAGATCATCTCCTTCTTGTCCTTGTTTAACCTTGAAGCTTGGCGAAGGACTTGTTGCTCGATAGTAGCTCTTGTTTCTTCGTGAAGCTTCTTCATAGCTTGTGCGCGGTTGTCGACGTCCATGTTTGTGCGCTCATGTAGAGGTAGCGGTTTTATGTCGAGTGCGGTGAGGGGCTCGAAACCATAGATGATCATGAATGGACTCATCTTGGTTGTTGAGTGCTTGGCACGGTTGTAGGCGAACTCGGCGTATGGAATGCATTCCTCCCAATCCTTCAAGTTCTTCTTGATCAACACACGTAGGAGAGTTCCGAGGCTTTGGTTGACAACTTCGGTTTGGCCATCGGTTAGGGGATGCGACGCGGATGAAAAGAGGAGCTTGACGCCGAGCTTGGCCATGAGGGTCTTCCATAAGTAGCTCATGAATTTGACGTTGCGGTCGGAGACGATTGTTCTTGGCACATCGTGAAGACGGACGATTTCCCTAAAAAACAGATTTGCAACATGTGAAGCATCGTCGGTCTTATGGCACGGTATGAAGTGTGCCATTTTGGAAAAGCAGCCCACGACAACAAATATAGAATCATGACCATTCTTAGATCTAGGTAATCCTAACACGAAATCCATGCTAATGTCGGACCAATGTGTATGAGGGATAGGCAATGGCATATAAAGACCATAGGGGTTAGATTGCGACTTAGCTTGAACACATGTCGTGCATCGTTGAACGTAGAGCTCCATGTCGCGCTTCATCTTGGGCCAAAAGTAGTGAGTGGAGAGCAGGTCCAAAGTCTTGTCACGGCCAAAGTGACCCATAAGGCCTCCACCATGAGATTCTTGGAGGAGCAAAAGTTGGAGCGATGATTTCGGAATGCAAAGCTTGTTTTGTTTAAAGAGAAAGCCCTTATGCAAATAGAAATCATCAACTCCTTTGTCAATGGAGCACTTTGCGAAAATTGGTTCAAAGAACGGATCGAAAGCATATAAAGATTTTATTTCCTCAAGACCCAACACGTTGATTTCAAGTCACGTAAGAAGGCTTATGTGTTTGCGAGACAAAGCGTCCGCAACTACATTATCTTTGCCCTTCTTATACTTGACAATGTATCGAAAAGACTCCATAAACTCAGCCCACTTAGCGTGTCTCTTACTCAAGTTGGCTTGGCCTTTGAGATATTTCAACGACTCATGGTCGGAATGTGTGATAAATTCCTTGGGCCATAGGTAGTGTTGCCAAACTTGCAGGACATGAACTAAGGCAAAAAGCTCTTTGTCATAAATTGGATAGTTAAGGCGAGCACCGTCAAGTTTCTCGCTATGGTAGGCTATAGGACGTCCGTTTTGCATAAGGACTCCTCCAATGCCAATACCACTAGCATCACACTCCATCTCAAAAGTTTTTGTGAAACCCGGTAACGCAAGGAGAGGTGCTTCGGTCAGCCTCTTTTTTAGTTCATCAAAAGCTTTTTGTTGTGCCTTGCCCCACACAAAGGTGACATTCTTTTTGGTCAATGCATTGAGGGGACAAGCAATGGTCGAAAAGTCTTTCACAAAGCGATGATAGAAACCGGCCAGCCCATGAAAACTTCGGAGTTCACTCACATTTGTTGGGATGGGCCAATCTCGTATGTCCTTTACCTTGGAAACATCAACTTCAATTCCTTTCGAAGAAACGACAAATCCAGGAAAAATCAACTTGTCTTTAGAAAAAGTGCACTTGGGAAGATTAGCATAAAGCTTTTCATGTCGAAGGATTTGCAAAACTTCATTGACATGTGTTATATGGTCCTCAAGTGATTTGCTATAAACAAGAATATCATCGAAATAGACAACAACACTTTTTCCAATGATAGAACACAAGATGTGATTCATAAGGCGCATGAAGGTAGATGGGGCATTCGATAAACCAAAGGGCATAACCAACCATTCATAGAGACCAAGTTTGGTCTTGAAGGTAGTTTTCCACTCATCACCTTCAGCCATGCATATTTAATGGTAACCACTACGAAGATCAATTTTCGAAAAAATAGTGGCTCCACACAACTCATCAAGCATGTCATCGAGACGTGGTATGGGATGTCGATAATGCACGATGATAGCATTGATTGGATGGCAGTCCATGCATAATCGTAACGTATCATCCGTCTTTGGAACAAGAATCACAGGTACGGCACTAGGACTAGTGCTAACTTGGATCAAACCTTTGGAGACGAGTTGGTTGATTTGGCGTTCAATCTCCTTTGTCTCTTTCGGGTTCGTTCGGTAAGCGGCGCGGTTGGGAAGAGGTGCGCCGCAGATGAGGTCAATGTGATGTTCGATGCCGCAAAGAGGAGGTAGACCATGTGGGAGCTCTTCGAGAAATACATCCTTGAATTCCTGCAAGACAATCATCAAAGATAGAGGAACATTGGTTAATTCATTAGTTCCTTGCGCTATTCCCTTGCAAAGGAGGACATAGTGCAAGATGGATGGGTTTTTCCAAACATCTCTCATCTCACTTTTGGTGGCAAGGAGAACACTCTTAGATTTTGATGCGGCCCGTCCTACGGACGCTCCTACATCTACACCACCGAGTCCCCCAAGTGGACCCATGACTCGTGCTCGAACCAAACTGCTACAAGCTAAGGTGAACTCGCTCCTCTCCTCGTGCCAATTTGATACCTCCTTGGATGGTGTGCTACTTCATGCAACTACACTATGCATCATCATGTACGAAGCCTCGACTCATCACCAAGCACCCAAAGATGGAGAACAAGGAGCAGAGCGTGAAGCAGGAGCCGCTGGAGCTGCTCAGATCGGAGTCTCCGGTCTGCGCACACCGAAGTCTCCGGTCCACCAAAGTCTTCGTCCTGAAGACCCCGGAGACTCCGGCCCACGCTCCGGTCTGACGCCTACATCGGGCCCTGGGACAATCTGAAGGCCCCTCCGGAGGCTGGTCCGGAGACTCACCAGAATCTCTGGGCTAGACCGGAGTCTTCGGTCCACCACACCGGAGTCTCCGGTCCGACCGATGCTAGGCGTGAAAAGCCCTTTGGGCCTGCGGCCCATGTACCCCTTAGTCCGTCCAGAACTTGTCTTTTATTCCTAAAGTACCCCTGTTTAAGTGGCTGGCCTATATATAGTCCCCTACCTCCATTGTAAACCCTAGGCATGATATTGGAATTCATGGAAACCCCTTTGTGGATCAATCTAATTCTTGCCTCATGCTCCTGGACCAAGGAGCACCAATATCCCCAAACCTCGTTGGAGTTTGCATCGTGCCTCCGTGTTGTACAAGGCCTAAGCATCAGAGTCCCTATGCCTAGACGTCAAGATCTCACTGAGTCTCCCATCTCGCCGTACCTGATGAGTACATCCCTACAATTACACCTACCCCAATGACTACTGAAGATGCTACAACTGTTCCAAGAAAGGATCAGTCCAATGAGATTAGAATTGGACCTATTACAAGAGCTCATGCTAAGCTACTGGAACAACAGGTGAATTTACTCCTAAACGAATCTGGTACTTTGATTGATGAGAACTTTATACTGCCTAAGTCTATGCATTTATGTATAATCAGGTTCGTTCGAGAAAAAAGCATGGCGCGAGGAGGAGAAGGGCTACAAGAGAAGCCCAACATGATGATCACCCAAGGATGCGCGAGGGAGGAGCGGGAGGAAGGCGCAAGAGAAGATCATCAAGACAGAGGCAAAAAGATCTGCCAAGACCGGAGTGTCCGGCCAGATCCACCCGGACTATCCGACCTGGTCGAGAGGCAAACTGGCGTGGACATTCTGTCTGCCAGTTCGGATACTACCCGGACACCACCCGGAAACTTGAAAGTTGCCGGAAGGACCGGACTGTCTGGCACACTTCACCCGGAGTGTCTAGCCTGACCGGACTGTCCGGCCGATTTCGACCGGAGTGTCCGCCCGCCGACCGAATCTGGTCCGAGTCGGTTTGTATCAGGTTGAGTCATTTGCGTTTAGTTTCGGTTTCTGGCCACCCCAGCTGCCCTTATAGGCCTTGGGACGACCCCTAGTTAGGGTTTAGACCACGTTAAAATATTTTGGAGTTGTTTCTTTCATAGAACCTCTGGAATTACCCTGTGTTCGAATCTACCAACTATAATTGAGTGTGATCTGTTGTTCCATTGGGAATTAGTAGATTGCATACTACCGTTCGTGGTCACGGCTGCGTGCGCAAGAGCGTGGTGTTGTGAATATCCTTCAGGGTTCGAGAGCTGTTGCATTGGCAGCAGGGATCAAGCGGGAGAGTTCATAGCTACGGGCTAGTTATCTATCATCTACCATCATCACCGCCATCCGCTTACTGAGAAGATCGGGCCACCCCATATCATCTTGGTATCATATTTCCAGTGTTGCCTCGGTAAGCATCCACAAATCCATCCATAGATTAGAAAGTGTTTTCGTCCTATACAGAAAAAGCCTTACAAAAAGATTTGCCATAGACTAGATTGCATCACTTTCGAGTTTTAGTTGCTGATTGTATCTTCTCGTAGATCTGATCTGTAGGTTTCCCTCGTAGGAGTCTAGTTTCTGTTTGTGTCTAGGTTTAGGGTTTGATCTTGTTTTCCGCTGTTCCCACCATTACCATTTCCGCAAGTATTTATCGTTTTTTTTCCGAGTCCACATAGCGTACTTTTGTTTGCATACCATAGACACAGCCTTTGTACAACATCTGTGCCTAGGAACGTACTCACGAGACTAGTTGCTTTGCTCTGACAGGCTGCTCTTTAGTTCTTTGAAGTGCAAAAATTTTCGACAGGCAAAACCGGACTATCCGGCCGAATCACACCAGACTATCCGGCCCGACCGGAGTCTCCGACGCATATCAACCAGACTATCCGGCCCAGTTCTGTTATACGTTGCTGTACTCGTTTGCATTGAGTAATATAGTTGAAAAATCAAAAAAAAAGAGAAAAGAAAAGAGAATCAGTATAACAAAAAAAGAGCAAAGAGCTACAAGCCTGACAAAAAAGAGATATAGAAGTGTGCAATATTGGAGGCCTTGTTGTGTATAGCACTAGTAGATTGAGCAATCTTGTGCCTATTTCTATTTTAGCTATTACTAGCATCTCTCTTGTGCATTGCAATATTCCTTTTCATAAGTTGCTTTGCCACGTTTATCTCCACTATATGTGTTTCTTGGGTATTTGTATGATCAGCACTAGGACTTGTTTGCGGTGTAGATAGGGCACCATACCTATAGCTCCACCTTAAATAACATGTGTGCCCTGCGATCGTTCTCTATACCTTTGATATTCACTTCATCACATCAAGTGCATCAGTCTTTGATTTCATTTGGTAGAGCATCTCTATTCACTTTGGAACGGTAAGATCTCCTTTCTTATTAGTTGTGAGTGAGTTGTGAGAGTTTCCACCATACAAATTCGGATTTTTGCACTAACCTGCTAATCATGTCTACTAGTGATGATGATGTTGTGTTGAAGAAAAAGAAGGATGAGGAGCTCGTCAATTGGCGTGAATATGAGGCTATGAAATCCCACTTGACACGTGTGTTTACTAACACGACAGATGCCATTGACAAGAATCTCCAAGATATGAATATGAGATTGGATCAGCATGTTGGGATGGTTGATACTATCCAAACGCAAGTGGCTACGCTCAATGTCAATGTCACCGCTTTCCAGCAGTCCATTGAGGGTTTGACAGCCGCCTTACATAGAAGGGAAGATCCTCAACATGATGATGCCTTTGATGATTTCGATGAGGGTAGCGCTGTTCATGCTGCTCCACATGTTGGCAGGGGACGTGCTATTCCCCCTATCCATGCACCTGCTCATGGTCGTGGGTTTTCCCATCTTGGGCGTGGTCAACGTGTGCCCAACCAAGCTGCTGATGATGGTTTGGCAAGCCAAAATTTTCAATTCCCAAGTTTGATGGTTCCATTGATCCTGAAGACTACCTCACATGGGAGTTGAAGATTGAGAAACGCTGGCGCTTATTTGACTATCCAGAAGATAAGAAGGTTAAGCTTGCAGCATATGAATTTGATGGTTATGCTTTGCGTTGGTGGGATGCTCTTGTGTAGCATAGAAGGGAGGACAATGAACTTCCTGTGAGGGATTGGCGCGACATGAAGCAAATCATGAAGGCTCGTTTCGTACCAACTAACTACTTGGGATCAGTTTTTGATAAATTGACGCAACTGAAGCAAGGCACCATGACAGTTGATGAGTACTACATGGAGATTGAGATGCTTATGCAGAGTGCTAGAATTCGTGAGTCCATTGAGATGACCATGCAGCGCTTCCTAAACAATTTGAAATTACCGATCAAGAGCATTGTTCGTCATCACAAGCATGAGACCATGAATGAGTTGTTGCATCATGCTAGAGAGGCCGAATCCCAGTTGGCAGAAGAGGCGAAGTCACGTGCTCGTTTTCTGTCTGCCAGCAGATTTTCGGCCAGGTCTACACCTCCTGAAATCCTGCCACCAACTGCTGCTCCATTTACACCATCGACCAAACCAGCAAATACACCTTCGTTTAGTTCTAATGCTCGGAAACCCGCTGCTCCTGTTGCTAGCTCGGGTTCCAACATGTCTACTGCGCGTACTCGCGATGTGGTGTGCCATACTTGTGGAGGTAGAGGGCACTACAAGAAGGATTGTCCAAACAGTAAGGTTATGTTTATTAATGAACAAGGTGAAGTAGAAAGTGGAGATGAAGCTTCTGATGATGATGTTGATGATGCCGAGGATGGTGCTGATGCGTATCCTGAGCGTGCTCCAACTATTGTCGTATCTTCACGTATACTGTGTGTGCAACTGGTTGAGGAATCCTAGCGTTGCAACTTGTTCCAAACAAAAGCTCTAGTTGGACCTAACAAAGCTTGGAAGGTCATTATTGATGGAGGTAGCTGCAGAAATCATGCAAGTACGGAACTATGTGCCAAACTGAATTTGAAATACTTACCTCATCCCAAGCCATACTACATAAAATGGTTGAGCAACAATGGTGAGATGAAGGTAAATCATATGGTACTTGTGAATTTTCAAATAGGGCCATACAAAGATTCTATTGATTTTGATGTGGTTCCTATGACTGTTTGTCACCTACTATTGGGTCGGCCTTGGCTCTATGATCGCCATATGCAACACAATGGCCAAGCCAATACATATCACTTGGAATTCAAAGGGAAGAAGATTACTATGCAGCCAATGACACCACAAGATATTGTGAATGATTCTCGCTAGAAGATAGAGGTGAACTTGAAGGAAGATTCTACCACTCAGCGAGACTATGTGATAGTTGCTCCTGATGTAATTGAGCCCCAATTGAGTGATATAACAAAAAGTGAGAGAGTGCCTGGGTTATTAATACTAGCCACCAAGGAGGATATGAGAGAGTTTCATGAGGATCCTACAACCATGCCACTTGTGCTCATGTACAAGGGCGAGGTATTGGTTTCTAACGACATGACCCCTATTTCTCTGGTGTCTCTTCTGTTTTGCAGGACTTTGGGGATGTGTTTCCAGAAAACGTACCCGCAGGTTTGCCGCCATTGCGTGGTATAGAACATCAAGTGGACTTGATTCCTGGCGCCACACTTCCCAACCGTGCACCTTACAGGACTAATCCCGAAGAAACTAAGGAAATTCAGAAGCAAGTACAAGCGTTGCTGGATAAAGGGTACATTCGTGTCTCTCTTAGCCCTTGTGCTGTTCCTGTTATTTTAGTTCCTAAGAAAGATGGTACATGGCGCATGTGTGTTGATTGTAGAGCGATTAATAACATCACTATTCGATGTCGTCATCCTATTCCACGCTTAGAGGATATGCTAGATGAATTGAGTGGTGCTGTTGTTTTCTCTAAAATTGACTTGCGTAGTGGTTATCATCAAATTAGGATGAAAGAAGGGGATGAATGGAAAAATGCTTTCAAAACTAAATTCGGTTTGTATGAGTGGTTAGTCATGCCGTTTGGTCTTACTAATGCACCTAGTACTTTCATGCGTTTGATGAATCATGTTTTGCGAGAGTTTATTGGTCGTTTTGTGGTTGTTTACTTTGATGATATACTTATATACAGCCACACCGAATCTGAACATTGCACTCATATTAGACAAGTTTTGCAAGTGTTACGTGATAATAAACTGTATGCTAATCTTGAGAAGTGTACATTTGCAAAAGATAAGGTCATATTCCTAGGATTTGTTGTTTCTAAGCATGGAGTAGAGGTAGATCAATCCAAAATTGAATCAATTCAGAATTGGCCTACTCCAATGAATGTTAGTCAAGTGCGTAGTTTCCACGGTCTCGCTGGTTTCTATAGGCGCTTTGTGAAAGATTTTAGCACCATTGCTGCACCATTAAATGATTTGACAAAGAAAGGTGTTCCTTTTATATGGGGCGCGGCCCAAGACATTGCATTTGATACATTAAAACATTTGCTTACTTCTGCACCATTACTTGCATTACCTGATTTTTCGAAGCAATTTGAAGTTGAATGTGATGCTAGTGGTATAGGCATAGGTGGCGTTTTGATGCAAGAGGGTCAGCCTATAGCTTATTTTTCTAAGAAATTGACTGGTGCTTGTTTGAATTATTCTATTATGATAAAGAATTGTATGCACTTGTTAGAGTACTTGAGGTTTGCCAACATTATTTCTGGCCAAAGGAATTCATCATACATTCTGATCATGAAGCATTGAAATACTTGAAAGCTCAATCAAACTTGCATAGAAGATTAGCTAAATGGGTTGAGTTCATTGAATCTTTTCCTTACATCATTAAATATAAGAAGGGAAAAGAGAACGTTGTTGCTGATGCTCTATCTAGGAAGAACATGCTATTAACCAATCTTGATGTTCGAATTCCTGGATTAGAAGCTATTTGTGCACTTTATGCAACTGACCATGATTTTGCTGAACCATATCGTTTGTGTGCTCTTAGAAACGCATGGGATAAGTATCATATACATGATGGATATTTATTTCGAGCTACCAAACTATGTATTCCAGAATTGTCGTTGCGTTTGTTCTTAGTGCGGGAGTCACAGGCTGGTGGTTTGATGGGTCACTTTGGGCGTGAGAAGACGTTACTCATGCTTGCTGATCACTTTTATTGGCCCAAGATGAGGCGTGATGTGTACAGATTTGTGAGCCGATGTATTACATGCCACAAGTCGAAATCTAAGCTGAAGCCTCACGGTTTGTATACACCTCTCTCTGCACCGACTACTCCATGGGAAGACATTAGTATGGATTTTGTGCTAGGTCTACCGAAAACTCAGAGAGGTCATGATTCTATATTTGTGGTAGTGGATAGGTTCTCTAAGATGGCTCGTTTTATTGCCATCCACAAAAGCGACGATGCATCGCATGTTGCTAACCTGTTTTTCAGGGACATCGTGAGATTACATGGAGTACCAAAGACGAGTGTTTCTGACCGTGATGTGAAGTTCATGAGCTACTTTTGGAAGACCTTATGGGGAAAGCTAGGAACGAAGCTGCTGTTCAGTACTACATGTCATCCCCAAACAGATGGTCAAACGGAGGTGGTGAATCGAGCATTGTCACAGCTGCTAAGGACCATGATTAAAAAGAATCTGCGGGAGTTGGAAGAGTGTTTGCCACATGTTGAGTTTGCTTACAACAGGGCTGTGCATTCAACTACTCAGCTTTGTCCTTTTGAGGTGGTGTATGGTTTCAAGCCATTGACGCCACTTGATATGTTGCCTCTGCCATTACATGAGAGAGTTGATATGGAGGCATCAAAACGTGCTGATTATGTGAAGAAAATACATGAGAAGACTCGAGAGGCTATTGAGAAGAAAGGCAAGAACATTGCTGCTGCAAGGAATTAAGCAAGGAAAGAAGTGTTGTTCGAGCCTGGAGATATGTCTTGGTGCATCTACGCAAGGATAGGTTTCCACTACTTCTAGTCAAAATTACAGCCACGTGGTGCTGGTCCTTACAAGGTGTTAGCCAAGATTAATGATAACGCCTACTCGGTTGATATACCTATTGAGGAGTTATGTGGAGTTAGCAACAGCTTCAACGTTGCTGATTTGTCACCATATGCTGGAGAAGACCTTGGAGCGTCGAGGTCGACGCCTTTTGAAGGGGGGGAGATGATGAGGACATCCCTACAATTACACCTACCCCAATGACTACTGAAGATGCTACAATTTTTGCAAGAAAGGATCAGTCCAATGAGATTAGAATTGGACCTATTAGAAGAGCTCGTGCTAAGCTACTGGAACAACAGGTGAATTTACTCCTAAACGAATCTGGTACTTTGATTGATGAGAACTTTATACCACCTAAGTCTATGCATTTATGTATGATCAGGTTCGTTGGAGAAAAAGCATGGTGCGAGGAGGAGAAGGGCTACAAGAGAAGCCCAACATGATGATCGCCCAAGGATGCGCGAGGGAGGAGCAGGAGGAAGGCGCAAGAGAAGATCATCAAGACGGAGGCAAAAAGATCTGCCACGACCGGAGTGTCCGGCCAGATCCACCCGGACTGTCCGGCCTGGTCGAGAGGCAAACTGGTGTGGAAATTCTGTCTGCCAGTTCGGATACTACCCAGACACCACCCGAAAACTTCAAAGTTGCCGGAAGGACGGGACTGTCCGGCACACTTCACCCGGAGTGTCTGGCCTGACCGTACTGTCCGGCCGATTTCGACCGAAGTGTCCGCCCGCCGAACGAATCTGGTTCGAGTCGGTTTGTATCAGGTTGAGTCATTTGCGTTTAGTTTCGGTTTCTGGCCGCCCCAGCCGCCCTTATAAGCCTTGGGACAACCCCTAGTTAGGGTTTAGACCACGTTAAAATATTTTGGAGTTGTTTCTTTCATAGAACCTCTGGAATTACCCTGTGTTCGAATCTACCAACTATAATTGAGTGTGATCTGTTGTTCCATTGGGAATTAGTAGATTGCATACTACCGTTCGTGGTCACGGCTGCGTGCGCAAGAGCGTGGTGTTGTGAATATCCTACAGGGTCCGAGAGCTATTGCATTGGCATCAGGGATCAAGTGGGAGAGTTCATAGCTACAGGCTAGTTATCTATCATCTACCATCATCACCGCCATCCGCTTACTGAGAAGATCGGGCCACCCCATATCAGTACCGGTTCGAGAGAGAGTCCTCTGCCCGACGCCGATCCTAGGGATTGCACCGGATCGGTTACCACCGGCGTGAGCTATTGGTGTGTATCGTGGTTTCGTGTGTGTGTGTTCATCGCGTTCTTCGTGCGTGCGTTCATCGTGTTCATCCTCCCCTCCTCTCCTCGCACTCCATCCTCGATTTGAAATGGAATCGTGAAAGATCGGGCCACACTAGAGGTTTTCCCTCAACATATTGGTATCAAGAGCTTCGTTGCTCACGATTTCCCCCACAAATTTTTCTTCTATCCACCAAAAATTCGAAAATCCCCAAAAAACAGCCCAAATTTGCCTTTGGATCGATCTCTTGATTTGGAGTGTTATTTGTGGTTTTGATCCGACCAAACCTTGTATTAGGTGTTGGTCCAGCTTTATCCTGCGGTTTCCCAGCCCAATTTGGCCAATTTTTTGCGGATTTGAGGACACAAGGCGTCGATTTCCGCTCAAGAACACGAGCAGTTCGCGATCTGACTCTAGACCGGAGTCTCCGGCCTACACCGGAGTCTCCGGCCTACCCACAACAGAGTCTGCGGCCTGCACCGGAGTTTCCGGCCTGAAACCCTGGAATCTCCGGCCTGATGCCTGATTTTGACAGTTTTGCCTCTAATCTTGCATTGGATAATTTCCTCTTGTTTGTTTGTGCCCGTGTGCGTGTCGTCAACTAAAAACAAGCTTCCGCATCGACAACCCCCGCGCTCATCGACACCACAGCCCACAAACATCATCCCGGACCACCGATGCCAAGTTCATCATCAAAGAAGGTATACCTTGCGTCACCCTCGTTAACCCCTATCTTCCTTTGTGTATACCTATCCCATGAGAGTAGCTCATCTTGTGTTTGCTTGAGCATTGTGCATTTGTCCTTGGTTAGTGAGTGTGCAAGAGGAATATCAAGTGTGACTAGGTAGCATCAATGGAGAGAAAAATATATATATATATACAAAAGAAAGAAAAAAGATACAAAGAAAAAGCAAAAGAAAAATAGTCTTCCATTGCCAAAGAGAGTTTCAAAGCTTGTAAGCAAGAGAGAAAGAAGAGCGCCCAAGACAAGTGCACAAATCCGTTGCTCATTTTTCCTCTTTACAAACGAGCCACGGTCTCTCCTTGCATTGGCACGACAACAAGCTTTGTCTTCGTTAGGACTTTTTGTTTGCTCATTTTCAGAGTCGTGTCAATCCCAACTTTCTCCACGTGTGTGTACATAGTCGTAGGTTCCCATCACCCTTTTGAGTTGTTGACCTTCGCCTTTGACTTGAGTTTTGTTGGATTTTACCCACTTTTGACTATCCCTTTTCTTTTGGTTGGTTCTTTGGCATTCCACAATCCTAACCTACCACCAACAAGCTTTTGAGAGTTAGTTCTTTCTTTAGTGTGAGTTTTCTTTGCAATTCCACTTTGCACGCTTATAGCTCTCACTTGTGGTTTCTAGTTTGGTGCAATCCCCAAGGTGAGGTACAAGGCTATCACCACCATATTACACCATATACAATACTTATGTGTCTTGCATGATGGATAGGCACGGTGAGTAGAGCAACCCACCTACCCAAGAAGAAGATCAAGGACCGTATATGACGCTCGCAAGTCATTTCATCGTACGGCAAGAGTTCTGTGAACATTGTCAGGCCCTTGAGACGTGACAAGATGAACAATTTGGCGAGACGTAAGCCGAGTTCAAGAACATCGACAACCACTTCGATGGCCTCGAACGGCAAATGCAAGCAATGCATCACAACTCCGGCCACCAAAATGAGTCGCTTCAACGCTCCGTCGCTGAAACAAATGACAATCTTCGACGCCTCATCGACGGAATGGCAAGACCGCGTTCACGTGCTTCAAGCTCTTCAAGTTCTTCGCGTCGTCATGCACCTCCGCAACAAGATCTACCTCCAAGTGCTCCAAGACGCAATGGCGCCCCGTGGTTGAAGATGGAACCTCTTCGAACTATGTACCTTCCCCACGGCACGCCGCAACGTCAAGCTATGAGGGTCACCTCTCTTCAAGGCCACGAGCAAGGCAAGAAGCACAACGTCATCACGCAAGGGCACTAGTGATCCCACAAGAGCAACCACAAGAGGAACCGCAAGCGCAACCGCAAGTCTACCACCACCGACCGCGACACATACTTAACACAACAAGTGATGACTCCAATTTCGAGAATCAAGCTCATCATCGACGCGAAGCTCTCCAAGATCCTCCTCCTCATCATCAACGTCATGAATGTCCACACCAACACCATGGTCATCACGAGGCGCCTCCCCCACCTCAACAAAACTTGGAGAGTCAAGTGATACAAGTTGAGCCACGCCTACCACATCAAGAGGCTCATGACCATGTTCTTCGCTGCGAGGCCAATGTGCCTAACCAACGTCACCAACCGAGGTATGAGCCTCCCCTTCGTCGTCAACCGCATCAAGAGGCTCTACACCCTCGCCACCATGAGGTCCAAGCGCCTCAACCATGTCAACAACTGCGCCAAGAGTAAGAGAAAGCTCCTCAACAACAATATCAAGAGCAAGCTCCGCAACAAGGTCATGAGAACCAAGTTCCACCTACCCAACTACAAGATCAACAACAAGGTCACCAAGCTCTTCGCAATGACCGCAACGATGGAGAAACTTTTGACAAGCTCAAGTTCACAATGCACAAGTTCACCGGATCCAATGACCCCGAAGAATACCTCTCGTGGGCACTCAAAGTCGACAAGATCTTCCGCATGCACAACTATAGCAACCAGAAGATGGTCGCCATGGCTTCACTTGAGTTTGATGATTACGCCAACCTTTGGTGAGAACAAGTTCAAGTTGCTCGTGATGCAAGACAAGAGCCGCCAATCACAACTTGGCATGACTTGAAGGCTCACATGAGATCCCGGTTCGTCCCCGCGCACTACACGCGTGACCTCTTCAACAACCTTCAAGCGCTTCGTCAAGGGAGAAAGACCGTGGAAGAGTACTTCAAGGAAATGGAACTCACCTTGATTCGCGCCAACTTTGACGAGTCCATGGAGCAAACTATGGCACGCTTCCTTATTGGATTGAACCACCCAATCAAGCGCATCATCGAGTTCCAAACATACAACGACATGGTTGAGCTTGTGCACATCGCAACAAAGGCTGAACGTCAAGTGCAAGAGGATATCAAGTACAACAAGCCCAAGACGTACTTCACCTATAAGCAAGCTTCAACCGCTACACCAACAACTTACAATGGAAGCTCCTCAAGTACCTCCAAGCCTTCCTTCAAGCCCACACTTCCTCAAGGAAAACTGCCCCCAAGTGGCAAACAAGCAAAGAGTGATACACCTTTCAATGGTGAATGCTACAAGTGTGGAGGTAAAGGACACAAGTCGGTCGAATGTGGAAACTAGAAAGTCTTGTTCATCCATGACAATGGTGATGAAGAGTACTTGAGTGAAGATGAGTTTGATGCTCGTGTCAAGGAAGCAATGGCAAGGCAACGAGTGGAAGATGATCAAGAACTCCTCATGTGTGAACATGACACAAGTCCATCACTTGTCGTCACAAGGATCTTGACCACTCAAGCACAAGAGCATGAAGACCAACGCTCCAATATCTTCCAAACACGAGCCAGCATCAATGGCAAATCTATCAAGGTGATCATTGACGGAGGGAGTTGTCACAACCTTGCTAGCACCGAGTTGTGTGAGAAGCTCAACCTCACCCTCCATCCACACAAGCACCCCTACTACGTGCAATGGCCAAGTGACCAAGGGTCTGTAAAGATCAAGCATACCGTATCGGTCTCCTTCGCCATTGGTCCTTACAAAGATACGGTGGAATCTGATGTGGTTCCTATGACAGTTTGCCACATGCTTCTTGGTTGACCGTGGCAATTTGACAATGCTGCTCAACATGATGGTCGCACCAATGTATACACCTTCAAATGGCTCAACAAAACATGTGTTTTGCAACCGATGACTCCTATCCAAATAATTGCGGACAATGCAAAGGCTTTAGCGAGGGCGCAAAGCACAACACATACTTGTGAGAAGAGCAGTGAGAGAGAGAACCACCTCATAGTGAGTGAGAGCCACAAGCCAAACTTGTTTTGCAAGGAACTCGAGTTTGGCTTGTGGCTCTCACTCACCATAAGGTGGTTCTCTCTCTCACCGCTCTTCTCACAAGGAGGCGTTGTGCTTTGCGCCCTCGCTAAAGCCTTTGCATTGTCCGCAATTATTTGGCTAGGAGTCATCAGTTACAAAACACATGTTTTGTTGAGCCATTTGAAGGTGTATACATTGGTGCGACCACCATGTTGAGCAGCCTTGTCAAATTGCCATGGTCAACCAAGAAGCATGTGGCAAACTGTCATAGGAATCACATCACACTCCACTGTATCTTTATCAGGACCAATGGCAAAGGAGACCGATACGGTATGCTTGATCTTCACGGACCCTTGGTCACTTAGTCATTGCACGTGGTAGGGGTGCTTGTGCGGATGGAGGGTGAGGTTGAGCTTTTCGCAGAACTCGGTGCTAGCCAGGTTGTGGCAACTCCCCCCGTCAACTAGGTGTTTGGAATATATTGGATCGTTGGTCTTCATGCTCTTGTGCTTGAGTGGTCAAGATCCTTGTGACGACAAGCGATGGACTTGCGCCATGTTCACATATTAGGAGTTCTTGGTCATCTTCCACTCGTTGCCTTGTCATTGCTTCCTTGACACGGGCATCAAATTCATCTTCACTCAAGTACTCGTCGTCGCCGTTGTCATGGATGGACAATACCTTCTTGTTTCCACATTCGGCCGACTTGTGTCCTTTACCTCCACACTTGTAGCATTACCGTAAAAAGGTGTATCACTCTTTGCTTGCTTGCCACTTGGGGGCAGTTTTCCTTGAGGGAGTGTGGGTTTGTTTGAAGGAAGGCTTGGAGGTACTTGATAAGCTTCCATTGAATGTTGTTGGCATAACGGTTGAAGCTTGCTTGTAGGTGAAATACGTCTTGGGCTTGCTGTACTTGATGTCCTCTTGCACTTGACGTTCAGCCTTTGTTGCTATGTGCACAAGCTCAACCATGGTGTTGTATGTTTGGAAATCGACGATGCACTTGATGGGGTGGTTCAACCCAATAAGGAAGCGTGCCATAGTTTGCTCCATACGCTCATCGATGTTGGCGCGAATCAAGTTGAGTTCCATTTCCTTGAAGTACTCTTCCATGGTCTTTGTCCCTTGACGAACCGATTGAAGGTTGTTGAAGAGGTCACATGTGTAGTGCGTGGGGACGAACCGAGATTTCATGTGAGCCTTCATGTCATGCCAAGTTGTGATTGGTAGTTCTTGTCTTGCATCACGAGCAACTTGAACTTGTTCCCACCAAAGGTTGGCGTAATCATCAAACTCAAGCAAAGCCATGCTGACCATCTTCTCGTTGCTATAATTGTACATGCGGAAGACTTGTCGACTTTGAGTGCCCACGAGAGGTATTCTTCGGGGTCATTGGATCCGGTGAACTTGGGCAATGTGAATTTGAGCTTGCCAAAAGTTTCTTCATCATTGCGGTCATTGCGACGAGCTTGGTGACCTTGTTGATGATCTTGTGGTTGAGGAGGTGGAACTTGGTTCTCGTGACCTTGTTGCGGAGCTTGCTCTTGATGTTGTTGTTGTGGAGCTTGCTCTTGCTCTTGGTGCGGTTGTTGACGACGTTGGGGCACATGGGCCTCATGAGGGTGTTAAGAAAATGTGGAGCCTCATGACGCGGTTGATGATGAAGAGGAGGCTCGTTCCTCGATTGGTGATGTTGATTAGGCACATGGGCCTCACGGCAAAGATAATGGTGTTGAGCCTCTTGACGTGGTGGGCGTCGCTCAACATGTACCACTTGACGCTCCATGTTTTGGTGTGGTGGAGGAGGCACCTCGTGATGACCATGGTGTCGGTGTGGACGTTCATGACGATGATGAAGAGGAGGAGGATCTTCAAGAGCTTCACGTCAATGACGAGCTTGATTCTCCAAATTGGAGTCATCACTTGTTGTGTCAAGTATGTGTCAGGGTCAATGGTGGTGGACTTGCGGTTCTTCTTGTGGTTGCTCATGTTGGATCAATAGTGCCCTTGATGACAGTGTGCTTCTTGCCTTGCGCGTTGCCTTGAAGAGAAATAACCATCATAGCTTGACGTTGCGGCGTGCCGTGGGGAAGGACTTCCGTCTTCCACCACGAGGGCATCATTGTGTCTTGGAGCACTTGTACGAAGATCTTGTTGGAGAGGAACATGACGACGCGAAGAACTTGAAGAGCTTGATGCACGTGAGCGTGGCCTTGCCATTCCGTCGATGAGGCAGCAAAGATTGTCATTTGTTTCGGCGACGGAGCGTTGGAGCGCTTCATTTTGATGGCCAAAGTTGTGATGCATTGCGTGCATTTGTCGTTCGAGGCCATCGAAGCGGTTGTCGATGTTCTTGAACTCGGCTTGCGTCTCACCAAATTGTTCATCTTGTCGTGTCTCAAGGGCTTGGCAATGTTCACGGAACTCTTGCCGAACGATGAAGCGACTTGCGTGCGTCATGTATGGTCCTTGATCTTCTTCTTGGGGAGGTGGTTGGCTCGACTCACGTTGCATATCCATCATGCAAAACACACACGTATTGTATATGGAAGTGGAATATGGTGGTGTTAGCCTTGGACCTCACCTTGGGGATTGCACCAAACTAGAAACCACAAGTGAGAGCTATAAGCGTGCAAATTGGAAATGCAAAGAAAACTCACACTAAAGAAAGAACTAACTCTTGAAAGCTGTGGGTGGAAGGTTAGGGTTGTGGAAAACCAAACAAAACGATCCAAAGAAAAGGTTATTGTCAAACGTGGTAGAGAACCATAAGATCAAAAGAAAATAGGAAGTGATCTACAAAACACTAGGATACACACACGTGGAGACGAATGTGGTTAGCACGACTATGAAAATGAGCACAAAAGGTCCTAATGAAGACTACACTCCGTGTGGTGCCAACGCAAGGAGAGACCACAACTCGTTCGCCAAAAGAGAAATAAGCAACGGATTTGTGCACTTGCCTCGGTCGCGCTCTTTTTCTCTCTTTGCTTACAAGCTTGATACTCTCTTTGTATTGGGAGACTATGTATCTTTCTATTTTTCTTTTGCTTTTTCTTATTCTCTTTTTTTTTATTCTTTTTCTCCCTTTCTATACTACTATGTTAACTCTTGATTTTGCTCTCACACTCTCACTTTCCAAGGACAAGTGCACAATGCTTAGGCAAACACAAGATGAATTGCTCTCATAGGATAGATACACACAAGGAAGAAGGGTTAACAAGGTGGATCAAGTTATACCTTTGATATTGGTGTCTTGCTTCCGGTGTTGGAGATGATGTTTGGTGTCGCGGTTTCGATGAGCGCGGTATGTGGATATTGTTGCGGAAGCTTGAAGTTAGTTAGGCGACACGCACACGAAACATGAACAACGTTAGAGGAAAAACGGACAAAAAATTGGGTGAAAAAGGAATTTCAGAAGCCAAACCCTAGTCGAATCGAGACTGGAGGAGTTCCGGCAATAAGTTCGGTCGCGCTGGACTGTGCGCCGAATATTCCGGTCCGCGCCGGTCATTCCGGTCGGCGACCGAAACAGCAGGCAGAGACGTGTTTCGGTTGGCACCGGTTTGATTTCGCGAGCGCCGGAAATTCCGGTCGTCGGTCCTGTCCGTTGGGGTGTGCGCCGGACGTTTTGGCAAGGTGTCCGGTCTGCCGGTCCTGGCGCCGGTTTGTCCTGGGACTCCGGTTCGCGTTGGCTTGGCTCCTTCTCTTGGCATCTCTTCACGGGGTTCGTACCTGAGGATGCATAATGTATTGGCATGAAGTAACAAGCCATCCAAGGATGTATTGAAGTCACACGAGACAAGGAGCGAATTCACCTTAGCTTGTAGGAGCTTGGCTCGGGCACGGGTCATCGGTCCACTTGGGGGACTTAGTGGTGTAGATGTAGGAGCGTCCGTAGGACGGGCTGCATCAGTGGATGTGGAGATGCAACTACTGTCAGACCGGTGCAGCATTCCATGTGGGAGTTGCATTCCTATGTGTTTTTGGGCCTTTTGACATATGGTTTGACACATGGAGTCTCTAGGGTCATTGCACGTGTTCTTTTCCAAACTACCTTGATCCACATGGGCACACACTCCCGTGGCTGTGGTGATGCAACTACTGTCACACCGGTGCACCATTCCATGTGGGATTTGCATTCCTATGTGTTTTTCGGCCTTCTGACACATGGTTTGACACATGGAGTCTCTAGAGTCATTGCATCTGTTCTTTTCCAAACTACCTTGATCCATATGAGCACACACACTCCAGTGAATGTGGTGATTCAACTACTGTCAGACCGGTGCACCATTCCATGTGGGAGTTGCATTCCAATTTGTTTTTGTGCCTTTTGACACATGGTTTGACACATGTTGTCTCTAGAGTCATTGCATGTGTTCTTTTCCAAACCACATTAATCCAGATAAGCACACACACTCCACTGGATGTGGTGATGCAACTACTGGCTTATTAGTGCACCATTCCATGTGTTAGTTGCATTGTTATGTGTTTTTGGGCCTTTTGACACATGGAGTCTCTCGAGTCATTGCACGTGTTCTTTTCCAAACCACCTTGATCCACATGAGCACACACTCCCGTGGCTGTGGTGATGCAACTACTGTCACACCGGTGCACCATTCCATGTGGGATTTGCATTCCTATGTGTTTTTTCGGCCTTCTGACACATGCTTTAACACATGGAGTCTCTAGAGTCATTGCATCTGTTATTTTCCAAACCACCTTGATCCATATGAGCACACACACTCCAGTGAATGTGGTGATTCAACTACTATCTTACCGGTGCACCATTCCATGTGTCAATTACATTCTTAGGTGTTTTTGGGCCTTTTGACACATGGTTTGACACATGTTGTATCTAGAGTCATTGCATGTGTTCTTTTCCAAACCACCTTGATCCAGATGAGGACAGACTCCAATGGATTTGGTGATGCAACTACTGTCTTACCGGTGCACTATTCCATGTGCAGTTACATTCTTAGGTGTTTTTGGGCCTTTTCACACATGGTTTGGCACATGGAGTCCTTCGAGTCATTGCATGTGTTATTTTCCAAACCACCTTCATCTACATGAGCACACACACTCTAGTGGATGTGGTGATGCAACTAGTGTCACACCGGTGCACCATTCCATGTGGTAGTTGCATTCCTATGGGTATTTGGGCCTTTTGAAACATGCTTTTACACATGGTGTCTGTGGTGTCATCGCATGTGTTATTTCCAAACAACGTTGATCCACATGAGAACACACACTCTAATGGGTGTGGTGATGCAATGGTTTCACACTGGTGCACATTCCTATGTTTTTTAGGCCTTTGGACACATCGTTTTTCCACATGGAGTCTCTGGAGTCATTACATGTGTTTTTTTCCAAACCACTTTGATCCACATGAGCACACACACTCCAATGGATGTGGTGATGCAACTTATGTCACCCTGGTGCACCATTCCATGTGGCAGTTGCATTCCTCTGTGTGTTTTGGGCTTTTTGACACATGGTTTGACACATGGAGTCTCTGCAGTCATTGCATGTGTTCTTTTCGAAACCACCTTGATCCATATGAGCACACACACTCCAGTGGATGTGGTGATGCAAGTACTGTCAGACCGGTGCACCATTCCATGTGGGAGTTGCATTCCTATGTGTTTTCGGGCCTTTTGGCACATGGTTTGACACATGCTTTCTCTAGAGTCATTGCATGTGTTCTTTTCCAAACCACCTTGATCCTGATGAGGACACACTCCAATGAGTCACTTCAGGCGTGAGAAGACATTGCTCATGCTTGCTGATCACTTTTATTGGCCCAAGATGAGGCGTGATGTGTACAGATTTGTGAGCCAGTGCATTATTTGCCACAAGTCGAAATCCAAGCTGAAGCCTCACGGTTTGTATACACCTCTCTCTGTATCTACTACTCCATGGGAAGACATTAGTATGGATTTTGTGCTAGGTCTACCTAAAACTCAGAGAGGTCATGATTCTATATTTGTGGTAGTGGATAGGTTCTCTAAGATGGCTCATTTTATTGCCTGCCACAAAAGCGACGATGCGTCACATGTTGCTAACCTGTGTTTCAGGGACATCGTGAGATTACGTGGAGTACCTAAGATGATTGTTTCTAACCGTGATGTTAAGTTCGTGAGCTACTTTTGGAAGACCTTATGGGGGAAGCTAGGAACGAAGTTGCTATTCAGTACTACATGCCATCCCCAAACAGATGGTCAAACGGAGGTGGTGAATCGAACATTGTCACAGCTGCTAAGGACTATGATAAAGAAGAATCTGTGGGAGTGGGAAGAGTGTTTGCCACATGTTGAGTTTGCTTACAATAGGGTTGTGCATTCAACTACTCAGCTTTGTCCTTTCGAGGTGGTGTATGGCATCAAGCCATTGATGCCACTTGATATGTTGCCTCTACCATTTCATGAGAGAGATGATATGGAGGCATCAATACGTGTTGATTATGTGAAGAAAATTCATGAGAAGACTAGAGAGGCTATTGAGAAGAAAGGCAAGAACATTGCTGCTGCAAGGAATCAAGCAAGGAAGGAAGTATTGTTCAAGCCTGGAGACATGGTTTGGGTGCATTTGTGCAAGGATAGATTTCCACTACTTCGCAAGTCCAAGTTGAAGCCACATGGTGCTGGTCCTTACAAGGTGCTAGCCAAAATTAATGATAATGCCTACTCAGTTGACATACCTATTGAGGAGTTTGGTGGAGTTAGCAACAGCTTCAACGTTGCTGATTTGTCACCATATGCCGGAGAAGACCTTGGAGCGTCGAGGTCGGCGCCTTTTAAAGGGGGGAGATGATGAGGACGTCCCTACAGTTACACCTACCCCAATTGTTAATGAAGATGTGCCAATTGCAAAGAAGGATCAGTCCAATGAGATAAGGATTGGACCAATCACAAGAGCTCGTGCTAAGCTACTAGAACAACAGGTGAACTTGTTTCTTAATGAACCTAGTGTTTTAATTAATGAGAATTTTATACTACCTAAGTCTTTGAATTTTTGCATGATCAAGTACTTAGGAGAAGAAGGCATAGCAAGGAGCGAGGAGCTAATGGAACATGGCGTGTTGATCAATGAAGAATGCACGAGGGAGGAGAGGGAGGAAGCGCAAGGAGCTGTCCAAGACGGAGATCAATAGTTGGAGGAACTTCTCTTCCGTGGCAGAAAAAAGCATCCGTTTTCTGCCACGGCAGGAAAAATGAGTCCGGCTCTGCCACGGCAGGCTGCCGCGACAGAGATTCTGCCTGAAAGTCTTCCACGTCAAATACTTGAGGCCGAACCCCTTTGTGGGTCGGTTTGTACCCTAGTTGGGTGGGACCAACTCGGATCCCACCTTAGGCCGCCGCCTCCTAGACCCTTAAATAGTTGGGGGCACACTAGATTTAGTTTTGGGGAGACCACGTTAAAATATTTTGGAGTTGTTTCTTTCATAGAACCTCTGGAATTACCATGTGTTTGAATATACCAACTATAATTGAGTGTGATATGTTGTTCCATTGGGAATTAGTAGATTGCAATACTACCATTCGTGGTCACGGCTGCGTGCGCAAGAGTGTGGTGTTGTGAATATCCTACAAGGTTCGAGAGCTGTAGCATTGGCATCAGGGATCGAGCGGGTGAGATCATAGCTAGGCACTAGTTATCAATCATCCACCATACCATCGACAAGAGGTTGCTGAGAAGATCGGGCCACCCCATATCATCTTGGTATCAAATATCATCTTGGTGTTGCTGAGGGATCGACCTACGATATGTAATGATAAGTCTAAGGTTGTGCCAAATATCAATGAGATGCGCCCGCATCACCTAGCTTGGTGGAGTTCTAAAATTAGGTTTCACCTCCTCCTTCATGCCCATATCAACTGTCTTACCGGTGCACCATTCCATGTGGCAGTTGCATTCTTATGTGTTTTTGGGCCTTTAACACATGGTTTGGCACATGGAGTCCCTGGAGTCATTGCATGTATTCTTTTCCAAACCACCTTGATCCACATGAGCACACACACTCCAGTGGATGTGGTGATGCAACTAGTGTCACACCGGTGCACCATTCCATGTGGGAGTTGCATTCCTATGTGATTTTGGGCCTTTTGACACATGGTTTACCACGTGGAGTGTCTGGAGTCATTACATGTGTTTTTTACCTACCACCTTGATCGACATGACCACACATACACAAATGGCTGTAGTAATGCAACTTATATCACACCAGTGCACCATTCCATGGGAGATGCATTCCATGGTGTCTTTGGGCCTTTTGACACATGGTTTGACACGTTGAGGATCTGGAGTCATTGCGTCTATTTTTTCAAAACCACCTTTGATCCACATGAGCACACACACTCCAGTGGATGTGGTGATGCAACTTCTGTCACAATGGCGCACCATTCCATGTGGCAACTACATTCCTATGTGTGTTTTGGGCCTTTCAACACATGGTTTGACAAATGGCCTCTCTACAGTCATCGCGTGTGTTCTTTTCCAAACCACCTTGATCCATATAAGAAAACACACTCTAGTGGATGCGGTGACACAACATATGTCACACTGGTGCACCATAGGGATGCAGTCCGTCAGTCCGTTGGACATGACGGACAACCGTATAATTAGTCTATGTTCTTAGTGTATGAATAAGCTGATGAGTACCTGCCATCAAAATTCAATTAACGAACAGGGTTTGATATATACACGGATGTCCGTCTACATCCCTAGTGCACCATTCCATGTGGCAGTTACATTCCTCTATGTGTTTTGGGCTTTTTGACACATAGTTTGACATATGGAGTCTCATGTGTCCTTTTCGAAACCACCTTGATCCACATGTGCACACACACTCCAGTGGATGTGGTGATGCAACTACTATCTTACCTTTGCACCATTCCATGTGGGAGTTGCATTCCTAAGTGAATTTGGGCCTTTTGGCACATGGTTTGACACATGGAGTGATATGGGGTGGCCAACGTAGTCTAAACCCTAACTTGTGACGGCTACGGAGGTTTATATGAGGGCCGGGGCGTCCTCCCCTCTAAATGGGCCTAAAAACAGCCATAACTTGGCCCAAACTGACTCGGTTCGACTCAAACTGATACATACCGACCCATATATGGGTTCGGCCTTATTGGCACGCAGTCCAAATGTCGTGGAACACCTCAAACATGTAATTCTTGGTGCGCCATCTCTCCCTCTTGCTCATACGTGATTTCCTTATTGCCTCCTAGTGCGCATGCCTCCCGCTCCTCCCTCGCGCACTTGTTGATATTGGAAATCAGCACTTGTCCTTCTTGCGGCAACTCTCCTCCTCCTCGCGCAATGCTTGTGTTATCAATAAACCTGATCATACAAAGATGCATAGACTTAGGTAGTATAAAGTTCTCATTAAGTAAAACATCAGGTTCAATTAAGAATGAATTCACCTGATAGTCATTATTGATTTGACTCAATATTTCCTTCTAGTTCAGGCAGTCAGAATCATCATAATCCATGTATATATCCTCATCATCCCTTTCTTCATGAAAAGCCGTCCTCGGCTTTGGGTAAGATGAAAGTGGGAGAAACAAAAAGAACAACGTGTACGCAAAGTATATGTATATATAACATGTTGTATTATTGTTGTTCACATGAAAAGTATGTCCAGTATACATCAAGCAACTTAAATTGCAGGTATAAGTGAAGTACAAAGAATCATGATCATGGTGAAAAACAACTAAATAGATAGTCATGTTCTTCAATATTAAATTCAGTTTTCTCAAAGAAGATCTATGATCAAATTTGTGAACAAGATCAAACCAATTCAATATGTCTGAAAACCAAATTGAATCATGACATGCTTCAACTGCGCTACTCTGATTATTATGAACATGATCATGTTGTCCAGTATGTAAAATGCAACTCAATTTGCAAATATCAAGGAAGTCTAAAGTAGTAACAAAACTAGACAAAGACTTTTGGGACAAACATAGTGAATATGAAAACTTGGGTCCTATTCTAGCAAGATTAGAACAATCCAACATAGGTAAAATTACTTGTGTTGGTTGCAATATATCAACTAGACCAGAATGTATTTCCATAATATCTGGAACATGAGCTATTGTCCCATAGCAAACATTTTGTGATGTATGGCTGAAAACAGCATGTTTCAGTTCAGCGATTCTATCACAAGTAATGCATATGTGATCCACAAGAAAATTTTCATGCATGCTATATTCACCAATCAGATTGAAAGTGAAACAAGGAGAATATGTGCTAGAATTCAGAAATGAAATTTCAGAAATCTTATCCATAGCACAACTCATACTCATAGGTTCATTTAGCATGATGGAATACACAACATCAGCAGGTGGTATTCGAGCAAGTATTTCCTTATGTGTTATCAGTACCACATGATCAAAATTTGAATTTGGTAAACTATCACATGGTGCTGAAACAGTAGTGCAAGGCAAATCACAAGGAGGCTTCAGTAAAGGAATAGACTCACAATATGTCGCACATGTTGGCTGAAGCTCCAAAACAGTACCAATGTCATCAACAATCTCCTCAGTTGTAGTAGGTACTAAAACATCCGCCGCAAGTGACAATGCACAGTCCAACGAAGTAGGTTGTAAAATAGATTGCTCCCTTTCTTCAAAAGAAACCTGCATAGCACAAGAAACAATACCAGGAGTAGAGATGATTATATTAGTAGAAATACCCTCACATGTATTAGCATCTACTGCACTGATGTTTTCTTTTTCTCTCATACTCTTAGAATGGATGCTCTCAACCTCACGTTTAGTGGAATCACACAGCTCACTTTTGATAACACTCTCACTCAGCTTGGCTATGTGGCTCTCATTCTCACGTGGGTTGTAAAGCACACCGTGTTTAAGATGACAAATAATAGAATTGTCACCGTTCATCATGACCTTGTACTTAGCAGACAAACTGAACTCTTTTGTCCTCTCCTTGCGAAGAAGATGATACTCATGAAATTTGTCGGCTGAAATCCTGAGCATAACACGCCTCTTCATGTTCCATTTGAAAGAAATCCTTCCAACAACAGGACATATTTGAGCGTCAAACCTTCTACTCCAAGGTTCTCCCAATAGTATGTGACAAGAATCAAGTGGTATAGGAGATACATCACAGCGCACAATCTCAGTATGCTCTTTAAAAGTCATAGGAACATCAGCGGTGTGTGAAATCAGCAATGTGCCATATGATGAATGCAAGAGATATGGCACCGCACGGGCACATGTGGGTAGCTACGACTTTTGTACAACTTCAACGCTGATCAAATTAATAGTAGAGTTACTATCAATGGTAATGGAAGCACATCGCTCACTAATCATCACACTATGGTGGAAAAGACCATCACCATCAAAAATACCGTGTTCTTCCTTCCAAAAAGTTCCACTACAACGCCAATTGTCGATGAATTTGTAACTGTACGTCTCCACATTATTTGTAACATCACCTGCCTCCATTTGCTGCATCACATCAACACTACTAGAAGACATGATTAGTACATTAGTGCACAAATCAAAATCAGTATGGTGGAAACTCTCACAACTCACTCACAACTGATAAGAAAGGAGATCTTACCGTTCCAAAGTGAATAGAGATGCTCTACCAAACGTAATCAAAGACTGATGCACTGAAGTGATGAAGTGAATAACAAAGGTATAGAGAACGATCACAGGGCACACAGGTTATTTATGGTGGAGCTATAGGTATGGTATCCTATCCACACCGCAAACAAGTCCTAGTGCTGATCGTATGACATAGATCCACGGAAACACACACGGTGGAGATAAATGGGGCAATTGCATCTATGAAAATGAGCTCAAAAAGTAAGGTATGTCGGAGGAATGCTCGTGTTGCAATGCACAAGGAGAGACGCTAGCAATGTCTCAACGAAACGGGCACAAGATTGCTAACTGAGCAGCCCGCAGAGCACTAAGCACCCTAGTCTCGTAGGATAGTTTTAGACACAAAGAAAGGCATACTAAGGCTCACAAGGATAGGTACGCTATGTGGACTCAGTAAAAAAATAAACAAAAAAGAAAAAAATTGACCTGAGAATTGGTCTCTGCCACGGCAGAAAAACGGCCTAAAATCCTGCCGCGGCAGGAGGTCGGCAGACACAAAAAATTCTCGTATGAGGACAGACCTGTCTGTGGTAAGGCGACCGTCCAAAAAAAAATTTTGTCACACCGGAGCACAGACCTGTCTGCGGTCAGGCGTGAGGCAGCGAATCGATTTTTTTTGTTATTCCGACTAGCCAAGTAGTACACAACTAGGACTCTTTACTTGGATCGGATCTAACTTGATGGTAGCGGAAAAAGATGGTGGAAAACAACTAGAACAACTAGAAAACAAATCTACGAAGAACAGATCTAAATCTAATCTAATAGAGGAACGCGACCAGCAACTATTACTCGAATACGATGTAATCTAGGCTATGGCAAGTCTTTTTGTGGGGCTTTTTCTGTATAGGATGAAAAACACTCTCTAATCTATGGATGGATTGTGGATTGCTTACCGAGGCAACGAGGAAATATGATTCCAAGATGATAATGCTCACCGAGTAAACCCAGCGCTCTGATACCAAGATGATATGGGGTGGCCCAATCTTCTCAGCAAGCTCTTGTCGATGGTGATGGTAGATGATAGATAACTAGTGCATAGCTATGATCTCTCCCGCTCGATCCCTGATGCCAGCGCAACAGATCTCGAACCTTGTAGGATATTCACAACACCACACTCTTGCGCACGCAGCCGTGACCACGAACGGTAGTATGCAATCTACTAATTCCCAATGGAACAACAGATCACACTCAATTATAGTTGGCAGATTCAAACACAGGGTAATTCCAGAGGTTCTATGAAAGAAACAACTCCAAAATATTTTAACGTGGTCTAAACCCTAACTTGTGACGGCTACGGAGGTTTATATGAGGGCTGGGGCGTCCTCCCCTCTAAACGGGCCTAAAAACAGCCATAACTTGGCCCAAACTGACTCGGTTCGACTCAAACTGATACATACCGACCCATATATGGGTTCGGCCTTATTGGCACGCAGTCCAAACGTCGTGGAACACCTCAAACATGTAATTCTTGGTGCGCCATCTCTCCCTCTTGCTCATACGTGATTTCCTTATTGCCTCCTAGTGCGCATGCCTCCCGCTCCTCCCTCGCGCACTTGTTGATATTGGAAATCAGCGCTTGTCCTTCTTGCTGCAACTCTCCTCCTCCTCGCGCAACGCTTGTGTTATCAATAAACCTGATCATACAAAGATGCATAGACTTAGGTAGTATAAAGTTCTCATTAAGTAAAACATCAGGTTCAATTAAGAATGAATTCACCTGATAGTCATTATTGATTTGACTCAATATTTCCTTCCAGTTCAGGCAGTCAGAATCATCATAATCCATGTATATATCCTCATCATGGAGTCTCTTGAGTCATTGCATGTATTGTTTTCCAAACCACGTTGATCCACATGGGCACACACACTCTAATGGGTGTGGTGAAGCGACTTTTCTCACACTGGTGCACCATTCCATGTGGGAGTTGCATTCCTACGTGTTTTTGGCCTTTTGACACATGGTTTGCCACATGGAGTGTCTGGAGTCATTGCATGTGTTTTTTCCAAACCACCTTGATCCACATGACCACACCTATTCGAATGGCTATGGTAATGGAACTTAAATCACACTAGTGCACCATTCCATGTGGGAGATGCATTCCAAGGTGTCTTTGGGCCTTTTGTGATATGGGGTGGCCCGATCTTCTCAGTAAGAACTTGTCGATGGTGATGGTGGATGATAGATAACTAGCCTATAGCTATGAACTCTCCCGCTCGATCCTTGATGCCAATGCAACAGCTCTCGAACCTTGTAGGATATTCACAACACCATGCTCTTCCGCACGCAGCTGTGACCACAAACGGTAGTATGCAATCTACTAATTCCCATCGAAACAACCGATCACACTCAATTATAGTTGGTAGATTCGAACACAGGGTAATTCTTGAGGGCAAACCTCTAGGGTGGCCCGATCTTTCACGATTCCATTTCAATCGAGGGTGGAGTGCCGGGTAAGGAGGAAACGTTGAACACGACAAACACACGCATGAAGAAAGCGATGAACACACACACACAAAACCACGATAAACACCAATAGCTCACGCCGGCGGTGACCTGTCCGGCGCAATCCCTAGGATCGGCGTCGGGCGGAGGACTCTCTCTCGAACCGGCACAGCGAGACGGGAGACTCGTTGAGATCTTGACGTCTAGGCAAAAGGACTCCGATGCCTAGGCCTTGTACCACGCGGAGGCACGATGGAAACTCCAACGAGGTTTGGTGATATTGGTGCTACTTAGTCAAGGAGCACGAGGCAAGAATTAGATAGATTCACAAAGGGTTTCCACTAATTCCAATAGCATGCCTAGGGTTTACAATGGAGGTAGGGGTCTATATATAGGCCAGCCACTTAAACAGGGGTACTTTAGGAATAAAAGACAAGTTCTGGACGGACTAAGGGTATATGGGCCGAAGGCCCAAAGGCCTTTTCATGCCTGGCGACGGTCGGACCGGAGACTCCGGTGTGGTGAACCGGAGATTCCGGTCTAGCATGGAGATTCTGGTGTAGCCTCCGGACCAGCCTCGAGAGGGGCCTTCAGATTGTCCCAGGGCCTAGTGCAGGGGGTCAGACCGGAGAGAGGGCCGGAGTCTCCAGATGCATAGAGTAGTTGCATGAAGTAGCACACCATCCAAGGAGGTATCAAATTAGCACGAGGAGAGGAGCGAGTTCACCTTAGCTTGGAGGATTTTGACTCGGGCACAAGTCATGGGTCCACTTGGGGGACTTGTTGGTGCAGATGTAGAAGCGTCCGTAGGACGGGCTGGATCAGCTCCCTCCTTGGGAAATAGTCATCCTCGACTCTTCATGGATATCATCTTGAACATCTCCATGGTAGGGTGAGAGATCCTTGACATTGAATGTATTGCTTGCAAGGTACTTGGAGGTCGGTATGTCGATGATGTAGGCGTTGTTGTTGATTCTTTTGAGGACCTTGAAGGGACCATCTCCTCTTGGCTTGAGCTTGGAGTCGCGTTCCTTAGGGAAGCGGTCTTTGCTTAGGTGTATCCACACAAGGTCACCTTCTTCAAAGATCATCTCCTTCCTATCCTTGTTTAACCTTGAAGCTTGGCGAAGGACTTGTTGTTCGATAGTAGCTCTTGTTTCTTCATGAAGTTTCTTCATAGCTTGTGCACGTTTCTCGACGTCCATGTTTGTGCGCTCATGGAGAGGTAGTGGTAGGATGTCGAGCGCGGTGAGGGGCTCGAAACCATAGACGATCATGAATGGACTCATCTTGGTTGTTGAGTGCTTAGCATGGTTGTAGGCAAACTCGGCGTGTGGGATGCATTCCTCCCAATCCTTCAAGTTCTTCTTGATCAACACACCAAGGAGAGTCCTGAGGCTTCGGTTTGGCCATCAATTTGGGGATGCGATGCGGATGAGAAGAGGAGCTTGACGCTGAGCTTGGCCATGAGGGTCTTCCATAAGTAGCTCATGAATTTGACGTCGCGATCGTAGACGATTGTCCATGGCACACCGTGAAGACGGACGATTTCCCTGAAAAACAGATTTGCAACATGTGAAGCATCGTCGGTCTTATGGCACGGTATGAAGTGTGCCATTTTGGAAAAACGATCCACAACAACAAATATAGAATCATGACCATGCTTAGATCTAGGCACTCCTAACACGAAATCCATGCTAATGTCGGACCAAGGTGTATGAGGATTAAGGCAGTGGCATATAAAAACCATAAGGGTTAGCTTGCGACTTAGCTTGAACACATGTCGTGCATCGTTAAACGTAGCGCTCCACGTCACGCTTTATCTTGGGACAACAGTAGTGGTTGGAGAGCATGTCCAATGCCTTGTCCCGGCCAAAGTGACCCATGAGGCCTCCACCATGAGATTCTTGGAGAAGCAAAAGTTGAGGCGACGACTTCGGGATGCATAGTTTGTTTTGTTTAAATAGAAATCCCTTATGCAAATTGGTTCAAAGAACGGGTCGGAAGCATACAAAGATTTTATTTCCTCAAGACCCAACACGTTGATTTCAAGTCTCGTAAGAAGGCTTGTGTGTTTGCGAGACAAAGCGTCCGCAACTACATTATCTTTGCCCTTCTTATACTTGACAATGTATGGAAAAGACTCCATGAACTCAACCCACTTAGCGTGTCTCTTGCTCAAGTTAGCTTGGCCTTTGAGATATTTCAACGACTCGTGGTCGGAATATATGATAAATTCCTTGGGCCAAAGGTAGTGTTGCCAAACTTGAAGGACACGAACTAAGGCAAAAAAGCTCTTTGTCATAAATTGGATAATTAAGGCGAGCACCATCGATTTTCTCGCTATGGTATGCTATAGGACGTCTGTTTTGCATAAGGACTCCTCCAATGCCAATACCACTAGCATCACACTCTATCTCAAAAGTTTTTGTGAAATCCGGTAACGCAAGGAGAGGTGCTTCGGTGAGCCTATTTTTAAGTTCATCAAAAGCTTTTTGTTGTGAGTTGCCCCACACGAAGGTGACATTCTTTTTGGTCAATTCATTAAGGGGGCAAGCAATGGTTGAAAAGTCTTTCACAAAGCGACAATAGAAACCGGCCAACCCATGACAATTCGGAGTTCACTCACATTTGTTGGGATGGACCAATCCCATATGTCCTTTACCTTGGAAACATCAACTTCAATTCCCTTCGAAGGAACGACAAATCCAAGAAAAATCAACTTGTCTTTAGCAAAAGTGCACTTGGGAAGATTAGCATAAAGCTTTTCATGTCGAAGGATTTGCAAAACTTCCTTGACATGTGTTATATGGTCCTCAAGTGATTTCCTATAAACAAGAATATCATCGAAACAGACAACAACACTTTTTCCAATGAGAGAACGCAAGATGTGATTCATAAGGCGCATGAAGGTGGATGGGGCATTCGATAAGCCAAAGGGCATAACCAACCATTCATAGAGACCAAGTTTGGTCTTGAAGGCGGTTTTCCACTCATCACCTTCAGCCATGCGTATTTGATGGTAACCACTACAAAGATCAATTTTCGAAAAAATAGTGGCTCCACACAACTCATCAAGCATGTCATCGAGACGTGGTATGGGATGTCGATAACGCACGGTGATAGCATTGATTGGACGGCAGTCCATGCATAACCGTAACATATCATCCGTCTTTGGAACAAGAATCACGGGTACGGCACTTGGGCTAGTTCTAACTTAGATCAAACCTTTGGAGACGAGTTGGTTGATTTGACGTTCAATCTCCTTTGTCTCCTCCGGGTTCGTGCGGTAAGCGGCACGGTTGGGAAGTGGTGCACCGAGAATGTGGTGATTCAACTACTGTCAGACCGGTGCATCATTCCATGTGGGAGTTGCATTCCAATTTGTTTTTGGGCCTTTTGACACATGGTTTGACACATGTTGTACCTAGAGTCATTGCATGTGTTCTTTTCCAAACCACCTTGATCCAGATGAGGACACACTCCAATGGATTTGGTGATGCAACTACTGTCTTACTGGTGCACCATTCCATGTGTCAGTTACATTCTTAGGTGTTTTTGGGCCTTTTGACACATGGTTTGGCACATGGAGTCCTTCGAGTCATTGCATGTGTTATTTTCCAAACCACCTTGATCTACATGAGCACACACACTCTAGTGGATGTGGTGATGCAACTAGTGTCACACCGGTGCACCATTCCATGTGGTAGTTGCATTCCTATGTGTATTTGGGCCTTATGAAACATGCTTTTACACATGGAGTCTGTGGAGTCATTGCATGTGTTATTTTCCAAACCACGTTGATCCACATGAGAACACACACTCCAATGGGTGTGGTGATGCAATGTTTTCACACTAGTGCACATTCCTATGATTTTTGGGTGTTTAGACACATCGTTTTTCCACATGGAGTCTCTGGAGTCATTACATGTGTTTTTTCCAAACCACTTTGATCCACATGAGCACACACATTCCAATGGATGTGGTGATGCAACTTATGTCACACTGGTGCACCATTCCATGTGGCAGTTGCATTCCTCTGTGTGTTTTGGGCTTTTTGACACATGGTTTGACACATGGAGTCTCTGGAGTCATTGCATGTGTTCTTTTCCAAACCACCTTGATCCATATGAGCACACACACTCCAGTGGATGTGGTGATGCAATTACTGTCAGACCGGTGCACCATTCCATGTGGGAGTTGCATTCCTATGTGTTTTCAGGCCTTTTGACACATGGTTTGACACATGTTTTCTCTAGAGTCATTGCATGTGTTCTTTTCCACACCACCTTGATCCTGATGAGGACACACTCCAATGGGTCACTTCGGGCGTGAGAAGACATTGCTCATGCTTGCTGATCACTTTTATTGGCCCAAGATGAGGCGTGATGTGTACAGATTTGTGAGCCGGTGCATTATTTGCCACAAGTCGAAATCCAAGCTGAAGCCTCACGGTTTGTATACACCTCTCTCTGCACCTACTACTAAATGGGAAGACATTAGTATGGATTTTGTGCTAGGTCTACCTAAAACTCAGAGAGGTCATGATTCTATATTTGTGGTAGTGGATAGGTTCTCTAAGATGGCTCATTTTATTGCCTGCCACAAAAGCGACGATGCGTCACATGTTGCTAACCTGTTTTTCAGGGACATCGTGAGATTACATGGAGTACCTAAGATGATTGTTTCTAACCGTGATGTGAAGTTCATGAGCTACTTTTGGAAGACCTTATGGGGGAAGCTAGGAACGAAGTTGCTATTCAGTACTACATGCCATCCCCAAACAGATGGTCAAACGGAGGTGGTGAATCGAACATTGTCAGAGCTGTTAAGGACTATGATAAAGAAGAATCTGTGGGAGTGGGAAGTGTGTTTTCCACATGTTGAGTTTCCTTACAATAGGGTTGTGCATTCAACTACTCAACTTTGTCCTTTTGAGGTGGTGTATGGCTTCAAGCCATTGACGCCACTTGATATGTTGCCTCTACCATTACATGAGAGAGTTGATATGGAGGCATCAATACGTGCTGATTATGTGAAGAAAATTCATGAGAAGACTAGAGAGGCTATTGAGAAGAAAGGCAAGAACATTGCTGCTGCAAGGAATCAAGCAATGAAGGAAGTATTGTTCAAGCCTAGAGACATGGTTTGGGTGCATTTGTGCAAGGACAGTTTCCACTACTTTGCAAGTCCAAGTTGAAGCCACATGGTGCTAGTCCTTACAAGGTGCTAGCCAAAATTAATGATAATGCCTACTCAGTTGACATACCTATTGAGGAGTTTGGTGGAGTTAGCAACAGCTTCAACGTTGCTGATTTGTCACCATATGCTGGAGAAGACCTTGGAGCGTCGAGGTCGACGCCTTTTAAAGGGGGGAGATGATGAGGACGTCCCTACAGTTACACCTACCCCAATTGTTAATGAAGATGTTCCAATTGCAAAGAAGGATCAATCCAATGAGATAAGGATTGGACCAATCACAAGAGCTCGTGCTAAGCTACTAGAACAACAGGTGAACTTGTTTCTTAATGAACCTAGTGTTTTAGTTAATGAGAATTTTATACTACCTAAGTCTTTGAATTATTGCATGATCAGGTACTTAGGAGAAGAAGGCATAGCAAGGAGCGAGGAGCTAATGGAACATGGTGTGTTGATCAATGAAGAATGCGCGAGGGAGGAGAGGGAGGAAGCGCAAGCAGCTGTCCAAGACGGAGATCATCAGTTGGAGGAACTTCTCTGCCGTGGCAGAAAAAAGCATCCGTTTTCTGCCACGGCAGGAAAAATGAGTCCGGCTCTACCACGGCAGAGATTCTGCCTGAAAGTCTTCCATGGCAAATACTTGAGGCCGAACCCCTTTGTGGGTCGGTTTGTACCCTAGGTGGGTGGGACCAACTCGGATCCCACCTTAGGCTGCCACCTCCCAGACCCTTAAATAGATGGGGCACACTAGATTTAGTTTTCGGGAGACCACGTTTGTTGAGGGCAAACCTCTAGGGTGGCCTCATCTTTCACGATTCCCTTTCAAATCGAGGGTGGACTGCGGGGAAAGGAGGGAGGGATGAACACAACGAACACACGCACGAAGAACGCGATGAACACACACACGCAAAACCACGATAAACACCAATAGCTCACGCCGGCGGTGACCGGTCCAGCGCAATCCCTAGGATCAGCGTCGGGCGGAGGACTCTCTCTCGAACTGGCACGGCAAGATGGGACACTCGGTGAGATCTTGACGTCTAGGCAAAGGGACACCGATGCCTAGGCCTTGTACAACGCGGAGGCACGATGCAAACTCCAACGAGGTTTGGGGATATTGGTGCTCCTTAGTCAAGGAGCATGAGGCAAGAACTAGATAGATCCACAAAGGGGTTTCCACTAATTCCAATATCAAGCCTAGGGTTTACAATGGAGGTGGGGGTGTATATATAGGCCAGCCACAAGTTCAGGGGTAATTCAGGCATTAAAGTAGACTTCTGGGCGAAGTAGAGGGGTACATGGGCCGAAGGGCCCAGCTAGGCACGCAGGCCCATCACTTGGGCCGGACACTCCGGGGCGAGTGAGCCAGACAGTCCGGGGAGGCCGAACAGTCCGGGTCAGATCGACGGGACAGTCCGGTGTGGCCAGACACTGCGGGAAGTATCCGGGCAGTGTCCGATTCGACCTTCTGATTGTCCACGCCAGGTCCGGGCTCGGACAGGCCGGACACTCCGGCTGAGTTGGGCCGGACACTCCGGCTGGATTCGGCTGGACACTCCGGCTCTAGCAGCTTCAGGCCTGGTGCAGCTTCCGGGCTCGTGGGTCGACACGGCAGGGGCTCGTACCTGATGATGCACAAAGTAGTGGTATGAAGAAGCGCGCCATCCAAGGAGGTATCGAATTGGCACGAAGAGAGGAGCGAGTTCACCTTAGCTTGGAGGAGTTTGGCTCGGGCACGAGTCATGGGTCCACTTGGGGGACTTGTTGGTCTAGATGTAGAAGCGTCCGTAGGACGGGCTGCATCAGCTCCCCACCTTGGGAAAGAGTCGTCCTTGACTCTTCATGGATATCATCTTGAACATCTCCATGGTAGGGTGCGAGATCCTTGACATTGAATGTATTGCTTGCAAGGTACTTGGAGGTCGGTATGTCGATGATGTAGGCGTTGGTGTTGATTCTTTTGAGGACCTTGAAGGGACCATCTCCTCTTGGCTTGATCTTGGAGTCACGATCCTTGGGGAAGCGGTCCTTGCTTAGGTGTATCCACACAAGGTCACCTTCTTCAAATATCATCTCCTTATTGTCCTTGTTTAACCTTGAAGCTTGGAGAAGGACTTGTTGTTCGATAGTTGCTCTTGTTTCTTCATGAAGCTTCTTCATAGCTTATGCGCGCTTCTCGACGTCCATGTTTGTGCGCTCCTGGAGAGGTTGTGGTAGGATGTCGAGCGTGGTGAGGGGCTCGAAACCATAGACGATCATGAATGGACTCATCTTGGTTGTTCAGTGCTGGGCTCGATTGTAGGCGAACTCGGCGTGTGGAATGCATTCCTCCCAATCCTTCAAGTTTTTCTTGATCAACACACGAAGGAGAGTTCCGAGGCTTCGGTTGACAACTTCGGTTTGGCCATCAGTTTGAGGATGTGATGCGGATGAAAAGAGGAGCTTGACGCCAAGCTTGGCCATGAGGGTCTTCCACAAGTAGCTCATGAATTTGACGTCGCGGTTAGAGACGATTGTCCTTGGCACACCGTGAAGACGGACGATTTCCCTGAAAACAGATTTGCAACGTGTGAAGCATCGTCGGTCTTATGGCACGGTATGAAATGTGCCATCTTGGAAAAACGATCCACAACAACAAATATAGAATCATGACCATGCTTAGATCTAGGCAATCCTAACACGAAATCCATGCTAATGTCGGCCCAAGGTGTATGAGGAATAGGCAATGGCATATAAAGACCATACGGATTAGCTTGCGACTTAGCTTGAACACATGTCGTGCATCGTTGAACATAGCGCTCCACGTCACGCTTCATCTTGGGCCAAAAGTAGTGATTGGAGAGCATGTCCAATGTCTTGTCGCGACCAAAGTGACCCATAAGGCCTCCACCATGAGATTCTTGGAGAAGCAAAAGTTGAAGCGACGACTTCGAAATGCATAGCTTGTTTTGTTTAAAAAGAAAGGCCTTATGCAAATAGAAATCATCAACTCCTTTGTCATTGGAGCACTTTGCGAAAATTGGTTCAAAGAACGGATCGGAAGCATACAAAGATTTTATTTCCTCAAGACCCAACACGTTGATTTCAAGTCTCGTAAGAAGGCTTGTATGTTTGTGAGACAATGCGTCCGCAACTACATTATGTTTGCCCTTCTTATACTTGACCATGTACGGAAAAGACTCCATGAACTCAACCCACTTAGCGTGTCTCTTGCTCAAGTTAGCTTGGCCATTGAGATATTTCAACGACTCGTGGTCGGAATGTATGATAAATTCCTTGGGCCAAAGGTAGTGTTGCCAAACTTGAAGGACACGAACTAAGGCAAAAAGCTCTTTGTCATAAATCGGATAGTTAAGGCGAGCACCATCAAGTTTTTCGCTATGGTAGGCTATAGGACGTCCGTTTTGCATAAGGACTCCTCCAATGCCAATACCACTAGCATCACACTCTATCTCAAAAGTTTTTGTGAACTCTGGTAAAGCAAGAAGAGGTGCTTCGGTGAGCCTCTTTTTAAGTTCATCAAAAGCTTTTTGTTGTGCTTTGCCCCACACGAAGGTGACATTCTTTTTGGTCAATTCATTAAGGGGACAAGCAATGGTTGAAAACTCTTTCACAAAGCGACGATAGAAACCGGCCAACCCATGAAAACTTTGGAGTTCACTCACATTTTTGGTATGAGCCAATCTCGTATGTCCTTTACCTTGGAAACATCAACTTCAATTCCCTTCGAAGAAACGACAAATCCAAGAAAAATCAACTTGTCTTTAGCAAAAGTGCACTTGGGAAGATTAGCATAAAGCTTTTCATGTCGAAGGATTTGCAAAACTTCCTTGACATGTGTTATATGGTCCTCAAGTGATTTGCTATAAACAAGAATATCATCGAAATAAACAACAACACTTTTTCCAATGAGAGAACGCAAGATGTGAATCATAAGGCGCATGAAGGTGGATGGGGCATTTGATACACCAAAGGGCATAACCAACCATTCATAGAGACCAAGTTTGGTCTTGAAGGCGGTTTTCCACTCATCACCTTCAGCCATGCGTATTTGATGGTAACCACTACGAAGATCAATTTTCGAAAAAATAGTGGCTCCACACAACTCATCAAGCATGTCATCGAGACGTGGTATGGGATGTCGATAACGCACGGTGATAGCATTGATTGGATGGCAGTCCATGCATAACCGTAACGTATCACCCGTCTTTGGGACAAGAATCACGGGTATGGCACTTGGACTAGTGCTAACTTGGATCAAACCTTTGGAGACGAGTTGGTTGATTTGACGTTCGATCTCCTTTGTCTCCTCCTGGTTCGTGCGGTATGCGGCACAGTTTGGAAGTGGTGCACCGCGGATGAGGTCGATGCGATGTTCAATGCCGCGAAGAGGAGGTAGTCCATGTGGAAGCTCTTCGGGAAACACATCCTTGAATTCCTGCAAAACACTCATCAAAGATGGAGGAACATTGGTTAATTCGTTAGTTCCTTGCGCTAGTCCCTTGCAAAGGAGCACATAGTGCAAGATGGATGGGTTGTTCCGAACATCTCTCATCTCACTTTTTGGTGGCAAGGAGAACACTCTTCGTTTTTCCACTCGAATTTGGCTTGTGGCTCTCACTCACTATGAGGTGGTTCTCTCTCTTACCGCTCTTCTCACAACTAGGTGTTGTGCTTTGCGCCCTCGCTAAAGCCTTTGCATTGTCCGCAATTATTTGGCTAGGAGTCATCGGTTGCAAAACACATGTTTTGTTGAGCCATTTGAAGGTGTATATATTGGTGCGACCATCATGTTGAGCAGCCTTGTCAAATTGCCATGGTCGACCAAGAAGCATGTGGCAAACTGTCATAGGAACCACATCACACTCCACCGTGTCTTTGTAAGGACCAATGGCAAAGGAGATCGATACGGTATGCTTGATCTTCAATGATGGAGGGTGCTTGTGTGGATGGAGGGTGAGGTTGAGCTTTTCACACAACTCGGTGCTAGCAAGGTTGTGGCAACTACCTCCGTCAATGATCACCTTGATAGATTTGCCATTGATGCCGGCTCGTGTTTGGAAGATATTGGAGTGTTGGTCTTCATGCTCTTGTGCTTGAGTGGTCAAGATCCTTGTGACGACAAGCGATGGACTTGTGTCATGCTCGCACATGAGGAGTTCTTGATCATCTTCCACTCGTTGCCTTGCCATTGCTTCCTTGACACGGGCATCAAACTCATCTTAACTCAAGTACTCTTCATCGCCATTGTCATGGATGAACAAGACTTTCTTGTTTCCACATTCGGCCGACTTGTGTCCTTTACCTCCACACTTGTAGCATTCACCATTGAAAGGTGTATCACTTTTTGCATGCTTGCCATTTGGTGGTAGTTTTCCTTGAGGAAGTGTGGGCTGGAAGGAAGGCTTGGAGGTACTTGAGGAGCTACCATTGAAAGTTGTTGGTGTAGGGGTTGAAGCTTGCTTGTAGGTGAAGTACGTCTTGGGCTTGTTGTACTTGATATCCTCTTGCACTTGACGTTCAGCCTTTGTTGCAATGTTTGGAACTCGACGATGCGCTTGATTGGGTGATTCAAGCCAATAAGGAAACGTGCCATTGTTTGCTCCATGCGCTCATCAATGTTGGCGCGAATCAAGTTGAGTTCCATTTCGTTGAAGTACTCTTCCACGGTCTTTGTCCCTTGACGAAGAGCTTGAAGGTTGTTGAAGAGGTCACGCGTGTAGTGCGCGGGGACGAACCGGGATCTCATGTGAGCCTTCATTTCATGCCATGTTGTGATTGGCGGCTCTTGTCTTGCATCACGAGCAACTTGAACTTGTTCCCACCAAAGGTTGGCGTAATCATCAAACTCTAGCGAAGCCATGGCGATCATCTTCACGTTGCTATAGTTGTGCATGCGGAAGATCTTGTCGACTTTGAGTGCCCACGAGAGGTATTCTTCAGGGTCATTGGATCCGGTGAACTTGGGCATTGTGAACTTGAGCTTGCCAAAAGTTTCTTCATCGTTGCGGTCATTGCGACGAGCTTGGTGACCTTGTAGATGATCTTGTAGTTGGGGAGGTGGGACTTGGTTCTCGTGACCTTGTTGCGGAGATTGCTCTTGATATTTTTGTTGAGGAGCTTGCTCTTACTCTTGGCGCGGTTGTTGACGTGGTTGAGGCGCTTGGGCCTCATGGTGGCGAGGGTGTGGAGCCTCTTGACGCGGTTGATGACGAAGAGGAGGCTCGTTTCTCGGTTGGTGATGTTGGTTAGGCACATGGGCCTCACGGCGAAGAACATGGTCATGAGCCTCTTGACGTGGTGGGCGTCGCTCAATTTGTATCACTTGACGCTCCAAATTTTGTTGAGGTGGGGGAGGCGCCTCATGATGACCATGGTGTCGGTGTGGACATTCATGATGTTGATGACGAGGTTGATTCTCCAAATTGGAGTCACCACTTGTTGTGTCAAGTATGTGTCGCGGTCGATGGTGGTAGACTTGCGGTTGCGCTTGCGGTTCCTCTTGTGGTTGCTCTTGTTGGATCACTAGTGCCCTTGCATGATGACGGTGTGCTTCTTCCCTTGCTCGTGGCCTTGAAGAGAGGTCACCATCATAGCTTGATGTTGCGGCATGCCGTGGGGAAGGTACATAGTTCGAAGAGGTCCCATCTTCAACCACGGGGGCATCATTGCGTCTTTGAGCACTTTTATGTAGATCTTGTGGAAGAGATGCATGACGATGCGAAGAACCTGCCGAGCTTGATGCGCGTGAACATGGTCTTGCCATACCATCGATGAGGCATCGCAGATTGTCATTTGTTTCGGCTACGGAGCGTTGAAGCGCTTCATTTTGGTGGCCGAAGTTATGATGCATTTCATGCATTTGTTGTTCGGGGCTGTCGAAGCGGTTGTCGATGTTCTTGAACTCGGTTTGCGTCTCGCCAAATTGTTCATCTTGTCGCGTCTCAAGGGCTTGGCAACGTTCCACGAAACTCTTGTCGAACGATGAAGTGACTTGCGCGTGTCATGTACGGTCCTTGATCTTCTTCTTGGGGAGGTGGTTGGCTCGCCTCACCGTGCCTATCCATCATGCAAAACACACAAGTATTGTATATGGAAGTGGAATATGGTGGTGTTAGCCTTGTACCTCACCTTGGGGATTGCACCAAACTAGAAACCACAAGTGAGAGCTATAAGCATACAAATTGGAATTGCAAAGAAAACTCACACTAAAGAAAGAACTAACTCTCAAAAGCTTGTTTGTGGTAGGTTAGGATTGTGGAAAGCCAAAGAACAAACCAAAAGAAAAGGGATAGTCAAATGTGGGTAAAATCTAAGAAAACTCAAGTCAAAGGCGAAGGTCAACAACTCAAAGGGGTGATGGGAACCTACGACTATGTACACACATGTGGAGAAATTTGGGATTGACACGACTATGAAAATGAGGAAACAAAATGTCCTAACGAAGACTAAGCCCGTTGTCGTGCCAATGCAAGGAGAGACCGTGGCTCATTTGCAAAGAAGAAAAGTGAGCAACGGATTTGTGCATGCCTTGGGAGCTCTTCTTTCTCTCTTGCTTATAAGCTTTGAGACTCTCTTTTGCAAGGTGAGACTATTTTTCTTTTGCTTTTTCTTTGTATCTTTTTCTTTCTTTTGTATATATATATATTTATTTTTGCTCTCCCTTGATGCTACCTAGTCACACTTGATATTGCTCTTGCACTCTCACTATCCAAGGACAAATGGACAATGCTCAAGCAAACACAAGATGAGCCACTCTCATAGGATAGGTACACACAAAGGAAGATAGAGGTTAACAAGGTGACGCAAGTTATACCTTCTTTGATGATGAACTTGGTGTCGGTGGTGCGGGATGATGTTCGGGGCCGTGGTGTCCATGAGCGCTGGGGTTGTCGATGCGAAAGCTTGTTGTTAGTTGGCGACACGCACACGGGCAGAAAGAAACAAGAGGAAATTAGCCAATGCAAGATTAGAGGCAAAACTGTCAAAATCAGGCATCAGGCCGGAGACTCTGGGGTTTTAGGCCGGAGACACTGGTGTGGGTAGGCCAGAGACTCCGGTGTAGGCCGGAGACTCTGGTGTGCAGGCCGGGGACTCTGGTCTGGAGTCAAATCGCGAACTGCTCGTGTTCTTGAGCGGAAATCCACGCCTTGGGTCCACAAATCCGCGAAAAATTGGCCAAATTGGGCTGGGAAAGCGCAGGATAAAGCTGGACCAACACCTAAGACAAGGTTTGGTCGGATCAAAACCACAAATAACACTCCAAATCAAGAGATCGATCCAAAGGCAAATTTGGGGCTCTTTTTTTTTGGTGATTTTCGAATTTTTGGTGGATAGAAGAAAAAATTGTGGGGGAAATCGTGAGCAACGAAACTCTTGATACCAATAGTTGAGGGCAAACCTCTAGGGTGGCCCGATCTTTCCCGATTCCCTTTCAAATCAAGGGTGGAGTGCGGGGGAGGAGGAAAGATTGAACACAACGAACACACGCACGAAGAACACGATGAACACACACGCAAAACCACGATAAACACCAATAGCTCACGCCGGCGGTGACTGGAACGGCGCAATCCCTAGGATTGGCGTCGGGCGGAGGACTCTCTCTCCAACTGGCACGGCGAGATGGGAGACTCGGTGAGATCTTGACGTCTAGGCAAAGGGACTCCGATGCCTAGGCCTTGTACAACACGGTGGCACAATGCAAACACCAACGAGGTTTGGGGATATTGGTGCTCCTTAGTCAAGGAGCATGAGGCAAAAATTAGATAGATCCACAAAGGGGTCCCCACTAATTCCAATATCATGTCTAGGGTTTACAATGGAGGTGGGGGTCTATATAGGCCAGCCACTTAAACAGGGGTACTTTAGGAATAAAAGACAAGTTCTGGGCGGACTAAAGGGTATATGGGCTGAAGGCCCAAAGGCCTTTTCATGCCTGGCGACGGTCGGACCGGAGACTCCGGTGCGGTGGACCGGAGACTCCGGTCTAGGCCGGAGATTCCGGTGTAGCCTCCGGACCAGCCTCCGGAGGGGCCTTCAGATTGTCCTAGGGCCTGGTGCAGGGGGTCAAACCGGAGAGAGGGCCGGAGTCTCCGGTGTCTTCAGGCCGGAGACTTTGGCAGGCCGGAGACTCCGGTGTGGCAGCTCCAGCGGCGTTTGCTTCGCATTCTGCTCCTTGTTCTCCATCCTTGGGTGCTTGGGTATCTGTCGAGGCTTCGTACCTGATGATGCATAGAGTAGTTGCATGAAGTAGCACACCATCTAAGGAGGTATCAAATTGGCACGAGGAGAGGAGCGAGTTCACCTTAGCTTGGAGGAGTTTGGCTCGGGCATGAGTCATGGGTCCACTTGGGGAACTTGTTGGTGTAGATGTAGAAGCGTCAATAGGACGGGCTGCATCAGTAATTCCAGAGGTTCTATGAAAGAAACAACTCCAAAATATTTTAATGTGGTCTAACCCTAACTTGTGACGGCTACGGAGGTTTATATGAGGGCTGGGGCGTCCTCCCCTCTAAACGGGCCTAAAAACAGCCATATCTTGGCCCAAACTGACTCGGTTCGACTCAAACTGATAATGCCGACCCATATATGGGTTCGGCCTTATTGGCACGCAGTCCAAACGTCGTGGAACACCTCAAACATGTAATTCTTGGTGCGCCATCTCTCTCTCTTGCTCATACGGGATTTCCTCATTGCTTCGTAGTGCGCATGCCTCCCGCTCCTCCCTCGCGCACTTGTTGATATTGGAAATCAGTGCTTGTCCTTCTTGCTGCAACTCTCCTCCTCCTCGCGCAATGCTTGTGTTATCAATAAACCTGATCATACAAAGGTGCATAGACTTAGGTAGTATAAAGTTCTCATTAAATAAAACATCAGGTTCAATTAAGAGTGAATTCATCTGTTGCTCAGTCAGCTTTGCACGAGCTCTTGTAATGGGTCCAATCCTGATTTCATTGGACTTGTTCTTTGCAGCAACATCTTCATTGTGAATAGGAGTAGGAGATAGTGGAATAGTATGGATGTCCTCATCATCTCCCCCCCCTTCAAAAGGCATCGACCTCGACGCTCCAAGGTCTTTGCCAGCATATGGTGATAAATCAGCAACATTGAAGCTGTTGGTAGCGCCACCAAACTGCTCAATAGGTATATCAACTGAGTAGGCATTATCATTAATTTTGGCTAGCACTTTGTAAGGACCAGCACCACGTGGCTTCAACTTGGACTTGCGAAGTAGTGGAAATCTGTCCTTGCGTAGATGCAAACCATATCTCCAGGCTCGAACAACACTTCTTTTCTTGCTTGATTCCTTGTAGCAGCAATGTTCTTGCCTTTCTTCTCAATAGCCTCTCGAGTCTTCTCATGTATTTTCTTCACATAATCAACACGTTTTGATGCCTCCATATCAACTCTCTCATGTAATGGCAGAGGCAACATATCAAGTGGCGTCAATGGCTCGAAGCCATACACCACCTCAAAAGGACAAAGCTGAGTAGTTGAATGCACAGCCCTGTTGTAAGCAAACTCAACATGTGGCAAACACTCTTCCCACTCCCGCAGATTCTTTTTAATCATGGTCCTTAGCAGCTGTGACAATGTTTTATTCACCACCTCCGTTTGACCATCTATTTGGGGATGACATGTAGTACTGAATAGCAGCTTCGTTCCTAGCTTCCCCAATAAGGTCTTCCAAAAGTAGCTCATGAACTTCACATCACGGTCAGAAACAATCGTCTTAGGTACTCCATGTAATCTCACGATGTCCCTAAAAAACAGGTTAGCAACATGCGACGCATCGTCGCTTTTTTGGCAGGCAATAAAATGAGCCATTTTAGAGAACCTATCCACTACCACAAATATTGAATCATGACCTCTCTGAGTTTTAGGTAGACCTAGCACAAAATCCATACTAATGTCTTCCCATGGAGTAGTCGGTGTAGAGAGAGGTGTATACAAACCGTGAGGCTTCAGCTTGGATTTTGACTTGTGGCAAGTAATGCATCTGCTCACAAATCTGTACACATCACGCCTCATCTTGGGCCAATAAAAGTGATCAGCGAGCATGGGCAACGTCTTCTCACGCCCAAAGTGACCCATCAAACCACCAGCATGTGATTCCTGCACTAAGAACCAACGCAACGACGATTCTGGAATACATAGTTTGTTAGCTTGAAACAAATAGCCATCATGGATATGATACTTATCCCATGCGTTTCTAATAGCACACAAACGATACGGTTCAGCAAAATCATGGTCAGTTCCATAAAGTGCACAAATAGCTTCTAATCCAGGAATTTTAACATCAAGATTGGTTAAGAGCATATTCTTCCTAGATAGATGTAAGGAAAAGACTCAATGAACTCAACCCATTTAGCTAATCTTTTATGCAAGTTTGATTGAGCTTTCAAGTATTTCAATGCTTCATGATCAGAATGTATGATGGATTCCTTTGGCCACAAATAATGTTGCCAAACCTCAAGTACTCTAACAAGTGCATACAATTCTTTATCTTAGATTGAATAATTCAAACGAGCACCAGTCAATTTGTCAGAAATATAAGCTATAGGCCGACCCTCTTGCATCAAAACGCCACCTATGCCTATACCACTAGCATCACATTCAACTTCACATTGCTTCGAAAAATCAGGTAATGCAAGCAATGGTGCAGCAGTAAGCAAACATTTCAATGTATCAAATGCAATGTCTTGGGTTGCGCCCCATACAAAAGGAACACCTTTCTTTGTCAAATCATTTAATGGTGCAGCAATGGTGCTAAAATCTTTCACAAAGCGCCTATAGAAACTAGAGAGACTGTGGAAACTACGCACTTGACTTACATTCATTGGAGTAGGCCATTTCTAAATTGATTCAATTTTAGATTGATCTACCTCTACTCCATTCTTAGAAACAACAAATCCTAGGAATATGACCTTATCTTTTGCAAATGTACACTTCTCAAGATTAGCATACAGTTTATTATCACGTAACACTTGCAAAACTTGTCTAATATGAGTGCAATGTTCAGATTCGGTGTGGCTGTATATGAGTATATCATCGAAGTAAACAACCACAAAACGACCAATAAACTCTCTCAAAACATGATTCATCAAACGCATGAAAGTACTAGGTGCATTAGTAAGACCAAACGGCATGACTAACAACTCATACAAGCCGAATTTAGTTTTGAAAGCAGTTTTCCATTCATCCCATTCTTTCATCCTAATTTGATGATAACCACTTTGCAAGTCAATTTTAGAGAAAACAGCAGCACCACTCAATTCATCTAGCATATCCTCTAAGCGTGGAATAAGATGACGATAGCGAATAGTGATGTTATTAATCACTCTACAGTCAACACACATGCGCCATGTACCATCTTTCTTAGGAACTAAAATAACAGGAACAGCACAAGGGCTAAGAGAAACACAAATGTACCCTTTATCCAGCAACGCTTGTACTTGCTTCTGTATTTCCTTAGTTTCTTAGGGATTAGTCCTGTAGGGTGCACGGTTGGGTAGTGTGGCACCAGGAATCAAGTCCACTTGATGTTCTATACCATGCAATGGAGATAAGCCTGCAGGTACATCTTCTGGAAACACATCCCCAAAGTCCTGCAAAACAGAAGAGACACCAAGAGAAATAGGGGTCATGTCGTTAGAAACCAATACCTCGCCCTTATACATGAGCACAAGTGGCATGGTTGTAGGATCCTCACGAAATTCTCTCATATCTTCCTTAGTGGCTAATATCAATAAACCAGGCACTCTCTCACTTTTCGTTATATCACTCAATTTAGGCTCAATTACATCAGAAACAACTGTCACGCAATCTCGCCGAGTGGCAGTATCTTCCTTCAAGTTCACCTCTATCTTCTGGCGAGAATCAATCACAATTTCTTGTGGTGTCATTGGCTGCATAGTAATCTTCTTTCCTTTGAATTCCAAGTGATATGTATTGTCTCGGCCATTGTGTTGCAGATGGCGATCGTAGAGCCAAGGCCAACCCAATAGTAGGTGACAAACAGTCATAGGAACCACATCAAAATCAATAGAATCTGATGAGGACATCCATACTATTCCACTATCTCCTACTCCTATTCACAATGAAGATGTTGCTGCAAAGAACAAGTCCAATGAAATCAGGATTGGACCCATTACAAGAGCCCGTGCAAAGCTGACTGAGCAACAGGTGAATTCACTCTTAATTGAACCTGATGTTTTATTTAATGAGAACTTTATACTACCTAAGTCTATGCATCTTTGTATGATCAGGTTTATTGATAACACAAGCGTTGCGCGAGGAGGAGGAGAGTTGCAGCAAGAAGGACAAGCGCTGATTTCCAATATCAACAAGTGCGCGAGGGAGGAGCGTGAGGCAGGCGCACTAGGACGCAATGAGGAAATCACGTATGAGCAAGAGAGAGAGATGGCGCACCAAGAATTACATGTTTGAGGTGGGTGAACAAGTAGAGTATACTAGGGCGCGTCGAGAGAACCATGTCGAAGGAACTCGGCAAAATGACCCCATAACTTCGGGAGAAGGGGTGCTCTCCTATCTTTTGATTAGGAAAGCGGCACATACCAGGGGGTAGCGACTGTCGAAGCACTAAAAGAAAAGGACCGGGAAACGCGGCGGCATAGGAACCACGGGAACCCAGGAGGGAGAAAGACGATGTACGGGATACGGGATCCTCGCAGTAGGCTGGACCAAAATCCAGCCTCAAATCATTCACTTGCTTCAACTACTCATGCTATGGATGTGGGAGCATCAACTCCGTTCCTTTGGGCTTTTGAGGAGCGGGAGAAATTGTTGGAATTCTATGAAAGAGTCCCGGTTCCACGACGTTTGGACTGCGTGCCAATAAGGCCGAACCCATTTATGGGTCGGTATGTACCAGTTTGAGTCGAACCGAGTCAGTTTGGGCCAAGTTATGGCTGTTTTTAGGCCTGTTTAGAGGAGAGGACGCCCCAGCCCTCATATAAACTTCTGTAGCCCTCACTAGTTAGGTTTTAGACCACGTTAAAATATTTTGGAGTTGTTTCTTTCATCGAACCTCTGGAATTACCCTGTGTTCGAATCTACCAACTATAATTGAGTGTGATATGTTGTTCCATTGGGAATTAGTAGATTGCAGACTACCGTTCGTGGTCACGGCTGCGTGCGCAAGAGTGTGGTTTTGTGAATATCCTACAAGGTTCGAGAGCTGTTGCATTGGCATCAGGGATCGAGCGGGAGAGATCATAGCTACGCACTAGTTATCTATCATCCACCATCACCATCGACAAGAGCTTGCTGAGAAGATCGGGCCACCCCATATCATCTTGGTATCAGATTTCCTCGTTGCCTCGGTAAGCAATCCACAATCCATCCATAGATTAGATAATGTTTTTCATCCTATACAGAAAAAGCCTCACAAAAAGAGTTGCCATAGCCTAGATTACATCGTATTCGAGTAATAGTTGCTGGTCACGTTCCTCTATTAGATTAGATCTAGATCTGTTCTTCGTAGATTAGTTGTTCTAGTTGTTTTCCACCATCTTTTTCCGCTACCATCAAGTCAGATCCGATCCAAGTAAAGAGTCCTAGTTGTGTACTACTTGGCGAGTCAGAATAAAAAAAAATCGGCTCGCTACCTCACGCCTGACCGCAGACAAGTCTGTGCTCCAGCGTGACCAAAAAAAAATTCCGAAAAAAAATCGAACCGTCGCCTTACCACAGACCAGTCTGTGCTAGTACGAGAAAAAAAAATTCTGCCGCCATCCTGCCGTGGCAGGATTTTAGGCTATTTTTCTGCCGTGGCAGAGACCAATTCTCAGGTCTAATTTTTTTCTTTTTTTGTTTATTTTTTTTACTGAGTCCACATAGTGTACCTATCCTTGTGAGCCTTAGTAAGCCTTTCTTTGTGTCTATAACTATCCTACGAGACTAGCATGCTTAGTGCTCTGCGGGCAGCTCAGTTAGCAATCTTGTGCCCGTTTCGTTGAGACATTGCTAGCGTCTCTCCTTGTGCATTGCAACACGAGCATTCCTCCGACATACCTTACTTTTTTGAGCTCATTTTCATAGTTGCAATTGCCCCATTTATCTCCACCATGTGTGTTTCCGTGGGTCTATGTCATACGATCAGCACTAGGACTTGTTTGCGGTGTAGATAGGATACCATACCTATAGCTCCACCATAAATAACCTATGTGCCCTATGATCGTTCTCTATACCTTTGATATTCACTTCATCACTTCAGTGCATCAGTCTTTGATTACGTTTGGTAGAGCATCTCTATTCACTTTGGAACGGTAAGATCTTCTTTCTTATCAGTTGTGAGTGAGTTGTGAGAGTTTCCACCATACCGATTTTGATTTTTGCACTAACTTACTAATCATGTCTTTGAGTGATGATGAAATTGTGTCACAGAAAAAGCAGGTGGAGGAGCTTGTTACTTGGAGAGAGTCTGTTGATAGAAATATCACCGACATACAAGATGTTGAGGAGAATAATACTGGAGCCATCAATAATATTCAGATGCAGCTGACTTCTATGAATGTCAACTTTGCCACTTTGCAGCGTTCCATTGAGGCAATTCAGGCAACACTCCAGCCCGGACTGGCACAACATGATGATGGGTTTGAGGACTTTGATGAAGGGAGTGCGGCTGATGCGGCTCCACATCGTCGCAGGGGACGTGCAAATCCCCCTGCACCTGCGGCTGCTCCTCTGTATGGCCGTGGGTATGCTCCTCTGGGACGTGCCCAGCGTGCTTACAATCTAGCTGATGATAGTTTGGGCAAGCCCAAGTTCTCAATTCCTTCGTTCAATGGCTCACTTGATCCTGAGGATTATATTGCTTGGGAGTTGAAGATTGAAAAGCTCTGGCGTTTATTTGATTACCCAGAAGACAAGAAGGCCAAACTTGCTGCATCAGAATTTTATGGTTACGCTTTGCGTTGGTGGGAAGCTATTGTGCAGAATAGACAGAACGATAATGAACTTCCTGTGAGGGATTGGCGTGAGATGAAGGCCATCATGGCGGATCGTTTTGTTCCCTCCAATTATTTGTGTTCTGTGTTTGACAAGCTCAAACAGTTGAGGCAAGGCACAATGATAGTTGATGAGTACTACATGGATATGGAGATGCTTATGCAGCGTGCTAATGTTTGTGAATCACGAGAGATGACGATGCAACGTTTCCTCAACAATTTGAAGCTTCAAATCAAGAGTATTGTGTGTTATCACAAGTATGAGACAATGAACGAGCTGCTGCACCATGCTAGAGAGGCCGAGTCCCAGCTGGCTGAAGAGGCAAAGTCACGTGCTCGATTTCCATCTTCTAGCAGATTTCCGGCCAGATCTACACCTCCCACTGTCATGCCACCAGCTGCTGTTCTGTTTACACCATCGGCCAAACCTGCAAGTACACCTTCGTTTGGTTCTAATACTCGGAAACCCGCTGCTCCTGCTGCTAGCTCGGGTTCCAACATGTCTACTGCACGTACTCGTGATGTGGTGTGCCATACTTGTGGAGGCAGAGGTCACTACAAGAAAGATTGTCCAAACAACAAGGTTATGTTTGTCAATGAACAAGGAGAAGTAGAAAGTGGAGACGAAGCTTCTGACGATGATATTGATGATGGCGAGGATGGTGCTGATGCTGAGCGTGCACCAACTATTGTCGTATCTTCACGTGTACTTAGTGTGCAACCGGTTGAGGAATCCCAGCGTTGCAACTTGTTCTAAATAAAAGCTCTAGTTGGACCAAACAAAGCTTGCAAGGTCATTATTGATGGAGGTAGCTGCAGAAATCTTGCAAGTAAGGAACTATGTGCCAAATTGAATTTGACATACTTACCTCATCCCAAGCCATACTACATACAATGGTTGAGCAACAATGGTGAGATGAAGGTAAATCATATGGTACGTGTGAATTTTCAAATAGGACCATACAAAGATTCTATTGATTTTGATGTGGTTCCTATGACTGTTTGTCACCTACTATTGGGTCGGCCTTGGCTCTATGATCGCCATGTGCAACACAATGGCCGAGCCAATACATATCACTTGGAATTCAAGGGAAAGAAGACTACTATGCAGCCAATCACACCACAAGAAATTGTGAATGATTCTCGCCAGAAGATAGAGGTGAACTTGAAGGAAGATACTACCACTCGGCGATTGTGTGACAGCTGTTCCTGATGTAATTGAGCCTAAATTGAGTGATATAACGAAAAGGGAGAGAGTGCCTGGTTTATTGATATTAGCCACTAAGGAAGATATGACAGAATTTCGTGAGGATCCTACAGCCATGCCACGTGTGCTCATGTATAAGGGCGAGGTATTGGTTTGTAACGACATGACCCCTATTTCTCTTGGTGTCTCTTCTGTTCTGTAGGACTTTGGGGATGTGTTTCTAGAAGATGTACCCGTAGGCTTACCTCCATTGCGTGGTATAGAACATCACGTGGACTTGATTCCTGGCGCCACACTTCCCAACCGTGCACCCTACAGGACTAATCCCGAAGAAACTAAGGAAATTCAGAAGCAAGTACAAGCGTTGCTGGATAAAGGGTACATACGTGTTTCTCTTAGCCCTTGTGCTGTTCCTGTTATTTTAGTTCCTAAGAAAGATGGTACATGGCGCATGTGTGTTGACTGTAGAGCGATTAATAACATCACTATTCGATATCGTCATCCTATTCCACGCTTAGAGGATATGCTAGATGAATTGAGTGGTGCTGCTGTTTTCTCTAAAATTGACTTGCGTAGTGGTTATCATCAAATTAGGATGAAAGAAGGGGATGAATGGAAAACTGCTTTCGAAACTAAATTCGGCTTCTATGAGTGGTTAGTCATGCCGTTTGGCCTTACTAATGCACCTAGTACTTTCATGCGTTTGATGAATCATGTTTTGAGAGAGTTTATTGGTCATTTTGTGGTTGTTTACTTTGATGATAAACTCATATATAGCCACACCGAATCTGAGAATCTGAACATTGCACTCATATTAGACAAGTTTTGCAAGTGTTTCGTGATAATAAACTGTATGCTAATCTTGAGAAGTGTACATTTGCAAAAGATAAGGTCATATTCCTAGGATTTGTTGTTCCTAAGCATGGAGTAGAGGTAGATCAATCTAAAATTGAATCAATTCAGAATTGGCCTACTCCAATGAATGTAAGTCAAGTGCATAGTTTCCACGGTCTCGCTGGTTTCTATAGGCGCTTTGTGAAAGATTTTAGCACCATTGCTGCACCATTAAATGATTTGACAAAGAAAGGTGTTCCTTTTGTATGGGGCGCGGTCCAAGACATTGCATTTGATACATTGAAACGTTTGCTTACTTCTGCACCATTGCTTGCATTACCTAATTTTTCGAAGCAATTTGAAGTTGAATGTGATGCTAGTGGTATAGGCATAGGTGGCGTTTTGATGCAAGAGGGACAGCCTATAGCTTATTTTTCTGAGAAATTGACTGGTGCTCATTTGAATTATTCAATCTATGATAAAGAATTGTATGCACTTGTGAGAGTACTTGAAGTTTGGCAACATTATTTGTGGCCAAAGGAATTCATCATACATTCTGATCATGAAGCATTGAAATACTTGAAAGCTCAATCAAACTTGCATAGAAGATTAGCTAAATGGGTTGAGTTCATTGAGTCTTTTCCTTACATCATTAATTATAAGAAGGGAAAAGAGAATGTTGTTGCTGATGCTCTATCTAGGAAGAACATGCTATTAACCAATCTTGATGTTAAAATTCCTGGATTAGAAGCTATTTGTGCACTTTATGCAACTGACCATGATTTTGCTGAACCATATCGTTTACGTGCTCTTAGAAACGCATGGGATAAGTATCATATACATGATGGATATTTGTTTCGAGCTAACAAACTATGTATTTCAGAATCGTCGTTGCGTTTGTTCTTAGTGCAGGAATCACATGCTGATGGTTTGATGGGTCACTTTGGGTGAAGACGTTGCTCATGCTTGCTGATCATTTTTATTGGCCCAAGATGAGGCATGATGTGTACAGATTTGTGAGCAGATGCATTACTTGCCACAACTAGAAATCCAAGCTGAAGCCTCACGGTTTGTGTACACCTCTCTCTGCACCTACTACTCCATGGGAAGACATTAGTATGGATTTTGTGCTAGGTCTACCTAGAACTCAGAGAGGTCATGATTCTATATTTGTGGTAGTGGATAGGTTCTCTAAGATGGCTCGTTTTATTGCCTGCCACAAAAGCGACGATGCGTCGCATGTTGCTAACCTGTTTTTCAGGGACATCGTGAGATTACATGGAGTACCAAAGACGATTGTTTCTGACCGTGATGTGAAGTTCATGAGCTACTTTTGGAAGACCTTATGGGGGAAGCTAGGAACGAAGATGTTGTTCAGTACTACATGTCACCCCCAAACAGATGGTCAAACGGAGGTGGTGAATAGAAAATTGTCACAGCTACTAAGTACCATGATTAAAAAGGATCTGCGGGACTGGGAAGAGTGTTTGCCACATGTTGAGTTCGCTTACAATAGGGATGTGCATTCAACTACTCAGCTTTGTCATTTTGAGGTGGTGTATGGCTTCAAGCCATTAACGCCACTCGATATGTTGCCTCTGCCATTACATGAGAGAGTTGATATGGAGGCATCAAAACGTGCTGATTATGTGAAGAAAATACATGAGAAGACTCGAGAGCCTATTGAGAAGAAAGGCAAGAACATTGCTGCTGCAAGGAATCAAGCAAGAAAAGAAGTGTTGTTCGAGCCTGGAGATATGGGTTGGGTGCATCTACGCAAGGACAGATTTCCACTACTTCGCAAGTCCAAGTTGAAGCCACGTGGTGCTGGTCCTTACAAAGTGCTAGCCAAAATTAATGATAATGCCTATTCAGTTGATATACCTATTGAGGAGTTTGGTGCTGCTAGCAACAGCTTCAACGTTGCTGATTTATCACCATATGCTGGAGAAGACCTTGGAGCGTCGAGGTCGATGCCTTTTGAAGGGGGGGAGATGATGAGGACATCCATACTATTCCACTATCTCCTACTCCTATCCACAATGAAGATGTTGCTGCAAAGAACAAGTCCAATGAAATCAGGATTGGACCCATTACAAGAGCTCGTGCAAAGCTGATTGAGCAACAGGTGAATTCACTCTTAATTGAACCTGATGTTTTACTTAATGAGAACTTTATACTACCTAAGTCTATGCATCTTTGTATGATCAGGTTTATTGATAACACAAGCGTTGCGCGAGGAGGAGGAGAGTTGCAGCAAGAAGGACAAGCGCTGATTTCCAATATCAACAAGTGCGCGAGGGAGGAGCGGGAGGCAGGCGCACTAGGACGCAATGAGGAAATCACGTATGAGCAAGAGAGAGAGATGGCGCACCAAGAATTACATGTTTGAGGTGTTCCACGATGTTTGGACTGCGTGCCAATAAGGCCGAACCCATATATGGGTCGGTATATATCAGTTTGAGTCGAACCGAGTCAGTTTGGGCCAAGTTATGGCTGTTTTTAGGCCCGTTTAGAGGGGAGGACGCCCCAGCCCTCACATAAACCTCCGTAGCCGTCACAAGTGAGGGTTTAGACCACGTTAAAATATTTTGGAGTTGTTTCTTTCATAGAACCTCTGGAATTACCCTGTGTTCGAATCTACCAACTATAATTGAGTGTGATCTGTTGTTCCATTGGGAATTAGTAGATTGCAGACTACCGTTCGTGGTCACGGCTGCGTGCGCAAGAGTGTGGTGTTGTGAATATCCTACAAGGTTCGAGACCTGTTGCATTGGCATCAGGGATCGAGCGGCAGAGATCATAGCTACGCACTAGTTATCTATCATCCACCATCACCATCGACAAGACCTTGCTGAGAAGATCGGGCCACCCCATATCAGAATCTTTGTAGGGCCCTATTTGAAAATTCACACGTACCATATGATTTACCTTCATCTCACCATTGTTGCTCAACCATTGTATGTAGTATGGCTTGGGATGAGGTAAGTATGTCAAATTCAGTTTGGCACATAGTTCCTTACTTGCAAGATTTCTGCAGCTACCTCCATCAATAATGACCTTGCAAGCTTTGTTTGGTCCAACTAGAGCTTTTATTTAGAACAAGTTGCAACGCTGGGATTCCTCAACTGGTTGCACACTAAGTACACGTGAAGATACGACAATAGTGGGTGCATGCTTAGCATATGCATCAGCACCATCCTCGCCGTCATCAAGATCAGTGTCAGAAGCTTCATCTCCACTTTCTACTTCACCTTGTTCATTAACAAACATAACCTTGCTATTTGGACAATCTTTCTTGTAGTGCCCTCTACCTCCACAAGTATGGCACACCACATCACGAGTACATGTCGTAGACATGTTGGAACCCGAACTAGCAGAAGGAGCAGCAGGTTTCCGAGCATTAGAACCAAACGAAGGTGTACTTGCTGGTTTGGCCGATGGTGTAAACGAAGCAGCAGCTGGTGGCGCAGCTGTAGGGGGAGGAGATCTGGCCGAAAATCTGCTGGAGGATGGAATACGAGCGCATGACTTCGCCTCTTCTGCCAACTAGAATTTGGACTCTCTAGCATGGTGCAATAGCTCATTCATGCTCTCATACGTGTGATGACGAACTATGCTCTTGATTGGCAACTTCAAATTGTTTAGGAATCGCTGCATGGTCATCTCAATGGACTCGCGGATTCTAGCACGCTACATAAGCAGCTCCATCTCCATGTAGTACTCATCTACTGTCATTGTGCCTTGCTTTAGTTGCGTCAATTTATCAAAAACTGATCGCAAGTAGTTGGTTGGTACAAAACGAGCCTTCATGATTTGCTTCATCTCGTGCCAATCCATCACATGAAGTTCATTGTCCTCCCTCCTATGTTGCACAAGAGCATCCCACCAACGCAAAGCATAACCATCAAATTTAGATGCTGCAAGCTTGACCTTCTTATCATCTGGATAGTCAAATAAGCGCCAGAGTTTCTCAATTTTCAACTCCCAGGTGAGGTAATCTTCAGGATCAATGGAACCATCAAACTTGGGAATTGAAAATTTTGGCTTGCCAAAACCATCAGCAGCAACTTGGTTGGGCACACGTTGAGCACGCCCAAGAGGGGCAAACCCATGGCCATGAGCAGGTGCATGGGCAGGGGAATAGCACGTCCCCTACCAACATGTGGAGCAGCATCCACAGCGCTACCCTCATCGAAATCATCAAAGGAATCATCATGTTGAGGATCTTCCCTTCTATGTAAAGCGACTGTCAAACCCTCAATGGAACGCTGCAAAGTGGTGACATTGACATTGAGCGTAGCCACTTCCGTTTGAATAGTATCAACCATTCCAACATGCTGATCCAATCTCATATTCATATCCTGGAGATTCTTGTCAATGGCATCTGTCTTGTTAGTAAACACACGTGTCAAGTGGGACTTAAAAGCCTCATATTCACGCCAATTAACAAGCTCCTCATCCTTCTTTTTCTGCATCACAACATCATCAGCACTAGAAGACATGATTAGTAGGTTAGTGCAAAAATCAAAATCTGTATGGTGGAACTCTCACAGCTCACTCACAACTAATAAGAAAGGAGATCTTACCGTTCCAAAGTGAATAGAGATGCTCTACCAAACAAAATCAAAAACTGATGCACTGATGTGATGAAGTGAATATCAAAGGTATAGAGAACGATCACAGGGCACACAGGTTATGTTGAGGACAAACCTCTACGGTGGCCCGATATTTCACGATTCCCTTTCAAATTGAGGGTGGAGTGCAGGGAAGGGAGGGAAGGATGAACACGACGAACACACGCACGAAGAACGCGATGAACACACACACGCATGAAGAACGCGATGAACACACACACGCAAAACCACGATAAACACCAATAGCTCACGCCGGCGGTGACCGGTCCGGCGCAATCCCTCGGATCGGCGTCGGGCGGAGGACTCTCTCTCGAACCGGCACGGCGAGATGGGAGACTCGGTGAGATCTTGACGTCTAGGTAAAGGGACACCGATGCCTAGGCCTTGTACAACACGGAGGCATGATGCAAACTCCAACGAGGTTTGGGGATATTGGTGCTCGTTAGTCAAGGAGCATGAGGCAAGAATTAGATATATCCACAAAGGGGTTTCCACTAATTCCAATATTATGCCTAGGGTTTACAATGGAGGTGGGGGTCCATATATAGGTCAGCCACTTAAACAGGGGTACTTTAGGAATAAAAGACAAATTTTGGATGGACTAAGGGGTACATGGGCTGAAGGCCCAAAGGCCTTTTCATGCCTGGTGACGGTCCGACCGGAGACTCCGGTGTGGTGGAACGGAGACTCCGGTCTAGACCGGAGAATCCGGTGCAGTCTCCGGACCAGTCTCCAGAGGGGTCTTCAGATTGTCCCAGGGCCTGGTGCAGGGGTCAGACCGGAGAGAGGGCCGGAGGCTCTGGTGTCTTCAGGCCGGAGACTTTGGCAGGCCGGAGAATCCGGTGTGCGCAGACCTGAGACTCTGGTCTGAGCAGCTCTAGCAGCGTTTGCTTCATGTTCTGCTCCTTGTTCTCCATCCTTGGGTGCTTGGTGATGTGTCGAAGCTTCGTTCCTGATGATGCATAGGGTAGTTGCATGAAGTAGCACACCATCCAAGGAGGTATCAAATTGGCACGAGGAGAGGAGCGAGTTCACCTTAGCTTGGAGGAGTTTGGCTCGGGCACGAGTCATGTGATATGGGGCGGCCCCATCTTCTCAGCAAGCTCTTGTCGATGATATGGTGGATGATAGATAACTAGTGCGTAGCTATGATCTCTCCCACTCGATCCCTGATGCCAGTGCAACAGATCTCGAACCTTGTAGGATATTCACAACACCACACTCTTGCGCACGTAGCCGTGACCACGAACAGTAGTATGCAATCTACTAGTTCCCAATGGAACAACAGATCACACTCAATTATAGTTGGTAGATTCGAACACAGGGTAATTCCAGAGGTTCTATGAAAGAAACAACTCCAAAATATTTTAACGTGGTCTAAAGACTAAAGCTAGAGCGTCCCCATCTATTTAAGGGTCTGGGAGGCGGCGGCCTAAGGGTGGATCCGAGTTGGTCCCACCCACCTATGGATACAAACCGACCCAACTTGGGTTCGGTCAAGCTGACTCTGCCGTGGCAGAGTTGTAGTTGCTTTCTCTACCGCGGTAGCCTGCCGTGGTAGAGTAGGACTCGGTTTTCTTGCTGCCATGGCAGAGAAACAATGCTTTTCTCTGCCGTGGCAGAGAACGTCCTCCTCTTGTTGATCTTCGTCTTGGACAGCTCCTGGTGCTTCCTCCCTCTCCTCCCTCGCACATTCTTCATTGATCAACACGCCTTGTTCCATTAGCTCCTCACTTAGTGCTACGCCTTCTTCTCCTAAGTACCTGATCATGCAATAATTCAAAGACTTAGGTAGTATAAAATTCTCATTAATTAAAACACTAGGTTCATTAAGAAACAAGTTCACCTATTGTTCTAGTAGCTTAGCACGAGCTCTAGTGATTGGTCCAATCCTTATCTCATTGGATTGATCCTTCTTTGCAATTGGAACATGTTCATTAACAATTGGGGTAGGCGTAACTGTAGGGATGTCCTCATCATCTCCCCCCCCCCCTTCAAAAGGCGTCGACCTAGACGCTCCAAGGTCTTCTCTAGCATATGGTGATAAATCAGCAACGTTGAAGCTGTTGCTAGCACCACCAAACTCCTCAATAGGTATATCAACTGAGTAGGCATTATCATTAATTTTGGCTAGCACTTTGTAAGGACCAGCACCACGTGGCCTCAACTTGGACTTGCGAAGTAGTGGAAATCTGTCCTTGCGTAGATGCACCCAAACCATATCTCCAGGCTCGAACAACACTTCTTTTCTTGCTTGATTCCTTGCAGCAGCAATGTTCTTGCCTTTCTTCTCAATAGCCTATCGAGTCTTCTCATGTATTTTCTTCACATAATCAGCCCGTTTTGATGCCTCCATGTCAACTCTCTCATGTAAGCAAACTCAACATGTGGCAAACACTCTTCCCACTCCCGTAGATTCTTTTTAATCATGGTCCTTAGCAGCTGTGACAATGTTCTATTCACCACCTCCGTTTGACCATATGTTTGGGGATGACATGTAGTAGTGAACAGTAGCTTCGTTCCTAGCTTCCCCCATAAGGTCTTCCAAAAGTAGCTCATGAACTTCACATCACGGTCAGAAACAATCGTCTTAGGTACTCCATGTAATCTCACGATGTACCTGAAAAACAGGTTAGCAACATGCGACGCATCGTCGCTTTTGTGGCAGGCAATAAAATGAGCCATTTTAGAAAACCTATCCACTACCACAAATATTGAATCATGACCTCTCTGAGTTTTAGGTAGACCTAGCTCAAAATCCATACTAATGTCTTCCCATGGAGTATACGGTGCAGAGAGAGGTGTATACAAACCGTGAGGCTTTAGCTTAGATTTCGACTTGTGGCATGTAACACATCGACTCACAAATCTGTACACATCACGCCTCATCTTGGGCCAATAAAAAATATCAGCGAGCATGAGCAACGTCTTCTCACGCCCAAAGTGAACCATCAAACCACCAGCATGTGATTCCTGCACTAAGGACAAACGCAACGACGATTCTAGAATACATAGTTTGTTAGCTCGAAACAAATATCCATCATGTATACGATACTTATCCCATGCGTTTCTAAGAGCACATAAACAATATAGTTCAGCAAAATCATGGTCAGTTGCATAAAGTGCACAAATAGCTTCTAATCTAGGAATTTTAACATCAAGATTGGTTAATAGCATGTTTTTCCTAGATAGAGCATGAGCAACAACATTCTCTTTTCCCTTCTTATAATTAATGATGTAAGGAAAAGACTCAATGAACTCAACCCATTTAGCTAATCTTCTATGCAAGTTTGATTGAGCTTTCAAGTATTTCAATGCTTCATGATCAGAATGTATGATGAATTCCTTTAGCCACAAATAATGTTGCCAAACTTCAAGTACTCTCACAAGTGCATACAATTCTTTATCATAGATTGAATAATTCAAACGAGCACCAGCCAATTTCTTAGAAAAATAAGCTATAGGCCGACCCTCTTGTATCAAAACGCCACCTATACCTATACCACTAGCATCACATTCAACTTCAAATTGCTTTGAAAAATCAGGTAATGCAAGTAAAGGTCCAGAAGTAAGCAAACGTTTAAATGTATCAAATGCAGTGTCTTGGGCCGTGCCCCATACAAAAGGTACACCTTTCTTTGTCAAATCATTTAAAGGTGCAGCAATGGTGCTAAAATCTTTCACAAAGCGCCTATAGAAACCAGCGAGACCATGGAAACTACGCACTTGACTTACATTCATTGGAGCAGGCCAATTCTGAATTGATTCAATTTTAGATTGATGTACCTCTACTCCATGCCTAGAAACAATAAATCCTATGAATATGACCTTATCTTTTGCAAATGTACACTTGTCAAGATTAGCATACAGTTTACTATCACGTAACACTGGCAAAACTTGTCTAATATGAGTGCAATGTTCAGATTCGGTGTGGCTGTATATGAGTATATCATCAAAGTAAACAACCACAAAACGACCAATAAACTCTCTCAAAACATGATTCATCAAACGCATGAAAGTACTAGGTGCATTAGTAAGACCAAACGGCATGATTAACCACTCATACAAGCCGAATTTAGTTTTGAAAGCAGTTTTCCATTCATCCCCTTCTTCTAGCATATGCTCTAAGCGTGGAATAGGATGACGATATCAAATAGTGATGTTATTAATCGATCTACAGTCAACACACATGCGCCAAGTACCATCTTTCTTAGGAACTAAAATAATAGGAACAGCACAAGGGCTAAGAGAAACACGTATGTACCCTTTATCCAGCAACGCTTGTACTTGCTTCTGAATTTCCTTAGTTTCTTCGGGATTAGTCCTATAGGGTGCACGGTTGGGAAGTGTGGCGCCAGGAATCAGGTCCACTTGATGTTCTATACCACGCAATGGAGGTAAGCCTGCGGGTACATCTTCTAGAAACACATCCCCAAAGTCCTGCAAAACCGAAGAGACACCAAGAGAAATAGGGGTCAAGTCGTTAGAAACCAATATGATGAGGATATATACATGGATTATGATGATTCTGGCTGCCTGAACTGGAAGGAAATATTGAGTCAAATCAATAATGACTATCAGGTGAATTTATTCCTAATTGAACCTGATGTTTTATTTAATGAGAACTTTATACTACCTAAGTCTATGCATCTTTGTATGATCAGGTTTATTGATAACACAAGCGTTGCGCGAGGAGGAGGAGAGTTGCAGCAAGAAGGACAAGCGCTGATTTCCAATATCAACAAGTGCACGAGGGAGGAGCGGGAGGCATGCGCACTAGGAGGCAATGAGGAAATCACGTATGAGCAAGAGAGAGAGATGGCGCACCAAGAATTACATGTTTGAGGTGTTCCACGACGTTTGGACTACGTGCCAATAAGGCCGAACCCATATATGGGTCGGTATGTATTAGTTTGAGTCGAACCGAGTCAGTTTGGGCCAAGTTATGGCTGTTTTTAGGCCCGTTTAGAGGGGAGGACGCCCCAACCCTCATATAATCCTCCGTAGCCGTCACAAGATAGGTTTTGAAGACCACGTTAAAATATTTTGGAGTTGTTTCTTTCATAGAACCTCTGGAATTGCCCTGTGTTCGAATCTACCAACTATAATTGAGTGTGATCTATTGTTCCATTGGGAATTAGTAGATTGCAGACTACCGTTCGTGGTCACGGCTGCGTGCGCAAGAGTGTGGTGTTGTGAATATCCTACAAGGTTCGAGAGCTGTTGCATTGGCATCAGGGATCGAGCGGGAGAGATCATAGCTACGCACTAGTTATCTATCATCCACCATCACCATCGACAAGAGCTTGCTGAGAAGATCGGGCCACCCCATATCATCTTGGTATCAGATTTCCTCGTTGCCTCGGCAAGCAATCCACAATCCATCCATAGATTAGAGAGTGTTTTTCATCCTATACAGAAAAAGCCTCACAAAAAGAGTTGCCATAGCCTAGATTACATCGTATTCGAGTAATAGGTGCTGGTCGCGTTCCTCTATTAGATTAGATCTAGATCTGTTCTTCGTAGATTAGTTGTTCTAGTTGTTTTCCACCATCTTTTTCCGCTACCAAAAAGTCAGATCCGATCCAAGTAAAGAGTCCTAGTTGTGTACTACTTGGCGAGTCGAAATAAAAAAAATCGGCTCGCTGCCTCACGCCTGACCGCAGACAAGTCTGTGCTCCAGCGTGACCCAAAAAAAAACCTAACTTATGACGGCTACGGAGGTTTATATGAGGGCTGGGGCGTCCTCCCCTCTAAACGGGCCTAAAAACAGCCATAACTTGGCCCAAACTGACTCGGTTCGACTCAAACTGATACATACCGACCCATATATGGGTTCGGCCTTATTGGCACGCAGTCCAAACGTCGTGGAACACCTCAAACATGTAATTCTTGGTGCGCCATTTCTCTCTCTTGCTCATACGTGATTTCCTCATCCGATCCAAGTAAAGAGTCCTAGTTGTGTACTACTTGGCGAGTCGAAATAAATAAAAAATCGGCTCGCTGCCTCACGCCTGACCGCAGACAAGTCTGTGCTCCAGCGTGACCAAAAAAAAAATTTCCGAAAAAAAATCGAACCGTCGCCTTACCATAGACCAGTCTGTGCTAGTACGAGAGAAAAAAAATCTGCCGCCATCCTGCCGCGGCAGGATTTTAGGCCGTTTTTCTGTCGTGGCAGAGACCAATTCTCAGGTCAAATTTTTTTCTTTTTTTGTTTATTTTTTTACTGAGTCCACATAGCGTACCTATCCTTGTGAGCCTTAGTAAGCCTTTCTTTGTGTCTATAACTATCCTACGAGACTAACGTGCTTAGTGCTCTACGGGCTGCTCAGTTAGCAATCTTGTGCCCGTTTCGTTGAGACATTGCTAGCGTCTCTCCTTGGGCATTGCAACACGAGCATTCCTCCGACATACCTTACTTTTTTGAGCTCATTTTCATAGTTGCAATTGCCCCATTTATCTCCACCGTGTGTGTTTCCATGGGTCTTTGTCATACGATCAACACGGACTTGTTTGCGGTGTAGTTAGGATACCATACCTACAGCTCCACCATAAATACCCTGTGTGCCCGGTGATCGTTCTCTATACCTTTGATATTCACTTCATCACATCAGTGCATCAGTTTTTGATTTTGTTTGGTAGATCATCTCTATTCACTTTGGAACGGTAAGATCTCCTTTCTTATTAGTTGTGAGTGAGTTGTGAGAGTTTCCACCATACTGATTTTGATTTGTGCACTAATGTACTATTCATGTCTTCTAGTAGTGTTGATGTGATGCAGAAAATGGAGGCAGGTGATGTTACAAATAATGTGGAGACGTATAGTTACAAATTCATCGACAATTGGCGTTGTAGTGGAACTTTTTGGAAGGAAGAACGCGGTATTTTTGATGGTGATGGTCTTTTCCACCATAGTGTGATGATTGGTGAGCGATGTGCTTCCATTACCATTGATAGTAACTCTACTATTAATTTGATCAGCGTTGAAGTTGTACAAAAGTTGCAGCTACCCACATGTGCCCGTGCGGTGCCATATCTCTTGCATTCATCATATGGCACATTGCTGATTTCACACACCGCTGATGTTCCTATGACTTTTAAAGAGCATACTGAGATTGTGCGCTGTGATGTATCTCCTATACCACTTGATTCTTGTCACATACTATTGGGAGAACCTTGGAGCAGAAGGTTTTACGTTCAAATATGTCCTGTTGTTGGAAGGATTTCTTTCAAATGGAACATGAAGAGGCATGTTATGCTCAGGATTTCAGTCGACAAATTTCATGAGTATCATCTTCTTCGCAAGGAGAGGACAAAAGAGTTCAGTTTGTCTGCTAAGTACAAGGTCATGATGAATGGTGACAATTCTATTATTTGTCATCTTGAACACGGTGTGCATTACAACCCATGTGAGAATGAGAGCCACATAGCCAAGCTGAGTGAGAGTGTTAACAAAAGTGAGCTGTGTGATTCCACTAAACGTGAGGTTGAGAGCATCCATTCTAAGAGTATGGGAGAAAAGGAAAACATCAGTGCAGTAGATGCTAATACATGTGAGGATATTTCTACTAATGTAATCATCTCTACTCCTGTATTGTTTCTTGTGCTATGCAGGTTGCTTTTGAAGAAAGGGGGCAATCTATTTTACAACCTACATCGTCGGACTGTGCATTGTCACTTGCGGCGGATGTTTTAGTACCTACTACAACTGAGGAGATTGTTGATGACATTGGTACTGTTTTGGAGCTTCAGCCAACATGTGCGACATATTGTGAGTCTATTCCTTTACTGAAGCCTCCTTGTGATTTGCCTTGCACTACTGTTTCAGCACCATGTGATAGTTTACCAAATTCAAATTTTGATCATGTGGTACTGATAACACATAAGGAAATACTTGCTCGAATACCACCTGATGATATTGTGTATTCCATCATGCTAAATGAACCTATGAGTATGAGTTGTGCTATGGATAAGATTTCTGAAATTTCATTTCTGAATTCTAGCACATATTCTCCTTGTTTCACTTTCAATCTGATTGGTGAATATAGCATGCATGAAAATTTTCTTCTGGATCACATATGCATTACTTGTGATAGAATCGCTGAACTGAAACATGATGTTTTCAGCCATACATCACAAAATGTTTGCTATGGGACAATAGCTCATGTTCCAGATATTATGGAAATACATTCTGGTCTAGTTGATATATTGCAACCAACACAAGTAATTTTACCTATGTTTGTCCCAAAAGTCTTTGTCTAGTTTTGTTACTACTTTAGACTTCCTTGATATTTGCAAATTGAGTTGCATTTTACATACTGGACAACATGATCATGTTCATAATAATCAGAGTAGCGCAGTTGAAGCATGTCATGATTCAATTTGGTTTTCAGACATATTGAATTGGTTTGATCTTGTTCACAAATTTGATCATAGATCTTCTTTGAGAAAACTGAATTTAATATTGAAGAACATGACTATCTATTTAGTTGTTTTTGACCATGATCATGATTCTTTGTACTTCACTTATACCTGCAATTTAAGTTGCTTGATGTATACTGGACATACTTTTCATGTGAACAACAATAATACAACATGTTATATATACATATACTTTGCGTACACGTTGTTCTTTTTGTTTCTCCCACTTTCAGCTTACCCAAAGCCGAGGACGGCTTTTCATGAAGAAAGGGAGCATGATGAGGATATATACATGGATTATGATGATTCTGGCTGCCTGAACTGGAAGGAAATATTGAGTCAAATCAATAATGACTATCAGGTGAATTTATTCCTAATTGAACCTGATGTTTTATTTAATGAGAACTTTATACTACCTAAGTCTATGCATCTTTGTATGATGAGGTTTATTGATAACACAAGCGTTGCGCGAGGAGGAGGAGAGTTGCAGCAAGAAGGACAAGCGCTGATTTCCAATATCAACAAGTGCGCGAGGGAGGAGCGGGAGGCATGCGCACTAGGAGGCAATGAGGAAATCACGTATGAGCAAGAGAGAGAGATGGCGCACCAAGAATTACATGTTTGAGGTGTTCCACGACGTTTGGACCACGTGCCAATAAGGCCGAACCCATATATGGGTCGGTATGTATCAGTTTGAGTCGAAGCTAGTCAGTTTGGGCCAAGTTATGGCTGTTTTTAGGCCCGTTTAGAGGGGAGGACGCCCCAGCCCTCATATAATCTTCCGTAGCCGTCACAAGTTAGGTTTTGAAGACCACGTTAAAATATTTTGGAGTTGTTTCTTTCATAGAACCTCTGGAATTACCCTGTGTTCGAATCTACCAACTATAATTGAGTATGATCTGTTGTTCCATTAGGGAATTAGTAGATTGCAGACTACCGTTCGTGGTCACGGCTGTGTGCGCAAGAGTGTGGTGTTGTGAATATCCTACAAGGTTCGAGAGTTGTTGCATTGGCATCAGGGATCGAGCGGGAGAGATCATAGCTACGCACTAGTTATCTATCATCCACCATCACCACCGACAAGAGATTGCTGAGAAGATCGGGCCACCCCATATCACAATACCTCGCCCTTATACATGAGCACAAGTGGCATGGCTGTAGGATCCTCACGAAATTCTGTCATATCTTCCTTAGTGGCTAATATCAATAAACCAGGCACTCTCTCCCTTTTCGTTATATCACTCAATTTAGGCTCAATTACATCAGGAACAGCTGTCACACAATCGCCGAGTGGTAGTATCTTCCTTCAAGTTCACCTCTATCTTCTGGCGAGAATCATTCACAATTTCTTGTGGTGTGATTGGCTGCATAGTAGTCTTCTTTCCCTTGAATTCCAAGTGATATGTATTGGCTCGGCCATTGTGTTGCACATGGCGATCATAGAGCCAAGGCCGACCCAATAGTAGGTGACAAACAGTCATAGGAACCACATCAAAATCAATAGAATCTTTGTATGGTCCTATTTGAAAATTCACACGTACCATATGATTTACCTTCATCTCACCATTGTTGCTCAACCATTGTATGTAGTATGGCTTGGGATGAGGTAAGTATGTCAAATTCAATTTGGCACATAGTTCCTTACTTGCAAGATTTCTGCAGCTACCTCCATCAATAATGACCTTGCAAGCTTTGTTTGGTCCAACTAGAGCTTTTATTTAGAACAAGTTGCAACGCTGGGATTCCTCAACCGGTTGCACACTAAGTACACGTGAAGATACGACAATAGTTGGTGCACGCTCAGCATCAGCACCATCCTCGCCATCATCAATCTCATCGTCAGAAACTTCATCTCCACTCTCTACTTCTCCTTGTTCATTGACAAACATAACCTTGTTGTTTGGACAATCTTTCTTGTAGTGACCTCTACCTCCACAAGTATGGCACACCACATCACGAGTACGTGTCGTAGACATGTTGGAACCCGAGCTAGCAGGAGCAGCGGGTTTCCGAACATTAGAACCAAACGAAGGTGTACTTGCTAGTTTGGCCGATGGTGTAAACGTAACAGCAGCTGGTGGCGTGGCCGTAGTAGGAGTAGATCTGGCCGAAAATCTGCTAGAGGATGGAAAACGAGCGTGTGACTTCGCCTCTTTTGCCAACTGGGATTCGGCCTCTCTAGCATGGTGCAATAGCTCATTCATGGTTTCATACTTGTGATGACGCACTATGCTCTTGATTGGCAACTTCAGATCGTTTAGGAATCGTTGCATGGTCATCTCAATGGACTCACAAACTCTAGCACGCTGCATAAGCATCTCCATCTCCATGTAGTACTCATCTACTGTCATTGTGCCTTGCTTCAATTGCGTCAATTTATCAAAAACTGATCGCAAGTAGTTGGTTGGTACGAAACGAGCTTTCATGATTTGCTTCATCTCGCGCCAATCTATCACAGGAAGTTCATTATCCTCCCTCCTATGTTGCACAAGAGCATCCCACCAACGCAAAGCATAACCATCAAATTCAGATGCTGCAAGCTTGACCTTCTTATCTTCTGGATAGTCAAATAAGCGCCAGATTTTCTCAATCTTCAACTCCCATGTAAGGTAATCTTCAGGATCAATGGAACCATCAAACTTGGGGATCGATAACTTTGGCTTGCCCAAACCATCATCAGCTTGGTTGGGCACATGTTGACCACGCCCAATGGGGACAAACCCACGACCATGTGCAGGTGCATGGACAGGGGGAATGGCACATCCCCTACCAACATGTGGAGTAGCATCTACATCGCTACCCTCATCAAAATCATCAAAGGCATCATCATGTTGAGGCTCTTCCCTTCTGATGCGGATCCTGCCGATGATCCTTTAGATTTGTCCCGATCTTTCACAGCGAGTAACTATACCATCCCAAATTTTACAATTGCAGATGTTACTAGAAGCATGCATCATATCCTTGCATCATGGAATCACATAATAAAAACTGCATCAGATATTTTCCTAAATCCCATAGTCATATAAAGACTAAAAGGGTAAAACAAAATCTAACCTAATAAACCTTTGCAAGTGTGTTATTTATAATCCCAGTATAATCCTCTCCTTTTTACAAAATTTTAGAGCCCGGACTCACGTAATTCGGAGTCCGTTTGCAAAAGGTATAAGACAAATAGGAAAAACAGAAATTAAAAGACTAAAAAACAAAAAAGAGGAAACCTAGCCTAACTGGGCCAGCCGAGCCGGCCCGCTCCTATCTACCGCACGGCAGGCACGCGCAGCAGCAGCCGCGCAGGCCGGCCCAAAGCCGCGCCAGCCGCCAGCCCGCTCCCCCCGCCTCTCTGCGTCCCCACCTGTCATCCCCGTCCTGGCCGTGTTCGTCCCCAACTCCTCTGGCTGATGCGATCCTAACGGATTCCGTTGATTCGGAGACAAATCCGACCCCTTCCGCACGAAAGATTCCTCATATAAGCCTCCCCATCGAGCCCCGGCTCTTTTCCCAAAAAAACCGCAAACCCTAGCACCGCCTAGGTCAAGACCGACGCGCCGCCGGAGCTCCGCCTTGGGAGGTTGTCTCCTCGTCGATACCGAGCTCCTCTCCCTCCCTTTCTTCCAAAATCGGAACCGCCACTAACCCCTTCGTCTTCCACCCGTCTTTTCCGTCTCTACAACGCGGTAAATCAATGGCGATTTGTCGCCGGAGTCTCGCCGGAGACGGGAGGGATCGGCGGAGCGCCACCATGAACAAAGGAGGGGAGGGCCGACGCTGTCTGTACCAGAGGGACCGCGAGCAGGAGGGCTACGTCGTCGTCCACTTCGCATAGTCGGGAGCTCGCCGGAACGCCACCGAGCATCGCCGCCGCCGTCGCCGTCGTCGTCGTCGTCAAGCCATCGCCGCCACGGTGAGTTCCTCCATTCCCGTCCGTCAGATCTTGCTCCGGCGGTGCAGATCGGCCTGTCCCAGCGAAGGGGTACCACCCAACGGCGTGCCGCCGCGCCCCCCCCGACCAGTCCCAAGCCGCCACTTGGCGCTGCACAGCTGGCAGCCGCCCTGTTTTCTTTTAAATAGGCAGAAAACACTTTAATCTTGTAAAATTCATAGTAATTCGAGTTTTTGTCCAAAAATTGCGTATAATATACCGTTCGCTCGTAAATTTGAGTAGAACACAGATCTACAATAATATTGGTGTTTTCCTACAGCAATCTTGCAGTAGGATTTAAAGTTTAGATTAGAGTATTTTAATTCTAGAAATTTATCCGTAGATCCGTTTTAGTTGATTCTTGTTGCGTTGGCTTTGTATCTACGAGACCTTCTGTAGGAAATTGTTATAACCTGCTTAGAGTGATCAGATCTGTTTCGAGATAGATTGGAGGTGTAGATCTATTTGTGGGCTTGATTATTTAGGGTTTAACCCAAAATACTTAAAATCTGTGGGGAATCGATTCTAATGACATCCCCAACTCAACAACACCCCCGAATAAAACCCTTGGTCAAAATTGAATCCATCCTTGCATATTACCATGTTGCATGCATACATATTCGCCTTCGTGACATTGTTTTGTGCAAATTGTGATTGGATCTATGTTTTGTTTCGTTAGATTGCTCGGAGTGCGCTGAGGAGTACTGTTGTGTAGAGTGCTGCTCGGATCAAGGCAAGTTACACCACTTGTTCATGTTTATGTCCCAGTTTTGAATACTATGCATGTTTTGCTCTTCAAAATAGTAGTATGCATGTGTAGGATTGTTTTGGTAGATCTACTTGAAAATATTTTGCAAGTGCGATGATTTTGTAGTATGCCATGATAGTTCTATACTTACGAATTTCCGTCCCATTAGGTTTCCCTGTTCTTGCTAAGTATTACTTGCTATGCTATATATATATACTAAGTACCGTTGGGGGTTCGAAAGACTTAAAATTTTCCAAGTACGAGAGCTCCCTCGGGCGAACTTTTCTTCTCCAAAACCCCCTTCAAAATAAAACTAAGTTTTCTTCTGGGCGGAATGGTTGTTGGGACAAGGAGTGGGATTTCGGTGGAGGACGGCCGCCCAGGAATCAAAGAAGTCTGCCATGTTTCAGAATTCAGAAGCTTCCCGTGCAACCACAATACATATGGGATCTGCCTTGGCTTAGTACTTAGTGCGAACCTCACCGGGGTACCAACATTTGGAGGTTCTTGGCATGGTTGGATCCAGCTGGTAGAGGGGCTACTAAGGGAAGGCCTCGCCATGGTCTTGTCTGTAAAAGGACTTGATCATGGATTGTGTGGAAAGTGCACAACCTCTCGAGAGTATTGCAATCTGATCGATTAGCCGTGTTCACGGAAACAGAACAACGTTGAGCATCTGAAGGATGGAGCCTCTGAAAGATCTTCCTCTCTCTTTTCCAAACTTAACGTTTTATAAACCCCAAGGCGTGAGTAATATCCCCATTGGGCGGGATTTTGGGAACTTGGTGCGTAATATCCAAGTGCTAGGTTGATTGGGCACTTGGTGAGTAATATCCACGTGTTCCATTCGACCCTATACTACTTATCAAAGTTTACAAAGTAGGGAAATCTCTTCCTCTTTTCTTCTTACATTGAGAAAATTGGCTTTATGCAATTGAACCCCAAAGCCTACTCTTAGCCTTGCATGTAGAGAAAGACTTACTCTTTCCTTAGTGTAATTTGCCAATACATTCAAAGTATTGACCCAACTTGTTTGCTGCACATCTTATGTGCAGAATCCGAAGACTGAAAGGTGCGTAGGGATCGCGGGTCTTCACGCAACTAGCCTGAGGCGTTGATGGACTCAAGTTTTACTTAGTTTCCGCTGTTTTATTTGAGCTAGTTATAAGCTATGCAAGTTGTAATAATTATAGTCTGGATTATTAGTGTAATATTGACTTGTGTTTTACATGATATTCATCGACTGTGAAGTGCTAGCTATCGATCCAGGGACTAGCATGTTATTCACATGGACTTAGGATCCTTAACGATCCGAGGTCGCAGCAGATGGTATCAGAGCACAAAGTTGCCTGTAGGACGTGACCCCTAGGATTGGAAACCACCTTTACCATTGTGTGTTTTTGCTTTCCATATTGTTCCAAGTTATTTATGCTCTTCTAGTAATTCTCTTCCTTATCACCTTGTGCCTAATTTTCTTTCTCCTAACCTAAAGATGACGGCCTTCTACTACGACACCGCCAAAGACATCAAGTGCCTGCGCTTTGGGGCATGCCTCCTGGACATCATCAAGACGTTGCAGTTGCCCATGCCGTCAATTAAAGGTAGCGAGTTGAGGAAGATGCACAAGGAAGGATGCTGGGCGATTGAAGTCATCCAACCGTCAACCCAAGACAGAGGCCATTGTACTCAACGTCACCAGCGACTCCAAGGAGAAAGGACTTAGCATCAGCATGCAGGAGCTCATTGGACGCCTTTGTGGACGCCACCATGAAGACGTTGAAGGCCACTACATCAAACTCTTTGGAAGACGTGATGAGAAGGGAGTCCCAATCGAGTTAGCCCCGGAGGAAAGGAAGACATGCAAGCGTCGAAGGATCCAATATCAAGACTTGGAGTCCCACATCAATGACCTTCAGAAGGGGAGCTGTCTTGAGATCATGAGGAATGATGAGCTATGCGCCCTAGTCAAGGAGAAGGACAAGAAGATCGAGGAGCTGGAAGAGAAGATCAAGTCCCTAGGAGGGGAGCTCACCACCCAAGACAAGAAGTTCGCTAATCAAGAGAAGAGGGTGCAAGATAAGAACAAGAGGATTAGGGAACAAAGTCTTGTGCTCGCAAAAAACGAGATGGAGTTCAAGAACTTTGCCACTATGTTGAAGGACCTGCGAGCAGCCAAGAGGAGCTTGGAGGAGAAGATAACGCCCATGACTATGGGGTCAAGTTTGATCAAGAAGCTACAGAAGGAGAAGAAGGAACTTCAAGAGAAGCTCGAAGCTGCTACCCAGGAGCTGCAAGAGGTGAAGGAACTTCAAGAGAGGCTCGAAGCTACTACATCGGAGTCGTAGGAGGTGAAGGAACTTTAGGAGAAGCTTGAAGCCACGACGAAGGACATGGAGTTGTACAAGTCACTGCTGGAGAAGGAAGGCTTCATTATTGAGGATGAGGAAGTGGATGATGAGTGGAGTAGTTGGACCACCTTTAGTTCTATAGTCAAACGTTGTTCGCGATTGTAATGAGTACCAAAATTATTTTGGTTTAGTTAAACTTGGTTGAGTGTGTTAAACTATGTGCTTTGTGTGCCTTGCTTTTCTCGTGTGTTTTTCTCTTGTTTACATAAGGGTAGGAGTTTATTCCTTAGGCTTTCTATCCATTTCTTAACTTGTCTCCCAAACCCCACAGATGGCGAGACGTGGAAACAACAACAACATGCCCCCATAGATAGCACAACTTCTGAACTCCCAGAATCAGCTGATCCAACTCCTCACTCAAAACATGCAAAACAACAACAACAACCCGCCGCCTCCACCACCTCCACCGCCCCAACAGGATCGCCTGAGTCGGTTCTTGAGGTTGAACCCTCCAATTTTCTCAAGTAGTTCTGAGCCAATTGTGACAGATGACAGGCTCCGCACCACCAACAAGAAGTTAGACACCATCCAAGTTGTTGGAGCTGACAGGGTGCGCTTTGCCGCGCACCAACTTGAGGTACCAGCTGCTGAATGGTGGGATAATTACTAGGTCACCCACCCCGATATTGAGGCTATCACCTGAACCAGTTCGAGGCGGCCTTTCGTACTCATCACGTAGCCGTGGGAGTCATGTCACTAAAGAGACGTGAGTTCCGCGACTTGAAACAACTGCACTGCTCTGTCTCCGAGTATGGTGACCTTTTCAACAAGCTAGCACGTTATGTACCTGATGATGTATCCACTGATGCCAAGAGACAGGAGGAGTTCTTAAGGGGACTTAATGATGAAATGTCCATTCAGCTTGTAGCTCTGAAGTTTGATAACTATCAGGAACTTCTGGACAGGGCAGTTGTGGTTGAAGCAAAGCAAAGGAGTATAGAGAACCAAAAGAGAAAGTCCACCTCACACAAGCATAACTCGGCCCCATATCATAAGCAACGCACTTCGTCACCACCACCCCACAACCACAATGGCCACAACCACAGTGGTCATCGTCATGGAGGACATAACCACAATGGCCATAAACACCGCAATGGAAATGGCAATGGGAAGGATCTGAGTGAAGTGACATGCTTCAAGTGTAACAAGACAGGGCATTATGCAACTACTTGCCCCGAAAAGATGAAGAATGGGAATGGTAATGGGAACGGCAATGGACACAACCATGGCAATGGTAATGGAAATGGGAAGAAGCCGAATCCATTCGTCAAAGCCACGGTGAATCATGTCTCCGTGGAGGATGCTCGTGAGGCCCCTGACTCCGTGATTGGTAAGTTCAAGCTTAACTCCACCCCCGCAGTTGTTCTTTTTGATACTGGTGCATCGCATTCATTCATATCAAGGGTATTTGTGGATAGAGGCAAGATACCTATGGAGACTATTAGTACTCCCCTAAGGGTAAGTTCTCCTGGAGGAGAAATAGTGGCAAACTCTGGATGCCGTGGGTTAGAACTAAGGATTGGGGCACACATCTTTCCCACCAGCCTAGTCGTTCTGGAGTCACAAGGCGTAGACATAATTTTGGCCATGAATTGGATGACCGAATATGAGGAGTCATAGATTGTGCCAGAAGGACTACCGCACTCACGACTCCAGATAAGAAAAGGATCTGCTTTAAGTCAGCTTTCGCACTCAAAGGAAGTATGGTGAACTCTCTTAAGGGGATTATCTTGGAGGATGTGCCAATTGTAAAGGAGTATCTAGATGTGTTTCCGAAAGAATTGCCAGGTATGCCTCCTGACCGAGACATCGAGTTTCTCATTGACCTGATGCCTGGTACTAGACCGATGGCAAAGAGACCGTACAAGATGGATATGGATGAGTTGAAGGAACTTAAGAAATAGCTTAGAGAGCAATTGGACAAAGGCTTCATTCAACCAAGTGCGTCATCTTGGGGAGCGCCTGTCTTATTCATGGAGAAGAAGGATAAAACCAAGAGACTAGTCGTGGACTACCGGTCGTTGAATGAGGTGACAATCAAGAACAAGTACCCTCTACCCAATATCAATGACCTGTTCGATCAATTAAAGGGAGCTAGTGTGTTCTCTAAGATTGATCTCCGATCAGGTTATTTCCAGCTAAAGATCTAGGAACAGGATGTACCCAAGACAGCTTTCACCACAAGATAAGGATTGTATGAGTATACCGTGATGTCTTTTGGCTTAACCAATGCCCCAGCATACTTCATGACTATGATGAACAAGGTATTCATGGAGTACTTGGATAAGTTTATTGTGGTATTCATTGATGACATACTCATATACTCCAAGGACGAGAAGGAACATGAGAGGCATTTGCGCCTAATTATGGAAAAGTTAAGGGAACACAAGTTGTATGCCAAGTTTAGCAAATGTGAGTTCTGGTTGAAAAAAGTGGGATTCCTCGGTCATATTGTGTCAGCTAAAGGAGTTGCCGTGGACCCAAGTAAGGTAGTTTCCATGACAGAATGGGAGTCCCCTAAGAATGTGGGTGATATCAGGAGTTTCCTGGGCCTTGCGGGATATTACCGGAGGTTCATTGAAAACTTTTCCAAGATAGCAAAGCCTATGATAGAATTGTTGCAGAAAGAGAAGAAGTTCCAATGGACCGAGGCTTGCGAAGCAAGTTTTCAAGAATTAAAGAAGCGCCTAGTAACAGCACCAGTTTTGTGTCTCCCTGACATTCAAAAGGATTTCCAAGTCTATTGCGACGCTTCTCGACAAGGACTTGGTAGTGTACTGATGCAAGATGGAAAAGTAGTGTCTTACGCCTCTCGGTAACTTAAGAACCATGAGAATAACTACCCCACGCATGATTTGGAACTAGCGTCAGTTGTGCATGCGCTCAAGGTATGGAGACATTACCTCATGGGCAAACATTGTGATGTGTTCACGGATCACAAAAGCCTTAAATACATCTTCACTCAAAAGGAATTAAATATGAGGCAAAGGAGATGGCTTGAGCTCATCAAGGACTATGACTTGGACCTACAGTACCATCCTGGAAAGGCCAATGTTGTGGCTGACGCCTTAAGCCGGAAGGTATATGTAAATGGACTTACCGTGGGAGAACTTCCAAAGGATTTGTGTGAACAGTTCAAGGACCTCAGGTTGGAGATGGTTCCTAAGGGGTACTTAGCGACTATGGAGATAGTGCCAACGCTTCTGGACCAAATCAAAGAGGCCTAGAAGGGGGACAAAGAGCTGGAGGAGATAAGAGCTAATATAAGCAAGGGTAAAGCAAAAGGGTTTCATACGGATGAACAAGGAACACTTTGGTATGAGAAGCATTTGTGCATTCCCGATGATCCCGATATCAGGAAGATAAATCTTCAGGAAGCTCATGATTCGCCCTACTCAATTCATCCTGGTAATACAAAGATGTACATGGATGTGAAAGATAGATTCTGGTGGAATAACTAGAAAAGAGAAATTGTTGAATACATCTCCTTGTGTGACATGTGCAACAGAGTCAAGGCCAAACATCAAAAACCAGCAAGGCTGCTGCAGCCATTACCTGTGCCTGATTGGAAGTGGGACAAGGTAGGCATGGATTTTATCACAGGACTACCACGGACTCGTTCTGGGTATGACTCCATCTGGGTAGTGGTCGATCCCTTCACAAAGGTGGCCCACTTTATTCCCATAAAGACCACCTATACCAGTGCTAAGCTTGCCAAGATTTATATGTCAAGGATCGTAAGTCTTCATGGTGTACCCAAGGGGATTGTCTCTGATAGAGGTACCCAATTCACCTCGAAGTTTTGGCGACAGCTACACGAGTCTCTAGGGACACGACTGGAGTTTAGTACTGCCTTCCACCCACAAACAGATGGACAGACGTAAAGAGTCAATCAGATCTTGGAGGACATGTTAAGAGCATGTGCGCTAGACTATGAGTCTAGTTGGGATGATAATTTGCCATATGTGGAATTCTCATACAATAACAGTTACCAAACTAGTATCAAGATGGCTCCATTTGAAGTTCTATATGGCAGAAAGTGTAGAACTCCGCTGCTATGGAGTGGAGTTGGAGAATGGAGTTTGTTTGGACCTAAACTAATCAAGGATGCCGAAGAAAAAGTAAGACAGGTTCAAGACAGGTTAAAAGTAGCCGAATCCAGGCAAAAGAGTTATGCTGATTCCAAGCGTAGGGATGTAACTTACGAAGTGGGAGACCGTGCATATCTCCGAGTTTCACCACTACGAGGAGTTAAGAGATTTGGAATCAAGGGCAAGTTAGCACCTCGATTCATAGGACCCTATAGGATTTTGGCCCGTAGAGGGGAGGTTGCCTGTCAGTTGGAATTTCCCGAAGTGTTGACCGTTCATGATGTTTTCCATGTATCCCAACTAAAGAAGTGTCACCCGGAAATGGCTGAAACACCACTAAAGGATACGGTTCCTTTGGACGAGGTTCAACTGGAAGATGATCTTACCTATGAGGAAAAACCCACCCGGATTCTGGAAACAGCTGAGAGAATTACTCGCACCAAGACTATCAGGTTTTGCAAAGTTCAATGGAATCACCATTCCGAGAAAGAGGCCACGTGGGAACGTGAAGAAGACCTGAAGAAAGAACACCAACACCTATTTGCTAACCAACCTGAATCTCGGGGACGAGATTCTTCTTAAGGGGGGTAGGTCTGTAACATCCCAAATTTTACAATTGCAGATGTTACTAGAAGCATGCATCATATCCTTGCATCATGGCATCACATAATAAAAACTGCACAGATATTTTCCTAAATCCCATAGTCATATAAAGACTAAAAGGGTAAAACAAAATCTAACCTAATAAACCTTTACAAGAGTGTTATTTAAAATCCCAGTATAATCCTCTCCTTTTTACAAAATTTTAGAGCCCGGACTCATGTAATTCGGTGTCTGTTTGCAAAAGTTATAAGACAAATAGGAAAAACAGAAATTAAAAGACTAAACAAAAAAAAGAGGAAACCTAGCCTAACCGGGCCAGCCGAGCCGACCCGCTCCTATCTACCGCACGCAGGAGCGCGCAGCAGCAGCAGCAGGCGCGCAGGCCGGCCGAAAGTCGTGCTAGCCGCCAGCCCGCTCCCCCCCCCCCCCGCCTCTCACTGCCGATGCGGCCCCACCTGTCATCCCCATCCTGCCCGTGTTCGTCCCCAACTCCTCTGGCCAACGCGATCCTAATGGATTCCGTTGATTCGGAGACAAATCCGACCCCTTGCGCACGAAAGATTCCTCATATAAGCCTCCCCATCGAGCCCCGGCTCTTTTCCCAAAAAAACCGCAAACCCGAGCACCGCCTACGTCAAGACCGACGCGCCGCCGGAGCTCCACCTCGGGAGGTTGTCTCCTCGTCGATACCGACCTCCTCTCCCTCCCTTTCTTCCAAAATCGGAACCGCCACTAACCCCTTCGTCTTCGACCCGTCTTTTCCCTCTCTACAGCGCGGTAAATCAACGGCAATTTGTCGCTGGAGTCTCGCTGGAGACGGGAGGGATCGGCGGAGCGCCACCACGAACAGAGGAGGGGAGGGCCGATGCCGTCTGTACCAGAGGGACCGCGAGGAGGAGGGCCACATCGTCGTCCACTTCGCACAGCCGGGAGCTCGCCGGAACGCCGCCGTCGCTGTCATCGTCGTCGTCAAGCCATCGCCGCCACGGTGAGTTCCTCCATTCCCGTCCGTCAGATCTTGATCCGCCGGTGCAGATCGGACTGTCCCAGCGAAGGGGTACCACCCAACCGCGTGCCGCCGCGTGGCACGCCCGCGTCAGCCCTGCGTCAGCGCATCGTCAGCGCCGCGTCAGCACCACGTCAGCGCATCGTCAGCGCCGCGCCAGCGCCACCCCAGACCAGTCCCAAGACGCCACTTGGCGCTGCACAGCTAGCCGCCGCCCTGTTTTCTTTTAAATAGGCAGAAAACACTTTAATCTTGTAAAATTCATAGTAATTCGAGTTTTTGTCCAAAAATTGCATATAATATACCGTTGGATTCGTAAATTTGAGTAGAACACAGATCTACAATAATATTGGTGTTTTACTACAGCAATCTTGCAGTAGGATTTAAAGTTTAGATTAGAGTATTTTAATTCTAGAAATTTATCCGTAGATCCGTTTTAGTTGATTCTTGTTGCGTTGGCTTTGCATCTACGAGACCTTCCGTAGGAAATTGTTATAACCTGCTTAGAGTGATCAGATCTGTTTCGAGATAGATTGGAGGTGTAGATCTATTTGTAAGCTTGATTATTTAGGTTTAACCCAAAATACTTAAAATCTACTGGGAATCGATTCTACTGACATCCTCAACTCAACAACACCCCCGAATAAAACCCTTGGTCAAAATTGAATCCATCCTTGCATATTACCATGTTGCATGCATACATATTCGCCTTCGTGACATTGTTTTGTGCAAATTGTGATTGGATCTATGTTTTGTTTCGTTAGATTGCTCGGAGTGCACTGAGGAGTACTGTTGTGTAGAGTGCCGCTCGGATCAAGGCAAGTTACACCACTTGTTCATGTTTATGTCCCAGTTTTGAATACTATGCATGTTTTGCTCTTCAAAATAGTAGTATGCATGTGTAGGATTGTTTTGGTAGATCTACTTGAAAATATTTTGCAAGTGCGATGATTTTGTAGTATGCCATGATAGTTCTATACTTCGGAATTTCCGTCCTATTAGGTTTCCCTGTTTTTGCTAAGTATTACTTGCTATGCTATATATACTAAGTACCATTGGGGGTTCGAAAGACACAAAATTTTCTAAGTATGAGAGCTCCCTCGAGTGAACTTTTCTTCTCCAAAACCCCCTTCAAAATAAAACTAAGTTTTCTTCTGGGCGGAATGGTTGTTGGGACAACGAGTGGGATTTCGGTGGACGACGGCCGCCCAGGAATCAAAGAAGTCTGCCATGTTTCAGAATTCAGAAGCTTCCCGTGCAACCACAATACTTATGGGCTCTGTCTTGGCTTAGTACTTAGTGGGAAACCTCAGTGGGGTACCAACATTTGGAGGTTCTTGGCACGGTTGGATCCAGCTGGTAGAGGGGCTACTAAGGGAAGGCCTCGCCATGGTCTTGTCTGTAAAAGGACTTGATCGTGGATTGTGGGGAAAGTGCACAACCTCTCGAGAGTATTGCAATCTGGTCGATCAGCCGTGTTCACGGAAATAGAATAACGTTTAGCATCTGAAGGATGGAGCCTCTGAAAGATCTTCCTCTCTCTTTTCCAAACTTAACGTTTTATAAACCCCAAGGCGTGAGTAATATCGCCATTGGGCGGGATTTTGGGAACTTGGTGCGTAATATCCAAGTGCTAGGTTGATTGGGCACTTGGTGAGTAATATCCACGTGTTCCATTCGACCCTATACTACTTATCAAAGTTTACAAAGTAGGGAAATCTCTTCCTCTTTTCTTCTTACATTGAGAAAATTGGCTTTATGCAATTGAACCCCAAAGCCTACTCTTAGCCTTGCATGTAGAGATAGACTTACTCTTTCCTTGGTGTAATTTGCCAATACATTCAAAGTATTGACACAACTTGTTGGCTGCACGTCTTATGTGCAGAATACGAAGACTGAAGGGTGCGTAGGGATCACGGGTCTTCCGGCAACTAGCCTGAGGCGTTGATGGACTCAAGTTTTACTTAGTTTCCGCTGTTTTATTTGAGCTAGCTATATGATATGGGGTGGCCCGATCTTCTCAGCAAGCTCTTGTTGATGGTGATGGTGGATGATAGATAACTAGTGCGTAGCTATGATCTCTCCCACTCGATCCCTGATACCAATGCAACAGCTCTCGAACCTTGTAGGATATTCACAACACCACACTCTTGCGCACGCAGCCATGACCAGGAACGGTAGTATGCAATCTACTAATTCCCAATGGAACAACAGATCACACTCAATTATAGTTGGCAGATTCGAACACAGGGTAATTCCAGAGGTTCTACGAAAGAAACAACTCCAAAATATTTTAACGTGGTCTTAAACCTAACTTGTGACGGCTATGGAGGTTTATATGAGGGCTGGGGCGTCCTCCCCTCGAAACGGGCCTAAAAACAGCCATAACTTGGCTCAAACTAACTCGGTTCGACTTAAACTGATACATACCGACCCATATATGGGTTCGGCCTTATTGGCACGCAGTCCAAACGTCGTGCAACACCTCAAACATGTAATTCTTGGTGCGCCATCTCTCTCTCTTGCTCATACGTGATTTCCTCATTGCGTCCAAGTGCGCCTGCCTCCCGCTCCTCCCTCGCGCACTTGTTGATACTGGAAATCAGCGCTTGTCCTTCTTGCTACAACTCTCCTCCTCCTCGCGCGATGCTTGTGTTATCAATAAACATGATCATACAAAGATGCATAGACTTAGGTAGTATAAAGTTCTCATTAAATAAAACATCAGGTTCAATTAGGAATAAATTCACCTGATAGTCATTATTGATTTGACTCAATATTTCCTTCCAGTTCAGGCAGTCAGAATCATCATAATCCATGTATATATCCTCATCACTATAAGCTATGCAAGTTGTAATAATTATACTCTAGATTATTCGTGTAATATTGACTTCTGTTTTACATGATATTCATCGACTGTGAAGTGCTAGCTATCGATCCAGGGACTAGCATGTTATTCACAGGGACTTAGGATCCTTAACGATCCGAGGTTGCAACAGTAACACGTATAACAATCCTTCCAATAACACCGATGAACGTCACCTGAAGAAGAGGAACGAATCTAGCAAGTAACGTAATGAAGATCACCACGCCTCAAACCACAGCTCGATAATCCTCGATGCACACAAGAACCTTCGCAGCAATAATAATCTGATAAACGGTATCGCCGTCCCCGGAGGGATGATACACGGTGGAGCACAATATAGTTTGTAGACTAAACAACAGAACTCCCCTAAACCCTAGGTGGCTGGCTCCTTTATATAGGAGGCCTGCAACTAGTCGGTTGGATAGAACCAAACCGAACACACAAACGGCCTGCAACTAGGTGTTGATCAAGAAGAACTTGAAGGATTGGGAGGAATGCATCCCACACGCCGAGTTCGCCTACAACCGTGCCAAGCACTCAACAACCAAGATGAGTCCATTCATGATCGTCTATGGTTTCAAGCCCCTCACCGCGCTCGACATCCTACCACTACCTCTCCATGAGCGCACAAACATGGACGTCGAGAAACACGCACAATCTATGAAGAAAATTCATGAAGAGACAAGAGCTACTATCGAACAACAAGTCCTTCGCCAAGCTTCAAGGTTAAACAAGGACAAGAAGGAGATGATCTTTGAAGAAGGTGACCTTGTGTGGATACACCTAAGCAAAGACCGCTTCCCCAAGGAACGTGACTCCAAGCTCAAGCCAAGAGGAGATGGTCCCTTCAAGGTCCTCAAAAGAATCAACAACAACGCCTACATCATCGACATACCGACCTCCAAGTACCTTGCAAGCAATACATTCAATGTCAAGGATCTCTCACCCTACCATGGAGATGTTCAAGATGATACCCATGAAGAGTCGAGGACGACTCTTTCCCAAGGCGGGAGCTGATGCAGCCCGTCCTACGGACGCTTCTACATCTACACCAACAAGTCCCCCAAGTGGACGCATGATGATGAGGACATCCCTACAGTTACACCTACCCAAATTGTTAATGAAGATGTTCCAATTGCAAAGAAGGATCAATCCAATGAAATAAGGATTGAACCAATCACAAGAGCTCGTGCTAAGCTACTAGAACAACAGGTGAACTTGTTTCTTAATGAACCTGGTGTTTTAATTAATGAGAATTTTATACTACCTAAGTCTTTGAATTATTGCAGGATCAGGTACTTAGGAGAAGAAGGCGTAGCACGGAGCGAGGAGCTAATGGAACAAGGCGTGTTGATCAATGAAGAATGCGCGAGGGAGGAGAGGGAGGAAGCGCCAGGAGCTGTCCAAGACGAAGATCAACAAGAGGAGGACGTTCTCTGCCGCGGGAGAGAAAATCATCGTTTCTCTGCCACGGCAGGCTGCCGCGGCAGAGAAAGCAACTACAATTTGGCCACGGCAGAGTCGACTTGACTGAACCCAAGTTGGGTCGGTTTGTATCCATATGTGGGTGGGACCAACTCGGATCCACCCTTAGGCCATCGCCTCCCAGACCCTTAAATAGATGGGGATGCTCTAGCTTTAGTCTTTAGACCACGTTAAAATATTTTGGAGTTGTTTCTTTCATAGAATCTCTGGAATTACCCTGTGTTCGAATCTACCAACTATAATTGACTATGATCTATTGTTCCATTGGGAATTAGTAGATTTCATACTACCGTTTGTGGTCACAGCTGCGTGCACAAGAGTGTGGTGTTGTGAATATCCTACAAGGTTCAAGATCTATTGCACTGGCATCAGGGATCGAGCAGGAGAGATCATAGCTACGCACTAGTTATCATCATCCACCATATCATCGACAAGAGCTTGCTAAGAAGATCGGGCCACCCCATATCATCTTGGTATCAGATTTCCTCGTTGCCTCGGTAAGCAATCCGCAATCCATCCATAGACTAGAGAGTGTTTTTAGTCCTATACAAAAAAAGCCCCACAAAAAGATTTTCCATAGACTAGATTGCATCGTAGACGAGTCATAGTTGCTGGTCGTGTTCATCTATTAGTCTAGATCTGTTTTGTTTTCATCGTTTTTCTTCTGTCTAGTCGAGTCCACCTTTGTTTCCGCCACCATCTAGTAGATCCGATCTAGCTTAGAGTCCTTGTGTTTTACTCCAGGCCGAGTCGGTTTGCCTTAGTCAAAAAAAAATACTTGCCGATTCTGCCACGGCAAGGAAAAGGCCACTTTCCCTGCCGCGAACCCGAGTCCAATAGAGACTCTGCCGCGGCACAACTTCTCTGCCGTGCACTGTCGCCGCTCTGCCACGGCACGATTTCTGGCCGTTTTGCTGCCGTCGCTCTGCCACGGCAGGATTTCTGCGTCTTTCCCTGCGACGTCAGGATTTGTTCTGCCACGACAAGATTTTGAGCTGTTTTTCTGCCACAACACCATAATTATAAAGTGTGATTGATTTGCACTTTTCCAAAACCCTTAGCCACAGCCAATCTATTACATAGGTGTAGGAACTTGCCCATTGAGACTAGTTTCCGCTCCTACCGGCTGCTCTTAGGATTTTGGTGCTGTACTTTGTAATTGGCCGTGTGTGCTCTGTAAAATCAAAAAAAAGAAATATAGCAATAGAAAAAGCAAAAGGAGCTATACAGAAGAAAAATAAAAATTGGGAAAAAGAGAATTTGAGCAAGAGGCCTAGTGATATCTTTGTGCACCGGTAGATTGAGCAATCTTGTGCCTGTTTACGTTGAGCTTTGCTAGTGTCTCTCGAGCGTAGTGCAACACCCTTCATAGTTGCATTGCCACGTTTTTCTCCACGTGTGTGTTTCTTGGGTATTTGTACGATCAGCACTAGGACTTGTTTGCGGTGTAGTTAGGATACCATACCTACAGCTCCACCATAAATAACCTGTGTGCCCTGCGATCGTTCTCTATACCTTTGATATTCACTTCATCACATCAAGTGCATCAGTCTTTGATTTCGTTTGGTAGAGTATCTCTATTCACTTTGGAACGGTAAGATCTCCTTTCTTATTAGTTGTGAGTGAGCTGTGAGAGTTCCACCACACATATTTTGATTTTTGCACTAACCTACTAAACATGTCTTCTAGTGATGATGATGTTGTGATGCAGAAAAAGAAGGATTGGGAGCTTGTTAACTGGCGTGAATATGAGGCTTTGAAATCTCACTTGACATGTGTGTTTACTAACTCGATAGATGCCATTGACAAGAATCTCCAGGATATGAATATGAGATTGGATCAGCATGTTGGAACGGTTGATACTATCCAAACGCAAGTGGCTACGCTCAATGTCAATGTCACCACTTTGCAGCGGTCCATTGAGGGTTTGACAGCCGCATTACATAGAAGATGATATGGGCATGAAGGAGGAGGTGAAGCCTAATTTTAGGACTCCACCAAGCTAGGTGATGCGGGCGCATCCCATTGATGATTGGCACTGTGAAAGATCGGGACAAATCCAGCAAGTAACGTGATGAAGATCACCACGCCTCAAACCACAGCTCGATAATCCTTGATGCACACAAGAACCTTCACAGCAATAATGATCTGATAAACGGTATCGCCGTCCCTAGAGGGATGATACACGGTGGAGCACAATATAGTTCGTAGACTAAACAACTGAACTCCCCTAAACCCTAGGTGGCTGGCTCCTTTATATAGGAGGCCTACAACTAGTCGGTTGGATAGAACCAAACCGAACACACAAACGGACTCGAACCTAACATGGACTCGGACTCAATAACATAGCAAAATATTTGACACAACCTTAGACTTATCATTACATATCGTAGGTCGTCCTGGCGTGCCAATCATCAATGGGATGCGCCCGCATCACCTAGCTTGGTGGAGTCCTAAAATTAGGCTTCACCTCCTCCTTCATGCCCATATCAAGTTGAAGCGATGACTTCGGAATGCATAGTTCGTTTTGTTTAAATAGAAATCCCTTATGCAAATAAAAATCATCAACTCCTTTGTCATTGGAGCACTTTGCGAAAATTGGTTCAAAGAACGGGTCGGAAGCATACAAAGATTTTATTTCCTCAAGACCAACACGTTGATGTCAAGTCTCATAAGAAGGCTTGTGTGTTTGCGATACAAAGCGTCCGCAACTACATTATCTTTGCCCTTCTTATACTTAACAATGTACGGAAAAGACTCCATGAACTCAACCCATCTAGCATGTCTCTTGCTCAAGTTAGCTTGGCCTTTGAGATATTTCAACGATTCGTGGTCGGAATATAAGATAAATTCCTTGGGCCAAAGGGAGTGTTGCCAAACTTGAAGGACACGAACTAAGGCAAAAAGCTCTTTGTCATAAATCAGATAGTTGAGGCGAGGACCATCAAGTTTCTCGCTATGGTAGGCTATACGACGTCCGTTTTGCATAAGGACTCCTCCAATGCCAATACCACTAGCATCACACTCTATCTCAAAAGTTTTTGTGAAATCCGGTAACGCAAGGAGTGGTGCTTCGGTGAGCCTCTTTTTAAGTTCATCAAACCCCTTTTGTTGTGCTTTGCCCCACATGAAGGTGATATTATTTTTGGTCAATTCATTAAGGGGACAAGCAATGGTTGAAAATTCTTTCACAAAGCGACGATAGAAACCGGCCAACCCATGAAAACTTCGGAGTTCACTCACATTTGTTGGGATGGGCCAATCTCGTATGTCCTTTACCTTGGAAACATCAACTTCAATTCCCTTTGAAGAAACGACAAATCCAAGAAAAATCAACTTGTCTTTAGCAAAAGTGCACTTGGGAAGATTAGCATACAGCTTTTCATGTCGAAGGATTTGCAAAACTTCCTTGACATGTGTTATATGGTCCTCAAGTGATTTGCTATACATAAGAATATCATCGAAATATACAACAACACTTTTTCCAATGAGAGAACGCAAGATATGATTCATTAGGCGCATGAAGGTGGATGGGGCATTAGACAAACCAAAGGGCATAACCAACCATTCATAGAGACCAAGTTTGGTCTTAAAGGCGGTTTTGCACTCATCACCTTCAGCCATGCGTATTTGATGGTAACCACTACGAAGATCAATTTTTGAAAAATAGTGGCTCCACACAACTCATCAAGCATGTCATCGAGACGTGGTATGGGATGTCGATAACGCACGGTGATAGCATTGATTGGACGGCAGTCCATGCATAACCGTAACGTATCATCCGTCTTTGGAACAAGAATCATGGATACGGCACTTGGACTAGTGCTAACTTGGATCAAACCTTTGGAGACGAGTTGGTTGATTTGACGTTCGATCTCCTTCGTCTCCTCCGGGTTTGTGCGGTAAGCGCGTGGTTGGGAAGTGGAGCACCGGGGGTAAGGTCAATGCGATGTTCGATGCCGCGAAGAGGAGGTAGTCCATGTGGAAGCTCTCCGGGGAACGCATCCTTGAATTCTTGCAAAACATTCATCAAAGATGGAGGAACATTGGTTAATTCATTAGTTCCTTACGCTAGTCCCTTGCAAAGGAGGACATAGTGCAAGATGGATGGGTTGTTCCGAACATCTCTCATCTCACTTTTGGTGGCAAGAACACTCTTATTTTTTCCACTCGAGCTTGGCTTGTGGCTCTCACTCACTATGAGGTGGTTCTCTCTCTCACCGCTCTTCTCACAAGTAGGTGTTGTGCTTTGCGCCCTCGCTAAAGCCTTTGCATTTTCCGCAATTATTTGGCTAGGAGTCATCGGTTGCAAAACACATGTTTTGTTGAGCCATTTGAAGGTGTATCCATTGGTGCGACCATCATGCTGATCAGCCTTGTCAAATTGCCATGGTCGACCAAGAAGCGTGTGGCAAACTGTCATAGGGACCACATCACACTCCACCGTGTCTTTGTAAGGACCAATGGCGAAGGAGACCGATACGGTATGCTTGATCTTCATGGACCCTTGGTCACTTAGCCATTGCACGTGATAGGGGTGCGTGTGCGGATGGAGGGTTAGGTTGAGCTTCTCACACAACTCGGTGCTAGCAAGTTTGTGGCAACTACCTCCGTCAATGATCACCTTGATAGATTTGCCACTGATGTCGGCTCCTGTTTGGAATATATTGGAGCGTTGGTCTTCATGCTCTTGTGCTTGAGTGGTCAAGATCCTTGTGACGACAAGCGATGGACTTACGTCATGTTCGCACATGATGAGTTCTTGATCATCTTCCACTCGTTGTCTTGCCATTGCTTCCTTGACACGGGCATCAAACTCATCTTCACTCAAGTACTCTTCATCACCATTATCATGGATGAACAAGACTTTCTTGTTTCCACATCCGGCCGACTTGTGTCCTTTACCTCCACACTTGTAGCATTCACCGTTGAAAGGTGTATCACTCTTTGCTTGCTTGCCACTTGTGGGCAGTTTTCCTTGAGGAAGTGTGGGCTTGAAGGAAGGCTTGGAGGTACTTGAGGAGCTTCCATTGAAAGTTGTTGGTGTAGTGGTTGAAGCTTGCTTGTAGGTGAAATATGTCTTGGGCTTGTTGTACTTGATATCCTCTTGCACTTGACGTTCAGCCTTTGTTGCTATGTGCACAAGCTCAACCATAGTGTTGTATGTTTGGAACTCGACAATGTGCTTGATGGGGTGGTTCAATCCAATAAGGAAGCGTGCCATAGTTTGCTCCATATGCTCATCAATGTTGGCGCAAATCAAGTTGAGTTTCATTTCCTTGAAGTACTCTTCCACGGTCTTTGTCCCTTGACGAAGTGCTTGAAGGTTGTTGAAGAGGTCATGTATGTAGTGCGCAGGGACGAACCGGGATCTCCTGTGAGCCTTCATGTCATGCCAAGTTGTGATTGGTGGTTTTTGTCTTGCATCACGAGCAACTTGAACTTGTTCCCACCAAAGGTTGGCGTAATCATCAAACTCAAGCGAAGCCATAGCGACCATCTTCTCATTGCTATAGTTGTGCATGCGGAAGATCTTGTCGACTTTGAGTGCCCATGAGAGATATTCTTCGGGGTCATTAGATCCGGTGAACTTGGGCATTGTGAACTTGAGCTTGCCAAAAGTTTCTTCATCGTTGCGGTCATCGCGACGAGCTTGGTGACCTTGTTGATGATCTTGTAGTTGGGGAGGTGGGACTTGGTTCTCGTGACCTTGTTGTAGAGCTTGCTCTTGATATTGTTGTTGAGGAGCTTGCTCTTGCTCTTGGCACGGTTGTTGACATGGTTGAGGCGCTTGGGCCTCATGGTGGCGAGGGTGTGGAGCCTCTTGACGCGGTTGATGACGAAGAGGAGGCTCGTTCCTCGGTTGGTGATGTTAGTTAGGCACATGGGCCTCACGGCGAAGAACATGGTCATGAGCCTCTTGACGTGGTGGGCGTCGCTCAATTTGTATGACTTGACGCTCCAAATTTTGTTGAGGTAGGGGAGGCGCCTCATGATGACCATGGTGTCGGTGTGTACGTTCATGACATTGATGACGAGGAGGAGGATCTTGGAGAGCTTCACGTCGATGATGAGCTTTATTCTCCAAATTGGAGTCACCACTTGTTGTGTCAAGTATGTGTCGCGGTCGATGGTGGTAGACTTGCGGTTGCACTTGTGGTTACCCTAGCGGTTCCTCTTGTGGTTGGTCTTGTTGGATCACTAGTGCCCTTGCGTGATGACGGTGTGCTTCTTGCCTTGCTCATGGCCTTGAAGAGAGGTCAGCATCATAGCTTGACGTTGCGGCGTGCCGTGGGGAAGGTACATAGTTCGAAGAGGTTCCATCTTCAACCACGGGGGCATCATTGCGCCTTGTAGCACTTGGATGTGTTGGGTCCACAGCATAGAAAACAAAAAATTTCCTACGGTGTGAACTACACGCCAAGATCTATCTACTAGGTACAAAGCAACGGGTGGACATACATCCAACGGGAACTTACCCTCGAAGACAACGAGTTTTGTTAACGAGTAAGAACTTGTGGTTGATGTAGTCATACACTTGCCGATCTCAAGATCGTGAGGAAGTCCGAGCGCCGCAACTCAGCAGCGCATCCGCACTCGCACACACGTTCAAGCCATCGGACAACCTCCACCTCCTTGCTCCAGCGATCCAGCGGAAGCAACAACTCCTTCTAGACGAAATGCCACCTGGAACATGTATCTTGCTAATCCGATACCATGGGGAAATAATTCTAGAGGGGGAGAGAGATCCTTCACAAGGAGGTGTGTGGATGAAGGAGGGATTGGGTGGCCTTTTATAGGAGGGGGGTGCCCCCTCTCTCCATGGCCGGCGCATGGGGGGGGGTGACCCCTCACCTCCCCCATTGATGTGGTGGTAACCCCTCCACATTAAAATGCCTCTTCACATTCCCTTTTAAAGTCTCCACTTTAAATGCATTAAAATTCTCCAAGTTTAATGCTCTCTCATTTAATAAAACTCTTTTTATTAAATTTATTCAGAATTTTGTTAATTACTTTAATCCACAAACATTCACATATAGCCCCTTGTAATATTTCAATATCACATGCAGAACCACTTTCTGCAATTTCACCCAAAACAATTTCTGGTTTCTATTGAAACAATTCCTGCGCCTTCCAATTCTTTCGTCTGAAAACATATGTGCTCCAAAATGGTGTCCGGTAACTCTTAAGTCTGCCACCCTACGGTTCGCGAATAATGCAGACATGATCGAGACCCTTCTCCGATCAATAATCAGCAACGGGACATGGAGATCCGTATTGACTCCTACACATTCAACGATGACTTCTGTGATCGTGAGAACCTTTAACGCTTGTAACTAAATACCTTTTTCTCTCGATATATTACATGTCCGAGATTTGATCATCGGTATCTCCATACCTAGTTTGATCTCGTTACCGACATGCACTCTTTTCTCGTTCCCGTGATATAACATTCTAGTGATCACATCACTTGCTTCCAAGCTATCTCAATGTGATATCACCGAGAGGGCCCAGAGTATATCTATCCGTCATCGGGATTGACAAATTCCACTCTTGATCCATGAGCCTCAACATAACACCTTCGTAGTACTGAACCCATCTTTATAGTCACCCTGTTACGTTGTGACGTTTGATGTTATCAAGATACTCTTCCAGTGTTAGCAATTAACATGATCTCATGGTCTAAGGATAAATATTACTTCGTATGATGTTATAGCAATATAAACATAATGACTTGATCGTAATGCTATACTTCGGATGAATGTTCATCACATCATTCCACCAATGGTGTGACCTTGTTATTAACAACATCCAATGTCCATGATCAGGAAACCTTGATCATCTTGTTAATCACAAGCTAGTCTATAAGAGAGACATAACTTGGAACCCTTTTTTTATTAAACACACATGTATTGATGTTTCCGATTAATACAATTCTAGCATGTAAAATAAACATCTATCATAAACAACTTTATTATTGCCTCTCAGGGCATATTTCCTTCAGTCTCCCACTTGCACTAGAGACAATAATCTAGTTCACATAGTGATAAATCTAACACCCATGGAGTTCTGGTGTTGATCATGTTTTGCCCTAGGGAGAACTTTAGTCAATGGATCTGCTACATTTAGGTCCGTGTGTACTTTACAAATCTTTATATCTCCATCCTTGACATGCTCGCGGATGGAGTGAAACCGGTGCTTAATATGCTTGGAATTCTTGTGAGACCTCGGTTCCTTTGCATTGGCTATGGCTTCATTGTTGTCACAATAGATCACCATCGGGTCCAACGCACTGGGAACCACACCTAGTTCCGTAATGAACTCTTTCATCCAAACCGCTTCCTGCGCCGCTTCTGAAGCAGCAAGATATTCCGCCTCCGTCGTTGATCCAGCCACCATAGGTTGTTTGGAACTCCTCCAACTAATTGCTGCTCTGTTCAAGAGAAATACGTATCCGGATTGAGACTTAGAGTCATCCGGATCGGTGTCAAAGCTAGCATCGACATAACACTTAGCGACTAGCTCTTCTTCACCTCCGTATATAAGAAACATATCCTTAGTTCTTCTCAAGTACTTGAGGATGTTCTTTACCGCTATCCAGTGTTCCGAACCTGGATCAGATTGGTACCTACTAGTCAAACTAATAGCATGTGCCACATCCGGTCTTATACATAGCATGGCATACATAATAGAGCCTATGGCCGAGGCATAGGGGATCTTATTCATCATCTCTCTTTCTTCCGCCGTAGCCGGACTTTGAGTCTTACTCAATGTCTTGCCTTGCAACATAGGTAAGAACCCTTCTTACTTTCGTCCATATTAAACTTCTTTAATATCTTATCAAGGTATGTACTTTGCGATAGCCCAATTAGGCGCCTTGAACTATCTCTATAGATTTTAATGCCTAATATATTGATGAGGATATCTACAGGGATTATGATGATTCTGACTGCCTGAACTGGAAGAAAATACTGAGTCAAATCAATAATGACTATCAGGTGAATTCATTCCTAATTGAACTTGATGTTTTACTTAATGAGAACTTTATACTACCTAAGTCTATGCATCTTTGTATGATCAGGTTTATTGATAACACAAGCGTTGCGCGAGGAGGAGGAGAGTTGCAGCAAGAAGGACAAGCGCTGATTTCCAATATCAACAAGTGCGCGAGGGAGGAGCGGGAGGCAGGCGCAATAGGACGCAATGAGGAAATCACGTATGAGCAAGAGAGAGACATGGCGCACCAAGAATTACATGTTTGAGGTGTTCCACGACGTTTGGACTGCGTGCCAATAAGGCCGAACCCATATATGGGTCGGTATGTATCAGTCTGAGTTGAACCGAGTCAGTTTGGACCAAGTTATGGCTGTTTTTAGGCCCGTTTAGAGGGGAGGACGCCCCAGCCCTCATATAAACCTCCGTAGCCGTCACAAGTTAGGTTTAAGACCACGTTAAAATATTTTGGAGTTGTTTCTTTCATAGAAGGACTCTTTACTTGGATCGGATCTGACTTGATGGTAGCGGAAAAAGATGGTGGAAAACAACTAGAACACTAGAAAACAAATCGACGAAGAACCGATCTAGATCTAATCTAATAGAGGAACGCGATCAGCAACTATTACTCGAATACGATGTAATCTAGGCTATGGCAACTCTTTTTGTGAGGCTTTTTCTGTGTAGGATGAAAAGACTCTCTAATCTATGGATGGATTGTGGATTGCTTACCGAGGCAACGAGGAAATCTGATACCAAGATGATATTGCTCACCGAGTAAACCCAGTGCTCTGATACCAAGATGATATGGGGTGGCCCGATCTTCTCAGCAAGCTCTTGTCGATGGTGATGGTGGATGATAGATAACTAGTGCGTAGCTATAATCTCTCCCGCTCGATCCCTGATGCCAATGCAACAGCTCTCGAACCTTGTAGGATATTCACAACACCACACTCTTGCGCACGCAGCCGTGACCACGAACGGTAGTATGCAATCTACTAATTCCCAATGGAACAACAGATCACACTCAATTATAGTTGGTAGATTCGAACACATGCCAGAGGTTCTATGAAAGAAACAACTCCAAAATATTTTAACGTGGTCTAAAACCTAACTTGTGACGGCTACGGGAGGTTTATATGAGGGCTGGGGCGTCCTCCCCTCTAAAAGGGCCTAAAAACAGTCATAACTTGGCCCAAACTGACTCGGTTCGACTCAAACTGATACATACCGACCCATATATGGGTTCGGCCTTATTGGCACGCAGTCCAAACGTCGTGGAACACCTCAAACATGTAATTCTTGGTGCGCCATCTCTCTCTCTTGCTCATACGTGATTTCCTCATTGCGTCCTAGTGCGCCTGCCTCCCGCTCCTCCCTCGCGCACTTGTTGATATTGGAAATCTGCGCTTGTCCTTCTTGCTGCAACTCTCCTCCTCCTCGCACAACACTTGTGTTATCAATAAACCTGATCATACAAAGATGCATAGACTTAGGTAGTATAAAGTTCTCATTAAGTAAAACATCAGGTTCAATTAAGAATGAATTCACCTGATAGTCATTATTGATTTGACTCAGTATTTCCTTCCAGTTGAGGCAGTCAAAATCATCATAATCCCTGTAGATATCCTCATCAAAGAAGCTTCATGAAGAAACAAGAGAAACTATCGAACAACAAGTCCTTCGCCAAGCTTCAAGGTTAAACAAGGACAAGAAGGAGATGATATTTGAAGAAGGTGACCTTGTGTGGATACACCTAAGCAAGGACCGCTTCCCCAAGGATTGTGACTCCAAGCTCAAGCCAAGAGGAGATGGTCCCTTCAAGGTCCTCAAAGAATCAACAACAACGCCAACATCATCGACATACCGACCTCCAAGTACCTTGCAAGCAATACATTCAATGTCAAGGATCTCGCACCCTACCATGGAGATGTTCAAGATGATATCCATGAAGAGTCGAGGACGACTCTTTCCCAAGGGGGGGAGCTGATGCAGCCCGTCCTACGGACTCTTCTACATCTACAGCAACAAGTCCCCCAAGTGGACCCATGACTCGTCCCCGAGCCAAACTCCTCCAAGCTAAGGTGAACTCGCTCCTCTCTTCGTGCCAATTCGATACCTCCTTGGATGGCGTGCTACTTCATACCACTACTTTGTGCATCGTCAGGTATGAGCCCCCGTCGCATCGACCCACGAGCCTGGAAGCTGCACCAGGCCTGAAGTTGCCAGAGCCGGAGTGTCCGGCCGAATCCAGCCGGAGTGTCCGGCCACCCCGGAGTGTCTGGCCCAACTCAGCCGGAGTGTCCGAACTGTCCGAGCCCGGACCTGGCGTGGACAATTAGAAGGTCGAATCGGACACTGCCCGGATACATCCCGGAGTGTCCGGCCACACCGGACTGTCCGGTCGATCTGCCCCGGACTGTGCGGCCTCCCCGGACTGTCCGGCTCACTCGCCCCGGAGTGTCCGGCCCAAGTGATGGGCCTGCGTGCCTAGCTGGGCCCTTCGGCCCATGTACCCCTCTACTTCGCCCAAAACTCTACTTTAATGCCTGAATTACCCCTGAACTTGTGGCTGGCCTATATATAGACCCCCACCTCCATTGTAAACCATAGGCTTGATATTGGAATTAGTGGAAACCCCTTTGTGGATCTATCTAGTTCTTGCCTCATGCTCCTTGACTAAGGAGCACCAATATCCCCAAACCTCGTTGGAGTTTGCATCATGCCTCCGCGTTGTACAAGGCCTAGGCATCGGTGTCCCTTTGCCTAGACGTCAAGAACTCACCGAGTCTCCCATCTCGCCATGCCGGTTCGAGAGAGAGTCCTCCGCCCGATGCCGATCCTAGGAATTGCGCCGGACCGGTCACCGCCGGCGTGAGCTATTGGTGTTTATCGTGGTTTTGCGTGTGTGTGATCATCGCGTTCTTCGTGCGTGTGTTCGTCGTGTTCATCCCTCCCTCCTTTCCCCACACTCCACCCTCGATTTGAAAGGGAATCGTGAAAGATCGGGCCACCCTAGAGGTTTGCCCTCAACACATCTACTTACAACAATACCATATCAATACACTAGCCCAACAACGATCTAAACTAGACGCCTCTAATTTATCAATTGCAAGTTTTACGTGGCTTAGGACTTTCGGAGATAGAACCGTTCTCACCTATGAACATGAACCACAACGAGGATAACTAAGTTATTAACAACTCGTTGTAAATTAGATATTGACTATAGTAGGAGACACAGACATCCTCCAGCCACTTATGCAAAACAAGTTGCATGTCAGTCGTGGAACCGGTCTCATGTACGATGACATGTAAGGTTGGTCGGGCCGCTTCATCCCACTATGCCACCAATATCCAAAATACATAGAAGATGCAATAACATGATCATCATCGCCCACATATAAACATATGTGTTCTACCCGTTTAAAGCACCTACGCATAGATCAGGCTCTGATACCACTGTTGGGTCCGCAGCATAGAAAACAAAAAATTTCCTACGTTGTGAACTACACGCCAAGATCTATCTACTAGGTACAAAGCAACGGGTGGACATACATCAAACAAGAACTTACCCTCGAAGAAAACGAGTTTTGTTAACGAGTAGGAACTTGTGGTTGATGTAGTCGTACACTTGCCAATCTCAAGATCGTGAGGAAGTCCAAGCGCCGCAACTCAGCAGCGCATCCGCACTCGCACACACGTTCAAGCCACCGGACAACCTCCACCTCCTCGCTCCAGCGATCCAGCTGAAGCAGCAACTCCTTCTGGATGAAATGCCACCGGGAACATGTATCTCGCTAATCCGAGACCATGGGGAAATAATTCTAGAGGGAGAGAGAGATCCTTCACAAGGAGGTGTGTGGATGAAGGAGGGAATGGGTGGCCTTTTATAGGAGGAGGGGTTGCCCCCTCTCTCCATGGCCGGCGCATGGGGGGTGACCCCTCACCTCCCCCATTGATGTGGTGGTAACCCCTCCACATTAAAATGCCTCTTCACATTCCCTTTTAAAGTCTCCACTTTAAATGCATTAAAATTCTCCAAGTTTAATGCTCTCTCATTTAATAAAACTCTTTTTATTAAATTTATTCAGAATTTTGTTAATTACTTTAATTAACAAAGATTCACATATAGCCACTTGCAATATTTCAATATCACATGCAGAACCACTTTCTGCAATTGCACCTGAAACAATTTCCGGTTTCTATTGAAACAATTCCTGCGCTTTGCAATTCTTTCGTCTGAAACATATGTGCTCCAAAATGGTGTCCGGTAACTCTTAAGTGTGCCACCCTATGGTTCGTGAATAATGCAAACATGATCGAGACCCTTCTCCGATCAATAATCAGCAGCGGGACCTGGAGATCCGTACTGACTCCTACACATTCAACAATGACTTCTGTGATCGTGAGAACCTTTAACGCTTGTAACTAAATCCCTTTGTCTCTCGATATATTACATGTCCAAGATTCGATCATCGGTATCTCCATACCTAGTTTGATCTCGTTACCAACATGCACTCTTTTCTCGTTCCCGTGATATAACATTCTAGTGATCACATCACTTGCTTGCAAGCTATCTCAATGTGATATCACTGAGAGGGCCCAGAGTATATCTATCTGTCATCGGGACTGAAAAATTCCACTCATGATCCATGAGCCTCAACATAACACCTTTGTAGTATTGAACCCGTCTTTATAGTCACCCTGTTACGGTGACGTTTGATGTTATCAAGATACTCTTCCGGTGTTAGCAATTAAAATGATCTCATGGTCTAAGGATAAAGATTACCTCGTATGATGTTATAGCAATATAAACATAATGACTTGATCGTAATGCTATACTTCATATGAATGTTCATCACATCATTCCACCAATGGTGTGAGCTTGTTATTAACAACATCCAATGTCCATGATCAGGAAACCTTGATCATCTTGTTAATCAACAAGGTAGTCTATAAGAGAGGCATAACTAGGAACCCTTTTTGTTTATTAAACACACATGTATTGATGTTTCCGATCAATACAATTCTAGCATGTAAAATAAACATCTATCATATATAAGGAATACATAATAATAACTTTATTATTGCCCGTCAGGGCATATTTCTTTCAGGATGTAGATATTGTGGAAGAGGTGCATGACGATGCGAAGAACTTGAAGAGCTTGATGCGCGTGAACGTGGTCTTGCCATACCGTCGATGAGGCGTCGAAAATTGTCATTTGTTTCGGCGACGGAGCGTTGGAGCGCTTCATTTTGGTGGCCGAAGTTGTGATGCATTGCATGCATTTGTCGCTCGAGGCCGTCGAAGCGGTTGTCAATGTTCTTGAACTCGGCTTGCGTCTCGCCAAATTGTTCATCTTGTCGCGTCTCAAGGGCTTGGCAACGTTCACGGAACTCTTGTCGAACGATGAAGTGACTTGCGTGCGTCATGTACGGTCCTTGATCTTCTTCGTGGGGAGGTGGTTGGCTCGCCTCACCGTGCCTATCCATCATGCAAAACACACAAGTATTGTATATGGAAGTGGAATATGGTGGTGTTAGCCTTGGACCTCACCTTGGGGATTGCACCAAACTAGAAACCACAAGTGAGAGCTATTAGTGTGCAAAGTGGAAATGCAAAGAAAACTCACACTAAAGAAAGAACTAACTCTCAAAAGCTTGTTGGTGGTAGGTTAGGATTGTGGAATGCCAAAGAACCAACCAAAAGAAAAGGTATAGTCAAAAGTGGGTAGAATCCAACAAAACTCAAGTCAAAGGCGAAGGTCAACAACTCAAAAGGGTGACGGGAACCTACGACTATGTACACACACGTGGAGAAAGTTGGGATTGGCACGACTATGAAAATGAGCAAACAAAATGTCCTAACGAAGACTAAGCTCGTTGTCGTGCCAATGCAAGGAGAAACTGTGGCTCGTTTGCAAAGAAGAAAAGTGAGCAACGGATTTGTGCACTTGCCTTGGGCGCTCTTCTTTCTCTCTTGCCTACAATCTTTTAGACTCTCTTTTGCAAGGGGAGACTATTTTTCTTTTGCTTTTTCTTTGTATCTTTTTTTTGCTCTCCTTGATGCTACCTAGTCACACTTGATATTGCTCTTGCACTCTCACTATCCAAGGACAAATGCACAATGCTCAAGCAAACACAAGATGAGCCACTCTCATGGGATAGGTACACACAAAGGAAGATAGGTGATATGGGCACGATATGCGCGAGGGAGGAGCGGGAGGTAGGCGCAAGGGAGATCATCAAGAAGAAGGAACGTTCAATTCGGACAGACAGAAGTCCTGAAATTGAAACGGACGTGGATTCCTCATACGAACTCCAAATCAAGCAAATAAGCACTTGTTGGATAGATAATTCCAAGATCTTTCCAATGAGTACTTCCACGGCTCAAGACCCCGGATAATCCGCCCCCCACACCCCGGATAATCCGGCCCTGCTTTGGTATTTCCGTGCGTGCCGTTCTGTATGGCCCCCGGATAATCCGGCCCACTTAGACCGGATAATCCGGCCCTAAAAGTCTCCATCAGATCCGGACGGATCTGAACGTGTCATTCACGTTTTCGTTTTGTGTTGTTTCGATGTTCCAGCCGCCATATAAGCCCTAGAACGCCCTCTAGATTAGGGTAAGCTAGAAATTGAGTCTAAAACTATTGTGTGAGTTGCTTGGTGAGCATCCCTCTGGGGACAGCAAAGCCGTGTTATCTATCGTATTTATATTGTCGCGGAGGTTCTTGTGTTCATCAAGGATTGTCGTGTTTTGGTTTGAGGCGTGGTGATTTTCTCCACGTTGCTTGCTGGATTTGTTCCTCTTCTTCAGGTGACGTTCATTGGCGTTGTTGGAAGAATTCCTATCTGGTTACTCGCTGTGAAAGATTGGGACAAAACTATAGGATCATCGGCTTGATCCTTATCATGTGGTATGAGAGCACCCGGTTGCTCACGGCGAGGTTGTGTTGATTGATCGGCTGAGTGTGTTCTTGGTGGAGATCAGAGAGTTGTGGCGGTGCAGACTAGATCTCGACATCCGTGCACCGGAGTGTTTGACGGTTTCTGCCCGGAGTATCCGGCCGACCCGGATAGTCCGGCCCTCCAACATCGGACAATCCGGCCCAGACATTTTTCTGTTCTGCAGTCATGCTAGGAAGCATGCCATCGTGTCAGGGTGATTTTTTTGGCAAACGGTGCACTTCTGGGAAGAGATCTATTGATGTGTACAATGATTATCTTGACATCTTGCACGGTGTAGTATGTGATGATTCTCAAATCAGTTGGAGACTGGTCCATATGGCGACATATGAGGAATATGAGTCATGGGATACATATGAGTATTCGGATTATCCTACACGTATCCATCTTGCATTACGACATGTGGGTGAGGAGATAGCTCGTTGGTGGGATAAAGAGGTGCGTGAGAAGGATATTGTTGATGCAACTTGGAAGTACTTCAGTAATTTTTTGCGTGGCGCACTCAATCTCATCAACATTGATGAGGATATCTACAGGGATTATGATGATTCTGACTGCCTGAACTGGAAGGAAATACTGAGTCAAATCAATAATGATTATCAGGTGAATTCATTCTTAATTGAACCTGATGTTTTACTTAATGAGAACTTTATACTACCTAAGTCTATGCATCTTTGTATGATCAGGTTTATTGATAACACAAGTGTTGCGCGAGGAGGAGGAGAGTTGCAGCAAGAAGGACAAGCGCTGATTTCCTCATTGCATCCTAGTGCGCCTGCAACTCTCCTCCTCCTCGCGCAACACTTGTGTTATCAATAAACCTGATCATACAAAGATGCATAGACTCAGGTAGTATAAAGTTCTCATTAAGTAAAACATCAGGTTCAATTAAGAATGAATTCACCTGATAATTATTATTGATTTGACTCAGTATTTCCTTCCAGTTCAGGCAGTCAGAATCATCATAATCCCTGTAGATATCCTCATCAAACATAATCACCAACTGTAAATGGCACACGCACCTTATGAGTTACCTTCACCATACCACAACTATTTAACCACTGTAGATGCTTAGGTTCAGGAATACGCCTTGTGGACAACCCCAATGCTGCCACCATTGCTTTGCTAATGCCATTAGTACAGCTCCCTCCATCAACAATCAATTTGCATGCTTTGCCTTTGATCATACACTGCGCCTGAAATAAATTCCAACGCTGGCCTCTATCAACTGTCATGCAAGCATCGCCTTGTACTTTCTTGAGTTGCAAATTCAGCCCACTCAATGGTACAATATCCTCCACTGTAGTTTCAGCACACACAAAAGCCTTGGCAACAACAGGCACTGCCACGCTGACCGGTTGCACTGGAACAACTACTGGAACCTCCTTTACATGAGATGGAATAGATATAACTGCAACCTTAGGCGACTGTTGGACTACCTTCACGGGCTTGGTACAAAATACCTTAAGACGAGGAGACATAAAACAGCCACGCAAAAAATTATTGAAGTCATACCAAGTTACATCTATGATGTCCTTCTCACACATCTCTCTATCCCACCAACGAGCTATCTCCCCATCCACACGTCGCAGTGCAAGAACCACACATGTAGAATCATCTAGATACTCATATGTATGACATCTGTAAAAACCCTCTTTCATGTGACCTTCCCACAACTCATATTCAGCATATGTCGCCATGCTGACAAGTCTCCACTTGATGTGAGAATCATCACATACGACACAGTTCAAGATGTCTAGATAATCATTGTACACATCACCAGATCTCATCCCATAAGTGCACCATTTGCCAAAACGATCACCCTGACATGACGTCATGCTTCCAAGCATATCGGCAGAACATAAAAAATTTCAGGACCGGATTGTCCGGTGTTGGAGGGCCGGACTGTCCGGGTCGGCCGGATACTCTGGGAGAAAACAACCAGATACTCTTGGGCGCGGACGTCTAGATCCAATCTGCACCTTCACAACCCTCTGATCTCCACCAAGAACACACTCAGCCAATCAATCAACACAATCTGGCCGTGAGCAACCTGGTGCTCTGATACCAGATGATACGGATCAAGCCAATGATCCTATAGTTTTGTCCCGATCTTTCATAGCGAGTAACCTGGATAGGAATTCTGCCAACAACGCCAATGAACGTCACCTGAAAAAGAGGAACGAATCCAGCAAGCAACATGGAGAAGATCACCATGCCTCAAACCAAAACACGATAATCCTTGATGAACACAAGAACCTCCGCGACAATATCAATACGATAGATAACACGGCATCGCCGTCCCTGGAGGGATGCTCACCAAGCAACTCACACAATAGTTTTAGACTCAATTTCTAGCTAACCCTAAACTAGAGGGTGTTCCAGGGCTTATATGGCCGCCAGAACGTCGAAACGACGCGAAACAAAAACGTGACCGATACAGTCAGATACGTCCGGATCTGATGGGAACTTTTTGGGCCAAATTATCCGGTCTACGTGGGCCAGATTATCCGGGGCCGTGCAGAAAGTCGCGCACGAAGTCCTTAGTAGAATCTCCAAAAAACAGGTCCGAATTATCCGGGGTGTGGGGGCCGGATTATCCGGGGTCTTGTTATGGGGTAACCCCGTGGGTGGTCCGATCTTCACGGATCTCCGATGGGAAAGCGAGGGGAAAAGGAGAAGGTAGCGGAAGCGGACGCACACCTCGCGAAGAACACGATGAACACACGCAAAACACACACGATACAAGGCCGATTTCTCTCACCGGTGGCCACCGGTCCGATAGTTTCCTCGCAAGGAAAGATCGGTGATGCGGCCCATCCTACGGACGCTCCTACATCTACACCACCGAGTCCCCCAAGTGGACCGATGATCCGTGCCCGATTCAAGCTCCTCCAAGATATGGTGAATTCGCTCCTCGCATCATGTGACTTTGACATACACCTGGATGGCTTGCTACTTCATACCTGATGCGGCCCGTCCTACGGACGCTCCTACATCTACACCACCGAGTCCCCCAAGTGGACCCATGACTCGTGCTCGAGCCAAACTCCTACAAGCTAAGGTGAACTCGCTCATCGCCTCGTGCTAATTTGATACATCCTTGGATCGAGTGCTACTTCATGTAACTACTCTATGCATCATCAGGTACGAAGCACCAACACATCACCAAGCACCCCAGGATGGAGAACAAGGAGCAGATCGTGAAGCAGAAGACGCTGGAGCTACTCAGACCGGAGTCTCCGGTCTGCGCACACCGGAGTCTCCGGTCCACCAAAGTCTCCGGCCTGAAAACACCGGAGTGTCCGGCCCCACCTCCGGTCTGGCCCCTGCACCGGGCCCTAGGACAATCTGAAGGCCGCTCCTGAGGCTGGTCCGGAGACCGACCAGAATCTCCTGCCTAGACCGGAGTCTCCGGTCCACCACACCAGAGTCTCCGGTCTGACCGTCGCCAGGCATGAAAAGGCCTTTGGGCCTGCGGCCCATGTACCCCTTAGTCCGTCTAGAACTTGTCTTTTATTCCTAAAGTACCCCTGTTTAAGTGGCTGGCCTATATATAGTCCCCCAACTCCATTGTAAATCTAAGGCATGATATTGGAATTAGTGGAAACCCCTTTGTGGATCTATCTAGTTCTTGCCTCATGCTCCTTGACCAAGGAGCACCAATATCGCCAAACCTCGTTGGAGTTTGCATCGTGCCTCCGTGTTGTACAAGGCCTAGGCATCGGAGTCCCTTTGCCTAGACGTCAAGATCTCACCGAGTCTTCCATCTCGCTGTGCCGGTTCGAGAGAGAGTCCTCCGCCTGACGCCGATCGTAGGATTGCGCCGGACCGGTTACCGCCGGCGTGAGCTATTGGTGTGTATCGTGGTTTTGCGTGTGTGTGTTCATCGCGTTCTTCGTGCGTGTGTTCGTCGTGTTCATCCTCCCTTCCTCTCCCTGCACTCCATCTTCGATTTGAAAGGGAATCGTGAAAGATCGGGCCACCCTAGAGGTTTTCCCTCAACATATTGGTATCAAGAGCTTCGTTGCTCACGATTTTCCCCACAAATTTTTCTTCTATCCACCAAAAATTCGAAAATCCCCAAAAACAGCCCATATTTGCCTTTGGATCGATCTCTTGATTTGGAGTGTTATTTGTGGTTTTGATCCGACCAAACCTTGTCTTAGGTGTTGGTCCAGCTTTGTCCTACGGTTTCCCAGCCCAATTTGGCCAATTTTTTGCGCATTTGAGGACCCACGGCACGGACTTCCGCTCAAGAACACGAGCAGTTCGCGATCTGACTCCAGACCGGAGTCTCCGTCCTGCACACCAGAGTCTCTGGCCTACACCGGGTCTCCGGCCTGCCCACACCGGAGTCTCCGGCCTGCACCGGAGTTTCTGGCCTGAAACCCCGGAGTCTCCGTGATGTAGCCCAACATATGGAAATCATCTTTGGTCCACATCATGCCACGCTAATCATCACTCCAAAGGTGAACTCCTTCCATGCTTTGCCTTTCGTTGGTTATTGTGCGAATGGAATCCTACTTGAGACAAATGCCCATGATGTGACTAGGTCCATGAACATGATGCCAAAGAGATGCAGCAAGGATGGCTCTGCAGCCAAGACACCCAAGCAAGAGGCCTGGAAGAGAAGACGCAAGAGGCTGCTAAAGTAGGATCGGAGTCTCCGGACCAGCAGACTGGAGTCTCCGATCTACCACACCAGAGTCTCCGGCCCTTCTCCGGACCGAGCCCCGAACCTGCGCCTGGGACAGTTTGAGACCCCCTCCGGAGGCGACATCGGAGACAAACCGAAGTCTCCGGCCTACACCGGAGTCTCCGGGCCCCACACCGGAGACTCCGGACCAAGCATCGTGGGCCTGCGTGCCTTAAGCTGGGCTTGGCCCATGTAACGCCCTAAACTTCCTGCTTATGCCTGTTTTACCCCTAGCTCGTGGCTGGCCTATATATATGCCCCCACCGCCTCCTTGAAACCCTAGAGATGGTGATGAATTGAGGCATGTGCCAAACCCTAGATGGGAACCCCCTCTCAATAGTAAATCTATGAGTTGTACAAGGCCATGGAGTCGGTGTCCTTCTCCAAGTTGTCAAGACCCTCCTCAAGTGTTTGGTCTCTCCCTATCATGGATTCTAGTAGTGCTTGGTCTCTCCCCTTTGGGATTCTACTTGGTTGCTACTCTCTCCTTGATTTGGATTCTACCGTCCGCTTGCCGATCTCTCCTTTGGTGATTCTACCGCAAGGTCTCTCGCCGAGGATTCTATTGGATTGGTTGTTCGAACCAACGGGAGCAAATCGAATTGGGTGTGATTTGGCGTGTGTTTGTATCTTTACCCTGCATTAGAGTTGTGTTCATCGTGTTTTCCCCCACTTCCGCCTCAAATCCATGAAGATCGGGCCACTCCAAGGGTAAATCCACAAGGAGACCGATAACAACTGGTATCATCAGCTTTTGGTTTGAATCGAACCGAGTCAGTTTGGGCCAAGTTATGGCTGTTTTTAGGCCCGTTTAGAGGGGAGGACGCCCCAGCCCTCATATAAACCTCCGTAGCCGTCATAAGTTAGGTTTTAGACCATGTTAAAATATTTTGGAGTTGTTTCTTTCATAGAACCTCTGGAATTACCCTGTGTTCGAATCTACCAACTATAATTGAGTGTGATCTGTTGTTCCATTGGGAATTAGTAGATTGTAGACTACCGTTCGTGGTCACGGCTGGGTGCGCAAGAGTGTGGTGTTGTGAATATCCTACAAGGTTCGAGAGCTGTTGCATTGGCATTAGGGATCGAGCGGGAGAGATCATAGCTACGCACTAGTTATCTATCATCCACCATCACCATCGACAAGAGCTTGCTGAGAAGATCGGGCCACCCCATATCATCTTCCGAGTCCACAACTACTCCGAAGTGAAGAAAGTTGCAATGGCATCCCTTGAGTTTGAGGACTATGCAAATGTTTGGTGGGAAGACTTCCAAAAGAACGGCGAGAAGAATGAGGAACCTCCAATTGAAACTTGGACCGAGATGAAGGAAGTGATGTACACACGCTTCGTCCCCGAGCATTATCGCCAAGATCTCTTTGACAAGCTACAAAACTTGAAACAAGGCACCAAGTCAATTGAAGAGTTCTACGAGGAAATGGAGAAAACAATGATGCGAGCTGATGTGAGAGAACTCGAAGAGCAAACCATAGCAAGGTTCCTCAATGGTTTGAGCCGCCCAATAAGAAAGATTGTTGACTTTCAACCATACAAGAACCTCACCGAGCTCCTCCATCAAGCTACCAAAGCTGAGCGGCACTTGCAAAAGGAAAATGCATACGAGAGGCCCAAGCCATACTTTGCGTCCATCAATGCAAATGCTCCTGCAAAGCCAAATAACCAAGCAACAAGCTCATCCAAGCAAGCAAAGACCGTGATAGCACCCTCCTCCAACACGACATCGGATAGTCAAGTCACTTGCTTCAAGTGTGGAGTGAAAGGTCACAAGTCATATGAGTGCACCAACTCACGAGTGATGCTTACAAATGATAATGGCGCAACCTACTCCGTAAGTGAAGAGGAATATTAAGCTCTCACCCAACGAGTTATTGTAAGGACAACCGCAATGGAAGAGGATGAGACACTTGTATGCGAGCATGATTCGGGCCCCGCACTTGTCATAGCTCAAATCACGTCAACAAACTCCATCCCAAGAGAAGACCAACGCCTCAATATCTTCCAAACTCGTGATGGAATTGATGGCAAGTTAATAAAAGTGATCATTGATGGAGGTAGTTGCCAAAACCTCACAAGTATGGAGCTTTGTGAGAAACTCAAGCTGCAATGCATAGAGCACCCTCACCCCTACCATGTCCAATGGTTTGATGACAATGGAGCCCTCAAGATAACATCAAAGGTCCAAGTATCCTTCAAGATTGGCCCATATGAAGACACCGTCGAGTGTGATGTCGTGCCAATGTTCGTGTGCCACATGCTATTTGGAAGGCCATGGCAATACGGTAAAGGAGCAATGCATCATGGTTCCACCAACCAATACTACTTCAAGTGGAATGACAAGAAATTGGTGCTCCAACCCATGACGCCAAGCCAAGTCATCGCATTCAACATGACACCCGTCAACAAGATAAAGCAAGCTAAAGACCCTTGTGAGACGAGTGGTGAGAGAGTGAACCACCATCAAGAGAGTGAGTGCCACAAGCCAAAAATGAGTGGAAAAATCATGAGTGCCACGACGCAAGCCACAAAATGTGAGAAGAGAGATTTGAGTGTGACCCATACTATCAAACATTCATACAATTCTCTCTCTTTTGTTGTCGGTTTTGCAAGGTACCCAAGATACACCACCAACTACAAGGGTAAGGCTACAAGATCTCCAACCACAACATGATGGCAAGATGTACCACAAGCTCTTCAACAAGTTCGAGAATGGCTTCGAAACCGGCGATCCGACCGTGTACAAGATCAAGGCCAAGGACACACCTCCTTCCTTACATGACGAGCGAACATCGTCGAGGTCGACTCATTTTTAAGCGGGGGGAGATGATCTAGCCCAACATATGGAAACCACCTTTGGTCCACATCATGCCACGCTAATCATCACTCCAAAGGTAAACTCCTTCCATGCTTTTCCTTTTGTTGGTTATTGTGCGAATGGAATCCTACTTGAGACAAATGCCCATGATGTGACTAGGTCCATGAACATGATGCCAAGGAGATGCAGCAAGGATGGATCTGGAGCCAAGACACCCAAGCAAGAGGCCTAGAAGACAAGACGCAAGAAGCTGCTGAAGCAGGACCAGAGTCTCCGGACCAGCAGACCGGAGTCTCCGGTCTACCACACCGGAGTCTCCGGCCCTTCTCCGGACCAAGCCTCAAACCTGCGCCTAGGACAGTCTGAGACCCCCTCCGGAGGCGACACCGGAGACAGACTGGAGTCTCCGACCTACACCAGAGTCTTCGGACCCCATACCGGAGTCTTCGGACTGAGCATCGTGGGCCTGCGCACCTTAAGCTGGGCTTGGCCCATGTAACGCCCTTAACTTCCTGCTTATGCCTGTTTTACCCCTAGCTTGTGGCTGGCCTATATATATGCCCCCACCCCCTCCTTGAAACCCTAGAGATGATGATGAATTGAGGCATGTGCCAAACCCTAGATGGGAACCCCCTCTCAATAGTAAATCTATGAGTTGTACAAGGCCTTGGAGTCGGTGTCCTTCTCCAAGTTTTCAAGACCTTCCTCAAGTGTTTGGTCTCTCCCTATCAAGGATTCTAGTAGTGCTTGGTCTCTCCCCTTTGGGATTCTACTTGGTTGCTACTCTCTCCTTGATTTGGATTCTACCGTCCGCTTGACGATCTCTCCTTTGGTGATTCTACCACAAGGTCTCTTGCCGAGGATTCTATTGGATTGGTTGTTCGAACCAACGGGAGAAAATCGAATTGGGTGTGATTTCGCATGTATTTGTATGTTTACGCATTAGAGTTGTGTTCATCGTGTTTTCCCTCACTTCCGCCTCAAATCCGTGAAGATTGGGCCACTCCAAGGGTAAATCCACAAGGAGACCCATAACACTACGGCCTGACGCCTGATTTTGACAGTTTTACCTCTAATCTTGCATTGGCTAATTTTCTCTTGTTTGTTTGTGCTAGTGTGTGTGTCGTCAACTAACAACAAGCTTCCGCATCTACAACCCCCACGCTCATCGACACCACGGCCCACGAACATCATCCCGCACCACCGACGGCAAGTTCATCATCAAAGAAGGTATAACTTGCGTCACCTTGTTAACCCCTATCCTCCTTTGTGTGTACCTATCCCATGAGAGTGGCATTTGTCCTTGGATAGTGAGTGTGCATTTGTCCTTGGATAGTGAATGTGCAAGAGCAGTATCAAGTGTGACTAGGGAGCATCAAGGGAGAGCAAAAAAAATACAAAAGAAAGAAAAAGGTACAAAGAAAAAGATACAAAGAAAAAGCAAAAGAAAAATAGTCTCCTATTGCCAAAGAGAGTCTCAAAGCATGTAAGCAAGAGAGAAAGAAGAGCGCCCAAGACAAGTGCACAAATCCGTTGCTCATTTTCCCTCTTTGCAAATGAGCCACGGTCTTTCCTTGCATTGGCACGACAACAAGCTTAGTCTTCATTAGGATATTTTGTTTGCTCATTTTCATAGCCGTGTCAATCCCAACTTTCTCCACATGTGTGTACATAGTTGTAGGTTCCTGTCACCCTTTTGAGTTGTTGACCTTCGCCTTTGACTTGAGTTTTGTTGGATTTTACCCACTTTTGACTATCCCTTTTCTTTTGGTTGGTTCTTTGGCATTCCACAATCCTAACCTACCACCAACAATCTTTTGAGAGTTACTTCTTTCTTTAGTGTGAGTTTTCTTTGCAATTCCACTTTGCACGCTTATAGCTCTCACTGGTGGTTTCTAGTTTGGTGCAATTCCCAAGGTGAGGTAAATGGCTAACACCACCATATTACACTTCCATATGCTTGCATGATGGATAGGCACGGTGAGCCGAGCCAACCACCTCCCCAAGAAGAAGATCAAGGACCGAACATAACGTGCGCAAGTCACTTCATCGTTCGACAAGAGTTAAGTGAACGTTGCCAAGCCCTTGAGACGCGACAAGTTGAACAATTTGGCGAGACGCAAGCCGAGTTCAAGAACATCGACAACCACTTCGATGGGCTCGAAAGGAAAATGCAAGCAATGCATAAACAACTTCTACCACCAAAATGAGTCGCTTCAATGCTCCGTCGCCGAAACAAATGACAATCTTCGATGCCTCATCGACGGAATGGCAAGACCGCATTCACGTGCTTCAAGCTCTTCAAGTTCTTCGCGTCGTCATGCACCTCCTGATGCAGCCCGTCCTACGGACGCTTCTACATCTACACCAACCAGTCCCCCAAGTGGACCCATGACTCGTGCTCGAGCCAAACTCCTGCAAGCTAAGGTGAACTCAATCCTCTCATGCCAATTTGATTCCTCCTTGGATGGCGTGCTACTTCATACCTCTACTTTGTGCATCATCAGGTACGAGCCCCCACCGCGTCGACCCACGAGCCCTGAAGCTGCACCTGAGCTGAAGCCACCGGAGTGTCCGCCCGAGTCCATCCGGAGTGTCCGGCCACCCCGGAGTGTCCGGCCCAACTCAGCCGGAGTGTCCGGCCTGCCCGAGCCCGGACCTGGCGTGGACATTCAGAAGGTCAAATTGGACACCGCCCAGACACTTCCTGGAGTGTCGGCCACGCCGGACTGTTCGGCGCACTCGACCCCTAGTGTCCGGCCACCCCGGACTGTCCGGCTCACTCGCCCCAGAGTGTCCGGCCCAAGTGATGGGCCTGCGAGCCTAGCTGGGCCCTATGGCCCATGTACCCCCTACTTCGCCCTGAACTCTAATTTAATGCCTGAATTACCCCTGAACTTGTGGCTGGCCTATATATAGACCCCCACCTTCATTGTAAACCCTAGGCATGATATTGGAATTAGTGGAAACCCCTTTGTGGATCTATCTAGTTCTTGCCTCATGCTCCTTGACTAAGGAGCACCAATATCCCCAAACCTCGTTGGAGTTTGCATCGTGCCTCCGCGTTGTACAAGGCCTAGGCATCGGTGTTCCTTTGCCTAGACGTCAAGATCTCACCGAGTCTCCCATCTCGCCGTGCCGATTCGAGAGAGAGTCCTCCGCACGACACCGATCCTAGGGATTGCGCCGGACCGGTCACCGCTGGCGTGAGCTATTGGTGTTTATCGTGGTTTTGCGTGTGTGTGTTCATCGCGTTCTTCATGCGTGTGTTCGTCGTGTTCATCCTTCCCTCCTTCCCCCGCACTCCACCCTCGATTTGAAAGGGAATCGTGAAAGATCGGGCCACCCTAGAGGTTTGCCCTCAAAATTCGAAAATCCCCACAAAAAACAGCCCATATTTTCCTTTGGATCGATCTCTTGCTTTGGAGTGTTATTTGTGGTTTTGATCCGACCAAACCTTGTCTAAGGAGTTTGTCCAGCTTTATCCTGCGTTTTCCCAGCCCGATTTGGCCAGTTTTTCGCAGATTTGAGGCCCGAAGGCGAGGATTTCCGCTCAAGAACACGCGCAGGAAACCCGCGGCGGAGTGTCCGGCTCGTACCAACCGAATTGTCCGGCCCGACCGGAGTGTCCGGCCGAAACACACCGGAGTGTCCGGCCCAGACAGACCGGAGTGTCCGGCTATAACGCCTGTTTTGACTGTTTTGCCTCATTTTTCGCATTGGCTAATCTCCTTTGTTTGCTCGTGTCCCGTGTGCGTGTCAGAAAGTACCAGCAAGCTTCCGCATCATCAACTTCCGCGCTCATCGACACCACGGACCACGAACATCATCCCACACCACCGACGCCAAGTTCATCATCAAAGAAGGTATAACTTACGTCACCTTGTTAACCCCATCTTCCTTTGTGTGTACCTATCCCATGAGAGTGGCTCATCTTGTGTTTGCTTGAGCATTATGCATTTGTCCTTGGATAGTGAGAGTGCAAGAGCAATAGCAAGTGTGACTAGGTAGCATCAAGGGAGAGCAAAAAAAAGATACAAAGAAAAAGCAAAAGAAAAATAGTCTTCCCTTGCAAAAGAGAGTCTCAAAGCTTGTGAGCAAGAGAGAAAGAAGAGCGCCCAAGGCAAGTGCACAAATCCGTTGCTCATTTTTCCTCTTTGCAAACGAGCCACGGTCTCTCCTTGCATTGGCACGACAACGAGCTTAGTCTTTGTTAGGACATTTTGTTTGCTCATTTTCATAGTCGTGTCAATCCCAACTTTCTCCACGTGTGTGTAGATAGACGTAGGTTCCTGTCACCCTTTTGAGTTGTTGACCTTCGCCTTTGACTTGAGTTTTGTTGGATTTTTACCACTTTTGACTATCCCTTTTCTTTTGGTTGGTTCTTATGCTTTCCACAACCCTAACCTACCACCAACAAGCTTTTGAGAGTTAGTGTGAGTTTTCTTGGCATTTCCACTTTGCACGCTAATAGCTCTCACTTGTGGTTTCTAGTTTGGTGCAATCCCCAAGGTGAGGTACAAGGCTAACACCACCATATTCCACTTCCATATACAATACTTGTGTGTTTTGCATGATGGATAGGCACGGTGAGACGAGCCAACCACCTCCCCAAGAAGAAGATCAAGGTCCGTACATGACGCGTGCAAGTCACCTCATCGTTCGACAAGAGTTCCATGAATGTTGCCAAGCCCTTGAGACGCGACAAGATGAACAATTTGGCGAGACGCAAGCCGAGTTCAAGAACATCGACAACCACTTCGACGGCCTCAAACGACAAATGCATGCAATGCATCACAACTTTGGCCACCAAAATGAAGCGCTCCAACGCTCCGTCGCCGAAACAAATGACAATCTTCGACGCCTCATCGACGGCATGGCAAGACCACGTTCACGCTCATCAAGCTCGGCAAGTTCTTCGCATCGTCATGCACCTCTTCCACAAGATCTACATCAAAGTGCTCAAAGACGCAATGATGCCCCCGTGGTTGAAAATGGAATCTCTTCAAACTATGTACCTTCCCCACGGCACGCCGCAACGTCAAGCTATGACGGTGACCTCTCTTCAAGGCCACGAGCAAGGCAAGAAGCACACCGTCATCACGCAAGGGCACTAGTGATCCGACAAGAGCAACCACAAGAGGAACCGCAAGTCTACCACCATCGACCGTGACACATTCTTGACACAACAAGTGATGACTCCAATTTGGAGAATCAAGCTCGTCATCGACGTCAAGCTCTTCAAGATCCTCCTCCTCGTCATCAACGTCATGAACGTCAACAACGACACCATGGTCATCACGAGGCGCTTCCTCCACATCAACAAAACTTGGAGCGTCAAGTGATACAAGTTGAGCGACGCCCACCACGTCAAGAGGCTCATGACCATGTTCTTCGCCGTGAGGCCCATGTGCCTAACCAACATCACCAACCAAGGAACGAGCCTCCTCTTCGTCATCAACTGCGTCAAGAGGCTACACACCTTTGCCACCATGAGGCCCAAGTACCTCAACCACGTCAACAACCGCGCCAAGAGCAAGAGCAAGCTCCTCATCAATAACAATACCAAGAGCAAGCTCCGCAACAAGGACGCGAGAACCAAGTTCCACCGCCCCAATTACAAGATCATCAACAAGGTCACCAAGCTCGTCGCAATGACCGCAACGGTGAAGAAACTTTTTGCAAGCTCAAGTTCACAATGCCCAAGTTCACCGGATCCAATGACCCTGAAGAATACCTTTCGTGGGCACTCAAAGTTGACAAGATCTTCCACATGCACAACTATAGCAACGAGAAGATGGTCGCCATGGCTTCGCTAGAGTTTGATGATTACGCCAACCTTTGGTTGGAACAAGTTCAAGTTGCTCGTGATGCAAGACAAGAGCCGCCAATCACAACTTGGCATGACATGAAGACTCACATGAGATCCCGGTTCATCCCGGCGCACTACACGCGTGACCTCTTCAACAACCTTCAAGCTCTTCGTCAAGGGACAAAGACCGTGGAAGAATACTTCAAGGAAATGGAACTCAACTTGATTCGCGACAACATTGATGAGGGCATGGAGCAAACAATGGCACGTTTCCTCATTGGCTTGAATCACCCAATCAAGCGCATCATCGAGTTCCAAACATATAACACCATGGTTGAGCTTGTGCACATCGCAACAAAGGCTAAACGTCAAGTGCAAGAGGATATCAAGTACAACAAGCCCAAGATTTACTTCACCTACAAGCAAGCTTCAACCGCTACACCAACAACTTATAATGGAAGCTCCTCAAGTACCTCCAAGCCTTTCTTCAAGCCCACACTTCCTCAAGGAAAACTGGCCCCAAGTGGCAAACAAGCAAAGAGTGATACACCTTTCAATGGTGAATGCTACAAGTGTGGAGGTAAAGGACACAAGTCGGCCGAATGTGGAAACAAGAAAGTCTTGTTCATCCATGACAATGGTGATGAAGAGTACTTGAGTGAAGATGAGTTTGATGCCCGTGTCAAGGAAGCAATGGCAAGGCAACGAGTGGAAGATGATCAAGAACTCCTCATGTGTGAGCATGACGCAAGTCCATCGCTTGTCGTCACAAAAATCTTGACCACTCAAGCACAAGAGCATGAAGACCAACGCTCCAATATCTTCCAAACACGAGCCGGCATCAACGGCAAATCTATCAAGGTGATCATTGACGGAGGGAGTTGTCACAACCTTGCTAGCACCGAGTTGTGTGAGAAGCTCAACCTCAACCTCCATCCACACAAGCACCCCTACCACGTGCAATGGCTAAGTGACCAAGGGTCCGTGAAGATCAAGCATACCGTATCGGTCTCCTTCACCATTGGTCCTTACAAAGATACGGTGGAGTGTGATGTGGTTCCTATGACAGTTTGCCACATGCTTCTTGGTCGACCATGGCAATTTGACAAGGCTGCTCAACATGATGGTCGCACCAATATATACACCTTCAAATGGCTCAACAAAACATGTGTTTTGCAACCGATGACTCCTAGCCAAATAATTACGGACAATGCAAAGGCTTTAGCGAGGGCACAAAGCACAACACCTACTTGTGAGAAGAGCGGTGAGAGAGAGAACCACCTCATAGTGAGTGAGAGCCACAAGCCAAATTCGAGTGGAAAAACTAAGAGTGTTCTCCTTGCCACCAAAAGTGAGATGAGAGATGTTCGGAACAACCCATCCATCTTGCACTATGTCCTCCTTTGCAAGGGACTAGCGCAAGGAACTAACGAATTAACCAATGTTCCTCCATCTTTGATGAGTGTTTTGCAGGAATTCAAGGATGTGTTTCCCGAAGAGCTTCCACATGGACTACCTCCTCTTCGCGGCATTGAACATCGCATCGACCTCATCCCCGGTGCACCACTTCCCAACCGCGCCACTTACCGCACGAACCCAGAGGAGACGAAGGAGATCGAACGTCAAATCAACCAACTCGTCTCCAAAGGTTTGATCCAAGTTAGCACTAGTCCAAGTGTCGTACCCGTGATTCTTGTTCCAAAAACGGATGATACGTTACGGTTATGCATGGACTGCCGTCCAATCAATGCTATCACCGTGCGTTATCGACATCCCATACCACGTCTCGATGACATGCTTGATGAGTTGTGTGGCGCCACTATTTTTTCGAAAATTGATCTTCGTAGTGGTTACCATCAAATACACATGGCTGAAGGTGATGAGTGGAAAACCGCCTTCAAGACCAAACTTGGTCTCTATGAATGGTTGGTTATGCCCTTTGGTTTATCAAATGCCCCATCCACCTTCATGCACCTTATGAATCACATCTTGCGTTCTCTCATTGTAAAAAGTGTTGTTGTCTATTTTGATGATATTCTTGTTTATAGCAAATCACTTGAGGACCATATAACACATGTCAAGGAAGTTTTGCAAATCCTTCGACGTGAAAAGCTTTATGCTAATCTTCCCAAGTGCACTTTTGCTAAAGACAAGTTGATTTTTCTTGTATTTGTCGTTTCTTCGAAGGGAATTGAAGTTGATGTTTCCGAGGTAAAGGACATACGAGATTGGCCCATACCAACAAATGTGAGTGAACTCCGAAGTTTTCATGGGTTTGTCGGTTTCTATCGTCGCTTTGTGAAAGACTTTTCAACCATTGCTTGTCCCCTTAATGAATTGACCAAAAAGAATGTCACCTTCGTGTGGGGCAAAGCACAACAAAAAGCTTTTGATGAACTTAAAAAGAGGCCCACCGAAGCACCTCTTCTTGCTTTACCGGATTTCACAAAAACTTTTGAGATAGAGTGTGATGCTAGTGGTATTGGCATTGGAGGAGTCCTTATGCAAAACGGACGTCCTATAGCCTACCATAGCGAAAAACTTGATGGTGCTCGCCTTAACTATCCGATTTATGACAAAGAGCTTTTTGCCTTAGTTCGTGTCCTTCAAGTTTGGCAACACTACCTTTGGCCCAAGGAATTTATCATACATTCCGACCACGAGTCGTTGAAATATCTCAAAGGCGAAGCTAACTTGAGCAAGAGACACGCTAAGTGGGTTGAGTTCATGGAATCCTTTCCGTACATTGTCAAGTATAAGAAGGGCAAAGATAATGTAGTTGCGGACGCATTGTCTCGCAAGCATACAAGCCTTCTTACGAGACTTGAAATCAACGTGTTGGGTCTTGAGGAAATAAAATCTTTGTATGCTTTCGACCCGTTCTTTGAACCAATTTTCGCAAAGTGCTCCAATGACAAGGAAGTTGATGATTTCTATTTGCATAAGGGCTTTCTTTTTAAACAAAACAAGCTATGCATTCCGAAGTCGTCGCTTCAACTTTTGCTTCTCCAAGAATCTCATGGTGGAGGCCTTATGGATCACTTTGGTCGTGACAAGACATTGGACATGCTCTCCAATCACTACTGTTGGCCCAAGATGAAGCGTGACGTGGAGCGCTACGTTCAACGATGCACGACATGTGTTCAAGCTAAGTCGCAAGCTAATCCCTATGGTCTTTATATGCCATTGCCTATTCCTCATACACCTTGGGCCGACATTAGCATGGATTTCGTGTTAGGATTGCCTAGATCTAAGCATGGTCATGATTCTATATTTGTTGTTGTGGATCGTTTTTCCAAGATGGCACACTTCATACCGTGCCATAAGACCGACGATGCTTCACATGTTGCAAATCTGTTTTTCAGGGAAATCGTCCATCTTCACGGTGCGCCAAGGACAATCGTCTCCGACCGCGACGTCAAATTCATGAGCTACTTGTGGAAGACCCTCATGGCCAAGCTTGGCGTCAAGCTCCTCTTTTCATCCGCATCACATCCTCAAACTGATGGCCAAACCGAAGTTGTCAATCGAAGCCTCAGAACTCTCCTTCATGTGTTGATCAGGAAAAACTTGAAGGATTGGGAGGAATGCATTCCACACGCCGAGTTCGGCTACAATCGAGCCAAGCACTCAACAACCAAGATGAGTCCATTCATGATCGTCTACGGTTTCGAGCCCCTCACCGCGCTCGACGTCCTACCACTACCTCTCCATGAGCGCACAAACATGGACGTCGAGAAGCGCGCACAAGCTATGAAGAAGCTTCATGAAGAAACAAGAGCAACTATCGAACAGCAGGTCCTTCGCCAAGCTTCAAGGTTAAACAAGGACAAGATGGAGATGATATTTTAAGAAGGTGACCTTGTGTGGATACACCTAAGAAAGGATCGCTTCCCCAAGGAACGTGACTCCAAGATCAAGCCAAGAGGAGATGGTCCCTTCAAGGTCCTCAAACGAATCAACAACAACGCCTACATCATTGACATCCCGACCTCCAAGTACCTTGCAAGCAATACATTCAATGTCAAGGATCTCTCACCCTACCATGGAGATGTTCAAGATGATATCCATGAAGAGTCGAGGACGACTCTTTCCCAAGGGGGGGAGCTGATGCAGCCCGTCCGACGGATGCTTCTACATCTACACCAACCAGTCCCCCAAGTGGACCCATGATTCGTGCCTGAGCCAAACTCCTGCAAGCTAAGGTGAACTCACTCCTCTCCTCGTGCCAATTTGATACCTCCTTGGATGGCCTGCTACTTCATACCTCTACTTTGTGCATCATCAGGTACGAGCCCCCGCCACGTCGACCCATGAGCCCTGAAGCTGCACCTGAGCTGAAGCCGCCGGAGTGTCCGCCCGAATCCATCCGGAGTGTCCGGCCCAACTCAGCCGGAGTGTCCGGCCTGCCCGAGCCGGACCTGGCGTGGACATTCAGAAGGTCAAATCGGACACCGCCCGGACACTTCATGGAGTGTCCGGCCACGCCGGACTATCCGGCGCACTCGCCCCGGAGTGTCCAGCCCAAGTGATGGGCCTGCGAGCCTAGCTGGGCCCTATGGCCAATGTACCCCCTACTTCGCCCAGAACTCTACTTTAATGCCTGAATTACCCCTGAACTTGTGGCTGGCCTATATATAGACCCCCACCTCCATTGTAAACCCTAGGCATGATATTGGAATTAGTGGAAACCCCTTTGTGGATCTATCTAGTTCTTGCCTCATGCTCCTTGACTAAGGAGCGCCAATATCCCCAAACCTCGTTGGAGTTTGCATCGTGCCTCCGCGTTGTACAAGGCCTAGGCATCGGTGTTCCTTTGCCTAGACGTCAAGATCTCACCGAGTCTCCCATCTCGCCGTGCCGGTTCGAGAGAGAGTCCTCCGCACGACGCCGATCCTAGGGATTGCGCCGGACCGGTCACCGCTGGCGTGAGCTATTGGTGTTTATCGTGGTTTTGCGTGTGTGTGTTCATCGCGTTCTTCATGCGTGTGTTCGTCGTGTTCATCCTTCCCTCCTTCCCTCGCACTCCACCCTCGATTTGAAAGGGAATCGTGAAAGATCGGGCCACCCTAGAGGTTTGCCCTCAAAATTCGAAAATCCCCACAAAAAACAGCCCATATTTTCCTTTGGATCGATCTCTTGCTTTGGAGTGTTATTTGTGGTTTTGATCCGACCAAACCTTGTCTAAGGAGTTTGTCCAGCTTTATCCTGCGTTTTCCCAGCCCGATTTGGCCAGTTTTTCGCAGATTTGAGGCCCGAAGGCGAGGATTTCCTCTCAAGAACACGCGCAGGAAACCCGTGGCGGAGTGTCCGGCTCGTACCAACCGAATTGTCCGGCCCGACCGGAGTGTCCGGCCGAAACACACCGGAGTGTCCGGCCCAGACAGACCGGAGTGTCCGGCTGTAACGCCTGTTTTGACTGTTTTGCCTTATTTTTCGCATTGGCTAATCTCCTTTGTTTGCTCGTGTCCCGTGTGCGTGTCAGAAAGTACCAGCAAGCTTCCGCATCATCAACTTCCGCGCTCATCGACACCACGGACCAAGAACATCATCCCGCACCACCGACGCCAAGTTCATCATCAAAGAAGGTATAACTTACGTCACCTTGTTAACCCCATCTTCCTTTGTGTGTACCTATCCCATGAGAGTGGCTCATCTTGTGTTTGCTTGAGCATTATGCATTTGTCCTTGGATAGTGAGAGTGCAAGAGCAATAGCAAGTGTGACTAGGTAGCATCAAGGGAGAGCAAAAAAAGATACAAAGAAAAAGCAAAAGAAAAATAGTCTTCCCTTGCAAAAGAGAGTCTCAAAGCTTGTGAGCAAGAGAGAAAGAAGAGCGCCCAAGGCAAGTGCACAAATCCGTTGCTCATTTTTCCTCTTTGCAAACGAGCCACGGTCTCTCCTTGCATTGGCACGACAACGAGCTTAGTCTTTGTTAGGACATTTTGTTTGCTCATTTTCATAGTCGTGTCAATCCCAACTTTCTCCACGTGTGTGTAGATAGACGTAGGTTCCTGTCACCCTTTTGAGTTGTTGACCTTCGCCTTTGACTTGAGTTTTGTTGGATTTTTACCACTTTTGACTATCCCTTTTCTTTTGGTTGGTTCTTATGCTTTCCACAACCCTAACCTACCACCAACAAGCTTTTGAGAGTTAGTGTGAGTTTTCTTGGCATTTCCACTTTGCATGCTAATAGCTCTCACTTGTGGTTTCTAGTTTGGTGCAATCCCCAAGGTGAGGTACAAGGCTAACACCACCATATTCCACTTCCATATACAATACTTGTGTGTTTTGCATGATGGATAGGCACGGTGAGACGAGCCAACCACCTCCCCAAGAAGAAGATCAAGGTCCGTACATGACGCGTGCAAGTCACCTCATCGTTCGACAAGAGTTCCGTGAATGTTGCCAAGCCCTTGAGACGCGACAAGATGAACAATTTGGCGAGACGCAAGCCGAGTTCAAGAACATCGACAACCGCTTCGACGGCCTCAAACGACAAATGCATGCAATGCATCACAACTTTGGCCACCAAAATGAAGCGCTCCAACGCTCCGTCGCCGAAACAAATGACAATCTTCGACGCCTCATCGACGGCATGGCAAGACCACGTTCACGCTCATCAAGCTCGGCAAGTTCTTCGCATCGTCATGCACCTCTTCCACAAGATCTACATCAAAGTGCTCAAAGACGCAATGATGCCCCCGTGGTTGAAAATGGAATCTCTTCGAACTATGTACCTTCCCCACGGCACGCCGCAACGTCAAGCTATGACGGTGACCTCTCTTCAAGGCCACGAGCAAGGCAAGAAGCACACCGTCATCACGCAAGGGCACTAGTGATCCGACAAGAGCAACCACAAGAGGAACCGCAAGTCTACCACCATCGACCGTGACACATTCTTGACACAACAAGTGATGACTCCAATTTGGAGAATCAAGCTCGTCATCGACGTCAAGCTCTTCAAGATCCTCCTCCTCGTCATCAACGTCATGAACGTCAACAACGACACCATGGTCATCACGAGGCGCTTCCTCCACATCAACAAAACTTGGAGCGTCAAGTGATACAAGTTGAGCGACGCCCACCACGTCAAGAGGCTCATGACCATGTTCTTCGCCGTGAGGCCCATGTGCCTAACCAACATCACCAACCAAGGAACGAGCCTCCTCTTCGTCATCAACTGCGTCAAGAGGCTACACACCTTTGCCACCATGAGGCCCAAGTACCTCAACCACGTCAACAACCGCGCCAAGAGCAAGAGCAAGCTCCTCATCAATAACAATACCAAGAGCAAGCTCCGCAACAAGGACGCGAGAACCAAGTTCCACCGCCCCAATTACAAGATCATCAACAAGGTCACCAAGCTCGTCGCAATGACCGCAACGGTGAAGATACTTTTTGCAAGCTCAAGTTCACAATGCCCAAGTTCACCGGATCCAATGACCCTGAAGAATACCTTTCGTGGGCACTCAAAGTTGACAAGATCTTCCACATGCACAACTATAGCAACGAGAAGATGGTCGCCATGGCTTCGCTAGAGTTTGATGATTACGCCAACCTTTGGTTGGAACAAGTTCAAGTTGCTCGTGATGCAAGACAAGAGCCACCAATCACAACTTGGCATGACATGAAGACTCACATGAGATCCCGGTTCATCCCGGCGCACTACACGCGTGACCTCTTCAACAACCTTCAAGCTCTTCGTCAAGGGACAAAGACCGTGGAAGAATACTTCAAGGAAATGGAACTCAACTTGATTCACGACAACATTGATGAGGGCATGGAGCAAACAATGGCACGTTTCCTCATTGGCTTGAATCACCCAATCAAGCGCATCGTCGAGTTCCAAACATATAACACCATGGTTGAGCTTGTGCACATCGCAACAAAGGCTAAACGTCAAGTGCAAGAGGATATCAAGTACAACAAGCCCAAGATTTACTTCACCTACAAGCAAGCTTCAACCGCTACACCAACAACTTATAATGGAAGCTCCTCAAGTACCTCCAAGCCTTTCTTCAAGCCCACACTTCCTCAAGGAAAACTGGCCCCAAGTGGCAAACAAGCAAAGAGTGATACACCTTTCAATGGTGAATGCTACAAGTGTGGAGGTAAAGGACACAAGTCGGCCGAATGTGGAAACAAGAAAGTCTTGTTCATCCATGACAATGGTGATGAAGAGTACTTGAGTGAAGATGAGTTTGATGCCCGTGTCAAGGAAGCAATGGCAAGGCAACGAGTGGAAGATGATCAAGAACTCCTCATGTGTGAGCATGACGCAAGTCCATCGCTTGTCGTCACAAAAATCTTGACCACTCAAGCACAGAGCATGAAGACCAACGCTCCAATATCTTCCAAACACGAGCCGGCATCAACGGCAAATCTATCAAGGTGATCATTGACGGAGGGAGTTGTCACAACCTTGCTAGCACCGAGTTGTGTGAGAAGCTCAACCTCAACCTCCATCCACACAAGCACCCCTACCACGTGCAATGGCTAAGTGACCAAGGGTCCGTGAAGATCAAGCATACCGTATCGGTCTCCTTCACCATTGGTCCTTACAAAGATACGGTGGAGTGTGATGTGGTTCCTATGACAGTTTGCCACATGCTTCTTGGTCGACCATGGCAATTTGACAAGGCTGCTCAACATGATGGTCGCACCAATATATACACCTTCAAATGGCTCAACAAAACATGTGTTTTGCAACCGATGACTCCTAGCCAAATAATTACGGACAATGCAAAGGCTTTAGCGAGGGCACAAAGCACAACACCTACTTGTGAGAAGAGCGGTGAGAGAGAGAACCACCTCATAGTGAGTGAGAGCCACAAGCCAAATTCGAGTGGAAAAACTAAGAGTGTTCTCCTTGCCACCAAAAGTGAGATGAGAGATGTTCGGAACAACCCATCCATCTTGCACTATGTCCTCCTTTGCAAGGGACTAGCGCAAGGAACTAACGAATTAACCAATGTTCCTCCATCTTTGATGAGTGTTTTGCAGGAATTCAAGGATGTGTTTCCCGAAGAGCTTCCACATGGACTACCTCCTCTTCGCGGCATTGAACATCGCATCGACCTCATCCCCGGTGCACCACTTCCCAACCGCGCCACTTACCGCACGAACCCGGAGGAGACGAAGGAGATCGTACGTCAAATCAACCAACTCGTCTCCAAAGGTTTGATCCAAGTTAGCACTAGTCCAAGTGTCGTACCCGTGATTCTTGTTCCAAAAACGGATGATACGTTACGGTTATGCATGGACTGCCGTCCAATCAATGCTATCACCGTGCGTTATCGACATCCCATACCACGTCTCGATGACATGCTTGATGAGTTGTGTGGCGCCACTATTTTTTCGAAAATTGATCTTCGTAGTGGTTACCATCAAATACACATGGCTGAAGGTGATGAGTGGAAAACCGCCTTCAAGACCAAACTTGGTCTCTATGAATGGTTGGTTATGCCCTTTGGTTTATCAAATGCCCCATCCACCTTCATGCACCTTATGAATCACATCTTGCGTTCTCTCATTGTAAAAAGTGTTGTTGTCTATTTTGATGATATTCTTGTTTATAGCAAATCACTTGAGGACCATATAACACATGTCAAGGAAGTTTTGCAAATCCTTCGACGTGAAAAGCTTTATGCTAATCTTCCCAAGTGCACTTTTGCTAAAGACAAGTTGATTTTTCTTGTATTTGTCGTTTCTTCGAAGGGAATTGAAGTTGATGTTTCCGAGGTAAAGGACATACGAGATTGGCCCATACCAACAAATGTGAGTGAACTCCGAAGTTTTCATGGGTTTGTCGGTTTCTATCGTCGCTTTGTGAAAGACTTTTCAACCATTGCTTGTCCCCTTAATGAATTGACCAAAAAGAATGTCACCTTCGTGTGGGGCAAAGCACAACAAAAAGCTTTTGATGAACTTAAAAAGAGGCCCACCGAAGCACCTCTTCTTGCTTTACCGGATTTCACAAAAACTTTTGAGATAGAGTGTGATGCTAGTGGTATTGGCATTGGAGGAGTCCTTATGCAAAACGGACGTCCTATAGCCTACCATAGCGAAAAACTTGATGGTGCTCGCCTTAACTATCCGATTTATGACAAAGAGCTTTTTGCCTTAGTTCGTGTCCTTCAAGTTTGGCAACACTACCTTTGGCCCAAGGAATTTATCATACATTCCGACCACGAGTCGTTGAAATATCTCAAAGGCGAAGCTAACTTGAGCAAGAGACACGCTAAGTGGGTTGAGTTCATGGAATCCTTTCCGTACATTGTCAAGTATAAGAAGGGCAAAGATAATGTAGTTGCGGACGCATTGTCTCGCAAGCATACAAGCCTTCTTACGAGACTTGAAATCAACGTGTTGGGTCTTGAGGAAATAAAATCTTTGTATGCTTTCGACCCGTTCTTTGAACCAATTTTCGCAAAGTGCTCCAATGACAAGGAAGTTGATGATTTCTATTTGCATAAGGGCTTTCTTTTTAAACAAAACAAGCTATGCATTCCGAAGTCGTCGCTTCAACTTTTGCTTCTCCAAGAATCTCATGGTGGAGGCCTTATGGATCACTTTGGTCGTGACAAGACATTGGACATGCTCTCCAATCACTACTGTTGGCCCAAGATGAAGCGTGACTTGGAGCGCTACGTTCAACGATGCACGACATGTGTTCAAGCTAAGTCGCAAGCTAATCCCTATGGTCTTTATATGCCATTGCCTATTCCTCATACACCTTGGGCCGACATTAGCATGGATTTCGTGTTAGGATTGCCTAGATCTAAGCATGGTCATGATTCTATATTTGTTGTTGTGGATCGTTTTTCCAAGATGGCACACTTCATACCGTGCCATAAGACCGACGATGCTTCACATGTTGCAAATCTGTTTTTCAGGGAAATCGTCCATCTTCACGGTGCGCCAAGGACAATCGTCTCCGACCGCGACGTCAAATTCATGAGCTACTTGTGGAAGACCCTCATGGCCAAGCTTGGCGTCAAGCTCCTCTTTTCATCCGCATCACATCCTCAAACTGATGGCCAAACCGAAGTTGTCAATCGAAGCCTCAGAACTCTCCTTCGTGTGTTGATCAGGAAAAACTTGAAGGATTGGGAGGAATGCATTCCACACGCCGAGTTCGGCTACAATCGAGCCAAGCACTCAACAACCAAGATGAGTCCATTCATGATCGTCTACGGTTTCGAGCCCCTCACCGCGCTCGACGTCCTACCACTACCTCTCCATGAGCGCACAAACATGGACGTCGAGAAGCGCGCACAAGCTATGAAGAAGCTTCATGAAGAAACAAGAGCAACTATCGAACAGCAGGTCCTTCGCCAAGCTTCAAGGTTAAACAAGGACAAGATGGAGATGATATTTTAAGAAGGTGACCTTGTGTGGATACACCTAAGAAAGGATCGCTTCCCCAAGGAACGTGACTCCAAGATCAAGCCAAGAGGAGATGGTCCCTTCAAGGTCCTCAAACGAATCAACAACAACGCCTACATCATTGACATCCCGACCTCCAAGTACCTTGCAAGCAATACATTCAATGTCAAGGATCTCTCACCCTACCATGGAGATGTTCAAGATGATATCCATGAAGAGTCGAGGACGACTCTTTCCCAAGGGGGGGAGCTGATGCAGCCCGTCCGACGGATGCTTCTACATCTACACCAACCAGTCCCCCAAGTGGACCCATGATTCGTGCCTGAGCCAAACTCCTGCAAGCTAAGGTGAACTCACTCCTCTCCTCGTGCCAATTTGATACCTCCTTGGATGGCCTGCTACTTCATACCTCTACTTTGTGCATCATCAGGTACGAGCCCCCGCCACGTCGACCCATGAGCCCTGAAGCTGCACCTGAGCTGAAGCCGCCGGAGTGTCCGCCCGAATCCATCCGGAGTGTCCGGCCTGCCCGAGCCGGACCTGGCGTGGACATTCAGAAGGTCAAATCGGACACCGCCCGGACACTTCATGGAGTGTCCGGCCACGCCGGACTATCCGGCGCACTCGCCCCGGAGTGTCCAGCCCAAGTGATGGGCCTGCTAGCCTAGCTGGGCCCTATGGCCAATGTACCCCCTACTTCGCCCAGAACTCTACTTTAATGCCTGAATTACCCCTGAACTTGTGGCTGGCCTATATATAGACCCCCACCTCCATTGTAAACCCTAGGCATGATATTGGAAGTAGTGGAAACCCCTTTGTGGATCTATCTAGTTCTTGCCTCATGCTCCTTGACTAAGGAGCGCCAATATCCCCAAACCTCGTTGGAGTTTGCATCGTGCCTCCGCGTTGTACAAGGCCTAGGCATCGGTGTTCCTTTGCCTAGACGTCAAGATCTCACCGAGTCTCCCATGTCGCCGTGCCGGTTCGAGAGAGAGTCCTCCGCCCGACGCCGATCCTAGTGATTGCGCCAGACCGGTCACCGCCGGCTTGAGCTATTGGTCTTTATCGTGGTTTTGCGTGTGTGTGTTCATCGCGTTCTTCGTGCGTGTGTTCGTCGTGTTCATCCTTCCCTCCTTCCCCCGCACTCCACCCTCGATTTGAAAGGGAATCATGAAAGATCGGGCCACCCTAGAGGTTTGCCCTCAACACCTCCACAACAAGATCTACCTCCAAGTGCTCCAAGACGCAATGGCGCCCCCGTGGTTGAAGATGGAACCTCTTCGAACTATGTACCTTCCCCACGGCACGCCGCAACGTCAAGCTATGATGGTGACCTCTCTTCAAGGCCACGAGCAAGGCAAGATGCACACCGTCATCACACAAGGGCACTAGTGATCCAACAAGAGCAACCACAAGAGGAACCGCAACGCAACCGCAAGTGCAACCACAAGTCTACCACCACCGACCGCGACACATACTGGACACAAGAAGTGATGACTCCAATTTGGAGAATCAAGATCGTCATCCATGTGAAGCTCTACAAGATCCTCCTCCTCGTCATCAACGTCATGAACGTCCGCACCGACACCATGGTTACCACGAGGCGCCTCCTCCACCTCAACAAAACTTGGAGCGTCAAGTGATACAAGTTGAGCGACGCCCACCACGTCAAGAGGCTCATGACCATGTTCTTCGTTGCAAGGCCAATGTTCCTATCCAACATCACCAACCAAGGAACGAGCCTCCTATTCGTCATCAACCGCGTCAAGAGTGTTGAGGGCAAACCTCTAGGGTGGCCCGATCTTTCACGATTCCCTTTCAAATCAAGGGTGGATTGAGGGGAAAGAAGGGAAGGATGAACACGATGAACACAGGCACGAAGAACGCGATGAACACACACACACAAAGCCACGATAAACACCAATAGCTCACGCCGGCGGTGACCGGTCCGGCGCAATCCCTAGGATCGGCGTCGGGCGGAGGACTCTCTCTCGAACTGGCACGGCGAGATGGGACACTCGGTGAGATCTTGACGTCTAGGCAAAGGGACACCGATGCCCAGGCCTTTTTCAACGAGGTTTGATGGAAACTCCAACGAGGTTTAGTCAAGGAGCATGAGGCTAGAATTAGATAGATCGACAAAGGGGTTTCCAGTAATTCCAATATCATGCCTAGGGTTTACAATGGAGGTGGGGGTCTATATATAGGCCAGCCACTTAAACAGGGGTACTTTAGGAATAAAAGACAAGTTCTGGACGGACTAAGGAGTACATGGGTCGAAGGCCCAAAGGCCTTTTCATGCCTGGCGACGGTCGGACCGGAGACTCTGGTGTGGTGGACCGGAGACTCCGGTCTAGGCCGAAGATTCCGGTGTAGCGTCCGGAGGGGCCCTCAGATTGTCCCAGGTCCCGGTGCAGGGGGTCAGACCGGAGAGAGGGCCGGAGTCTCCGGTGTCTTCAGGCAGGAGAGTTTGGCAGGCCAGAGACTCCGGTGTGTGTAGACCGGAGACTCCGGTCTGAGTAGCTCCAGTGGATTTTGCTTCACGTTCTGCTCCTTGTTCTCCATCCTTGGGTGCTTGGTGATGTGTCGAAGCTTCGTACCTGACGATGCATAGGGTAGTTATATGAAGTAGCACACCATCCAAAGAGGTATCAAATTGGCACGAGGAGAGGAGCGAGTTCACCTTAGCTTGAAGGAGTTTGGCTCGAGCACGAGTCATGGGTCCACTTGGGGGACTTGTTGGTGTACATGTAGTAGCGTCCATAGGACAGGCTGCATCAGCTCCCCCCTTGGGAAAGAGTCGTCCTCGACTCTTCATGGATATCATCTTGAACATCTCCATGGTAGGGTGAGAGATCCTTGACATTGAATGTATTGCTTGCAAAGTACTTGGAGGTCGGTATGTCGATGATGTAGGCATTGTTGTTGATTCTTCTGACGACCTTGAAGGGACCATCTCCTCTTGGCTTGAGCTTGGAGTCATGTTCCTTGGGGAAGCGGTCCTTGCTTAGGTGTATCCACACAAGGTTACCTTCTTCAAAGATCATCTCCTTCTTGTCCTTGTTTAACCTTGAAGCTTGGCGAAGGACTTGTTGTTCGATAGTAGCTCTTGTTTCTTCATGAAGTTTCTTCATAGCTTGTGCGCGTTTCTCGACGTCCACGTTTGTGCGCTCATGAAGAGGTAGTGGTAGGATGTCGATTGGGGTGAGGGGCTCAAAACCATAGACGATCATGAATGGACTCATCTTGGTTGTTGAGTGCTTGGCACGGTTGTAGGCGAACTCGGCGTGTGGGATGCATTCCTCCCAATCCTTCAAGTTCTTCTTGATCAACACACGAAGGAGAGTCCCGAAGCTTTGGTTGACAACTTCGGTTTGGCCATCAGTTTGGGGATGCGATGCAGATGAGAAGAGTAGCTTGACGCCGAGCTTGGCCATGAGGGTCTTCCATAAGTAGCTCATGAATTTGACATCGCGGTCGGAGACGATTGTCCTTGGCACACCGTGAAGACGGATGATTTCCCTGAAAAACAGATTTGCAACATGTGAAGCATCGTCGGTCTTATGGCACGGTATGAAGTGTGCCATTTTGGAAAAACGATCCACAACAACAAATATAGAATCATGACCATGCTTAGATCTAGGAAATCCTAACACAAAATCCATGCTAATGTTGGACCAAGGGGTATGAGGAATAGGCAATGGCATATAAAGACCATAAGGGTTAGCTTGCGACTTAGCTTGAACACATGTTGTGCATCGTTGAACGTAGCGCTCCACGTCACGCTTCACCTTGGGACAAAAGTAGTGATTGCAGAGCATGTCCAATGTCTTGTCATGACCAAAGTGACCCATGAGGCCTCCACCATGAGATTCTTGGAGAAGCAAAAGTTGAAGCGACGACTTCGGAATGCATAGTTTGTTTTGTTTAAATAAAAAGCCCTTGTGCAAATAGAAATCATCAACTCCTTTGTCATTGGAGCACTTTGCGAAAATTGGTTCAAAGAATGGGTCAGAAGCATACAAAGATTTTATTTCCTCAAGACCCAACACATTGATTTCAAGTCTCGTAAGGAGGCTTGTATGTTTGCGAGACAATGCGTCCGCAACTACATTATCTTTGCCCTTCTTATACTTGACAATGTACGGAAAAGACTCCATGAACTCAACCCACTTAGCGTGTCTCTTACTCAAGTTGGCTTGGCCTTTGAGGTATTTAAAGGACTCATAGTCGGAATGTGTGATAAATTCCTTGGGCCAAAGGTAGTGTTGCCAAACTTGAAGGACACAAACTGAGGCAAAACACTCTTTGTCATAAATCAGATAGTTAAGGCGAGCACCATCAAGTTTTTCGCTATGGTAGGCTATAGGACGTCCGTTTTGCATAAGGACTCCTCCAATGCCAATACCACTAGCATCACACTCTATCTCAAAAGTTTTTGTGAAATCCGGTAAAGCAAGAAGAGGTGCTTCGGTGAGCCTCTTTTTAAGTTCATCAAAAGCTTTTTGTTGTGCTTTGCCCCACACGAAGGTGACATTCTTTTTGGTCAATTCATTAAGGTGACAAGCAATGGTTGAAAAGTCTTTCACAAAGCGACGATAGAAACCGGCCAACCCATGAAAACTTTGGAGTTCACTCACATTTGTTGGTATGGGCCAATCTGTTATGTCCTTTACCTTGGAAACATCAACTTCAATTCCCTTCCAAGAAACAACAAATCCAAGAAAAATCAACTTGTCTTTAGCAAAAGTGCACTTGGGAAGATTAGCATAAAGCTTTTCATGTCGAAGGATTTGCAAAACTTCCTTGACATGTGTTATATGGTCCTCAAGTGATTTGCTATAAACAAGAATATCATCGAAATAGACAACAACACTTTTTTTCAATGAGAGAACGCAAGATGTGATTCATAAGGCGCATGAAGGTGGATGGGGCATTTGATAAACCAAAGGGCATAACCAACCATTCATAGAGACCAAGTTTGGTCTTGAAGGCGGTTTTCCACTCATCACCTTCAGCCATGCGTATTTGATGGTAACCACTACGAAGATCAATTTTCGAAAAAATAGTGGCTCCACACAACTCATCAAGCATGTCATCGAGACGTGGTATGGGATGTCGATAACGCATGGTGATAGCGTTGATTGGACGGCAGTCCATGCATAACCGTAACGTATCATCCGTCTTTGGAACAAGAATCACGGGTACGGCACTTGGACTAGTGCTAACTTGGATCAAACCTTTGGAGACGAGTTGGTTGATTTGACGTTCGATATCCTTCGTCTCCTCCGGGTTCGTGCGGTAAGCGGCGCGGTTTGGAAGTGGTGCACTGGGGATGAGGTCGATGCGATGTTCAATGCCGCGAAGAGGAGGTAGTCCATGTGGAAGCTCTTCGGGGAACACGTCCTTGAATTCCTGTAAAACATTCATCAAAGATGGAGGAACATTGGTCAATTCATTAGTTCCTTGCGCTAGTCCCTTGCACAGGAGGACATAGTGCAAGATGGATGGGTTGTTCCGAACATCTCTCATCTCACTTTTGGTGGCAAGGAGAACACTCTTAGTTTTTCCACTCGAGTATGGCTTGTGGCTCTCACGCACTATGAGGTGGTTCTCTCTCTCACCGCTCTTCTCACAAGTAGGTGTTGTTCTTTGCGCCTCACTAAAGCCTTCGCATTGTCCGCAATTATTTGGCTAGGAGTCATCGGTTGCAAAACACATGTTTTGTTGAGCCATTTGAAGGTATATACATTGGTGCGACCATCATGTTGAGCAGCCTTGTCAAATTGCTATGGTCGACCAAGAAGCATATGGCAAACTGTCATAGGAACCACATCACACTCCGCCGTATCTTTGTAAGGACCAATGGCGAAGGAGATCGATACGGTATGCTTGATCTTCACGGACCCTTGGTCACTTAGCCATTGCACGTGGTAGGGGTGCTTGTGCGGAAGGAGGGTGAGGTTGAGCTTCTCACACAACTCGGTGCTAGCAAGGTTGTGGCAACTCCCTCCGTCAATGATCACCTTGATAGATTTGCCATTGATGTCGGCTCGTGTTTGGAAGATATTGGAGCGTTGGCCTTCATGCTCTTGTGCTTGAGTGGTCAAGATCCTTGTGACGACAAGCGATGGACTTGTGTCATGTGCACACATGAGGAGTTCTTGATCATCTTCCACTCGTTGCCTTGCCATTGCTTCCTTGACACGTGCATCGAACTCATCTTCACTCGAGTACTCTTCATCACCATTGTCATGGATGAACAAGACTTTCTTGTTTCCACATTCGGCCGACTTGTGTCCTTTGCCTCCACACTTGTGGCATTCCCAGTTGAAAGGTGTATCACCTTTTGCTGGTTTGCCACTTGGGGGCAGTTTTCCTTGAGGAAGTGTGGGCTTGAAGGAAGGCTTGGAGGTACTTGAGGAGCTTCCATTGTAAGTTGTCGGTGTAGCGGTTGAAGCTTCCTTGTAGGTGAAATATGTCTTGGGCTTGTTGTACTTGATGTCCTCTTGCACTCGACGTTCAACCTTTGTTGCGATGTGCACAAGCTCAACCATGGTGTTGTATGTTTGGAACTCGACGATGCGCTTGATGGGGTGGTTCAATCCAATAAGGAAACGTGCCATAGTTTGCTCCATACGCTCATCAATGTTGGTGCGAATCAAGTTGAGTTCAATTTCCTTGAAGTACTCTTCCACGATCTTTGTCCCTTGACGAAGCGCTTGAAGGTTGTTGAAGAGGTCACGCGTGTAGTGCGCGGGGACAAACCAGGATCTCATGTGAGCCTTCATGTCATGCCAAGTTGTGATTGGCGGTCCTTGTCTTGCATCACGAGCAACTTGAACTTGTTCCCACCAAAGGTTGGCATAATCATCAAACTCAAGCGAAGCCATGGCGACCATCTTCTCATTGCTATAGTTGTACATGCGGAAGATCTTGTTGACTTTGAGTGCCCACGAGAGGTATTCTGTGGGGTCATTGGATCCGGTGAACTTAGGCATTGTGAACTTGAGCTTGCCAAATGTTTCTTCATCGTTGCGGTCATTGCGACGAGCTTGGTGACCTTGTTGATGATCTTGTAGTTGTGGAGGTGGAACTTGGTTCTCGTGACCTTGTGGCGGAGCTTGCTCTTGATATTGATGTGGAGGAGATTGCTCTTGCTCTTGGCACGGTTGTTGACGTGGTTGAGGCGCTTGGGCCTCATGGTGAGGGTGTGGAGCCTCTTGACGTGGTTGACGACGAAGGGGAGGCTCGTTCCTCGGTTGGTGACGCTGGTTAGGCACATGGGCCTGCCGGCGAAGATCATGGTCGTGAGCCTCTTGACGTGGTGGGCGTCGCTCAACTTGTATCACTTGATGCTCCAAGTTTTGTTGATGTGGGGGAGGCGCCTCGTGATGACCATGGTGTCGTTCTTGACGTTCATGATGTTGATGACGAGGAGGAGGATCTTGGAGAGCTTCAAGTCGATGACGAGCTTGATTCTCCAAATTGGAGTCATCACTTGTTGTGTCAAGTATGTGTCGCGGTCGATGGTGGTGGACTTGCGGTTGCACTTGTGGTTCTTCTCATGGTTTCTCTTGTTGGATCACTAGTGCCCGTGCGTGATGACGGTGTGCTTCTTGCCTTGCTTGTGGCCTTGAAGTGAAATCACCATCATAGCTTGACGTTGCGACATGCCGTGGGGAAGGTACATAGTTCGAAGAACTCCCATCTTCAACCACGGGGGCATCATTGCATCTTGTAGCACTTGGATGTAGATCTTGTGGAAGAGGTGCATGACGATGCGAAGAACTTGAAGAGCTTGATGCACGTGAACGTGGTCTTGCCATGCCGTCGATGAGACGTCGAAGATTGTCATTTGTTTCGGCGACGGAGCGTTGGAGCGCTTCATTTTGGTGGCCGAAGTTGTGATGCATTGCATGCATTTTTCGTTCGAGGTCGTCGAAGCGGTTGTCGATGTTCTTGAATTCGGCTTGCGTCTCGCCAAATTGTTCATCTTGTCGCGTCTCAAGGGCTTGGCAACGTTCATGGAACCCTTGTCGAACGAAGTGACTTGCACATGTCATGAACGGTCCTTGATCTTCTTCGTGGGGAGGTGGTTGGCTCGCCTCACCGTGCCTATCCATCATGCAAAACGCACAAGTATTGTATATGGAAGTGGAATATGGTGGTGTTAGCCTTGTACCTCACCTTGGGGATTGCACCAAACTAGAAACCACACGTGAGAGCTATAAGCGTGCAAAGTGAAAATGCAAAGAAAACTCATACTAAAGAAAGAACTAACTCTCAAAAGCTTGTTTGTGGTAGGTTAGGATTGTGGAAAGCCAAAGAACCAACCAAAAGAAAAGGGATAGTCAAAAGTGGGTAAAATCCAACAAATCTCAAGTCAAAGGCGAAGGTCAATAACTCAAAAGGGTGACGGGAACCTATGACTATGTACACACACGTGGAGAAAGTTGGGATTGACACGACTATGAAAATGAGCAAACAAAATGCCCTAACGAAGACTAAGCTCGTTGTCGTGCCAATGCAAGGAGAGATCGTGGCTCGTTTGCAAAGAAGAAAAGTGAGCAACGGATTTGTGCACTTGCCTTGGGCGCTCTTCTTTCTCTCTTGCTTACAAGCTTTAAGACTGTTTTGCAATGGGAGACTATTTTTCTTTTGCCTTTTCTTTCTTTTGTATTTTTTTTGCTCTCCCTTGATGCTACCTAGACACACTTAATATTGCTCTTGCACTCTCACTATCCAAGGACAAATGCACAATGCTCAAGCAAACACAAGATGAGACACTCTCATGGGATAGGTACACACAAAGGAAGATAGGGGTTAACAAGGTGACGCAAGTTATACCTTCGTTGGTGATGATGAATTTGGCGTCGGTGGTGCGGGATGATGTTCGTGGGCCGTGGTGTCGATGAGAGCGGGGTTTGTTGATGCGGAAGCTTGCTGTTAGTTGGCGACATGCTCACAGGCACAAACAAACAAGAGGAAATTAGCAAATGCAAGATTAGAGGCAAAACTGTCAAAATCAGGCGTCAGGCGAGAAACTCCAGGGTTTCAGGCCGGAAACTCCGGTTCAGGCCGGAGACTCCGGTATGGGTAGGCCGGAGACTCCGTTGTGTAGGCCGGAGACTCCGGTCTAGAGTCAGATCGCGAACTGCTCGTGTTCTTGAGCGGAAATCCACGCCTTGGGTCGTCAAATCCGCGAAAAATTGGCCAAATTGGGCTAGGAAAACGCAGGTTAAAGATGGACCAACACCTAAGACAAGGTTTGGTCGGATCAAAACCACAAATAACACTCAAAATCAAGAAATTGATCCAAAGGAAAATTTGGGGCTCTTTTTTGGGGATTTTCGAATTTTGGGTGGATAGAAGAAAAATTTGTGGGGGAAATCGTGAGCAACGAAGCTCTTGATACTACCAATATGTTGAGGGCAAACCTCTAGGGTGGCCCGATCTTTCACGATTCCCTTTCAAATCATGGGTGGAGTGCGGGGAACGGAGGGAAGGATGAACACGACGAACACACGCATGAAGAACGCAATGAACACACACACGGAAAAGCACGATAAACACCAATAGCTCACGCCGGCGGTGAGCGGTCTGGCGCAATCCCTAGGATCGGCGTCGGGCAGAAGACTCTCTCTCGAACCGGCACGGCGAGATGGGAGAGTCGGTGAGATCTTGACGTCTAGGCAAAGGACACTGATGCCTAGGCCTTGTATAACACGGAGGCACGATGCAAACTCCAACGAGGTTTGGGGATATTGGTGCTCCTTAGTCAAGGAGCATGAGGCAAAAATTAGATAGATCCACAAAGGGGTTTCCACTAATTCCAATATCATGCCTAGGGTTTACAATGGAGGCGGGGGTCTATATGTAGGCAAGCCACTTAAACAGGGGTACTTTAAAAATAAAAGACAAGTTCTGGACGGACTAATGGGGTCCATGGGCCGAAGGCCCGAAGGCCTTTTCATGCCTGGCGATGGTCGGACCAGAGACTCTGGTGTGGTGGACCGGAGACTCCGGTCTAGGCCGGAGATTCTGCTGTAGCCTCCGGACCAGCCTCTGGAGGGGCCTTCAGATTGTCCCAGGGCCCGGTGCAAGGGGTCAGACCGGAGAGAGGGCTGGAGTCTCCGGTGTCTTCAGGTCGGAGACTTTGGCAGGCCGGAGACTCCGGTGTGCATAGACCGGGGACTCCGGTCTGAGAAGTTCCAGCGGCTTTTGCTTCACATTCTGCTCCTTGTTCTCCATCCTTGGATGCTTGGTGATGTGTCGAAGCTTTGTACCTGATGATGCATAGGGTAGTTGCATGAAGTAGCACACCATCCAAGGAGGTATCAAATTGGCACGAGGAGAGGAGCGAGTTCACCTTAGCTTGAAGGAGTTTGGCTCGAGTACGAGTCATGGGTCCACTTGGGGGACTTGTTGGTGTAGATGTAGTAGCGTCCGTAGGACGGGCTGCATCAAAGAGGCTCCACACCCTCGCCACCATGAGGCCCAAGCGCCTCAACCACGTCAACAACCGCGCCAAGAGCAAGAGCAAGCTCCGCAACAAGGACGCGAGAACCAAGTTCCACCTCCCCAACTACAAGATCATCAACAAGGTCACCAAGCTCATCGCAATGACCGCGACGATGAAGAAACTTTTGGCAAGCTCAAGTTCACAATGCCCAAGTTCACCGGATCCAATGACCCCGAAGAATACCTCTCGTGGGCACTCAAAGTCGACAAGATCTTCCGCATGCACAACTATAGCAACGAGAAGATGGTCTCCATGGCTTCGCTTGAGTTTGATGATTACGCCAACCTTTGGTGGGAACAAGTTCAAGTTGCTCGTGATGCAAGACAAGAATCGCCAATCACAACTTGGCATGACATGAAGGCTCACATGAGATCCCGATACGTCCCCGCGCACTACACGTGTGACCTCTTCAACAACCTTCAAGTGCTTCGTCAAGGGACAAAGACCATGGAAGAGTACTTCAAGGAAATGGAACTCAACTTGATTCGCGCCAACATTGACGAGCGCACGGAGCAAACTATGGCACGCTTCCTTATTGGATTGAACCACCCAATCAAGCACATCGTTGAGTTCCAAACATACAACGACATGGTTGAGCTTGTGCACATCGCAACAAATGCTGAACGTCAAGTGCAAGAGGATATCAAGTACAACAAGCCCAAGACGTACTTCACCTACAAGGAAGCTTCAACCGCTACACCAACAACTTACAATGGAAGCTCCTCAAGTACCTCCAAGCCTTTCTTCAAGCCCACACTTCCTCAAGGAAAACTGGCCCCAAGTGGCAAACAAGCAAAGAGTGATACACCTTTCAATGGTGAATGCTACAAGTGTGGAGGTAAAGGACACAAGTCGGCCGAATGTGGAAACAAGAAAGTCTTGTTCATCCATGACAATGGTGATGAAGAGTACTTGAGTGAAGATGAGTTTGATGCCCGTCTCAAGGAAGCAATGGCAAGGCAACGAGTGGAAGGGGACCAAGAACTCCTCATGTGTGAACGTGACGCAAGTCCATCGCTTGTTGTTACAAGGATCTTGACCACTCAAGCACAAGAGCATGAAGACCAATGCTCCAATATCTTCCAAACATGAGCCGGCATCAATGGAAAATCTATCAAGGTGATCATTGACGAAGGGAGTTGTCACAACCTTGCTAGCACTGAGTTGTGCGAGAAGCTCAACCTCACCCTCCATCCGCACAAGCACCCCTACCACGTGCAATGGATAAGTGACCAAGGGTCCGTAAAGATCAAGCATACCGTATCGGTCTCCTTCGCCATTGGTCCTTACAAAGATATGGTGGAGTGTGATGTGGTTCCTATGACAGTTTGCCACATGCTTCTGGGTCGACCGTGGCAATTTGACAAGGCTTCTCTACATGATGCAAAGGCTTTAGCGAGGGCGCAAAGCACAACACATACTTGTGAGAAGAGCGGTGAGAGAGAGAACCACCTCATAGTGAGTGAGAGCCACAAGCCAAACTCGAGTGGAAAAACTAAGAGTGTTCTCCTTGCCACCAAAAGTGAGATGAGAGATGTTCGGAACAACCCATCCATCTTGCACTATGTCCTCCTTTGCAAGGGATTAACGCAAGGAACTAATGAATTAACCAATGTTCCTCCATCTTTGATGAGTGTTTTGCAGGAATTCAAGGATGTGTTCCCCGAAGAGCTCCCACATGTACTACCTCCTCTTCGCGGCATCGAACATCGCATTGACCTCATCCCCGGCGCACATCTTCCAAACCGAGCCACCTACCGCACGAACCTAGGGGAGACGAAGGAGATCGAACGTCAAATCAACCAACTCGTCTCCAAAGGTTTGATCCAAGTTAGCACTAGTCCAAGTGCCGTACCCGTGATTCTTGTTCCAAAGACGGATGATACGTTACGGTTATGCATGGACTGCCGTCCAATCAATGCTATCACCGTGCGTTATCGACGTCCCATACCACGTCTCGATGACATGCTTGATGAGTTGTGTGGAGCCACTATTTTTTCGAAAATTGAACTTCGTAGTGGTTACCATCAAATACGTATGGCTGAAGGTGATGAGTGGAAAACTGCCTTCAAGACCAAACTTGGTCTCTATGGATGGTTGGTTATGCCCTTTGGTTTATCGAATGCCCCATCCACCTTCATGCGCCTTATGAATCACATCTTGCGTTCTCTCATTGGAAAAAGTGTTGTTGTCTATTTCGATGATATTGTTGTTTATAGCAAATCACTTGAGGACCATATAACACATGTCAAGGAAGTTTTGCAAATCCTTCGACATGAAAAGCTTTATGCTAATCTTCGCAAGTGCACTCCGAACGGAATTGAAGTTGATTTTTCTTGGATTTGTCGTTTCTTCGAAGGGAATTGAAGTTGATGTTTCCAAGGTAAAGGAGATACGAGATTGGCCCATCCCAACAAATGTGAGTGAACTCCGAAGTTTTCATGGGTTGGCCGGTTTCTATCGTCGCTTTGTGAAAGACTTTTCAACCACTGCTTGTCCCCTTAATGAATTGACCAAAAATGATGTCACCTTCATGTGGGGCAAAGCACAACAAAAGCTTTTGGTGAACTTAAAAAGAGGCTCACCGAAGCACCTCTCCTTGCGTTACCGGATATCACAAAAACTTTTGAGATAGAGTGTGATGCTAGTGGTATTGGCATTGGAGGATTCCTTATGCAAAACGGATGTCCTATAGCCTACCATAGCGAGAAACTCGATGATGCTCGCCTTAATTATCCAATTTATGACAAAGAGGTTTTTGCCTTAGTTCGTGTCCTTCAAGTTGGCAACAGTACCTATGGCCCAAGGAATTTATCATACATTCCAACCACGAGTCGTTGAAATATCTCAAAGGCCAAGCTAACTTGAGCAAGAGACACGCTAAGTGACCCATAAGGCCTCCACCATGAGATTCTTGGAGAAGCAAAAGTTGAAGCGACGACTTCGGAATGCATAGCTTGTTTTGTTTAAAAAGAAAGCCCTTATGCAAATAGAAATCATCAACTCCCTTGTCATTGGAGCACTTTGCGAAAATTGGTTCAAAGAATGGATCGGAAGCATAAAAAGATTTTATTTCCTCAAGACCCAACACGTTGATTTCAAGTCTCGTAAGAAGGCTTGTATGTTTGCGAGACAATGCGTCCGCACCTACATTATCTTTGCCCTTCTTATACTTGACAATGGAAAAAACTCCATGAACTCAACCCACTTAGCGTGTCTGTTACTCAAGTTGGCTTGGCCTTTGAGGTATTTCAAGGACTCATAGTCACAATGTGTGATAAATTCCTGGGCCAAAGGTAGTGTTGCCAAACTTGAAGAACACGAACTAAGGCAAAACGCTCTTTGTCATAAATTAGATAGTTAAGGCGAGCACCATCAAGTTTTTCGCTATGGTAGGCTATAGGACGTCCGTTTTGCATAAGGACTCCTCCAATGCCAATACCACTAGCATCACACTCTATCTCAAAAGTTTTTGTGAAATCCGGTAAAGCAAGAAGAGGTGCTTCGGTGAGCCTCTTTTTAAGTTCATCAAAAGCTTTTTGTTGTGCTTTGCCCCACACGAAGGTGACATTCTTTTTGGTCAATTCATTAAGGGGACAAGCAATGGTTGAAAAGTCTTTCACAAAGCGACGATAGAAACCGGCCAACCCATGAAAACTTTGGAGTTCACTCACATTTGTTGGTATGGGCCAATCTGTTATGTCCTTTACCTTGGAAACATCAACTTCAATTCCCTTCCAAGAAACAACAAATCCAAGAAAAATCAACTTGTCTTTAGCAAAAGTGCACTTGGGAAGATTAGCATAAAGCTTTTCATGTCGAAGGATTTGCAAAACTTCCTTGACATGTGTTATATGGTCCTCAAGTGATTTGCTATAAACAAGAATATCATCGAAATAGACAACAACACTTTTTTTCAATGAGAGAACGCAAGATGTGATTCATAAGGCGCATGAAGGTGGATGGGGCATTTGATAAACCAAAGGGCATAACCAACCATTCATAGAGACCAAGTTTGGTCTTGAAGGCGGTTTTCCACTCATCACCTTCAGCCATGCGTATTTGATGGTAACCACTACGAAGATCAATTTTCGAAAAAATAGTGGCTCCACACAACTCATCAAGCATGTCATCGAGACGTGGTATGGGATGTCGATAACGCATGGTGATAGCGTTGATTGGACGGCAGTCCATGCATAACCGTAACGTATCATCCGTCTTTGGAACAAGAATCACGGGTACGGCACTTGGACTAGTGCTAACTTGGATCAAACCTTTGGAGACGAGTTGGTTGATTTGACGTTCGATATCCTTCGTCTCCTCCGGGTTCGTGCGGTAAGCGGCGCGGTTTGGAAGTGGTGCACTGGGGATGAGGTCGATGCGATGTTCAATGCCGCGAAGAGGAGGTAGTCCATGTGGAAGCTCTTCGGGAAACACATCCTTGAATTCTTGCAAAACACTCATCAAAGATGGAGGAACATTGGTTAATTCGTTAGTTCCTTGCGCTAGTCCCTTGCAAAGGAGGACATAGTGCAAGATGGATGGGTTGTTCCGAATATCTCTCATCTCACTTTTGGTGGCTAGGAGAATACTCTTAGTTTTTCCACTCGAATTTGGCTTGTGGCTCTCACTCACTATGAGGTGGTTCTCTCTCTCACCGCTCTTCTCACAAGTAGGTGTTGTGCTTTGCGCCCTCGCTAAAGCCTTTGCATTGTCCGCAATTATTTGGCTAGGAGCCATCGGTTGCAAAACACATGTTTTGTTGAGCCATTTGAAGGTGTATATATTGGTGCGGCCATCATGTTGAGCAGCCTTGTCAAATTGCCATGGTCGACCAAGAAGCATGTGGCAAATTGTCATAGGAACCACATCACACTCCACCGTATCTTTGTAAGGACCAATGGCGAAGGAGACCGATACGGTATGCTTGATCTTCACGGACCCTTGGTCACTTAAACATTGCACGTGGTAGGGGTGCTTGTGTGGATGGAGGGTGAGGTTGAGTTTCTCACACAACTCTGTGCTAGCAAGGTTGTGACAACTCCCTCCGTCAATGATAACCTTGATAGATTTGCCATTGATGTCAGCTCGTGTTTGGAAGATATTGGAGTGTTGGTCTTCATGCTCTTGTGCTTGAGTGGTCAAGATCCTTGTGACGACAAGCGATGGACTTGCGTCATGCTCGCACATGAGGAGTTCTTGATCATCTTCCACTCGTTTCCTTGCCATTGCTTCCTTGACACAGGCATCAAACTCATCTTCACTCAAGTACTCTTCATCACCATTGTCATGGATGAATAAGACTTTCTTGTTTCCACATTCGGCCGACTTGTGTCCTTTACCTCCACACTTGTAGCATTCACCGTTGAAAGGTGTATCACTCTTTGCTTGCTTGCCACTTGGGGGCATTTTTCCTTGAGGAAGTGTGGGCTTGAAGGAAGGCTTGGAGGTACTTGATGAGCTACCATTGAAATTTGTTGGTGTAGGGGTTGAAGCTTGCTTGTAGGTGAAGTACGTCTTGGGCTTGTTGTACTTGATATCCTCTTGCACTTGACGTTCAGCCTTTGTTACAATGTGCACAAGCTCAACCCTGGTGTTGTATGTTTGGAACTCATCGATGCGCTTGATTGGGTGATTCAAGCCAATAAGGAAACGTGCCATTGTTTGCTCCATGCGCTCATCAATGTTGGCGCGAATCAAGTTGAGTTCCATTTCCTTGAAGTACTCTTCCACGGTCTTTGTCCCTTGACGAAGAGCTTGAAGGTTGTTGAAGAGGTCACGCGCGTAGTGCGCGGGGACGAACCGGGATCTCATGTGAGCCTTCATGTCATGCCAAGTTGTGATTGGCAGCTCTTGTCTTGCATCACGAGCAACTTGAACTTGTTCCCACCAAAGGTTGGCGTAATCATCAAACTCTAGCGAAGCCATGGCGACCATCTTCTCGTTGCTATAGTTGTGCATGCGGAAGATCTTGTCGACTTTGAGAGCCCACGAGAGGTATTCTTCGGGGTCATTGGATCCGGTGAACTTGGGCATTGTGAACTTGATCTTGCCAAAAGTTTCTTCATCGTTGCGGTCATTGCGACGAGCTTGGTGACATTGTTGATGATCTTGTAGTTGGGGAGGAGCTTGCTCTTGCTCTTGGCACGGTTGTTGACGTGGTTGAGGTACTTGGGCCTCATGGTGGCGAAGGTGTGTAGCCTCTTGACGCGGTTGATGACGAAAAGGAGGCTCGTTCCTTGGTTGGTGATGTTGGTTAGGCACATGGGCCTCACGGTGAAGAACATGGTCATGAGCCTCTTGACGTGGTGGGCGTCGCTCAACTTGTATCACTTGACGCTCCAAGTTTTGTTGATGTGGAGGAGGCGCCTTGTGATGACCATGGTGTCGTTGTTGACGTTCATGACGTTGATGACGAGGAGGAGGATCTTGAAGAGCTTGACGTCGATGACGAGCTTGATTCTCCAAATTGGAGTCATCACTTGTTGTGTCAAGAATGTGTCGCGGTCGATGGTGGTGGACTTGCGGTTGCGCTTGCGGTTCCTCTTGTGGTTGCTCTTGTTGAATCACTAGTGCCCTTGCGTGATGACAGTGTGCTTCTTGCCTTGCTTGTGGCCTTGAAGAGAGGTCACCATCATAGCTTGACGTTGCGGCGTGTTGTGGGGAAGGTACAAAGTTCGAAGAGATTCCATCTTCAACCACGGGGGCATCATTGCGTCATAGAGCACTTTGATGGAGATCTTGTGGAAGAGGTGCATGACGATGCGAAGAACTGACCGAGGTTGATGCGCGTGAACATGGTCTTGCCATGCCATCGATGAGGCGTCGAAGATTGTCATTTGTTTCGGCGACGGAGCGTTGAAGCGCTTCATTTTGGTGGCCGAAGTTGTGATGCATTGCATGCATTTGTCGTTCGAGGCCGTTGAAGCGGTTGTCGATGTTCTTGAACTCGGCTTGCGTCTCGCCAAATTGTTCATCTTGTCTCTTCTCAAGTGCTTCGCAACGTTCACGGAACTCTTGTCGAACGATGAAGTGACTTGCCCGCGTCATGTACGGACCTTGATCTTCTTCTTGGGGAGGTGGTTGGCTCGTCTCACCGTGCCTATCCATCATGCAAAAGACACAAGTATTGTATATGGAAGTGGAATATGGTGGTGTTAGCCTTGTACCTCACCTTGGGGATTGTACCAAACTAGAAACCACAAGTGATAGCTATTAGTGTGCAAAGTGGAAATGCCAAGAAAACTCACACTAACTCTCAAAAGCTTTTTGGTGGTAGGTTAGGGTTGTGGAAAGCCAAAGAACCAACCAAAAGAAAAGGGATAGTCAAAAGTGGTAAAAATCCAACAAAACTTAAGTCAAAGGCGAAGGTCAACAACTCACAAAACACAAATGTTGTTAAAGCTATTGGCTTTGATACCAATATGTTGAGGGCAAACCTCTAGGGTGGCCCGATCTTTCATGATTCCTTTTCAAATCGAGGGTGGAGTGCGGGGAAAGGAGGGAGGGATGAACACGACGAACACACGCACGAAGAACGCGATGAACACACACACGCAAAACCACGATAAACACCAATAGCTCACGCCGGCGGTGACCGGTCCGGCGCAGTCCCTAGGATCAGCGTCGGGCGGAGGACTCTCTCTCGAACCGGCACGGCGAGATGGGAGACTCGGTGAGATCTTGACGTCTAGGCAAAGGGACACCGATGCCTAGGCCTTGTACAATGCGAAGGCACAAAGCAAACTCCAACGAGGTTTGGGGATATTGGTGCTCCTTAGTCAAGGAGCATGAGGCAAGAACTAGATAGATCCACAAGGGGGTTTCTTCTAATTCCAATATCAAGCCTGATATGGGGTGGCCCGATCTTCTCAGCAAGCTCTTGTCGATGGTGATGGTGGATGATAGATAACTAGTGCGTAGCTATGATCTCTCCCGCTCGATCCCTGATGCCAATGCAACAGCTCTCGAACCTTGTAGGATATTCACAACACCACACTCTTGCGCACGCAGCCGTGACCACGAACGGTAGTTTGCAATCTACTAATTCCCAATGGAACAACAGATCACACTCAATTATAGTTGGCAGATTCGAACACAGGGTAATTCCAGAGGTTCTATGAAAGAAACAACTCCAAAATATTTTAACGTGGTCTTCAACCTAACTTGTGGCGGCTACGGAGGTTTATATGAGGGCTGGGGCGTCCTCCCCTCTAAACGGGCCTAAAAATAGCCATAACTTGGCCCAAACTAACTCGGTTCGACTCAAACTGATACATACCGACCCATATATGGGTTCGGCCTTATTGGCACGCAGTCCAAACGTCGTGGAACACCTCAAACATGTAATTCTTGGTGCGCCATCTCTCTCTCTTGCTCATACATGATTTCCTCATTGCGTCCTAGTGCGCCTGCCTCCCGCTCCTCCCTCGCGCACTTGTTGATATTGGAAATCAGCGCTTGTCCTTCTTGCTGCAACTCTCCTCCTCCTCGCACAACGCTTGTGTTATCAATAAACCTGATCATACAAAGATGCATAGACTTAGGTAGTATAAAGTTCTCATTAAGTAAAACATCAGGTTCAATTAAGAATGAATTCACCTGATAGTCATTATTGATTTGACACAGTATTTCCTTCCAGTTCAGGCAGTCAGAATCATCATAATCCCTGTAGATATCCTCATCATCCTCCCTTTCTTCATGAAAAGCCGTCCTCGGCTTTAGGTAAGCTGAAAGTGGGAGAAACAAAAAGAACAACGTGTACGCAAAGTATATGTATATATAACATGTTGTATTATTGTTGTTCACATGAAAAGTATGTCCAGTATACATCAAGCAACTTAAATTGCAGGTATAAGTGAAGTACAAAGAATCATGATCATGGTAAACAACAACTAAATAGATAGTCATGTTCTTCAATATTAAATTCAGTTTTCTCAAAGAAGATCTATGATCAAATTTGTGAACAAGATCAAACCAATTCAATATGTCTAAAAACCAAATTGAATCATGCCATGCTTCAACTGCGCTACTCTGATTATTATGAACATGATCATGTTGTCCAGTATGTAAAATGCAACTCAATTTGGAAATATAAGTGAAGTATAAAGCATTAGCACAACTAGACAACGAATTTTGGGATAAACACAATGAATATGAAAACTGGGGTTCTATTCTAGCAAGATTACAACGATCCAACATAGGTAAAATTACTTGTGTTGGCTGCATTATATCAACTAGACCTGACTTTAGTTTCATATTATCACAAATTTTAGCATATATCTCACAACACAAAATCGTCGACACACAACATGTATGGCTGAAAACAGCATGTTTCAGTTCAGCGATTCGATCACAAGTAATGCATATGTGATCCACAAGAAAAATTTCATGCATGCTATATTCACCAATCAGATTGAAAGTGAAACAAGGAGAATATGTGCTAGAATTCAGAAATGAAATTTCAGAAATCTTATCCATAGCACAACTCATACTCATAGGTTCATTTAGCATGATGGAATACACAATATCAGCAGGTGGTATTCGAGCAAGTATTTCCTTATGTGTTATCAGTACCACATGATCAAAATTTGAATTTGGTAAACTATCACATGGTGCTGAAACAGTAGTGCAAGGCAAATCACAAGGAGGCTTCAGTAAAGGAATAGACTCACAATATGTCGCACATGTTGGTTGAAGCTCCAAAACAGTACCAATGTCATCAACAATCTCCTCAGTTGTAGTAGGTACTAAAACATCCGCCGCAAGTGACAATGCACAGTCCGACGATGTAGGTTGTAAAATAGATTGGTCCCTTTCTTCAAAAGCAACCTGCATAGCACAAGAAACAATACCAGGAGTAGAGATGATTACATTAGTAGAAATATCCTCACATGTATTAGCATCTACTGCACTGATGTTTTCTTTTTCTCTCATACTCTTAGAATGGATGCTCTCAACCTCACGTTTAGTGGAATCACACAGCTCACTTTTCATAACACTCTCACTCAGCTTGCCTATGTGGCTCTCATTCTCACATGGGTTGTAATGCACACCGTGTTCAAGATGACAAATAATAGAATTGTCACCATTCATCATGACCTTGTACTTAGCAGACAAACTGAACTCTTTTGTCCTCTCCTTGCAAAGAAGATGATACTCATGAAATTTGTCGGCTGAAATCCTGAGCATAACACGCCTCTTCATGTTCCATTTGAAAGAAATCCTTCCAACAACAGGACATATTTGAGCGTCAAACCTTTTGCTCCAAGGTTCTCCCAATAGTATGTGACAAGAATCAAGTGGTATAGGAGATACATCACAGCGCACAATCTCAGTATGCTCTTTAAAAGTCATAGGAACATCAGCGGTGTGTGAAATCAGCAATGTGCCATATGATGAATGCAAGAGATATGGCACCGCACGGGCACATGTGGGTAGCTGCAACTTTTGTACAACGTCAACGCTGATCAAATTAATAGTAGAGTTACTATCAATGGTAATGGAAGCACATCGCTCACCAATCATCACACTATGTTGGAAAAGACCATCACCGTCAAAAATACCGCGTTCTTCCTTCCAAAAAGTTCCACTACAATGCCAATTGTCGATGAATTTGTAACTATACGTCTCCACATTATTTGTAACATCACCTGCCTCCATTTTCTGCATCACATCAATACTACTAGAAGACATGATTAGTACATTAGTGCACAAATCAAAATCAGTATGGTGGAAACTCTCACAACTCACTCACAACTGATAAGAAAGAAGATCTTACCGTTCCAAAGTGAATAGAGATGCTCTACCAAACGTAATCAAAGACTGATGCACTGAAGTGATGAAGTGAATACCAAAGGCATAGAGAACGATCGCAGGGTACACAGGAGGTTTATGGTGGAGCTGTAGGTATGGTATCCTAACTACACCGCAAACAAGTCCTAGTGCTGATCGTATGACAAAGACCCACGGAAACACACACGGTGGAGATAAATGGGGCAATTGCAACTATGAAAATGAGCTCAAAAAAGTAAGGTATGTTGGAGGAATGCTCGTGTTGCAATGCACAAGGAGAGACGCTAGCAATGTCTCAATGAAACGGGCACAAGATTACTAACTGAGCAGCCCACAGAGCACTAAGCACGCTAGTCTCGTAGGATAGTTATAGACACAAAGAAAGGCTTACTAAGGCTCACAAGGATAGGTACGCTATGTGGACTCAGTAAAAAAAATAAACAAAAAAAGAAAAAAATTTGACCTGAGAATTGGTCTCTGCCACGGCAGAAAAACGGCCTAAAATCCTGCCGCGGCAGGATGGCGGCAGAATTTTTTTTCTTGTACTAGCACAGACTGGTCTGTGGTAAGGCGACGGCTCAAAAAAAAATTCGGAATTTTTTTTTGTTTGTCACGCTGGAGCACAGACTTGTCTGCGGTCAGCGTAAGGCGGCGAGCCGATTTTTTTTTAATTCCGACTCGCCAAGTAGTACACAACTAGGACTCTTTACTTGGATCGGATCTAACTTGATGGTAGCGGAAAAAGATGGTGGAAAACAACTAGAACAACTAGAAAACAAATCTACGAAGAACAAATCTAGATCTAATCTAATAGAGGAACTCGACCAGTAACTATTACTCGAATACGATGTAATCTAGGCTATGGCAACTCTTTTTGTGGGGCTTTTTCTTTATAGGATGAAAACCACTCTCTAATCTATGGATGGATTGTGGATTGCTTACCGAGGCAACGAGGAAATCTGATACCAAGATGATATTGCTCACCGAGTAAACCCAGCGCTCTGATACCAAGATGATATGGGGTGGCCCGATTTTCTCAGCAAGCTCTTGTCGATGGTGATGGTGGACGATAGATAACTAGTGCGTAGCTATGATCTCTCCCGCTCGATCCCTGATGCCAATGCAACAGCTCTCGAACCTTGTAGGATATTCACAACACCACACTCTTGCGCACACAGCCGTGACCACGAACGGTAGTTTGCAATCTACTAATTCCCAATGGAACAACAGATCACACTCAATTATAGTTGGCAGATTCGAACACAGGGTAATTCCAGAGGTTCTATGAAAGAAACAACTCCAAAATATTTTAACGTGGTCTTCAACCTAACTTGTGACGGCTACGGAGGTTTATATGAGGGCTGGGGCGTCCTCCCTCTAAACGGGCCTAAAAACAGCCATAACTTGGCCCAAACTAACTCGGTTCGACTCAAACTGATACATACCGACCCATATATGGGTTCGGCCTTATTGGCACGCAGTACAAACGTTGTGGAACACCTCAAACATGTAATTCTTGGTGCGCCAACTCTCTCTCTCTTGCTCATACGTGATTTCCTCATTGCGTCCTAGTGCGCCTGCCTCCCGCTCCTCCCTCGCGCACTTGTTGATATTGGAAATCAGTGCTTGTCCTTCTTGCTGCAACTCTCCTCCTCCTCGCGCAACGCTTGTGTTATCAATAAACCTGATCATACAAAGATGCATAGACTTAGGTAGTACAAAGTCCTCACTAAGTAAAACATCAGGTTCAATTAAGAATGAATTCACCTGATAGTCATTATAGATTTGACTCAGTATTTCCTTCCAGTTCAGCAGTCAGAATCATCATAATCCCTGTAGATATCCTCATCAAAGCCTAGGGTTTACAATGGAGGTGGGGGTCTATATATAGGCCAGCCACAAGTACAGGGGTAATTCAGGCATTAAAGTAGAGTTCTGGGCGAAGTAGAGGGGTACATGGGCCGAAAGGCCCAGCTAGGCACGTAGGCCCATCACTCGGGCCGGACACTCTGGGGCGAGTGAGCCGGACAGTCCGGGGAGGCCGGACAGTCTGGGTCAGATCGACCGGACAGTACGGTATGGCCGGACACTCCGGGAAGTATCCGGGTAGTGTCCGATTCGACCTTCTAATTGTCCACGCCAGGTCCGGGCTCGGGCAGGCCGGACACTCCGGGGTGGCCGGACACTCCGGCTCTAGCAGCTTCAGGCCTGGTGCAGCTTCCGGGCTCGTGGGTCGACGCGGCGGGGGCTCGTACCTGATGATGCACAAAGTAGTGGTATGAAGTAGCACGCCATCCAAGGAGGTATCGAATTGGCACGAAGAGAGGAGCGAGTTCACCTTAGCTTGGAGGAGTTTGGCTCGGGCACGAGTCATGGGTCCACTTGGGGGACTTGTTGGTGTAGATGTAGAAGCGTCCGTAGGACGGGCTGCATCAGCTCCACCCCCCCTTGGGAAAGAGTCATCCTCGACTCTTCATGGATATCATATTGAACATCTCCATGGTAGGGTGCGAGATCCTTGACATTGAATGTATTGCTTGCAAGGTACTTGGAGGTCAGTATGTCGATGATGTAAGTGTTGTTGTTGATTCTTTTGAGGACCTTGAAGGGACCATCTCCTCTTGGCTTGAGCTTGGAGTCACGATCCTTGGGGAAACGGTCCTTGCTTAGGTGTATCCACACAAGGTCACCTTCTTCAAAAATCATCTCCTTCTTGTCCTTGTTTAACCTTGAAGCTTGGCGAAGGACTTGTTGTTCGATAGTTGCTCTTGTTTCTTCATGAAGCTTCTTCATAGCTTGTGCACGCTTCTCGACGTCCATGTTTGTGCGCTCATGGAGAGGTAGTGGTAGGATGTCGACCGCGGTGAGGGGCTTGAAACCATAGATGACCATGAATGGACTCATCTTGGTTGTTGAGTGCTTGGCTCGATTGTAGGCGAACTCGGCGTGTGGAATGCATTCCTCCCAATCCTTCAAGTTTTTCTTGATCAACACACGAAGGAGAGTTCCGAGGCTTCGGTTGACAACTTCGGTTTGGCCATCAGTTTGAGGATGTGATGCGGATGAAAAGAGGAGCTTTACGCCGAGCTTGGCCATGAGGGTCTTCCACAAGTAGCTCATGAATTTGACGTCGCGGTCGGAGACGACCGTCCTTGGCACACCGTGAAGACGGACGATTTCCCTGAAAAACAGATTTGCAACATGTGAAGCATCGTCGGTCTTATGGCACGGTATGAAGTGTGCCATCTTGGAAAAATGATCCACAACAACAAATATAGAATCATGACCATGCTTAGATCTAGGCAATCCTAACACGAAATCCATGCTAATGTCGGACCAAGGTGTATGAGGAATAGGCAATGGCATATAAAGACCATAGGGATTAGCTTGCAACTTAGCTTGAACACATGTCGTGCATCGTTGAACGTAGCTCTCCACGTCACGCTTCATCTATGGCCAAAAGTAGTGATTAGAGAGCATGTCCAATGTCTTGTCGCGACCAAAGTGACCCATAAGGCCTCCACCATGAGATTCTTGGAGAAGCAAAAGTTGAAGCGACGACTTCGGAATGCATAGCTTGTTTTGTTTAAAAAGAAAGCCCTTATGCAAATAGAAATCATCAACTCCTTTGTCATTGGAGCACTTTGCGAACATTGGTTCAACGAACGGATCGGAAGCATACAAAGATTTTATTTCCTCAAGATCCAACACGCTGATTTCAAGTCTCGTAAGAAGGCTTGTATGTTTGCGAGACAATGCGTCCGCAACTACATTATATTTGCCCTTCTTATACTTGACAATGTATGGAAAAGACTCCATGAACTCAACCCACTTAGCGTGTCTCTTGCTCAAGTTAGCTTGCCCTTTGAGATATTTCAACGACTCGTGGTCGGAATGTATGATAAATTCCTTGGGCCAAAGGTAGTGTTGCCAAACTTGAAGGACACGAACTAAGGCAAAAAGCTCTTTGTCATAAATCGGATAGTTAAGGCGAGCACCATCAAGTTTTTCGCTATGGTAGGCTATAGGACGTCCGTTTTGCATAAGGACTCCTCCAATGCCAATACCACTAGCATCACACTCTATCTCAAAACTTTGTGAAATCCGGTAAAGCAAGAAGAGGTGCTTCAGTGAGCCTCTTTTTAAGTTCATCAAAAGCTTTTTGTTGTGCTTTGCCCCACACGAAGGTGACATTCTTTTTGGTCAATTAATTAAGGGGACAAGCAATGGTTGAAAAGTCTTTCACAAAGCGACGATAGAAACCAGCCAACCCTTGAAAACTTCGGAGTTCACTCACATTTGTTGGTATGGGCCAATCTGTTATGTCCTTTACCTTGGAAACATCAACTTCAATTCCCTTCGAAGAAACGACAAATCCAAGAAAAATCAACTTGTCTTTAGCAAAAGTGCACTTGGGAAGATTAGCATAAAGCTTTTCATGTCGAAGGATTTGCAAAACTTCCTTGACATGTGTTATATGGTCCTCAAGTGATTTGCTATAAACAAGAATATCATCGAAATAGACAACAACACTTTTTCCAATGAGAGAACGCAAGATGTGATTCATAAGGCGTATGAAGGTGGATGGGGCATTTGAAAAGGGCATAACCAACCATTCATAGAGACCAAGTTTGGTCTTGAAGGCGGTTTTCCACTCATCACCTTCAGCCATGCGTATTTGATGGTAACCACTACGAAGATCAATTTTCGAAAAAATAGTGGCTCCACACAACTCATCAAGCATGTCATCGAGACGTGGTATGGGATGTCGATAACGCACGGTGATAGCGTTGATTGGACGGCAGTCCATGCATAACCGTAACGTATCATCCGTCTTTGGAACAAGAATCACGGGTACGGCACTTGGACTAGTGCTAAATTGGATCAAACCTTTGGAGACGAGTTGGTTGATTTGACGTTCGATCTCCTTCGTCTCCTCCGGGTTCGTGCGGTAAGCGGCGCGGTTTGGAAGTGGTGCACCGGGGATGAGGTCGATGCGATGTTCAATGCCGCGAAGAGGAGGTAGTCCATGTGGAAGCTCTTCGGGAAACACATCCTTGAATTCCTGCAAAACACTCATCAAAGATGGAGGAACATTGGTTAATTCGTTAGTTCCTTGCGCTAGTCCCTTGCAAAGGAGGACATAGTGCAAGATGGATGGGTTGTTCCGAACATCTCTCATCTCACTTTTGGTGGCTAGGAGAACACTCTTAGTTTTTCCACTCGAATTTGGCTTGTGGCTCTCACTCACTATGAGCTGGTTCTCTCTCTCACCGCTCTTCTCACAAGTAGGTGTTGTGCTTTGCGCCCTCGCTAAAGCCTTTGCATTGTCCGCAATTATTTGGCTAGGAGTAATCAGTTGCAAAACACATGTTTTGTTGAGACATTTGAAGGTGTATATATTGGTGCAACCATCATGTTGAGCAGCCTTGTCAAATTGCCATGGTCGACCCAGAAGCATGTGGTAAACTGTCATAGGAACCACATCACACTCCACGGTATCTTTGTAAGGACCAATGGCGAAGGAGACCGATATGGTATGCTTGATCTTCACGGACCCTTGGTCACTTAGCCATTGCACGTGGTAGGGGTGCTTGTGTGGATGGAGGGTGAGGTTGAGTTTCTCACACAACTCTGTGCTAGCAAGGTTGTGACAACTCCCTCTATCAATGATCACCTTGATGGATTTGCCATTGATGCCGGCTCGTGTTTGGAAGATATTGGAGCATTGGTCTTCATGCTCTTGTTCTTGAGTGGTCAAGATCCTTGTGACGACAAGCGATGGACTTGCGTCATGCTCGCACATGAGGAGTTCTTGATCATCTTCCACTCGTTGCCTTGCCATTGCTTCCTTGACACGGGCATCAAACTCATCTTCACTCAAGTACTCTTCATCACCATTGTCATGGATGAACAAGACTTTCTTGTTTCCACATTCGGCCGACTTGTGTCCTTTACCTCCACACTTGTAGCATTCACCGTTGAAAGGTGTATCACTCTTTGCTTGCTTGCCACTTGGGGGCATTTTTCCTTGAGGAAGTGTGGGCTTGAAGGAAGGCTTGGAGGTACTTGATGAGCTACCATTGAAATTTGTTGGTGTAGGGATTGAAGCTTGCTTGTAGGTGAAGTACGTCTTGGGCTTGTTGTACTGGATATCCTCTTGCACTTGACGTTCAGCGTTTGTTGCAATGTGCACAAGCTCAACCATGGTGTTGTATGTTTGGAACTCGACGATGCGCTTGATTGGGTGATTCAAGACAATAAGGAAACGTGCCATTGTTTGCTCCATGCGGTCATCAATGTTGGCGCGAATCAAGTTGAGTTCCATTTCCTTGAAGTACTCTTCCATGGTCTTTGTCCCTTGACGAAGAGCTTGAAGGTTGTTGAAGAGGTCACGCGTGTAGTGCGTGGGGACGAACCGGGATCTCATGTGAGCCTTCATGTCATGCCAAGTTGTGATTGGCGGCTCTTGTCTTGCATCACGAGCAACTTGAACTTGTTCCCACCAAAGGTTGGCGTAATCATCAAACTCTAGCGAAGCCATGGCGACCATCTTCTCGTTGCTATAGTTGTGCATGCGGAAGATCTTGTCGACTTTGAGTGCCCACGAGAGGTATTCTTCGGGGTCATTGGATCCGGTGAACTTGGGCATTGTGAACTTGAGCTTGCCAAAAGTTTCTTCATTGTTGCGGTCATTGCGACGAGCTTGGTGACCTTGTTGATGATCTTGTAGTTGGGGAGGAGCTTGCTCTTGCTCTTGGCGCGGTTGTTGACGTGGTTGAGGTACTTGGGCCTCATGGTGGCGAAGGTGTGTAGCCTCTTGACGCGGTTGATGACGAAAAGGAGGCTCGTTCCTTGGTTGGTGATGTTGGTTAGGCACATGGGCCTCACGACGAAGAACATGGTCGTGAGCCTCTTAACGTGGTGGGTGTCGCTCAACTTTTATCACTTGATGCTCCAAGTTTTGTTGATGTGGAGGAGGCGCCTCATGATGACCATGGTGTCGTTGTTGACGTTCATGACATTGATGACGAGGAGGAGGATCTTGAAGAGCTTGACGTTGATGACGAGCTTGATTCTCCAAATTGGAGTCATCACTTGTTGTGTCAAGAATGTGTCGCGGTCGATGGTGGTGGACTTGCGGTTGCGCTTGCGGTTCCTCTTGTGGTTTCTCTTGTTGAATCACTAGTGCCCTTGCGTGATGACGGTGTGCTTCTTGCCTTGCTCGTGGCCTTGAAGAGAGGTCACCGTCATAGCTTGACGTTGCGGCGTGCCGTGGGGAAGGTACAAAGTTCGAAGAGATTCCATCTTCAACCACGGGGGCATCATTGCGTCTTAGAGCACTTTGATGTAGATCTTGTGGAAGAGGTGCATGACGATGCGAAGAACTGACCGAGCTTGATGCGCGTGAACGTGGTCTTGCCATGCCATCGATGAGGCGTCGAAGATTGTCATTTGTTTCGGCGACGGAGCGTTGAAGCGCTTCATTTTGGTGGCCGAAGTTGTGATGCATTGCATGCATTTGTCGTTCGAGGCCGTTGAAGCGGTTGTCGATGTTCTTGAACTCGGCTTGCGTCTCGCCAAATTGTTCATCTTGTCTCTTCTCAAGTGCTTCGCAACGTTCACGGAACTCTTGTCGAACGATGAAGTGACTTGCCCGCGTCATGTACGGACCTTGATCTTCTTCTTGGGGAGGTGGTTGGCTCGTCTCACCGTGCCTATCCATCATGCAAAAGACACAAGTATTGTATATGGAAGTGGAATATGGTGGTGTTAGCCTTGTACCTCACCTTGGGGATTGTACCAAACTAGAAACCACAAGTGATAGCTATTAGTGTGCAAAGTGGAAATGCCAAGAAAACTCACACTAACTCTCAAAAGCTTTTTGGTGGTAGGTTAGGGTTGTGGAAAGCCAAAGAACCAACCAAAAGAAAAGGGATAGTCAAAAGTGGTAAAAATCCAACAAAACTTAAGTCAAAGGCGAAGGTCAACAACTCAAAAGGGTGACGGGAACCTACGACTATGTACACACACGTGGAGAAAGTTGGGATTGACACGACTATGAAAATGAGCAAACAAAATGTCCTAACGAAGACTAAGCTCGTTGTCGTGCCAATGCAAGGAGAGACCGTGGCTCGTTTGCAAAGAGGAAAAATGAGCAACGGATTTGTGCACTTGCCTTGGGCGCTCTTATTTCTCTCTTGCTTACAAGCTTTGAGACTCTCTTTTGCAAGGGGAGACTATTTTTCTTTTGCTTTTTCTTTGTATCTTTTTCCTTTTTTTGCTCTCCCTTGATGCTACCTAGTCACACTTGATATTGCTCTTGCACTCTCACTATCCAAGGACAAATGCACAATGCTTAAGCAAACACAAGATGAGCCACTCTTATGGGATAGGTACACACAAAGGAAGATGGGGGTTAACACGGTGACGCAAGTTATACCTTCTTTGATGATGAACTTGGCGTCGGTGGTGCGGGATGATGTTCGTGGTCCGTGGTGTCGATGAGCGCGGACGTTGATGATGCGGAAGCTTGCTAATACTTCCTGACACGCACACGGGACACGAGCAAACAAAGGAGATTAGCCAATGCGAAAAATGAGGCAAAACAGTCAAAACAGGCGTTACAGCCGGACACTCCGGTCTGTCTGGGCCGGATACTCCGGTCTGGCCGGACACTCCGGTGTGTTTTGGCCGGACACTCCTGCGTGCCTAGCTGGGCCCTTCGGCCCATGTACCCCTCTACTTCGCCCAGAACTCTACTTTAATCCCTGAATTACACCTGAACTTGTGACTGGCCTATATATAGACCCCCACCTCCATTGTAAACCCTAGGCATGCTATTGGAATTAGTGGAAACCCATTTGTGGATCTATCTAGTTCTTGCCTCATGCTCCTTGACTAAGGAGCACCAATATCCCCAAACCTCGTCGGAGTTTGCATCGTGCCTTCGCGTTGTACAAGGCCTAGGCATCAGTGTTGATGCAGCCCGTCATGCGGACGCTACTACATCCACAACGCCAAGTCCCCAAGATCGTCCCCAAGTCAACCAAGAAGATGGACAAGGAGTAGCAAGCTCCAGAACTGGAGTCTCCGCCGTCATCGCCCTGGAGAGTCCGCCCGGAAACAGCCGGAGTGTCCGGCGCAGCCAGACTGTCCGGCGCGACTCAGCCGGAGTGTCCGGCGCGACTCAGCCGGAGTGTCCGGCCTACCCCAGCCCCGTCCGGGCACGGACATTCTGTTTGCTACATCGGACTCTACCCGGACACTACCCGGAGTGTCCGACCACCCCGGACTGTCCGACCCACTCGACCCGGAGTGTCTGGCCTACGCGATGGGCCTGCGTGCCAACATCTGGGCCCTTGCCCATGTACCCCTCTATTCCGCACCAAACCCTAGTTTTATGCCCAAACTACCCCTGAACTTGTGGCTGGCCTATAAATAGAGCCCTCACCCCCTCATGTATCCCTTAGGCATAGATGATAGACTAAAGAAAACCCCCTTTGTGGAATCTCTAGTTTTGCCTCATCCCCTTGAACCAAAGGGGATCGACTATCGTCACCACCTCATTGGAGTTTGCATTGCGCCTCCCTCGTTGTACAAGGCCTTGGCATCAGTGTCCCTTTGCCAAGACGTTAAGACCCTCCCCAAGGTGTTCTTCCCTCTCCGCTTGGGATTGACGGGAGCATGTTGACCGATCTTTCCTTACGAGGATTCTATCGGACCAGTGGCCACCGGTGAGAGCAATCAGCCTTGTATCGTGTGTGTTTTGCGTGTGTTCATCATGTTCTTCGCGAGGTGTGCATCCGCTTCCGCTACCTTCTCCCTTTCCCCTCGCTTTCTCATCGATTTGACCACGAGATCCGTGAAGATCGGGCCACCCTAGAGGTTTGCCCTCATCATCTGGTATCAGAGCCCAAGTTGCCATGGATTTCACCCTCGTTCTTCCCCACCAAAGTTTTTCTTGAAAAACCACAAAAATAGCCACAAATTTGAGTGGATCTTTTGTCAACCCACATCATCTGGTATCAGCAGCTTTTGGGTGCCACGGATTCCTCATCGGTTTGGTCTTTTCCCCCATAAATTCGAAAATCCCCAAAAAATAGCCCCAATTTCGTGTTTTGGATCGATCTGTGATTTAAGTGCGTTTTGGTAGGTTTTGATCAATGGATTACTTGTTAAACTTGTTGATCTACCTTCCCCTGCGTTCCCATTGCTTAATTCCTTGTTTTCCCACATCAATTTGAGGTTTTGGTTCGAGTATTTCTGCCAAAACTCGTCCAGTTCGTGTTCTGGAAGTTCGGGTACGACCGGACCAGACTGTCCGGCCAAAACGGACCAGAATATCCGCCCCACCGGAGTTTCCGGCCAAAACTGACCGGAATATCCGGCCCAGCCAGACTGTCCGGCATGCGCGCCCCGGACTGTCCGCCCCCCTGCTGACAGAAAAATCTACTTCACGGTTTTGAGAATAACTTTTGCATATGAACTCGGATTTTGGTGTTTTTTAGCTGGTTTTGAAGAGGAGAAGGAGCTCTACATCATCATATCCGTGGTTCATGCTATCTACTCCATCCAAATTCCGTGAGCAATGCGGAATCCACCAATAAAGGGTGATGATCGGCCACGAAAGGTATAAAATTCAGTGACTTCTCCCCACTTGCATTCCTTTGTGAGCTACACTATCTTTGCGTTCAACAAACACCTATTGAGACTAGTTCCTCCTATGATTGCTTGGGCTATGCACATTTGATACCTCGTAGAATTCTAAGCAAAAGTTGTGAGCGCGCTATCTCATATAGTTATCTTGTATAGTTGTTGGCACAAGGAAGAGGCAAGTGAAAACTAAAAGAAAAAGAGAAAAAAATATAGAAAAAGAAAAAGAAGAAAAAGAGAAAGAAAGAAACAAGTGCCTCATAGAATAGGAAGCGCAAGCTCGATGAACATCAAATAGGTGGTACTTATTGTGCATATCTTGTAGCCCACCAATTTATTGCAATCGAACTAGCGTCTCTCCTTGCACTTGTGCGACACGAGCTTGTACTTCGCTAGGTAATCATTTGGTTCTTAGCTCACTTTCTCCGTCGCACAAGTCCCATTTATCCCACCGTGTGTGTTTCCTTGTATATATTCCAATCTTGTGGATTGACTTGTTTTGCTTTGTGATCATCGTGGTTCTTTACTTGCCATTACAACATCTTGATTTCGGATTGGTTCTTGACATGCCACCTTCCATACCCATCCACCATAAGCTTTGTGTGTGTGTTTTTTAGTGGTTAGTTGGTTTTGGTGTTCCGCGTGAACTTCACTTTGCTTGGTTTTGATTGCTCTCAAGTGTTGCCACTTGCACGATACTATCTTCCAAGGTAAAGTAAGGTTTAACGTTGCATTCCTAACCCCTACCACTTCCATATACACCACTTGGTCTTGTGAATCATGTCTAGGGACTCCGAAACCGAGGAGGATATCTATGTAGAATCCATGATGAGCCACCACGACTCCACAAGTATAGAGGACATGATGGAGCACTACATCGACAATGGCTCCGCATGCTTTGAGGACCCGGAGCATTGCACCTATGACGACTCCACATGCATGGAAGATATGGAGCGCGTCATCAACTATGACTCCCCAAGCATCGATGACTTCAAGAACGACAACGACAAACTCCTCAAGTCGTGTCGACCAAGACGGAGCCTCCACCTCGAGAGCACCAAGGTCCACCATCAAATGGACAACTTCAAGCGCGACATGGACAACAACTTCGCCAAAACCATGAGCATGATGGCCAAGACTAATGATGGTTTGCGCTCATTACAACGCCTCACCAAGAAGAGTGCCAAGGACAAGAAGCATCATCGCGAGCGTCATGTGGATGACAAAGTGCGCCATCTACATTAACCGTTGGCAAGGCACGCCAATGACCTCCGTCGACACCTTCATAAGGCACCTTCAACTACTCGTGCCACCACCAAAATGGCACCAAGAGAAAGTGCTCCTCCACGCCATCAAGCTTCAACGCCAAGAATTGACGTCCTAGATGACGGATGCAACCTCATGGATGAGGAGGACGAAGACCTCTACTTCTCCAAGTTGGACGAGTACGTCAAGAGGACTACACAAGCCAAGGTGCAAGATGGCGACGACAAGGTCGAGAATGGTGAGCATGGGACTTTCCCTTCACCAAAGGAGGCGCATGGAGTTGAGAGAACCGAGCCTACCCCTACATGCTTGAGTGATGATGTGGTACCAATCCCATGTGAGTATGAGAGCCACTTAGCCCACTTGAGTGAGAACAAGAGTGAGATGAGTGACTCCACCACACGTGAGATTGAGTGGTTCCATTCGGAAGGCATGAGTGATACACCTAGTGAGTTGAGAGTGGTAGTTGATAGGTCATGTGAGACCATTTTGATTGCTAGCAACTTACCCTCTACCTCTAGTGTGTTTTCTCATGATTTGCTAGGTTCCATGGATCAAGAAGCACCAAGCTTGGAGATGATGATGCCTCCGACCAAGAAGATGTACATGGTGGATGAAGATGATGCCATCCCCATACGTGATGAAGAAGTCACCCACACGGAGGCCAATACTACCACAACACCCACTTCATATGAGAGGTATGAACAAGGTAAAAATAAGGGTGTTGATGATGCCATGATCCCACTAGTGGACATGATGACTTGTGATAATTGGTATGCTATGGATGATGTTTGTGATATCACATATGACTCATTGGTATTTCCATGTGATACTTTGCCTTTGCATAATGTTGAGCATGTGAAATTATTTGATTGTGATGATGTTGCCATAGACATGTCATGCTCTAAACGTTACGTTGATGATATCATTGTTTGCACTTTGTTGAACAATTGCTCTTTCCAATGATTTGCTTGCAATGATGTTATCAATGGTACCCCTCGAACCATGCTTTGTCATGAATGTTTTACAATCTCTCCCGTTGCTTGCAAAAAGTTGAATAATTGCTCTTTCACTTGTTTTGCTTGCAACAATAATTCTAATATTGTTTATATTGAGATGGCCCCCATAGCTTTCTCAAATTTTGGAGATTTTGATGATTGCCATGATAAGCATGTTCCCCACTTGCATACTCACCATGCATATTTTTCATACTTTATTGACACTAATGGTGATGTGCATAACAAGAGATACGTCATGATGGATGATGTGTTTCTCTACCATGCACACACGTTCTTCCTTTTGTGCTTGATGTGTGTAGGTACCCGCAAGAGAATGTCAACCTCGGTTGAGCACGAGTTGACAAAAAGAGCACTAGAGAGCATTCCCCACGTGAGTTTAAGATCGAACCCAGCTCTGATACCTTTTGCATGCTTTGCATCTTTCATGTTGAAAAATTGCTCTTTCCTATGGTTTGCTTGCAAGCATGTTAATGGTATTTTTTCACCTTGTGGCAATCATGTTTCGTTGCTATTGGATATTGATGCTTTGTGTGTTGCCACAAAAATGTTGAATAATTTCTCTTTTTGATGTTTTGTGTGCAACCATAATGCAATTTTGAGCATGTATTGTCATGAGAGCTTCCAAGTCTCTCGTATTGTTGTTGCAACAAACATAAGGACCACTCGCTATTTCATATGGTTTGTTTGCAAACACGTTGCTTTTGCTTCCGCTCGTGATACTCATATCCCAATGATATTTTCTTTTGATGATATGTGTATGGCATCCAAGATATTGAAAAATTGTTCTTTCCAATGGTTGGTTTGCACACATAATGTTGTTGCTTTGGATATTCTTCCTCATGTGTTTTTGCCAAATTCTCCTAGCTTTGCATCAAAGATGTTGATCAAGATTTTAGTCAATTGCTTTGCGTGCCACACTAAGATGTTATATGGAGTTTTTAAGTTCCCACATTTGGATGATGTTCAATTAACTTCCATGCACTTTGACCTTGCATACGCATTTCGTTTGCGATACTTAGGTTGTGCTAATAGTGTTGTGAACAAGAATGGACATGCCACAAATGACATGCTCCTCTATCACACACAAACATATGTTGCTTGGTCTTTGTTGTGTGAAGGTACAATTGCATATGTGTCAACCTCTATGGACAAAGAGTTGACAAGACGAATCGAAGAGAGTTACCTAGGGCTACCCTTCAATGAGTTATCTCTATATCATAAGGTGACTTCCTTCTACTTGAGGACTCATGCTATAATCTTCATGAATTGGCTACTCTTTGAGTGTTGCTTCGCTTTTGTTGTGAGCTTTGTAGGCTTCATGGAAGGTGAAGGAACATTGAAGAGTTGCCACATCAAGCTTCCCAAGGACGACTATATGGTGAACCCCAGGATCAAGAAGGTCTCTCGACATCATATTATTAGGATCAGCATGAAGAGTCGAGGACGACTCTTTTTGAAGGGGGGAGCTGATGTAGCCCGTCCTACGGACGCTACTGCATCCACAACGCCAAGTCCCCAAGATCGTCCCCAAGTCAACCAAGAAGATGGACAAGGAGCAGCAAGCTCCAGAACTGGAGTCTCCGCCTTCATCGCCCCGGAGAGTCCACCGGAACCAGCCGGAGTGTCCAGCCTACCCCAGCCCGTCCTGGCACGGACATTATGTGTGCTACATCGGACTCTACCCAAACACTACCTGGAGTATCCGGCCGAAACACACTGGAGTGTCCGGCCAGACCGGAGTATCCGGCCCAGACAGACCGCAGTGTCCGGCTGTAACGCCTGTTTTGACTGTTTTGCCTCATTTTTCGCATTGGCTAATCTCCTTTGTTTGCTCGTGTCCCGTGTGCGTGTCAGTAAGTACCAGCAAGCTTCCGCATCATCAACGTCCGCGCTCATCGACACCACAGACCACGAACATCATCCCGCACCACCGATGCCAAGTTCATCATCAAAGAAGGTATAACTTGCGTCCCCGTGTTAACCCCCATCTTCCTTTGTGTGTACCTATCCCATGAGAGTGGCTCATCTTGTGTTTGCTTGAGCATTGTGCATTTGTCCTTGGATAGTGAGAGTGCAAGACCAATATCAAGTGTGACTAGGTAGCATTAAGGGAGAGCAAAAAAAAAGGAAAAAGATACAAAGAAAAAGCAAAAGAAAAATAGTCTCCCCTTGCAAAAGAGAGTCTCAAAGCTTGTAAGAAAGAGAGAAATAAGAGCGCCCAAGGCAAGTGCACAAATCTGTTGCTCATTTTTCATCTTTGCAAACGATCCACGGTCTCTCCTTGCATTGGCATGACAACGAGCTTAGTCTTCGTTAGGACATTTTGTTTGCTCATTTTCATAGTCGTGTCAATGCCAACTTTCTCCACGTGTGTGTACATAGTCATAGGTTCCTGTCACCCTTTTGAGTTGTTGACCTTCGCCTTTGACTTAAGTTTTGTTGGATTTTTACCACTTTTGACTATCCCTTTTCTTTTGGTTGGTTCTTTGGCTTTCCACAACCCTAACCTACCACCAAAAAGCTTTTGAGAGTTAGTGTGAGTTTTCTTGGCATTTCCACTTTGCACACTAATAGCTCTCACTTGTGGTTTCTAGTTTGGTGCAATCCCCAAGGTGAGGTACAAGGCTAACACGACCATATTCCACTTCCATATACAATACTTGTGTGTTTTGCATGATGGATAGGCACGGTGAGACGAGCCAACCACCTCCCCAAGAAGAAGATCAAGGTCCGTACATGACGCGCGCAAGTCACTTCATCGTTCGACAAGAGTTCCGTGAACGTTGCCAAGCACTTAAGAAGAGACAAGATGAACAATTTGGCGAGACGCAAGCCGAGTTCAAGAACATCGACAACCGCTTCAACAGCCTCGAACGACAAATGCATGCAATGCATCACAACTTCGGCCACCAAAATGAAGCGCTTCAACGCTCCGTCACCGAAACAAATGACAATCTTCGACGCCTCATCGATGGCATGGCAAGACCACGTTCACGCACATCAAGCTCGGCCAGTTCTTCGCATCGTCATGCACCTCTTCCACAAGATCTACATCAAAGTGCTCTAAGACGCAATGATGCCCCCGTGGTTGAAGATGGAATCTCTTCGAACTTTGTACCTTCCCCACGGCACGCCGCAACGTCAAGCTATGACGGTGACCTCTCTTCAAGGCCACGAGCAAGGCAAGAAGCACACCGTCATCACGCAAGGGCACTAGTGATTCAACAAGAGCAACCACAAGAGGAACCGCAAGCGCAACCGCAAGTCCACCACCATCGACCGCGACACATTCTTGACACAACAAGTGATGACTCCAATTTGGAGAATCAAGCTCGTCATCAACGTCAAGCTCTTCAAGATCCTCCTCCTCGTCATCAATGTCATGAACGTCAACAACGACACCATGGTCATCATGAGGCGCCTCCTCCACATCAACAAAACTTGGAGCATCAAGTGATAAAAGTTGAGCGACGCCCACCACGTTAAGAGGCTCACGACCATGTTCTTCGTCGTGAGGCCCATGTGCCTAACCAACATCACCAACCAAGGAACGAGCCTCCTTTTCGTCATCAACCGCGTCAAGAGGCTACACACCTTCGCCACCATGAGGCCCAAGTACCTCAACCACGTCAACAACCGCGCCAAGAGCAAGAGCAAGCTCCTCCCCAACTACAAGATCATCAACAAGGTCAGCAAGCTCGTCGCAATGACCGCAATGATGAAGAAACTTTTGGCAAGCTCAAGTTCACCAGATCCAATGACCCAGAAGAATACCTCTCGTGGGCACTCAAAGTCGACAAGATCTTCCGCATGCACAACTATAGCAACGAGAAGATGGTCGCCATGGCTTCGCTAGAGTTTGATGATTACGCCAACCTTTGGTGGGAACAAGTTCAAGTTGCTCGTGATGCAAGACAAGAGCCGCCAATCACAACTTGGCATGACATGAAGGCTCACATGAGATCCTGGTTCGTCCGCGCGCACTACACGCGTAACCTATTCAACAACCTTCAAGCTCTTCGTCAAGGGACAAAGACCGTGGAAGAGTACTTCAAGGAAATGGAACTCAACTTGATTCGCGCCAACATTGATGAGCGCATGGAGCAAACAATGGCACGTTTCCTTATTGGCTTGAATCACCCAATCAAGCGCATCGTCGAGTTCCAAACATACAACACCATGGTTGAGCTTGTGCACATTGCAACAAAGGCTGAACGTCAAGTGCAAGAGGATATCAAGTACAACAAGCCCAAGACGTACTTCACCTACAAGCAAGCTTCAACCCCTACACCAACAAATTTCAATGGTAGCTCATCAAGTACCTCCAAGCCTTCCTTCAAGCCCACACTTCCTCAAGGAAAAATGCCCCCAAGTGGCAAGCAAGCAAAGAGTGATACACCTTTCAACGGTGAATGCTACAAGTGTGGAGGTAAAGGACACAAGTCGGCCGAATGTGGAAACAAGAAAGTCTTGTTCATCCATGACAATGGTGATGAAGAGTACTTGAGTGAAGATGAGTTTGATGCCCGTGTCAAGGAAGCAATGGCAAGGCAACGAGTGGAAGATGATCAAGAACTCCTCATGTGCGAGCATGACGCAAGTCCATCGCTTGTCGTCATAAGGATCTTGACCACTCAAGCACAAGAGCATGAAGACCAACGCTCCAATATCTTCCAAACACGAGCCGGCATCAATGGCAAATCTATCAAGGTGATCATTGACGGAAGGAGTTGTCACAACCTTGCTAGCATAGAGTTGTGTGAGAAACTCAACCTCACCCTCCATCCACACAAGCACCCCTACCACGTGCAACGGCTAAGTGACCAAGGGTCCGTGAAGATCAAGCATACCGTATCGGTCTCCTTCGCCATTGGTCCTTACAAAGATACGGTGGAGTGTGATGTGGTTCCGATGACAGTTTGCCACATGCTTCTTGGTCGACCATGGCAATTTGACAAGGCTGCTCAACATGATGGTCGCACCAATATATACACCTTCAAATGGCTCAACAAAACATGTGTTTTGCAACCGATGACTCCTAGCCAAATAATTGCGGACAATGCAAAGGCTTTAGCGAGGGCGCAAAGCACAACACCTACTTGTGAGAAGAGCGGTGAGAGAGTGAACCACCTCATAGTGAGTGAGAGCCACAAGCCAAATTCGAGTAGAAAAACTAAGAGTGTTCTCCTAGCCACCAAAAGTGAGATGAGAGATGTTCGGAACAACCCATCCATCTTGCACTATGTCCTCCTTTGCAAGGGACTAGCGCAAGGAACTAACGAATTAACCAATGTGCCTCCATCTTGGATGAGTGTTTTGTAGGAATTCAAGGATGTGTTTCCCGAAGAGCTTCCACATGGACTACCTCCTCTTCGCGGCATTGAACATCGCATCGACCTCATCCCCGGTGCACCACTTCCAAACCGCGCCGCTTACCGCACGAACCCGGAGGAGACAAAGGAGATCGAACATAAAATCAACCAACTCGTCTCCAAAGGTTTGATCCAAGTTAGCACTAGTCCAAGTGCCGTACCCGTGATTCTTGTTCCAAAGACGGATGATACGTTACGGTTATGCATGGACTGCCATCCAATCAACGCTATCACCGTGCGTTATCGACATCCCATACCACGTCTCAATGACATGCTTGATGAGTTGTGTGGAGCCACTATTTTTTCGAAAATTGATCTTCCTAGTGGTTACCATCAAATACGCATGGCTGAAGGTGATGAGTGGAAAACCGCCTTCAAGACCAAACTTGGTCTCTATGAATGGTTGGTTATTCCCTTTGGTTTATCAAATTCCCCATCCACCTTCATGCGCCTTATGAATCACATCTTGCGTTCTCTCATTGGAAAAAGTGTTGTTGTCTATTTCGATGATATTCTTGTTTATAGCAAATCACTTGAGGACCATATAACACATGTCAAGGAAGTTTTGCAAATCCTTCGACATGAAAAGCTTTATGCTAATCTTCCCAAGTGCACTTTTGCTAAAGACAAGTTGATTTTTCTTGGATTTGTCGTTTCTTCGAAGGGAATTGAAGTTGATGTTTCCAAGGTAAAGGACATAAGAGATTAGCCCATACCAACAAATGTGAGTGAACTCCGAAGTTTTCATGGGCTGGCCAGTTTCTATCGTCGCTTTGTGAGACTTTTCAACCATTGCTTGTCCCCTTAATGAATTGACCAAAAAGTGTCACCTTCGTGTGGGGCAAAGCACAACAAAAAGCTTTTGATGAACTTAAAAAGAGGCTCACCGAAGCACCTCTTCTTGCTTTACCGGATTTCACAAAAACTTTTGAGATAGAGTGTGATGCTAGTGGTATTGGCATTGGAGGAGTCCTTATGCAAAAAGGACGTCCTATAGCCTACCATAGCGAAAAACTTGATGGTGCTCGCCTTAACTATCCGATTTATGACAAAGAGCTTTTTGCCTTAGTTCGTGTACTTCAAGTTTGGCAACACTACCTTTGGCCCAAGGAATTTATCATACATTCCGACCACGAGTCGTTGAAATATCTCAAAGGGCAAGCTAACTTGAACAAGAGACACGCTAAGTGGGTTGAGTTCATGGAGTTTTTTCCATACATTGTCAAGTATAATAAGGGCAAAGATAATGTAGTTGCGGACGCATTGTCTCACAAACATACAAGCCTTCTTACGAGACTTGAAATCAACGTGTTGGGTCTTGAGAGAATAAAATCTTTGTATGCTTCCGATCCGTTCTTTGAACCAATTTTCGCAAAGTGCTCCAATGACAAAGGAGTTGATGATTTCTATTTGCATAAGGGCTTTCTTTTTAAACAAAACAAGCTATGCATTCCGAAGTCGTTGCTTGAACTTTTGCTTCTCCAACAATCTCATGGTGGAGGCCTTATGGGTCACTTTGGTCGCGACAAGACATTGGACATGCTCTCTAATCACTACTTTTGGCCCAAGATGAAGCGTGACGTGGAGCGCTATGTTCAACGATGCACGACATGTGTTCAAGCTAAGTCGCAAGCTAATCCCTATGGTCTTTATATGCCATTGCCTATTCCTCATACACCTTGGTCCGACATTAGCATGGATTTCGTGTTAGGATTGCCTAGATCTAAGCATGGTCATGATTCTATATTTGTTGTTGTGGATCGTTTTTCCAAGATGGCACACTTCATACCGTGCCATAAGACCGACGATGCATCACATGTTGCAAATCTGTTTTTCAGGGAAATCGTCCGTCTTCACGGTGTGCCAAGGACAATCGTCTCCGACCGCGACGTCAAATTCATGAGCTACTTGTGGAAGACCCTCATGCCCAAGCTCGGCGTCAAGCTCCTCTTTTCATCCGCATCACATCCTCAAACTGATGGCCAAACCGAAGTTGTCAACCGAAGCCTCAGAACTCTCCTTCGTGTGATGATCAAGAAAAACTTGAAGGATTGGGAGGAATGCATTCCACACGCCGAGTTTGCCTACAATCGAGCCAAGCACTCAACAACCAAGATGAGTCCATTCATGATCGTCTATGGTTTCGAGCCCCTCACCGCGCTCGACATCCTACCACTACCGCTCCATGAGCGCACAAACATGGACGTCGAGAAGTGCGCACAAGCTATGAAGAAGCTTCATGAAGAAACAAGAGCAACTATCGAACAACAAGTCCTTCGCCAAGCTTCAAGGTTAAACAAGGACAAGAAGGAGATGATTTTTGAAGAAGGTGACCTTGTGTGGATACACCTAAGCAAGGACCGCTTCCCCAAGGATCGTGACTCCAAGCTCAAGCCAAGAGGAGATGGTCCCTTCAAGGTCCTCAAAAGAATCAACAACAACGCCTACATCATCGACATACCGACCTCCAAGTACCTTGCAAGCAATACATTCAATGTCAAGGATCTCGCAACCTACCATGGAGATGTTCAATATGATATCCATGAAGAGTCGAGGACGACTCTTTCCCAAGGGGGGGAGCTGATGCAGCCCGTCCTACGGACGCTTCTACATCTACGCCAACAAGTCCCCCAAGTGGACCCATGACTCGTGCCCAAGCCAAACTCCTCCAACCTAAGGTGAACTCGCTCCTCTCTTCGTGCCAATTCGATACCTCCTTGGATGGTGTGCTACTTCATACCAATACTTTGTGCATCATCAGGTACGAGACCCCGCCGCGTCGACCCACGAGCCCGGAAGCTGCACCAGGCCTGAAGCTGCTAGAGCCGGACTGTCCGGCCACCCCGGAGTGTCCGGCCCAACTCAGCCGGAGTATCCGGCCTGCCTGAGCCTGGACCTGGCGTGAACAATCAGAAGGTCGAATCGGACACTGCCCGGATACTTCCCGGAGTGTCCGGCCATACCGGACTGTCCGGTCGATCTGACCCGGACTGTCCAGCCTCCTCGGCCTGTCCGGCTCACTCGCCCCGGAGTGTCCGGCCCGAGTGATGGGCCTGCATGCCTAGCTAGGCCCTTCGGCCCATGTACCCCACTACTTCGCCCAGAACTCTACTTTAATGCCTGAATTACCCCTGAACTTGTGGCTGGCCTATATATAGACCCCCACCTCCATTGTAAACCCTAGGCTTGATATTGGAATTAGAAGAAACCCCCTTGTGGATCTATCTAGTTCTTGCCTCATGCTCCTTGACTAAGGAGCACCAATATCCCCAAACCTCGTTGGAGTTTGCTTTGTGCCTCCGCGTTGTACAAGGCCTAGGCATCGGTGTCCCTTTGCCTAGTCGTCAAGATCTCACCGAGTCTCCCATCTCGCTGTGTCGGTTCGAGAGAGAGTTCACCGCCCGACGCCGATCCTAGGGATAGCACCGGACCGGTCACCGCCGGCGTGAGCTATTGGTGTTTATCGTGGTTTTGCGTGTGTGTGTTCATCGCGTTCTTCGTGCGTGTGTTCCTCGTATTCATCCCTCCGTCCTTTCCCTGCACTCCACCCTCGATTTGAAAGGGAATCGTGAAAGATCGGGCCACCCTAGAGGTTTGCCCTCAACATATTGTGTTAATGGTATTCTTTCACCTTGTGACAATCATGTTTCGTCGCTATTGGATATTGATGCTTTGTGTGTTGCCACAAAAATGTTGAACAATTTCTCTTTCCGATGTTTTGTGTGCAACCATAATGCCATTATGAGCATGTATTGTCATGAGAGCTTCCAAGTCTCTCGTATTGTTCTTGCAACAAACATAAGGACCACTTGCTCTTTCATATGGTTTGTTTGCAAACATGTTGTTTTTGCTTCCGCTTGCGATACTCATACTCCCATGATTTTGGCTTTTGATGATATGTGTATGGCATCCAACATATTGAACAATTGTTCTTTCCAATGGTTGGTTTGCACACATAATGTTGTTGCTTTGGATATTCTTCCTCATGTGTTTTTGCCGAATTATCCTAGCTTTGCATGAAAGATGTTGATCAAGGTTTTAGTCACTTGCTTTGAGTGCCACACTAAGATGTTATATGGAGTTTTTGAGTTCTCACATTTGGATGATGCTCAAACGACATCCATGCACTTTGACCTTGCATATGCATTTCGTTTGCGATACTTGAGTTGTGCTAATAGTGTTGTGAACAAGAATGGACATGCCACGACTGACATGCTCCTCTATCACACACGAACATATGTTGCTTGGTCTTTGTTGTGTGAAAGTACAATTGCATACGTGTCAACCTCTATGGACAAAGAGTTGACAAGACGAATCGAAGAGAGTTACCTAGGGCTATCCTTCAATGAGCTATCTCTATATCATAAGGTGACTTCCTTCTACTTGAGGACTCATGCTATAATCTTCATGAGTTGGCTACTCTTTGAGTGTTGCTTTGCTTTTGTTGTGAGCTTTGTAGGCTTCATGGAAGGTGAAGGAACATTGAAGAGTTGCCACATCAAGCTTCTCAAGGACGACTATATGGTGAACCCCAGGATCAAGAAGGTCTCTCGACATCATATTCTTAGGATAAGCATGAAGAGTCGAGGACGACTCTTTTTGAAGGGGGAGGGGAGCTGATGCAGCCTGTCCTGTGGATGCTACTACATCCACAACGCCAAGTCCCCAAGATCGTCCCCAAGTCAACCAAGAAGATGGACCAGGAGCAGCCAGCTCCAGAACGAGAGTCTCCGCCGTCATCGCCCCGGAGAGTCCGCCCGAATCCAGCTGGAGTGTCCGGCGCAGCCGGAGTGTCCGGCGCGACTCAGCCGAGTGTCCGGCCTGCCCTAGCCCCAACCTGGCGGGACATTCAGAAGGCTAGTTCGGACACTACCCGGACACTACCCGGAGTGTCCGGCTACCCCGGACTGTCCGGTCACTATGACCCAGACTGTCCGGCCCAAGTGATGGGCCTGCGAGCCAACAGCTGGGCCCTTGGCCCATGTACCCCTATATTTCGCACCAAACCCGAGTTATGCCCAAACTACCCCTGAACTTGTGGCTGGCCTATAAATAGAACCCCCACCCACTCATGTATCCCTTACGCATAGATGATAGACTAAAGAAAACCCCCTTTGTGGAATCTCTAGTTTTGCCTCATCCCCTTCTACCAAAGGGGATCGACTATCGTCACCACCTCGTTGGAGTTTGCATCACGCCTCCCTCGTTGTACAAGGCCTTGGCATCGGAGTCCGTTTGCCAAGATGTCAAGACCCTCTCCAAGGTGTTCTTCCCTCTCCGCGTGTGATCGAGGGAGAACGTTGACCGATCTTTCCTTGCGAGGATTCTATCGGACCGGTGGCCACCGGTGAGAGCAATCGGCCTTGTATCGTGTCTGTTTTGCGTGTGTTCATCGTGTTCTTCGCGAGGTGTGCGTCCGCTTCCCCTACCTTCTCCCTTTCCCCTCGCTTTCCCATCGATTTGACCACGAGATCCGTGAAGATCGGGCCACCCTAGAGGTTTGCCCTCATCACATGACTCGTGCCCGAGCCAAACTTCTACAAGCTAAGGTGAACTCGCTCCTCTACTCGTGCCAATTTGATACCTCCTTGGATGGTGTGCTACTTCATGCAACTACTCTATGCACCATCAGGTATGAAGCTTCGACACATCACCAAGCACCCAAGGATGGAGAACAAGGAGCAGAACGTGAAGCCAAAGTCGCTGGAGCTGCTCAGACTGGAGTCTCCGGTCTGCGCACACCGGAGTCTCCGGCCTGCCAAAGTCTCTGGCCTGAAGACACCGGAGACTCCGGCCCTCTCTCCGGTCTGACCCCCTGCACCAGGCCCTGGGACAATCTGAAGGCCCCTTCGGAGGCTGGTCCGGAGGCTACACCGGAATCTCCGACCTAGACCGGACTCTCCTATCCACCACACCGAAGTCTCCGGTCCGACAGTCGCCAGGCATGTAAAGGCCTTTGGGCCTTCGGCCCATGTACCCCTTAGTCCGTCCAGAACTTGTCTTTTATTCCTAAAGTACACCTGTTTAAGTGGCTAGCCCATATATAGACCCCCACCTCCATTGTAAACCCTAGGCATGCTATTGGAATTAGTGGAAACCCATTTGTGGATCTATCTAATTCTTGCCTCATGCTCCTTGACTAAGGAGCACCAATATCCCCAAACCTCGTTGGAGTTTGCATCGTGCCTCCGCGTTGTACAAGGCCTAGGCATCAGTGTTGATGCAGCCCGTCATGCGGACGCTACTACATCCACAATGCCAAGTCCCCAAGATCGTACCCAAGTCAACCAAGAAGATGGACAAGGAGCAGCAAGCTCCAGAACTGGAGTCTCCGCCGTCATCGCCCTGGAGAGTCCGCTCGGAAACAGCCGGAGTGTCCGGCGCAGCCAGACTGTCCGGCGCGACTCAGCCGGAGTGTCCGGCCTACCCAGCCCCGTCCTGGCACGGACATTCTGTGTGCTACATCGGACTCTACCCGGACACTACCCGGAGTGTCCGACCACCCCGGACTGTCCGACCCACTCGACCCGGAGTGTCCGGCCTACGCGATGGGCCTGCGTGCCAACATCTGGGCCCTTGCCCATGTACCCCTCTATTCCGCACCAAACCCTAGTTTTATGCCCAAACTACCCCTGAACTTGTGGCTGGCCTATAAATAGAGCCATCACCCCCTCATGTATCCCTTAGGCATAGATGATAGACTAAAGAAAACCCCCTTTGTGGAATCTCTAGTTTTGCCTCATCCCCTTCTACCAAAGGGGATCGACTATCGTCACCACCTCGTTGGAGTTTGCATCGCGCCTCCCTCGTTGTACAAGGCCTTGGCATCAGTGTCCCTTTGCCAAGACGTCAAGACCCTCTCCAAGGTGTTCTTCCCTCTCCGCTTGGGATTGACGGGAGCACGTTGACCGATCTTTCCTTACGAGGATTTTATCAGACCAGTGGCCACCGGTGAGAGCAATCGGCCTTGTATCGTGTGTGTTTTGCGTGTGTTCATCATGTTCTTCGCGAGGTGTGCGTCCGCTTCCGCTACCTTCTCCCTTTCCCCTCGCTTTCCCATCGATTTGACCACGAGATCCGTGAAGATCGGGCCACCCTAGAGGTTTGCCCTCATCATCTGGTATCAGAGCCCAAGTTGCCATGTATTTCACCCTCGTTCTTCCCCACCAAATTTTTTCTTGAAAAACCACAAAAATAGCCACAAATTTGAGTGGATCTTGTGTCAACCCACATCATCTGGTATTAGCAGCTTTTGGTTGCCACGGATTCCTCATCGGTTTGGTCTTTTCCCCTATAAATTCGAAAATCCCCAAAAAACAGCCCCAATTTCGTGTTTTGGATCCATCTGTGATTTAAGTGCGTTTTGGTAGGTTTTGATCCGTGGATTACTTGCTAAACTTGTTGATCTACCTTCCCCTACGTTCCCATGGCTTAATACCTTGTTTTCCCACATCAATTTGAGGTTTTGGTTCGAGTTTTCTGCCAAAACTCGTCCAGTTCGTGTTCTGAAAGTTCTGGTACGACCGGACCGGACTGTCCGGCCAAAACGGACCAGAATATCCGCCCCACCGGAGTTTCCGGCCAAAACTGACCGGAATATCCGGCCCAGCCGGACTGTCCGGCATGCGCGCCCCGGACTGTCCGCCCCCCTGCTGACAGAAAAATCTGCTTCACGGTTTTTGAGCATAACTTTTGCATATGAACTCGAATTTTGGTGTTCTTTAGCTCGTTTTGAAGAGGAGAAGGAGCTCTACATCATCATATCCGTGGTTCATGCTATCTACTCCATCCAAATTCCGTGAGCAATGCGGAATCCACCAATAAAGGGTGATGATCGGCCACGAAAGGTATAAAATTCGGTGACTTCTCCCCACTTGCATTCCTTTGTGAGCTACACTATCTTTGCGTTCAAAAAACACCTATTGAGACTAGTTCCTCCTATGATTGCTTGGGCTATGCACATTTGATACCTCGTAGAATTCTAAGCAAAAGTTGTGAGCGCGCTATCTCATATAGTTATCTTGTATAGTTGTTGGCACAAGGAAGAGGCAAGTGAAAACTAAAAGAAAAAGAGAAAAAATATAGAAAAAGAAAAAGAAGAAAAAGAGAAAGAAAGAAACAAGTGCCTCATAGAATAGGAAGCGCAAGCTCGATGAACATCAAATAGGTGGTACTTATTGTGCATATCTTGTAGCCCACCAATTTATTGCAATCGAACTAGCGTCTCTCCTTGCTCTTGTGCGACACGAGCTTGTACTTCGCTAGGTAATCATTTGGTTCTTAGCTCACTTTCTCCGTCGCACAAGTCCCATTTATCCCACCGTGTGTGTTTCCTTGTATATATTCCAATCTTGTGGATTGACTTGTTTTGCTTTGTGATCATCGTGGTTCTTTACTTGCCATTACAACATCTTGATTTCGGATTGGTTCTTGACATGCCACCTTCCATACCCATCCACCATAAGCTTTGTGTGTGTGTTTTTTAGTGGTTAGTTGGTTTTGGTGTTCCGCGTGAACTTCACTTTGCTTGGTTTTGATTGCTCTCAAGTGTTGCCACTTGCACGATACTATCTTCCAAGGTAAAGTAAGGTTTAACGTTGCATTCCTAACCCCTACCACTTCCATATACACCACTTGGTCTTGTGAATCATGTCTAGGGACTCCGAAACCGAGGAGGATATCTATGAAGAATCCATGATGAGCCACCACGACTCCACAAGTATAGAGGACATGATGGAGCACTACACCGACAATGGCTCCGCATGCTTTGAGGACCCGGAGCATTGCACCTATGACGACTCCACATGCATGGAAGACATGGAGCGCGTCATCAACTATGACTCCCCAAGCATCGATGACTTCAAGAACGACAACGACAAACTCCTCAAGTCGTGTCGACCAAGACGGAGCCTCCACCTCGAGAGCACCAAGGTCCACCATCAAATGGACAACTTCAAGCGCGACATGGACAACAACTTCGCCAAAACCATGAGCATGATGGCCAAGACTAATGATGGTTTGCGCTTGTTACAACGCCTCACCAAGAAGAGTGCCAAGGACAAGAAGCATCGTCGCGAGCGTCATGTGGATGACAAAGTGCGCCATCTACATTAACCGTTGGCAAGGCACGCCAATGACCTCCGTCGACACCTTCATAAGGCACCTTCAACTACTCGTGCCACCACCAAAATGGCACCAAGAGAAAGTGCTCCTCCACGCCATCAAGCTGCAACGCCAAGAATTGACGTCCTAGATGACGGATGCAACCTCATGGATGAGGAGGACGAAGACCTCTACTTCTCCAAGTTGGACGAGTACGTCAAGAGGACTACACAAGCCAAGGTGCAAGATGGCGACGACAAGGTCGAGAATGGTGAGCATGGGACTTTCCCTTCACCAAAGGAGGCGCATGGACTTGAGAGAACCGAGCCTACCCCTACATGCTTAAGTGATGATGTGGTACCAATCCCATGTGAGTATGAGAGCCACTTAGCCCACTTGAGTGAGAACAAGAGTGAGATGAGTGACTCCACCACCCGTGAGATTGAGTGGTTCCATTCGGAAGGCATGAGTGCTACACCTAGTGAGTTGAGAGTGGTAGTTGATAGGTCATGTGAGACCATTTTGATTGCTAGCAACTTACCCTCTACCTCTAGTGTGTTTTCTCATGATTTGCTAGGTTCCATGGATCAAGAAGCACCAAGCTTGGAGATGATGATACCTCCGACCAAGAAGATGTACATGGTGGATGAAGATGATGTCATCCCCATACGTGATGAAGAAGTCACCCACACGGAGGCCAATACTACCACAACACCCACTTCATATGAGAGGTATGAACAAGGTAAAAATATGGGTGTTGATGATGCCATGATCCCACTAGTGGACATGATGACTTGTGATAATTGGCATGCTATGGATAATGTTTGTGATATCACATATGACTCATTGGTATTTCCATGTGATACTTTGCCTTTGCATAATGTTGAGCATGTGAAATTATTTGATTGTGATGATGTTGCCATAGACATGTCATGCTCTAAACGTTACGTTGATGATATCATTGTTTGCACTTTGTTGAACAATTGCTCTTTCCAATGTTTTGCTTGCAATGATGTTATCAATGGTAGCCCTCGAACCATGCTTTGTCATGAATGTTTTACAATCTCTCCCGTTGCTTGCAAAAAGTTGAATAATTGCTCTTTCACTTGTTTTGCTTGCAACAATAATTCTAATATTGTTTATATTGAGATGGCCCCCATAGCTTTCTCAAATTTTGGAGATTTTGATGATTGCCATGATAAGCATGTTCCCCACTTGCATACTCACCATGCATATTTTTCATACTTTATTGACACTAATGGTGATGTGCATAAGAAGAGATACGTCATGATGGATGATGTGTTTCTCTACCATGCACACACGTTCTTCCTTTTGTGCTTGATGTGTGTAGGTACCCGCAAGAGAATGTCAACCTCGGTTGAGCACGAGTTGACAAAAAGAGCACTAGAGAGCATTCCCCACGTGAGTTTAAGATCGAACCCAGCTCTGATACCTTTTGCATGCTTTGCATCTTTCATGTTGAAAAATTGCTCTTTCCTATGGTTTGCTTGCAAGCATTTTAATGGTATTCTTTCACCTTGTGGCAATCATGTTTCGTTGCTATTGGATATTGATGCTTTGTGTGTTGCCACAAAAATGTTGAATAATTTCTCTTTTTGATGTTTTGTGTGCAACCATAATGCAATTTTGAGCATGTATTGTCATGAGAGCTTCCAAGTCTCTCGTATTGTTGTTGCAACAAACATAAGGACCACTCGCTATTTCATATGGTTTGTTTGCAAACACGTTGCTTTTGCTTCCGCTCGTGATACTCATATCCCAATGATATTTTCTTTTGATGATATGTGTATGGCATCCAAGATATTGAAAAATTGTTCTTTCCAATGGTTGGTTTGCACACATAATGTTGTTGCTTTGGATATTCTTCCTCATGTGTTTTTGCCAAATTCTTCTAGCTTTGCATCAAAGATGTTGATCAAGATTTTAGTCAATTGCTTTGCATGCCACACTAAGATGTTATATGGAGTTTTTAAGTTCCCACATTTGGATGATGTTCAATTAACTTCCATGCACTTTGACCTTGCATACGCATTTCGTTTGCGATACTTAGGTTGTGCTAATAGTGTTGTGAACAAGAATGGACATGCCACAAATGACATGCTCCTCTATCACACACAAACATATGTTGCTTGGTCTTTGTTGTGTGAAGGTACAATTGCATATGTGTCAACCTCTATGGACAAAGAGTTGACAAGACGAATCGAAGAGAGTTACCTAGGGCTACCCTTCAATGAGTTATCTCTATATCATAAGGTGACTTCCTTCTACTTGAGGACTCATGCTATAATCTTCATGAATTGGCTACTCTTTGAGTGTTGCTTCGCTTTTGTTGTGAGCTTTGTAGGCTTCATGGAAGGTGAAGGAACATTGAAGAGTTGCCACATCAAGCTTCCCAAGGACGACTGTATGGTGAACCCCAGGATCAAGAAGGTCTCTCGACATCATATTATTAGGATGAGCATGAAGAGTCGAGGACGACTCTTTTTGAAGGGGGGAGCTGATGTAGCCCGTCCTACGGACGCTACTGCATCCACAACGCCAAGTCCCCAAGATCGTCCCCAAGTCAACCAAGAAGATGGACAAGGAGCAGCAAGCTCCATAACTGGAGTCTCCGCCGTCATCGCCCCGGAGAGTCCACCCAGAACCAGCTGGAGTGTCCGGCCTACCCCAGCCCCGTCCTGGCATGGACATTATGTGTGCTACATCGGACTCTACCCAAACACTACCTGGAGTATCCGGCCGAAACACACTGGAGTGTCCGGCCAGACCGGAGTATCCCCAAAAAAGAGCCCCAAATTTGCCTTTGGATCGATCTCTTGATTTGGAGTGTTATTTGTGGTTTTGATCTGACCAAACCTTGTCTTAGGTGGTGGTCCAGCTTTATCCTGTGTTTTCCTAGCCCAATTTGGCCAATTTTTCGCGGATTTGAGGACCCAAGGCGTGGATTTCCGCTCAAGAACACGAGCATTTCGTGATCGGACTCCAGACCGGAGTCTCCGGCCTGCACACCGGAGTCTCCGGCCTACCCACACCGGAGTCTCTGGCCTGGACCGGAGTCTCCGGCCTGAAACCCCGAAGTCTCCGGCCTAACGCCTGATTTTGACAGTTTTGCCTCTAATCTTGCATTGGCTAATTTCCTCTTGTTTGTTTGTGCCCGTGTGCGTGTCGCCAACTAACACCAAGCTTCCGCATCGACAACCCCCGCGCTCATCGACACCACGGCCCACGAACATCATCCCGCACCACCGACGTCAAGTTCATCATCAAAGAAGGTATAACTTGCGTCACCTTGTTAACCCCTATCTTCGTTTGTGTGTACCTATCCTATGAGAGTGGCTCATCTTGTGTTTGCTTGATTATTGTGCATTTGTCCTTGGATAGTGAGAGTGCAAGAGCAATATCTAGTGTGACTAGGTAGCATCAAGGGAGAGCAAAAAAAATACAAAAGAAAGAAAAAGATACAAAGAAAAAGCAAAAGAAAAATAGTCTCCCCTTGCAAAAGAAAGTCTCAAAGCTTGTAAGCAAGAGAGAAAGAAGAGCGCCCAAGGCAAGTGCACAAATCCGTTGCTCACTTTTCTTCTTTGCAAACGAGCCACGGTCTCTCCTTGCATTGGCACAACAACGAGCTTAGTCTTCGTTAGGACATTTTGTTTGCTCATTTTCATAGTCGTGTCAATCCCAACTTTCTCCACGTGTGTGTACATAGTCGTAGGTTTCCGTCACCCTTTTGAGTTGTTGACCTTCGCCTTTGACTTGAGTTTTGTTGGATCTTACCCACTTTTGACTATCCCTTTTCTTTTGATTGGTTCTTTGGCTTTCCACAATCCTAACCTACCACCAACAAGCTTTTGAGAGTTAGCTCTTTCTCTAGTGTGAATTTTCTTTGCATTTCCACTTTGCATGCTAATAGCTCTCACTTGTGGTTTCTAGTTTGATGCAATCCCCAAGGTGAGGTACAAGGCTAACACCACCATATTCCACTTCCATATACAATACTTGTGTCTTTTCCATGATGGATAGGCACGATGAGGCGAGCCAACCACCTCCCCACGAAGAAGATCAAGGACCGTACATGACACGCGCAAGTCACTTCATCGTTCGACAAGAGTTTCGGGAACGTTGATAAGCCCTTGAGACGCAACAAGATGAACAATTTGGCGAAATGCAAGCCGAGTTCAAGACCATCGACAACCGCTTCGACGGCCTCGAACGACAAATGCACGCAATGCATCACAACTTCGGCCACCAAAATGATGCGCTCCAACGCTCCGTCGCCGAAACAAATGAAAACCTTCGACGCCTCATCGGCGGTATGGCAAGACCATGTTCACGCGCTTCAAGCTCTTCAAGTTCTTCGCATTTTCATGCACCTCTTCCACAAGATCTACATCCAAGTGCTACAAGACGCAATGATGCCCCCGTAGTTCAAGATGGAACCTCTTCGAACTATGTACCTTCCCCACGGCACGCCGCAACGTTAAGCTATGTTGGTGACCTCTCTTCAAGGCCACGAGCAAGGCAAGAAGCACACCGTCATCACGCAAGGGCACTATCCAACAAGAGCAACCACAAGAGGAACCGCAAGTCTACCACCATCGACCGCGACACATACTTGACACAACAAGTGGTGACTCCAATTTGGAGAATCAAGCTCGTCATCGACGTGAAGCTCTCCAAGATCCTCCTCCTCGTCATCAACATCATGAACGTCCACACCGACATCATGGTCATCATGAGGCGCCTCCCCCACCTCAACAAAATTTGGAGCGTCAAGTGGTACAAATTGAGCGACGCCCACCACGTCAAGTGGCTCATGACCATGTTCTTTGCCGTGAGGCCCATGTGCCTAACCAACATCACCAACCGAGGAACGAGCCTCCTCCATCAACCGCGTCAAGAGGCTCCACACCCTCGCCACCATGAGGCCCAAGCGCCTCAACCACGTCAACAACCGTGCCAAGAGCAAGAGCAAGCTCCTCCACATCTATATCAAGAGCAAGCTGCGCAACAAGGTCACGAGAACCAAGTTCCACCTCCCCAACTACAAGATCATCAACAAGGTCACCAAGCTCGTCGCAATGACCACAACGATGAATAAACTTTTGGCAAGCTCAAGTTCACAATGCCCAAGTTCACCGGATCCAATGACCCTGAAGAATACCTCTCATGGGCACTCAAAGTCGACAAGATCTTCCGCATGCACAACTAGGAACGAGAAGATGGTTGCCATGGCTTCGCTTGAGTTTGATGATTACGCCAACCTTTGGTGGGAACAAGTTCAAGTTGCTCATGATACAAGACAAGATCCCGGTTCGTCCCCGCGCACTACACACGTGACCTCTTCAACAACCTTCAAGCGCTTCGTCAAGGGACAAAGACCGTGGAAGACTTCAAGGAAATGGAACTCAAATTGATTCGCGCCAACATTGATGAGCACATGGAGTAAACAATGGCACGTTTCCTTATTGGCTTGAATCACCCAATCAAGCGCATCGTCGAGTTCCAAACATACAACACCATGGTTGAGCTTGTGCACATCGCAACAAAGGCTGAACGTCAAGTGCGAGAGGATATCAAGTACAACAAGCCCAATATGTACTTCACCTACAAGCAAGCTTCAACCGCTACACCAACAACTTTCAATGGAAGCTCCTCAAGTACCTCCAGGCCTTCCTTCAAGCCCACACTTCCTCAAGGAAAACTGCCCCAAGTGGCAAACAAGCAAAGAGTGATACACCTTTCAACGGTGAATGCTACAAGTGTGGAGGTAAAGGACACAAGTTGGCCAAATGTGGAAACAAGAAAGTCTTGTTCATCCATGACAATGGTGATGAAGAGTACTTGAGTGAAGTTGAGTTTGATGCCCGTGTCAAGGAAGCAATGGCAAGGCAATGAGTGGAAGATGATCAAGAACTCCTCATGTGTGAACATGACGCAAGTCCATCGCTTGTCGTCACAAGAATCTTGACCGCTCAAGCACAAGAGCATGAAGACCAACGCTCCAATATCTTCCAAACATGAGCCGGCATCAATGGCAAATCTATCAAGGTTATCATTGACGGAGGGAGTTGCCACAACCTTGCTAGTACCGAGTTGTGTGAGAAGCTCAACCTCACCCTCCATCCGCACAAGCACCCCTACCACGTGCAATGGCTAAGTGACCAAGGGTCCGTGAAGATCAAGCATACCGTATCGGTCTCCTTCGCCATTGGTCCTTACAAAGATACGGTGGAGTGTGATGTGGTTCCTATGACAGTCTGCCACATGCTTCTTGGTCAACCATGGCAATTTGACAAGGCTGCTCAACATGATGGTCGCACCAATGTATACACCTTCAAATGGCTAAACAAAACATGTGTTTTGCGACCGATGACTCCTAGCCAAATAATTGCGGACAATGCAAAGGCTTTAGCGAGGGCACAAAGCACAACACCTACTTGTGAGAAGAGCGGTGAGAGAGAGAACCACCTCATAGTGAGTGAGAGCCACAAACCAAACTCGAGTGGAAAAAATAAGAGTGTTCTCCTTGCCACCAAAAGTGAGATGAGAGATGTTCGGAACAACCCATCCATCTTGCACTATGTCCTCCTTTGCAAGGGACTAGCGCAAGGAATTAACGAATTAACCAATGTTCCTCCATATTTGATGAGTGTTTTGCAGGAATTCAAGGATGTGTTTCCCGAAGAGCTTCAACATGGACTACGTCCTCTTCGCGGCGTCGAACATCGCATTGACCTCATCCCCGGTGCACCACTTCCCAACCGTGTCGCTTACCGTATGAACCCGGAGGAGACAAAGGAGATTGAACGTCAAATCAACCAACTGATCTCCAAAGGTTTGATCCAAGTTAGCACTAGTCCAAGTGCCATACCCGTGATTCTTGTTCCAAAGACGGATGATACGTTACGGTTATGCATGGACTGTCGTCCAATCAATGCTATCACCGTGCGTTATCGACATCCCATACCACGTCTCGATGACATGCTTGATGAGTTGTGTGGAGCATTGTCTCGCAAACATACAAGCCTTCTTACGAGACTTGAAATCAACGTGTTGGGTCTTGAGGAAATAAAATCTTTCTATGCTTCCAACCCATTCTTTGAACCAATTTTGGCAAAGTGCTCCAATGACAAAGGAGATGATGATTTCTATTTGCATAAGGGCTTTCTATTTAAACAAAACAAGCTATGCATCCCGAAGTCGTCGCTTCAACTTTTGCTTCTCCAAGAATCTCATGGTGGAGGCCTCATGGGTCACTTTGGCCGTGACAAGACTTTGGACATGCTCTCCAATCACTACTTTTGGCCCAAGATGAAGCGTGACGTGGAGTGCTACGTTCAACGATGCACGACATGTGTTCAAGCTAAGTCGCAAGCTAACCCTTATGGTCTTTATATGCCATTGCCTATTCCTCATACCCCTTGGTCCGACATTAGCATGGATTTCGTGTTAGGATTTCCTAGATCTAAGCATGGCCATGATTCTATATTTTTTTTGTGGGTCGTTTTTCCAAAATGGCACACTTCATACTGTGCCATAAGTCCGACGATGCTTCACATGTTGCAAATCTGTTTTTTAGGGAAATCGTCCGTCTTCACGGTGTGCCAAGGACAATCGTCTCTGACCACGACGTCAAATTCATGAGCTACTTATGGAAGACCCTCATGGCCAAGCTCGGCGTCAAGCTACTTTTCTCATCCGCATCGCATCCCCAAACTGATGGCCAAACCGAAGTTGTCAACCGAAGCCTCGAGACTCTCCTTCGTGTGTTGATCAAGAAGAACTTGAAGGATTGGGATGAATGCATCCCACACGCCGAGTTTGCCTACAACTGTGCCAAGCACTCAACAACAAAGATGAGTCCATTCATGATCGTCTATGGTTTCAAGCCCCTCACCGCGCTCGACATCCTACCACTACCTCTTCATGAGCGTGCAAACATGGACGTCGAGAAACATGCACAAGCTATGAAGAAACTTCATGAAGAAACAAGAGCTACTATCGAACAACAAGTCCTTCGCCAAGCTTCAAGGTTAAACAAGGACAAGAAGGAGATGATCTTTGAAGAAGGTGACCTTGTGTGGATACATCTAAGCAAGGACCGCTTCCCCAAGGAACGTGACTCCAAGCTCAAGCCAAAAGGAGATGGTCCCTTCAAGTGATATGGGGTGGCCCGATCTTCTCAGCAAGCTCCTGTCGATGATATGGTGGATGATAGATAACTAGTGCGTAGCTATGATCTCTCACGCTCGATCCCTAATGCCAGTGCAACAGATCTCGAACCTTGTAGGATATTCACAACACCACACTCTTGTGCACGCAGCCGTGACCACGAATGGTAGTATGCAATCTACTAATTCCCAATGGAACAATAGATCACACTCAATTATAGTTGGTAGATTCGAACACGGGGTAATTCCAGAGGTTCTATGAAAGAAAGAACTCCAAAATATTTTAATGTGGTCTGAAGACTAAAGCTAGAGCGCCCCCATCTATTTAAGGGTCTGGGAGGCGGCGGCCTAAGGGTGGATCCGAGTTGGTCCCACCCACCTATGGATACAAACCGACCCAACTTGGGTTTGGTCAAGCTGACTCTGCCGTGGCAGAGTTTTAGTTGCTTTCTCTGCCGTGGCAGAGTAGGACTCGGTTTTCCTGCCGCGGCAGCCTACCGTGCCAGAGAAACGATGCTTTTCTCTGCCACGGCAGAGAACGTCCTCCTCTTGTTGATCTTCATCTTGGACAGCTCCCGGCGCTTCCTCCCTCTCCTCCCTCACGCATTCTTCATTGATCAACATGCCTTGTTCCATTGGCTCCTCGCTCCGTGCTACGCCTTCTTCTCCTAAGTACCTGATCATGCAATAATTCAAAGACTTAGGTAGTATAAAATTCTCATTAATTAAAACACCAGGTTCATTAAGAAACAAGTTCACCTGTTGTTCTAGTAGCTTAGTGCGAGCTCTTGTGATTGGTCCAATCCTTATCTCATTGGATTGATCCTTCTTTGCAATTAGAACATCTTCATTAGCAATTGGGGTAGGTGTAACTGTAGGGATGTCCTCATCATCAAGGTCCTCAAAAGAATCAACAACAACGCCTACATCATTGACATACCGACCTCCAAGTACCTTGCAAGCAATACTTTCAATGTCAAGGACCTCTCACCCTACCATGGAGATGCTCAAGATGATAACCATGAAGAGTTGAGGACGACTGTTTCCCAAGGGGGGAGCTGATGCAGCCCTTCCTACGGATGCTTCTACATCTACACCAACAAGTCCCCCAAGTGGACCCATGACTCTTGCCCGAGCCAAACTTCTACAAGCTAAGGTGAACTCGCTCCTCTCCTCGTGCCAATTTGATACCTCCTTGGATGGTGTGCTACTTCATGCAACTACTCTATGCATCATTAGGTACGAAGCTTCGACACATCACCAAGCACCCAAGGATGGAGAACAAGGAGCAGAATGTGAAGCCAAAGTTGCTGGAGCTGCTCAGACTGGAGTCTCCGGTCTGCGCACACCGGAGTCTCCGGTCTGCGCACACCGGAGTCTCCGGTCTGCGCACACCAGAGTCTCTGGCCTGCCAAAGTCTCCGTCCTGAAGATACCGGAGACTCCCGCCCTCTCTCCGGTCTGACCCCCTGCACCAGGCCCTGGGACAATCTGAAGGCCCCTCCGGAGGCTGGTCCGGAGGCTACACCGGAATCTCTAGCCTGGACCGGAGTCTCCGGTCCACCACACCGGAGTATCCGGTCCGACCGTCGCTAGGCATGTAGAGGCCTTTGGGACTTCGGCCCATGTACCCCTTAGTCCGTCCATAACTTGTCTTTTATTCCTAAAGTACACTTGTTTAAGTGGCTGGCCTATATATAGACCCCCACCTCCATTGTAAACCCTAGGCATGATATTGGAATTAGTGGAAACCCCTTTGTGGATCTATCTAATTCTTGCCTCATGCTCCTTAACTAAGGAGCACCAATATCCCCAAACCTCGTTGGAGTTTGCATCGTGCCTCCGCATTGTACAAGGCCAAGGCATCGGTGTCCCTTTGCCTAGACGTCAAGATCTCACCGAGTCTCCCATCTCGCCGTGCCGGTTTGAGAGAGAGTCCTCCGCTCGACGCTGATCCTAGGGATTGCACTGGACCGGTCACCGCCGGCGTGAGCTATTGGTGTTTATCGTGGTTTTGCGTGTGTGTGTTCATCGCGTTCTTCATGCGTGTGTTCGTCGTGTTCATCCTTCCCTCCTTCCCCCGCAACCCACCCTCGATTTGAAAGGGAATCGTGAAAGATCGGGCCACCCTAGAGGTTTGCCCTCAACACACCAAGTCTCCCATCTTGCCGTGCCGGTTCGAGAGAGAGTCCTCCGCCCGACGCCGATCCTAGGGATTGCGTCGGACCGGTTACCGCCGGCGTGAGCTATTGGTGTGTATCGTGGTTTTGTGTGTGTGTGTTCATCGCGTTCTTCGTGCGTGCGTTCGTCGTGTTCATCCTCCCCTCCTCTCCCTGCACTCCATCCTCGATTTGAAAGGGAATCGTGAAAGATCGGGCCACCCTAGAAGTTTGCCCTCAACAATACCTCTACTCTGTGCATCATCAGATACAAACCCCCGCCGCGTCGACCCACGAGACCTGAAGCTGCCTGAGCCAGAGTGTCCGCCCGAATCCAACCGGAGTGTCCAGCACAGCCGGAGTGTCTAGCGCGACTCAGCCAGAGTGTCTGGCGCGACTCAGCCGGAGTGTCCGGCCTGCCCCAGCCCCAACCAGGCTTGGACATTCAGAAGGCCAGTTCGGACACTCCCCGGACTCTACCAGGTGTGTCCGGCTACCCTAGACTGTCCGGCCGTTCCGACCAGGACTGTCTGGCCTGAAGATGGGCCTGCGAGCCTAGTTGGGCCTTGTGGCCCATGTACCCCTCTATTTCGCCCAGAACTCTACTTTAATGCTTATTTTACCCCTAAACTTGTGGTTGGCCTATATATAGTCCCCCACCTCCATTGTAAACCCTAGGCATGATATTGGAACTAGTGGAAACCCCTTTGTGGATCTATCTAATTCTTGCCTCATGCTCCTTGACCAAGGAGCACCAATATCACCAAACCTCGTTGGAGTTTACATCGTGCCTCTGCGTTGTACAAGGCCTTGGCATCGGTGTCCCTTTGCCAAGACGTCAAGATCTCACCGAGTCTCCCATCTCGCCGTGCCGGTTCGAGAGAGAGTCCTCCGCCCGACACCGATCCTAGGGATTGCGCTGGACCGGTCACCGCCGACGTGAGCTATTGGTGTTTATCGTGGTTTTGCGTGTGTGTTCATCGCGTTCTTCGCGCGTGCGTTTTTCATGTTCATCCTTCCCTCCTTCCCCCACACTCCATCCTCGATTTGAGTGGGATTCGTGAAAGATCGGGTCACCCTAGAGGTTTGCCCCCAGCATATTGGTATCAAGAGCTTCGTTGCTCACGAATTCCCCCATAAAATTTTCTTCTATCCACCTAAAATTCAAAAATCCCCAAAAAAAGAGCCCCATATTTGCCTTTGGATCGCTCTCTTGATTTGGAGTGTTATTTGTGGTTTTGATCCGACCAAACCTTGTCTTAGGAGTTGGTCCAGCTTTATCCTGCGTTTTCCCAACCCGATTTGGCTAGTTTTTCGCGGATTTGAGGCTCGAAGGCGAGGATTTCCGCTCAAGAACACGGGCAGGAAACTCGCGCCGGAGTGTCCGGACCGATCCGACCGGAGTGTCCGGACGAACCCGACCGGAGTGTCCGCCCAATACAGACCAGAGTGTCTGGCTATAACGCTGGATTTTGACAATTTTGCCTCTAATCTTGCATTGGCTGATTTCCACTTGTTTGTTTGTGTCCGTGTGCGTGTCGTCAACTAACAGCAAGCTTCCGCATCAACAACTTCCGCGCTCATCGACACCCCGGCCCACGAACATCATCCCGCACCACCGACACCAAGTTCATGATCAAAGAAGGTATAACTTGCGCCACCTTGTTAACCCCTATCTTCCTTTGTGTGTACCTATCCCATTAGAGTGGCTCATTTTGTGTTTGCTTGAGCATTGTGCATTTGTCCTTGGATAGTGAGAGTGCAAGAGCAATATCAAGTGTGACTAGGTAGCATCAAGGGAGAGCAAAAAAAGAGAAAAATATACAAAGAAAAAGCAAAAGAAAAATAGTCTCCCATTGCCAAAGAGAGTCTCAAAGCTTGTAAGCAAGAGAGAAAGAAGAGCGCCCAAGGCAAGTGCACAAATCCGTGCTCATTTTTCCTCTTTGCAAACGAGCCACGGTCTCTCCTTGCATTGGCACGACAACGAGCTTTGTCTTCGTTAGGACTTTTTGTTTGCTCATTTTCATAGTCGTGTCAATCCCAACTTTCTCCATGTGTGTGTACATAGTCGTAGGTTCCCGTCACCCTTTTGAGTTATTGACCTTCGCCTTTGACTTGAGTTTTGTTGGATTTTACCCACTTTTGACTATCCCTTTTCTTTTGGTTGGTTCGTTGGCATTCCACAATCCTATCCTACCACCAACAAGCTTTTGAGAGTTAGTTCTTTCTTTAGTGTGAGTTTTTTTTTGCAATTCCACTTTGCACGCTTATAGCTCTCACTTGTGGTTTCTAGTTTGGTGCAATCCCCAAGGTAAAGTACAAGGCTAACACCACCATATTCCACTTCCATATACAATACTTGTGTGTTTTGCATGATGGATAGGAACGGTGAGTCGAGCCAACCACGTCCCCGAGAAGAAGATCAAGGTCCGTACATGACGCGCGCAAGTCACTTCATCGTTCGACAAGAGTTCCGTGAACGTTGCCAAGCCCTTGAGACAAGACAAGATGAACAATTTGGCGAGACACAAGCCGAGTTCAAGAACATCGACAACCGCTTCGACGGCCTCAAACGAAAAATGCATGAAATGCATCACAACTTCGGCCACCAAAATGAAGCGCTCCAACGCTCCGTCGCCGAAACAAATGACAATCCATCGACGGAATGGCAAGGCCACGTTCACGCGCATCAAGCTCTTCAAGTTCTTCGCGTCGTCATGCACCCCCTCAACAAGATCTACATCCAAGTGCTCCAAGACGCAATGATGCCCCCGTGGTTGAAGATGGAAGTTCTTCGAACTATGTAACTTTCCCACAGCACGCCGCAACGTCAAGCTATGATGGTGATTTCTCTTCAAGGACAAGAGCAAGGAAAGAAGCACACCATCATCACGCAAGGGCATTAGTGCTCCAACAAGAGGAACCACAAGAGCAACCGCAAGTGCAACCGCAAGTCTACCACCATCAACCGCGAGACATACTTGACACAACAAGTGATGACTCTAACTTGGAGGATCAAGCTTGTCATCGACGTGAGGCTCTCCAAGATCCCCCTCCTCGTCACCACCGTCATGAACGTCAACAACGACACCATGGTCATCACGAGGCGCCTCCTCCACCTCAACAAAACTTGGAGCGTCAAGTGATAGAAATTGAACGATGCCCACCACGTCAAGATGCTCATGACCATGATCTTCGCCGAGAGGCCCATGTGCCTAACCAATGTCACCAACCAAGGAACGAGCCTCCCCTTCATCGTCAACCGCGTCAAGAGGCTCCACCCCCTCGCCACCATGAGGCCCAAGTGCCTCAACACCACCAACAACCGCGTCAAGGGGCTCCACCCCCTCGCCACCATGAGGCCCAAGCGCCTCAACACCACCAACAACCACGCAAGAGCAAGAGCAAGAGCAAGCTCCTCCGCAACAATATCAGGAGGAAGCTCCGCAACAAGGTCACGAGAACCAAGTTCCACATCCTCAACCATAAGATCGTCAACAAGATCGTTACAACAATCGCATGGAAGATGAAGACCATCATCAACATGGCAACAATCGCTACCGTGACCGCAATGAGGAAGAAACTTTTGGCAAGCTCAAGTTCACAATGCCCAAGTTCACCGGATCCAATGACCCCGAAGAATACGTCTCGTGGGCACTCAAAGTCGATAAGATCTTCCGCATACACAACTATAGCAACGAGAAGATGGTCGCCATGCTTCACTTGAGTTTGATGATTATGCCAACCTTTGGTGGGAACAAGTTCAAGTTGCTCGTGATGAAAGACAAGAACCGCCAATCACAACTTGGCATGACATGAAGGCTCACATGAGATCTCGGTTCGTCCCCGCGCACTACACGCGTGACCTCTTCAACAACCTTCAAGCGCTTTGTCAAGAGACAAAGACCGTGGAAGAGTACTTCAAGGAAATGGAACTCAACTTGATTCGCGCCAACATTGATGAACGCATGGAGCAAACAATGGCACATTTCCTTATTGGCTTGAATCACCCAATCAAGCGCATCGTCGAGTTCCAAACATACAACACCATGGTTGAGCTTGTGCACATCGCAACAAAGGCTGAACGTTAAGTGCAAGAGGATATCAAGTACAACAAGTCCAAGACGTACTTCACCTACAAGCAAGCTTCAACCGCTACACCAACAACTTTCAATGGAAGCTCCTCAAGTACCTCCAAGCCTACATTCAAGCCCACACTTCTTCAAGGAAAACTGTCCCCAAGTGGCAAACAAGCAAAGAGTGATACACCTTTCAATGGTGAATGCTACAAGTGTGGAGGTAAAGGACACAAGTCAGCCGAATGTGGAAACAAGAAAGTCTTGTTCATCCATGACAATGGTAATGAAGAGTATTTGAGTGAAGATGAATTTGATGCCCATGTCAAGGAAGCAATGGCAAGGCAACAAGTGGAAGATGATCAAGACCTCCTCATGTGTGAACATGACGCAAGTCCATCGCTTGTCATCACAAGGATCTTGACCACTCAAGCACAAGAGCATGAAGAACAACGCTCCAATATCTTCCAAACACGAGCTGGCATCAATGGCAAATCTATCAAGGTGATCATTGACGGAGGGAGTTGCCACAACCTTGCTAGCACCGAGTTGTGTGAGAAGCTCAACCTCACCCTCCATCCGCACAAGCACCCCTACCACGTGCAATGGCTAAGTGACCAAGGGTCGTGAAGATCAAGCATACCGTATTGGTCTCCTTCGCCATTGGTCCTTACAAAGATACGGTGGAGTGTGATGTGGTTCCTATGACAGTTTGCCACATGCTCCTTGGTCGACCATGGAAATTTGACAAGGCTGCTCAACATGATGGTCGCACCAATGTATACACCTTCAAATGGCTCAACAAAACATGTGTTTTGCAACCGATGACTCCTAACCAAATAATTGCGGACAATGCAAAGGCTTTAGCGAGAGCGCAAAGCACAACACCTACTTGTGAGAAGAGCGGTGAGAGAGAGAACCACCTCATAGTGAGTGAGAGCCGCAAGCCAAACTCGGGTGGAAAAACTAAGAGTGTTCTCCTTGCCACCAAAATTGAGATGAGAGATGTTCAGAACAACCTATCCATCTTGCACTATGTCCTCCTTTGCAAGGGACTAGCACAACGAACTAATGAATTAACCAATGTTCATCTATCTTTGATGAGTGTTTTGCAGGAATTCAAGGATGTGTTCCCCGAAGAGCTCCCACATGGACTACCTCCTCTTCGCGGCATCGAACATCGCATTGACCTCATCCCCGGCACACCTCTTCTAAACCGCGCTGCTACCGCACGAACCCGGAGGAGACGAAGGAGATCGAGTCAAATCAACCAACTCGTCTCCAAAGGTTTGATCCAAGTTAGCACTAGTCCAAGTGTCGTACCCGCGATTCTTGTTCCAAAGACGGATGATGCGTTACGGTTATCCATGGACTGCCGTCCAATCAATGCTATCACCGTGCATTATCGACATCCCATACCATGTCTCGATGACATGCTTGATAGGTTTTGTGGAGCCACTATTTTTTCGAAAATTGATCTTCGTAGTGGTTACCATCAAATACGCATGGCTGAAGGTGATGAGTGGAAAACCGCCTTCAAGACCAAACTTGGTCTCTATGAATGGTTGGTTATGCCCTTTGGTTTTTCTAATGCCCCATCCATCTTCATGCGCCTAATGAATCATATCTTGCGTTCTCTCATTGGAAAAAGTGTAGTTGTCTATTTCGATGATATTCTTGTTTATAGCAAATCACTTGAGGACCATATAACACATGTCAAGGAAGTTTCGCAAATCCTTCGACATTAAAAGCTTTATGCTAATCTTCCAAAGTGCACTTTTGCTAAAGACAAGTTGATTTTTCTTGGATTTGTCGTTTCTTCGAAGGGAATTGAAGTTGATGTTTCCAAGGTAAAGAACATACGAGATTGGCCCATCCGAACAAATGTGAGTGAACTCCGAAGTTTTCATGGGTTGGCCGATTTCTATCGTCGCTTTGTGAAAGACTTTTCCACTATTGCTTGTCCCCTCAACGAGTTGACGAAAAAGAATGTCACCTTCGTGTAGGGCAAAGCACAACAAAAAGCTTTTGATGAACTTAAAAAGAGGCTCACTGAAGCACCTCTCCTTGCGTTACCGGATTTCACAAAAACTTTTGAGATAGAGTGTGATGCTAGTTGTATTGGCATTGGAGGAGTCCTTATGAAAAACGGACGTCATATAGCCTACCATAGCGAGAAACTCGATGGTGCTCGCCTTAATTATCCAATTTATGACAAAGAGATTTTTGCCTTAGTTCGTGTCTTTCAAGTTTGGCAACACTACCTATGGCCCAAGGAATTTATCATAAATTCCGACCATGAGTCGCTGAAATATCTCAAAGGCCAAGCCAACTTGAGTAAGAGACACGCTAAGTGGGTTGAGTTCATGGAGTCTTTCCCGTACATAGTCAAGTATAAGAAGGGCAAAGATAGTGTAGTTGCGGACGCATTGTCTCGGAAGCACACAAGCCTTCTTACGAGACTTGAAATCAACGTGTTGGGTCTTGAGGAAATAAAATCTTTGTATGCTTCCGACCCATTCTTTGAACCAATTTTCACAAAGTGCTCCAATGACAAAGGAGTTGATGATTTCTATTTGCATAAGGGCTTTCTATTTTAAAAAACAAGCTATGCATTCCGAAGTCGTCGCTTCAACTTTTGCTTCTCCAAGAATCTCATGGTGGAGGCCTCAAGGGTCACTTTGGCTGTAACAAGACATTGGACATGCTCTCCACTCACTACTTTTGGCCCAAGATGAAGCGCGACGTGGAGCGCTATGTTCAACGATGCACGCCATGTGTTCAAGCTAAGTCACAAGCTAATCCCTATGGTCTTTATATGCCATTGCCTATTCCTCATACACCTTGGTCCGACATTAGCATGGATTTCGTGTTAGGATTGCCTAGATCTAAGCATGGTCATAACTATATTTGTTGTTGTGGATCACTTCTCCAAAATGCCATACTTCATACCGTGCCATAAGACTGACGATGCTTCACATGTTGCAGATCTGTTTTTCAGGGAAATCGTCTGTCTACACGGTGTGCAACCTCAGATTCGTGAGCTACTTATGGAAGACCCTCATGGCCAAGCTCGGCGTCAAGCTCCTCTTTTCATCTGTGTCGCATCCTCAAACCGATGGACAAACCGAGGTTGTCAACCGAAGCCACGGAACTCTCCTACGTGTGTTGATCAAGAAAAACTTGAAGGATTGGGAGGAATACATTCCCCACGCCGAGTTCACCTACAACCGAGCAAAGCACTCAACAACCAAGATGAGTCCATTGATGATCGTATATGGTTTCGAGCCCCTCACCGCGCTCGACATCCTACCACTACCTCTCCATGAGCGCACGTACATGGACGTCGAGAAGCGTGCACAAGCTATGAAGACGCTTCATGAAGAAACAAGAGCTACTAACGAAAAACAAGTCCTTCGCCAAGCTTCAAGGTTAAACAAGGACAAGAAGGAGATGATCTTTGAAGAAGGTGACCTTGTGTGGATACACCTAAGCAAAGACTGCTTCCCCAAGGAACGTGAATCCAAGCTCAAGCCAAGAGGAGATGGTCCCTTGAAGGTCATCAAAAGAATCAACAACAACGCCTACATCATCGACATACCGACCTCCAAGTACCTTGCAAGCAATACATTCAATGTCAATGATCTCTCACCCTACCATGGAGATGTTCAAGATGACAACCATGAAGAGTCGAGGACGACTCTTTCCCAAGGGGGGAGCTGATGCGGCCCGTACTACTGACGCTCCTACATCTACACCACTGTGTCCCCCAAGTGGACCGATGACCCGTGCCCAAGCCAAGCTCCTCCATGATAAGGTGAATTCGCTCCTCGCATCATCTGACTTTGACATACACTTGGATGGCTTGCTACTTCCTACCTCTACTCTGTGCATCATCAGGTACGAACCCCCGCCGCGTCAACCCACGAGCCCTGAAGCTGCACCTGAGCTGAAGCTGCCTGAGCCGGAGTGTCCGCCCGAATCCAGCCGGAGTGTCCGGCGCGACTTAGCCGGAGTGTCCGTCCAGCCCCAGCCCCAACCTGGCGTGGACATTCAGAAGGACAGTTCGGACACTCCCCAGACTCTACCCGGAGTGTCCGGCTACCCTGGACTATCCGGCCGTTCCGACCAGGACTGTCCGGCCAGAAGATGGGCCTGCGAGCCTAGCTGGGCCTGGTGGCCCATGTACCCCTCTACTTCGCCCAGAACTATACTTTAATGCCTGTTTTACCCCCGAACTTGTGGTTGGCCTATATATAGTCCCCCACCTCCATTGTAAACCCTAGGCATGATATTGGAATTAGTGGAAACCCCTTTGTGGATCTATCTAGTTCTTGCCTCATGCTCCTTGACCAAGGAGCACCAATATCACCAAACCTCGTTGGAGTTTGCATCGTGCCTCCGCGTTGTACAAGGCCTTGGCATCGGTGTCCCTTTGCCAAGACGTCAAGATCTCACCGAGTCTCCCATCTCGCTGTGCCGGTTCGAGAGAGAGTCCTCCGCCGGACGCCGATCCTAGGTATTGCGCCGGACCGGTCACCGTCGGCGTGAGCTATTGGTGTTAATCGTGGTTTTGCGTGTGTGTGTACATCGCGTTCTTCGTACGTGCGTTCGTCGTGTTCATCCTTCCCTCCTTCCCCCGCACTCCATCCTCGATTTGAGTGGGATTCGTGAAAGATCGGGCCACCCTAGAGGTTTGCCCCAAACAATCAGTCAACGTGCTCCCATCAATCCCAAGCGGAGAGGGAAGAACACCTTGGAGAGGGTCTTGACTTCTTGGCAAAGGGACACCGATGCCAAGGCCTTGTACAACGAGGGAGGCGCGATGCAAACTCCAATGAGGTGGTGACGATAGTCGATCCCCTTTGGTAGAAGGGGATGAGGCAAAACTAGAGATTCCACAAAGGGGATTTTCTTTAGTCTATCATATATGCCTAAGGGATACAATGAGGGTTGGGGGCTCTATTTATAGGCCAGCCACAAGTTCAGGGGTAGTTTGGGCATAAAACTAGGGTTTTGTGCAGAATAGAGGGGTACATGGGCCAAGGGCCCAGATGTTGGCTCGCAGGCTCATCACTTAGGCAGGACGGTCCGGTCAAGTTGACCGGACAGTCCGGGGTGGCCGAACACTCCGGGTAGTGTCCGGGTAGTGTCTGAACTAGTCTTCTGAATGTCCACGCCAGGTTTAGACTGGGGCAGGCCGGACACTCCGGCCGAGACGCGCCGGACACTCCAACTGTGTCGGACACTCCGGCTGGTTCCGGGCGGACACTCCGGCTCAGGTAGCTTCAGGACAGGTGCAGGTTCTGGGCTCGTGGGTCGAGACAGCGGGGGTTCGTACCTGATGATGCACCGTGTAGTGGTATGAAGTAGAAAGCCATCCAGGTGTATGTCAAAGTCACATGATGAGAGGAGCGAATTCACCTTAACTTGAAGGAGCTTGGATCGGGCACGGGTCATCGGTCTACTTGGGGGACTCGGTGGTGTAGATGTAGGAGCGTTTGTAGGACAGGCCGCATCAGCTCCCCCCCTTCAAAAAGAGTCGTCCTCGACTCTTCATGCTCATCCTAAGAAGATGATGTCGAGAGACCTTCTTGATCCTGGGGTTCACCATATAGTCGTCCTTGAGAAGCTTGATGTGGCAACTCTTCAATATTCCTTCACCTTCCATGAAGCCTACAAAGCTCACAACAAAAGCGAAGCAACACTCAAAGAGTAGCCAATTCATGAAGATTATAGCACAAGTCCTCAAGTAGAAGGAAGTCACCTTATAATGTAGAGATAGCTCATTGAAGGGTAGCCCTAGGTAACTCTCTTCGATTCGTTTTGTCAACTCTTTGTCCATAGAGGTTGACGCGTATGCAATTGTACCTTCACACAACAAAGACCAAGCAACATATGTTCGTGTGTGATAGAGGAGCATGTCATTTGTGGCATGTCCATTCTTGTTCACAACACTATTAGCACAACTCAAGTATCGCAAAAGAAATGCGTATGCAAGGTCAAAGTGCATGGATGTCGTTTCAGCCTCATCCAAATGTGGGAACTCAAAAACTCCATAAAGCATCTTAGTGTGGCACTCAAAGCAATTGACTAAGAAATGGATCAACATCTTTGATGCAAGAGTAGGAGAATTTGGCAAAAACACATGAGGAAAGATGATATGGGGTGGCCCGATCTTCTCAGTAAGCGGATGGCGATGATGATGGTGGATGATAGATAACTAGTGTGTAGCTATGATCTCTCCCGCTCGATCCCTGATGCTAGCGCAACAGATCTCGAACCTTGTAGGATATTCACAACACCACACTCTTGCGCATGCAGCCGTGACCACGAACGGTAGTATGCAATCTACTAATTCCCAATGGAACAACAGATCACACTCAATTATAGTTGGTAGATTCGAACACAGGGTAATTCTAGAGGTTCTATGAAAGAAACAACTCCAAAATATTTTTACGTGGTCTAATAACTTGTGACGGCTACGGAGGTTTATATGAGGCCTGGGGCGTCCTCCCCTCTAAACGGGCCTAAAAACAGCCATAACTTGGCCCAAACTGACTCGGTTCGACTCAAACTGATACATACCGACCCATATATGGGTTCGGCGTTACTGGCACGCTGTCCAAACGTTGTGGAACACCTCAAACATGTAATTCTTGGTGCACCATCTCTTACTCTTGCTCATACGTGATTTCCTCATTGCCTCCTAGTGCGCATGCCTCCCGCTCCTCCCTCACGCACTTGTTGATATTGGAAATCAGTGCTTGTCCTTCTTGCTGCAACTCTCCTCCTCCTCGCGCATCGCTTGTGTTATCAATAAACCTGATCATACAAAGATGCATAGACTTAGGTAGTATAAAGTTCTCATTAAGTAAAACATCAGGTTCAATTAAGAGTGAATTCAGCTGTTGCTCAATCAGCTTTGCACGAGCTCTTGTAATGGGTCCAATCCTGATTTCATTGGACTTGTTCTTTGCAGCAACATCTTCATTGTGAATAGGAGTAGGAGATAGTGGAATAGTATGGATGTCCTCATAATCTCCCCCCCCCCCTTCATAAGGCGTCGACCTCGACGCTCCAAGGTCTTCTCCAGCATATGGTGATAATCAGCAACGTTGAAGCTGTTGCTAGCACCACCAAACTCCTCAATAGGTATATCAACCGAGTAGGCATTATTTTTAATTTTGGCTAGCACTTTGTAAGGACCAGCACCACGTGGCTTCAACTTGGACTTGCGAAGTAGTGGAAATCTGTCCTTGCATAGATGCACCCAAACCATATCTCTAGGCTCGAACAACACTTCTTTTCTTGCTTGATTCCTTGCAGCAGCAATGTTCTTGCCTTTCTTCTCAATAGCCTCTCGAGTCTTCTCATGTATTTTCTTCACATAATCAGCATGTTTTGATGCCTCCATATCAACTCTCTCATGTAATGGCAGAGGCAACATATCAAGTGGCGTCAATGGCTTGAAACCATACACCACCTCAAAAGGACAAAGCTGGGTAGTTGAATGCACAACCCTGTTGTAAGCAAACTCAACATGTGGCAAACACTCTTCCCACTCCTGCAGATTTTTTTTAATCATGGTCCTTAGTAGCTGTGACAATGTTCTATTCACCACCTCCGTTTGACCATCTGTTTGGGGGTGACATGTAGTACTGAACAGCAACTTCGTTCCTAGCTTCCCCCATAAGGTCTTCCAAAAGTAGCTCATGAACTTCACATCACGGTTAGAAAAAATCGTCTTTGGTACGCCATGTAATCTCACGATGTCCCTGAAAAACAGGTTAGCAACATGCGACGCATCTTTGCTTTTGTGGAAGGCAATAAAATGAGCCATCTTAGAGAACCTATCCACTACCACAAATATAGAATCATGACCTCTCTGAGTTTTAGGTAGACCTAGCACAAAATCCATACTAATGTCTTCCCATGGAGTAGTAGGTGCGGAGAGAGGTGTATACAAACCGTGAGGCTTCAGCTTGGATTTCGACCTGTGGCAAGTAATGCATCTGCTCACAAATCTGTACACATCACGCCTCATCTTGGGCCAATAAACATGATCAGCAAGCATGAGCAATGTCTTCTCACGCCCAAAGTGACCCATCAAACCACCATCATGTGATTCCTGCACTAAGAACAAACGCAACGATAATTCTGGAATTCATAGTTTGTTAGCTCGAAACAAATATCCATCATGTATATGACACTTATCCCATGCGTTTCCAAGAGCACATAAACGATATGGTTCAGCAAAATCATGGTCAGTTGCATAAAGTGCACAAATAGCTTCTAATCCAGGAATTTTAACATCAAGATTGGTTAATAGCATGTTTTTCCTAGATATCAACAACAACATTCTCTTTTTCCTTCTTATAATTAATGATGTAAGGAAAAGACTCAATGAACTCAACCCATTTAGCTAATCTTCTATCCAAGTTTGATTGAGCTTTCAAGTATTTCAATGCTTCATGATCAGAATGTATGATGAATTCCTTTGGCCACAAATAATGTTGCCAAACTTCAAGTACTCTCACAAGTGCATACAATTCTTTATCATAGATTGAATAATTCAAACGAGCACCAGTCAATTTCTCAGAAAAATAAGCTATAGGCCGACCCTCTTGCATCAAAACGCCACCTATGCCTATACCACTAGCATCACATTCAACTTCAAATTGCATCGAAAAAATCAGGTAATGCAAGGAATGGTGCAGAAGTAAGCAAACGTTTCAATGTATCAAATGCAATGTCTTGGGCCACGCGCCATACAAAAGGAACACCTTTCTTTGTCAAATCATTTAATGGTGCAGCAATGGTGCTAAAATATTTCACAAAGCGCCTATAGAAACCAGCGAGACCGTGGAAACTACGCACTTGACTTACATTCATTAGAGTAGGCCAATTCTGAATTGATTCAATTTTAGATTGATCTACCTCTACTCCATGCTTAGAAACAACAAATCCTAGGAATATGACCTTATCTTTTGCAAATGTACACTTCTCAAGATTAGCATATAGTTTATTATCACGTAACACTTGCAAAACTTGTCTAATATGAGTGCAATGTTCAGATTCGGTGTGGCTGTATATGAGTATATCAACAAAGTAAACAACCACAAAACGACCAATAGACTCTCTCAAAACATGATTCATCAAACGCATGAAAGTACTAGGTGCATTTGTAAGACCAAATGGCATAACTAACCACTCATACAAACCGAATTTAGTTTTGAAAGCAGTTTTCCATTCATCCCCTTCTTTCATCCTAATTTGATGATAACCACTACGCAAGTCAATTTTAGAGAAAACAGCAGCACCACTCAATTCATCTAGCATATCCTCTAAGCGTGGAATAGGACAACGATATCGAATAGTGATGTTATTAATCGCTCTACGGTCAACACACATGCGCCATGTACCATCTTTCTTAGGAACTAAAATAACAGGAACGGCACAAGGGCTAAGAGAAACACGAATGTACCCTTTATCCAGCAACGCTTGTACTTGCTTCTGAATTTCCATAGTTTCTTCGGGATTAGTCCTGTAGGGTGCACGGGTGGGAAGTGTGGCACCAGGAATCAAGTCCACTTGATGTTCTATACCACGCAATGGAGGTAAGCCTGCGGGTACACCTTCTGGAAACACATCCCCAAAGTCCTGCAAAACAGACGAGACACCAAGAGAAATAGGGGTCATGTCGTTAGAAACCAATACCTCGCCCTTATACATGAGCACAAGTGGCATGGCTGTAGGATCCTCACGAAATTCTCTCATATCTTCCTTAGTGGCTAATATCAATAAAGCAGGCACTCTCTCACTTTTCGTTATATCACTCAATTTAGGCTCAATTACATCAGGAACAGCTGTCACGCAATCTCGCCGAGTGGTAGTATCTTCCTTCAAGTTCACCTGTATCTTCTGGCGAGAATCATTCACAATTTCTTGTGGTGTCATTGGCTGCATAGTAATCTTATTTCCTTTGAATTCCAAGTGATATGTATTGGCTCGGCCATTGTGTTGCACATGGCGATCATAGAGCCAAGGCCGACCCAATAGTAGGTGACAAATAGTCATAGGAACCACATCAAAATCAATAGAATCTTTGTATGGCCCTATTTGAAAGTTCACTCGTACCATATGATTTACCTTCATCTCACCATTGTTGCTCAACCATTGTATGTAGTATGGCTTGGGATGAGGTAAGTATGTCAAATTCAGTTTGGCACATAGTTCCTTACTTGCAAGATTTCTACAGCTACCTCCATCAATAATGACCTTCCAAGCTTTGTTTGGTCCAACTAAAGCTTTTGTTTGGAACAGGTTGCAACGCTGGGATTCCTCAACCGGTTGCACACTAAGTACACGTGAAGATATGACAATAGTGGGTGCACGCTCAACATATGCATCAGCACCAACCTCGCCGTCATCAATATCATCATCAGAAGCTTCATCTCCACTTTCTACTTCACTTTGTTCATTAACAAACATAACCTTGCTATTTGGACAATCCTTCTAGTAGTGACCTCTACCTCCACAAGTATGGCACACCACATCACGAGTACGTGCAGTAGACATGTTGGAACCCGAGCTAGCAGAGGAGTAGCGGGTTTCCGAGCATTAGAACCAAACGAAGGTGTACTTGCTGGTTTGGCCGATGGTGTAAACGGAACAGCAGCTAGTGGCATGACTGTAGGAGGAATAGATCTGGCCGAAAATCTTCTAGAGGATGGAAAACGAGCGCTCGCCTCTTCTGCCAACTAGGATTCGGCCTCTCTAGCATGGTGCAATAGCTCATTCATGGTCTCATACTTGTGATGACGCACTATGCTCTTGATTGGCAACTTCAGATTGTTTAGGAATCGCTGCATGGTCATCTCAATGGACTCGCGAACTCGAGGACGCTGCATAAGCAGCTCCATCTCCATGTAGTACTCATCTACTGTCATTGTGCCTTGCTTCAATTGCGTTAGTTTATCAAAAACTGATCGCAAGTAGTTGGTTGGAACGATACGAGCCTTCATGATTTGCTTCATCTCGTGCTAATCCATCACAGGAAGTTCATTGTCCTCCCTCCTATGTTGCACAAGAGCATCCCACCAACGCAAAGCATAACCATCAAATTCAGATGCTGCAAACTTGACCTTCTTGTCTTCTGGATAGTCAAATAAGCGCTAGAGTTTCTCAATCTTCAACTCCCATGTGAGGTAATCTTCAGGATAAATGGAACCATCAAACTTGGGGATTGAAAACTTTGGCTTGCCCAAACCATCATCAGCAGCTTGGTTGTGAACACGTTGAGCACACCCAAGAGGGGTAAACCCACGGCCATGAGCAGGTGCATGGGCAGGGGGAATAGCACGTCCCCTGCCAACATGTGGAGCAGCATCCACAGCGCTACCCTCATCGAAATCATCAAAGGCATCATCATGTTGAGGATCTTCCCTTCTATGTAAAGCGGCTGTTAATCCCTCAATGGAACGCTGCAAAGTGGTGACATTAACATTGAGCGTAGCCACTTGCGTTTGAATAGTATCAACCGTTCCAACATGCTGATCCAATCTCATATTCATATCCTGGAGATTCTTGTCATTGGCATCTATCGTGTTAGTAAACACACATGTCAAGTGGGACTTCAAAGCCTCATATTCACGCCAATTAACAAGCTCCTCATCCTTCTTTTTCTGCATCACAACATCATCATCACTAGAAGACATGATTAGTAGGTTAGTGCAAAAATCAAAATCTGTATGGTGGAACTCTCACAGCTCACTCACAACTAATAAGAAAGGAGATTTTACCGTTCCAAAGTGAATAGAGATGCTCTACCAAACGAAATCAAAAACTGATGCACTGATGTGATGAAGTGAATACCAAAGGTATAGAGAACGATCACAGGGCACACATGGTATTTATGGTGGAGCTGTAGGTATGGTATCCTAACTACACCGCAAACAAGTCCTACTGCTGATCATATGATAAAGACCCACGGAAACACACACGGTGGAGATAAATGGGGCAATTGCAACTATGAAAATGAGCTCAATAAAGTAAGGTATGTCGGAGGAATGCTCGTGTTGCAATGCACAAGGAGAGATGCTAGCAATGTCTCAACGAAACGGGCACAAGATTGCTAAACTGAGCAAACCGCAGAGCACTAAGCACGCTAGTCTCGTAGGATAGTTTTAGACACAAAGAAAGGTTTACTAAGGCTCACAAGGATAGGTACGCTATGTGGACTCAGTAAAAAAAATAAACAAAAAAGAAAAAAATTTGACCTGAGAATTGTTCTCTGCCCCGGCAGAAAAACGGCCTAAAATCCTGCCGCGGCAGGATGGGCAAACACAAAATTTCTCGTATGAGGACAGACCTGTCTGTGGTACGGCGACGGTCCGAATTTTTTTTTGGATTTTTTTTACACTCTAGAGCACAGACCGGTCTGCGGTCAGGCGTGAGGCAGCGAAACGATTTTTTTTTACTTCAACATGAAGCAAACTCAGTACAAGTCTAGATCCGATTGGTTTGCTTTTTTTTCTCCTTCTTTCAAACGGATCTACAACCTGAGACTAAAAGAAAACAGATCTACTAGATCTAAGACTCAAGAACACGATGAACAGTCTAGAGATAGTCTAGGGACTCCGACAACGGATCAAAAACAAACGAAAACTAGACAAAAACTATGAATCAGATTTAGAAGAAACAAAAGGATTACGATCAGCAACTAGAACTCACGAATAGTGTTATCTAGGCTATGGCAATGAACTATGAACCCTAATATTTTTGTGTGTCTTTTTCTGTATAGTACAAAAACAACTAATCTATGGATTGATTTGTGGATGCTTACTGAGACAACACTGGAAATCTGATACCAAGATGATATGGGGTGGCCCGATCTTCTCAGTAAGCGAATGGCATGATGATGGTGGATGATAGATAACTAGTGCATAGCTATGATCTCTCCCGCTCGATCCCTGATGCCAGCGCAACAGATCTCGAACCTCGTAGGATATTCACAACACCACACTCTTGCGCACGCAGCCGTGACCACGAACGGTAGTATGCAATCAGTTCCCAATGAAACAACATATCACACTCAATTATAGTTGGTAGATTCAAACACAGGGTTATTCTAGAGGTTCTATGAAAGAAACAACTCCAAAATATTTTAACGTGGTTTAAACCCTAACTTGTGACGGCTATAGAGGTTTATATGAGGGCTGGGGCGTCCTCCCCTCTTGCTCATACGTGATTTCCTCATTGCCTCCTAGTGCGCATGCCTCCCGCTCCTCCCTCACGCACTTGTTGATATTGGAAATAAGCGCTTGTCCTTCTTGCTGCAACTCTCCTCCTCCTCGCGCAACGCTTGTGTTATCAATAAACCTGATCATACAAAGATGCATAGACTTAGGTTGTATAAAGATCTCATTAAGTAAAACATCAGGTTCAATTAAGAGTGAATTCACCTGTTGCTCAATCAGATTTGCACGAGCTCTTGTAATGGGTCCAATCCTGATTTCATTGGACATGTTCTTTGCAGCAACATCTTCATTGTGAATAGGAGTAAGAGATAGTGGAATAGTATGGATGTCCTCATCAAAAGATATCCAAAACAACATCATTATGTGTGCAAACCAACCATTGGAAAGAATAATTGTTCAATATGTTGGATGCCATACACATATCATCAAAGGTCAAGATCATGGGGGTACGAGTATCGCAAGCTGAAACACAAGCAACATGTTTGCAAACAAACCAAATGAAAGAGCAAGTGGTCCTTATGTTCGTTGCAACAACAATACGAGAGACTTGGAAGCTCTCGTGATAATACATGCTCAAAATGGCATTATGGTTACACACAAAACATCGGAAAGAGAAATTGTTCAACATTTTTGTGGAAACACACAAAGCATCAATATCCAATAGCAACGAAACATGATTGTCACAAGGTGAAAGAATACCATTAACATGCTTGCAAGCAAACCATAGGAAAGAGCAATTTTTCAACATGAAAGATGCAAAGCATGCAAAAGGTATCAGAGCTGGGTTCGATCTTGAACTCAGTTGGTGGATGCTCTCTAGAGCTCTTTTTGTCAACTCGTGCTCAACCGAGGTTGACATTCTCTTGCGGGTACCTACACACATCAAGCACAAAAGGAAGAATGTGTGTGCATGGTAGAAAAACACATCATCCATCATGACGTATCTCTTCTTGTGCACATCACCATTAGCGTCAATCAAGTATGAAAAATATGCATGGTGAGTATGCAACTGGGGAACATGCTTATGATGGCAATCATCAAAATCTCCAAGATTTGAGGAAGCTATGGGGGCCATCTCAATATAAACCATATGAGAATTATTGTTGCAAGCAAAACAAGTGAAAGAGAAAATATTCAACTTATTGCAAGCAACAGGAGAAATTGTAAAACATTCATGACAAAGGATGGTTCAAGGGGTACCATTGGTAACATCATTGCAAGCAAAACATTGGAAAGAGCAATTGTTCAACAAAGTGCAAGCAATGATATCATCAACGTAATGTTTAGAGCATGGCATGTCTATGGCAACATCATCACGATCAAATAATTTCACATGCTCAACATTATGCAAAGGCAAAGTATCACATGGAAATACCAAAGAAGCATATGTGATATCACAAACATAATCCATAGCATGCCAATCATCACAAGTCATCGTGTCCACTAGTGGGATCATGGCATCATCAACACCCTTATTTTTACCTTGTTCATACCTCTCATATAAAGTGGGTGTTGTGGTAGCATTGGCCTCCATGTGGGCGACTTCTTCATCATGTATGGGGATTGCATTATCTTCATCCACCATGTACATCTTATCGGTCGGAGGCATCATCATCTCACAGCTTGGCGCTTCTTTATCCATGGAACCGATGGGGAAGGTAGATCAACAGGTTTATCAAGTAATCCACGGATCAAAACCTACCAAAACGCACTCAAATCACAGATCGGTCCAAAACACGAATTAGGGCTATTTTCAGTGGAATTTTCGAATATATCGAGAAAAGACCAAATCGATGAGAAATCCGTGGCAACCAAAAGCTGTTGATACCAGATGTTATGGGGTACCCCCGTGGGTGGCCCGATCTTCACGGATCTCGTGGTAATATCGATGGGAAAGCGAGGGGAAAGGGAGAAGGTAGCGGAAGCGGAGGCACACCTCGTGAAGAACGTGATGAACACACGCAAAACACACACGATACAAGGCCGATTGCTCTCACCGATGGCCACCGGTCCGATAGAATCCTCACAAGGACAGATCGGTCAACGTGCTCCCATCAATCCCAAGCAGAGAGGGAAGAACACCTTGGAGAGGGTCTTGACGTCATGGCTAAGGGACACCGATGCCAAGGCCTTGTACAACGAGGGAGGCACGATGCAAACTCCAACGAGGTTGTACAAGGGGATGAGACAAAACTAGAGATTCCACAAAAGGGTTTTTCTTTAGTCTATCATCTATGCCTAAGGGATACAATGAGGGGTGGGGGCTCTATTTATAGGCCAGCCACAAGTTCAGGGGTAGTTTGGGCATAAAACTAGGGTTTTGTGCGGAATAGAGGGGTACATGGGCCAAGGGCCCAGATGTTGGCTCGCAGGCCCATCACTTAGGTCGGACAGTCCGGGTCGAGTTGATCCGACAATCCGGGGTGGCCGGACACTCCGGTTAGTGTCCGGGTAGTGTCCAAACTGGTCTTCTGAATGTCCGCGCCAGGTTGGGACTAGGGCAGGCCGGACACTCTGGCCGAGTCGTGACGGACACTCCGACTGGTTTCGGGCGGACACTCCAACTCAGGTAGCTTTAGGACAGGTGCAGCTTCAGGGCTCGTGGGTCGACGCGGAGAGGGTTCGTACCTGATGATGCACAGAGTAGTGGTATGAAGTATCAAGCCATCTAGGTGTATGTTAAAGTCACATGATGAGAGGAGCGAATTCAAATTAACTTGAAGGAGCTTGGCTCGGGCACGGGTTATCGGTTTACTTGGGGACTCGATGGTGTAGATGTAGGAGCGTCCGTAGGACGGGCCGCAGCAGGTCTTTTAGACATGGAAGTACTCATTGGAAAGATCTTGGAATTATCTATCCAACAAGTGCTTATTTGCTTGATTTGGAGTTCGTATGAGGAATCCACGTCCGTTTCAATTTCAGGACTTCTATCTGTCTGAATTGAGCGTTCCTTCTTCTTGATGATCTTCTCTTGCGCCTTCCTCCCGCTCCTCCCTCACGCATACCTTGCCCATATCACCTCATGTGTGAACATGATGCAAGTCCCTCGCTTGTCGTCACAAGGATTTTGACCACTCAAGCACAAGAGCATGAAGATCAACGCTCAAATATCTTCCAAACACGTGTCGGCAACAATGGCAAATCTATCAAAGTGATCATCGATGGACGGAGTTGCCACAACCTTGCTAGCACCGAGTTGTGAGAGAAGCTCAACCTCGCCCTCCATCCGCACAAGCACCCTACCACGTGCAATGGCTAAGTGACCAAGGGTGATGAGGGCAAACCTCGTGGGTGGCCCGATTTTCACGGATCTCATGGTCAAATCATTGGGAAAGCAAGGGGAAAGGGAGAAGGTAGCGGAAGCGGACGCACACCTCGCAAAGAACAAGATGAACACACGCAAAACACACACGATACAAGGCCGATTGCTCTAACCGGTGGCCACCGGTCCGATAGAATCCTCGCAAGGAAAGATTGGTCAACGTGCTCCCGTCATTCCCAAGCGGAGTGGGAAGAACACCTTGGAGAGGGTCTTGACGTCTTGGCAAAGGGACACCGATGCCAAGGCCTTGTACAACGAGGGAGGCGCGATGCAAACTCCAACGAGGTGGTGACGATAGTCGATCCCCTTTGGTAGAAGGGGATGAGGCAAAACTAGAGATTCCACAAAGGGGGTTTTCTTTAGTCTATCATCTATGCCTAAGGGATACAATGAGGGGTGGGGGCTCTATTTATAGGCAAGCCACAAGTTCAGGGGTAGTTTGGGCATAAAACTAGGGTTTGGTGTGGAATAGAGGGGTACATGGGCCAAGGGCCCAGATGTTGGCACGCAGGCCCATCACTTAGGCCGGACACTCCGGTTCGAGTGGGTCGGACAGTCCGGGGTGGCCGGACAATCCGGGTAGTGTCCAGGTAGAGTCCGATGTAGCACACAGAATGTCCGCGCCAGGACGGGGCTAGGGTAGGCCGGACACTCCGGCTGAGTCACACCGGACAGTCCGGCTGCGCCGGACACTCCGGCCAGATTCGGGCGGACTCTTCGGGGCGATGACGGCGGAGACTCTTGTTCTAGAGCTGGCTGCTCCTGGTCCATCTTCTTGGTTGACTTTGGGGCGATATTGGGGACTTGGCGTTGTGGATGTAGAAGCGTCCGTAGGACGGGCTGCATCAGCTCCCCCCTTCAAAAAGAGTCGTCCTCGACTCTTCATGCTCATCTTACGAAGATGATGTCGAGAGACCTTCTTGATCCGGGGGTTCACCATATAGTCGTCCTTGAGAAGCTTGAATCAACAACACCTCAATGTTCCTTCACCTTCCATGAAGCCTACAAGGCTCAACACAAAAGCAAAGCAACACTCAAAGCGTAGCGAATTCATGGAGATTATAGCATGAGTGCTCAAGTAGAGTGAAGTCACCTTATGATGTAGAGATAGCTCGTTGAGGGGTAGCCATAGGTAATGATGTAGCCCATCCTGCAGACGTTACTACATCCACAACGCCAAGTCCCCAAGATTGTCCCCAAGTCAACCAAGAAGATGGACCAGGAGCAACCAGCTCCAGAACAAGAGTGTCCGCCATCATCGCCCAGGAGAGTCCGCCTGAATCCAGCCGGAGTGTCCGGTGCAGCCGGAGTGTCCGACGCGTCTCGGCCGGAGTCTCCAGCCTGCCCCAGCCCAAACCTGGCGTGGACATTCAGAAGGCCATTTCGGACACTACCCGGAGTGTCCGGCTACCCCGGACTGTCCGGTCACTCCGACCCGGACTGTCCGGCCTAAGTGATGGGCCTGCGAGCCAACAGCTGGGCCCTTGGCCCATGTACCCCTCTATTTCGCACCAAACCCTAGTTTTATGCCCAAACTACCCCTGACCCACCCCCTCATGTATCCCTTAGGCATAGATGATAGACTAAAGACAACCCCCTTTGTGGAATCTCTAGTTTTGCCTCATCCCCTTCTACCAAAGGGGATCGACTATCGTCACCACCTCGTTGGAGTTTGCATCGCGCCTCCCTCGTTGTACAAGGCCTTGGCATCGGTGTCCCTTTGCCAAGACGTCAAGACCCTCTCCAAAGTGTTCTTCCCTCTCCGCTTGGGATTGACGGGAGCACATTGACCGATCTTTCCTTGTGAGGATTCTATCGGACCGGTGGCCACCGGTGAGAGCAATCGGCCTTGTATCGTGTGTGTTTTGTGTGTGTTCATCGTGTTCTTCGCGAGGTGTGCGTCCGCTTCCGCTACCTTCTCCCTTTCCCCTCGCTTTCCCATCGATTTGACCACGAGATCCGTGAAGATCGGGCCACCCTAGAGGTTTTCCCTCATCATCTGGTATCAGCAGCTTTTGGTTGCCACGGATTTCTCCTCGATTTGGACTTTTTCCCCATAAATTCGAAAATTCCACCAAAAATAGCCCCAATTCGTGTTTTGGACCGATCTGTGATTTGAGTGCGTTTTGGTAGGTTTTGATCTGTGAATTACTTGCTAAACTTGTTGATCTACCTTCTCCTGCGTTTCCATAGCCTAATTACTTGATTTCCCCCATCAATTTGAGGTTTTGGTTCGAGTTTTTCCGCCAAAACTCGTCCTGTTCGTGTTCTGGAAGTTTTGGTACGACCGGACCGGACTGTCCGGCCTAAACTGACCAGATTCTCCGGCCCGGCCGGACTGTCCGGCCTGCGCGCACCGGACTGTCCGCCCCCCTGCTGACAGAAAAATCTGCTTCACGGTTTTGAGCATAACTTCTGCATACGAACTCGGATTTTGGTGTTCTTTAGCTCGTTTTGAAGAGGAGAAAGAGCTCTACATCATCATCTCCGTGGTTCATGCTATCTAGTCCATCCAAATTCCGTGAGCAAGGCGAAATCCACCAATAAAGGGTGAAGATCGGCGACGAAAGGTATAAAAATTCCGCCATTTGTCCCCACTTGCTTCCCTTTGTGAGCCACACTATCTTTGCGTTCAACAAACACCTATTGAGACTAGTTCCTCCTATGATTGCTTGGGCTATGCACATTTGATACTTGTAGAATACCGAGAAAAAGTTGTGAGCGCGCTATCTCATATAGTTATCTTGTATAGTTGTTGGCACAAGGAAGGGCAAGTGAAAAATAAAAGAAAAAGAGAAAAAAATAGAAAAAGAGAAAAAAGAAGAAAAAGAAAGAAAGAAACAAGTGCCTCATAGAATAGGAAGCGCAGGCTCGATGAACATCAAATAGGTGGTACTTATTGTGCATATCTTGTAGCCCACCAATTTATTGCAATCGAACTAGCGTCTCTCCTTGCACTTGTGCGACACGAGCTTATAGTCTTCGCTAGGTAATCATTTGGTTCTTAGCTCACTTTCTCCGTCGCACAAGTCCCATTTATCCCACCGTGTGTGTTTCCTTGTACATAATTCCTATCTTGTGGATTGACTTGTTTTGCTTTGTGAACATCGTGGTTCTTTACTTGCCATTCCAATATCTTGATTCGGATTGTTCTTGGACACGCCACCTTCCATACCTATCCACCATAAGCTTTGTGTTTGTGTGTTTTTTAGTGGTTAGTTGGTTTTGGTGTTCCGCGTGAACTTCACTTTGCTTGGTTTTGATTGCTCTCAAGTGTTGCCACTTGCACGATACTATCTTCCAAGGTAAAGTAAGGTTTGACGTTGCATCCCTAACCCCCTACCACTTCCATATACACCACTTGGTCTTGTGAATCATGTCTAGGGACTCCGGAACCGAGGATGATTTCTATGAAGAATCCACGATGAGCCACCATGCATATATCTCCACAAGCATGGATGACATGATGGAGCACTACACCGACAATGGCTCCACATGCTTGGGTGATATGGAGTTCTACAACAACAATAACTCCCCAAGCATGGACGACTTCAAGAACGACAACGACAAGCTCCTCAAGTCGCATCGACCAAGAGGGAGCCTCTACCTCGAGAGCGCCAAGGTCCACCATCACATGGACAAGTTCAAAAGCTCCCTCAACAACTTCAAGAGCGACATGGACAACAACTTCGCCAAAACCATGAGCATGATGGCCAATACTAATGATGCTTTGTGCTCATTACAACGCCTCACCAAGAAGAGTGCCAAGGAAAAGGAGCATCGTCGCGAGTGTCATGTGGATGACCAAGTGCGCCATCTACATCAACCTTTGGCAAGGCACGCCAATGACCTCCGTCGACACCATCATAGAGCGCCTTCAACTACTCGTGCCACCACCAAAAGGGCACCAAGAGCAAGCTCTCCTCCACGCCATCAAGCTTCACGCCAAGAGTCTACACTTCAAGATGGAGGAAGCCAAGGCCACATATGTGATGAAGTCGATCCGAGCACCGCTCTCGACAACAACATGAGCCTACTTCCACCACTACCAGAAGATGGCGACGACAAGGTCAAGATTGGTGAGCATGGGATTTCCCTTCACCAAAGGAGGCGCATGGAGTTGAGAGAACCGAGCATACCCCTACATGCTTGAGTGATGATGTGGTACCAATCCCATGTGAGCATGAGAGCCACTTAGCCCACTTGAGTGAAAACAAGAGTGAGATGAGTGACTCCACCATATGTGAGATTGAGTGCTTCCACTTGGAGGGCATGAGTGATACACCTAGTGAGTTGAGAGTGGTAGTTGATAGGTCATGTTATACCACTTTGATTTCTAACGACTTACCCTCTACCTCTAGTGTGTTATCCCATGATGTGCTAGGTTCCATGGATAAAGAAGCGCCAAGCTTGGAGATGATGATGCCTCCGACCGAGAAGATGTACATGGTGGATGAAGATGATGCCATCCCCATACATGATGAAGAAGTTGTCCACATGGAGGCCAGCATCTACCACAACACCCACTTCATATGAGAGGTATGAACAAGGTAAGAATACGGGTGTTGATGATGCCATGATCCCACTAGTGGACATGATGACTTGTGATGATTGGCATGCTATGGATGATGTTTGTGATATCACATATGCTTCATTGATTTTTCCATGTGATACTTTGCCTTTGCATAATGTTGAGCATGTGAAATTATTTGATTGTGATGATGTTGCCATAGACATGCCATGCTTTAAACATTACGTTGATGATATCATTGCTTGCACTTTGTTGAACAATTGCTCTTTCCAATGTTTTGCTTGCAATGATGTTACCAATGGTACCCCTCGAACCATGCTTTGTCATGAATGTTTTACAATCTCTCCCATTGCTTGCAATAAGTTGTATAATTGCTCTTTCACTTGTTTTTCTTGCAACAATAATTCTCATATGGTTTATATTGAGATGGCCCCCATAGCTTTCTCAATTTTTGGAGATTTTGATGATTGCCATGATAAGCATGTTCACCACTTGCATATTCACCATGCATCTACTTCATACTTGATTGACACTCATGGTGATGTGCACAAGAAGAGATCCGTCATGATGGATGATGTGTTTCTCTACCATGCACACACGTTCTTCCTTTTGTGTTTGATGTGTGTAGGTACCCACATGATCATGACAACCTCGGTTGAGCACGAGTTGACAAAAAGAGCTCTAGAGAGCATCCCCCACGTGAGTTCAAGATCGAACCCATCTCTGATACCTTTTGCATGCTTTGCATCTTTCATGTTGACAAATTGCTCTTTCCTAGGTTTGATTCCAAGCATGTTAATGGTATTCTTTCACCTTGTGACAATCATGTCTTGTTGCTATTGGATATTGATGCTTTGTGTGTTGCCTCAATAATGTGAACAATTTCTCTTTCCAATGTTTTGTGTGCAACCATATTGCCATTATGAGCATGTATTGTCATGAGAGCTTCCAAGTCTCTCGTATAGTTGTTGCAACAAATATAAGGACCACTTGCTCTTTCATTTGGTTTGTTTGCAAGCATGTTGTTTTTGCTTCCGCTTGTGATAATCCAATGCCCATGATCTTTGATTTTGATGATTTCAGTGTGGCATCCAACATGTTGACCAATTGTTCTTTCCAATGGTTGGTTTGGACACATAATGATGTTGTTTTGGATATCTTTCCTCATGTGTTTTTGCCGAATTCTCCTATTCTTGCATCAAAGATGTTGATCAACATTTTAGTCAATTGCTTTGACTGCCACACTAAGATGTTATATGGAGTTTTTGAGTTCCCACATTTGGATGATGTTCAAGCAACTTTCATGCACTTTGACCTTGCATACGCATTTCGTTTCGATACTTGAGTTGTGCTTATAGTGTTGTGAACAAGAACGGACATGCCACAAATGACATGCTCCTCTATCACACACAAACATATGTTTCTTGGTCTTTGTTGTGTGAAGGTACAATTGCTTACGCCTCAACCTCTATGGACCAAGAGTTGACAAGATGAATTGAAAAGAGTTACCTAGGGCTATCCTTCAATGAGCTATCTCTACATTATAAGGTGACTTCCTTCTACTTGAGGACTCATGCTATAATCTTCATGAATTGGCTACTCTTTGAGTATTGCTTCGCTTTTGTTGTGAGCTTTCTAGGCTTCATGGAAGGTGAAGGAACATTGAAGAGTTGCCACATAAAGCTTCTCAAGGACGACTATATGGTGAACCCCAGGATCAAGAAGGTCTCTCGACATCATCTTCTTAGGATGAGCATGAAGAGTCGAGGACGACCCTTTTTGAAGGGGGGAGCTGATGCAACCCATCCTGCAGACGCTACTACATCCACAACGCCAAGTCCCCAAGATCGTCCCCAAGTCAACCAAGAAGATGGACCAGGAGCAGCCAGCTCTAGAACGAGAGTCGCCGCCATCATCGCCCCGGAGAGTCCGCCTGAATCCAGCCGGAGTGTCCGGCGGGTCTCGGCCGGAGTGTCCGGCCTGCCCCAGCCCCAACCTAGCATGGAAATTCAGAAGGCCATTTCGGACACTACCTGGACACTACCCGGAGTGTCCGGCTACCCCGGACTGTCCGGTCACTCCGACCCGGACTGTCCGGCCTAAGTGATGGGCCTGCGAGCCAACAGCTGGGCCCTTGGCCTATGTACCCCTCTATTTCGCACCAAACCCTAGTTTTATGCCCAAACTACCCCTGAACTTGTGGTTGGCCTATAAATAGAGCCCCCACCCCCTCATGTATCCCTTAGGCATAGATGATAGACTAAAGACAACCCCCTTTGTGGAATCGCTATTTTTGCCTCATCCCCTTCTACCAAAGGGGATCGACTATCGTCACCACCTCGTTGGAGTTTGCATCGCGCCTCCCTCGTTGTACAAGGCCTTGGCATCGGTGTCCCTTTGCCAAGACGTCAAGACCCTCTCCAAGGTGTTCTTCCCTCTCTGCTTGGGATTGACGGGAGCACATTGACCGATCTTTCCTTGCGAGGATTCTATCGGACCGGTGGCCACCGGTGAGAGCAATCGGCCTTGTATCGTGTGTGTTTTGTGTGTGTTCATCGTGTTCTTCGCGAGGTGTGTGTCCGCTTCCGCTACCTTCTCCCTTTCCCCTCGCTTTCCCATCGATTTGACCACGAGATCCGTGAAGATGGGGCCACCCTAGAGGTTTGCCCTCATCAGGTAACTCTCTACGGTTCGTCTTGTCAACTTATGGTCCATAGAGGTTGACGCGTAAGAAATTGTACCTTCACACAACAAAGACCAAGCAAAATATGTTTGTGTGTGATAGAGGAGCATGTCATTTGTGGCATTCCCATTCTTGTTCACAACACTATTAGCACAACTCAAGTATCGCAAACGAAATGCGTATGCAAGGTCAAAATGCATGGATGTCGTTTGAACATCATCCAAATGTGGGAACTCAAAAACTCCATAAAGCGTCTTAGTGAGGCACTCAAAGCAATTGACTAAGAAATGGATCAACATCTTTCATGCAAAGCTAGGAGAATTCGGCAAAAACACATGAGGAAGAATATCCAAAGCAACATTATTATGTGTGCAAACCAACCATTGGAAAGAACAATAGTTCAATATGTTGGATGCCATACACATATCATCCAAGGCCAAAATCATGGGGGTATGAGTATCGCAAGCGGAAGCAAAAACAACATGATTGTAAACAAACCATATGAAAGAGCAAGTGGTCCTTATGTTTGTTGCAACAATAGTACGAGAGACTTGGAAGCTCTGATGACAATACATGCTCAAAATGGCATTATGGTTGCACACAAAACATCGGAAAGAGAAATTGTTCAACATTTTTGTGGCAACACACAAAGCATCAATATCCAATAGCAATGAAACATGATTGTCACAAGGTGAAAGAATACCATTAACATGCTTGCAAGCAAACCATAGGAAAGAGCAATTTTTCAACATGAAAGATGCAAAGCATGCAATGAAGGAAATATGCCCTAGAGGCAATCATAGAGATGATTGTATTTCATGTGTATCCATGAGTTATTATAATGTTCCTTGAATATCCATATACCAGGCAACTTGTATTGATTGGCAATTATGTGAATTGTTTGTGAAACTCTTTACTTGTATGGTTATCTAATAATTGTCCCTAGTCGGAGTTCATGCGAGGACACACGTGAATATTAGACTAGCACATCGATTGGTTAATGACTATGTTTCGCAAGTCATTGACAGAGAGATGTCAAACCAATGATGTGGACACATGTTATGAACATGGGGTTGGACTGACCCAACATGAGACTAGCAATAATACTTGCAGCTCTCTCTACACATCGTGTACGTTTTGTCCTTAGACCTGAGATTGTCGCATGTACTTGAGATGTGGATCGACCTACTTTGGGGCTATCAAACACTACTCCGTAACTAGGTAGTTATAAAGGTAGCTTTCGGGTTTGTCCTGATACATGCTGCAAGGCATCGGTCAATCAAGATGGGATTTGCCCCTCTCTACTTGAGAGAGATATCTCTGGGCCCCTCGAGTGATCGGATCCAGAAATGCATGGCTGTGCTACATATGGTTAAGAGTTAACCTAGTAAAGGGATTCTGAATCACAGTATCGAGAAAGAGAGGTCAGCTTAGAGCTAGACCAAATATCGTGAGGCAAAGGGAAAGACATGTACTCAACCTTGTGATGGTTCGTCCGAATGATCTTTATATGCGTTTAGGAGTTGGCACGTCTTGCTAGAGGCCGCTACCAACTATTGACGGAGTAAGTGTACTCGCGTCATGTCTATACGTGTATGAACCTATAGGGTCACACACTTTAGGGGCTGGAAGCCTAATGAGGATTGGATCCGAATTAGACCAGGCTTAGGCTGCTAATGGGCTGCTAATGTAGAAGCCCACCAGGGATGCCTATATAAGAGGGAGTGAGGCGAGCTGAAAAGGTGAGAGCATTCCATCCAGCCGCCACTCCTCTTCCGCCTGTGTTGCACGCGCAGACCTAGCAGTCTGGCGTGTGACGGCTTCCACTCCGGACGTGTGGATACCTCGGAGGTGCTGCATCTGTAGCACTTGGACAAGCCGCGCAAAGGGGAGCTGCTCGTGGGACGAGGACGAGGAGGAGACGTAGAACATCTACACTGCCGCAACGTGCCTCATCGAGTTCCACACCTGCGCGTCTAGCGGTAATCCCGTGATCTATGACAATAGTATTCCTGGTTGACGCGGTAGAAAATTTTGATTTTACGCTAGTGTAGCCTACCCGTAACCCTACAGTGGTATCAGAGCCGATGCTATTCAGTCATAGGTTCGGGAAGTTTGCATATGGTGATATGTAGATTGATATGAATGATATGATCGTTTGTATGGCGGTGTTTCTGGATTGATCTATGATCTTACTTTCCGTGATCGTGATTCTAAGGTCGTCGAACGACTTACCCCTACCGGTCGGTTTCCGCCATCGGGGTAGACAGTGACACATAAATCCTTCTGAATCACGCGAAGATCAATATGATTGATCGAATCGGGAATTAGATCTGAATCGACGTACCGTGATCAAAGGAGTTTGGTCGAATCAGAACTATGGTCGGTTTATGGTAAATTTGATTTGCCGATCAAAATCCTTAAAGGTACCGCGAGGGGCGCTGCCCCTTCGAACCCCGTAGGGGGAGACCCCCTAGAACCCCCTTAGTCGTAGCCCCTTTTTGTATCTCGTTAAGGTTCATAGGTGGTACGATTTCACATGATCCGGTAGAATGCGATTCTATGCACAACTTGTTTTTGCAGGATTTATGTGATCAGTATGGCCCAAAATTGTATGTGATGCATGTATGTATTTTTTCATGACCTGCGTGTCGTGAGTTGGGCAACACGGCTGGAGCCATATGTGTTGTCAATTATTGTAATGGCCTGCGTGCCAACTTGTGATGATCCCAATACCATGTAATTTTGATTACTAGATGTTAGGAGTAATAGCTTGTATTAGTTCTTGGAGAACTCATCACTTGGAGGATGGCTCGCATAGAGCATGAAGATGGAGATCATCATGGTGGACAGGTTCTATGGCGATGGAGATCACCATGAGAAAATGGGCCATACTGTATCACATCTATGTGAATGCTATTCTTATATGTTTTACTACTATGGATGCTTAGATGATAGAAGTAGAACGATCCCTCACAAAGTTTAAGTTAAACCATGCCCTCCCAACCAAACCTTGCACCATCCTATGCCCTGTACAATCGTTGGTGGGTCTATGAAATTAGGGTGCCACGGTTTTCCTTGGCTGGATGGGTTTGTATCGGATACCTACACGCATAAGGGTTGGTGAGCTTAACAAGGTCATCTTAACAGTTAAGGACCTTGGGGCATAAAGGTTGGGCGCCTAGTTTTGACATAGAGATGTCACCCAACAACAAGAGTCATATGTGATATGATTAGCAAAGGTTCCTTACCGATTTACCTTGTCTTCTAGCAGTGATGCTAAAGCTCACTAGTCGACTTGTTAATTGGGGATCTTGAATCACTTAGTATCAATAGAGGGATGTTGATTTAAGTGGGAGTATATGCTATTAAATTGTTTAATATGTTTTACTCTTTCATGGTTACATGGCTTAGTATTTTGCATATTTTTGTTGTAGATCAATGGCACCGAACAATTCATAACCTTGCTTTGCGTTCGATTCTTGAAAAGGATAAACTAAATGGAACAAACTATTCGGACTGGGTCCGTAACCTGAGAATTGTTCTCAGGGCTGAGAAAAAGGAAACTGTTCTGGATACCTCAATCCCGGATGAACCTGCTGATAATGCAACTGCTACCCTTAAGAATGCCTACAAGAAAGCATGTGATGAATCTCTTGAGGTCAGTTGTCTTATGCTTGCATGCATGGAACCTGATCTTCAAAAACAGTTTGAGGATCAGGAAGCGTACGATATGATCGTTGCGCTGAAGGACATGTTCCAGACTCAGGCTAGGACTGAGAGGTACAATGTCGCTAAGTCCTTTGTGGAATGCAAGCTGGCAGAGGGAGCAGCTGTAGGCCCCCATGTGATCAAAATGGTTGGTTACAGTCAGACTTTGGAAAAGCTTGGTTTTCCATTAGGCCAAGAGTTGGCCACTGACTTCATTTTGACATCTCTTCCATCTAGCTATGGGCATTTCATTTCGAACTACCAGATGCATGGGGTGGAGAGGGGCCTTAATGAATTATGTGGGATGCTGAAAACAGCAGAATGTGACATTAAGAAGTGTGCAGGGCATAGCCATGTGATGGCTGTGCAGAACAAGCCTAGCTTCAAGAAAAAGGGCACTTCTTGGCAGAAGAAGAAGGGCAAGGCTAAGGATACGATCCCTAAGCCAAACCCTGCACCCAAGCAAAAGGCTGGTCCTGCAGGAGACACTGAGTGTTTCTTTTGTCACGAATATGGCCACTAGAAGAGAAACTGCAGCAAGTACCAGGCTTCTTTGAAGAAAAGTGGAAGTAAGAGTACTTCCCACTCAGGTACACTTGTTGTAAATGTTGTGGACATTTTTCTCGCAGATTCTTATGTTAACTCTTGGGTATTTGATACCGGATCGGTTGCTCATATTTGCAATTCGATGCAGGGGCTAATAAGGACTAGAGAAGTGCAAAAAGGCGAAGTGGATTTTCGCGTCGGAAATAAAGCAAGGGTTGCTGCATTGTTCGTCGGCGTCATGCAACTTCACCTTCCGTCAGGATTTATCATGGAGTTGAATAATTGTTATTACATTCCTAGTATGGGTCAAAACATTTTATCACCTTCATGTTTGATGAGGGATGGTTATTCATTCGCGAGTACAAACAATGGTTGTGTAATCTCTAAGAATGCTATGTTTGTGGCTGATGCTCCCATTGTGAATGGGTTATTTATTTTAAATCTTGATAATGCATGTGTTTACAATGTTAGTGCTAAAAGGCTTCGGCCAAATGATTTGAGTCCTACCTATCTATGGCATTGTCGTTTGGGGCATATAAGTGAAAAGCGCATGAAGAAGCTCCATGGTGATGGTCTTCTAACTTCGTTTGATTTTGAATCATACGAGACATGTCAAGCTTGTTTACTTGGAAAGATGACCAAGACGCCTTTTACGGGGTTTCCCGAGAGAGCGACAGACTTGTTGGAACTCATACATACTGATGTATGTGGACCAATGAGCACGACAGCCAGAGGAGGATATCACTACTTCATTACTTTCACTGATGATTTCAGTAGATATGGCTATGTCTACTTGATGAAGCATAAGTCTGAAACTTTTGAAAAGTTCAAAGAGTTTCAAAATGAGGTAGAGAATCAACGTGGCAAGAAAATAAAGGCCTTGCGATCTGATCGCGGAGGTGAATATTTGAGTCACGAGTTTAGCAATCATCTTAAGAGTTGCGGAACTGTTCCACAGCTCACGCCGCCCGGAACGCCTCAAAGAAACGGGGTCTCTGAACGGCGTAATCAAACTTTGTTGGACATGGTTCGATCGATGATGAGCCAGTCGGATTTACCATTATCATTTTGGGGTTACGCGCTAGAAACAGCAGCTTTCACACTAAATAGGGTACCATCTAAATCCGTAGTTAAGACACCATATGAGATGTGGACTGGAAAGAATCCCAGTTTGTCTTTTCTAAAGATTTGGGGTTGTGATGCATTTGTCAAGCGACTTCAGTCGGACAAGCTAACACCCAAATCGGATAAGTGCATTTTTGTGGGATACCCAAGGGAAACCTTAGGGTATTACTTCTACAACCGAGAAGAGGGCAAAGTGTTTGTCGCTCATAGCGGTGTTTTCCTAGAGAAAGAGTTTCTCACAAAGGGAACGAGTGGAAGGTCGGTGCGACTTGAAGAAGTTCAAGATGAGCCAGTCGGGGATGCTTCTACGAGTGATGCTATTGTAGCAGAACAAGTTGAGGAACCCGTGGCAATAGAAGCACCACAACCACGAAGGTCGGCGAGGCTCCGCGAAGCGCGAGAGTTATTATTGTTAGACAATGATGAGCCTGCGACCTATGCAGAAGCGATGGTGGACCCAGACTCTGAGAAATGGCTGATTGCCATGAGATCCGAGATAGAGTCCATGGGAGACAATCAAGTTTGGAACTTGGTTGACCTGCCTGATGGTTTTAAAGCCATCAAGTGCAAGTGGATCTATAAGAAGAAGATTGATATGGATGGAAATGTTCACATCCATAAAGCTCGACTTGTTGCAAAAGGTTTTCGACAAGTTCAAGGAGTTGACTACAACGAGACTTTCTCGCCCGTAGCGATGCTTAAATCTATACGGATCATTCTAGACATTGCTGCACATTTCGATTATGAGATATGGCAGATGGATGTCAAGATGGCTTTCTTAAATGGAATCCTTTCTGAGGACGTGTATATGATGCAGCCCGAAGGTTTTGTCGATCCAAACAATGCTGGAAAGGTATGCAAACTTCAAAAGTCTATTTATGGGCTGAAGCAAGCATCTCGGAGTTGGAACATTCGATTTGATGAAGTTGTAAAGGAGTTTGGCTTCACCAAAAACGAACAAGAACCTTGTGTGTATAAGAAAGAAAATGGGAAATCACTTGTGTTTCTAATCTTATATGTGGATGACATATTATTGATTGGAAATGACATTCCTATGCTCGAGTCTGTTAAGACCTCATTGAAAAATAGTTTTTCTATGAAGGACTTGGGAGAAGCGGCATATATTCTGGGTATTAAGATCTATAGAGATAGATCAAGGAGGCTAATTGGATTAAGCCAGAGTACGTACATTGACAAAGTGTTGAAACGGTTCAGCATGGAAGAGGCTAAGAAGGGGTTCTTGCCCATGTCTCACGGCATTAAACTCAGCAAGACTCAGTGTCCTTCGACCACTGATGAGCGAGAACGCATGAGTAGGGTTCCATATGCTTCGGCTATTGGATCCATCATGTATGCAATGACATGTACTCGCCCAGATGTTTCCTATGCTCTAAGTGTTACGAGCAGATACCAGGCTGATCCAGGTGAGATTCACTGGATAGCGGTAAAGAATATCCTTAAGTACTTGAGAAGGACTAAGGATATGTTCCTAATTTATGGAGGTGAGGCTGAACTCAGTGTAAAGGGTTACACAGATGCGAGTTACCTTAATGACTCAGATGACTCGAAATCGCAATCAGGTTATGTGTTTGTCATGAATGGTGGTGCTGTGAGCTGGAAAAGTTCCAAGCAAGATACAGTGGCCTCCTCTTCAATAGAAGCTGAATATAGTGTTGCCTCGGAGGCTGCAAAGGAAGCTGTTTGGATTAGGAATTTCCTGATCGCTCTTGGTGTGGTTCAGGGCTCGTCCAATCCCTTGGATGTTTATTGTGACAACAATGGTGCTATTGCACAAGCCAAAGAACCTAGACAGCACCAGAAGAACAAACATATTCGCATGCGCTACCATCTGATTCGTGAGTTCATTGATGAAGGTAGTGTCATGTTATGCAAAATACATACGGACTCAAATGTTGCTGATCCCTTGACTAAGCCACTCCCGCAGCCTGCGCATGAAGCGCACACAAGAGCAATAGGTATTAGATACTGTCTAGATTGACTCTAGTGCAAGTGGGAGACTGAAGGAAATATGCCCTAGAGGCAATCATAGAGATGATTGTATTTCATGTGTATCCATGAGTTATTATAATGTTCCTTGAATATCCATATACCAGGCAACTTGTATTGATTGGCAATTATGTGAATTGTTTGTGAAACTCTTTACTTGTATGGTTATCTAATAATTGTCCCTAGTCGGAGTTCATGCGAGGACACACGTGAATATTAGACTAGCACATCGATTGGTTAATGACTATGTTTCGCAAGTCATTGACATAGAGATGTCAAACTAATGATGTGGACACATGTTATGTACATGGGGTTGGACTGACCCAACATGAGACTAGCAATAATACTTGCAGCTCTCTCTACACATCGTGTACGTTTTGTCCTTAGACCTGAGATTGTCGCATGTACTTGAGATGTGGATCGACCTACTTTGGGGCTATCAAACACTACTCCGTAACTGGGTAGTTATAAAGGTAGCTTTCGGGTTTGTCCTGATACATGCTGCAAGGCATCGGTCAATCAAGATGGGATTTGCCCCTCTCTACTTGAGAGAGATATCTCTGGGCCCCTCGAGTGATCGGATCCAGAAATGCATGGCCGTGCTACATATGGTTAAGAGTTAACCTAGTAAAGGGATTCTGAATCACAGTATCGAGAAAGAGAGGTCAGCTTAGAGCTAGACCAATATCGTGAGGCAAAGGGAAAGACATGTACTCAACCTTGTGATGGTTCGTCCGAATGATCTTTATATGCGTTTAGGAGTTGGCACGTCTTGCTAGAGGCCGCTACCAACTATTGACGGAGTAAGTGTACTCGCGTCATGTCTGTACGTGTATGAACCTATAGGGTCACACACTTTAGGGGCTGGAAGCCTAATGAGGATTGGATCCGAATTAGACCAGGCTTAGGCTGCTAATGGGCTGCTAATGTAGAAGCCCACCAGGGATGCCTATATAAGAGGGAGTGAGGCGAGCTGAAAAGGTGAGAGCATTCCACCCAGCCGCCACTCCTCTTCCGCCTATGTTGCACGCGCAGACCTAGAAGTCTGGCGTGTGACGGCTTCCACTCCGGACGTGTGGATACCTCGGAGGTGCTACATCTGTAGCACTTGGACGAGCCACGCAAAGGGGAGCTGCTCGTGGGACGAGGACGAGGAGGAGACGTAGAACATCTACACTGCCGCAACGTGCTTCATCGAGTTCCGCACCTGCGCATCTAGCGGTAATCCCGTGATCTATGACAATAGTATTCCTGGTTGACGCGGTAGAAAATTTTGATTTTACGCTAGTGTAGCCTACCCGTAACCCTACATGCAAAAGGTATCAGAGCTAGGTTCGATCTTGAACTCACTTGGGGGATGCTCTCTAGAGCTCTTTTTGTCAACTTGTGCTCAACCGAGGTTGACATTCTCTTGCGGTTACCTACACACATCAAGCACATAAGGAAGAACGTGTGTGCATGGTAGAGAAACACATCATCCATCATGACGTATCTCTTCTTGTGCACATCACCATTAGCGTCAATAGAGTATGAAAAATATGCATGGTGAGTATGCAAGTGGGGAACATGCTTATGATGGCAATCATCAAAATCTCCAAAATTTGAGAAAGCTATGGGGGCCATCTCAATATAAACCATATGACAATTATTGTTGCAAGCAAAACAAGTGAAAGAGCAAATATTCAACTTATTGCAAGCAACAGGAGAAATTGTAAAACATTCATGACAAAGCATGGTTTGAGGGGTACCATTGGTAACATCATTGCAAGCAAAACATTGGAAAGAGCAATTGTTCAACAAAGTGCAAGCAATGATATCATCAACGTAATGTTTAGAGCATGGCATGTCTATGGCAACATCATCACCATCAAATAATTTCACATGCTCAACATTATGCAAAGGCAAAGTATCACATGGAAATACCAAAGAAGCATATGTGATATCACAAACATAATCCATAGCATGCCAATCATCACAAGTCATCGTGTCCACTAGTGGGATCATGGCATCATCAACACCCTTATTTTTACCTTGTTCATACCTCTCATATAAAGTGGGTGTTGTGGTAGCATTGGCCTCCATGTGGGCGACTTCTTCATCATGTATGGGGATTGCGTTATCTTCATCCACCATGTACATCTTATTGGTCGGAGGCATCATCATCTCACAGCTTGGCGCTTCTTTATCCATGGAACCGATGGGGAAGGTAGATCAACAGGTTTAGCATGTAATCCACAGATCAAAACCTACCAAAACAAACTCAAATCACAGATCGGTCCAAAACACGAATTAGGGCTATTTTCAGTGGAATTTTCGAATATATGGGGAAAAGACCAAATCGATGAGAAATCCGTGGCAACCAAAAGCTGCTGATACGAGATGTTATGGGGTACCCCCGTGGGTGGCCCGATCTTCACGGATCTCGTGGTAATATCGATGGGAAAGCGAGGGGAAAGGGAGAAGGTAGCGGAAGCGGAGGCACACCTCGTGAAGAACGCGATGAACACAGGCAAAACACACACGATACAAGGCCGATTGCTCTCACCGGTGGCCACCGGTCCGATAGAATCCTCGCAAGGAAAGATCGGTCAACGTGCTCCCGTCAATCCCAAGCAGAGAGGGAAGAACACCTTACAGAGGGTCTTGACGTCTTGGCTAAGGGACACCGATGCCAAGGCCTTGTACAACGAGGGAGGCGTGATGCAAACTCCAACGAGGTGGTGACGATAGTCGATCCCCTTTGGTAGAAGGGGATGAGGCAAAACTAGAGATTCCACAAAGGGGTTTTTCTTTAGTCTATCATCTATGCCTAAGGGATACAATGAGGGGTGGGGGCTCTATTTATAGGCCAGCCACAAGTTCAGGGGTAGTTTGGGCATAAAACTAGGGTTTTGTGCGGAATTGAGGGGTACATGGGCCAAAGGCCCAGATGTTGGCTCGCAGGCCCATCACTTAGGCCGGACAGTCCGGGTCGAGTTGACCGGACAATCCGGGGTGGCCGGACACTCCGGGTAGTGTCCGGGTAGTGTCCGAACTGGTCTTCTGAATGTCCACGCCAGGTTGGGACTAGGGCAGGCCGGACACTCTGGCCGAGTCGCGACGGACACTCCGACTGGTTTCGGGCGGACACTCCGACTCAGGTAGCTTCAGGACAGGTGCAGCTTCAGGGCTCGTGGGTCAACGCGGCGGGGGTTCGTACCTAATGATGCATAGAGTAGTGGTATGAAGTATCAAGCCATCTAGGTGTATGTCAAAGTCACATGATGAGAGGAGCGAATTCAAATTAACTTGAAGGAGCTTGGCTCGGGCATGGGTCATCAGTCTACTTGGGGGACTCGATGGTGTAGATGTAGGAGCATCCGTAGGACGGGCCGCATCAGGTCTTTTAGACATGGAAGTACTCATTGGAAAGATCTTAGAATTATCTATCCAACAAGTGCTTATTTGCTTGATTTGGAGTTCGTATGAGGAATCCACATCCGTTTCAATTTCAGGACTTCTATCTGTCTGAATTGAGCGTTCCTTCTTCTTGATGATCTTCTCTTGCGCCTTCCACCCGCTCCTCCCTCGCGCAATCCTTGCCCATATCACCTCATGTGTGAACATGATGCAAGTCCCTCGCTTGTTGTCACAAGGATTTTGACCACTCAAGCACAAGAGCATGAAGATCAACGCTCAAATATCTTCCAAACACGTGTCGGCATCAATGGCAAATCTATCAAAGTGATCATCGATGGACAGAGTTGCCACAACCTTGCTAGCACCGAGTTGTGAGAGAAGCTCAACTTCGCCCTCCATCCGCACAAACACCCTACCACGTGCAATGGCTAAGTGACCAAGGGTGATGAGGGCAAACCTCGTGGGTGGCCCGATCTTCATGGATCTCGTGGTCAAATCGTTGGGAAAGCGAGGGGAAAGGGAGAAGGTAGCGGAAGCGGACGCACACCTCGCGAAGAACACGATGAACACACGCAAAACACACACGATACAAGGCCGATTGCTCTAACCGGTGGCCACCGGTCCGATAGAATCCTCGCAAGGAAAGATTGGTCAACGTGCTCCCGTCAATCCCAAGCGGAGAGGGAAGAACACCTTGGAGAGGGTCTTGACGTCTTGGCAAAGGGACACCGATGCCAAGGCCTTGTACAACGAGGGAGGCGTGATGCAAACTCCAACGAGGTGGTGACGATAGTCGATCCCCTTTGGTAGAAGGGGATGAGGCAAAACTAGAGATTCCACAAAGGGGGTTTTCTTTAGTCTATCATCTATGCCTAAGGGATACAATGAGGGGTGGGGGCTCTGTTTATAGGCAAGCCACAAGTTCAGGGGTAGTTTGGGCATAAAACTAGGGTTTGGTGCGGAATAGAGGGGTACATAGGCCAAGGGCCCAGATGTTGGCACGCAAGCCCATCACTTAGGCCGGACACTCCGGTTCGAGTGGGCCGGACAGTCCGGGGTGGCCGGACACTTCGGGTAGTGTCCGGGTAGAGTCCGATGTAGCACACAGAATGTCCGCGCCAGGACGGGCCTGGGGTAGGCCGGACACTCCGGCTGACCCACACCGGACAGTCCGGCTGCGCCGGACACTCTGGCCGGATTCGGGCGGACTCTCCGGGGCGATGATGGCGGAGACTCTTGTTCTAGAGCTGGCTGCTCCTGGTCCATCTTCTTGGTTGACTTGGGGGCGATCTTGGGGACTTGGCGTTGTGGATGTAGTAGCGTCCGCAGGACGGGCTGCATCAGCTCCCCCCTTCAAAAAGAGTCGTCCTCGACTCTTCATGCTCATCCTAAGAAGATGATGTCGAGAGACCTTCTTGATCCTGGGGTTCACCATATAGCCGTCCTTGAGAAGCTTGAATCAACAACACCTCAATGTTCCTTCACCTTCCATGAAGCCTACAAGGCTCACCACAAAAGCAAAGCAACACTCAAAGCGTAGCCAATTCATGGAGATTATAGCATGAGTGCTCAAGTAGAGTGAAGTCACCTTATGAGATAGCTCGTTGAGGGGTAGCCATAGGTAACTCTCTACGGTTTGTCTTGTCAACTTATGGTCCATAGAGGTTGACGCAAAGCAATTGTACCTTCACACAACAAAGACCAAGCAAAATATGTTTGTGTGTGATAGAGGAGCATGTCATTTGTGGCATTCCCATTCTTGTTCACAACACTATTAGCACAACGCAAGTATCGCAAACGAAATGCGTATGCAAGGTCAAAGTGCATGGATGTCGTTTGAACATCATCCAAATGTGGGAACTCAAAAACTCCATAAAGCGTCTTAGTGAGGCACTCAAAGCAATTGACTAAGAAATGGATCAACATCTTTGATGCAAAGCTAGGAGAATTTGGCAAAAACACATGAGGAAGAATATCCAAAGCAACATCATTATGTGTGCAAACCAACCATTGGAAAGAACAATTGTTCAATATGTTGGATGCCATACACATATCATCAAAGGCCAAAATCATGGGGGTATGAGTATCGCAAGCGGAAGCAAAAACAACATGTTTGTAAACAAACCATATGAAAGAGCAAGTGGTCCTTATGTTTGTTGCAACAATAGTACGAGAGACTTGGAAGCTCTCATGACAATACATGCTCAAAATGGCATTATGGTTGCACACAAAACATCGGAAAGAGAAATTGTTCAACATTTTTGTGGCAACACACAAAGCATCAATATCCAATAGCAACGAAACATGATTGTCACAAGGTGAAAGAATACCATTAACATGCTTGCAAGCATAACCATAGGAAAGAGCAATTGTTCAACATGAAAGATGCAAAGCATGCAAAGGTTATCAGAGCTGGGTTCGATCTTGAACTTACTTGGGGGATGCTCTCTAGAGCTCTTTTTGTCAACTCGTGCTCAACCGAGGTTGACATTCTTGTGCGGGTACCTACACACATCAAACACAAAAGGAAGAACGTGTGTGCATGGTAGAGAAATACATCATCCATCATGACATATCTCTTCTTGTGCACATCACCATTAGTGTCAACCAAGTGTAACATAGGTGCATGGTGAGTATGTGGGGGCCATCTCAATATAAACCATATTAGAATCATTGTTGCAAGCAAAACAAGTGAAAGAGCAATTATTCAACTTATTGCAAGCAGCGGGAGAGATTGTAAAACATCCATGACAAAGCATGGTTCGATGGGTACCATTGGTAACATCATCGCAAGCAAAACATTGGAAAGAGCAATTGTTCAACAAAGTACAAGCAATGATATCATCAACGTAATGTTTAAAGCATGGCATGTCTATGGCAACACCATCACAATCAAATAATTTCACATGCTCAACATTATGCAAAGGCAAGTATCACATGGAAATACCAATGAGTCGTATGTGATATCACAAACATCATCCATAGCATGCCAATCATCACAAGTCATCATGTCCACTAGTGGGATCATGGCATCATCAACACCCTTATTTTTACCTTGTTCATACCTCTCATATGAAGTGGGTGTTGTGGTAGCATTGGCCTCCATGTGGGCGACTTCTTCATCACGTATGGGGATGGCATCATCTTTATCCACCATGTACATTTTCTTGGTCAGAGGCATCATCATCTCCAAGTTTGGCGCTTCTTGATCCATGGAACCAAGCACATCATGAGAAAACACACTAGAGGTACAGGGGTTAAGTTGTTAGAAATCAAAGTGGTCTCACATGACCTATCAAATACCACTCTCAACTCACTTGGTGTATCACTCATTCTCTCAAAGTGGAAGCACTCAATCTCACGTGTGGTCGAGTCACTCATCTCACTCTTGTTCTCACTCAAGTGGGCTAAGTGGCTCTCATACTCACATGGGATTGGTACCACATCATAACTCAAGCATATGGGGATAGGCTCGGTTCTCTCAACTCCATACGCCTCCTTTGGTGAAGGGAAAGTCCCATGCTCACCATTCTCGACCTTGTCGTCGCCATCTTGTGTTAGTGGTGGAAGTAGGCTCATGTTGTTGTCGAGTGCGGTGCTCGGATCGACTTCATCACATATGTGGCCTTGGCTTCCTCCATCTTGAATTGTAGACTCTTGGCGTGAAGCTTGATGGCGTGGAGGAGAGCTTGGTCTTGGTGCCCTTTTGGTGGTGGCACGAGTAGTTGAAGGCGCCTTATGATGGTGTCGACGGAGGTCATTGGCGTGCCTTGCCCAAGGTTGATGTAGATGGCGCACTTGGTCATCCACATGACAATCGCGGCGATGCTCCTTGCCCTTGGCACTCTTCTTGGTGAGGCATTGTAATGAGCGCAAAGCATCATTAGTCTTGGCCATCATGTTCTTGGTTTTGGCGAAGTTGTTGTCCATGTCACTCTTGAAGTTGTTGAGGGAGCTTTCGAACTTGTCCATGTGATGGTGGACCTTGGCGCTCTCGAGGTAGAGGCTCCGCTTGGTTGATGCAACTTGAGGAGATTGTCGTTGTCGTTCTTGAAGTCGTCCATGCTTGGGGAGTTAATGTTGTTGTAGAACTCCATATCACCCAAGCATGTGGAGCCATTGTCGGTGTAGTGCTCCATCATGTCATCCATGCTTGTGGAGGCGTAGGCATGGTGGCTCATCGTGGATTCTTCATAGATATCATCCTTGGGTCCGGAGTTCCTAGACATGATTCACAAGACCAAGTGGTGTATATAGAAGTGGTAGGGGGTTAGGGATGCAACATCGAACCTTACTTTACCTTGGAAGATAGTATCGTGCAAGTGGCAACACTTGAGAGCAATCAAAACCAAGCAAAGTGAAGTTCACGCGGAACACCAAACCAACTAACCACTAAAAAACACACTACACAAAGCTTATGGTGGATAGGTATGGAAAGTGGCGTGTCCAAGAACAATCCGAAATCAAGATATTGTAATTGCAAGTAAAGAACCACAATGATCACAAAGCAAAACAAGTCAATCCACAAGATAGGAATTATATATAAGGAAACACACATGGTGGGATAAATGGGACTTGTGCGATGGAGAAAGTGAGCTACGAACCAAATGATTACCTAGCGAAGACTATAAGCTCGTGTCGCACAAGTGCAAGGAGAGACGCTAGTTCGATTGCAATAAATTGGTGGGCTACAAGATATGCACAATAAGTACCACCAATTTGATGTTCATCGAGCTTGCGCTTCCTATTCTATGAGGCACTTTGATGTAGCCCAACATGTGGAAACCACCTTTGGTCCACATCATGCCACGCTAATCATCACTCCAAAGGTGAACTCATTCCATGCTTTCCCTTTCGTTGGTTATTGTGTGAATGGAATCCTACTTGAGACAAATGCCCATGATGTGGCTAGGTCCATGAACATGATGCCAAGGTGATGCAACAAGGATGGGTCTGGAGCCAAGACACCCAAGCAAGAGGCCTGGAAGAGAAGACGCAAGAAGCTGCTGAAGCAGGACCGGAGTCTCCGGTCTACCACACCGGAGTCTCCGGCCTGGTCTCCGGACCGAGCCCCGAACCTGCGCCTGGGACAGTCTGCGACCCCCTCCGGAGGCGACACCGGAGACAGACCGGAGTCTCCGGCCTACACCGGATTCTCCGGACCCCCACACCGGAGTCTCCGGACCGAGCATCGTGGGCCTGCGTGCCTTGAGCTGGGCTTGGCCCATGTAACGCCCTAACCTTCCTGCTTATGCCTGTTTTACCCCTAGCTTGTGGTTAGCCTATATATATGCCCCCACCCCCTCCCTGAAACCCTAGAGATGATGATGAATTGAGGCATGTGCCAAACCCTAGATGGGAACCCCCTCTCATTAGTAGATCTATGAGTTGTACAAGGCCTTGGAGTCGGTGCCCTTCTCCAAGTTGTCAAGACCCTCCTCAAGTGTTTGGTCTCTCCCTATCAAGGATTCTAGTAGTGCTTGGTCTCTCCCCTTTGGGATTCTACTTGGTTGCTCCTCTCTCTGATGAGGATATATACATGGATTATGATGATTCTGACTGCCTGAAATGGAAGGAAATATCGAGTCAAATCAATAATGACTATCAGGTGAATTCATTCCTAATTGAACCTGATGTTTTACTTAATGAGAACTTTATACTACCTAAGTCTATGCATCTTTGTATGATCAGGTTTATTGATAACACAAGCGTTGCGCGAGGAGGAGGAGAGTTGCAGCAAGAAGGACAAGCACTGATTTCCAATATCAACAAGTGCGCGAGGGAGGAGCGGGAGGCATGCGCACTAGGAGGCAATGAGGAAATCACGTATGAGCAAGAGAGAGAGATGGCGCACCAAGAATTACATGTTTGAGGTGTTCCACGACGTTTGGACTGCGTGCCAATAAGGCCTAACCCATATATGGGTCGGTATGTATCAGTTTGAGTCGAACCGAGTCAGTTTGGGCCAAGTTATGGCTGTTTTTAGGCCCGTTTAGAGGGGAGGACGCCCCAGGCCTCATATAAACCTCCGTAGCCATCACAAGTTAGGTTTTAGACCACGTTAAAATATTTTGGAGTTGTTTCTTTCATAGAACCTCTGGAATTACCCTGTGTTCGAATCTGCCAACTATAATTGAGTGTGATCTGTTGTTCCATTGGGAATTAGTAGATTGCATACTACCGTTCGTGGTCATGGCTGCGTGCGCAAGAGTGTGGTGTTGTGAATATCCTACAAGGTTTGAGATCTGTTGCGCTGGCATCAGGGATCGAGCGGGAGAGATCATAGCTACGCACTAGTTATCTATCATCCACCATCATCATCGCCATCCGCTTACTGAGAAGATCGGGCCACCCCATATCACTCTCCTTGATTTGGATTCTGCCATCCGCTTGCCGATCTCTCCTTTGGTGATTCTACCACAAGGTCTCCCGCCGAGGATTCTATTGGATTGGTTATTCGAACCAACGGGAGCAAATCGAATTGGGTGTGATTTGGCGTGTGTTTGTATCTTTACCTTGCATTAGAGTTGTGTTCATCGTGTTCATCATGTTTTCCCTCACTTCCGCCTCAAATCCGTGAAGATCGGGCCACTCCAAGGGTAATTCCACAAGGAGACCCATAACAACTGGTATCAGCAGCTTTTGGTTGCCACGGATTTGACTTCGCCCTTCGATTTCCAACATAAACTGAAAAATACCAAAAATATAGCCCCAAATTGCTTTTGGATCGATCTCTCGTTTTGGTGAGTTGATTGTGGTTTTAGTCCAATAGAAACTTGTCTTTGGAGTTGGTCTACTTGTGCCCTGCGTTTCCCAGCCCAATTTGGTCGAAATTTTCTAGATTGAGGGTTCAAGGGCCGAATTTCCACTCAAGAAACGAGCTGTTCGTCATGCAGACTCCAGACCGGAGTCTTCGGACCGGCAGACCGGAGTCTCCGGCCCAGACTAGAGTTTCCGGACCGGCAGACCGGAGTCTCCGGCCCACACTAGAGTTTCCGGACCAACAACACCGGAGTCTCTGGCCCTGACAAAAATTTTAACCCCCTTTTCCTTTTTCGACTGATTTCCTTTTGACGTTTGTGTTTCGTGTGCGTGTCTGTCAACTAACAAAAGCTTCCGCATCGCTTCATGGATTTTGTGTTAGGATTGCCTAGGTCTAAGAATGGTCATGATTCTATATTTGTTGTCGTGGATCGCTTCTCAAAAATGGCACACTTCATACCGTGTCATAAGACCGATGATGCTTCACATGTTGCCAATTTGTTTTTCGGAGAAATTGCCATCTCCATGGTGTGCCAAGAACAATCGTCTCTGGCCGCAATGTCAAATTCATGAGCTACTTGTGGAAGAACCTCATGGCCAAGCTCGGCGTCAAGCTACTCTTCTCTTCTGCATCGCACCCGCAAACCGATGGCCAAACCGAGGTCATCAACCGAAGCCTCGGTACTCTCCTTCGTGTGTTGATCAAGAAGGACTTGAAGGATTGGGAGGAATGCATTCCCACGCCGAGTTCGCCTACAATCGTGCCAAGCATTCTACAACACAACTGAGCTATGGTTGTCTACGGTTTCGAGCCCCTCACCGCACTCGGCATACTACCACTTCCTCTACATGAGCGCACAAACATGAACATTGACAAGCGTGCCCAAGCTATGAAGAAACTCCATGAAGAGACAAGAGCCACAATTGAGAAGCAAGTTTCACCATTCAGCATCATGGATCAACAAGGACAGAAAGAGTTGATCTTCGAGGAAGGTGACCTTTTATGGATACACTTGAACAAAGACCGCTTTCCCAAGGAGCGTGACTCTAAGCTCAAACTAAGAGGAGATGGCCCCTTCAAGGTCCTCAAGCAAATCAACAACACCTACATCATAGACATCCCAATATCCAAGTACCTTGTTAGCAATACATTCCACATCAAGGACCTTTCGCCTTTCTATGGAGATGTTCAAGATGATGACCATGAAGAGTTGTTATGGGGTAACCCCGTGGGTGGCCCGATCTTCACGGATCTCGTGGTCAAATCGTGGGGAAAGCGAGGGGAAAGGGAGAAGGTAGCGGAAGCGGACGCACACCTTGCGAAGAACACGATGAACACACGCAAAACTCACATGATACAAGGCCGATTGCTCCCGCCGGTGGGGCCACCGGTCCGATAGATCCTCGCAAGGAAAGATCGCTCAACATGCTCCCATCAATCCCAAGCAGAGAGGGAAGAACACCTTGGAGAGGGTCTTGACAACTTGGCAAAGGGACACTGATGCCAAGGCCTCGTACAATGAGGGAGGCGCGATGCAAACTCCAACGAGGTGGTGACGATATTCGATCCCCTTTGGTAGAAAGGGATGAGGCAAAACTAGAGATTCCACAAAGGGGGTTGGCTTTAGTCTATCATCTATGCCTAAGGGATACAATGAGGGGCGGGGGCTCTATTTATAGGCCAGCCACAAGTGGGCATAAAACTAGGGTTTGGTGCGGAATAGAGGGGTACAGGGGCCAAGGGTCCAGATGTTGGCTCACAAGCCCATCACATAGGCCGGATAGTCCGGGTCGGGTGGGTCGGACAGTCCGGAGACGTCGGACACTCTAGTGTGGTCAGGATAGACACTCCGGTGTGGTAGAGTCTGATGTGGCCTACTGACTGTCCATGCCAGGATGGGGCCAGGGCTGGCCGGACACTCTAGTGTGGTCGTGACAGACACTCCGGTTGCACCGGACATTCCGGCTAGCATCGGGCGCACTCTCCAGGGCGATGACGGCGGAGAGTCCGGTTCTGGAGCTGGCTCCTCCTGGTCCATCTTCTTGGGTGACTTGGGGACGATCTTGGGGACTTGGCTGACTTGGGGACTTGGTTGTTGTAGATGTAGTAGTGTCCGTAGGACGGGCTACATCAGCTGCCCCCCCCCCTCAAAAAGAGTCGACCTCGACTCTTCATGCTCATCACTAAGAAGAGGATGTTGAGAGACCTTCTTGATCCTTGGGTTCACCATATATTTTTCCTCAGGAAGATTGGATTGACAACACTTCAATGTTCCTTTGTCTTTCATGAAGCCTACAAAGCACACCACAAAAGCGAAGCAGCACTTAAAGCGTAGGCAATTCATGAAAATTATAGCATGAGTCCTTATGTAGAAGGAGGTCACCTTATGGTGTAGAGATAGCTTGTTGAAGGGCAGCCATAGGTAACTCTCTTCGTTTCATCTTGTCAACTTATGGTCCATAGAGGTTGACACGTAAGCAATTGTACTTGGGGATGCTCTCTAGAGCTCTTTTTGTCAACTCGTGCTCAACCGAGGTTGACATTCTTGTGTGGGTACCTACGCACATCAAACACAAAAGGAAGAATGTGTGTTCATGGTAGAGAAACACATCATCCATTATGACGTATCTCTTCTTGTACACATCACCACGAGTGTCAATCAAGTATGAAATAGATGCATGGTGAGTATGCAAGTGGGGAACATGCTTATCATGGCATTCATCAAAATCTCCAAAATTTGAGAAAGCTATGGGGGCCATCTCAATATAAACCATATGAGAATTATTATAGCAAGCAAAACAAGTGAAAGAGCAATCATCCATATCATTGCTAGCAACGGGAGAAATTGTGAAACAACCATGACAAAGCATTGTCCAAGGGGTATCATTTTCATCATCATTGCAAGAAAAACAATGGAAAGAGCAATTGTTCAACAAAGTGCAAGCAATGATATCATCCATATAACGTTTAGAGCATGGCATGTCTATGGCAACATCATCACAATCAAATAATTTCACATGCTCAACATTATGCAAAGGCAAAGTATCACACGGAAATATCAGTGAATCATATGTGATATCACAAACATCATCCATAGCATGCCAATCATCACAAGTCATCATGTCCACTAGTGGGATCATGGCATCATCAACACCCTTATTTTTACCTTGTTCATACCCCTCATATGAAGTGAGTGTTGTGGTAGTATTGGCCTCCATGTGGGCGACTTATTCATCATGTATGGGGATGGCATCATCTTCATCCACCATGTACATCTTCTTGGTTGGAGGCATCATCATCTCCAAGCTTGGCGCTTCTTGATCCATGGAACCTAGCACATCATGAGGAAACACACTAGAGGTAGACGGTAAGTCGTTAGAAATCAAAGTGGTCTCACATGACGTATCAACTACCACTCTCAACTCACTCGGTGTATCACTCATGCCCTCCAAGTGGAAGCACTCAATCTCACGTATGGTGGAGTCGCTCATCTCACTCGTGCTTTCACTCAAGTGGGCTAGGTGGCTCTCATACTCACATGGGATTGGTACCACATCATCACTCAAGCATGTAGGGATAGGCTCAGTACTCTCAACTCCATGCGCCTCCTTTGGTGAAGGGAAAGTCCCATGCTCTCCATTCTTGACCTTGTCATCGCCATCTTGCACCTTGGCTTGTGTAGTCCTCTTGACGTACTAGTCCAACTTGGAGAAATAGAAGTATTTGTCTTCCTCATCCATGAAGTTGCATGCGTCATCTAGGACGTCAAGTTTGGGTGTTGAAGCTTGATGGCGTGTAGGAGAGCTTGCTCTTGGTGCCATTTTGGTGGTGGCATGAGTAGTTGAAGGTGCCTTATGATGGTGTTGACGAAGGTCATTGGCATGCCTTGCCGAAGGTTGATGTAGGTGGCGCCTTCTTGAGCTTGTTTCGTTATATTTGGCGAAGTTGTCGTCCATGTCCTTCTTGAACTTGATGAGGTCGGTTTTCAACTTCGCTAATAGATTTTGGACCTTGGAGCTCTTGGGGTGGCGAAGATGCCTTTGACCCCGTCTTGTATCCTCTTGATGTTGGCAATGATCTCTAGAGGATTTTTGTGGATGAAGATTCTTGCTTCTTGGCGCCTCTTTTGGAAGATGATGTCTAGGCGCCACTCTTCTTTTAGGCTGTGGCACATGTTGCCTTGGAGGTTGTTGCGCATGACACCTTCAAGGTTGAGGTGCTTGGTGCCTTGGAGATGGTGGTGGTTGACGGCTTGGAGGTGATGGCGCTCGTCGCCTTGGAAATGGTGGCTCATAACGCCATGTAGGTGGTCACGCTTGCCTTGGAGGTGGATCATCGAAGTAGGTGGTGCCCTTTGGTGTGGCATGCTTGGGCTTGAAGGTCAAGGTTTCTTAATGATGTGCCTCCCTAGCTTGGCGTTGTAGTCCTCCATCTCCGAGTGGTGGAGGTATTCTTCATGGCTCATGGAAGAGCCCTCGAAGTGGGTGAAGTTCGCCATCTCCTCCATGCTTGGTGATGCTTCATCGTTGTAGCACTTGAAGTCGTCCATGCTTGGGGAGTCGTTGTTGATGTAGTACTCTATATCACCCAAGCATGTGGAGCCATTGTCGGTGAAGTGCTCCATGCATGAGGATCCATTGTCGATGAAGAGCTCCAATTCATCCATGCTTGAGGAGCCATAGTTGATGATGTGCTCCATGTCTTCCATGCATGTGGAGCCGTCATAGGTGCAATGCTATGGATCCTCAAAGCATGCGGAACCAATGTCAATGTAGTGCTCCATCATGTTCTCTATACTTGTGGAGTCGTAGTCGTGGTGGCTCATCATGGATTCTTCACATATATCATCCTCGGTTCCAGAGTCCCTAGACATGATTCATAAGACCAAGTGGTGTATATTGAAGTGGTAGGGGTTAGGGATGCAACGTCAAACCTTACTTTACCTTGGAAGATAGTATCGTTCAGGTGGCAACAATTGAGAGCAATCAAAACCAAGCAAAGTGAAGTTGACGCAGAACACCAAAACCAACTAACCACTAAAAAGCACACACAAAGCTTATGGTGGATGGGTATGGAAGGTGGCATGTCAAGAACCAATCCGAAGTCAAGATGTTGAAATGGCAAGTAAAGAACCACGATGATCACAAAGCAAAACAAGCCAATCCACAAGATATGAATTATATATAAGGAAACACACACGGTGGGATAAATGGGACTTGTGCGATGAAGAAAGTGAGCTAAGAACCAAATGATTACCTAGCGAAGACTATAAGCTCGTGTCGCACAAGTGCAAGGAGAGACGCTAGATTGATTGCAATAAATTAGTGGGCTACAAGATATGCATAATAAGTACCACCTATTTGATGTTCATCGAGCTTGCACTTCCTATTCTATGAGGCACTTGTTTCTTTCTTTCTTTTTCTTCTTTTTCTTTTTCTATTTTTCTCTTTTTATTTTCTTTTTCACTTGCCTCTTCCTTGTGCCAACAACTATACAAGATAACAATATGAGATAGCGCACTCACAACTTTTGCTTGGAATTCTAAAAGGTATCAAATGTGCATAGCCCAAGCAATCATAGGAGGAACTAGTCTCAATAGGTGTTTGTTGAACGCAAAGATAGTGTAGCTCACAAAGGAAAGCAAGTGGGGAGAAGTCACGGAGTTTTTATACCTTTCCTTGCCGATCGTCACCCTTTATTGGTGGATTCCACCTTGCTCACGGGATTTGTATGGAGTAGATAGCATGAACCACGTAGATAATGATGTAGACCTCCTTCTCCTCTTTGAAACAAGCTAAAGAACACCAAAATCCGAGTTTGTATGCCAAAGTTATGGTCAAAACCGTGAAGCAGTTTTTCTGTCTGCAGGGGGGCGGACATTCCGGGGCACGCAGGCCGAACAGTCAAAACTTTGGCCGATATTCCGGTCCGTTTAGGCTGGAAACTCCGGTGGGGCGGATATTCCGGTCCGTTTAGGCCGGACAGTACGGTCCGGTCGAACCAGAACTTCCAGAACACGAACGGGACGAGGTTTGGCGGAAGAACTCGAACCAAAACCTCAAATTGATGGGGCAAAACAAGGAATTAGGCTATGGAAACGTAGGGGAAGTGATGAGGGCATCCCTACAGTTGCACCTACCCCAATTACTATTGATGATGTTCCAGCTGCTGCAATGAGGGATCAATCCAATGAGATAAGGATGGGACCAATTACAAGAGCTCGTGCTAAGCTACTAGAACAATAGGTGAACTTGTTTCTTAACGAACCTGATGTTTTAGTTAATGAGAATTTGATACTACCTAAGTCTTTGAATTATTGTATGATCAGGTACTTGGGAGAAGAAGGGGTAGACGGAGCTAGGAGCTAATGGAACATGGCGTGTTGATCAATGAAGAATGCGCGAGGGAGGAGAGGGAGGAAGCGCAAGGAGCACACAAGGTTGAAGATCAACACTTGGTGGAAGATCTCTGCCGCGGTAGAGAAACGCCACTATTCTCTGCCACGGCAGGCTGCCGCGGCACAGAAATAGCATGATTTGCTGCCACGACAGGCTGCCACGACAGCAAAACCGAGCCCAACTCTACCACAGCAGAGTCCTGAGGCCGAACCCCTTATGGGTCAGTTTGTACCCTAGTTGGGTGGGACCAACTCGAATCACCCCCTTAGCCACCGCACCCCCAGACTCTTAAATAGATGGGGCGCACTAGTTTTAGGGTTTTAGACCTTGTTAAATTATTTTGGAGTTGTTTCTTTCATAGAACCTCTGGAATTACTTGTGATCGATTTATACCAACTGTAATTGAGTGTGATCTATTGTTCCACTAGGAATTAGTAGATTGCAAACTACCGTTCGTGGTCGACGGCTACGTGCGCTAGAGTGTGGTGTTGTGAATATCCTACAAGGTTCGAGAGTTGTTGCATTGGCATCAGGGTTCGAGCGAGAGAGATCATAGCTACACACTAGTTATCTATCATCCACCATCATCATCCACAAGTGCTTGCTGAGAAGATCGGGCCACCCCATATCATCTTGCCATCAGATTTCCTCGTTGCCTCGGTAAGCATCCACAAAGCCATGCGTAGATTAGTTCGTGTTTTTCGTCCTATACAGAACGCCCCCACAAAAAGAGTTGCCATAGCCTAGATTACATCGTATTCGAGTAATAGTTGTTGGTCGTGTTCCTGTTTTAGTCTAGATCTAGATCTATTCATCATTTTTTCTTCGTGTTCTAGCAGAATCCACCTTAGTTTTCCGCCGCCTCTAGCAGATCCGATCTTAGCTAGGAGTCCTTGTGTTTTACTCTTGGTCGAGTTGGTTTGCATTATAAAAAAAATCGCTGCCGATTCTGTCGCGACACGAAACAAGCTGTTTCCTGCCGCGAAGTCTGCCGCGACACGGACTCCTGCCGTGGCACATTTTCTCTGTCGCGCGGCCGCTTGCTGCCACCGCTCTGCCGCGGCACAAATTCTGCACATTTCTCTGCCGTGCGCCAGCTGCTCCGCCACCGCTTCTACCGTGGCACGATATTGCACGCGTTCTCTACCCCGCGTCGCTGCTCTGCCGCCGCTCTGCCGCGGCACAGTTTCGGCTCGTTTTGCTGCCGTGGTACAGAAGTTTCTGCCACGTCACGATTTTGATCAGTTTTTCTGCCACGACAGCCATACTAAGTGTGAAAAAATTGCACTTTTCCACAACCTTAGCCACAGCCTTTCTATTTCATACGTGTAAGAACTTTCCCATTGAGACTAGTTTCTGCTCTTATAGGCTGCTCGTAGGTTTTGGTGCTTTGCTTTGTGAATTGGCCATGATATATATTAAAAAAACAGAGATATAGCAAAAGAAAAAGCAAAAAGAGAAAGAAGCTATACAAACGAAAAAAGAAACAAAAAAAGAAAAGGAGTTTTGAGCAAGAGGCCTAGTGATATCTTTGTGCACCGGTATATTGACCAATCTTGTGCCTGTTTACTTTGAGCTTTGCTAGTGTCTCTCAAGAGTAGTGCAACACCCTTCATAGTTGCATTGCCATGTTTTTCTCCACGTGTGTGTTTCTTGGGTTTTTGTACGATCAACACTAGGACTTGCTTGCAGTGTAGCTAGGATTCCATACCTAGAGCTCCACCATAAATACCCTATGTGCTGGCATCGTTCTCTATACCTTTGATATTCACTTCATCACATCAGTGCATAAGCCTTTGAGTATGTTTGGTAAAGCATCTCTATTCACTTTGGAACGGTAAGATCTCCTTTCTTGTCAGTTGTGAGTGAGTTGTGAGAGTTTTCCACCAAACAAAATTTGATTTTTGCACTAACCTACTAATCATGTCTTTGAGTGATGATGGAGTTGTGTCACAGAGAAAGTAGGTTGAGGAGCTTGTGAATTGGCGTGAGTCTATTGCTGGGAATATCAAGGACATGCAAGACGCAGTGGATCAGAATACTGGCGCAGTCAATAATATTCAAACTCAAGTGACATCAATCAATGTCAATGTTGCCACATTGTAGTGTTTGATTGAGGCTCTTACAACGGCAGTTCAGCAAAGACAGGATTATCAACCTGATGATTTGTTTGAGGATCATGATGAGGGTAGTGCGGCTGATGTTGCTCCACATCGTGGCAGGGGACGTGTCAATCCCCTGCACCTGCTGCTTCTCCTCTTTATGGATGTGGATATGCCCCTTTGGGACGTGCTGATAAGCTGATATGATAGATAACTAGTGTGTAGCTATGATCTCTCCCGCTCGAACCCTGATGCCAATGCAACAGCTCTCGAACCTTGTAGGATATTCACAACACCGCACTCTTGCGCATGCAGCCGTCGACCACGAACGGTAGTTTGCAATCTACTAATTCCCAATGGAACAACATATCACACTCAATTATAGTTGGTAAAATTGATCACAGGGTAATTCTAAAGGTTCTATGAAAAAAACAACTCCAAAATATTTTAACATGGTCTAACCCTAACTTGGTGTGGTGCCCCATCTATTTAAGAGTCTAGGGGCGGCGGCCTAGGTGGGATCCGAGTTAGTTGTAACACCCTCGAATTGGCCCTATGCAGATTTCAGCGCTTCCTACCAAACCCGCATAGAAACGATTCAAGGACGCCCACCAGGCACTTGCGTGCGGGTGGAAAATGAAGTAATACCATTACACAATAGTTCACGAAGGATGTTAGCTTTGCGACAAGTACATAACGAAGAACGAAAATAAAATCGCAGCAAGGGGGACACCGATTTAACGTGGAAAACCCTCTCCAACAAAGAGAGGGGAAAAACCACGGGCGCCAGCGAGCGAAACTTCACTATAACGGAGAGTGTTTACACAATGCCGAGGATTTCATAGATGCAACTCCTCCCAACCGGTGGCTTACAAGAAGTATATATAACGGTGGTAACCTAGGTCATCAACGATCCGTACCGCGGGGGGCTATCGCCCCTGCACCCCCCATAGGCGTCCCTGTTGGGCACCTCCGGCGATGGGCCTCGCTCCGCTCCGTCAGAAGTTGGCCTCTACTTTGTAGAATTTGGATCAACATATAACAAACTCCACCTTGAGACAAATTCCTTCTTGTACTATCAATAGTAATCATCTCCCTGAACAAACAAATAAAACACTTTTGGCGCCAATAGCCACTTGGGCTAAGCAGTTATACCAACTAAGCTTGAGCATAGCTCAAACTTAGCAACAAGAACATGCTTTGTCATCATATCAGCAGGATTATCATGAGTGCTTATCTTGCATACCTTCAGTGTACCTTGTGCAACAACATCACAAACATAATGGTACTTGATATCAATGTGCTTTGTTCTCTCATGGAACATCTGATCCTTAGTAAGGTAAATAGAACTTTGACTGTCATAGAACAGGTTAATGCAAGAATCATCCTGACAAAGCTCAGCATACAAACCTTTCAACCAAACAAACTCTTTGCAAGCTTCAGCAACAGCCATATATTCTGCTTCGGTTGTAGATAGAGCAACAACTGGTTGCAGCGTTGCCTTCCAACTCACGGCACATCCACCTACCGTGAACACATAACCTGTGAGGGACCTCCTCTTATCCAAGTCGGCAGCAAAATCTGAATCCACATAGCCTGTGAGTCCCTTATCAGTCTTGCCAAACTTCAAGCAAGCATTGGATGTGCCACGGAGGTACCTGAAAATCCACTGAATAACTTTCCAATGTTCTTTACCAAGATTAGCCATGTAGCGACTCACCAAACTCATAGCATATGATAAATCAGGGCGAGAGCAAACCATGGCATACATCAAGGAACCAACAACACTAGAATAAGGAACTCGAGACATGTACTCAATATCTTCATCAGAACTAGGACATTGCAATGCTGACAATTTAAAGTGAGGAGCAACAGGAGTACTAACTGACTTTGCATCATGCATATTAAAATGTTGAAGAACTTTCTCAACGTAACTTTGCTGACTAAGAAACAACAACCTAGATTTTCTGTCCCGTTTAATTTCCATACCTAGGATTTTCTTAGTAGCACCAAGATCTTTTATCTCAAATTCACTACTTAGGTGTGCCTTCAAAGTAGTGATTTCTTTCATGCTCTTGGCAGCAATTAACATATCATCAACATATAACAACAAGTAAATAGGTGATCCATTAATAAACTTTATGTAAACACAACTATCAAACTGAGACCTCTTAAAACCTTGTGAGATCATAAATGAATCAAACCTTTTGTACCACTGTCTTGGAGATTGCTTCAAACCATAAAGCGACCTCTTCAATTTGCACACAAAATCCTCTTTTCCAGGAACTATGAACCCTTCAGGTTGGTCCATCTAAATCTCCTCCTCCAGTTCACCATGCAGAAAAGCAGTCTTTACATCTAGCTGCTCAAGCTCAAGATCATGCATAGCAACAATACCAAAGAAAGCACGAATAGACTATGCTTCACAACCGGAGAGAAAACATCATTATAATCAATACCTGGAATCTGGCTGAAACCTTTTGCTACCAACCTTGCCTTAAACCTTGGAGGCTCATTAGGAGACAAACCTTCCTTTCTCTTGTATATCCACTTACAGCGGACATCCTTCTTTTGTTTAGGAAAGCGCACAACATCCCATGTGCCATTCTTATCAAGCGATTGCATCTCTTCTTGCATAGCAGAAACCCACTTCTCGCGGTCAACGGATGCAACGGCCTCATTGTATGTAGCAGGTTCAGTATCATGCTCCACATGTTCAGCACAACTCAAAGCATAATGAGCAAGATTACACTCTTCAATTAAACGACGAGGTGGAACTATGTTACGCCTCGGTCTATCAGCAGCAATAGATTCCTATGGCTGCTGCACAACAGTAGGTGAGTGCTGAACAACATCATCATCAATATTTTCCTCATGAGTATCATCAACAACAGCATTATTATCAACAGTTTTCTACAGGTGCTCCACCTGCACACGAACTCCCTCCTCTCCAATAGCAACATGAGAGGGATCTGATGGCAAACTGTCATGATACATAACAGATTCATTGAAAACAACGTTTCTACTCAACAAAATCCTTTTAGTTTCAGGATTCCATAATTTATATGCCTTACCTCCTAAACCATAACCAAGAAACATGCACTTAACAGCTCTAGGCTCTAACTTTCCATTATCAACATGAGCATAAGTAGTGCAACCAAAAACTCTCAACTGTGAATAATCAGCAGGCGAACCTGACCATACATCAATAGGAGTTTTCTTCTCAAGTGGAATAGAAGGTGACCTGTTGATGAGGTAACACGCTGTGTTGGCTGCTTCAGCCCAGAAACGTCTATGCATACCTGCATTGGACAACATACAGCGAGCCCTCGAGATGATAGTTTTGTTCATGCGCTCAGCCACGCCATTCCGCTGAGGAGTGTAAGGAATGGTGTGGTGCCTGATCATACCATCATTACTACAAAACTCCTCAAACTCATTAGAACAGAATTCCATACCATTGTCAGTACGTAGTACCTTTACCTTCTTTTCAGTTTGCTTTTCTACCATAACTTTCCACTTCTTAAAAGGATCAAAAACATCAGATTTATGTTTCAGAAAATATGGCCACACCTTTCTTGAGTACTCATCAATAATAGTAAGCATGTAATTAGCACCACCAATAGATGTCTTACGGGAAGGTCCCCATACATCAGCATGCACATAATCTAATATGCCTTTGGTGGTATGAACGGAAGAATTGAATTTAACTCTTTTATGCTTACCAAAAACGCAATGCTCACAGAACTCAAATGATATGGGGTGGCCCGATCTTCTCAGTAAGCGGATGGCGATGATGATGGTGGATGGTAGATAACTAGTGCGTAGCTATGATCTCTCCCGCTCGATCCCTGATGCCAGTGCAACAGATCTCGAACCTTGTAGGATATTCACAACACCACACTGTTGCGCACGCAGCCGTGAACACGAACGGTAGTATGCAATCTACTAATTCCCAAGGGAGCAACAGATCACACTCAATTATAGTTGGCAAATTCGAACACAGGGTAATTCCAGAGGTTCTATGAAAGAAACAACTCCAAAATATTTTAACGTGGTCTAAACCCTAACTAGGGGTCGTCCTAGGGCTTATAAGGGCGGCTGGGGCGGCCAGAAACCGAAACTAAACGCAAACGACTCAAACTGATACAAACCGACTGGGACCAGATTCGGTCGGCGGGCAGACACTCCGGTCGAAATCGGCCGAACAGTCTGATCAGGTTGGACACTCCAGGTGAAGTGTGCCGGACAGTCCGATCTGGCCGGAAACTTTGAAGTTTCCGGGTGGTGTCCGGGTAGTGTCCGAACTGGCAGATAGAATGTCCACGCCAGTTTGCCTATCGACCAGGCCGGACAGTCCGGGTGGAACAGGCCGGACACTCCGGTCGTGGCAGATCTTTTGGCCTCTGTCTTGATGATCTTCTCTTGCGCCTTGCTTGTTTCTCCAACGAACCTGATCATACATAAATGCATAGACTTAGGCAGTATAAAGTTCTCCTCAATCAAAGTACCAGATTCGTTTAGGAGTAAATTCACCTGTTGTTCCAGTAGCTTAGCACGAGCTCTTGTAATAGGTCCAATTCTAATCTCATTGGACTGATCCTTTCTTGCAACAGTCGTAGCATCTTCAGTAGTCATTGGGATAGGTGTAATTGTAGGGATGTCCTCATCATCTCCCCCCCTTCAAACGGAGTCGACCTCGACGCTCCAAGGTCTTCTCCAGCATATGGTGACAAATCAGCAACATTCAAGCTGTTGCTAACTCCACCAAACTCCTCAATAGGTATATCAACCGAGTAGGCGTTATCATGAATCTTGGCTAACACCTTGTAAGGAACAGCACCACGTGGCTTTAATTTTGACTTTCGAAGTAGTGGAAACCTATCCTTGCGTAGATGCACCCAAACCATATCTCCAGGCTCGAACAACACTTCTTTCCTTGCTTGATTCCTTGCAGCAGCAATGTTCTTGCCTTTCTTCTCAATAGCCTCTCGAGTCTTCTCATGTATTTTCTTCACATAATTAGCACGTTTTGATGCCTCCATATCAACTCTCTCATGTAATGGCAGAGGCAACATATCAAGTGGCGTCAATGGCTTGAAACCATACACCACCTCAAAAGGACAAAGCTGAGTAGTTGAATGCACAGCCCTGTTGTAAGCAAACTCAACATATGGCGAGCACTCTTCCCACTCCCGCAGATTCTTTTTAATCATGGTCCTTAGCAGCTGTGACAATGTTCGATTCACCACCTCCGTTTGACCATCTATTTGGGGATGACATGTAGTACTGAACAGCAGCTTCGTTCCTAGCTTTCCCCATAAGGTCTTCCAAAAATAGCTCATGAACTTCACATCACGATCAGAAACAATCGTCTTTGGTACTCCATGTAATCTCACGATGTCCCTGAAAAACAGGTTAGCAACATGCGACGCATCGTCACTTTTGTGGCAGGCAATAAAATGAGCCATCTTAGAGAACCTATCCACTACCACAAATATAGAATCATGACCTCTCTGAGTTTTAGGTAGACCTAGCACAAAATCCATACTAATGTCTTCCCATGGAGTAGTCGGTGTAGAGAGAGGTGTATACAAACCGTGAGGCTTCAGCTTATGATGCAACCCGTCCTGCGGATGCTACTACATCTACAACGCCGAGTCCCCAAGATCGTCGACCCACGAGCCCTGAAGCTGCTTGAGCCGGAGAGTCCGCCCGGAACCAGCCGGAGTGTCCAACGCGACTTGGCCGGAGTGTCCGGCCTGCCCCAGCCCCAACCTGGCTTGGACATTCAGAAGGCCAGTTCGGACACTACCCGGACACTACCCGGAGTGTCCGGCTACCCCGGACTGTCCGGTCACTCCGACCCGGACTGTCCGGCCAAAGTGATGGGCATGCGAGCCAACAGCTGGGCCCTTGGCCCATGTACCCCTCTATTTCGCACCAAACCCTAGTTTTATGCCCAAACTACCCCTGAACTTGTGGCTGGCCTATAAATAGAGCCCCCACCCCCTCATGTATTCCTTAGGCATAGATGATAGACTAAAGAAAACCCCCCTTTGTGGAATCTCTAGTTTTGCCTCATCCCCTTCTACCAAAGGGGATCGACTATCGTCACCACCTCGTTGGAGTTTGCATCGCGCCTCCCTCGTTGTACAAGGCCTTGGCATCGGTGTCCCTTTGCCAAGACGTCAAGACCCTCTCCAAGGTGTTCTTCCCTCTCCGCGTGGGATCGAGGGAGCACGTTGACCGATCTTTCCTTGCAAGGATTCTATCGGACCGGTGGCCACCGGTGAGAGCAATCGGCCTTGTATCGTGTGTGTTTTGCGTGTGTTCATCGTGTTCTTCGCGAGGTGTGCGTCCGCTTCTGCCACCTTCTCCCTTTCCCCTCGCTTTCCCATCGATTGACCACGAGATCCGTGAAGATCGGGCCACCCTAGAGGTTTGCCCTCATCATCTGGTATCAGCAACTTTTGGTTGCCACAGATTTCTCCTCGATTTGGTCTTTTTCCCCATAAATTCAAAAATCCTCAAAAAATAGCCCCAATTTCGTGTTTTGGATTGATCTGTGATTTGAGTGTTTTTGGTAGGTTTTGATCCGTGGATTACTTGCTAAACTTGTTGATCTACCTTCCCCTGCGTTTCCATAGCCTAATTCATTGATTTCCCCCATCAATTTGAGGTTTTGGTCCTAGTTTTTCTGCCAAAACTCGTCTCGTTCGTGTTCTGGAAGTTCTGATTCGACCGGACCGGACTGTCCGGCCAAAACGGACCGGAATATCCGCCCCACCGGAGTTTCCGGCCTAAACTGACCGGAATATCTGGCCCGGCCGGACTGTCCGGCCTACGCGCACCGGACTGTCCGCCCCCTTGCTGACAGAAAAATCTGCTTCACGGTTTTGAGCATAACTTTTGCATACGAACTCGGATTTTGGTGTTCTTTAGCTCGTTTTGAAGAGGAGAAAGAGCTCTAAATCATCATCTCCGTGGTTCATGCTATCTACTCCATCCATATTCCATGAGCAAGGCGGAATCCACCAATAAAGGGTGAAGATCGGCGACGAAAGGTATAAACATTCCGCGACTTCTCCCCACTTGCTTTCCTTTGTGAGCTACACTATCTTTGCGTTCAACAAACACCTATTGAGACTAGTTCCTCCTATGATTGCTTGGGCTATGCACATTTGATACCTTGTAGAATTCCGAGCAAAAGTTGTGAGCGCGCTATCTCATATAGTTATCTTGTATAGTTGTTGGCACAAGGAACAGGCAAGTGAAAAAGAAAAGAAAAAAAAAATAGAAAAATAAAAAGAAAAAGAAAGAAAGAAACAAGTGCCTCATAGAATAGGAAGCGCAAGCTCGATGAACATCAAATAGGTGGTACTTATTGTGCATATCTTGTAGCCCACCAATTTAGTGCAATCGAACTAGCGTCTCTCCTTGCACTTGTGCGACACGAGCTTATAGTCTTCGCTAGGTAATCATTTGGTTCATAGCTCACTTTCTCCATCGCACAAGTCCCATTTATCCCACCGTGTGTGTTTCCTTGTATATAATTCCTATCTTGTGGATTGACTTGTTTTGCTTTGTGATCATTGTGGTTCTTTACTTGCCATTACAATATCTTGATTTCGGATTGTTCTTGGACATGCCACTTTCCATACCTATCCACCATAAGCTTTGTGTGTGTGTTTTTTAGTGGTTAGTTGGTTTGGTGTTCCGCGTGAACTTCACTTTGCTTGGTTTTGATTGCTCTCAAGTGTTGCCACTTGCACGATACTATCTTCCAAGGTAATGTAAGGTTCGATGTTGCATCCCTAACCCCCTACCACTTCTATATACACCACTTGGTCTTGTGAATCATGTCTAGGAACTCCGGACCCAAGGATGATATCTATGAAGAATCCACGATGAGCCACCATGCCTACGCCTCCACAAGCATGGATGACATGATGGAGCACTACACCGACAATGGCTCCACATGCTTGGGTGATATGGAGTTCTACAACAACATTAACTCCCCAAGCATGGATGACTTCAAGAACGACAACGGCAATCTCCTCAAGTTGCATCAACCAAGAGGGAGCATCCACCTCGAGAGCGCCAAGGTCCACCATCACATGGACAAGTTTGAAAGCTCCCTCAACAATTTCAAGAGCGACATGGACAACAACTTCACCAAAACCATGAGCATGATGGCCAAGACTAATGATGCTTTGCGCTCATTACATTGCCTCACCAAGAAGAGTGCCAAGGACAAGGAGCATCGTCGCGAGCGTCATGTGGATGACCAAGTGCGCCATCTACATCAACCTTTGGCAAGGCACGCCAATGACCTCCGTCGACACCATCATAAGGCGCCTTCAACTACTCGTGCCACCACCAAAAGGGCACCAAGAGCAAGCTCTCCACCACGCCATCAAGCTTCGTGCCAAGAGTCTACAATTCAAGATGGAGGAATCCAAGGCCATATATGTGATGAAGTTGATCAGAGCACCGCTCTCGACAACAACATGAGCCTACTTCCACCACTACCACAAGATGGCAACGACAAGGTCGAGAATGGTGAGCATGGGACTTTCCCTTCACCAATGGAGGCGCATGGAGTTGAGAGAACCGAGCCTACCCCTACATGCTTGAGTGATGATGTGGTACCAATCCCATGTGAGCATGAGAGCCACTTAGCCCACTTGAGTGAAAACAAGAGTGCGATGAGTGACTCCACCATACATGAGATTGAGTGCTTTCACTTGGAGGGCATGAGTGATACACCTAGTGATTTGAGAGTGGTAGTTGATAGGTCATGTGAGACCACTTTGATTTCTAACGACTTACCCTCTACCTCTAGTGTGTTATCCCATGATGTGCTAGGTTCCATGGATCAAGAAGCGCTAAGCTTGGAGATGATGATGCCTCCGACCAAGAAGATGTACATGGTGGATGAAGATGATGCCATCCCCATACGTGATGAAGAAGTTGCCCACATGGAGGCCAATACTACCACAACACCCACTTCATATGAGAGGTATGAACAAGGTAAAAACAAGGGTGTTGATGATGCCATGATCCCACTAGTGGACATGATGACTTGTGATGATTTGCATGCTATGGATGATGTTTGTGATATCACATATGCTTCATTGGTATTTCCATGTGATACTTTGCCTTTGCATAATGTTGAGCATGTGAAATTATTTGATTGTGATGATGTTGCCATAGACATGCCATGCTTTAAACATTACGTTGATGATATCATTGCTTGCACTTTGTTGAACAATTTCTCTTTCCAATGTTTTGCTTGCGATGATGTTACAATTGGTACCCCTCGAACCATGTTTTGTCATGAATGTTTTAAAATCTCTCCCGTTGCTTGCAATAAGTTGAATAATTGCTCTTTCACTTGTTTTGCTTGCAACAATTTTTCTCATATGGTTTATATTGAGATGGCCCCCATAGCTTTCTCAAATTTTGGAGATTTTGATGATTGCCATGACAAGCATGTTCCCCACTTGCATACTCACCATGCCTATTTTTCATACTTGATTGACACTAATGGTGATGTGCACAAGAAAAGATACGTCATGATGGATGATGTGTTTCTTTACCATGCACACACGTTCTTCATTTTGTGCTTGATGTGTGTAGGTACCCGCAAGAGAATGTCAACCTCGGTTGAGCACGAGTTGACAAAAAGAGCTCTAGAGAGCATCCCCCAAGTGAGTTCAAGATCGAACCCAGCTTTGATACCTTTCGCAAGCTTTGCCTCTTTCATGTTGACAAATTGCTCTTTCCTATGGTTTGATTGCAAGCATGTTAATGGTATTCTTTCACCTTGTGACAATCATGTTTCGTTGCTATTGGATATTGATGCTTTGTGTGTTGCCATAAAAATGTTGAACAATTTCTCTTTCCGATGTTTTGTGTGCAACCATAATGCCATTTGGAGCATGTATTGTCATGAGAGCTTCCGAGTCTCTCGTATTGGTTTTGCAACAAACATAAGGACCACTTGCTCTTTCATATGGTTTGTTTGCAAACACGTTGCTTTTGCTTCCGCTTGCGATACTCATACCCCCATGATTTTGGCTTTTGATGCTATGTGTATGACATCCAACATATTGAACAATTGTTCTTTCCAATGGTTGGTTTGCACACATAATGATGTTGCTTTGGATATTCTTACTCATGTGTTTTTGTCGAATTCTCCTAGCTTTGCATGAAAGATGTTGATCCATTTCTTAGTCAATTGCTTTGAGTGCCTCCCTAAGACGCTTTATGGAGTTTTTGAGTTCCCACATTTGGATGATGTTCAAACGACATCCATGCACTTTGACCTTGCATACGCATTTCATTGCGATATTTGAGTTGTGCTAATAGTGTTGTGAACAAGAATGGACATGCCACAAATGACATGCTCCTCTATCACACACAAACATATTTTGCTTGGTCTTTGTTGTGTGAAGGTACAATTGCTTACGCATCAACCTCTATGGACAATAAGTTGACAAGACGAACCTTAGAGAGTTACCTATGGCTACCCCTCAACGAGCTATCTCTACATCATAAGGTGACTTCACTCTACTTGAGCACTCATGCTATAATCTCCATGAATTGGCTACGCTTTGAGTGTTGCTTTGCTTTTGTGGTGAGCCTTGTAGGCTTCATGGAAGGTGAAGGCACATTGAGGTGTAGTCGATTCAAGCTTCTCAAGGACGACTATATGGTGAACCCCAGGATCAAGAAGGTCTCTCGACATCATCTTCTTAGGATGAGCATGAAGAGTCGAGGACGACTCTTTTTGAAGGGGGGAGCTGATGCAGCCCGTCCTGCGGACGCTACTACATCTACAACGCCGAGTCCCCAAGATCGTCGCCCCACGAGCCCTGAAGCTGCCTGAGCTGGAGAGTCCGCCCGGAACCATCCGGAGTGTCCGGCGCGACTCGGCTGGAGTGTCCGGCCTGCACCAGCCCCAACCTGGCGTGGACATTCAGAAGGCCAGTTCGGACACTACCCGGAGTGTCCGGCTACCCCGGACTGTCCGGCCCAAGTGATGGGCCTGCGAGCCAACAGCTGGGCCCTTGGCCCAAGTACCCCTCTATTTCGCACCAAACCCTAGTTTTATGCCCAAACTACCCCTAAACTTATGGCTGGCCTATAAATAGAGCCCCCACCCCCTCATGTATTCCTTAGGCATAGATGATAGACTAAAGAAAACCCCCCTTTGTGGAATCTCTAGTTTTGCCTCATCCCCTTCTACCAAAGGGGATCGACTGTCGTCACCACCTCGTTGGAGTTTGCATCGCGCCTCCCTTGTCGTACAAGGCCTTGGCATCGGTGTCCCTTTGCCAAGACATCAAGACCCTCTCCAAGGTGTTCTTCCCTCTCCGCATGGGATCGAGGGAGCACGTTGACCGATCTTTCCTTGCAAGGATTCTATCGGACGAGTGGCCACCGGTGAGAGCAATCGGCCTTGTATCGTGTGTGTTTTGCGTGTGTTCATCGTGTTCTTTGCGAGGTGTGCGTCCGCTTCCGCTACCTTCTCCCTTTCCCCTCGCTTTCCCATCGATTGACCACAAGATCCGTGAAGATCGGGCCACCCTAGAGGTTTGCCCTCATCAGCTTAGATTTCGACTTGTGGCATGTAATACATCGGCTCACAAATCTGTACACATCACGCCTCATCTTGGGCCAATAAAAGTGATCAGCAAGCATGAGCAACGTCTTCTCACGCCCAAAGTGACCCATCAAACCACCAGAATGTGATTCCTGCACTAAGAACAAACGCAACAACGATTCTGGAATACCTAGTTTGTTAGTTCGAAACAAATATCCATCATGTATATGATACTTATCCCATGCGTTTCTAAGAGCACACGAACGATATGGTTCAGCAAAATCATGGTCAGTTGCATAAAGTGCACAAATAGCTTCTAATCCAGGAATTTTAACATCAAGATTGGTTAATAGCATGTTTTTCCTAGATATCAACAACAACGTTCTCTTTTCCCTTCTTATAGTTAATGATGTAAGGAAAAGACTCAATGAACTCAACCCATTTAGCTAATCTTCTATGCAAGTTTGATTGAGATTTCAAGTATTTCAATGCTTCATGATTAGAATGTATGATGAATTCCTTTGGCCACAAATAATGTTGCCAAACCTCAAGTACTCTAACAAGTGCATACAATTCTTTATCATAGATAGAATAATTCAAACGAGCACCAGTTAATTTCTCAGAAAAATAAGCTATAGGCCGACCCTCTTGCATCAAAACACCACCTATGCCTATACCACTAGCATCACATTGAACTTCAAATTGCTTTGAAAAATCAGGTAATGCAAGTAATTGTGCAGAAGTAAGCAAACGTTTTAATGTATCAAATGCAATGTCTTGAGCAGCGCCCCACACAAAAGGAACACCTTTCTTTGTAAAATCATTTAATGGTACAGCAATGGTGCTAAAATCTTTCACAAAGCGCCTATAGAAACCAGCGAGACCGTGGAAACTACGCACTTGACTAACATTCATTGGAGTAGGCTAATTCTGAATTGATTCAATTTTAGATTGATCTACCTCTACTCCATGCTTAGAAACAACAAATCCTAGGAATATGACCTTATCTTTTGCAAATGTACACTTCTCAAGATTAGCATACAGTTTATTATCACGTAACACTTGCAAAACTTGTCTAATATGAGTGTAATGTTCAGATTCGGTGTGGCTGTATCTAAGTATATCATCAAAGTAAACAACCACAAAACGAGCAACAAACTCTCTCAAAACATGATTCATCAAACGCATGAAAGTACTAGGTGCATTAGTAAGACCAAACGGCATGACTAACCAATCATACAAACCGAATAGTTTTGAAAGCAGTTTTCCATTCATCCCCTTCTTTCATCCTAATTTGATGATAACCACTACGCAAGTCAATTTTAGAGAAAACAGCAGCACCACTCAATTCATCTAGCATATCCTCTAAGCGTGGAATAGGATGGCGATATCGAATAGTTATGTTATTAATCGCTCTACAATCAACACACATGCACCATGTACCATCTTCCTTAGGAACTAAAATAACAGGAACAGCACAAGGGCTAAGAGAGACACGAATGTACCCTTTATCCAGCAACGCTTGTACTTGCTTCTGAATTTCCTTAGTTTCTTCGGGATTAGTCCTGTAAGGTGCACGGTTGGGAAGTGTGGCGCCAGGAATCAGGTCCACTTGATGTTCTATACCACGCAATGGAGGCAAACCTGCGGGTACGTCTTCTGGAAACACATCCCCAAAGTCCTGCAAAACAGAAGAGACACCAAGAGAAATAGGGGTCATGTCGTTACAAACCAATACCTCTCCTTTATACATGAGCACAAGTGGCATGGCTGTAGGATCCTCACGAAACTCTCTCATATCCTCCTTGGTGGCTAATATCAATAACCCAGGCAATCTCTCACTTTTCGGTATATCACTCAATTTAGGCTCAATTACATCAGGAACAGCTGTGACACAGTCTCGCCGAGTGGTAGTATCTTCCTTCAAGTTCACCTCTATCTTCTGGCGAGAATCATTCACAATTTCTTGTGGTGTCACTGGCTGCATAGTAATCTTCTTTCCTTTGAATTCCAAGTGATATGTATTGGCTCGGCCATTCTGTTGCACAAGGCGATCATAGAGCCAAGGCCGACCCAATAGTAGGTGACAAACAGTCATAGGAACCACATCAAAATCAATAGAATCTTTGTATGGCCCTATTTGAAAATTCACACGTACCATATGATTTACCTTCATCTCACCATTGTTGGTCAACCATTGTATGTAGTATGGCTTGGGATGAGGTAAGTATGTCAAATCCAGTTTGGCACATAGTTCCTTACTTGCAAGATTTCTGCAGCTACCTCCATCAATAATTACCTTGCAAGCTTTGTTTGGTCCAACTAGAGCTTTTGTTTGGAACAAGTTGCAACGCTGGGATTCCTCAACCGGTTGCACACTAAGTACACGTGAAGATACGACAATAGTGGGTGCACGCTCAACATATGCATCAACACCAATCTCGCCGTCATCAATATCATCATCAGAAGCTTCATCTCCACTTTCTACTTCACCTTGTTCATTAACAAACATAACCTTGCTGTTTGGACAATCTTTCTTGTAGTGACCTCTACCTCCACAAGTATGGCACACCACATTACGAGTACGTGCAGTAGACATGTTGGAACCCGAGCTAGCAGCAGGAGCAGCGGGTTTCCGAGCATTAGAACCAAACGAAGGTGTACTTGCTGGCTTGGCCGATAGTGTAAAGGGAGCAGCAGCTGGTGGCGTGGCTGTAGAAGGTGTAGACCTGGCCGAAAATCTGCTGGAGGACGGAAAACGAGCACGTGACTTCGCCTCTTCTGCCAACTGGGATTCGGCCTCTCTAGCATGATGCAACAACTCATTCATGCTCTCATACTTGTGATGACGAACAATGCGCTTGATCGGTAACTTCAAATTGTTTAGGAATCGCTGCATGGTCATCTCAATGGACTCACGAATTCTAGCACGCTGCATAAGCATCTCCATCTCCATGTAGTACTCATCAACTGTCATGGTGCCTTGCTTCAGTTGCGTCAATTTATCAGAAACTGATCGCAAGTAGTTGGTTGGTATGAAACGAGCTTTCATGATTTGCTTCATCTCGCGCCAATCCCTCATAAGAGCATCCCACCAACGTAAAGCATAACCATCAAATTCCGATGTTGCAACCTTCTTATCTTCTGGATAGTCAAATAAGCGCCAGAGTTTGTCAATCTTCAACTCCCATGTGAGGTAGTCTTCAGGATCAATGGAACCATCAAACTTAGGAATTGAAAATTTTGGCTTGCCCAAACCATCATCAGCAGCTTGGTTGGGCACACGTTGACCACGCCAAAGATGGGCAAACCCACGACCATGAGCAGGTGCATGGACAGGGGGAATAGCACATCCCCTGCCAACATGTGGAGCAGGATCAACAGCGCTACCCTCATCGAAATCATCAAAGGCATCATCATGTTGAGGATCTTCCCTTCTGTGTAAGGCGGCTGTCAAACCCTCAATGGACATCTGCAAAGCGGTGAGATTGACATTGAGCGTAGCCACTTGCGTTTGGATAGTATCAACCGACCCAACATGCTGATCCAATCTCATATTCATATCTTGGAGATTCTTGTCAATGGCATCTGTCGTGTTAGTAAACACAAGTGTCAAGTGGGATTTCAAAGCCTCATATTCACGCCAATTGACGAGCTCCTCATCCTTCTTTTTCTGCAACACAACATCATCATCACTAGTAGACATGATTAGTAGGTTAGTGCAAAAATCAGAATCTGTATGGTGGAAACTCTCACAACTCACTCACAACTAATGATATGGGGTGGCCCGATCTTCTCAGTAAGCGGATGGCGATGATGATGGTGGATGATAGATAACTAGTGCGTAGCTATGATCTCTCCCGCTCGATCCCTGATGCCAGCACAACAGATCTCGAACCTTGTAGGATATTCACAACACCACACTCTTGCGCACGCAGCCATGACCACGAATGGTAGTATGCAATCTACTAATTCCCAATGGAACAACAGATCACACTCTATTATAGTTGGCAGATTCGAACACAGGGTAATTCCAGAGGTTCTATGAAAGAAACAACTCCAAAATATTTTAACGTGCTCTAAACCTAACTTGTGACGGCTACGGAGGTTTATATGAGGGCTGGGGCGTCCTCCCCTCTAAACGGGCCTAAAAACAGCCATAACTTGGCCCAAACTGACTCGGTTCGACTCAAACTGATACATACCGACCCATATATGGGTTCGGCCTTATTGGCACACAGTCCAAACGTCGTGGAACACCTCAAACATGTAATTCTTGGTGCGCCATCTCTCTCTCTTGCTCATACGTGATTTCCTCGTTGCCTCCTAGTGCGCATGCCTCCCACTCCTCCCTCGCGCACTTGTTGATATTGGAAATCAGCGTTTGTCCTTCTTGCTGCAACTCTCCTCCTCCTCGCGCAACGCTTGTGTTATCAATAAACCTGATCATACAAAGATGCATAGACTTGGGTAGTATAAAGTTCTCATTAAGTAAAACATCAGGTTCAATTAGGAATGAATTCACCTGATAGTCATTATTGATTTGACTCAATATTTCCTTCCAGTTCAGGCAGTCAGAATCATCATAATCCATGTATATATCCTCATCAACTAATAAGAAAGGAGATCTTACCGTTCCAAAGTGAATCGAGATGCTCTACCAAACGAAATCAAAGACTGATGCACTTGATGTGATGAAGTGAATATCAAAGGTATAGAGAACGATCGCAGGGCACACAGGTTATGTAAAGGTGGAGCTATAGATATGGTATCCTATCTATACCACAAACAAGTCCCTAGTGTTGATCGTACAAATACCCAAGAAACACACAGTGGAGATAAACATGGCAAAGCAACTTATGAAAAGGAATATTGCAATGCACAAGAGAGACGCTAGTAATAGCTCAAATAGAACAGGCACAAGATTGCTCAATCTACTAGTGCTATACACAACAAGGCCTCCAATATTGCACACTTATATAACTCTTTTTTTATACTGATTCTCTTTTCTTTTTCTCTTTTTTTTGATTTTTTTATTTTTCAACTATATTACTAAATGCAAACGAGTACAGCAACGTATAACAGAACTGGGCTGGATAGTCCGGTTGATATGCACCGGAGACTCCGGTTGAGCTGGGTAGTCCGGTGTGATTCGGCCGGATAGTCCGGTTTCGCCTGGCGAAAATTTCTGCACTTCAAAAACCTAATGAGCAGCCTGTCGGAGCAAAGCAACTAGTCTCGTGGGTACGTTCCTAGCACAGATGCTGTAGATAGGCTGTGTCTATGGTATGCAAACAAAGGTATGCTATGTGGACTCGGAAAAAATGATAAAGACTTGCGGAAACGGTAACGGTGGGAACAGCGGAAAACAAGATCAAACCCTAAACCTAGACACAAACGGAAACTAGACTCCTACGAGGAAAACCTGCAGATCGGATCTACGAGAAGATACAATCAGCAACTAAAACTCGAAAACGATGCAATCTAGTCTATGGCAAATCTTTTTGTAAGGCTTTTTCTGTATAGGATGAAAAACACTCTCTAAGCTATGGATGGATTTGTGGATGCTTATCGAGGAAACACTGGAAATCTGATACCAAGATGATATGGGGTGGCCCGACCTTCTCAGTAAGCGGATGGCGATGATGATGGTGGATGGTAGATAACTAGTGCGTAGCTATGATCTCTCTCGCTCGATCCCTGATGCCAGTGCAACAGATCTCGAACCTTATAGGATAGTCACAACACCACACTCTTGCGCACGCAGCCGTGACCACGAACGGTAGTATGCAATCTACTAATTCCCAATGGAACAACAGATCACACTCAATTATAGTTGGTAAATTCGAACATAGGGAAATTCCAGAGGTTCTATGAAAGAAACAACTCCAAAATATTTTAACATGGTCTAAACCCTAACTAGGGGTCGTCCCAGGGCTTATAAGGGCGGCTGGGGCGGCTAGAAACAGAAACTAAATGCAAACGACTCAAACTGATTCAAACCGACTCGGACCAGATTCGGTCGGCAGGCGGACACTCCGGTCGAAATTGGCCGGACAGTCCGGTCAGGCCGGACACTCCGGGTGACGTATGCCAGACAGTCCGGTCTGGTCGGAAACTTTGAAGTTTCCGGGTGGTGTCCGGGTAGTGTCCGAACTGGCAGACAGAATGTCCATGCCAGTTTGCCTCTCGACCAGGCCGGACAGTCCGGGTGGAACTGGCCGGACACTCCGGTCATGGCAGATCTTTTGGCCTCCGTCTTGATGATCTTCTCTTGCGCCTTGCTTGTTTCTCCAACGAACCTGATCATACATAAATGCATAGACTTAGGCAGTATAAAGTTCTCATCAATCAAAGTACCAGATTCGTTTAGGAGTAAATTCACCTGTTGTTCCAGTAGCTTAGCACGAGCTCTTGTAATAGGTCCAATTCTAATCTCATTGGACTGATCCTTTCTTGCAACAGTCCTAGCATCTTCAGTAGTCATTGGGGTAGGTGTAATTGTAGGGATGTCCTCATCATTTGACTTACCCAAGTTGCAACCATCAATCAGCTCTCTCTTAACCAATTCTGCCATGCCATGTTCACTCATATGCCCAAGACGCATATGCCACAGATTTTTTTACCACAATCATCAGAATCATTAGAAGTAACAGCAGCAGCAATACCAGGCAAAGTGCTACCTCTAAGAACATATAACTTAGCAGAATTCATATCACCTATCATGTGAATAAGAGAACCTTTTGATACCTTTAACAATCTACGCCCACTGGCGTACTTGTGTCCATCAACATCCATGGTACTCAGGGAGATCAAATTTCTGGCCATGCTTGGTATGTGCTTCACCTCAGTCAACGTACGTGTCACGCCATCATGTGTCCTGATCTTAACAGATCCAACTCCGACAATATGGCACGGGTTGTCATTCCCCACACGTACAAAATCTCTAGTCTGCACAAACTCATATGAACTGAACCAATCTTTGTTACAGAAAATATGAAACGAACATGTAGTATCAAGTATCCATTCATCATCACGAGAAGCACAAGCAGCAAAAACGGCTAAACATTCACCGTCAGAACTATCACCAGAAACAACAGCAGCCTTACCATTACCTTGATCCTTATCTTTTGGTTGGTAAGTACCGTTCCTTTTCTCCTTATTCTGCAGCTTCCAACAATCATCAATAACATGATTAGATTTCTTACAATACTTGCAGAACTTGTCCTTTCCCTTGGACTTCGAACGACTTCTATCATCTTTGCTCTTATCTCGGTTGCCATGGTTGTTAAATCTCTGCTCGGTCCTGCCACGAACCTGCAGAGCTTCAGCCTTGGAAGACGCCCCATCTGCCTGCACCATAGATTTCATCTTTTCCCTCTGTTTGAGGGCATCTTGCACTTCATCAAGGGTTATATTATCACGGCTCAACAACATTGTATCACGAAAGTGAGTATACGAACTAGGCAGCGAGCATAAGAGTAATAGAGCTAGATCCTCATCATAATATTTTACTTCCATAGATTGCAAGTCAGAAATAATCTCTCTGAAAATAGATAAGTGATTCATTACCGATCCACCTTCCTGCAATCTATGCGAGAACAACTTCATCTTCACATGCATCTTACTGGTTAGATCTTTTGACATGCAGATCGATTCCAGTTTCCCCCAAAGGGCAGCAGCAGATTTCTCTGTCAAGACTTCCTGCAAAATATTATTGGATAGATGAAGTTGAATCATAGACAAAGCCTTACAGTCCTTCCGCTTCTCTTCGTCAGACCAACTCTTAGCATCATTTTCCCCGAATCCATCCAACACATCATCCAGATCTGAAGTTTGGGCGAGAATCGCCCGCATCTTCACCTGCCACAAGCAGAATCTTGTGGAGTAGTCCAGCTGCGGTAGATCGAACTTCAATGACGACATGTCACAAACCCTAGATTAGAACCTGGGGCTCTGATACCACTTGTTAGCTTTGCGACAAGTAAATAACGAAGAACGAAAATAAAATTGCAGCAAGGGGGACACAGATTTAACATGGAAAACACTCTCCAACAAAGAGAGGGGAAAAACCACGGGCGCCAGCCAGCGAAACTTCACTATAACGGAGAGTGTTTACACAACGTCGGGGATTTCACAGATGCAACTCCTCCCAATCGGCGGCTTACAAGAAGTATATATAACGGTGGTAACCTAGGTCATCAACGATCCGTACCGCGGGGGGCTGTCGCCCCCTGCACCCCCACAGGCGTCCCTGTTGGGCACCTCCGGTGACGAGCCTCGCTTTGCTCCGTCAGAAGTTGGCCTCTACTTTGTAGAATTTGGATAAACATATAACAAAGGAACCCACAGAAACATTTATATACAAACACGACTCAAAGAGTCAAGAATACAGATATATAGTACAAAGATCCAAATCACCTTGAAAACGATACAACATCCGACTACAGATAAGATGCAAATGGGGCTAAGAGCCCTGAAGAATAACGAATGGTGTCCATAACCCTGCCCAGGCTAAACCAGAAGGGTAACCCTGCTAACGACGTCGAACTCATGCCTGCTAAAACAAAAGGGGTGCCGACAAAGGGCAAAGGAAAAAGTGGAGCGGTCAGTACTGAGGCCAGTACACGGCGAGGCTAGAATTCGGCGGCTCTCGCCTACATAGGTATGGTGGACTGAAGCGGCAGCGCAGCATGCACTAAACAACCTATAGAGACTCGAAACATCTGTCGGCTATTAGAGAGGGGTAAGAAAGACCTATTCGAATCCAACCTGATACTAACACCAATCATACCCATCCTGGTATTCCCCCTGGAGACCAAACGAGGAAGTCAAACTGAGGAACTCACACAGTTGGCAGTTTTATTCATTCCATTATAGTTGAAGCACTTACTAGTCAGATATAGATAGCATGAGTCATCCTGATGGCATAAGTAGTGGGCAGTTTTAGTTAATCATTCAGTTGTAGTTACAGTACTTACTAATCATATACAATTAGCATGTGATATCCCAAATCCAGCAGTTTTGACACTTTTATTTCATTCCATTGGAGTTGCGATACTTACTAGGCAGGTATAACACGACCCGATACACCCCAGTTCCACCAGTTGTTGGCACTTTTCTTATCCATTCCATTGTAGTGAAGCTGATTACTAGTCACATATTAAGTCAAATTTATAGCACTACTTTAGTGATGCTTGTCTATGATCGAGATACTGTGCTCCAAGTCGTCCATAACTGCGGACATGACTATCAGAAAGATTTACCCTGCATGGGTGCACAAATAGCAACACACACACGATCAACCTTGGAAAAACCAAATCAAAACCCAACGAGGCTTTCACGACAAAACAATCACAAGATTCATAAAAGATTTCAGGGGGCCACCCCACTAAGCTACCCGCAACAAAGTTGGCCGGCTCCAAGACGGACCCAGGGTTTGTGTCAATGGCTGTAAACGACTGGGAACCCGAAAGTGTGACTGGGCTTGTCGATACCGCGAAAACATTCCACGTTCCAAAACAGTACAGGTGCTCCACGCACAATCGTAAATAAAGCAGGAAAGCATGGCATACATACAAGATAGTAATAAAGCCTAATCTACTTTGTGGCCCCAAGAAATAAGAAATAAGAAATAAGAAATAAATCAAGCTCTGGCTAAGGGGATCCATAGGGTCTCCCGGATGTGGATAGTGCGAATAATCAAGGAACAGGTATCAAGTACTTGGGGCCTACGGGACACAAGTGGACATGAAAAACCAAATAGCATATATTGCCCACCGATGCCTCTTTCATTAGTTATCCCAGCAATTTAATAGTTGTATTTAAAGTCATGATCCTCTCCACCGTAAAGAATATGACAACATTCCAACAACTGTGTGGTACTTCACGACACGGGATCGCACCTGAGCAAGCGACTATGACTCACAAGACCATCTATCTACCAAACAACAGGTAATAGGAGGTGTCCAAGGCAATATAAAGGCTGCACGGAATATATCTGGTACAGAATACTAAAGCATCGCTACACGGATAGCAATAGATCAACAAGAGGAAATAAAGACTATAAATGCAAAATAGGTACAAAGGGGGAGCATGCTCGCCTGGGAAACATTGCCGAAAGTACATTATCTGAAGAACTTGTCGATACTCACATCAACTCAACGGCCTAATCCGCGAAGAAGCAAAATACTAGAAGAAACACCGGATGCACTATTTAATACTACGGCAGAAGATTAGGCATGATGTAGGTATGATGCATGACATGTGATATGGGGTGGCCCGATCTTCTTAGCAAGCTCTTGTCGATGATATGGTGGATGATAGATAACTAGTGCGTAGCTATGATCTCTTCCGCTCGATCCCTGATGCCAGTGCAATAGATCTCGAACCTTGTAGGATATTCACAACACCACACTCTTGCGCACGCAGCCGTGACCACGAATGGTAGTATGCAATCTACTAATTCCCAATGGAACAACAGATCACACTCAATTATAGTTGGTAGATTCGAACACAGGGTAATTCCAGAGGTTCTATGAAAGAAACAACTCCAAAATATTTTAACGTGGTCTAAAGACTAAAGCTAGAGCATCCCCATCTATTTAAGGGTCTGGGAGGCGGCGACCTAAGGGTGGATCCGAGTTGGTACCACCCACCTATGGATACAAACCGACCCAACTTGGGTTCGGTCAAGCTGACTCTGCCGTGGCAGAGTTGTAGTTGCTTTCTCTGCCGCGGCAGCCTGCCGTGGCAGAGTAGAACTCAGTTTTACCTGCCGTGGCAGAGAAACGATGCTTTTCTCTGTCGCGGCAGAGAACGTCCTCCTCTTGTTGATCTTCATCTTGGATAGCTCCTGGCGCTTCCTCCCTCTCCTTCCTCGCGCATTCTTCATTGATCAACACGCCTTGTTCCATTAGCTCCTCGCTCCGTGCTACGCCTTCTTCTCCTAAGTACCAGATCATGCAATAATTCAAAGACTTAGGTAGTATAAAATTCTCAATAATTAAAACACCAGGTTCATTAAGAAACAAGTTCACCTGTTGTTCTAGGAGCTTAGCACGAGCTCTTGTGATTGGTCCAATCCTTATGTCATTGGATTGATCCTTCTTTGCAATTGGAACATCTTCATTAACAATTGGGGTAGGTGTAACTGTAGGGATGTCCTCATCATCTCCTCCCCCTTCAAAAGGCGTCGACCTCGACGCTCTAAGGTCTTCTCCAGCATATGGTGATAAATCAGCAACGTTGAAGCTGTTGCTAGCACCACCAAACTCCTCAATAGGTATATCAACTGAGTAGGCATTATCATTAATTTTGGCGAGCACTTTGTAAGGACCAGCACCACGTGGCTTCAACTTGGACTTGCGAAGTAGTGGAAATCTGTCCTTGCGTAGATGCACCCAAACCATATCTCCAGGCTCGAAAACACTTCTTTTCTTGCTTGATTCCTGGCAATGTTCTTGCCTTTCTTCTCAATAGCCTCTCGAGTCTTCTCATGTATTTTCTTCACATAATCAGCACGATTTGATGCCTCCATATCAACTCTCTCATGTAATGGCAGAGGCAACATATAAAGTGGCGTCAATGGCTTGAAGCCATAAACCACCTCAAAAGGACAAAGATGAGTAGTTGAATGCACATCCCTGTTGTAAGCAAACTCAACATGTGGCAAACACTCTTCCCACTCCCACAGATTCTTTTTAATCATGGTCCTTAGCAGCTATGACAATGTTCTATTCACCACCTCCGTTTGACCATCTGTTTGGGGATGACATGTAGTACTGAACAATAGCTTTGTTCCGAGCTTCCCCCATAAGGTCTTCCAAAAGTAGCTCATGAACTTCACATCATGGTCACAAACAATCGTCTTAGGTACTCCAAGTAATCTCACGATGTCCCTGAAAAACAGGTTAGCAACATGCGACACATCGTTGCTTTTGTGGCAGGTAATAAAATGAGCCATTTTAGAAAACCTATCCACTACCACAAATATTGAATCATGACCTCTCTGAGTTTTAGGTAGACCTAGCACAAAATCCATACTAATGTCTTCCCATGGAGTAGTCGGTGCAGAGAGAGGTGTATACAAACCATGAGGCTTCAGCTTAGATTTCGACTTGTGGCATGTAATACATCGACTCACAAATCTGTAGACATCACGCCTCATCTTGGGCCAATAATAGTGATCAGCGAGCATGAGCAACGTCTTCTCACGCCCAAAGTGACCCATCAAACCACTAGCATGTGATTCCTGCACTAAGAACAAACGCAACGACGATTCTGGAATACATAGTTTGTTAGCTCGAAACAAATATCCATCATGTATATGATACTTATCCCATGCGTTTCTAAGAGCACATAAAAGATATGGTTCAGCAAAATCATGGTCAGTTGCATAAAGTGCACAGATAGCTTCTAATCCAGGAATTTTAACATCAAGATTGGTTAACAGCATGTTTTTCCTAGATAGAGCATCAGCAACAACATTCTCTTTTCTCTTCTTATAATTAATGATGTAAGGAAAAGACTCGATGAACTCGACCCATTTAGCTAATCTTCTATGCAAGTTTGATTGAGCTTTCAAGTATTTCAATGCTTCATGATCAGAATGTATGATGAATTCCTTTGGCCACAAATAATGTTGCCAAACTTCAAGTACTCTCACAAGTGCATACAATTCTTTATCATAGATTGAATAATTCAAACGAGAACCAGTCAATTTCTCAAAAAAATAAGCTATAGGCCGACCCTCTTGCATCAAAACGCCACCTATAACTATACCACGAGCATCACATTCAACTTCAAATTGCTCTGAAAAATCAGGTAATGCATGTAAAGGTGCAGAAGTAAGCAAACGTTTCAATGTATCAAATGTAATGTCTTGGGCCGCGCCCCATACAAAAGGTACACCTTTCTTTGTCAAATCATTTAAAGGTGCAGCAATGGTGCTAAAATCTTTCACAAAGCGCCTATAGAAACCAGCGAGACCGTGGAAACTACGCACTTGACTTACATTCATTGGAGTAGGCCAATTCTGAATTGATTCAATTTTAAATTGATCTACCTCTACTCCATGCTTAGAAACAACAAATCCTAGGAATATGACTTTATCTTTTGCAAATGTACACTTCTCAAGATTAGCATACAGTTTACTATCATGTAACACTTGCAAAACTTGTCTAATATGAGTGCAATGTTCAGATTCGGTGTGGCTGTATATGAGTATATCATCAAAGTAAACAACCACAAAACGACCAATAAACTCTCTCAAAACATGATTCATCAAACGCATGAAATTACTAGGTGCATTAGTAAGACCAAACGGCATGACTAACCACTCATACAAGACGTATTTAGTTTTGAAAGCAGTTTTCCATTCATCCCCTTCTTTCATCCTAATTTGATGATAACCACTACGCAAGTCAATTTTAGAGAAAACAGCAGCACCACTCAATTCATCTAGCATATCCTCTAAGCGTGGAATAGGATGACGATATCGAATAGTGATGTTATTAATTGCTCTATAGTCAACACACATGCACCAAGTACCATCTTTCTTAGGAACTAAAATAACAGGAACAACACAAGGGCTAAGAGAAACACGAATGTACCCTTTATCTAGCAACGCTTGTATTTGCTTCTGAATTTCCTTAGTTTCTTCGGAATTAGTCCTGTAGGGTGCACGGCTGGGAAGTGTGGCGCCAGGAATCAGGTCCACTTGATGTTCTATACCACGCAATGGAGGTAAGCCTACTTGTACATCTTCTGGAAACACATCCCCAAAGTCCTGCAAAACAGAAGAGACACCAAGAGAAATAGGGGTCAAGTCATTAGAAACCAATACCTCGCCCTTATACATGAGCACAAGTGGCATGGCTGTAGGATCCTCACGAAACTCTCTCAAATCTTCCTTAATGGCTAATATCAATAAACCAGGCACTCTCTCACTTTTCGTTATATCACTCAATTTAGGCTCAATTACATCAGGAACAGCTGTCACACAGTCTCGCCGAGTGGTATTATCTTCCTTCAAGTTCACCTCTATCTTCTGGCGAGAATCATTCACAATTTCTTGTGGTGTCATTGGCTGCATAGTAATCTTCTTTCCTTTGAATTCCAAGTGATATGTATTGGCTCGGCCATTGTGTTGCACATGGCGATCATAGAGCCAAGGCCGACCCAATAGTAGGTGACAAACAGTCATAGGAACCACATCAAAATCAATAGAATCTTTGTATGGCCCTATTTGAAAATTCACACGTACCATATGATTTACCTTCTTCTCACCATCGTTGCTCAACCATTGTATGTAGTATGGCTTGGGATGAGGTAAGTATGTCAAATTCAATTTGGCACATAGTTCCTTACTTGCAAGATTTCTGCAGCTACCTCCATCAATAATGACCTTGCAAGCTTTATTTGGTCCAACTAGAGCTTTTGTTTGGAACAAGTTGCAACGTTGGGATTCCTCAACCGGTTGCACACTAAGTACACGTGAAGATACGACAATAGTTGGTGCACGCTTAGCATATGCATCAACACCATCCTCGCCATCATCAATATCATCGTCAGAAACTTCATCTCAACTCTCTACTTTTCCTTGTTCGTTGACAAACATAACCTTGCTGTTTGGACAATCTTTCTTGTAGTGACCTCTACCTCCACAAGTATGGCACACCACATCACGAGTACGTGCCGTAGACATGTTGGAACCCGAGCTAGCAGCAGGAGCAGCGGGTTTCCGAACATTAGAACCAAACGAAGGTGTACTTGCTGGTTTGGCCGATGGTGTAAACGGAACAGCAGCTGGTGGCGCGGCTGTAGTAGGAGTAGATCTGGCCGAAAATCTGCTGGAGGATGGAAAACGAGCGCGTGACTTCGCCTCTTCTGCCAACTGGGATTCGGCCTCTCTAGCATGGTGCAATAGCTCATTCATGGTCTCATACTTGTGATGACGCACTATGCCCTTGATTGGCAACTTCAGATTGTTTAGGAATCGCTGCATGGTCATCTCAATGGACTCACGAACTCTAGCACGCTGCATAAGCATCTCCATCTCCATGTAGTACTCATCTATTGTCATTGTGCCTTGCTTCAATTGCGTCAATTTATCAAAAACTGATCGCAAGTAGTTGGTTGGTACGAAACGAGCTTTCATGATTTGCTTCATCTCGCGCCAATCCATCACAGGAAGTTCATTATCCTCCCTCCTATGTTGCACAAGAGCATCCCACCAACGCAAAGCATAACCATCAAATTCAGATGCTGCAAGCTTGACCTTCTTATCTTCTGGATAGTCAAATAAGCGCCAGAGTTTCTCAATCTTCAACTCCCATGTAAGGTAATCTTTAGGATCAATGGAACCATCAAACTTGGGGATCGAGAACTTTGGCTTGCCCAAAGCATCATCAGCTTGGTTGGGCACATGTTGACCACGCCCAATGGGGACAAACCCACGACCATGAGCAGGTGCATGGACAGGGGGAATGGCACGTCCCCTTCCAACATGTGGAGCAGCATCTACAACGCTACCCTCATCAAAATCATCAAAGGCATCATCATGTTGAGGCTCTTCCCTTCTATGTAATGCGGATGTCAAACCCTCAATGGACCGCTGCAAAGTGGTGACATTGACATTGAGCATAGCCACTTGTGTTTGGATAGTATCAACCGTTCCAACATGCTGATCCAATCTCATATTCATATCCTGGAGATTCTTGTCAATGGTATCTATCGAGTTAGTAAACACACGTGTCAGGTGAGACTTCAAAGCCTCATATTCACGCCAGTTAACAAGCTCCTCATCCTTCTTTTTCTGCATAACAACATCATCATCACTAGAAGACATGTTTAGTAGGTTAGTGCAAAAATCAAAATCTGTGTGGTGGAACTCTCATAGCTCACTCACAACTAATAAGAAAGGAGATCTTACCGTTCCAAAGTGATACTCTACCAAACGAAATCAAAGACTGATGCACTTGATGTGATGAAGTGAACATCAAAGGAATAGAGAACGATCGCAGGGCACACGACCAACAACTATGACTCGTCTACAATGCAATCTAGTCTATGGCAAATCTTTTTGTGGGGCTTTTTCTGTATAGGAAAAAACACTCTCTAGTCTATGGATGGATTGCAGATTGCTTACCGAGGCAACGAGGAAATTTGATACCAAGATGATATGGGGTGGCCCGATCTTCTCAGCAAGCTCAGGTCGATGATATGGTGGATGATAGATAACTAGTGCGTAGCTATGATCTCCCCCGCTCGATCCTTGATGCCAGTGCAACAGATCTCGAATCTTGTAGGATATTGACAACACCACACTCTTGCGCACGCAGCCGTGACCACGAACGGTAGTATGCAATCTACTAATTCCCAATGAAACAACAGATCACACTCAATTATAGTTGGTAGATTCGAACACAGGGTAATTCCAGAGGTTCTATGAAAGAAACAACTCCAAAGTATTTTAACGTGGTCTAAAGACTAAAGCTAGAGCGTCCCCATCTATTTAAGGGTCTGGGAGGCGGCGGCCAAAGGGTGGATCCAAGTTGGTCCCACCCACCTATGGATACAAACTGACCCAACTTGGGTTCGGTCAAGCTAACTCTGCCGTGGCAGAGTTGTAGTTGCTTTCTCTGCCTCGGCAGCCTGCCGTGGCAGAGAAGGACTCGGTTTTCCTGCCACGGCAGCCTGCCGTGGCAGAGAAACGATGCTTTTCTCTACCGCGGTAGAGAACGTCCTCCTCTTGTTGATCTTCATCTTGGACAACTCCTGGCGCTTCCTCTGTCTCTTCCCTCGCGCATTCTTCATTGATCAACACGCCTTGTTCCATTAGCTCCTCGCTCCGTGCTACGCCTTCTCCTAAGTACCTGATCATGCAATAATTCAAAGACTTAGGTAGTATAAAATTCTCATTAATTAAAACACCAGGTTCATTAAAAAACAAGTTCACCTGTTGTTCTAGTAGCTTAGCACGAGCTCTTGTGATTGGTCCAATCCATATCTCATTGAATTGATCCTTCTTTGAAATTGGAACATCTTCATTAACAATTGGGGTAGGTGTAACTGTAGGGATGTCCTCATCAACATGGTAAAGATGCGATGCAATTAGGCAATATTAAGCGGAACCGGGATGCCGATAATTAAATAATAGGTTAGTGTTGTTTAGCTACCCCGCAATTTAAATGTTGTCTTAACAAAGCAAAACATGGTACTGATTCGCTACACAAATTCAAATGGAGACAATATAAGGTTAGATTTATCTGCATATGGTCTTCATATTTAATTTAGGTGAATCGTCTAAATACTCCCAAACAACCACAATATGTATGCGAGCATGAACAATTATATGCAACAAGGTATATAATTTTATTTAAAAAATAAGGATTGGGTCGGGTTCTCACGATTTGGATCGAAGAGGCGAAGAGACGGATTTCGGATGATTGTCATCGTAGCGAAAGTAGTTCGCCAAAAAAGTAGCCACACAAATACCGTCTTGAGGTTCTCGGGGTCGGAGTAGGTGAAAGGAACGCCGGTAAGAAGAAATCCACGATCAAAACTCCTATAGGAATTTTATCAAACAGGTTACGGACAAACACGAATGCACGGAATCGGAGACAAGAACGACAGCCGAGACTACCTGAAAAATTGGAGAGATTGGCGGCACGGGTGCCTGCAAAGGGCAAAGCGGTGGCTTGGCTTGGCGCTGTCGCACGTGCACGCGCACGGAGAGACGTGGCGAACTGGTTCGAAGCGTGCTCACTACTACTGGTGACTGCGGAGTAAAAGAACACGGTCGGCTCCAAGCTTCCACTAGCGTGTGAAGATCAATTTGGGGCTGCAAGAGTGGATCCGATTGGTTAGGTAAAGGATTAAAACAAAGACGTAGCATTCTGAGCGTATAGGGATCTGGTGGTGGCGTGTGGAGCTCCAGGTGGTGATTAAAGCTGGTGACGAGGGAACATGCTGAGGTGGAGCCGGGGATTATGCGGCGGAGTCTCACAGGCAATTGGATCTAGTGGTGGCATGTGGTGTTGAGGAATTGGTGGGGCGATGCTGTGCAGCTGGGGTGGTGATTCGGTGGTGGCCTGTTGCTATTGTTGTGCTGCAAGGAACAAGAGGAGCAGGCGGTGGCGATGCGATCTGCTGATTTGAGACTGGTGGATTTGATTGATGCGAGCTGGGAAGGAAATGGTCAAGCGGCAGCGCACACACGCAGTAGCATTGTCCATCGATGGCTTGCTCACAGAAACCAAGGAGACAAGGTGTGGTAGAATAAGATTCAAACCCGATGGTATCTGGTTGCTTCTTGGATGGAGCAAAGGAACAAGCACCCTGTGTGGATGGCGATGAGGGCCTAGGAAGATAGCACGATTGCTTCGTTTGGCCACCTGCGTGGAATCAAAGACCAAGACAAGGCCATCTCAATAGAGCATACAGCGGCGAGCACACGTACGGATTGGCGCAGCCGTAAGAGATTAAAGTTGACCAGAAAAATAAGGTAGTTTGCCGGCGGCAGTAGAGAGAAATAGAGTGGGGAATTTGCTCAGATTTGGTGGCTAGGGTTTGGGGAGGAGCAAAAGGAGATTGAGATATTTATATAGTCTAAAGTAGACTAGATGAGACTAGTTTTGGCCCAAAACTTTAGACAGCCTTATATGTATTAGCCGATGGGTATTTAAGCAAATAAAATATAGTTGTTAATAAAAATAATTTGTGCTTCAAAATATGCAACAAAAAAATACATGATAATGGCAAGATCAAATAAAGAACCACATACGCTTCGTATGAACGAATTAGAGAGAAGATCGGCATTAAAAATACTTGATAACATATGGAGGAATTAGATAGAGATGGATATGATCAAATGGTCACATGCATACAAAGGGTTATGGAGCTGTGCAAAAGCACTAGAAGTGAAATGGTGGATAGATTGACCATATTTAAAAAGAATCCACGTAATAACAAATGGGTAGGATTTAAACACAAGGCAACAAAAATGGGAACCCATATGTACACTATGTGGTAGAGAAGAACAAGATCTTATGACTAGACATAGCATGGTGTTGGATAGATAGAATTCGAAAGATACGCCCCCAACTCAATTTGGGCATTTCAGCAAATATATAATCAACAAGACCCAAAATAAAAATTAGAAATTATGGTTCCAACAAAAGTGGCACCAACTAGAAATCAAATAGAGAGAGGCAAATACATATCAAATACAAATACGACCAAATGCAAGTGAAACAATTTAAATGCAACAATTTAATTTTATGTTCAATGCAATGTGGCATGATGAACATGATAATGCACATGATGATGCACAAAATAAAAACAACAAGCGATTTTCTAGTAGTGATTTTATCGGGGTGCTACAATTCGACACCACTAAAAATGGATCTCGCCCTCGAGATCCGCCTCATGGTACGGGGAAGAAGCCCGACGATCTGGGTCTTCTCGCTTAATGTAGATCCTCGTGACACCACTAACAAATATCCTGCTCCATCTTGAATTTGGCGACACCACTAACAAGGGGTCGTTGCTCATGATTGTCGAGGGATCACTCCGAAGAACAAAGGACAAAGTTAAAGGTCTCAAAGATAAGGCCACCTTTAACTTCCATGGAATGAGCAAAGTCGTATGGATCCACCATTCAAGGTATAAAAGCGAATGATAAGAGTAGTGGTATGGTCATGACTCCATTCCGCACTCAAAGCATTACTCTGTACACGAATAGAAGAATCATGCGACTACTCTCGGAATTCAGACTGAAGATCTTCACAAGCAATATTTGGAAAACAAAGGAGTGATGCATGCTCTTCATAGATGATGTCGTCACGCTGGGAACCACCAGAAGATACAAAATAAATCGTATGAAAAGACATAATGATTAGGTTCCGTGATGGTTCCATTGGCATGAACAACACATGCTCAAGGTATACTTCAACTTCACCAATGCTCATCCTTCTCATAATGTTTTTCAACGATACGGATATCTGTCAAGGTGCAGATACAGATAAAGAGTACGAGGACCAAAAAGTTTGGATGAAGGGTACAACAAACGAGATGCATATTTGATGATTGTAGCTCCACCGTTATAAATGGGATGAAGAGAAACCCTTAAGGAACGACGGAAACCCAACGACAAGAATTCCTAGACTCGAAGAAAAGATAAGAGAGCAGATTCAAAACACGCGAAGATAAGAGGAGAATAGCATAGGGGTAAGGAGTAAAAGCAGACCTAATAAGATCTATCCAACCGATTATGCAAAATAGTTTTGACACTCTACATCGTCCATTAGCTAGGTTATCCTACAGGCTGGACCAGTGGGGTATCACAATTGTTGAGCTCTGATACCACTTTTTAACACCCTCGAATCGGCCCTATGCAGATTTCAGCGCTTCCCGCCAAACCCGCATAGAAACGATTCAAGGATGCCCACCAGGCACTTGCGTGCGGGTGGAAAACAAAGTAATACCATTACACAATAGTTCACGAAGGAACCCACAAAAACATTTATATACAAACACGACTCAAAGAGTCAAGAATACAGATATACAGTACAAAGATCCAAATCACCTTGAAAACGATACAACATCCGAGTACGGATAAGATGCAAATGGGGCTAAGAGCCCTGAAGAATAACCAATGGTGTCCATAACCCTGCCTAGGCCAAACAAGAAGGGTAACCCTGCTAACGACGTCGAACTCATACCTGGTAAAACAAAAGGGGTGCCGATAAAGGGCAAAGGAAAAAAGAGGAGCGGTCAGTACTGAGGCCAGAGTACACGGCGAGGCTAGAATTCGGCGGCTCTCGCCTACATAGGTATGGTGGAATGAAGCAGCAGCGCAGCATGCACTAAACAACCTATAGAGAGTCGATACATCCGTCGGCTATTAGTGAGGGGTAAGAAAGACCTATTCGAATCCAACCTGATACTAACACCAATCATACCCATCCTGGTATTCCCCCCTCGAGACCAAACGAGGAAGTCAAACCGAGGAACTCACACAGTTGGCAGTTTTATTCATTCCATTATAGTTGAAGCACTTACTAGTCAGATATAGATAGCATGAGTCATCCTGATGGCATAAGTAGTGGGCAGTTTTAGTTAATCATTCAGTTGTAGTTGTAGTACTTACTAGTCAGATACAATTAGCACGTGACATCCCAAATCCAGCAGTTGTTGGCACTTTTATTTCATTCCATTGGAGTTGCGATACTTACTAGGCAGGTATAACATGACCCGATACACCCCAGTTCCACCAGTTGTTGGCACTTTTATTATCCATTCCATTGTAGTGAAGCTGATTACTAGTCACATATTAAGTCAAATTTATAGCACTACTTTAGTGATGCTTGTCTATGATCGAGATACTGTGCTCCAAGTCGTCGATAACCGCGGACACGACTATCAGAAAGATTTACCCTGCATGGGTGCACAAATAGCAACACACACGATCAACCTCGGAAAAACCAAATCAAAACCCAACGAGGCTTTCACGACAAAACAATCACAAGATTCATAAAAGATTTCAGAGGGCCACCCCACTAAGCTACCCGCAACGAAGTTGGCCGGCTCCGAGACGGACCTAGGGTTTGTGTCCATGGCTGTAAACGACTGGGAACCCGAAAGTGTGACTGGGCTTGTCGATACCGCGAAAACATTCCACGTTCCAAAACAGTACAAGTGCTCCAAGCACAATCGTAAATAAAGCAGTAAAGCATGGCATACGTACAAGATAGTAATAAAGCCCTAAACTGCTTTGTGGCCCCAAGAAATAAGAAATAAGAAATAAGAAATAAATCAAGCTCTGGCTAAGGGGATCCATAGGGTCTCCCGGATGTGGATAGTGCGAATAATCAAGGAACAGGTATCAAGTACTTGGGGCCTACGGGACACAAGTGGACATGAAAAACCAAATAGCATATATTGCCCACCGATGCCTCTTTCATTAGTTATCCCAGCAATTTAATAGTTGTATTTAAAGTCATGATCCTCTCCACCGTAAAGCATATGACAACGTTCCAACAACTGTGTGGTACTTCACGACACGGGATCGCACCTGAGCAAGCGACTACGGCTCGCAAGACCATCTATCTACCAAACAACAGGTAATAGGAGGTGTCCAAGGCAATATAAAGGCTGCACGGAATATATCTGGTACAGAACACGAAACCATCGCGACACGGATATCAATAGATCAACATGAGGAAATAAAGACTATAAATGCAAAATAGGTAGAAAGGCGGAGAATGCTCGCCTGGGAAACATTGCCGAAGGTACATTATCCGAAGAACTTGTCGATACTCGCATCAACTCAAAGGCCTAATCCGCGAAGCGAAATACTAGAAGAAACGCCGGATGCACTATTTAATACTACGCAGAAGATCGGGCATGATGTAGGTATGATGCATGACATGGCAAAGATGCGATGCAATTAGGCAATATTAAGTGGAACCAGGATCCCGATAATTAAATAATAGGTTAATGTTGTTTAGATACCCCGCAATTTAAATGTTGTCTTAGCAAAGCAAAACATGGTACCAATTCGCTACACAAATTTAAATGGAGACAATATAAGGTTAGATTTATCTGCATATGGTCTTCATATTTAATTTAGGTGAATCGTCTAAATACTCCCAAACAACCACAATATGTATGTGAGCATGAACAATTATATGCAACAAGGTATGTAATTTTATTTAGAAAAATAAGGATTGGGTCAGGTTCTCACGATTTGGATCGAAGAGGCGAAGAGACGGATTTCGGATGATTGTCATCGTAGCGAAAGTAGTTCGCCAAAAAAATAGCCACACAAATACCGTCTTGAGGTTCTCGAGGTCGGAGTAGGTGAAAGGAACGCCGGTAAGAAGAAATCCACGATCAAAACTCCTATAGGAATTTTATCAAACAGGTTACGGACAAACACAAATGCACGGAATCAGAGACAAGTACCGACAGCCGAGACTACCTGAAAAATTGGAGAGATTGGCGGCACGGGTGCCTGCAAAGGGCAAGGCGGTGGCTTGGCTTGGCGCTGTCGCACGCGCACGCGCACGGAGAGACGTGGCAAGCTGGTTCGAAGCGTGCTCGCTGCTACTTGCGACTGCGGAGTAAAAGAACACGGTCGGCTCCAAGCTGCCACTAGCATGTGAAGATCGATTTGGGGCTGCAAGAGTGGATCCGATTGCTTAGGTAAAGGATTAAAACAAAGAGGCAGCATTCTGAGCGTATAGGGATCTGGTGGTGGCGTGTGGAGCTCCAGGTGGTGATTAAAGCTGGTGACGAGGGAACGTGCTGAGGTGGAGCCGGGGATTATGCGGCGGAGTCTCACAGGCAATTGCATCTAGTGGTGGCATGTGGTGTTGAGAAATTGGTGCGGCGATGCTGTGCAGCTGGGGTGGTGATTCGGTGGTGGCATGTTGCTGTTGTTGTGCTGCAAGGAACAAGAGGAGCATGCAGTGGCGATGTCTGCTGATTTGGGACTGGTGGATTTGACTGATGCGAGCTAGGAAGGAAATGGTCAAGCGGCAGCGCACACACGCAGTAGCATTGTCCATCGATGGCTTGCTCACAGAAACGAAGGAGACAATGTGTGGTAGAATAAGATTCAAACTCGGTGGGATCTGGTTGCTTCTTGGATGGAGCAAAGGAACAAGCACCCTGTGTGGATGGCGATGTGGGCCTAGGAAGATAGCACGATTGCCTAGTTTGGCCACCTGCGTGGAATCAAAGACCAAGACAAGGCCATCTCAATAGAGCAGATGGCAGCGAGCACACGTACGGATTGGCGCAGCCGTAAGAGATTAAAGTTGACCAGAAAAATAAGGTAGTTTGCCGGCGGCAGTAGAGAGAAATAGAGTGGGGAATTTGCTCAGATTTGGTGGCTAGGGTTTGGGGAGGAGCAAAAGGAGATTGAGATATTTATATAGTCTAAAGTAGACTAGATGAGACTAGTTTTGGCCCAAAACTTTAGACAGCCTTATATGTATTAGCCGATGGGTATTTAAGCAAATAAAATATAGTTGTTAATAAAAATAATTTGTGCTTCAAAATATGCAACAAAAAAATACATGATAATGGCAAGATCAAATAAAGAACCACATACGCTTCGTAAGAACGAATTAGAGAGAAGATCGGCATTAAAAAAACTTGATAACATATGGAGGAATTAGATAGAGATGGATATGATCAAATGGTCACATGCATACAAAGGGTTATGGAGCTGTGCAAAAGCACTAGAATTGAAATGGTGGATAGATTGACCATATTTAAAAAGAATCCACGTAATAACAAATGGGTAGGATTTAAACACAAGGCAACAAAAATGGGAACCCATATGTACACTATGTGGTAGAGAAGAACAAGATCTAATGACTAGACATAGCATGGTGTTGGATAGATAGAATTCGAAAGATACGCCCCCAACTCAATTTGGGCATTTCAGCAAATATATAATCAACAAGACTCAAAATAAAAATTAGAAATTATGGTTCCAACAAAAGTGGCACCAACTAGAAATCAAATAGAGAGAGGCAAATACAAATATCAAATATAAATACGACCAAATGCAAGTGAAACAATTTAAATGCAACAATTTAATTATAATGTGGCATGATGAACATGATAATGCACATGATGATGCACAAAATAAAAACAACAAGCGATTTTCTAGTAGTGATATTATCGGGGTGCTACATTAGTCCCACCCAACCAAAAGATACAAACCGAACCATAAAGGGCTCGGCCTCAGGTCTCTGCCATGGTAGAGTTTGACTCGGTTTCTCTGTCGCGGCAACCTGTCGTGGCAGAGTTTTGGCCAGTTTTATTGCCGCGGCAGCCTGCCATGGCAGAAAACTGGGGCTTTTCTCTGCCATGGCAGAAATCTTCCTCCACTTGTTAATCTCCATCTTTGGCAGCTCCTTGTGCTTCCTCCTTCTCCTCCCTCAAGCATTCTTCATTGATCAACACGCCATGTTCCATTAGCTCCTCGCTCTATGCTATGCCTTCTTCTCCCAAGTACCTGATCATGCAATAATTCAAGGACTTAGGTAGTATAAAATTCACATTAACTAAAACATCAGGTTCATTAAGAAACAAGTTCACCTGTTGTTCTAGTAGCTTAGCACGACCTCTTGTAATTGGTCCAATCCTTATCTCATTGGATTGATCTTTCTTTGTAGTAGTTGGAACATCATCAGTAGTAATTGGGGTAGGTGTAACTGTAGGGATGTCCACATCATCTCCCCCCCTTCAAAAGGCGTCGACCTCGACGCTCCAAGGACTTCTCCAGCATATGGTTACAAATTAACAATGTTGAAACTATTACTAGCTCCACCGAACTCCTCAATAGGTATATCAACTGAGTAGGCAATATCATTAATTTTGGCTAACACCTTGTAAGGACCAGCACCATGTGGCTTCAATTTGGACCTGCGAAGTAGTGGAAATCTATCCTTGCATAGATGCACCCATACCATGTCATCAGGCTTGAAAAACAATTCCTTCCTTGATTCTTGCAGGAGCAATGTTCTTGCCTTTCTTCTCGATAGCCTCTCAAGTCTTCTAATGAATCTTCACATAATCAACATGTTTTGATGCCTCCATATCAACTCTCTCATGTAATGGCAAAGGCAATATATCAAGTGGCGTCAAGGGCTTGAATCCATACACCACCTCAAAAGGACAAAGCTGAGTAGTTAAATGCACAACCATGTTGTATGCAAAATCAACATGTGGCAAACACTCTTCCCACTCCCGCAGATTCTTCTTTATCATAGTCCTTAGCACCTGTGAAAATGTTCGATTCAACACCTCCGTTTGACCATCTGTTTGGGGATGATATGTAGTGCTAAATAGTAGCTTTGTTCCCAGCTTCCCCCATAAGGTCCTCCAAAAGTAGCTCATGAACTTCACATCACGGTCAAAAACAGTCGTCTTTGGTACTCTATGTAATCTCACGATGTCCCTAAAAAACAGGTTAGCAACATGCGACGCATCGTTGCTTTTGTGGCAGGCAATAAAATGAGCCATCTTAGAGAACCTATCCACTACCACAAATATAGAATCATGACCTCTCTGAGTTTTAGGTAGACCTAGCACAAAATCCATACTAATGTCTTCCCATGGAGTAGTAGGTGCAGAGAGAGGTGTATAGAAACCGTGAGGCTTCATCTTGGATTTCGATTTGTGGCATGTAATACATCGGCTCACAAATCTGTACACATCACGCCTCATCTTGGGCCAATAAAAATGATTAACAAGCATGAGCAACGTCTTCTCACGCCCAAAGTGACCCATCAAACCACCAGCATGTGATTCCTGCACTAAGAACAAACGCAACAACGATTCTGGAATACATAGTTTGTTAGCTCTAAGCAAATATCCATCATGTATATGATACTTATCCCATGCGTTTCTAAGAGCTCACAAACGATATGGTTCAACAAAATCATGGTCAGTTGCATAAAGTGCACAAATAGCTTCTAATCCAGGAATTTTAACATCAAGAATGGTTAATAGCATGTTCTTCCTAGATAGAGCATCAGCAACAACATTCTCTTTTCCCTTCTTATAATTAATGATGTAAGGAAAAGACTCAATGAACTCAACCCATTTCGCTAATCTTCTATGCAAGTTTGATTGAGCTTTCAAGTATTTCAATGCTTCATGATCAGAATGTATGATGAATTCCTTTGGCCACAAATAATGTTGCCAAACCTCAAGTACTCTAACAAGTGCATACAATTCTTTATCATAAATAGGATAGTTCAAACGAGCACCAGTAAGTTTCTCAGAAAAATATGCTATGGGGCGACCCTCTTGCGTCAAAACACCACCAATTCCTATACCACTAGCATCACATACAACTTCAAATTGCATCGAAAAATCAGGTAATGCAAGCAATCGTGCAGAAGTAAGCAAACGTTTCAATGTATCAAATGCAATATCTTGGGCTGTGCCCCATACAAATGGCACACCTTTCTTAGTCAAATCATTCAACGGTGCAGCAATCGTGCTGAAATCCTTCACAAAGCGCCTATAGAAACCAGCTAAGCCGTGGAAACTACGCACTTGACTAACATTCATGGGAGTAGGCCAATTCTGAATTGATTCAATTTTAGATTGATCTACCTCTACCCCATTCTTAGATACAACAAACCCTAGAAATATGACCTTATCTTTTGCAAATGTGCACTTCTCAAGATTAGCATACAGTTTATTACCACGCAACACTTGCAAAACTTGTCGGATATGATTACAATGTTCAGCTTCGTTGTGGCTATAGATAAGTATATCATCAAAGTAAACAACCACAAAACGACTAATAAAATCTCTAAAAACATGATTCATTAATCGCATGAAAGTACTAGGTGCATTAGTAAGACCAAACGACATAACTAACCACTCATACAAACAAAATTTTGTTTTGAAAGCAGTTTTCCACTCATCCCCTTCTTTCATCATAGTTTGATGATAACCACTACGCAAATCTATCTTAGAGAAAATAGCAGCACCACTCAATTCATCTATCATGTCCTCTAAGCGTGGAATAGGATGACGATATCAAATAGTGATGTTATTAATAGCTCTACAATCTACACACATGCGTCATGTACCATCTTTATTAGGTACTAAAATAACAGGAACAACACAAGGGCTAAGAGAGACACGAATGTATCCTTTATCCAGCAACACCTGTACTTGTTTCTGCATCTCCTTTGTTTCTTCGGGATTGGTCCTCTAGGGTGCACGATTGGGAAGTGTGGCGCCAGGGATCAAGTCAATTTGGTGCTCAATGCCACGCAATGGAGGCAATCCTACGGGTACATCTTCTGGAAACACATCCCCAAAATCCTGCAAAATAGAAACACCAAGAGAAATAGGGGTCATGTCGTTAGAAACCAATACCTCGCCCTCATACATCAGCACAAGCGGCATGGCTGTATGATCCTCACGAAATTCTCTCATATCATCTTTGGTGGCTACTTTCAGCAAATTAGGCTCTCTCTCACTTTTCGTTATATCACTCGATTTAGGCTCAATTACATCAGGAATAGCTGTCACATAATCTCGTCGAGCTATATGATCTTCCTTCAAGTTCACCTCTATCTTCTGGCGAGAATCATTCACAATGTCTTGTGGTGTCATTGGCTGCATAGTAATCTTCCTTCCTTTGAATTCCAAGTGATATGCATTGGCTCGGCCATTGTGTTGCACATGGCGATCATAAAGCCAAGGCCGATCCAATAGGAGATGGCACACAGTCATAGGAACCACATCAAAGTCAATAGAATCCTTGTATGGCCCTAGTTGAAAATTCACACGTACCATATGATTTACCTTCATCTCACCATTGTTTCTCAACCATTGTATGTAGTATGGCTTGTGATGAGGTAAATAAGTCAAATTCAGCTTGGCACATAACTCCTTACTTGTAAGATTTCTGCAGCTACCTCCATCAACAATTACCTTGCAAGCTTTGTTAGGTCCAACGAGAGCTTTTGTTTGGAACAAGTTGCAACACTAAGATTCATCAATAGGTTGCACGCTAAGTATGCGTGGAGATACGGCAATGGTAGGAGCATGCTCAGGATAAGCATCAGTACCTTCCTCACCATCGTAATCATCATCGTCATCAACTTCATCTCCACTCTCTAACTCACCATGTTCATGGACAAATATCACCTTGCTATTGGGATAATCTTTCTTGTAGTGTCCTCTACCTCCAAAAGTATGGCACACCATATCGCGAGTACGCGCAGTTGACATATTGGAACCCGAGCTAGCAGTAGGAGCAGCGGGCTTCCGAGCATTGGAACCAAATGAAGATGTAGGTGCTGGTTTGGTCGATGGTGTAGGATGGCTAGCAGCAGGTGTAGGTGGCGCCATAGTAGGTTGTGTAGATCGGGCCGCAAAATGGCTAGTAGACGTAAACCTGGCACATGACTTAGCCTCCTCAGCTAGCTGTGACTCGGGCTCTCTAGCATGGTGCAATAGCTCATTCATAGTGTCATACTTGTGATAACGAACAATGCTCTTGATTTGAAGCTTCAAAATATTGAGAAAACATTGCATAAGCATCTCCATCTCCATGTAGTACATATCAACTGACATGGTTCCTTGCCTCCACTATGTCAACTTATCAAAAACTGATCGCAAGTAATTGATGGGTACAAAACGATCCTTCATAATGCTCTTTATCTCATGCCAATCCATCAAAGGAAGTTGATTGTCATTCCTTCTATTCTGCACAATAGCATCCCACCAATGCAAAGCATATCCATCAAACTCTGACGCTGCAAGGTTGACCTTCTTGTCTTCTAAATAATGAAATAAATGCTAGAGCTTCTCAATCTTCAATTCCCATGTAAGATAATCCTCGGGATCAAGTGAACCATTGAAAGAGGGAATTGAAAACTTGGGGTTGCCCAAACCATCATCAGCTTGGTTCGGAACACGTTGTGCACATCCCAAAGGGGCATATCCACGTCCATAAAGAGGAGCAGCAGCAGGTGCAGGGCGATTGACACTTCCTCTGCCACGATGTGGAGCAGCATCAGCGGCACTACCCTCATCAAGATCCTCGAACACATCATCAGGTTGGTGTTCGTGTCCTTGCTAAATTACCGATGTTAGAGTCTCAATCGAACGCTGCAAGGTGGAAACATTGACATTGATTGTTGTCACTTGAGTTTGAATATTATTGATTGTGCTAGTATTCTGATCCATTGCCTCTTGCATGTCCTTGATATTCCCATGAATAGACTCACGCCAATTAACAAGCTCCTCAACCTGCTTTTTCTGTGACACAACCTCATCATCACTAGTAGACATGATTAGTAGGTTAGTGCAAAAATCAAAATCTATTTGGTGGATAACTCTCACAACTCACTCACAATTGACATGAAAGTAGATCTTACCGTTCTAAAGTGAATAGGATGCTTTACCAAATGTAATCAAAGACTTATGCACTAATGTGATGAAGTGAATATAAAAGGTATAGAGAATGATCACAGGGCACACAGGTTATTTATGGTGGAGCTATAGGTATGGTATCCTAAGTACACCGCAAACAAGTCCTAGTGTTGATTGTACAAAAACCAAGAAACACACACGTGGAGAAAAACGTGGCAATGCAACTATGAAGGGTGTTGCTCTACTCTCAAAGTAAATGTGCACAAGATTGCTCAATCTATCAGTGCACAAAGATATCACTAGGCCTCTTGCTCAAATTCTCTTTTTCTCTTTTTCTTTTGTATAGCTTCTTTCTCTTTTTGCTTTTTCTTTTGCTATTTTGCTTTTTCTCTTTTTTTAATATATATCACACACGGCCAAAATACAAAGCACAACACCAAAATCCTAGGAGCAGTCTGTAGGAGCAGAAACTAGTCTCAATGGGCAAGTTCCTACACCTATGAAATAGAATGGTTGCGGCTAAAGTTTTGGAAAAGTGCAATTTTGTCACACTTTGTATGTCTGGCTAGCGTGGCAGAAAAACTGATCAAAATCATGTCGTGGCAGAAAAATTCCTGCCGCGGCAGAGCGGCGGCAGGGCGGCGGGCGCGCGACAGAGAAACACGTAGGAATTGTGCCACGGCAGAGCGGCAGTAGCGAGCAGGCACGCGGCAGGCAAAACCGTGCCATGGTAGGAGTCCGATCCGTGGCTGAATCGGTGTCGCGGTAGAGAAACGGGGCGTTCCCATGACGCGATAGAGTCGGTAAGATTTTTTTTAAATTGCAAACCGACTCGGCCAAGAGTAAAGGACTAGGACTCCTAGCTAAGATCGGATCTGGCTATGGAGGTGGAAATAGATGGTGGATTCGACTAGATCTAGAAAAAAACAAAGAACAAATCAAGATCTAAACTAAAAGAGGAACACGACCAGAAACTATTACTCAAATACGATGTAATCTAGGCTATGGCAACTCTTTTTGTGGGGCTTTTCTATATAGGATCACAAACACGAACTAATCTATGGATGGATTTGTGGACTCTTACCAAGGCAACGAGGAAATCTGATACCAAGATGATATGCGGTGGCCCGATCTCCTCAGCAAGCACTTGTCGATGATGATGGTGGATGGTAGATAACTAGTGTGTAGCTATGATCTCTCCCGCTTGAACCCTGATGCCAATGCAACAGCTCTCGAACCTTGTAGGATATTCACAACACCACACTCTTGCGCACGCAGCCGTCGACCACGAACGGTAGTTTGCAATCTACTAATTCCCAAAGGAACAACATATCACACTCAATTATAGTTGGTAAAATCGATCACAGGGTAATTCCAGAGGTTCTATGAAAGAAACAACTCCAAAATAATTTAACATGGTCTAACCCTAACTTGGTGTGGCGCTGCATCTATTTAAGAGTCCGGGGGCGGCGGCCTAGGTGGGATCCGAGTTGGTCCCACCCGACTAAAAGATACAAACCGACCCATAAAGGGCTCGGCCTCAGGTCTCTGTCGTGGCAGAGTTTGACTCGGTTTCTCTGTCACCGCAACCTACCGTGGCAGAGTTTGGGCCGGTTTTCCTGCCGCTGCAGCCTACCGGGGCAGAGAACTTCCTCCACTTGTTTATCTCCATCTTTGGCAGCTCCTTGCGCTTCCTCCCTCTCCTCCCTCGCGCATTCTTCATTGATCAACATGCCATGTTCCATTAGCTCCTCGCTCCGTGCTACGCCTTCTTCTCCCAAGTAGCTGATCATGCAATAATTCAAAGACTTAGGTAGTACAAAATTCTCATTAACTAAAACATCAAGTTCATTAAGAAACAAGTTCACCAGTTGTTCTAGCAGCTTAGAACGAGCTCCTGTAATTGGTCCAATCCCTATCTCATTTGATTGATCTTTCTTTGCAGCAGTTGGAACATCATAAGTAGTAATTGGGGTAGGTGTAATTGTAGGGATGTCCTCATAATTGGGGTAGTTGTTCTGAAGACACCAGAGACTCCGGTCCTCTCTCCGGTCTGACCCCCTACACCAGGCCCTTGGACAATCTGAAGGCCCCTCCAGAGGCTGGACCGGAGGCTACACTGGAATCTCCAGCCTAGACCGGAGTCTCCGGTCCACCACACCGGAGGCCCCGGTCCGACCGTCGCTAGGCATGAAAAGGCCTTTGGGCCTTCGGCCCATGTACCCCTTAGTCCGTCCAGAGCTTGTCTTTTATTCCTAAAGTACCCCTGTTCAAGTGGATGGCCTATATATAGATCCCCACCTCCATTGTAAACCCTAGGCATGATATTGGAATTAGTGGAAACCCCTTTGTGGATCTATCTAATTCTTGCCTCATGCTCCTTGACAAAGGAGCACCAATATCCCCAAACCTCATTGGAGTTTGCATCGTGCCTCCACATTGTACAAGGCCTAGGCATCGGTGTCCCTTTGCCTAGACGTCAAGATCTCACCGAGTCTCCCATCTCGCCGTGCCAGTTCGAGAGAGAGTCCTCCGCCCGACGCCGATCCTAGGGATTGCGCCGGCCCGGTCACCGCTGGCGTGAGCTATTGGTGTTTATCGTAGTTTTGCGGGTGTGTGTTCATCGCGTTCTTCGTGCGTGTGTTCGTCGTGTTCATCCTTCCCTCCTTCCCCCGCACTCCACCCTCGATTTGAAAGGGAATCGTGAAAGATCGGGCCACCCTAGAGGTTTGCCCTCAACATATTGGTATCAAGAGCTTCGTTGCTCACAATTTCCCCCACAACTTCTTCTAACCACCAAAAATTCGAAAATCCCCAAAAAACAGCCCAAATTTGCCTTTGGATCGATCTCTTGATTTGGAGTGTTATTTGTGGTTTTGATCTGACCAAACCTTGTCTTAGGTGTTGGTCCAGCTTTATCCTGCGTTTTCCTAGCCCAATTTGGCCAATTTTTCACGGATTTGAGCACCCAAGGCGTGGATTTCTGCTCAAGAACACGAGTAGTTCGCGATCTGACTCCAGACCGGAGTCTCCGGCCTGCACACCGGAGTCTCCGGCCTACCCACACCGGAGTATCCGGCCTGGACCGGAGTTTCTGGCCTGAAACCTCGGAGTCTCCGGCCTGACGCCTGATTTTGACAGTTTTTCCCCTAATCTTGCATTGGCTAATTTCCTCTTGTTTGTTTGTGCCCATGTGCGTGTTGCCAACTAACAGCAAGCTTCCGCATCAACAACCCCCATGCTCATCGACACCACGGCCCACGAACATCATCCCCACCACCGACGCCAAGTTCATCATCAAAGAAGGTATAACTTGTGTCACCTTGTTAACCCCTATCTTCCTTTGTGTGTACCTATCCCATGAGAGTGGCTCATCTTGTGTTTGCTTGAGCATTGTGCATTTGTCCTTGGATAGTGAGAGTGCAAGAGCAATATCAAGTGTGACTAGGTAGCATCAAGGGAGAGCAAAAGAAATACAAAAGAAAGAAAAAGATACAAAGAAAAAGCAAAAGAAAAATAGTCTCCCCTTGCAAAAGAGAGTCTCAAAGCTTGTAAGCAAGAGAGAAAGAAGAGCGCCCAAGGCAAGTGCACAAATCCGTTGCTCACTTTTCTTCTTTGCAAATGAGCCATGGTCTCTCCTTGCATTGGCACGACAACGAGCTTAGTCTTCGTTAGGACATTTTGTTTGCTCATTTTCATAGTCGTGTCAATCCCAACTTTCTCCCTGTGTGTGTACATAGTCGTAGGTTCCCGTCACCCCTTTGAGTTGTTGACCTTAGCCTTTCACTTGAGTTTTGTTGGATTTTACCCACTTTTGACTATCCCTTTTCTTTTGGTTGGTTCTTTGGCATTCCACAATCCTAACCTACCACAAACAAGCTTTTGAGAGTTAGTTCTTTCTTTAGTGTGAGTTTTCTTTGCAATTCCACTTTGCACGCTTATAGCTCTCACTTGTGGTTTCTAGTTTGGTGCAATCCCCAAGGTGAGGTACAAGGCTAACACCACCATATTCCACTTCCATATACAATACTTGTGTCTCTTGCATGATGGATAGGCACGGTGAGACGAGCCAACCACCTCCCCAAGAAGAAGATCACGGACCGTACATGACACGCGCAAGTCACTTCATCGTTCGACAAGAGTTCCATGAACGTTGCCTAGCCCTTGAGACGCGACAAGATGAACAATTTGGCGAGACGCAACCCGAGTTCAAGAACATTGACAACCGCTTCGACGGCCTCGAACAACAAATGCATGCAATGCATCACAACTTCGGCCACCAAAATGAAGCGCTCCAACGCTCCGTCGCCGAAACAAATGAAAACCTTCGACGCCTCATCCATGGTATGGCAAGACCATGTTCACGCGCTTCACGCTCTTCAAGTTCTTCGCATCGCCATGCACCTCTTCCACAAGATCTACATCCAAGTGCTACAAGACGCAATGGCGCCCCTGTGGTCGAAGATGGAACCTCTTCGAACTATGTACCTTCCCCACGGCACGCCGCAACGTCAAGCTTTGATGGTGACCTCTCTTCAAGGCCACGAGCAAGGCAAGAAGCACACCGTCATCATGCAAGGGCACTAGTGATCCAACAAGAGCAACCACAAGAGGAACCGCAAGCACAACCGCAAGTCTACCACCATCGACCGTGACACATACTTGACACAACAAGTGATGACTCCAATTTAGAGAACCAAGCTCGTCATCGACGTGACGCTCTCCAAGATCCTCCTCCTTGTCATCAACGTCATCAACGTCAACAACGACACCATGGTCATCACGAGGCGCCTCCTCCACATCAACAAAACTTGGAGCGTCAAGTGATACAAGTCGAGCGACGCCCACCACGTCAAGAGGCTCACGACGATGATCTTCGCCGTGAGGCCAATGTGCCTAACCAACATCACCAACCGAGGAACGAGCCTCCTCTTCGTCATCAACCGCGTCAAGAGGCTCCACACCCTCACCACCATGAGGCCCAGGCGCCTCAACCACGTCAACAACCGCGCCAAGAGCAAGAGCAAGCTCCTCAACATCAATATCAAGAGCAAGCTCTGCAACAAGGTCACGAGAACCAAGTTCCACCTCCCCAACTACAAGATCATCAACAAGGTCACCAAGCTCGTCGCAATGACCGCAGCGATGAAGAAACTTTTGGCAAGCTCAAGTTCACAATGCCCAAGTTCACCAGATCCAATGACCCTGAAGAATACCTCTCGTGGGCACTCAAGGTCGACAAGATCTTCCGCATGCACAACTATAGCAACGAGAAGATGGTCTCTATGGCTTCGCTTGAGTTTGATGATTACGCCATCCTTTGGTGGAAACAAGTTCAAGTTGCTCGTGATGCAACATAAGAACCGCCAATCACAACTTGGCATGACATGAAGGCTCACATGAGATCCCGGTTTGTCCCCGCACACTACACGCGTGACCTCTTCAACAACCTTCAAGCACTTCATCAAGGGACAAAGACCGTGGAAGAGTACTTCAAGGAAATGGAACTCAATTTGATTCGTGCCAACATTGATGAGCGCATGGAGCAAACAATGGCACGTTTCCTTATTGGCTTGAATCACCCAATCAAGCGCATCGTCGAGTTCCAAACATACAACACCATGGTTGAGCTTGTGCACATAGCAACAAAGGCTGAACGTCAAGTGCAAGAGGATATATCAAGTACAACAAGCCCAAGACGTACTTCACCTACAAGCAAGCTTCAACCGCTACAGCAACAACTTTCAATGGAAGCTCCTCAAGTACCTCCAAGCCTTCCTTCAAACCCACACTTCCTCAAGGAAAACTGCCCCCAAGTGGCAAACAAGCAAAGAGTGATACACCTTTCAACGGTGAATGCTACAAGTGTGGAGGTAAAGGACACAAGTCGGCCGAATGTGGAAACAAGAAAGTCTTATTCATCCATGACAATGGTGATGAAGAGTACTTGAGTGAAGATGAGTTTGATGCCCGTGTCAAGGAAGCAATGGCAAGGCAACGAGTGGAAGATGACCAAGAACTCCTCATGTGTGAACATGACGCAAGTCCATCGCTTGTCATCACAAGGATCTTGACCACTCAAGCACAAGAGCATGAAGACCAACGCTCCAATATCTTCCAAACACGAGCCGGCATCAATGGCAAATCTATCAATGTGATCATTGGCGGAGGGAGTTGCCACAACCTTGCTAGCACCGAGTTGTGTGAGAAGCTCAACCTCACCCTCTTTCCACACAAGCACCCCTACCACGTGCAAAGGCTAAGTGACCAAGGGTCCGTGAAGATCAAGCATACCGTATCGGTCTCCTTCGCCATTGGTCCTTACAAAGATACGGTGGAGTGTAATGTGCTTCCTATGATAGTTTGCCACATGCTTCTTGGTCGACCGTGGCAATTTGACAAGGCTGCTCAACATGATGATCGCACCAATGTATACACCTTCAAATGGCTCAACAAAACATGTGTTTTGCCACCGATGACTCCTAGCCAAATAATTGCGGATAATGCAAAGGCTTTAGCAAGGGCACAAAGCACAACACATACTTGTGAGAAGAGCGGTGAGAGAGAGAACCACCTCATAGTGAGTGAGAGCCACAAGCCAAACTCGAGTGGAAAAAATAAGAGCGTTCTCCTTGCCACCAAAAGTGAGATGAGAGATGTTCGAAACAACCCATCCATCTTGCACTATGTCCTCCTTTGCAAGGGACTAGCGCAAGGAACTAACGAATTAACCGATGTTCCTCCATCTTTGATGAGTGTTTTGCAGGAATTCAAAGATGTGTTCCCCGAAGAGCTTCCACATGGACTACCTCCTCTTCGCGGCATAGAACATCGCATTGACCTTATACCCGGTGCACCACTTCCCAACCGCGCCGCTTACTGCACGAACCCGGAGGAGACAAAGGAGATCGACGTCAAATCAACCAACTCATCTCCAAAGGTTTGATCCAAGTTAGCACTAGCCCAAGTGTCGTATCCGTGATTCTTGTCCCAAAGACGGATGATACGTTACGGTTATTCATGGACTGCCATCCAATCAATGCTATCACCGTGCGTTATCGACATCCCATACCACGTCTCGATGACATGCTTGATGAGTTGTGTGGAGCCACTATTTTTTCGAAAATTGATCTTCGTAGTAGTTACCATCAAATACGCATGGCTGAAGGTGATGAGTGGAAAACCGCCTTCAAGACCAAACTTGGTCTCTATGAATGGTTGGTTATGCCCGTTGGTTTGTCTAATGCCCCATCCACCTTCATGCGCCTAATGAATCATATCCTGCGTTCTCTCATTGGAAAAAGTGTTGTTGTCTATTTCGATGATATTCTTGTTTATAGCAAATCACTTGAGGACCATATAACACATGTCAAGGAAGTTTTGCAAATCCTTAGACATGAAAAGCTTTATGCTAATCTTCCCAAGTGCACTTTTGCTAAAGACAAGTTGTTTTTTCTTGGATTTGTCGTTTCTTCGAAGGGAATTGAAGTTGATGTTTCCAAGGAAAAGGACATACGAGATTGGCCCATCCCAACAAATGTGAGTGAACTCCGAAGTTTTCATGGGTTGGATGGTTTCTATCGTTGCTTTGTGAAAGACTTTTCAACCATTGCTTGTCCCCTTAATGAATTGACCAAAAAGAATGTCACCTTCGTGTGGGGCAAAGCACAACAAAAAGCTTTTGATGAACTTAAAAAGAGGCTCACCGAAGCACCTCTCCTTGCTCTACCGGATTTCACAAAAACTTTTGAGATAGAGTGTGATGCTAGCGGTATTGGTATTGGAGGAGTCCTTATGCACAGCGAACGTCCTATAGCCTACCAGAGCGAGAAACTCGATGGTGCTCGCCTTAATTATCCAATTTATGACAAAGAGCTTTTTGCCTTAGTTCGTGTCCTTCAAGTTTGGCAACACTACCTTTGGCCCAAGGAATTTATCATACATTGCGACCACGAGTCGTTGAAATATCTCAAAGGCCAAGCTATCTTGAGCAAGAGACACGCTAAGTGGGTTGAGTTCATGGAGTCTTTTCCGTACATTGTCAAGTATAAGAAGGGCAAAGATAATGTAGTTGCAGACGCTTTGTCTCACAAACACACAAGCCTTCTTACGAGACTTGAAATCAACGTGTTGGGTCTTGAGGAAATAAAATCTTTGTATGCTTCCGACCCATTCTTTGAACTAATATTCGCAAAGTGCTCCAATGACAAAGGAGTTGATGATTTCTATTTGCATAAGGGCTTTCTATTTAAACAAAACAAGCTATGCATCCCGTAGTCGTCGCTTCAACTTTTACTTCTCCAAGAATCTTATGGTGGAGGCCTCATGGGTCACTTTGGCCATGACAAGACATTGGACATGCTCGCCAATCACTACTTTTGGCCCAAGATGAAGCGTGACGTGGAGCGCTACGTTCAACGATGCACCACATGTGTTCAAGCTAAGTCGCAAGCTAACACTTATGGTCTTTATATGCCATTGCCTATTCCTCATATCCCCTGGTCCGACATTAGCATGGATTTCGAGTTAGGATTGCCTAGATCTAAGCATGGTCATGATTCTATATTTGTTGTTGTGGATCGTTTTTCCAAAATGGCACACTTCATACCGTGCCATAAGACCTACGATGCTTCACATGTTGCAAATCTGTTTTTTAGGGAAATCGTCCATCTTCACGGTGTGCCAAGGACAATCGTCTCCGACCGTGATGTCAAATCCATGAGCTACTTATGGAAGACCCTCATGGCCAAGCTTGGCGTCAAGCTACTCTTCTCGTCCGCATCTCATCCCCAAACTGATGGCCAAACCGAAGTTGTCAACCGAAGCCTCGGGACTCTCCTTCGTGTGTCGATTAAGAAGAACTTGAAGGATTGGGAGTAATGCATCCCACACGCTGAGTTCGCGTATAACCGTGCCAAGCACTCAACAACCAAGATGAGCCCATTCATGATCGTCTATGGTTTCGAGCCCCTCACCGCGCTCGACGTCCTACCACTACCTCTTCATGAGTGCACAAACATGGACGTCGAGAAACGTGCACAAGCTATGAAGAAACTTCATGAAGAAACAAGAGCTACTATCGAACAACAAGTCCTTCGCTAAGCTTCAAGGTTAAACAGACAAGAAGGAGATTATCTTTGAAGAAGGTGACCTTGTGTGGATACACCTAAGCAAGGACCGCTTCCCTAAGGAACGTCACTCCAAGCTCAAGCCAAGAGGAGATGGTCCCTTCAAGGTCCTCAAAAGAATCAACAACAACGCCTACATCATCGACATACCGACCTCCAAGTACCTTGCAAGCAATACTTTCAATGTCAAGGACCTCTCACCCTACCATGGAGATGCTCAAGATGATAACCATGAAGAGTCGAGGACGACTCTTTCCCTGGGGGGGAGCTGATGCAGCCCGTCCCACGGACGCTTCTACATATACACCAACAAGTCCCCCAAGTGGACCCATGACTCGTGCCCGAGCCAAACTCCTCCAAGCTAAGGTGAACTCGCTCCTCTCCTCGTGCCAATTTGATACCTCTTTGGATGGTGTGCTACTTCATGCAACTACCCTATGCATCATCAAGTACGAAGCTTCGACACATCACCAAGCACCCAAGGATGGAGAACAAGGAGCAGAACGTGAAGCAAACACCCCTAGAGCTGCTTAGACCGGAGTCTCCGGTCTGCGCACACCGGAGTCTCTGGCCTGCCAAAGTCTCCGGTCTGAAGACACCGGAGACTCCGGTCCTCTCTCCGGTCTGACCTCCTGCACCAGGCCCTGGGACAATTTGAAGGCCCCTCTGGAGGCTGGACCAGAGGCTACACCAGAATCTCCAGCCAGAACCGGAGTCTCTGGTCCACCACACCGGAGTCTCCGGTTCGACCGTTGCCAGGCATGAAAAGGCCTTTGGGCCTTCGGCCTATGTACCCCTTAGTCCGTCCAGAACTAAAGTACCCCTGTTTAAGTGACAGGCCTATATATAGACCCCCACCTCCATTCTAAACCCTAGGCATGATATTGGAATTAGTGGAAACCCCTTTGTGGATCTATCTAATTCTTGCCTCATGCTCCTTGACTAAGGAGCACCAATATCCCCAAACCTCGTTAGAGTTTGCATCGTGCCTCCGCGTTGTACAAGGCCTAGGCATCGGTGTCCCTTTGCCTAGACGTCAAGATCTCACCGAGTCTCCCATCTCTCCGTGCCGGTTCGAGAGAGAGTCCTCCGCCCGACGCCGATCCTAGGGATGGCGCAGGACCGGTCACCGCCGACGTGAGCTATTGGTGTTTATCGTGGTTTTGCGTGTGTGTGTTCATCGCGTTCTTCGTGCGTGTGTTCGTCGTGTTCATCCTTCCCTCCTTCCCCCGCACTCCACCCTCGATTTGAAAGGGAATCGTGAAAGATCGGGCCACCCTAGAGGTTTGCCCTCAACACAACGTGCTAAGGTCTGTGAGTCCCTTGAGATAACTATGCAGCGTTTTCTCAACAATTTGAAGCTTCAAATAAAGAGCATTGTTTGTCATCACAATTACGGCACTATGAATGAGCTATTGCACCATGCTAGAGAGGCCGAGTCACATCTAGCTGAGGAGGCTAAGTCACGTGCCAGGTTTACATCTACGAGCCGTTTTTCAGTCAGATCTACACCGCCTACTATGGCGCCGCTACACCTGCTGCTAGCCATCCTACACCATTGGCCAAACCTGCACCTACGTCTTTGTTTGGTTCCCATGCTCGGAAGCCCGCTAGTTCGGGTTCCAATATGTCAACTGCGCGTACTCGCGATGTGGTGTGCCATACTTGTGGAGGTAGAGGACACTACAAGAAATATTGTCCAAACAGCAAGGTCATGTTTGTCAATGAACAAGGTGAGTATGAGAGTGGAGATGAGATTGATGCCGATTCTGATTATGATGGTGAGGATGGTACTGATGCTTATCCTGAGCGTGCACCAACTATTGTGGTATCTCCACACATACTTAGTGTGCAACCTATTGATGAATCTCAGTGTTGCAACTTGTTTCAGACAAAAGCTCTAGTTGGACCTAACAAAGCTTGCAAGGTAATTATTGATGAAGGTAGCTACAAAAATCTTGCAAGTAAGGAGTTATGTGCCAAGCTGAATTTGACTTATTTGCCTCATCCCAAGCCATACTACATACAATGGTTGAGCAACAATGGTGAGATGAAGGTAAATCATATGGTACGTGTGAATTTTCAAATAGGGCCATACAAGGATCTATTGACTTTGATGTGGTTCCTATGACTGTTTGCCATCTTCTATTGGGTCGGCCATGGCTTTATGATCGCCATGTGCAACACAATGGTCGTGCCAATACATATCACTTGGAATTCAAAGGAAAGAATATATGATCCTATAGCTCGGCGAGATAATGTGATAGTTCTTCATGATGTAATTGAGCCTAAATCGAGTGATATAATGAAAAGTGAGAGAGTGCCTAATCTTCTGATATTAGCCACCAAGGCGGATATGAGAGAATTTCGTGAGGATCCTACAACCATGCCGCTTGTGCTCATGTATAAGGGCGAGGTATTGGTTTCTAACGACATGACCCCTATTTCTCTTGGTGTTTCTTCTATTTTGCAGGATTTGGGGATGTGTTTCCAAAAGATGTACCCGCAGGTTTGCCTCCACTGTGTGGTATTGAACACATAATTGACTTGATCCCTGGTGCCACACTTCCCAATCGTGCACCCTACAGGACCAACCCCGAAGAAACAAAGGAGATACAGAAACAAGTACAGGCGCTACTAGATAAAGGGTACATTCGTGTCTCCCTTAGCCCTTGTGCTGTTCCAATTACTTTAGTGCCTAAGAAAGATGCTACATGGCGCATGTGTGTAGATTGTAGAGCTATTAATAACATCACTATTCGATATCGTCATCCTATTCCACGCTTAGAGGATATGCTAGATGAATTGAGTGATTCTGCTATTTTCTCTAAGATTGATTTGCGTAGTGGTTATCATCAAATTAGGATGAAAGAAGGGGATGAGTGGAAAACTGCTTTCAAAACAAAATTTGGTTTATATGAGTGGTTACTTATGTCGTTTGGTCTTACTAATGCACCTAGTACATTCATGCGATTAATGAACTATGTTTTGAGAGATTTTATTGGTTGTTTACTTTGATGGTATACTTATCTATAGCCACAACGAAGCTGAACATTGTAATCATATCCGACAAGTTTTGCAAGTGTTGCGTGATAATAAACTGTATGCTAATCTTGAGAAGTGCACATTTGCAAAAGATAAGGTCATATTTCTAGGGTTTGTTGTATCTAAGAATGGGGTAGAGGTAGATCAATCTAAAATTGAATCAATTCAGAATTGGCCTACTCCCATGAATGTAAGTCAAGTGTGTAGTTTCCATGGCTTAGCTGGTTTCTATAGGCGCTTTGTGAAAGATTTTAGCACCATTGCTGCACCATTGAATGATTTGATAAAGAAAGGTGTTCCTTTTGTATGGGACACGACCCAAGATATTGCTTTTGATACATTGAAATGTTTGCTTACTTCTGCACCATTACTTGCATTACCTGATTTTTCGAAGCAATTGAAGTTGAATGTGATGCTAGTGGTATAGGCATTGGTGGCGTTTTGATGCAAGAGGGTCGCCCTATAGCATATTTTTCTGAGAAACATACTGGTGCTCGCTTGAATTAACCTATTTATGATAAGGAATTGTATGCACTTGTTAGAGTACTTGAAGTTTGGCAACATTATTTGTGGCCAAAAGAATTTATCATACGTTCTGATCATGAAGCATTGAAATATTTGAAAGCTCAATCAAACTTGCAAAGACGATTAGCTAAATGGGTTGAGTTTATTGAGTCTTTTCCTTGCATCATTAAGTATAAGAAGGGAAAAGAGAATGTTGTTGTTGATGCTTTATCTAGGAAGAACATGCTATTAACCAATCTTGATGTTAAAATTCCTGGATTAGAAGCTATTTGTGCACTTTATGCAACTGACCATGATTTTGCTGAACCATATCGTTTGTGAGCTCTTAGAAACGCATGAGATAAGTATCATATACATGATGGATATTTGCTTAGAGCTAACAAACTATGTATTCTAGAATCGTCGTTGCGTTTGTTCCTAGTGCAGGAATCACATGCTGGTGGTTTGATGGGTCACTTTGGGCGTGAGAAGACATTGCTCATGGTTGTTGATCATTTTTATTGGCCCAAGATGAGGCGTGATGTGTGCAGATTTGTGATCCGATGTATTACATGCCACAAGTGGAAATCCAAGCTAAAGCCTCATGGTTTGTATACACCTCTCTCTGCGCCTACTACTCCATGGGAAGACATTAGTATGGATTTTGTGCTAGGTCTACCTAAAACTCAGAGAGGTCATGATTCTATATTTGTGGTAGTGGATAGGTTCTCTAAGATGACTCATCTTATTGCCTGCCACAAAATCGATGGTGCGCCGCATGTTGCTAACCTGTTTTTCAGGGTGATGAGGCACTAAGCCCGGAGAATCCTGCTGATTCACCCCGGAATGTCCGGCTACCCCGGACAGTCCGGCCCGTGCCAACCGGATAGTCCGACTATGTTCGGACCAGTCCGAACCGGATCTATCCTTTTTAGAGTCCAGTTAGTTTAGATGTTGGTTTGGGCCTGTCCAACCGACTAGGTCGAGTCCGTCCGTCCCAACCCTCATATAAGGAGCTGGCCGGTCTAGGGTTTAGATTAGCTTTGAGTTTATTCAGAATAATGTAGGACTTAAAGTTCATATTATCTCCGTCCCTCTGGGATCGGTGTGTGTGACGGTGTCTCCGACGTTCGTCCAGTTATCCATAATAAAGACACGAGGGATCTTGAATTGTCAAGAGTAATCGTGTGGGCGTGAAGGTCCTCGAGTTATCGAGGGTTGTCGAGCTTTGGCGTGTCTATTCCGGCGTGAGGTTCGTCATTCATCGTCGAATTGCTCACAGGATTGGCGTTCCCCATCTCTAGGATACGTGTTCCGCTCACGTGATTGGGAGATCTATTAGATCCATCGGATGAGGAGGTGCATCGTAAAAGATCAGGCCAAAATAAATCGTATCATCTGGTATCAGAGCACTAGGTTGATCACGGTGCAAGTTGCGTTGTCGGAGACATTCTTGTTGTTGTTGCTGGATCTTTGATCTACAAAGGCGGCAAGAGTAAACGGTGGCGTATCCGTTTTTGAGGCAGATCGGTACGATTTGTTTGGCTGCTACCGAGGATGATTTGGCATCATACGGTTGCAGATCGGTTCGATTTGTTTGGCTGTTCTGATTTTCCTGCCGCTACATCATTTCGGATCAGGAAAGTGCTGCTGATTTTTCTGCTAGCGCGTGGACTCCAGGAAAAGAAGGAAAGAAGTCGTACATCACGCAGGGAGAAGGAAAGTGCACCAGATTGATTTTTTTGGCAGTAGTGGACGTGAGAAAAAAAAGTTGCGGCAAGGAGAGTCTGTTACGATATTTGTGTCGCGGTTGCACGCGCAGGGAGTTGTCGAGACGTTTCCTTGGGCGTGGAGTCTAGGTTTGAAAAGGAAAGTTTCCTACCATGAGTGGAAAGCCAAAGAAGAAAGGTAGACTTTGTTCAGATCAGGATTCATGATTAGTCTATCCATGGAGTTTCTTCGCGCGGGTAAAGAAAGGCTAGTTCGTGAAACAGTCTACGGATATCATCAAACAGTCTACGGACACTTGTGTCAGTCAAGTGCATACCTAGGTGTATTCATCTTATTTGGATCCATGGTGTACAGGAATTTGTTATGTCTGTTATGGGTGATATGCATGGTATACCGTCAGTTGCAGTTGGAGGGTGCTTGTGTCTCGATCAGGTTAATGGTGTCGAAGACCAAAGAGCGACAAGGACAGTATCAAGTCAAGCAAGCCGAGAGGGAGGATGAGGCATGGAAGGCGAGCAAGACTTGAAGATAGCTAGTCGAGCGGGAGGATGAGGTGTGGAAGACTGGCGAAGCTTGAAGACGGAGAGTGGCGATGTTGCTGATCGGACGCCACGTTCTGGAGACTACCCTCTAGCGTTAAGGACAACACCTTTTGAAGAACGGGAGGATGATGAGGGACTAAGCTCAGAGAATCCTGCTGATTCACCCCGGAATGTCCGGCTACCCCGGATAGTCCGGCCCGTGCCAATCGGATAGTCTGACTATGTTCGGACAAGTCCGAACCGGATCTATCCTGTTTAGGGTCCAGCTAGTTTAGATGTCGGTTTGGGCCTGTCCAACCGACTAGGTCGAGTCTGTCCGCCCCAGCCCTCATATAAGGAGCTGGCCGGTCTAGGGTTTAGATTAGCTTTGAGTTTATATAGAATAATGTAGAACTTAAAGTTCATAATATCATCGTCCCCTGGGATCGGCGTGTGTGACGGCGTCTCAGACGTTTGTCTAGTTATCCATAATAAAGACACGAGGGTTCTTGAATTGTCAAGAGTAATCGTGTGGGAGTGAAGGTCCTCGAGTTATCGAGGGTTGTCGAGCTTTGGCGTGTCTATTCTGGCGTGAGGTTCGTCGTTCTTCATCGAATTGCTCGCAGGATTTGCGTTCCCCATCTCCAGGTTATGTGTTCCGCTCACGTGATTGGGAGATCTATCAGATCCATCGGATGAGGAGGTGCATCGTGAAAGATCGGGCCAAAACAATTGTTTCTGACCTAAGACGATTGTCACAGGGACATCGTGAGATTACATGGAGTACCTAAGACGATTGTTTCTGACCTTGATGTGAATTTCATGAGCTACTTTTGGAAGACCTTATGGGGGAAGCTGGGAACGAAGCTATTATTCAGCACTACATGTCATCCCCAAACAGATGGTCAAACAGAGGTGGTGAACCAAACATTGTCACAACTGCTAAGGACTATGATAAAGAAGGATCTGCGGGAGTGGGAAGAGTGTTTGCCACATGTTGAGTTGTCATACAACAGGGATGTACATTCAACTACTCAGCTTTGTCCTTTTGAGGTGGTGTATGGCTTCAAGCCATTGACGCCACTTTATTTTTTGCCTTTGCCATTACATGAGAGAGTTGATATGGAGATATACAAACATGCTGCATATGTGAAGAAGATTCATGAGAAGACACGGGAGGCTATTGAGAAGAAAGGAAAGAACATTGTTGCTGCAAGGAATCAAGCAAGGAAGGAATTGTTGTTCAAGCCTGGCGACATGGTATGGGTGCATCTACGCAAGGATAGATTTCCACTACTTTGCAAGTCCAAGTTGACGCCACGTGGTGCTGGTCCTTACAAGGTGTTAGCCAAAATTAATGGTAATGCCTATTCGGTTGATATACCTATTGAGGATTTTGGTGGAGCTAGCAACAGTTTCAACGTTGCTGATTTATCAGCATATGCTGGAGAAGACCTTGGAGCGTTGAGGTCAACGCCTTTTTAAGGGGGGAGATGAGGAGGACATCCCTACAATTACACCTACCCCAATTACTACCAATGATGTTCCAGCTGCTGCAAAGAGAGATCAATCCAATGATATAAGGATGGGACCAATTACAAGAGCTCGTGCTAAGCTACTAGAACAATAGGTGAACTTGTTTCTTAACGAACCTGATGTTTTAGTTAATGAGAATTTTATACTACCTAAGTCTTTGAATTACTGTATCATCAGGTACTTGGGAGAAGAAGGTGTAGCACGGAGCGAGGAGCTAATGGAACATGGCGTGTTGATCAATGAAGAATGCGTGAGGGAGGAGAGGGAGGAAGCCCAAGGAGAACACAAGGTTGAAGATCAACACTTGGTGGAAGATCTCTGCCGCGGCAGAGAAACGCCACTATTCTTTGCCACGGCAGGCTGCTGTGGCACGGAAACAGCAAGATTTGCTGCCACGGCAGGCTGCCGCAATAGAAAAACTGAGCCAAACTCTGCCACGACAGAGTCCTGAGGCCCAACCCCTTATGGGTTGGTTTGTACCCTAGTTGGGGGGGACCAACTCGGTCACCCCCTTAGTCGCCACACCCCCCAGACTCATAAATAGATGGGGCGCACTAGTTTTAGGGTTTTAGACCACGTTAAAATTATTTTGGAGTTGTTTCTTTCATAGAACCTCTGGAATTACTTGTGATCGATTTCTACCAACTGCTATTGAGTGTGATCTACTGTTCCATTGGGAATTAGTCGATTGCAAACTACCGTTCGTGGTCGACGGCTACGTACACAAGAGTGTGGTGTTGTGAATATCCTACAAGGTTCGAGAGTTGTTGCATTCACATCAGGGTTTGAGCGGGAGAGATCATAGCTACACACTAGTTATCTATCATCCACCATCATCATCGACAAGTGCTTGCTGAGAAGACGAGCCACCCCATATCAGGAAGGTAGATCAACAAGTTTAGGAAGTAATCCATGGATCAAAATCGACCAAAACGCACTCAAACCACAGATCGATCCAAAAAACGAACTGGGGCTATTTTTGGTGGAATTTTCGAATTTATGGGGAAAAGACCAAATCGATGAGAAATCCGTGGCATCCAAAAGCTGTTGATACCATATGTTGTGGGGTAACCCTGTGGGTGGCCCGATCTTCATGGATCTCGTGGTCAAATCGATGTGAAAGCGAGGGGAAAGGGAGAAGGAAGCGGAAGCGGACGCACACCTCGCGAAGAACACGATGAACACACGCAAAACTCACACGATACAAGGCCGATTTCTCTCACCAGTGGTCACCGGTCCAATAGAATCCTCAGAAGGAAAGATCAGTCAACATGCTCCCGTCAATCCCAAGCAGAGAGGAAATGATGCAGCCCGTCCTACGGACGCTACTACATCTACACCAACAAGTCCCCCAAGTGGACCCATGACTCATGCTCGAGCCAAACTCCTTCAAGCTAAGGTGAACTCGCTCCTCTCCTCGTGCCAATTTGGTACCTCCTTGGATGGTGTGCTACTTCATGCAACTACCCTATGCATCATCAGGTACGAAGCTTCGACACATCACTAAGCACCCAAGGATGGAGAACAAGGAGCAGAACGTGAAGCAAAAGCCGCTGGAGCTGCTCAGACCAGAGTCTCCGGTCTGCGCACACCGGAGTCTCTAGCCTGCCAAAGTCTTCGGCCTGAAGACACCGGAGACTCCGGCCCTCTGTCCGGTCTGACCCCCAGCACCGGGCCCTGGGACAATCTGAAGGCCCCTCCGGAGGCTGGTCCGGAGGCTACACCGGAATCTCCGGCCTAGACCGGAGTCTCCGGTCCACCACACCGGAGTCTCCGGTCCGACCGTCGCCAGGCATGAAAAGGCCTTTGGGCCTTCGGCCCATGTACCCCTTAGTCCATCCAGAACTGTTTAAGTGGCTGGCCTATATATAGACCCCCACCTCCTTTGTAAACCCTAGGCATGATATTGGAATTAGTGGAAACCCCTTGTGGATCTATCTAATTCTTGCCTCATGCTCCTTGACTAAGGAGCACCAATATCCCCAAACCTCGTTGGAGTTTGCATCGTGCCTCCGCGTTGTACAAGGCCTAGGCAGCGGTGTCCCTTTGCCCAGACGTCCATATCTCACCGAGTCTCCCATCTCGTCGTGTCGGTTCGAGAGAGAGTCCTGCGCCTGACGCCGATCCTAGGGATTGCACCGGACCGGTCACCGCCGGCGTGAGCTATTGGTGTTTATCGTGGTTTTGCGTGTGTGTGTGTTCATCGCGTTCTTCGTGCGTGTGTTCGTCGTGTTCATCCTTCCCTCCTTCTGTTGAGGGCAAACCTCTAGGGTGGCCCGATCTTTCACGATTGCCTTTCAAATCGAGGGTGGAGTGCGAGGTAAGGAGGGAAGGATGAACACGACGAACACACGCACGGAGAACGTGATGAATACACACGCAAAACCACGATAAACACCAATAGCTCACGCTGGCGGTGACCGGTCTGGCGCAATCCCTAGGATCGGCGTCGGGCGGAGGACTCTCTCTCGAACCGGCACAGCGAGAGGGGAGACTCGGTGATATCTTGACGTCTAGGCAAAGGGACACCGATGCCTAGGCCTTTTACAACATGGAGGCACGATGCAAACTCCAACGAGGTTTGGGGATATTGTTGCTCCTTAGTCAAGGAGCATGAGGCAAGAATTAGATAGATCCACAAAGGGGTTTCCACTAATTCCAATATCAAGCCTAGGGTTTACAATGGAGGTGGGGGCTATATATAGGCCAACCACAAGTTCAGGGGTAATTCAGGCATTAAAGTAGAGTTCTGGGCGAAGTAGAGGGGTACATGGGCCATAGGGCCCAGCTTGGCTCGCAGGCCTATCTTCAGGCCGGACAGTCCAGGTCGGAATGGCTGGACAGTCCGGGGTGGCCGGGCACTCCGGGTAGTGTCCGGGCAGTGTCCGAACTGGCACACAGAATGTCCGAATCCAGCCGGGACGGGGTAGGCCGGACACTCGGGCTGAGTCGCGCCGGACACTCCGGCTGGAGTCGGGTGGCTCTGGCAGCTTCAGCTCAGGAGCAGCTTCAGGGCTCGTGGATCGATGCGGCGGGGGCTTGTACCTGATGATGCACAAAGTAGTGGTATGAAGCAGCACACCATCCAAGGAGGTATCAAATTGGCACGAAGAGAGGAGCGAGTTCACCTTAGCTTGGAGGAGTTTGGCTCGGGCACGAGTCATGGGTCCACTTGGGGGACTTGTTGTTGTAGATGTAGAAGCGTCCGTAGGATGGGCTGCATCAGCTCCCCCCCCCTTGGGAAAGAGTCGTCCTCGACTCTTCATGGATATCATCTTGAGCATCTCCATGGTAGGGTGAGATATCCTTGAAATTGAATGTATTGCTTGCAAGGTAGTTGGAGGTCGGTAAGTCGATAATGTAGGCATTGTTGTTGATTCTTTTGAGGACCTTGAAGGGACCATCTCCTCTTGGCTTGAGCTTGGAGTCACGTTCCTTGGGGAAGCGGTCCTTGCTTAGGTGTATCCACACAAGCTCACCTTCTTCAAATATCATCTCCTTCTTGTCCTTGTTTAACCTTGAAGCTTGGCGAAGGACTTGTTGTTCGATAGTAGCTCTTGTTTCTTCATGGAGCTTCTTCATAGCTTGTGCACGCTTCTCGACGTCCATGTTCGTGCGCTCATGGAGAGGTAGTGGTAGGATGTCGAGCGCGGTGAGGGGCTCGAAACCATAGACGATCATGAATGGACTCATCTTGGGTGCTGAGTGCTTGTCTCGATTATAAGCGAACTCAGCGTGTGGAATGCATTCCTCCCAATCCTTCAGGTTTTTCTTGATCAACACACGAAGGAGAGTTCCGAGGCTTCGGTTGACAACTTCGGTTTGGCCATCAGTTTGAGGATGTGATGCGGATGAGAAGAGGAGCTTGACGCCGAGCTTGGCCATGAGGGTCTTCCACAGGTAGCTCATGAATTTGACGTCGTGGTCGGAGACAATTGTCCTTGGCACACCGTGAAGACGGACGATTTCTCTGAAAAATAGATTTGCAACATGTGAAGCATCGTCGGTCTTCTGGCATGGTATGAAGTGTGCCATTTTGGAAAAACGATCCACAACAACAAATATAGAATCATGACCATGCTTAGATCTAGGCAATCCTAACATGAAATCCATGCCAATGTCGGACCAAGGTGTATGAGGAATAGGCAATGGCATATAAAGACCATAGGGATTAGCTTGCGACTTAGCTTGAACACATGTCATGCATCGTTGAACGTAGCGCTCCACGTCACGCTTCATCTTGGGCCAAAAGTAGTGATTGGAGAGCATGTCCAATGTCTTGTCGCGACCAAAGTGACCCATAAGGCCTCCACCATGAGATTCTTGGAGAAGCAAATGTTGAAGCGACGACTTCAGGATGCATAGCTTGTTTTGTTTAAATAGAAAGCCCTTATGCAAATAGAAATCATCAACTCCTTTGTCATTGGAGCACTTTGCGAAAATTGGTTCAAAGAACGGATCGGAAGCATACAAAGATTTTATTTCCTCAAGACCGAACACATTGATTTCAAGTCTCATAAGAAGGCTTGTATGTTTGCGAGACAATGCGTCCGCAACTACATTATCTTTGCCCTTCTTATACTTGACAATGTACGGAAAAGACTCCATGAACTCAACCCACTTAGCGTGTCTCTTGCTCAAGTTAGCTTGGCCTTTGAGATATTTCAATGACTCGTGGTCGGAATGTATGATAAATTCCTTGGGCCAAAGGTAGTGTTGCCAAACTGGAAGGACACGAACTAAGGCAAAAAGCTCTTTGTCATAAATCAGATAGTTAAGGCGAGTACCATCAAGTTTCTCGCTATGGTAGGCTATAGGACGTCTGTTTTGCATAAGGACTCCTCCAATGCCAATACCACTAGCATCACACTCTATCTCAAAAGTTTTTGTGAAATCCAGTAAAGCAAGAAGAGGTGCTTCAGTGAGCCTCTTTTTAAGTTCATCAAAAGATTTTTGTTGTGCTTTGCCCCACACGAAGGTGACATTCTTTTTGGTCAATTCATTAAGGGGACAAGCAATGGTTGAAAAGTCTTTCACAAAGCAACGATAGAAACCGGCCAACCCATGAAAACTTCGGAGTTCACTCACATTTGTTGGTATGGGCCAATCTCGTATGTCCTTTACCTTGGAAACATCAACTTCAATTCCCTTCGAAGAAACGACAAATCCAAGAAAAATCAACTTGTCTTTAGCAAAAGTGCACTTGGGAAGATTAGCATAAAGCTTTTCATGTCGAAGGATTTGCAGAACTTCCTTGACATGTGTTACATGGTCCTCAAGTGATTTGCTATAAACAAGAATATCATCGAAATAGACAACAACACTTTTTCCAATGAGAGAACGCAAGATGTGATTCATAAGGCGCATGAAACTAGATGGGGCATTTGATAAACCAAAGGGCATAACCAACCATTCATAGAGACCAAGTTTGGTCTTGAAGGCGGTTTTCCACTCATCACCTTCAGCCATGCGTATTTGATGGTAACCACTACGAAGATCAATTTTCGAAAAAATAGTGGCTCCACACAACTCATCAAGCATGTCATCGAGACGTGGTATGGGATGTCGATAACACACGGTGATAGCATTGATTGGACGGCAGTCCATGCATAACTGTAACGTATCATCCGTCTTTGGAATAAGAATCATGGGTACGACACTTGGACTAGTGCTAACTTGGATCAAACCTTTGGAGACGAGTTGGTTGATTTGACGTTCGATCTCCTTCGTCTCCTCCGGGTTCGTGCGGTAAGCGGCGCGGTTGGGAAGTGGTGCACCGGGGATGAGGTCAATTCGATGTTCGATGCCGCGAAGAGGAGGTAGTCCATGTGGAAGCTCTTCGGGGAACACATCCTTGAATTCCTGCAAACCATTCATCAAAGAGGGAGGAACACTGGTTAATTCATTAGTTCCTTGCGCTAGTCCCTTGCAAAGGAGGACATAGTGCAAGATGGATGGGTTGTTCCGAACATCTCTCATCTCACTTTTGGTGGCAAGAAGAACACTCTTAGTTTTTCCACTCGAATTTGGCTTGTGGCTCTCACTCACTATGAGGTGGTTCTCTCTCTCACCACTCTTCTCACAAGTAGGTGTTGTGCTTTGCGCCCTCGCTAAAGCCTTTGCATTGTCCGCAATTATTTGGCTAGGAGTCATCGGTTGTAAAACACATGTTTTGTTGAGCCATTTGAAGGTGTATATATTGGTGCGACCATCATGTTGAGCAGCCTTGTCAAATTGCCATGGTCGACCAAGAAGCATGTGGCAAACTGTCATAGGAACCACATCACACTCCACCGTATCTTTGTAAGGACCAATGGCGAAGGAGACCAATACGGTATGCTTGATCTTCACGTACCCTTGGTCACTTAGCCATTGCACGTGGTAGGGGTGCTTGTGTGGATGGAGGGTGAGGTTGAGCTTCTCACACAACTAGGTGCTAGCAAGGTTGTGACAACTCCCTCCGTCAATGATCAGCTTGATAGATTTGCCGTTGATGCCGGCTCATGTTTGGAAGATGTTGGAGCGTTGGTCTTCGTGCTCTTGTGCTTGAGTGGTCAAGATCCTTGTGACGACAAGCGATGGACTTGCGTCATGCTCACACATGAGGAGTTCTTGATCATCTTCCACTCGTTGCCTTGCCATTGCTTCCTTAACACGGGCATCAAACTCATCTTCACTCAAGTACTCTTCATCACCATTGTCATGGATGAACAAGACTTTCTTGTTTCCACATTCGGCCGACTTGTGTCCTTTACCTCCACACTTGTAGCATTCACCGTTGAAAGGTGTATCACTCTTTGCTTGCTTGCCACTTGGGGGCAGTTTTCCTTGAGGAAGTGTGGGCTTGAAGGAAGGCTTGGAGGTACTTGAGGAGCTACCATTGAAAGTTGTTGGTGTAGGGGTTGAAGCTTGCTTGTAGGTGAAGTACGTCTTGGGCTTGTTGTACTTGATGTCCTCTTGCACTTGACGTTCAGCCTTTGTTGCTATGTGCACAAGCTCAACCATGGTGTTGTATTTTTGGAACTCGACGATGCGCTTGATTGGGTGATTCAAGCCAATAAGGAAATGTGCCATTGTTTGCTCCATGCGCTCATCAATGTTGGCGCGAATCAAGTTGAGTTCCATTTCCTTGAAGTATTCTTCCACGGTCTTTGTCCCTTGACGAAGAGCTTGAAGGTTGTTGAAGAGGTCACGCGTGTAGTGGGCGGGGACAAACCGGGATCTCATGTGAGCCTTCATGTCATGCCAAGTTGTGATTGGCGGCTCTTGTCTTGCTTCACGAGCAACTTGAACTTGTTCCCACCAAAGGTTGGCGTAATCATCAAACTCTAGCGAAGCCATGGCGACCATCTTCTCGTTGCTATAGTTGTGCATGCGGAAGATCTTGTCGACTTTGAGTGCCCACGAGAGGTATTCTTCGGGGTCATTGGATCCGGTGAACTTGGGCATCGTGAACTTGAGCTTGCCAAAAGTTTCTTCATCGTTGCGGTCATTGCGACGAGCTTGGTGACCTTTGATATGGGGTGGCCTGATCTTCTCAGTAAGCGGATGGCGATGATGATGGTGGATGGTAGATAACTAGTGCGTAGCTATGATCTCTCCCACTCGATCCCTGATGCCAGTGCAACAGATCTCGAACCTTGTAGGATATTCACAACACCACACTCTTGCGCACGCAGCCGTGACCACGAACGGTAGTATGCAATCTACTAATTCCCAATGGAACAACAGATCACACTCAATTATAGTTGCTAGATCGAACACAGGGTAATTCCAGAGGTTCTATGAAAGAAACAACTCCAAAATATTTTAACGTGGTCTAAACCCTAACTACGGGTCGTCCCAAGGCTTATAAGGGCGGCTGGGACGGCCAGAAACCGAAACTAAACGCAAGCGACTCAAACTAATAAAAAACCGACTCGGACCAGATTTGGTCGGCGGGCGGACACTTCAGTCGAAATCGGCCGGACAGTCTGGTCAGGCCGGACACTCCGGGTGAAGTGTGCTGGACAGTCCGGTCTGGCCAAAAACTTTGAAGTTTCCGGGTGGTGTCCAGGTAGTATCCGAACTGGCAGACAGAATGTCCATGCCAGTTTGCGTCTCGACTAGGCCAGACAGTCCGGGTGGATCTAGCCGGACACTCTGGTCGTGGCAGATCTTTTTGCCTCCGTCTTGATGATCTTCTCTTGCGCCTTCCTCCCGCTCCTCCCTCGTGCATCCTTGGGCGATCATCATGTTGGGCTTCTCTTGTAGCCCTTCTCCTCCTCGCGCCATGCTTGTTTCTCCAACGAACCTGATCATACATAAATGCATAGACTTAGGCAGTATAAAGTTCTCATCAATCAAAGTACCAGATTTGTTTAGGAGTAAATTCACCTGTTGTTCTAGTAGCTTAGCACGAGCTCTTGTAATAGGTCCAATTCTAATCTCATTGGACTGATCCTTTCTTGCAACAGTTGTAGCATCTTCAGTAGTCATTGAGGTAGGTGTAATTATAGGGATGTCCTCATCATCTCCCCCCCTTCAAAAGGCGTCGACCTCGACGCTCCAAGGTCTTCTCCAGCATATGGTGACAAATCAGCAACGTTGAAGCTGTTGCTAACTCCACCAAACTCCTCAATAGGTATATCAACCGAGTAGGCATTATCATTAATCTTGGCTAACACCTTGTAAGGACCAGCACCACGTGGCTTCAATTTGGACTTTCGAAGTAGTGGAAACCTATCCTTGCGTAGATGCACCCAAACCATATCTCCAGGCTCGAACAATACTTCTTTCCTTGCTTGATTCCTTGTAGCAGCAATGTTCTTGCCTTTCTTCTCAATAGCCTCTCGAGTCTTCTCATGTATTTTCTTCACATAATCAGCACGTTTTGATGCCTCCATATCAACTCTCTCATGTAATGGCAGAGGCAACATATCAAGTGGCGTCAATGGCTTGAAACCATACACCACCTCAAAAGGACAAAGCTGAGTAGTTGAATGCACAGCCTTGTTGTAAGCAAACTCAACATGTGGCAAACACTCTTCCCACTCCCGCAGATTCTTTTTAATCATGGTCCTTAGCAGCTGTGACAATGTTCGAGTCACCACCTCCGTTTGACCATCTGTTTGGGGATGACATGTAGTACTGAATAGCAACTTCGTTCCTAGCTTTCCCCATAAGGTCTTCCAAAAGTAGCTCATGAACTTCACATCACGGTCAGAAACAATCGTCTTTGGTACTCCATGTAATCTCATGATGTCCCTGAAAAACAGGTTAGCAACATGCGACGCATCGTCGCTTTTGTGGCAGGCAATAAAATGAGCCATCTTAGAGAACCTATCCACTACCACAAATATAGAATCATGACCTCTCTGAGTTTTAGGTAGACCTAGCACAAAATCCATACTAATGTCTTCCCATGGAGTAGTCAGTGTAGAGAGAGGTGTATACAAACTGTGAGGCTTTAGCTTAGATTTCGACTTGTGGCATGTAATACATCGGCTCACAAATATGTACACATCACGCCTCATCTTGGGCCAATAAAAGTGATCAGCAAGCATGAGCAACGTCTTCTCACGCCCAAAGTGACCCATCAAACCACCAGCATGTGACTCCTACACTAAGAACAAACGCAACGATGATTCTGGAATACATAGTTTGTTAGCTCGAAACAAATATCCATCATGTATATGATACTTATCCCATGCGTTTCTAAGAGCACACAAACGATATGGTTCAGCAAAATCATGGTCAGTTGCATAAAGTGCACAAATAGCTTCTAATCCTGGAATTTTAACATCAAGATTGGTTAATAGCATGTTCTTCCTAGATAGAGCATCAGCAACAATGTTCTCTTTTCCCTTCTTATAGTTAATGATGTAAGGAAAAGACTCAATGAACTCAACCCATTTAGCTAATCTTCTATGCAAGTTTGATTGAGGTTTCAAGTATTTCAATGCTTCATGATCAGAATGTATGATGAATTCCTTTGGCCACAAATAATGTTGCCAAACCTCAAGTACTCTAACAAGTGCATACAATACTTTATCATAGATGGCATAATTCAAACGAGCACCAGTCAATTTCTCAGAAAAATAAGCTATAGGCCGACCCTCTTGCATCAAAACGCCACCTATGCCTATACCACTAGCATCACATTCAACTTCAAATTGCTTCAAAAAATCAGGTAATGCAAGTAATGGTGCAGAAGTAAGCAAACGTTTTAATGTATCAAATGCAATGTCTTGGTCCGCGCCCCAAACAAAAGGAACACCTTTCTTTGTCAAATCATTTAATGGTGCAGCAATGGTACTAAAATCTTTCACAAGGCGCCTATAGAAACCAGCCAGACCGTGGAAACTATGCACTTGACTAACATTCATTGGAGTAGGCCAATTCTGAATTGATTCAATTTTAGAGTGATCTACCTCTACTCCATGCTTAGAAACAACAAATCCTAGGAATATGACCTTATCTTTTGCAAATGTACACTTCTCAAGATTAGCATACAGTTTATTATCACGTAACACTTGCAAAACTTGTCTAATATGAGTGCAATGTTCACATTCGGTGTGGCTGTATATATGAGTATATCATCAAAGTAAACAACCACGAAACGACCAATAAACTCTCTCAAAACATGATTCATCAAACGCGTGAAAGTACTAGGTGCATTAGTAAGACCAAACAGCATAACTAACCACACATACAAACCAAATTTAGTTTTGAAAGCAGTTTTCCATTCATCCCCTTCTTTCATCCTAATTTGATGATAACCACTACGCAAGTCAATTTTAGAAAAAACAGAAGCACCACTCAATTCATCTAGCATATCCTCTAAGCGTGGAATAGGATGACGATATCGAATAGTGATGTTATTATTCGCTCTACAATCAACACACATGCGCCAAGTACCATCTTTCTTAGGAACTAAAATAACAGGAACAGCACAAGGGCTAAGAGAGACACGGATGTACCCTTTATCCACCAACGCTTGTACTTGCTTCTGAATTTCCTTAGTTTCTTCGGGATTAGTCATGTAAGGTGTTGCACGGTTGGGAAGTGTGGCGCGAGGAATCAGGTCCACTTTATGTTCTATACCACGCAATGGAGGCAAACCTGCGGGTACGTCTTCTGGAAACACATCCTGATGTGGGTGGCCCGATCTTCTCAGTAAGCGGATGACGATGAAGATGGTGGATGATAGATAACTAGTGCGTAGCTATGATCTCTCCCGCTCGATCCCTGATGCCAGCGCAACAGATCTCAAACCTTGTAGGATATTCACAACACCACACTCCTTCGCACGCAGCCGTGATCACGAATGGTAGTATGCAATCTACTAATTCCCAATGGAACAATAGATCACACTCAATTATAGTTGGCAGATTCGAACACAAGGTAATTCCAGAGGTTCTATGAAAGAAACAACTCCAAAATATTTTAACGTGGTCTAAAACCCTAACTTGTGACGGCTACGGAGGTTTATATGAGGGCTGGGGCGTCCTCCCCTCTAAACGGGCCTAAAAACAGCCATAACTTGGCTCAAACTGACTCGGTTCGACTCAAACTGATACATACCGACCCATATATGGGTTCGGCGTTATTGGCATGCAGTCCAAACGTCGTGGAACACCTCAAACATGTAATTCTTGGTGCGCCATCTCTCGCTCTTGCTCATACGTGATTTCCTCATTGCGTCCTAGTGCGCCTGCCTCCCGCTCCTCCCTCGTGCACTTTTTGATATTGGAAATCAGCTTTTGTCCTTCTTGCTGCAACTCTCCTCCTCCTCGCGCAACGCTTGTGTTATCAATAAACCTGATCATACAAAGATGCATAGACTTAGGTAGTATAAAGTTCTCATTAAGTAAAACATCATGTTCAATTGAGAGTGAATTCACCTGTTGCTCAATCAGCTTTGCACGAGCTCTTGTAATGGGTCCAATCCTGATTTCATTGGACTAGTTCCTGGCCGCAACATCTTCATTGTGAATAGGAGTAGGAGATAGTGGAATAGTATGGATGTCCTCATCATCTCCCCCCCCCCCCCGCCTTCAAAAGGCGTCGACCTCGACGCTCCAAGGTCTTCTCTAGCATATGGTGATAAATCAGCAACGTTGAAGCTGTTACTAGCACCACCAAATTCCTCAATAGGTATATCAACTGAGTAGGCATTATCATTAATTTTGGCTAGCACTTTGTAAGGACCAGCACCACGTGGCTTCAACTTGGACTTGCGAAGTAGTGGAAATCTGTCCTTGCGTAGATGCACCCAAACCATATCTCCAGGCTCGAACAACACTTCTTTGCTTGCTTGATTCCTTGCAGCAGCAATGTTCTTGCCTTTCTTCTCAATAGCCTCTCGAGTCTTCTCACGTATTTTCTTCACATAATCAGCACGTTTTGATGCCTCCATATCAACTCTCTCATGTAATGGCAGAGGCAACCTATCAAGTGGCGTCAATGGCTTGAAGCCATACACCACCTCAAAAGGACAAAGCTGAGTAGTTCAATGCACAGCCCTGTTGTAAGCGAACTCAACATGTGGCAAACACTCTTCCCACTCCCGCAGATTCTTTTTAATCATGGTCCTTAACAGCTGTGACAATGTTCTATTCACCACCTCCGTTTGACCATCTGTTTGGGGGTGACATGTAGTACTGAACAGCAACTTCGTTCCTAGCTTCCCCCATAAGGTCTTCCAAAAGTAGCTCATGAAACATCACGGTCAGAAACAATCGTCTTTGGTACTCCATGTAATCTCACAATGTCCCTGAAAAACAGGTTAGCAACATGCGACGCATTGTCGCTTTTATGGCAGACAATAAAATGAGCCACTTAGAGAACCTATCCACTACCACAAATATAGAATCATGACCTCTCTGAGTTTTAGGTAGACCTAGCACAAAATCCATACTAATGTCTTCCCATGGAGTAGTAGGTGCAGAGAGAGGTGTATACAAACCGTGAGGCTTCAGCTTGGATTTCGACTTGTGGCAAGTAATGCATCTGCTCACAAATCTGTACACATCACGCCTCATCTTGGGCCAATAAAAATGATCAGCAAGCATGAGCAATGCCTTCTCACGCCCAAAATGACCCATCAAACCACCAGCATGTGATTCCTGCACTAAGAACAAACGCAACGACGATTCTGGAATACATAGTTTGTTAGCTCGAAACAAATATCCATCATGTATATGATACTTATCCCATGTGTTTCTAAGAGCACATAAACGATATGGTTCAGCAAAATCATGGTCAGTTGCATAAAGTGCACAAATAGCTTCTAATCCAGGAATTTTAACATCAAGATTGGTTAATAGCATGTTCTTCCTAGATAGAGCATCATCAACAACATTCTCTTTTCCCTTCTTATAATTAATGATGTAAGGAAAAGACTCAATGAACTCAACCCATTTAGCTAATCTTCTATGCAAGTTTGATTGAGCTTTCAAGTATTTCAATGCTTCATGATCAGAATGTATGATGAATTCCTTTGGCCACAAATAATGTTGCCAAACTTCAAGTACTCTCACAAGTGCATACAATTCTTTATCATAGATTGAATAATTCAAACAAGCACCAGTCAATTTCTCAGAAAAATAAGCTATGGGTCGACCCTCTTGCATCAAAACGCCACCTATGCGTATACCACTAGCATCACATTCAACTTCAAATTGCTGCGAAAAATTAGGTAATGCAAGCAATGGTGTAGAAGTAAGCAAACGCTTCAATGTCTTGGGCTGCGCCCCATAAAAAGGAACACCTTTCTTTGTCAAATCATTTAATGGTGCAGCAATGGTGCTAAAATCTTTCACAAATCGCCTATAGAAACCAGCGAGACCGTGGAAACTACGCACTTGACTTACATTCATTGGAGTAGGCCAATTCTGAATTGATTCAATTTTAGATTGATCTACCTCTACTCCATGCTTAGAAACAACAAATCCTAGGAATATGACCTTATCTTTTGCAAAAGTACACTTCTGCAGATTAGCATACAGTTTATTATCATGTAACACTTGCAAAACTTGTCTAATATGAGTGCAATGTTCAGATTCGGTGTGGCTGTATATGAGTATATCATCAAAGTAAACAACCACAAAACGACCAATAAACTCTCTCAAAACATGATTCATCAAACGCATGAAAGTACTAGGTGCATTAGTAAGACCAAACGGCATGACTAACCACTCATACAAGCCGAATTTAGTTTTGAAAGCAGTTTTCCATTCATCCCCTTCTTTCATCCTAATTTGATGATAACCACTACACAAGTCAATTTTAGAGAAAACAGCAGCACCACTCAATTCATCTAGCATATCCTCTAAGCGTGGAATAGGATGACGATATCGAATAGTGGTGTTATTAATCGCTCTACAGTCAACACACATGCGCCATGTACCATCTTTCTTAGGAACTAAAATAACAGGAACAGCACAAGGGCTAAGAGAAACACGAATGTACCCTTTATCCAGCAATGCTTGTACTTGCTTCTGAATTTCCTTAGTTTCTTCGGGATTAGTCATGTAGGGTGCACGGTTGGGAAGTGTGGCACCAGGAATCAAGTCCACTTGATGTTCTATACCACGCAATGGAGGTAAGCCTGCGGGTACATCTTCTGGAAACACATCCCCAAAGTCCTGCAAAATAGACGAGACACCAAGAGAAATAGGGGTCATGTCGTTAGAAACCAATACCTCGCCCTTATACATGAGCACAAGTGGCATGGCTGTAGGATCCTCACGAAATTCTCTCATATCATCCTTAGTGGCTAATATCAATAAACCAGGCACTCTCTCACTTTTCGTTATATCACTCAATTTAGGCTCAATTACATCAGGAACAGCTGTCACGCAATCTCGCCGAGTGGTAGTATGTTCCTTCAAGTTCACCTCTATCTTCTGGCGAGAATCATTCACAATTTCTTGTGGTGTCATTGGCTGCATAGTAATCTTCTTTCCTTTGAATTCCAAGTGATATGTATTGGCTCGGCCATTGTGTTGCACATGGCGATCATAGAGCCATGGCCAACCCAATAGTAGGTGACAAACAGTCATAGGAACCACATCAAAATCAATAGAATCTTTGTATGGCCCTATTTGAAAGTTCACTCGTACCATATGATTTACCTTCATCTCACCATTGTTGCTCAACCATTGTATGTAGTATGGCTTGGAATGAGGTAAGTATGTCAAATTCAGTTTGGCACATAATTACTTACTTGCAAGATTTCTGCAGCTACCTCCATCAATAATGACCTTGCAAGCTTTATTTGGTCCAACTAGAGCTTTTGTTTTGAACAAGTTGCAACGCTGGGATTCCTCAACCGGTTGCACACTAAGTACACGTGAAGCCATGACGATAGTTGGTGCACGCTCAGCATATGCATCAGTACCAACCTCGCCGTCATCAATATCATCATTAGAAGCTTCATCTCCACTTTCTACTTCACCTTGTTCATTAACAAACATAACCTTGCTGTTTGGACAATCGTTCTTGTAGTGACCTCTGCCTCCACAAGTATGGAACACCACATCACGAGTACGTGCAGTAGACATGTTGGAACCCGAGCTAGCAGCAGGAGCTGCGGGTTTCCGAGTATTAGAACCAAACGAAGGTGTACTTGCTGGTTTGGCCGATGGTGTAAACGGAACAGCAGCTGGTGGCATGATAGTGGGAGGTGTAGATCTGGCCGAAATCTGCTAGAAGATGGAAATCGAGCACGTGACTTTGCCTCTTCAGCCAGCTGGGACTCGGCCTCTCTGGCATGGTGCAGCAGCTCATTCATTGTCTCATACTTGTGATAATGCACAATACTCTTGATTTGAAGCTTCAAATTGTTGAGGAAACATTGCATCGTCATCTCTCGTGATTCACGAACATTAGCACGCTGCATAAGCATCTCCATCTCCATGTAGTACTCATCAACTGTCATTCTGCCTTGCCTCAACTGTGTGAGCTTGTCAAACACATAACGCAAATAATTGGAGGGAACAAAACTATCCGCCATGATGGCCTTCATCTCACGCCAATCCCTCACAGGAAGTTCATTGTCGTTCCGTCTATTCTGCACAATAGCTTCCCACCAACACAAAGCGTAACCATCAAATTCTGATGCAGCAAGTTTGACCTTCTTGTCTTCTGGGTAATCAAATAAACGCCAGACCTTTTCAATCTTCAACTCCCAAGTAATATAATCCTCAGGATCAAGCGGGCCATTGAACGAAGGAATTGAGAACTTGGGCTTGCCCAAACTATCATCAGCTGGATTGTAAGCACGCTGGGCACGTCCAAGAGGAGCATACCCACGGCCATACAGAGGAGCTGCCGCAGGTGCAGGGGGATTTGCACGTCCCCTGCCACGATGTGGAGCAGCATCAGCCGCACTCCCCGCATCAAAGTCCTCAAACCCATCATCATGTTGTGCAAGTCCGGGCTGGAGTGTTGCCTGAATTGCCTCAATGGAACGCTGCAAGGTGGAAAAGTTGACATTCATAGCAGTCAGCTGCGTCTGAATATTATTGATGGCTCCAGTATTATTCTCCACTACATCTTGTATGTCGGTGATATTTCTATCAACAGACTCTCTCCAAGTAACAAGCTCCTCCATCTGCTTTTTCTGTGACACAATTTCATCATCACTCAAAGACATGATTAGTAAGTTAGTGCAAAAATCAAAATCAGTATGGTGGAAACTCTCACAACTCACTCACAACTGATAAGAAAGAAGATCTTACCGTTCCAAAGTGAATAGAGATGCTCTACCAAATGTAATCAAAGACTGATGCACTGAAGTGATGAAGTGAATATCAAAGGTATAGAGAACGATCACAGGGCACCCAGGGTATTTATGGTGGAGCTGTAGGTATGGTATCCTAACTACACCGCAAATAAGTCCTAGTGTTGATCGTATGACAAAGACCCACGGAAACACACACGGTGGAGATAAATGGGGCAATTGCAACTATGAAAATGAGCTCAAAAAAGTGAGGTATGTCGGAGGAACGCTCGTGTTACAATGCACAAGGAGAGACGCTAGCACTGTCTCAACGAAACAGGCACAAGATTGCTAAACTGAGCAGCCCGCAGAGCACTAAGCACGCTAGTCTCGTAGGATAGTTTTAGACACAAAGAAATGTTTACTAAGGCTCACAAGGATAGGTACGCTATGTGGACTGAGTAAAAAAATAAACAAAAAAGAAAAAAATTTGACCTGAAAATTGGTCTCTGCCATGGCAGAAAAACGGCCTAAAATCCTGCCGCGGCAGGAGGTCGGCAGACACAAAAAATTCTCGTATGAGGGCACACCTGTCTGTGGTAAGGCGACAGTCCAATTTTTTTTTGTCACGCTAGAGCATAGACCTGTCTGCGGTCAGGCGTGAGGCAGCGAGCCGAATTTTTTTTTAATTCCGACTCGCCAAGTAGTACACAAGTAGGACTCTTTAGTTGGATCGGATCTGACTTGATGGTAGCGGAAAAAGATGGTGGAAAACAACTAGAACAACTAGAAAACAAATCTACAAAAAACAGATCTAGATCTAATCTAATAGAGGAACTCGACCAGCAACTATTACTCGAATACGATGTAATCTAGGCTATGTCAACTCTTTTTGTGGGGCTTTTTCTGTATAGGATGAAAAACACTCTCTAATCTATGGATGGATTGTGGATTGCTTACCGAGGCAACACTGGAAATCTGATACCAAGATGATATGGGGTGGCCCGATCTTCTCAGTAAGCGGATGGCGATGAAGATGATGGATGATAGATAACTAGTGCGTAGCTATGATCTCTCCCGCTCGATCCCTGATGCCAGCGCAACAGATCTCGAACCTTGTAGGATATTCACAACACCACACTCCTGCGCACGCAGCCGTGACCACGAACGGTAGTATGCAATCTACTAATTCACAATGGAACAACAGATCACACTCAATTATAGTTGGCAGATTCGAACACAGGGTAATTCTAGAGGTTCTATGAAAGAAACAACTCCAAAATATTTTAACGTGGTCTAAAACCCTAACTTGTGACGGCTACGGAGGTTTATATGAGGGCTGGGGCGTCCTCCCCTCTAAACGGGCCTAAAACAGCCATAACTTGGCCCAAACTGACTCGGTTTGACTCAAACTGATACATACCGACCCATATATGGGTTCGGCGTTATTGGCATGCAGTCCAAACGTCGTGGAACACCTCAAACATGTAATTCTTGGTGCGCCATCTCTCGCTCTTGCTCATACGTGATTTCCTCATTGCGTCCTAGTGCGCCTGCCTCCTGCTCCTCCCTCACGCACTTGTTGATATTGGAAATCAGCGCTTGTCCTTCTTGCTGCAACTCTCCTCCTCCTCCTCGCGCAACGCTTGTGTTATCAATAAACCTGATCATACAAAGATGCATAGACTTAGGTAGTATAAAGTTCTCATTAAGTAAAACATTAGGTTCAATTAAGAGTGAATTCACCTGTTGCTCAATCAGCTTTGCACGAGCTCTTGTAATGGGTCCAATCCTAATTTCATTGGACTTGTTCCTTGCAGCAACATCTTCATTGCGAATAGGAGTAGGAGATAGTGGAATAGTATGGATGTCCTCATCTATCATCCACCATCATCATCGCCATCCGCTTACTGAGAAGATCGGGCCACCCCATATCACCGCGGGTACGTCTTCTGGAAACACATCCCCAAAGTCCTGCAAAACAGAAGAGACGCCAAGAGAAATAGGTGTCATGTCGTTAGAAACCAATACCTCGCCCTTATACATGAGCACAAGTGGCATGGCTGTAGGATCCTCACGAAACTCTCTCATATCCTCCTTGGTGGCTAGTATCAATAACCCAGGAACTCTCTCACTTTTCGTTATATCACTCAATTTAGGCTCAATTACATCAGGAACAACTGTTACACAGTCTCGCCGAGTGGTAGTATGTTCCTTCAAGTTCACCTCTATCTTCTGGCGAGAATCATTCACAATTTCTTGTGGTGTCATTGGCTGTATAGTAATCTTATTTCCTTTGAATTCCAAGTGATATGTATAGGCTCGGCCATTGTGTTGCACATGGCGATCATAGAGCCAAGGCCGACCCAATAGTAGGTGACAAACAGTCATAGGAACCACATCAAAATCAATAGAATCTTTGTATGGCCCTATTTGAAAATTCACACGTACCATATGATTTACCTTCATCTCACCATTGTTGCTCAACCATTGTATGTAGTATGGCTTAGGATGAGGTAAGTATGTCAAATTCAGTTTGGCACATAGTTCCTTACTTGCAAGATTTCTGCAGCTACCTCCATCAATAATGACCTTGCAAGCTTTGTTTGGTCCAACGAGAGCTTTTGTTTGGAACAAGTTGCAACGCTGGGATTCCTCAGCCGGTTGCACATTAAGTACATGTGAAGATACGACAATAGTGGGTGCACGCTCAGCATATGCATCAGCACCAACCTCGCCGTCATCAATATCATCATCAAAAGCTTCATCTCCACTTTCTACTTCACCTTGTTCATTAACAAACATAACCTTGCTGTTTGGACAATCTTTCTTGTAGTGACCTCTACCTCCACAAGTATGGCACACCACATCACGAGTACGTGCAGTAGACATGTTGGAACCCGAGCTAGCAGCAGGAGCAACGGGTTTCCGAGCATTAGAACCAAACGAAGGTGTACTTGCTGGCTTGGCCGATGGTGTAAAGGGAGCAGTAGCTGGTGGCGCGGCTATAGAAGGTGTGGACCTGGACGAAATCTGCTAGAGGACGGAAAATGAGCCCGTGACTTCGCCTCTTCTGCCAACTGGGATTCGGCCTCTCTAGCATGATGCAACAACTCATTCATGGTCTCATACTTGTGATGATGAACAATGCTCTTGATCGGTAACTTCAAGTTGTTTAGGAATCGCTGCATGGTCATCTCAATGGATTCACGAATTCTAGCACGCTGCATAAGCATCTCCATCTCCATGTAGTACTCATCAACTGTCATGGTTCCTTGCTTCAGTTGCGTCAATTTATCAAAAAACTGATCGCAAGTAGTTGGTTGGTACAAAACGAGCTTTCATGATTTGCTTCATCTCGCGCCAATCCCTCACAGGAAGTTCATTGTCCTCCCTCCTATGTCGCACAAGAGAATCCACCCAACGTAAAGCATAACCATCAAATTCAGATGCTGCAAGCTTGACATTCTTATCTTCTGGATAGTCAAATAAGCGCCAGAGTTTCTCAATCTTCAACTCCCATGTGAGGTAGTCTTCAGGATCAATGGAACCATCAAACTTAGGGATTGAGAATTTTGGCTTGCCCAAACCATCATTAGCAGCTTGGTTGGGTACACGTTGACCACGCCCAAGATATGTAAACCCACGACCATGAGCAGGTGCATGGACAGGGGGAATAGCACGTCCCCTTCCAACATGTGGAGCAGCATCAACAGCGCTACCCTCATCGAAATCATCAAAGGCATCATCATGTTGAGGATCTTCCCTTCTATGTAAGGCGGCTGTCAAACCCTCAATGGACTACTGCAAAGCGGTGGCATTGACATTGTGCGTAGCCAGTTGCGTTTGGATAGTATCAACTGTCCCAACATGCTGATCCAATCTCATATTCATATCTTGGAGATTCTTGTCAATGGTATCTGTTGTGTTAGTAAACACACGTGTCAAGTGGGATTTCAAAGCCTCATATTCACGCCAATTGACGAGCTCCTCATCCTTCTTTTTCTACAACACAACATCATCATCACTAGTAGACATGATTAGTAGGTTAGTGCAAAAATCAGAATTTGTATGGTGGAAACTCTCACAACTCACTCATAACTAATAAGAAAGGAGATCTTACCGTTCCAAAGTGAATAGAGATGCTCTACCAAACGAAATCAAAGACTGATGCACTTGATGTGATGAAGTGAATATCAAAGGTATAGAGACGATCGCAGGGCACACAAGGTATTTAAGGTGGAACTATAGGTATGGTATCCTATCTACACCGCAAACAAGTCCTAGTGCTGATCGTACAAATACCTAAGAAACACACAGAGTGGAGATAAACATGGCAAAGCAACTTATGAAAAGCAATATTGCAATGCACAAGAGAGACGCTAGTAATAGCTCAAATAGAACAGGCACAAGATTGCTCAATCTACTAGTGCTATACACAACAAGGCCTCCAAAAATTGCACACTTCGATATCTTTTTTTTAATACTGATTCTCTTTTTTTTTGATTTTTCAACTATATTACTCAATGCAAACGAGTACAGCAACGTATAACAGAACTGGGCTGGATAGTCCGGTTGATATGCACCGGAGACTCCGGTTGAGCTGGGTAGTCCGGTGTGATTCGGCCGGATAGTCCGGTTTCGCCTGTCGAAAATTTCTGCACTTCAAAAACCTAATGAGCAGCCTGTCGGAGCAAAGCAACTAGTCTCGTGGGTATGTTCCTAGGCACTGATGCTGTAGATAGGCTGTGTCTATGGTATGCAAACAAAAGTACGCTATGTGGACTTGGAAAAACAATAAAGACTTGCGGAAACTGTAACGGTGGGAACAACGGAAAACAAGATCAAACCCTAAACCTAGACACAAATGGAAACTAGACTCCTACGAGGAAAACCTGCAGATCGGATCTACGAGAAGATACAATCAGCAACTAAAACTTGAAAACGATGCAATCTAGTCTATGGCAAATCTTTTTATAAGGCTTTTTCTGTATAGGACGAAAAACACTCTCTAATCTATGGATGGATTTGTGTGCTTACCGAGGCAACACTAGAAATCTGATACCAAGATGATATGGGGTGGCCTGATCTTCTCAGTAAGCGGATGGCGATGATGATGGTGGATGGTAGATAACTAGTGCGTAGCTATGATCTCTCCCACTCGATCCCTGATGCCAGTGCAACAGATCTCGAACCTTGTAGGATATTCACAACACCACACTCTTGCGCATGCAGCCATGACCACAAATGGTAGTATGCAATCTACTAATTCCCAATGGAACAACATATCACACTCAATTATAGTTGGTAGATTCAAACACAGGGTAATTCCAGAGGTTCTATGAAAGAAACAACTCCAAAATATTTTAACGTGGTCTAAACCCTAACTACGGGTCATCCCAAGGCTTATAAGGGCGGCTCAAACCGAAACTAAACGCAAACGACTGAAACTGATACAAACTGACTCGGACCAGATTCGGTCGGCGGGCGGACACTCCGGTCGAAATCAGCCGGACAGTCCGGTCAGGCCGGACACTCCGGGTGAAGTGTGCCGGAAAGTCCGGTCTGGCCGGAAACTTTGAAGTTTCCGGGTGGTGTCCGGGTAGTATCCGAACTGGCAGACAGAATGTCCACGCCAGTTTGCCTCTCGACCAGGCCGGACAGTTCGGGTGGATCTGGCCGGACACTCCGGTCGTGGCAGATCTTTTTGCCTCCGTCTTGATGATCTTCTCTTGCGCCTTCCTCCTGCTCCTCCCTCGCGCATCCTTGGGCGATCATCATGTTGGGCTTATCTTGTAGCCCTTCTCCTCGCGCCATGCTTGTTTCTCCAACGAACCTGATCATACATAAATGCATAGTCTTAGGCAGTATAAAGTTCTCATCAATCAAAGTACCAGATTCGTTTAGGAGTAAATTCACCTATTGTTCTAGTAGCTTAGCACGAGCTCTTGTAATAGGTCCAATTCTAATCTCATTGGACTGATCCTTTCTTGCAACAGTTGTAGCATCTTCAGTAGTCATTGAGGTAGGTGTAATTATAGGGATGTCCTCATCAACCTTGTTGATGATCTTGTAGTTGGGGAGGTGGAACTTGGTTCTCGCGTCCTTGTTGTGGAGCTTGCTCTTGATATTGTTGTTGATGAGGAGCTTGCTCTTGCTCTTGGCGCGGTTGTTGACGTGGTTGAGGTACTTGGGCCTCATGGTGGCGAAGGTGTGGAGCCTCTTGACGCGGTTGATGATGAAGAAGAGGCTCGTTCCTCGGTTGGTGATGTTGGTTAGGCACATGAGCCTCACGGCAAAGAACATGGTCATGAGCCTCTTGACGTGGTGGGCGTCGCTCAACTTGTATCACTTGATGCTCCAAGTTTTGTTGATGTGGAGGAGGCGCCGCGTGATGACCATGGTGTCGTTGCTGACGTTCATGATGTAGATGACGAAGAGGATGATCTTGGAGAGCTTCATGTCGATGACGAGCTTGATTCTCCAAGTTGGAGTCATCACTTGTTGTGTCAAGTATGTGTCGCGGTCGATGGTGGTAGACTTGCGGTTGTACTTGCGGTTCCCCTTGTGGTTGCTCTTGTCGGATCACTAGTGCCCTTGCGTGATGACGGTGTGCTTCTTGCCTTGCTCGTGGCCTTGAAGAGAGGTCACCATCATAGCTTGACGTTGCGGCGTGCCGTGGGGAAGGTACATAGTTCGAAGAGATTCCATCTTCAACCACGGGGGCATCATTGCGTCTTTGAGCACTTTGATGTAGATCTTGTGGAAGAGGTGCATGACGATGCGAAGAACTTGCCGAGCTTGATGCGCGTGAACGTGGTCTTGCCATGCCCTCGATGAGGCATCGAAGATTGTCATTTGTTTCAGCGACGGAGCGTTGGAGCGCTTCATTTTGGTGGCCGAAGTTGTGATGCATTGCATGCATTTGTCATTCGAGGTTGTCGAAGCAGTTGTCGATGTTCTTGAACTCGGCTTGCGTCTCGCCAAATTGTTCATCTTGTCGCGTCTCAAGGGCTTGGCAACGTTCACAGAACTCTTGTCGAACGATGAAGTGACTTGCGCGCGTCATGTACGGACCTTGATCTTCTTCTTGGGGACGTGGTTGGCTCGTCTCACCGTTCCTATCCTTCATGCAAAACACACAAGTATTGTATATGGAAGTGGAATATGGTGGTGTTATCCTTGTACCTCACCTTGGGGATTGCACCAAACTAGAAACCACAAGTGAGAGCTATAAGCATGCAAAGTGGAAATGCGGAGAAAACTCACACTAAAGAAAGAACTAACTCTCAAAAGCTTGTTGGTGGTAGGTTAGGATTGTGGAAAGCGAAATAACCAACCAAAAGAAAGGGCTAGTCAAAAGTGGGTAAAATCCAACAAAACTCAAGTCAAAGGCGAAGGTCAACAACTCAAAAGGGTGACGGGAACCTACAACTATATACACACACGTGGAGAAAGTTGGGATTGACACGACTATGAAAATGAGCAAACAAAATGTCCTAACGAAGACTAAGCTCGTTGTCGTGCCAATGCAAGGAGAGACGGTGGCTCGTTTGCAAAGAGGAAAAGTGAGCAACGGATTTGTGCACTTGCCTTGGGCACTCTTCTTTCTCTCTTGCTTACAAGCTTTGAGACTCTCTTTGGCAAAGGGAGACTATTTTTATTTTGCTTTTTCTTTGTATCTTTTTCTGTTTTTTTTGCTCTCCCTTGATGCTACCTAGTCACACTTGATATTGCTCTTGCACTCTCACTATCCAAGGACAAATGCACAATGCTCAAGCAAACACAAGATGAGCCACTCTCATGGGATAGGTACACACAAAGGAAGATGGGGTTAACAAGGTGACGCAAGTTATACCTTCTTTGATGATGAACTTGGCGTCGGTGTTGCCGGATGATGTTCGTGGTCCGTGGTGTCGATGAGCGCGGAAGTTGATGATGCGGAAGCTTGCTGGTAGTTGCTGACACGCACACGGGACACGAGCAAACAAAGGAGATTATCCAATGCTAAAAAGGAGGCAAAACAGTCAAAACAGCCGTTACAACCGGACACTCCGGTCTGTCTTGGACGGAAACTCCGGTCTGGTAGGACACTCCGGTTTGGTTCGGCCGGACACTCCGGTCGGGCCGGACACTCCGGTCGGTACGAGCCGGACACTCTGGTGCGGGTTTCCTGCTCGTGTTCTTGAGCGGAAATCCTCGCCTTCGGGCCTCAAATCCGCGAAAAACTGGCCAAATCGGGCTGGGGAAACGCAGGATAAAGCTGGACCACCTCCTTAGACAAGGTTTGGTCGGATCAAAACCACAAATAACACTCCAAATCAAGAGATCGATCCAAAGGCAAATATGGGCAGTTTTTTGTGGGGATTTTCGAATTTTTGGTGGATAGAAGAAAAATTTGTGGGGGAAATCGTGAGCAACGAAGCTCTTGATACCAATATGTTGAGGGCAAACCTCTAGGGTGGCCCGATCTTTCACGATTCCCTTCATATTGAGGGTGGAGTGCGGGGTAAGGAGGGAAGGATGAACACGACGAACACATGCATGAAGAACGCGATGAACACACACACGCAAAACCACGATAAACACCAATAGCTCACGATGGCGGTGACCGGTTTAGCGCAATCCCTAGGATCGGCATCGGGCGGAGGACTCTCTCTCGAACCGGCTCGGCGAGATGGGAGACTCGGTGAGATCTTGACGTCTAGGCAAAGGGACACCGATGCCTAGGCCTTGTACAACGCGGAGGCACGATGCAAACACCAACGAGGTTTGGGGATATTGGTGCTCCTTAGTCAAGGAGCATCAGGCAAGAATTAGATAGATCCACAAAGGGGTTTCCACTAATTTCAATATCAAGCCTAGGGTTTACAATGGAGGTGGGGGGCTATATATAGGCCAACCACAAGTTCAGGGGTAATTCAGGCATTAAAGTAGAGTTCTGGGCGAAGTAGAGGGGTCCATGGGCCATAGGGCCCAGCTTGGCTTGCAGGCCCATCTTCAGGCCGGACAGTCCGGGTCGGAACGGCCAGACAGTCCGGGTCGGAACGGCCGGACAGTCCGGGGTGGCCGGACACTCCGGGCAATGTCCGGGCAGTGTCCGAACTGGCACACAGAATGTCCGAGTCCAGACGGGGCGGGGGTAGGCCGGACACTCCGGCTGAGTCGCGCCGGACACTCCGGATGGAGTCGGGCGGACACTCCGGCTCTGGCAGCTTCAGCTTAGGTGCATCTTCAGGGCTCGTGGGTCGACGCGGCGGGGGCTCGTACCTGATGATGCACAAAGTAGTGGTATGAAGTAGCATGCCATCCAAGGAGGTATCAAATTGGCACGAAGAGAGGAGCGAGTTCACCTTAGCTTGGAGGAGTTTGGCTCAGGCATGAGTCATGGGTCCACTTGGGGGACTTGTTGTTGTAGATGTAGAAGCGTTCGTAGGACGGGCTGCATCACCTTGCCCCGCACTCCACCCTCGATTTGAAAAGGAATCGTGAAAGATCGGGCCACCCTAGAGGTTTGCCCTCAACATATTGGTATCAAGAGCTTCGTTGCTCACGATTTCCCCCACAAAATTTTCTTCTATCCACCCAAAATTCGAAAATCCCCAAAAAAGAGCCCCAAATTTGCCTTTGGATCGATCTCTTGATTTGGAGTGTTATTTTTGGTTTTGATCCGACCAAACCTTGTCTTAGGAGTTGGTCCAGCTCTATCCTGCGTTTTCCCAGCCCAATTTGGCCAATTTTTCGCGGATTTGAGCACCCAAGGCGTGGATTTCTGCTCAAGAACACGAGCAGTTCACGATCTGACTCCAGACCGGAGTCTTCGACGTACACACCGGAGTCTCCGGCCTACCCACACCGGAGTCTCCGGCCTGGACGGGAGTTTCCGGCCTGAAACCCCGGAGTCTCCGGCCTGACGCCTAATTTTGACAGTTTTGCCTCTAATCTTGCATTGGCTAATTTCCTCTTGTTTGTTTTTGCCCGTGTGCGTGTCGCCAACTAACAGCAAGCTTCCGCATCAACAACCCTCGCGCTCATCGACACCACGGCCCACTAACATCATCCCGCACCACCGACGCCAAGTTCATCATCAAAGAAGGTATAACTTGCGTCACCTTATTAACCCCTATCTTCCTTTGTGTGTACCTATCCCATGAGAGTGGATCATCTTGTGTTTGCTTGAGCATTGTGCATTTGTCCTTGGATAGTGAGACTGCAAGAGAAATATCAAGTGTGACTAGGTAGCATCAAGGGAGAGCAACAAAAAAATACAAAAGAAAGAAAAAGATACAAAGAAAAAGCAAAAGAAAAATAGTCTCCCGTTGCAAAAGAGAGTCTCAAAGCTTGTAAGCAAGAGAGAAAGAAGAGCGCCCGAGACAAGTGCACAAATACGTTGCTCACTTTTCTTCTTTGCAAACGAGCCAGGGTCTCTCCTTGCATTGGCACGACAACGAGCTTAGTTTTCGTTAGGACATTTTGTTTGCTCATTTTCATAGTCGTGTCAATCCCAACTTTCTCCACGAGTGTGTACATAGCCGTAGGTTGCCGTCACCCTTTTGAGTTGTTGACCTTCGCCTTTGACTTGAGTTTTGTTGGATTTTACCCACTTTTGACTATCCCTTTTCTTTTGGTTGATTCTTTGGCTTTCCACAATCCTAACCTACAACAGACAAACTTTTGAGAGTTAGTTCTTTCTTTAGTGTGAGTTTTCTTTGCATCTCCACTTTGCACGCTTATAGCTCTCACTTGTTGTTTCTAGTTTGGTGCAATCCCCAAGGTGAGGTACAAGGCTAGCACCACCATATTCCACTTCCATATACAATACTTGTGCGTTTTGCATGATGGAGAGACACGGTGAGGCGAGCCAACCACCTCCCCACGAAGAAGATCAAGGACCGTACATGACACGTGCAAGTCACTTCATCGTTTGACAAGAGTTCCGTGAACCTTGCCAAGCCCTTGAGACGCGACAATATGAACAATTTGGCGAGACGCAAGATGAGTTCAAGAACATCGACAACCGCTTCGAGGGCCTAGAACGACAAATGCACGCAATGCATCACAACTTCGGCCACCAAAATGAAGCGCTCCAACGCTCCGTCACCAAAACAAATGACAATCTTCGACGCCTCATCGACGGTATGGCAAGACCACGTTCACGCGCATCAAGCTCTTCATGTTCTTCGCATCGTCATGCACCTCTTCCACAAGATCTACATCCAAGTGCTACAAGACGCAATGATGCCTCCGTGGTGGAAGATGGAACCTCTTCGAACTATGTACCTTCCCCACGGCATGCCGCAACGTCAAGCTATGATGGTGATTTCTCTTCAAGGCCAAGAGCAAGGCAAGAAGCACACCATCATCACGCAAGTGCATTAGTGCTCCAACAAGAGCAATAACAAGAGCAACCACAAGCGCAACCGCAAGTCTACCACCATCGACCGCGACACATACTTGACACAACAAGTGATGACTCCAATTTGGAGAATCAAGCTCGTCATCGACGTGAAGCTCTCCAAGATCCTCCTCCTCGTCATCAACATCATCAACGTCAACAACGACACCATGGTCATCACAAGGCGCCTCCTCCACATCAACAAAACTTGGAGCGTCAAGTGATACAAGTTGAGCGACGCCCACCACGTCAAGAGGCTCATGACCATGTTCTTCGTCATGAGGCCCATGTGCCTAACCAACACCACGAACCGAGGAACGAGCCTCCCCTTCGTCGTCAACCGCGTCAAGAGGCTCCACACCCTCACCACCATGAGGCCCAAGCGCCTCAACCACATCAACAACCGCGCCAAGAGCAAGAGCAAGCTCCTCCACATCAATATCAAAAGCAAGCTCCGCAACAAGGTTACGAGAACCAAGTTCCACCTCCCCAACTACAAGATCATCAACAAGGTCACCAAGCTCGTCACAATGACCGCAACGATGAAGAAACTTTTGGCAAGCTCAAGTTCACAATGCCCAAGTTCACCAGATCCAATGACCCCGAAGAATACCTCTCGTGGGCACTCAAAGTCGACAAGATTCCGCATGCACAACTATAGCAACGAGAAGATGGTCGTCATGGCTTCACTTGAGTTTGATGATTACGCCAACCTTTGGTGGGAACAAGTTCAAGTTGCTCGTGATGCAAGATAAGAACCGCCAATCACAACTTGGCATGACATGAAGGCTCACATGAGATCTCGGTTCGTCCCCGCGCGCTACACGTGTGACCTCTTCAACAACCTTCAAGCGCTTCGTCAAGGGACAAAGACCGTGGAAGAGTACTTCAAGGAAATAGAACTCAACTTGATTCACGCAAACATTGATGAACGCATGGAGCAAACAATGGCACGTTTCCTTATTGGCTTGAATCACCCAATCAAGCGCATCGTCGAGTTCCAAACATACAACACCATGGTTGAGCTTGTGCACATAGCAACAAAGGCAGAATGTCAAGTGCAAGAGGACATCAAGTACAACAAGCCCAAGACATATTTCACCTACAAGCAAGCTTCAACCGCTACACCAACAACATTTAATGGAAGCTCATCAAGTACCTCCAAGCCTTCCTTCAAGCCCACACTTCCTCAAGGAAAACAGCCCCCAAGTGGCAAACAAGCAAAGGGTGATACACCTTTCAACAGTGAATGCTACAAGTGTGGAGGTAAAGGACACAAGTCGGCTAAATGTGAATGCTACAAGTGTGGAGGTAGATTCGAACACAGGGTAATTCCAGAGGTTCTATGAAAGGAAACAACTCCAAAATATTTTAACGTGGTCTTAAACCTAACTTGTGACGGCTATGGGGGTTTATATGAGGGCTGGGGCGTCCTCCCCTCTAAACGGGCCTAAAAACAGCCATAACTTGGCCCCAACTGACTCGGTTCAACTCAAACTGATACATACCGACCCATATATGGGTTCGGCCTTATTGGCACGCAGACCAAACGTCGTGGAACACCTCAAACATGTAATTCTTGGTTCGCCATCTCTCTCTCTTGCTCATACGTGATGTCCTCATTGCGTCCTAGTGCGCCTGCTTCCCTCTTGCATCAAAACGCCACCTATGCCTATACCACTAGCATCACATTCAACTTCAAATTGCTTCGAAAAATCAGGTAATGCAAGCAATGGTGCAGAAGTAACAAACATTTCAATGTATCAAATGCAATGCCTTGGGCCGCGCCCCATACAAAAGGAACACCTTTCTTTGTCAAATCATTTAATGGTGCAGCAATGGTGCTAAAATCTTTCACAAAGCGCCTATAGAAACCAGCGAGACCGTGGAAACTACGCACTTGACTTACATTCATTGGAGTAGGCCAATTCTGGATTGATTCAATTTTAGATTGATCTACCTCTACTCCATGCTTAGAAACAACAAATCCTAGGAATATGACCTTATCTTTTGCAAATGTACACTTCTCAAGATTAGCATACAGCTTATTATCACGTAACACTTGCAAAACTTGTCTAATATGAGTGCAACGTTCAGATTCAGTGTGGCTGTATATGAGTATATCATCAAAGTAAACAACCACAAAACGACCAATAAACTCTCTCAAAACATGATTCATCAAACGCATGAAAGTACTAGGTGCATTAGTAAGACCAAACGGCATGACTAACCACTCATACAAGCCGAATTTAGTTTTGAAAGCAGTTTTCCATTCATCCCCTTCTTTCATCCTAATTTGATGATAACCACTACGCAAGTCAATTTTAGAGAAAACAGCAGCACCACTCAATTCATCTAGCATATCCTCTAAGCGTGGAATAGGATGACGATATCGAATAGTGATGTTATTAATTGCTCTACAGTCAACACACATGCGCCATGTACCATCTTTCTCAGGAACTAAAATAACAGGAATAGCACAAGGGCTAAGAGAAACACGAATGTACCCTTTATCCAGCAACGCTTGTACTTGCTTCTGAATTTCCTTAGTTTCTTCGGGATTAGTCCTGTAGGGTGCACGGTTGGGAAGTGTGGCGCCAGGAATCAAGTCCACTTGATGTTCTATACCACGCAATGGAGGTAAGCCTGCGGGTACATCTTCTGGAAACACATCCCCAAAGTCCTGCAGAACAGAAGAGACACCAAGAGAAATAGGGGTCATGTCGTTAGAAACCAATACCTCGCCCTTATACATGAGCACAAGTGGCATGGCTGTAGGATCCTCACGAAATTCTCTCATATCTTCCTTAGTGGCTAATAGTAATAAACCGGGCACTCTCTCACTTTTCGTTATATCACTCAATTTAGGCTCAATTACATCAGGAACAGCTGTCACGCAATCTCGCCGAGTGGTAGTATCTTCCTCCAGGTTCACCTCTATCTTCTGGCTAGAATCATTCACAATTTCTTGTGGTGTCATTGGCTGCATAGTAATCTTCTTTCCTTTGAATTCCAAGGGATATGTATTGGCTCGGCCATTGTGTTGCACATGGCGATCATAGAGCCAAGGCCGACCCAATAGTAGGTGACAAACAGTCATAGGAACCACATCAAAATCAATGGAATCTTTGTATGGCCCTATTTGAAAGTTCACTCGTACCATATGATTTACCTTCATCTCACCATTGTTGCTCAACCATTGTATGTAGTATGGCTTGGGATGAGGTAAGTATGTCAAATTCAGTTTGGCACATAGTTCCTTACTTGCAAGATTTCTGCAGGTACCTCCATCAATAATGACCTTGCAAGCTTTATTTGGTCCAACTAGAGCTTTTGTTTGGAACAAGTTGCAACGCTGGGATTCCTCAACCGGTTGCACACTAAGTACACGTGAAGACACGACGATATTTGGTGCACGCTCAGCATATGCATCAGCACCACCCTCGCCGTCATCCATATCATCATCAGAAGCTTCATCTCCACTTTCTACTTCACCTTGTTCATTAACAAACATAACCTTGCTGTTTGGACAATCCTTCTTGTAGTGACCTCTACCTCCACAAGTATGGCACACCACATCACGAGTACGTGCAGTAGACATGTTGGAACCCGAGCTAGCGGTAGGAGCAGCGGGTTTCCGAGTATTAGAACCAAACGAAGGTGTACTTGCTGGTTTGGCGGATGGTGCAAACGGAACAGCAGCTGGTGGCATGACAGTGGGAGGTGTAGATCTGGCCGAAAATCTGCTAGAAGATGGAAATCGAGCACGTGACTTTGCCTCTTCAGCCAGCTGGGACTCGGCCTCTCCAGCATGGTGCAGCAGCTCGTTCATTGTCTCATACTTGTGATAACGCACAATACTCTTGATTTGAAGCTTCAAATTGTTGAGGAAACGTTGCATCGTCATCTCTCGTGATTCACGAACATTAGCACGCTGCATAAGCATCTCCATCTGCATGTAGTACTCATCAACTGTCATTGTGCCTTGCCTCAACTGTGTGAGCTTGTCAAACACAGAACGCAAATAATTGGAGGGAACAAAACGATCCGCCATGATGGCCTTCATCTCACGCCAATCCCTCACAGGAAGTTCATTGTCGTTCCGTCTATTCTGCACAATAGCTTCCCACCAACGCAAAGCGTAACCATCAAATTCTGATGCAGCAAGTTTGACCTTCTTGTCTTCTGGGTAATCAAATAAACGCCAGAGCTTTTCAATCTTCAACTCCCAAGTAATATAATCCTCAGGATCAAGCGAGCCATTGAATGAAGGAATTGAGAACTTGGGCTTGCCCAAACTATCATCAGCTGGATTGTAAGCACGCTGGGCACGTCCAAGAGGAGCATACCCACGGCCATACAGAGGAGCAGCCGCAGGTGTAGGGGGATTTGCACGTCCCCTGACACGATGTGGAGCAGCATCAGCCGCACTCCCCTCATCAAAGTCCTCAAACCCATCATCATGTTGTGCAAGTTCGGGCTGGAGTGTTGCCTAAATTGCCTTAATGGAACGCTGCAAGGTGGCAAAGTTGACATTCATAGCAGTCAGCTGCGTCTGAATATTATTGATGGCTCCAGTATTATTCTCCACATCATCTTGTATGTCGGTTATATTTTTATCAACATACTCTCTCCAAGTAACAAGCTCCTCCACCTACTTTTTCTGTGACACAATTTCATCATCACTCAAAGACATGATTAGTAAGTTAGTGCAAAAATCAAAATCGGTATGGTGGAAACTCTCACAACGCACTCACAACTGATAAGAAAGAAGATCTTACCGTTCCAAAGTGAATAGAGATGCTCTACCAAACGTAATCAATGACTGATGCACTGAAGTGATGAAGTGAATATCAAAGGTATAGAGAACGATCACAGGGCACACAGGTTATTTATGGTGGAGCTATAGGTATGGTATCCTAACTACACCGCAAACAAGTCCTAGTGCTGATCGTATGACAAAGACCCACGGAAACACACACGGTGGAGATAAATGGGGCAATTGCAACTATGAAAATGAGCTCAAAAAGTAAGGTATGTCGGAGGAATGCTCGTGTTGCAATGCACAAGGAGAGACGCTAGCAATGTCTCAACGAAACGGGAACAAGATTGCTAACTGAGCAGCCCGTAGAGCACTAAGCACGCTAGTCTCGTAGGATAGTTATAGACACAAGGAAAGGCTTACTAAGGCTCACAAGGATAGGTACGCTATGTGGACTCAGTAAAAAATATAAACAAAAAAAGAAAAAAATTTGACCTGAGAATTGGTCTCTGCCACGGCAGAAAAAGGCCTAAAATCCTGCCGCGGCAGGATGGCGGCAGAATTTTTTTTTCTCGTACTAGCACAGACTGGTCTGTGGTAAGGCGACGATTCGATTTTTTTTTTCGGAATTTCTTTTTGTCACGCTGGAGCACAGACTTGTCTGCGATCAGGCGTGAGGCAGCGAGCCGATTTTTTTTTCGACTCGCCAGGTAGTACACAACTAGGACACTTTACTTGGATCGGATCTGACTTGATGGTAGCGGAAAAAGATGGTGGAAAACAACTAGAACAACTAGGAAACAAATCTACGAAGAACAGATCTAGATCTAATCTAATAGAGGAACGCGACCAGCAACTATTACTCGAATACGATGTAATGTAGGCTATGGCAACTCTTTTTGTGGGGCTTTTTCTGTATAGGATGAAAAACACTCTCTAATCTATGGATGGATTGTGGATTGCTTACAGAGGCAACGAGGAAATCTGATACCAAGATGATATGGGGTGGCCCGATCTTCTCAACAAGCTCTTGTCGATGGTGATGGTGGATGATAGATAACTAGTGCGTAGCTATGATCTCTCCCGCTCGATCCCTGATGCCAATGCAACAGCTCTCGAACCTTGTAGGATATTCACAAAACCACACTCTTGCGCACGCAGCCGTGACCACCTCTCTCTCTTGGTGGAACACCTCAAACATGTAATTCTTGGTGCGCCATCTCTCTCTCTTGCTCATACGTGATTTCCTCATTGCGTCCTAGTGCACCTGCCTCCCGCTCCTCCCTCGCGCACTTGTTGATATTGGAAATCAGCGCTTGTCCTTCTTGCTGCAACTCTCCTCCTCCTCGCGCAACGCTTGTGTTATCAATAAACCTGATCATACAAAGATGCATAGACTTAGGTAGTATAAAGTTCTCATTAAGTAAAACATCATGTTCAATTAAGAGTGAATTCACCTGTTGCTCAATCAGCTTTGCATGAACTCTTGTAATGGGTCCAATCCTGATTTCATTGGACTTGTTCTTTGCAGCAACATCTTCATTGTGAATAGGAGTAGGAGATAGTGGAATAGTATGGATGTCCTCATCAATCCACCTTTGTGCGCCTTATGAATCACATCTTGCGTTCTGTCATTGGAAAAAGTGCTGCTCTCTATTTCGATGATATTCTTGTTTATAGCAGATCACCTGAGGACCATATAACACATGTCAAGGAAGTTTTGCAAATCCTTCGACATGAAAAGCTTTATGCTAATCTTCCTAAGTGCACTTTTGCTAAAGACAAGTTGATTTTTCTTGGATTTCTCGTTTCTTCTAAGGGAATTGAAGTTGATGTTTCCAAGGTAAAGGACATACAAGATTGGCCCATACCAACAAATGTGAGTGAACTCAGAAGTTTTCATGGTATGGCCGGTTTCTATCGTCACTTTGTGAAAGACTTTTAAACCATTGCTTGTCCCCTTAATGAATTGACCAAAAAGACTGTCACCTTCGTGTGGGGCAAAGCACAACAAAAAGCTTTTCATGAACTTAAAAAGAGGCTCATCGAAGCACCTCTTCTTGCTTTACCGGATTTCACAAAAACTTTTGAGATCGAGTGTGATGCTAGTGGTATTGGCATTGGAGGAGTCCTTATGCAAAACAGACGTCATATAACCTACCATAGCGATAAACTTGATGGTGCTCGCCTTAATTATCCGATTCATGAGAAAGAGCTTTTTTCCTTAGTTCGTGTCCGTCAAGTTTGGCAACACTACCTTTGGCCCAAGGAATTTATCATACATTCCGACCACGAGTCGTTGAAATATCTCAAAGGCCAAGCTAACTTGAGCAACAGACACGCTAAGTGGGTTGAATTTATGGAGTCTTTTCCGTATATTGTCAAGTATAAGAAGGGCAAAGATAATGTAGTTGCGGACGCATTGTCCCGCAAACATACAAGCCTTCTTAGGAGACATGAAATCAGCATGTTGGGTCTTGAGGAAATAAAATCTTTGTATGCTTCCGACCCATTCTTTGAACCAATTTTCGCAAAGTGCTCCAATGACAAAGGAGTTGATGATTTCTATTTGCATAAGGGCTTTCTATTTAAACAAAACAAGCTATGCATCCCGAAGTCATCGCTTCAACATTGGCTTCTCCAAGAATCTCATGGTGGAGGCCCCATGGTCACTTTGGCCGTGATAAGACTTTGGACATGCTCTCCAATCACTACTTTTGGCCCAAGATGAAGCGTGACGTGGAGCGGTACGTTCAACGATGCACGACATGTGTTCAAGCTAAGTCGCAAGCTAACCCTTATGGTCTTTATATGCCATTGCCTATTCCTTATACCCCTTGGTCCTACATTAGCAGGGATTTCGTGTTAGGATTGCCTAGATCTAAGCATGGTCATGATTCTATATTTGTTGCTGTGGATCATTTTTCCAAAATGGCACACTTCATACCGTGCCATAAGACCGACGATGCTTCACATGTTGCAAATCTATTTTTCAGGGGAAATCGTCCGTCTTCGCGGTGTGCCAAGGACAATCGCCTCCGACCGCGACGTCAAATTCATGAGCTACTTATGGAAGACCCTCATGGCCAAGCTCGGCGTCAAGCTACTCTTCTCATCCGCATCGCATCCCCAAACTAATGGCCAAACCTGATGAGGGCAAACCTCTAGGGTGGCCTGATCTTCACGGATCTCATGGTCAAATCGATGGGAAAGCGAGGGGAAAGGGAGAAAGTAGCGGAAGCGGACGCACACCTCGCGAAGAACAAGATGAACACACGCAAAACACACACGATACAAGGCCGATTGCTCTCACCGGTGGCCACCGGTCCGATAGAATCCTCGCAAGGAAAGATCGGTCAACGTGCTCCCGTCAATCCCAAGCGGAGAGGGAAGAACACCTTGGAGAGGGTCTTGACGTCTTGGCAAAGGGACACCGATGCCAATGCCTTGTACAACGAGGGAGGCGTGATGCAAACTCCAATGAGGTGGTGACGATAGTCGATCCCCTTTGGTAGAAGGGGATGAGTCAAAACTAGAGATTCCACAAAGGGGGTTGTCTTTAGTCTATCATCTATGCCTAAGGGATACAATGAGGGGTGGGGGCTCTATTTATAGGCCAGCCACAAGTTCAGGGGTTGTTTGGGCATAAAACTAGGGTTTGGTGCGGAATAAAGGGGTACATGGGCCAAGGGCCCAGATGTTGGCATGCAGGCCCATCGCGTAGGCCGGACACTCTGGGTCTAGTGGGCCAGACAGTCCGGGGTGGCCGGACACTCCGGGTAGTGTCCGGGTAGAGTCCGATGTAGCACACAGAATGTCCGCGCCAGGACGGGGCTGGGGTAGGCCGGACACTCCGGCTGAGTCGCGTCGGACAGTCCGGCTGCGCCGAACACTCCGGCTGGTTTCGGGCGGACTCTCCGGGGCGATGACGGCGGAGACTCCAGTTCTGGAGCTTGCTGCTCCTTGTCCATCTTCTCTTCCAAGCCTTCGTCTTGTCGTGCTTGGTGCTCCAGGCTTCCTCCCATGCCTTCGTACTTGTTGGTGTGAACATATCATTGATATGGGACAGAGTATGAAGTAGTATACCATTCAAGAGGGTAGGAAGTGGGTTCGCATAGAGGAACAGATTCACCTTTTGGAGTCCATGGCGACTTGGCATAAGTTGGAGACCATGATGTGGTAACAACCGAAGGTCGGGCTACATCATCTCCCCTCCCTTCAAAAAGAGTCGCCCTCGACTCTACACGCTCATACAATGTAGAAGATGTCGAGAGACCTTCTTGATCCTGGGGTTCACCATATAGTCGTCCTCGGAATGATTGAATTGACAACACCTCAATGTTCCTTCACCTTCAATGAAGCCTACAAAGCTCACCACAAAAGCGAAGCAACACTCAAAGCATAGCCAATTCATGAAGATTATATTATGAGTCCTCAAGTAGAGTGAAGTCACCTTAGGATGTAGAGATGGCTCATTGAAGGGCAGCCATAGGTGACTCTCTACGGTTCGTCTTGTCAACTCTTGGTCCATAGAGGTTGACGCGTAAGCAATTGTACCTTCACACAACAAAGACCAAGCAACATATGTTTGTGTGTGATAGAGGAGCATGTCATTTGTGGCATGTCCGTTCTTGTTCACAACACTATTAGCACAACTAAAGTATCGCAAACGAAATGTGTATGCAAGGTCAAAGTGCATGAAAGTTCTTGAACATCATCCAAATGTGGGAGCTCAAAAACTCCATATAACATCTTAGTGTGGCACTCAAAGCAATTGACTAAAATATTGATCAACATCTTTGATGCAAAGCTAGGAGAATTTGGCAAAAACACATGAGGAATAATATGCAAAGCAACATCATTATGTGTGCAAACCAACCATTCAAAAGAACAATTGTTCAATATATTGGATGCCATACACATATCATCAAAAGCCAAAATCATGGGGGTATGAGTACCGCAAGCAAAAACACAAGCAACATGTTTGCAAACAAACCAAATGAAAGAGCAAGTGGTCTTTATGTTTGTTGTAACAACAACACGAGAAACTTGGAAGCTCTCATGACAATACACGCTCAAAATGGCATTATGGTTGCACACAAAACATCGGAAAGAGAAATTGTTCAACATTTTGTTGGCAACACACAAAGCATCAATATCCAATAGCAACGAAACATGATTGTCACAAGGTGAAAGAATACAATTAACATGCTTGCAAGGAAACCATAGGAAAAAGCAATTTGCCAACATAAAAGGTGCAAAGCATGCAAAAGGTATCAGAGCTGGGTTCGATCTTGAACTCACTTGGGGGATGCTCTCTAGAGTTCTTTTTGTCAACTCGTGCTCAACCGAGGTTGACATGATCATGCGGGTACCTACACACATCAAACACAAAAGGAAGAACGTGTGTGCATGGTAGAGAAATACATCATCCATCATGACATATCTCTTCTTGTGCACATCACCATGAGTGTCAATCAAGTATGAAGTAGATGCATGGTGAATATGCAAGTGGTGAACATGCTTCTCATGGCAATCATCAAAATCTCCAAAATTTGAGAAAGCTATGGGGGCCATCTCAATATAAACAATATGAGAATTATTGTTGCAAGCAAAACAAGTGAAAGGGCAATTATTCAACTTATTGCAAGCAACGGGAGAGATTGTAAAACATTCATGACAAAGCATTATCCGAGGGGTACCATTGGTAACATCATTGCAAGCAAAACATTGGAAAGAGCAATTGTTCAACAAAGTGCAAGCAATGATATCATCAATGTAACGTTTATAACATGTCATGTCTATGGAACATCACCACAATCAAATAATTTCACATGCTCAACAATATGCAAATGCAAAGTATCACATGGAAATATCAATGAAGCATATGTGATATCACAAACATCATCCATAGCATGCCAATCATCACAAGTCATCATGTCCACTAGTTGGATCATGGCATCATCAGCACCCTTATTTTTACCTTGTTCATACCTCTCGTATGAAGTGGGTGTTGTGGTAGCATTGGCCTCCATGTGGGTGACTTCTTCTTCTTGCATGGGGATGGCATCATCTTCATCCACCATGTTCATCTTCTTGGGTGGAGGCATCATCATCTCCAAGCTTGATGCTTCTTTATCCATGGAACCTAGCACATCATGGGATAACACACTAGAGGTAGAGGGTAAGTCGTTAGAAATCAAAGTGGTCTCCCATGACATATCAACTACCACTCTCAACTCACTAGGTGTATCACTCATGCCCTCCAAGTGGAAGCACTCAATCTCACGTATGGTGGAGTCACTCATCTCACTCTTGTTTTCACTCAAGTGGGATAAGTGGCTCTCATACTCACATGGGATTGGTACCACATCATCACTCAAGCATATGGGGGTAGGTTCGGTTCTCTCAACTCATTGCGCCTCCTTTGGTGAAGGGAAAGTCCCATGCTCACCATTCTCGACCTTGTCGTCGCCATCTTGTGGTAGTGGTGGAAGTAGGCTCATGTTGTTGTCGAGAGCGGTGCTTGGATCGACTTCATCACATATGTGGCCTTGGCTTCCTCCATCTTGAAGTGTACACTCTTGGCGTGAAGCTTGATGGCGTGGAGGAGAGCTTGCTCTTGGTGCCCTTTTGGTGGTGGCACGAGTAGTTGAAGGCGCCTTATGATGGTGTCGACGGAGGTCATTGGCGTGCCTTGCCAAAGGTTGATGTAGATGGCGCACTTGGTCATCCACATGACGCTCGCGACGATGCTCCTTGTCCTTGGCACTCTTCTTGGTGAGGCGTTGTAATGAGCGCAAAGCATCATTAGTCTTGGCCATCATGCTCATGGTTTTGGTGAAGTTGTTGTCCATGTCGTTCTTGAAGTTGTTGAGGGAGCTTTCGAACTTGTCCATGTGATGGTGGACCTTGCCGCTCTCGAGGTAGAGGCTCCCTCTTGGTCGATGCGACTTGAGGAGGTTGTCGTTGTCGTTCGTGAAGTTGTCCATTCTTGGGGAGTTATTGTTGTTGTAGAACTCCATATCACCCAAGCATGTGGAGCCATTGTCGGTGTAGTGCTCCATCATGTCATCCATGCTTGTGGAGGCATATGCATGGTGGCTCATCGTGGATTCTTCATAGAAATCATCCTCGGTTCCGGAGTCCCTAGACATGATTCACAGGACCAAGTGGTGTATATGGAAGTGGTAGGGGGTTAGGGATGCAACACCAAACCTTACTTTACCTTGGAAGATAGTATCGTGCAAGTGGCAACACTTGAGAGCAATCAAAACCAAGCAAAGTGAAGTTCACGCGGAACACCAAAACCAACTAACCACTAAAAAAACACACACACAAAGCTTATGGTGGATAGGTATGGAAGGTGGCGTGTCCAAGAACAATCTAAAATCAAGATATTGTAATGGCAAGTAAAGAACCACGATGATCACAAAGCAAAACAAGTCAATCCATAAGATAGGAATATGTACAAGGAAACACACACGGTGGGATAAATGGGACTTGCGCGACGGAGAAACTGAGCTAAGCACCAAATGATTACCTAGCGAAGACTATAAGCTCGTGTCGTACAAGTGCATGGAGAGACGCTAGTTCGATTGCAATAAATTGGTGGGCTACAAGATATGCATAATAAGTACCACCTGTTTGATTTTCATCGAGCTTGCGCTTCCTATTCTATGAGGCACTTGTTTCTTTCTTTCTTTTTATTTTTCTTCTTTTTCTTTTTCTATTTTTTTTCACTTTTCTTTTCTTTTTCACTTGCCCCTTCCTTGTGCCAACAACTATACAAGATAACTATATGAGATAGCACGCTCACAACTTTTGCTCAGAATTCTACAAGGTATCAAATGTGCATAGCCCAACCAATCATAGGAGGAACTAGTCTCAATAGGTGTTTGTTGAACGCAAAGATAGTGTAGCTCACAAAGGAAACCAAGTGGGGAGAAGTTGCGGAATTTTTATACCTTTCGTCGCCGATCTTCACCCTTTATTGGTGGATTCCGCCTTGCTCACAGAATTTGGATGGAGTAGATAGCATGAAACACGGAGATGATGATCTAGAGCTCTTCAAAAATCCGAGTTCGTATGCAAAAGTTATGCTCAAAACCGTGAAGTAGATTTTTCTGTCAGCAGGGGGCGGACAGTCCGGTGCGCGTAGGCCGGACAGTCCAGCGGGGCCGGATATTCCGGTCAGTTTAGGCCGGAAACTCCAGTGGGCGGATATTCCGGTCTGTTTTGGCCGGACGGTCCGGTTCGGTCGAACCAGAACTACCAGAACACGAACGGGACGAGTTTTGGCGGAAAAACTCGAACCAAAACCTCAAATTGATGGGGGAAATCAAGGAATTAGGCTATGGAAACGCAGGGGAAGGTAGATCAACAAGTTTAGCAAGTAATCCACGGATGAAAACCTACCAAAACGCACTCAAATCACAGATCGATCCAAAACATGAAATTGGGGCTATTTTTTTGGGGATTTTCGAATTTATGGGGGAAAAGACCAAATCGATGAGGAATCCGTGGCAACCAAAAGCTGCTGATACCAGATGATGAGGGCAAACCTCTAGGGTGGGCCGATCTTCACGGATCTCGTGGTCAAATCGATGGAAAAGTGAGGGGAAAGGGAGAAGGTAGCAGAAGCGGACGCACACCTCGCGAAGAACACGATGAACACACGCAAAACACACACGATACAAGGTCGATTGCTCTCAGCGGTGGCCACCGGTCCGATAGAATCCTCGCAAGGAACGATCGGTCAACGTGCTCCCGTCAATCCCAAGCGGAGAGGGAAGAACACCTTGGAGAGGGTCTTGACGTCTTGGCAAAGGGACACCGATGCCAAGGCCTTGTACAACGAGGGAGGCGTGATGCAAAGGATGAGGCAAAACTAGAGATTCCACAAAGGGGGTTGTCTTTAGTCTATCATCTATGCCTAAGGGATACAATGAGGGGTGGTGATACGGATCCAGCCGATGATCCTTGATTGTTGTCCCGATCTTTCATAGCGAGTAACCCGGATAGTAATCCTTCCAATCACGCGATGAACGCAACCTGAAGAAGAGGAACGAATCTAGCAAGTAACATGATGAAGATCACCATGCCTCAAACCACAGCTCGATAATCCTTGATGCACACAAGAACCTTCGCAGCAATAATAATCCGATAAACGGTATCACCGTCCCCAGAGGGATGATACACGGTGGAGCACAATATAGTTTTTAGACTAAACAACTGAACTCCCCTAAACCCTAGGTGGCTGGCTCCTTTATATAGGAGGCCTGCAACTGGTCCGTTGGCTAGACCCAAACCGAACACACAAACGGACTCGAAACTAACATGGACTTGGACTCAATAACATAGCAACAATATTTGACACAACCTTAGACTTATCATTACATATCGTAGGTCGTCCTGGCGTGCCAATCATCAATGGGATGCGCCCGCTTCACCTAGCTTGGTGGAGTCCTGAAATTAGGCTTCACCTCCTCCTTCATGCCCATATCATCATCCCCCCCTTCAAGAAGCGTTGTCCCCAACGCTTGCGGGTCGGGTTGGAAAGGTTGTGTGATATGAACAATCGCTTCACGCGTCTTCACCATCTTCAAGTCTTGCTTGCCTTCCTCACCACATCCTCCCTCTTGGCCTGCTCGACTTGATACAACCCTTGGCGCCTGCACCTCCTTGCGTCTCCATACGAGTTTGGACCTAGGCGCCACCGTCTTCTTCTTCTTCTCAACTTTTGTTGGAACCCGTAGTTGCTGTACATGGACCTTCTTTGCACGACCCTGCATAAGATGAGTAATGCCTGGACCACACAACTGACGAACATGTCCATCCTTGCCTCTATGCATCCGCACAACTGTCCCAACAAAACGCGTCACAGGTGTGCTAACAAAACTGCTCTTGTTACCCCGCTGCACCACATGCACTGGAACATCAGGAGCACAAATATCTCTGTCTGAACACGTGTGTCAACACATACAACCTTCGGAACACATGCTGCAACATCCTTCCTCTCAGCAATAAGAGGATGCACTTCAACTGGCTTGTCCAGATTTTGGCTTAGCTTTGCGCACCTTCTCCTTATGTACCACCAGCTCTACATCAGACTTTATGTGATCATCCTGCATAGGCTTCAAAGTCTGCTGTTTGCCACCATGCACAAAAGAATATGTATTTGCTCTTCCAGCATGTGTAACGTTGCGATCATACTGCCATGGACGACCAAGTAACAACCCACATACCTCCAATGGCAACACATCGCACTCAATCTCATCAATATAATCACCAACTGTAAATGGCACACGCACCTTATGAGTTACCTTCACCATACCGCAGCTATTTAACCACTGTAGATGCTTAGGTTCAGGAATACGCCATGTAGACAACGTCAATGCTGCCACCATTGCCTTGCTAATGCCATTAGTACAGCTTCCTCCATCAACAATCAACTTGCATGCTTTGCCTTTGATCATACACTGCGCCTGAAATAAATTCCAACGCTGGCCCTTGTCAACTGTCATGCAAGCATCGTCTTGTACTTTCTTGAGTTGCAAATTCAGCCCACTCAATGGTACAACATCCTCCGGAACAATCACCCTGTCCTCTATCTCTGATGGTGTCAAAAATTTAGCACGTAAAAACTTTTTGCAGTCCTCCCAAACAGTATTTGTTGAGACACCTCGCGTACGTGTGTCCACATTCCACCACCGGAGAATTCGCGCATCCTCACGCCTTTTTGCAAGATGAAAAGCGATAGTGTCGTCAAACTGCAGATCTGGAGAAAGATCAACACATAAGCGAAAACCAGCTTGCATTGTCTCTTCCCATAACTTGTATTCTGTCGAGGTTGCAGTATGTAGGAGCTTCCACTTCAATTTACTAGAATCCCAGCGCACACAATTTTTCAGGTCTAGATAATCATTGAAGACGTCTTGCGCTGAAAAATCACTAACATTACTCTCAAGATCCATCTCTGAACTTTAGCTGAACTCTGACTAAAAATCACATAGCCATTTTTTTTAGACGTACGTATCAATTCGTTGTATGGCCGGACTCTTTCCTGATACTACCGAGTGCGCGCGTCCTCTCTCGAGGACAGAGGACGTCTGTCCTTAGGCGTGCGGGCACGCAGGACGACCTAGGTGGCCCAGGCGGGTGCGAGCGCTTCCCTCGATTGCCACTTTTTTTTCTCAAGCCAACCAATCCAGTACAAAGTTAGAATTACCTTTTCTATTGATGCCGTGAAGACCAACAAATCGATCCAATCTCCACACAATTTGTTTTTTTAGCTTTCCTTTGCTGCACGATGGAAAAGATCCCGGGAGTCTGATCGATTACGTTCCACCTGAGCAATTAGTTTTCTTTCTTTATCGTGTGCGTACTCTACCGCACATACATGAGCTTGACTCCCTTTTTTTTCTGGACTCTGCACGTTTAACCTGGCTTTGATGATACGAACTCAGATCGCTGACAAGCAGATCGATCTCAATTCGCCACGAAAAATTCAATCGCCAACAACAACTTGTCGTCCAACAGGTCAATCTTTCGAAAACTGCCGTTGAACCCTCAACACAAACTCTAGCCGATCAATCAGATCTGAAAACCGCCTGATACGGATCAAATAGTAGAAGATCGATCGGACCTTGCTGCCGACGGAACTATCTCCTTTCCTGGATTCCACATACCAGGTGCCTTGATTGGATCTGATCAAGATCCGATCGATTCCGAACAAACTGATCTGTAAACTACCTGTAGAAAAATAGTCTACAGATGATTCAAAAACACGCTGTGATCAACGAGAGCTCTGATACCACCTAATACGGATCCAGGCGATGATCCTTGATTGTTGTGCCGATCTTTCACAACGAGTAACCCGGATAGTAATCCTTCCAATCAAGCGATGAACGCAACCTGAAGAAGAGGAACGAATCCAGCAAGTAATGTGATGAAGATCACCACGCCTCAAACCACAGCTCGATAATCCTTGATGCACACAAGAACCTTCGCAGCAATAATAATCTGATAAACGGTATCGCCGTCCTCGGAGGGATGATACACGGTGGAGCACAATATAGTTTTTAGACTAAACAACTAAACTCCCCTAAACCCTAGGTGGCTGGCTCCTTTATATAGGAGGCCTGCAACTGGTCTGTTGGCTAAACCCAAACCGAACACACAAACGGACTCGAACCTAACATGGACTCGGACTCAATAACATAGCAACAATATTTGACACAACCTTAGACTTATCATTACATATCGTAAGTCATCCTGGCGTGCCAATCATCAATGGGATGCGCCCGCATCACCTAGCTTGGTGGACTCCTAAAATTAGGCTTCACCTCCTCCTTCATGCCCATATTAGGTGGGGGCTCTATTTATAGGCCAGCCACAAGTTCAGGGGTAGTTTGGGCATAAAACTAGGGTTTGGTGCGAAATAGGGGGTACATGGGCCAAGGGCCCAGATGTTGGCACGCTGGCCCATCGCGCAGGCCGGACACTCTGGGTCGAGTGGGCCAGACAGTCCGGGGTGGCCGGACACTCCGGGTAGTGTCCGGGTAGAGTCCGATGTAGCACACAGAATGTCCATGCCAGGACGGGGCTAGGGTAGGCCGGACACTCCGGCTGAGTCGTGCCGGACAGTCCGGCTAGTTCCGAGCGGACTCTCCGGGGCGATGACGACGGAGACTCCAGTTCTGGAGCTTGCTGCTCCTTGTCCATCTTCTCTTCCAAGCCGTCGTCTTATCGTGCTTGGTGCTCCAGGCTTCCTCACATGCCTCTGTACTTGTTGGTGTGAACCTATCATTGATATGGGACGGAGTATGAAGTAGTATACCATTCAAGAGGGTAGGAAGTTGGTTCGCATAGAGGAACGGATTCACCTTTGGAGTCCACGGCGACTTGGCATAAGTTGGAGACCATGATGTGGTAACAACCGAAGGTCGGGCTACATCAAAACCGAAGTTGTGAACCGAAGCCTCGGGACTCTCCTTCATGTGTTGATCAAGAAGAACTTGAAGGATTGGGAGGAATGCATCCCACACGCCGAGTTCGCCTACAACCGTGCCAAGCACTCAACAACCAAGATGAGTCCATTCATGATCGTCTATGGTTTCGAGCCCCTCACCGTGCTCGACATCCTACCACTACCTCTTCATGAGCGCACAAACATGGATGTCGAGAAACGCGCACAAGCTATGAAGAAACTTCATGAAGAAACAAGAACTACTATCGAACAACAAGTCCTTCGCCAAGCTTCAAGGGTAAACAAGGACAATAAGGAAATGATCTTTGAAGAAGGTGACCTTGTGAGGATACACCTAAGCAAGGACCGCTTCCACAAGGAACGTGACTCCAAGCTCAAGCCAAGAGGAGATGGTCCCTTCAAGGTCCTCAAACGAATCAACAACAATGCCTACATCATCGACATCCCGACCTCCAAGTACCTTGCAAGCAATACATTCAATGTCAAGGATCTCTCACCCTACCATGGAGATGTTCAAGATGATATCCATGAAGAGTCGAGGACGACTCTTTCCCAAGGGGGGGAGCTGATGCAGCCCGCCCTACAGACGCTACTACATCCACACCAACCAGTCCCCCAAGCTAAGGTGAACTCGCTCCTCTCCTCGTGCCAATTTGATACCTCCTTGGATGGTGTGCTACTTCATGCAACTACCCTATGCATCATCAGGTACGAAGCTTCGACACATCACCAAGCACCCAAGGATGGAGAACAAGGAGCAGAACGTGAAGCAAAAGCCACTGGAGCTGCTCAGACCGGAGTCTCCGGTCTTCGCACACCGGAGTCTTTGGCCTGCCAAAGTCTCCGGCCTGAAGACACCGGAGACTCCGGCCCTCTCTCCGGTCTGACCCTCTGCACCGGGCCCTGGGACAATCTGAAGGCCCCTCCGGAGGCTGGTCCGGAGGCTACACCGGAATCTCTGGCCTAGACCGGAGTCTCCGGTCCACCACACCGGAGTCTCTGGTCCGATCGTCGCCAAGCATGAAAAGGCCTTTGGGCCTTCGGCCCATGTACCCCTTAGTCCGTCCAAAACTAAGTGGCTGGCCTATATATAGAGCCCACCTCCTTTGTAAACCCTAGGCATGATATTGGAATTAGTGGAAACCCCTTGTGGGTCTATCTAAGTCTTGCCTCATGCTCCTTGACTAAGGAGCACCAATATTCCCAAACCTCGTTGGAGTTTGCATCGTGCCTCCGCGTTGTACAAGGCCTAGGCATCGGTGTCCCTTTTCCTAGACGTCAAGATCTCATCGAGTCTCCCATCTCGCCGTGCCGGTTCGAGAGAGAGTCCTCCGCCCGAGACCGATCCTAGGGATTGCGCCGGACCGGTCACCACCAGCGTGAGCTATTGGTGTTTATCGTGGTTTTGTGTGTGTGTGTTCATCGCGTTCTTCGTGCATGTGTTCGTCGTGTTCATCCTTCCTTCCTTCCCCCGTACTCCACCCTCGATTTGAAAGGGAATTGTGAAAGATCGGGCCACCCTAGAGGTTTGCCCTCAACAGGAAAGAACACCTTGGAGAGGGTCTTGAAAACTTGGCAAAGGGACCCCGATACCAAGGCCTTGTACAACGAGGGAGGTGTGATGCAAACTCGAACGAGGTGGTGATGATAGTCGATCCCCTTTGGTAGAAGGGGATGAGGAAAAACTAGAGATTCCACAAAGGGGGTTGTCTTTAGTCTATCATCTATGCCTAAGGGATACAATGAGGGGTGTGGGCTCTATTTATAGGCCAGCCACAAGTTTAGGGGTAGTTGGGCATAAAACTAGGGTTTGGTGCAGAATAGAGGGGTACAGGGGCCAAGGGTCTAGATGTTGGCTCGCAGGCCCATCACTTAGGCTGGACAGTCTGGGTCCGGTGGGCCGGATAGTCCAGAGTGGCCAGACACTCTGGGTAGTGTCTGGGTAGAGTACGATGTGGCCTACTGACTGTCCGTGCTAGGATGGGGCCGGGGCCGGCCGGACACTCCGGTGTGGTCGGGACAGACACTCCGGTGGCGCCGGACGTTTCGGCTGGCATCGGGCAGACTCTCCCGGGCGATGACGGCGGAGACTCCGGTTCTAGAGCTGGCTGCTCCTGGTCCATCTTCTTGGGTGACTTGGGGACGATCTTGGGGACTTGGCGTTGTAGATGTAGTAGCGTCCTACGGCTGCATCAAGAGTCGAGGGTGACTCTTTCCCAAGGGGGGAGCTAATGCAGCCCGTTCTACGGACGTTCCTACATCTACACCACCAAGTCCCCCAACTGGACCAATGACTCGTGCACGAGCCAAGCTCCTTCAAGCTAAGGTGAATTCGCTCCTTGTCTCATGCGATTTCGATACATCCTTGGACGGCTTGCTACTTCATTCCAATACCCTATGCATCATCAGGTATGAACCCCATGAAGAAATGCCAAGAGAAGGAGCCAAGCCATCGCAAGACGAAGGTCCAGACCAAACTGGCGCCAGGCCCGGCGAACTGGAATTCCCGCTAGAATTTCTGGCGCACACTCCGACGGAGCGGACCAACGACCGGTAAAACCAGCGCCCGTCGGAACCAACCGGTGTCGACCGAACCGTGTCTCTGTGAGCCGATCTGATTTCGACCAGAATTTCCGATGGTGACCAGAAATTTTGGCGCCGATTCTGGCGCAGCTAGACTTATCCCCGGAATCGCCCATCAAAAATCAACATGGCTTTGATGCCCGAGAATATTCCTATTTCGTCCAGTTTTTACCCTTTTTGTACCCAAACTACCCTTGATTTAGTGGCTGGCCTATATATAGCCCCACACCCCCTTGTATTACTCAGACTTGGATAATTGGAATTAGAAGACACCCTTGTGGATCTCCCTAATTCCTAGTCTCATGCTCCTTGAAGAAGAAGCACCAATTATCCCCCAACCTCGTTGGAGTTTGCATCGTGCCTCCCTCGTTGTACAAGGCCTAGGCATCGGAGTCCCTTTGCCTAGATGTCAAGATCTCACCGAGACTCCCTACTCACCATGTCGGTTCGAGAGAGAGACCTCCGCTCGACGCTGATCCTAGGGATTGCGCCGGACCGGTCACCGCCGGTGTGAGCTATAGGTGTGTATTGTGTCTTCACATGTGTGTTTGTTCATCGTGTTCTTCGTACGTGACTTCGCGTATTTCATCGTCTCCCTCATCCCCCTCCTTTATTTCAAGGGATTCGTGAAAGAACGGACCACGCTAGAGGTTTTCCCTCAACACTAGGATTGCAGATTGTCCTCCTCGCTACCCCCTCCTAGTCTTTATATAGGGAGGCTAGGTCTCGGGATAGTAGGCCAAGTTGGTTACAGAATAGGGTTTTCCCCTTTAAGTTTTCTATCTACACTTTGTCATGTTCCCCAAGGAGTCACATCTTCCTAGCTTGGGCCAACCGAACCTTCTTGGGATCCATTTTCCCCGTGGGCTTCTCTTGGGCCACATTGTATAGGCTAAACCTGGGTGACCGTGGGCATACCCATGTCAGTAGCCCCCGAGTGTTCGTCCAAATCATAGATTCAGAGGGAGACTATAAAATCTCTGAGTGCTCATCATCCAAATGATTATCAGGTGTCATTACTTAAGTCATATGGATTTTTGATATACGTGTCTGATTCATCTGACAGATCAGGATCTGGTAACAACCTTCGGGCGAAACAATGTTATCTACTCAAACTCGAGTCCCCGGAATCAAATTTGGATAGTTGCTGGCATAATTTGACTCATGCTGTGGAGGCCTTACAGAGTCGAATTACAGTGTTTTATGTATGCACTTGATGCGTCCGTTGAGGCTTTTTCATCATGCATGTAGGCATGGTATGTTTCTGGAAGAGCACAATAGGTGTGTTGCCAGGCCATTGGATTGTATCTGCATGTCTTGTCCTCATGTTGTAAACACGGCATTCGAATATTTTGTCACCGCGGAGGTGATTTGGGTGGCCCAAGTGACATTTTCTCTATGCGGATGTAGTTATTAAGAGGCGAGGTCGCTGAAAGCATCAATTGCTTATGATGACATGATGCGGATGTAGTCAATGCATTTTTCGATGAGAATTGTATTTCATTTTTTGTCATTTCATAGGGTGTGCGACCAGAGCTCCCTATGGGAGTAGCCCTCGGGTGTCTATTCGACTCATAGACTCGAGTGGGAACTTTGAACCTTTTTCGATTGCTGTCGATGGATGTTTTTTTTCGAATGTGCTTCCAACACTCCCTATGGGAGTAACCCTGAGTCCATAATTGAATTGTGCATTCGAAGAAGGAATCAAGGCGTTATATTCTTGTACTTGTACTGTGATGGTGTAACACTGGGCCTGGAAGATCTCCATGTGCGTGACCAGTGCTCCTGTTAGGAGTAGCCCCTGATTGTTTGGTCAAGTCGTAGACTCGAGCAAATACTAAGTGAGTTGAAGAATTCTGAAAGGGCATGTATGCCCCCATGTGTGGTTTTAGTAATTAATGTCAATCTCTATGGACTAATGTGTAAATTGAGTTTCACTTGTAGGTTTGTCCATTGGCATGGCTTGAACCATGTGTCGGTTTCAAGGTTGAAAAATAAGAAGCAATGTCCAAGGGCTTTGTGCATATTGGAATCATGAAGAAGAAGAAGAAGATCAAGTATGTCTTGAAGAAGAAGAAGATGGAGTTCCTTATGGCTATCTTCAATACATCATCAAGAAATCAAGGGCAAGCTCAAGGTGTGCTCTCTAGAAGATCTCATGCTTGAAGTGTTCCATCCTTAGCGATCATAGAGTGATGAAGACAAGTTCAAAGAAGAGGTTTCCCCATGGAGTATGGGGGAGCTATTGGCAAGTCTTTATCAAGCAAGAGAATGCAAGAGTAATCAAGAAAGGTGATCCATCTTTAGAAGGACAAGACGGTATACGTCAATCTTAAGTGGAATGCTGAAGGCAAAGGTAAATAGGCTTTCTATTTTACCAGTCTCTTGTAGTGTTGGGAGACCGGGTTTAGGATAGATAGCCGTACTATCAAGAGGGGCCCTCGAGTGAGTAGCTCGTTCGTATCTTTCTGAGAGAAGTCAAACCTTTGCATACATAGCATCATCTTTCTTGGTTGTTTTTGGATCTTGTCCATGTTAGGATCTAGAGCTTGTGGTGATCTTCTTAACAAGCTCTAGTTCATCAAAAATGGATTTCCCTTGCATATCTTATTGCGTTTATGATCTTGCGGGTTTTTCGGCTCCACACCTTGGGAGATATCTCAAATATATATTCACGATATTTTTCCCTTGGTGATACCCGATATTTCAATTCTGCATGTTGTTTTCTTTCCAACAAAATTGGTTTCATCTCGTTTGGAGTTCGGATGCAAAAGTTGTGGTAGTTTTGGTTCTGGAGTTTTGCTTGACCGGTAGTTCCGGCGAGCCACCGATAGTACCGCTATGGAATTTTTGTCGCCCGTAGTACCGGTGGATGTACCGGAGCCACTTCCACTCAACCCATTTTTGGTTCAGTACCCTCTCTATTTTTTGAGTTATATTTGGCGGAACTTTAGTTAGAAGTTAGGCAGTAGTACCCCTAGGGCATGTTTGCCGGCTCTAGTACTGGCCAAAGTTCTAGTCATGTTCAGTATATCTTCTGTCTAGAGTGTGTTATTTGACGGAACTTCGATTGGAAGTTCTAGCGGTAGTACCGTCCCCACTGGAAGTACCGGTGGTCCAACGGTAGTACCGGCCATGATTGTTTTTCATTCTTTCGCATCGCCGTTTTGTGACCATTGGCTGGGTGCCAGCGGTAGAACCGGCCACCAACCGGTACTACCGACCGTGCACGGATCTGTGCGTAACAGGAAGATCTGGTAGCCCTTTAAAAGGGGATCCTCTTCCCCTTCGTGGGCATCTTTCTTTTTCTTGATTCTTGGCTTTCTCTCTCTCCTTCATTGTTGACCTTGAAGAGCTTGCCCTCTCCCCTTCACCATCCTATTATTCTTGCCTATTTTTTATGGATTTGAGAGAGGAGATCTAGATGTAGAACCCCACCAAACCAAATCCCTTCTTTGTGAAGGAATCCTTGGGATCTAGATCTTGGAGAGTTATGTGTTCTCCTCTTATGTTCTTTTTCTCTTATCCCCCCAATAGCTTTTGTAGATTTGGTGGAATTTGAGAGTGAAGGACTTGCCTCTTGCATTTTGTGCATAGGTTTGAGTTCTCCTAAAAGATTCGGCGAGTTCAAGCTCTTGGGTTTGTTACTCTTGGGTTCTTCGAACCCTAGATGGTTGTGTGGAGTTATGGTGTGTTCTTGGGGTCTCCAATTGAGTTGTGGAAATTTCTCAAGCTTATGGACTATTGTGGCATTGTTCTTGGGGTCTCTAGTTGTTGTGGAGTTTCCTCAAGCTTGTAGCCTTTGTGGCATTTCTTGGGAGCCCTCCAATTGAGTTGTGGAGTTTGCCCCAAGACTTGTACGGGTACGGTGACCACCCTCAAGTGTCCCATCGTGGATCATGAGTAGGCCTTTGTGGCAAGCCCACGGGAGAATAGGGTGAGCCTTTTGTAGCGTCGGTGAGTTGCATGCTTTCGCATCTTGGGTGAGGCGTTGTGTGGCGTTGGGTGAGCATCGAGCCACCACACCTCAAGGTTTGCCATTTGTGGCATACGGAGTACATTGTGCAATCACACCTCTCCAAAAGAGACGTACCTTCTTTGGAAGTGAACTTTGGGATAACAAATCATCATCTCCGCGTCCATCGGTTATCTCTCAACTGAGCCCTTCACTTATGCAATTTATATTGTGATAGCCATCGTGCTTGAAGTAATATATCTTTCTATCACCTTGTTGCTTGTCTTGCTTAGCATAGGTTATTGGTGCACTTAGTTGAACCAAGTGGATATAGGTTTTGGCTTAATAAAATAAACATTAGTTTTATTCCGCATTTATTACAGCCAAAACCATAATTAATTTAAAAATGCCTATTCACCCCCTCTAGGCGACGTCCTTTTACCTTTCAATTTCTGACCATCAGATGGTGTCCCTTCGGTGCTTAAGTAGCAATATGCAGTAGTAACTTTGATACTTTGCCTCTTCTTCCTCCTCGTGTCGATGCCATTATTGCTCTGCTCCTCTCTACTCTTCTTTGCCTGTTTGTTGCCCTGGATGTGCTCAAGGCATTTCCTAGCTACATCATGATCTCTACGTAGAAGGAAGATAGGGAAGAAAAAGTCCGCCGCTGCTGGATCCGGCACCACCGCCGCTGCTCCTAGGAATAAGGGGACTGGATCCCGTGTTACCAACGGGTCCTGTCAGCGCTCTACATTGAGGCTCCATGAGCTCCATCCTCTTCACCAGGCCGGCATTATTCTGGCCAAGGAGGATGATTGTTGAATCCCTGAGCCGGAGGTAATCCCTAATACTACCGCCGGATTCTATGTTATGTTTCTCGCTTTCCTCCTTCGGGACCTTTCTCTCCCCTCCACGACTTCGTTCGTGGATTGCTTTGCTTCTATGGGATTCAACTTCACCAGCTGTCTCCCAATTCTGTTCTTCATATTGCCTGCTTCATCACCCTGTGCGAGTGTTGGCTCAGTATCGAGCCACACTTCAGCCACAAAAGGCTTTTCAATGTGAAGAGGCAGTCAGGGTCGAAATCCATAGTGTATGATATTGGTGGATGCGGTATATATCCGTGAATCCCCATGTTCAGTACTTCAGCCTCAATTTGGTCGACTCTGTCCAAGGGTGGATGATGAGGACATCCGTACAATTACACCTACCCCAATGACTACTTAAGATGATCCAACTGTTGCAAGACAGGATCAGTCCAATAAGATTAGAACTGGACCTATTACAAGAGCTCGTGCTAAGCTACTTGAACAACAGGTGAATTCACTCCTAAACGAATCTGGTACTTGAATTCATGAGAACTTTATACTGCCTAAGTCTATGCACTTATGTATGATCGGGTTCGTTGGACATTCAAGCATAACGCGAGGAGGAGAAGGGCTACCAGAGAGGCCCAACATGATAATTGCCCAAGGATGCGCGAGGGAGGAGCGGGAGGAAGGCGCAAGAGAAGATCATCAAGACAGAGGCAAAAAGATCTGCCAAGACCGGAGTGTCTGGCCGGATCCACCGGACTGTCTGGCCTGGCCGAGAGACGAACTGGCGTGGACATTCTGTGTACCAGTTCGGACACTACCCGGACACCACCCGGACACCACCCAGAAGCTTTGAAGTTTTCGGCCCAACCGGACTGTCTAGCTGTTGCGACCTCGGATCGTTAAAGATCCTAAGTCCCTGTGATTAACATGCTAGTCCCTGGATCAATAGCTAGCACTTCACAGTCGATGAATATCATGTAAAACACAAGTCATTATTACACGAATAATCCAGAGTGTATTTATTACAACTTGCATAGCTTATAGCTAGCTCAAATAAAACATCGGAAACTAAATAAAACTTGAGTCCATCAACGCCTCAGGCTAGCTGCGTGAAGACCCGCGATCCCTACGCACCTTTCAATCTTCGGTTTCTGCACATAAGACGTGCAGCCAACAAGTTGGGTCAATACTTTGAATGTATTGGCAAATTACACCAAGGGAAGAATAAGACTATCTCTACATGCACGGCTGAGAGTAGGCTCTGGGGTTTGTTTGCGTAAAGCCAATTTTATCAAAGTAATAAGAAAAGAGGAAGAGTTTTATCCTACTTTGTAAACTTTGATAAACAGTATAGGGTCAAATGGAACACGAGGATATTACTCACCCAGTGCCCAATCAACCTAACACTTGGATATTACACACCAGGTGGCACTTGGATATTACGCACCAAGTTACTTGGATATGACACACCAAGTTCCCAAATTCCCACCTATTAGCGATATTATGCACGCCATAGGGTTTGAAAAACTTTTGTTTGAAAAGAGAGAGGAAGATCTTCCAGAGGCTCCATCCTTCAGATGCTCAATGTTGTTCTGTTTCCGTTAACACGGCTGATCGATCAGTTTGCAATACTCTCGAGAGGTTGTGCACTTTCCCCACAATCCACGATCAAGTCCTTTTACAGACAAGACCATGGCGAAGCCTTCCCTTAGTAGCCCCTCTACCAGCTGGATCCAACCGTGCCAAGAACCTCCAAATGTTGGTACCCCGGTGAGGTTTCCCACTAAGTACTAAGCCAAGACAGAGCCCATATGTATTGTGGTTGCACGGGAAGCTTCTGAATTCTGAAACATGGCAGACTTCTTTGATTCCTGGGCGGCCGTCCTCCACCAAAATCTCACTCGTTGTCCCGACAACCATTCCGCCCAGAAGAAAACTTAGTTTTATTTTGAAGGGGTTTTGGAGAAGAAAAGTTCGCTCGAGAGAGCTATCATACTTAGAATTTTTTTGAGTCATTCGAACCCCCCCCCCCCCCAACGGTACTTAGTATAAATATATATAGCATAGCAAGAAATACTTAGCAAAAACAGGGAAACCTAATAGGACGGAGAATCCTAGGTATAGAACTATCATGGCATACTACAAAATCATCGCACTTGCAAGAATATTTTCAAGTAGATCTACCAAAACCATCCTACACATGCATACTACTATTTTGAAGAGCAAAACATGCACAGTATTCAAAACTGGGACATAAGCATGAACAAGTGGTGTAACTTGCCTTGATCCGAGCAGCAATCTACACAACAATACTCCTCAGCGCACTCCGAGCAATCTAACGAAACAAACATGGATTCAATCACGATTTGCACAAAACAATCCACGAAGTCAAATATGCATGCATGCAACATGGTAATATGCAAGGGTGGATTTGATTTCGACCAAGGGTTTTAACCTGGGGTGTTGTTGAGTTGGGGATGTCATTAGAAATGATTTCCCACAGATTTTAAGTATTTTGGATTAAACCCTAATTAACCAGGCTTGAAACTAGATCTACAGCTCTAATCTATCTCGAAACAGATCTAAACACCCTAAGAAATATATGATAATTTTCTACAGAAGGTCTTGCCAAAACAAAGCCAACGCAACAAGAATCAACTAAAACGGAGTTACGGATAATTTTCTAGAATTAAAATACTCTAATCTAAACTTTTAATTCTACCGCAAGATTGCTGCGGAAAAACAGTAATATTATTGTAGATCTGTGTTCTACTCGAAAATATGAATCCAACGGTATATTATACGCAATTTTTGGACTATTATTCGAATTACTATGAAATTTACAAGTTTGCAGCTATTTCTGCCTATTTAAAAGAAAAGGGAAAAAAAAAGGGCCAGCGACGCGGCGACACGTGGCGCCACGTGAGTGGGCCAGCGAGGCGCGCGTGACATGACGCGGGGGCCACGCGGCGTCAACGTGGCGCTGCCACGCGGCGCGACACGGTTGGCCCGCGGCCGTTGACTGATCTGGCGCCGTCGGATCTAGATCCGACGGCTGGAGAGGGAGGGGGCGGCGTGGCCTACCGGCGGGCGGTGACTGGCGGTGGCGGCGGACGGCGGCGCTCCTCCGGCGATGGTCGGCGGCGGCGGCGATGCTCCTCCTGCCCGGCGAGCTAGACGACGGGGACTGGCTCCTCGTCGCGGTCACGTTCCCGGCGGCAGCGGCGGCCTTCTCTTCCCGAGGCGACGGCGGGCGGCGGCTGCTGGTGGTGGTGGCGGCGGAAAAAGGCTAGGGTTCGCTTGGGGAGGCGTGCCCGGCTTATATAGGCGGAAGACTTGGCGCGGACGTCGCGGAGTCCGCGCCGGAATCAGCGATGGCGGTTGCGCGCTGGCGGCGGCGGCGGACGGGGCCGAGCCGGATTCGGTGGGGAGGCGGCTGACAGGCGGGCCCCGCCAGTCAGCGGCTGAGGGCGCACGCGGGCGTTGGCGGGCTGCTGGCGGGCGCGGGCGGCTGGCGGCTGCGCGTCGCCCACCCGGTCAGGCGGGCGGCAGATAGCCCCGGGCTGGCTCGGCCGGCCCAGTTAGAATAGTTTTTTTTTTCTTTTAATAATTACTGAATTGCTATTTGTTTGATAACTTTTGCAAACGGACCCCGAATTAGACGAAATTGGTCTCTAAAATTTTGTAAAAAGAAGAGGGTTAGGATAGGATTATAAAATAACACTTTTGCAAAGGTTTTGGTGGTTAAAAAAAGGTTTTACCCCCCCTTTTTGTCCATAAGTGACTATGGGGTTTGAGAATTACCTGATGCAAATTTTTGATATGTGATGCCATGATGCAATGATATGATGCATGCTTACTAGTAACATCTGAATTTACAAAATTTGGGATGTTACAAACCTACCCCCCTTAAGAAGAATCTCGTCCCCGAGATTTAGGTTGGTTAGCAAATAGGTGTGGGTGTTCTTTCTTCAGATCTTCTTCACGTTCCCATGTGGCCTCTTCCTCGGAATGGTGATTCCATTGAACTTTGTAGAATCTGATAGTCTTGGTACGAGTAATTCTCTCGGCTGTTTCCAGGATCCTGGTGGGCTTTTCCTCATAGGTGAGATCGTTATCCAATTGAACTTCTTCCAATGGAACTGTATCATTTAGTGGGGTTTCAGCCATTTCTGGGTGACACTTCTTTAGTTGCGACACATGGAAAACATCGTGAACTGTTAACATTTCGGGTAATTCCAACTGATAGGCAACTTCCCCTCTGCGACCCAAGATTTTGTAGGGCCCTATGAATCGGGGTGCTAACTTACCCTTGATTCCGAATCTCTTAACTCCTCGTAGTGGTGAAACTCGGAGATACGCACGGTCTCCCACTTCATAAGTTACATCCCTGCGCTTGAAATCAGCATAACTCTTTTGTCTGGATTGGGCTATCTTTAACCTGTCTTGAATCTGTCTCACCTTTTCCTCGGCATCCTTGATCAGTTCAGGTCCAAATAGACTACGTTCTCCAACCCCACTCCATAGCAGCGGAGTCCTACACTTTCTGCCATAGAGAACTTCAAATGGGGCCATCTTGATGCTAGTTTGGTAGCTGTTATTGTATGAGAATTCCGCATATGGCAAGTTATCATCCCAACTAGACCCATAGTCTAGCGCACAGGCTCTTAACATGTCCTCCAAGATCTGATTAACTCTTTCCGTTTGTCCATCTGTTTGTGGGTGGAAGGCAGTACTAAACTCCAGTCGTGTCCCTAGAGACTCGTGTAATTGTCGCCAAAACTTAGAGGTGAATTGGGTACCTCTATCAGAAACAATCCCCTTGGGCACTCCATGAAGACTTACGGTCCTTGACATATAAATCTTGGCAAGTTTAGCACTCGTATAGGTGGTCTTTACGGGAATACAGTGGGCCACTTTTGTGAAGTGGTCGACCACTACCCAGATGGAGTCATACCCAGATCGAGTCCGAGGTAATCCTGTGATAAAATCCATGCCTACCTTGTCCCACTTCCATTCGGGCACAGGTAATGGCTGCAGCAATCCTGCTGGTTTTTGGTGTTCGGCCTTAACTCTGTTGCATACGTCACACAAGGAGATATATTCAGCAATTTCTCTTTTCATGTTGTTCCACCAGAATTTATCCTTCACATCCATGTACATCTTTGTATTACCGGGATGAATTGAGTAGGGCGAATCGTGAGCTTCCTGAAGGATTAACTTCCTGATATCAGGGTCATCGGGAACACACAGACGCTTCTCATACCAAAGTGTTTCTTGTTCATCCGTGTGAAACCCTTTTGCTTTACCCTTGCTTATATTAGCTCTTATTTCTTCCAACTCTTTGTCCCCTTTCTGGGCCTCTTTGATTTGGTCCAGAAGTGTTGGCACTATCTCCATAGTGGCTAAGTATCCCTCCGGAACTATTTCCAACCTGAGGTCCTTGAATTGTTCACACAAATCACTTGGAAGTTCTCCCACGGTAAGCCCATTTACATAGACTTTCCAACTTAAGGCGTCAGCCACAACGTTGGCCTTTCCGGGATGGTACTGCAGGTCCAAGTCATAGTCCTTGATGAGCTCAAGCCACCTCCTTTGCCTCATATTTAATTCTTTTTGAGTGAAGATATACTTGAGACTCTTGTGATCCGTGAACACATCACAATGTTTGCCCATTAGGTAATGTCTCCATACCTTGAGCGCATGCACAACTGATGCTAGTTCCAAATCGTGCGTGGGGTAGTTATTCTCATGGTTCTTAAGTTGCCGAGAGGCGTAAGACACTACTTTTCCCTCTTGCATCAGTACACTACCAAGTCCTTGTCGAGATGCGTCGTGGTAGACTTGGAAATCCTTTTGGATATCAGGGAGACACAGAACTGGCGCTATTACTAGGCGCTTCTTTAATTCCTAGAAACTTGCTTCACATGCTTCGGTCCATTGGAACTTCTTCTCTTTCTTCAGCAACTCTGTCATAGGCTTTGCTATCTTGGAAAAGTTTTCAATGAATCTTCGGTAATATCCCGCAAGGCCCAAGAAACTCCTAATATCACCCACATTCTTAGGAGGCTCCCATTCTGTCACGGAAGCTACCTTACTTGGGTCCACGGCAACACCTTTAGCTGATACAATATGACCAAGGAATCCCACTTCTTTCAACCAGAACTCACATTTGCTAAATTTGGCATATAACTTGTGTTCCCTTAACTTTTCCATGATTAGGCGCAGGTGCCTCTCATGTTCCTTCTCGTCCTTGGAGTATATGAGTATGTCATCAATGAATACCACAATAAACTTATCCAAGTACTCCATGAACACCTTGTTCATCATAGTCATGAAGTATGCTGGGGCATTGGTTAAGCCAAACGACATCACGGTGTACTCATACAATCTGTATCTTGTGGCGAAGGCTGTCTTGGGTACATCCTGTTCCCGGATCTTTAGCTGGAAATAACCTGATCGGAGATCAATCTTAGAGAACACTCTAGCTCCCTTTAATTGGTCAAACAGGTCGTTAATATTGGGTAGAGGGTACTTGTTCTTGATTGTTACTTTGTTCAACGAACGGTAGTCCACGACTAGTCTCTTGGTTTTATCCTTCTTCTCCACGAATAAGACAGGTGCTCCCCAAGATGACGCACTTGGTTGAATGAAGCCTTTGTCCAACTGCTCTCTAAGCTGTTTCTTAAGTTCCTTCAACTCATCCACATCCATCTTGTACGGTCTCTTAGCTATTGGTCCAGTACCTGGCATCAAGTCAATGAGAAACTCGATGTCACGGTCGGGCGGCATCCCTGGCAATTCTTTCGGAAACACATCTGGATACTCCTTCACAATTGGCACATCCTCCAAGCTAACCCCCTTAAGAGAGTTCACCATACTTCCTTTGAGTGCGAAGGCTGACTTAAAGCGGATCCTCTTCTTTTCTGGAGTCGTGAGTGCGATAGTATTTTGGCACAATCTATGACTCCCTCATACTCGGTCATCCAATTCATGCCCAAAATTATGTCTAGGCCTTGGGATTCCAGAACGACTAGGCTGGTGGGAAAGGTGTGCGTCCCAATTCTTAGTTCTAACCCACGGCATCCAGAGTTTGCCACTATTTCTCCTCCAGGAGAACTTACCCTTAGGGGAGTACTAATAGTCTCCGTAGGTATCTTGCCTCTATCCACAAATACCCTTGATATGAATGAATGCGATGCACCAGTGTCAAAAAGAACAACTGCAGGTGTGGAGTTAAGCTTGAACTTACCGATCACGGAGTCAGGTGCCTCACGAGCATCCTCCACGGAGACATGATTCACCGTGGCTTTGACGAACGGGTTCGGCTTCTTCCCATTTCCATTACCATTGCTATGGTTGTGTCCATTGCCGTTTCCATTGCCATTCCCATTCTTCGCCTTTTCGGGGCAAGTAGTAGCATAGTGCCCTGTCTTGTTACACTTGAAGCACGTCACTTCACTCAGATCCTTCCCATTGCCATTTCCATTGCGGTGCTTATGGCCATTGTGGTTATGTCCTCCATGACGATGACCATTGTGGTTATGGGGTGGTGGTGACGAAGTGCGTTGCTTCTGATATGGGGGCAGAGTTGTGCTTGTGTGAGGTGGACTTTCTCTTCCGGTTCTCTATACTCCTTTGCTTTGCTTCAACTACAACTGCCCTGTCCAAAAGTTCCTGATAGCTATCAAACTTCAGAGCCACAAGCTGAATAGATATTTTGTCATTAAGTCCCCTCAAGAACTCCTCCTACCTCTTGGCATCAGTGGATACATCATCAGGTGCATAACGTGCCAGCTTGTTGAAAAGGTCCCCATACTCGGAGACAGAGCGGTGCAGTTGTTTCAAGTCGCGGAACTCACGTCTCTTAAGTGACATGACTCCCGCAGCTACGTGATGAGTACGAAAGGCTGCTTCGAACTGGTTCCAGGCGATAGCTTCAATATCAGGGTGGGTGACCTGGTAGTTATCCCACCATTCGGCAGCTGGTCCCTCAAGTTGGTGCGTGGCAAAGCACACCCTATCAGCTCCAACAACTTGGACGGTGTCTAACTTCTTGTTGATGGTGCGGAGCCAGTCGTCTGCCACAATTGGCTCAGCACTACTTGAGAAGGTTGGAGGGTTCAACCTCAGGAACCGAGTCAAGCGATCCTGTTGGGGCGGTGGAGGTGGCGGAGGCGGCGGGTTGTTGTTGTTGTTTTGCATGTTTTGAGTGAGGAGTTGGATCAGCTGATTCTGGGAGTTCAGAAGTTGTGCTATCTCTGGGGACATGTTGTTATTGTTGTTTCCGTGTCTCGCCATCTGGAGGGTTTGGGAGACAAGTTAAGAAATAGATAGAAAGTCTAAGGAATAAACTCCTACCCTTATGCAAACAAGAAATCACACGAGAAAAGCAAGGCACACATAGCACAAAAATCCACACACTCAACCAAGTTTAACCAACCAATATAAGATTTTTGGTACTCATTACAATCGCGAATAACGTTCGACTATAGAACTAATGGTGGTCCAACTACTCTACTCATCATCCACTTCCTCATCCTCAATGATGAAGCCTTCCTTTTCCAGCAGTGACTTCTATAGCTCCATGTCCCTTGTCGTGGCTTCAAGCTTCTCTTGAAGTTCCTTCATCTCCTGTGGCTCCGGTGTCGCAGCTTCGAGCCTTCCTTGAAGTTCCTTCACCTCTTGCAGTTCCTGGGTAGCAGCTTCCAGCTTCGCTTGGAGTTCCTTCTTCTCCTTCTGTAGATTCTTGATCAAACTTGACCCCATAGTCACGGGCGTGATCTTCTCCTCCAAGCTCCTCTTAGCCGCTCGCAGGTCCTTCATCATGGTGGCAAGGTTCTTAAACTCCAGCTCATTCTTTGCGAGCACTAGACTTTGCTCCCTAATCCTCTTGTTCTTATCTTGCACCCTCTTCTCTTGATTAGCGAACCTCTTGTCTTGGGCGGTGAGCTCCCCTCCTAGGGACTTGATCTTCTCTTCCAGCTCTTCGATCTTCTCGTCCTTCTCCTTCACTAGGGCACAGAGCTCGCCATTCCTCACGATCTCAAGGCAGCTCCCCTTCTGAAGGTCATTGATGTGGAACTCCAAGTCTTGATATTGGATTCTTCGACGCTTGCATGTCTTCCTTTCCTCCAGGGTTAACTCGATTAGGACTCCCTTCTCATCACGTCTTCCAAAGAGTTTGATGTAGTTGCCTTCAACCTCTTCATGGTGGCGTCCGCAAAGGCGTCCAATGAGCTCTTGCAAGCAAATGCTAAGTCCTTTCTCCTTGGAGTCGCTGGTGATGTTGAGTACAATGGCCTCCGTCTTGGGTTCTATCCGACTGCGCCCTGGTTGGATGACTTCAATTGCCCAGCATCCTTCCTTGTGCATCTTCCTCAACTCGCCTCCCTTGATTGATGGCATGGGTAACTGCAGTGTCTTGATGATGTCCAGAAGGCACTCCCCGAAGCGCAGGCACTTGATGGCTTCGGCGGTGTCGTAGTAGAAGGCCGTCATCTTTAGGTTGAGAGAGAAAATTAGACACAAGGTGATAAAGAAGAGAAATACTAGGAGAGTACAAATAACTTAGAAGAATATAGAAGCATAACACACATGGTAAAGGTGGTTTCCAATCCTAGGGGTCACGTCCTACAGGCAACTTTGGGCTCTGATACCATCTGTTGTGACCTCGGATCGTTAAAGATCCTAAGTCCCTGTGATTAACATGCTAGTCCCTGGATCAATAGCTAGCACTTCACAGTCGATGAATATCATGTAAAACACAAGTCATTATTACACGAATAATCCAGAGTGTATTTATTACAACTTGCATAGCTTATAGCTAGCTCAAATAAAACATCGGAAACTAAATAAAACTTGAGTCCATCAACGCCTCAGGCTAGCTGCGTGAAGACCCGTGATCCCTACGCACCTTTCAATCTTCGGTTTCTGCACATAAGACGTGCAGCCAACAAGTTGGGTCAATACTTTGAATGTATTGGCAAATTACACCAAGGGAAGAATAAGACTATCTCTACATGCACGGCTGAGAGTAGGCTCTGGGGTTTGTTTGCGTAAAGCCAATTTTATCAAAGTAATAAGAAAAGAGGAAGAGTTTTATCCTACTTTGTAAACTTTGATAAACAGTATAGGGTCAAATGGAACACGAGGATATTACTCACCCAGTGCCCAATCAACCTAACACTTGGATATTACACACCAGGTGGCACTTGGATATTACGCACCAAGTTACTTGGATATGACACACCAAGTTCCCAAATTCCCACCTATTAGCGATATTATGCACGCCATAGGGTTTGAAAAACTTTTGTTTGAAAAGAGAGAGGAAGATCTTCCAGAGGCTCCATCCTTCAGATGCTCAATGTTGTTCTGTTTCCGTTAACACGGCTGATCGATCAGTTTGCAATACTCTCGAGAGGTTGTGCACTTTCCCCACAATCCACGATCAAGTCCTTTTACAGACAAGACCATGGCGAAGCCTTCCCTTAGTAGCCCCTCTACCAGCTGGATCCAACCGTGCCAAGAACCTCCAAATGTTGGTACCCCGGTGAGGTTTCCCACTAAGTACTAAGCCAAGACAGAGCCCATATGTATTGTGGTTGCACGGGAAGCTTCTGAATTCTGAAACATGGCAGACTTCTTTGATTCCTGGGCGGCCGTCCTCCACCAAAATCTCACTCGTTGTCCCGACAACCATTCCGCCCAGAAGAAAACATAGTTTTATTTTGAAGGGGTTTTGGAGAAGAAAAGTTCGCTCGAGAGAGCTATCATACTTAGAAATTTTTTGAGTCATTCGAATCCCCCCAATGGTACTTAGTATAAATATATATAGCATAGCAAGAAATACTTAGCAAAAATAGGGAAACCTAATAGGACGGAGAATCCTAGGTATAGAACTATCATGGCATACTACAAAATCATCGCACTTGCAAGAATATTTTCAAGTAGATCTACCAAAACCATCCTACACATGCATACTACTATTTTGAAGAGCAAAACATGCACAGTATTCAAAACGGGGACATAAGCATGAACAAGTGGTGTAACTTGCCTTGATCCGAGCAGCAATCTACACAACAATACTCCTCAGCGCACTCCGAGCAATCTAACGAAACAAACATGGATTCAATCACGATTTGCACAAAACAATCCACGAAGTCAAATATGCATGCATGCAACATGGTAATATGCAAGGGTGGATTTGATTTCGACCAAGGGTTTTAACCAGGGGTGTTGTTGAGTTGGGGATGTCATTAGAAAAGATTTCCCACAGATTTTAAGTATTTTGGGTTAAACCCTAATTAACCAGGCTTGAAACTAGATCTATAGCTCTAATCTATCTCGAAACAGATCTAAACACCCTAATCAAGATATGATAATTTTCTACAGAAGGTCTTGCGAAAACAAAGCCAACGCAACAAGAATCAACTAAAACGGAGTTACGGATAATTTTCTAGAATTAAAATACTCAAATCTAAACTTTTAATTCTACTGCACGATTGCTGTGGCAAAACAGTAATATTATTGTAGATATGTGTTCTACTCGAAAATATGAATCCAACGGTATATTATACGCAATTTTTGGACTATTATTCGAATTACTATGAATTTTACAAGATTGCAGCTATTTCTGCCTATTTAAAAGAAAAGGGAAAAAAATGGCCAGCGACGCGGCGACACGTGGCGCCACGTGAGTGGGCCAGCGAGGCGCGCGTGACGCGACGCGGGGGCCACGCGGCGTCGACGTGGCACTGCCACGCGGCGCGACGCGGTTGGCCCGTGGCCGTTGACTGATCTGGCGCCGTCGGATCTAGATCCAACGGTTGGAGAGGGAGGGGGCGGCGTGGCCTACCGGCGGGCGGTGACTGGCGGTGGCGGCGGACGGCGGCACTCCTCCGGCGATGGTCGGCGGCGGCGGCGATGCTCCTCCGGCCCGGCGAGCTACACGACGGGGACCGGCTCCTCGTCGCGGTCGCGTTCCCGGCGGCGGCGGCGGCCTTCTCTTCCCGAGGCGACGGCGGGCGGCGGCTGCTGGCGGTGGAGTCGGCGATCGCTCCGGCGAGCAATCCGGCGGCGCTCGGTGGTGGTGGCGGCGGAAAAAGGCTAGGGTTCGCTTGGGGAGGCGTGCCCGGCTTATATAGGCGGAAGACTTGGCGCGGACGTCGCGGAGTCCACGCCGGAATCGGCGACGGCGGTTGCGCGCTGGCGGCGGCGGCGGACGGGGCCGAGCCGGATTCGGTGGGGAGGCGGCTGACAGGCAGGCCCCGCCTGTCAGCGGCTGCGGGCGCGCGCGGGGGTTGGCGGGCTGGCGGGCTGCTGGCGGGCGCGGGCGGCTGGCGGCTACGCATCGCCCACCCGGCCAGGCGGGCGGCAGATAGCCCCGGGCTGGCTCGGCCGGCCCAGTTAGAATAGTTTTTTTTCTTTTAATAATTACTGAATTGCTATTTGTTTGATAACTTTTGCAAACGGACCCTGAATTAGACGAAATTGGTCTCTAAAATTTTGTAAAAAGAAGAGGGTTAGGATAGGATTATAAAATAACACTTTTGCAAAGGTTTTGGTGGTTAAAAAAAGGGTTTTACCCCCCTTTTTGTCCATAAGTGACTATGGGGTTTGAGAATTACCTGATGCAAATTTTTGATATGTGATGCCATGATGCAATGATATGATGCATGCTTACTAGTAACATCTGAATTTACAAAATTTGGGATATTACAAACCTACCCCCCTTAAGAAGAATCTCGTCCCCGAGATTCAGGTTGGTTAGCAAATAGGTGTGGGTGTTCTTTCTTCAGATCTTCTTCACGTTCCCATGTGGCCTCTTCCTCGGAATGGTGATTCCATTGAACTTTGTAGAATCTGATAGTCTTGGTACGAGTAATTCTCTCGGCTGTTTCCAGGATCCTGGTGGGCTTTTCCTCATAGGTGAGATCGTTATCCAATTGAACTTCTTCCAATGGAACTGTATCATTTAGTGGGGTTTCAGCCATTTCTGGGTGACACTTCTTTAGTTGCGACACACTCCACCCGGAGTGTCCGGCCTGACCGGACTGTCCGGCCGATATCGACCAGAGTGTCCGCCCGCCGACCGAATCTGGTCCGAGTCGGTTTGTATGAGTTTGAGTCATACGCATTTAGTTTCGGATTCTGGCCGCCCCAGCCGCACTTATAAGCCCTAGGACAACCCATAGTTAGTGTTTAGACCACGTTTAAACTTTTTTGGAGTTGTTTCTTTCAAAGAACCTCTGGAATTATCCTGTATCAATTGAGTGAGATCTGTTGTTCCATTGGGAATTAGTAGAATGCAAACTACCATTCGTGGTGGACGGGTGCGTGCGCAAGAGCTGGTGTTGTGAATATCCCACAGGGTTCAAGGGCTGTTGCATTGGCATCAGGGCTCGAACAGGTGAGATCATAGCTACACGCTAGTTATCTATAATCCACCATCATCATAGACAAGTGCTTGCTAAGAAGATCGGGCCACCCCATATCATCTTGGTATCATATTTCCTCGTTTACTCGGTGGGCATCCACAAATCCATCCATAGATTAGTCTTGTTTCGTCCTATACAGAAAAAGCCTTACAAAAAGATTTGCCATAGACTAGATTGCCTCATTTTCGAGTGTTAGTTGCCGATTGTATCTTCTCGTAGATCCGATCTGCAGGTTTTCCTCGTAGGAGTCTAGTTTTCGTTTGTGTCTAGGTTTAGGGTTTAATTTTGTTTTCCGCCGTGTCCACCATCACTGTTTTCCGCAAGTTTTCATCGTTAATCCGAGTCCACATAGCGTACCTTTGTTTGCATACCATAGACATAGCCTATCTACAGCATCCGTGCCTAGGAACGTACCCATGAGACTAGTTGCTTTGCTCCAACGGGCTGCTCATTAGGGTTTCGAAGTGCAGAAAATTTCGGTAGGCAAAACCGGACTATCCGGCCCAGTTTTGTTCTAAGTTGCTGCACTCGTTTGCATTGAGTCATATAGTTGAAAAATAAAAAAAGAGAATAAGTATAAAAAAGAGAGAAAGAGAAAAGAGCTACAAGCATGATAAAAAGAGATATCAAAGTGTGCATTATTGGAGGCCTAGTTGATCATAGCACTTGTAGATTGAGCAATCTTGTGCCTGTTTACTTTGAGCTTTTACTAGCGTCTCTCTTGTGCATTGCAATATTCCTTTTCATAAGTTGCTTTGCCACGTTTATCTCCACCGTGTGTGTTTCTTGGGTTTTTATACGATTAGCACTAGGACTTGTTTGCGGCGTAGTTAGGATACCATACCTAGAGCTCCACCATAAATAACCTGTGTGCCCTGTGATTGTTCTCCATACCCTTGATATTCACTTCATCACATCAGTGCATTAGTCTTTGATTTCGTTTTGGTAAAGCATCTCTATTCACTTTGGGACGGTAATATCCGCTTTCTTGTCAGTTGTGAGTGAGTTGTGAGTGTGCCACCAAATGGATTTTGATTTTTGCACTAACCTACTAATCATGTCTTTTAGGGATGATGATGTTGTGTCGAAGAAAAGAAGGATGAGGAACTTGTTACTTGGCGCGAATATGAGGCGTTGAAATCTCACTTGACGCGTGTGTTTACTCACACAACAGATGCAATTGAAAAGAGCATCCAGGACGTGCAAGTGACCGTGACCACACTCAATACCAATGTCGCAACTTTGCAGCGTTCCATTGATGCCTTAACAGTAGCAATTCAGCAACGGTAGGAACACCCACATGATGATGTTTTCGATGACGAGGATGAAGGTAGTGCGGCTGGTGCTGCAGCACATCATGGCAAGGGATGTGCCAATCCCCCTGCACCTACACCTGCTGCTGCACCTACTTATGCTCGCAGTTTTGCTCCTCTTGGATGTGCTCAACATGTTCCAAACCAAGATGTTGTTGATGGTTTGGGCAAGCCAAAATTGTCGATTCCCAAGTTTGATGGTTCACTTGGTCCTAAAGATTACCTTACATGGGAGTTGAAGATTGAGAAGCTCTGGCGATTGTTTCACTATCCATAAGACAAGAAGGTCACGCTTGCAGTGTTAGAATTTGATGGATATGCTTTGCGCTGGTGGGATGCTATTGTGCAGAATAGAAGGGAGGACAATGAACTTCCTATGATGGATTGGCGCGAGATGAAGCGCATCATGAAGGACCGTTTTGTACCTATCAACTACTTGCAATCAGTTTTTGATAAGTTGACACAATTGAGGCAAGGAACCATGTCAGTTGATGAGTACTACATGGAGATGGAGATGCATATGCAGCGTGCTAGAGTTCGTGAATCCCTTGAGATAACCATGCAGCGATTCCTCAACAATTTGAAGTTACCAATCAAGAGCATTGTTCGTCATCACAAGTATGAGACTATGAATGAGCTATTGCACCTTGCTAGAGAGGCCGAATCACAGTTGGCTGAAGAAGCTAAGTCACGTGCGAGGTTTCCGTCTACCAGTCGTTTTGCGGCGAGATCTACACTGCCACCACCTACGGCGCCACCTACAGCGGCTTCTAACCACCCTTCCCTATCGGCCAAGCCTGCTGCCACGTCTTCTTATGGTTCCAATGCTAGGAAGCCCGCTGCTCCTGCTGCTAGCTCGGGTTCCAAAATGTCAACTGCGTGTACGTGCGATGTAGAGTGCCATACTGATGGAGGAAGAGGACACTACAAGATAGATTGTCCAAACCGCCATGTGATGTTTGTCAATGAACAAGGAGAGTACGAGAGTGGAGATGATGTTGATACTCATGGCGATGATGGTTATGACAGTGAGGATGGTATGGATGCCTTCCCTGAGCATGCGCCTACCATAGTGGTCTCTCCACGTATACTTAGTGTGCAGCCTATTGTTGACACTCACCGCTGCAACTTGTTCCAAACCAAAGCACTCGTTGGACCTAACAAAGCTTGCAAGGTAATCATTGATGGAGGTAGCTGCCGAAATCTTGCAAGGAGTTATGTGCCAAGCTGAATTTGACTTATTTACCTCATCCCAAGCCATACTACATACAATGGTTGAGTGACAATGGTGAGATGAAGGTAAACTATATGGTACGTGTGAATTTTTAAATAGGACCATACAAGGATTCTATTGATTTTGATGTGGTTCCTATGACTGTTTGCCATCTATTATTGGGTCGGCCTTGGCTTTATGATCACCATGTGCAACATAATGGCCGTGCCAATACGTATCACTTGGAGTTTAAGGGCAAGAAGATTAATTTGCAGCCAATGACACCACAACTGATTGTGAATGAGTCTCGTCAAAAGATAGAAGTGAACTTGAAGGAATATGTTGAGGGCAAACCTCTAGGGTGGCCTGATCTTTCACGATTCCCTTTCAAATCGAGGGTGGAGTGCGGGGGAAGGAGGGAAGGATGAACACGACGAACATACGCACGAAGAACGCGATGAACACACACACGCAAAACCACGATAAACACCAATAGTTCACGCCGGCGGTGACCGGTCCGGCGCAATCCCTAGGATCGGCGTCGGGCGGAGGACTCTCTCTCGAACCGGCACGGCGCGATGGGAGACTCGGTGAGATCTTGACGTCTAGGCAAAGGGACTCCGATGCCTAGGCCTTGTACAACGTGGAGGCACGATGCAAACTCCAACGAGGTTTGGGGATGTTGGTGCTCCTTAGTCAAGGAGCATGAGGCAAGAATTAGATAGATCCACAAAGGGGTTTCCACTAATTACAATATATGCCTAGGGTTTACAATGGAGGTGGGGGTCTATATATAGGCCAGCCACTTAAACAGGGGTACTTTAGGAATAAAATACAAGTTATGGACGGACTAAGGGATACATGGGCCGACGGCCCAAAGGCCTTTTCATGCCTGGTGACTGTCGGACCGGAGACTCCGGCCTAAGCCGGAGATTCCGGTGTAGCCTCCGGACCAGCGTCTGGAGGGGCCTTCAGATTGTCCTAGGGCCCGGTGCAGGGGGTCAGACCGGAGAGAGGGCCGGAGTCTCCGGTGTCCTCAGGCCGGAGACTTTGGCAGACTGGAGACTCCGGTGTGCGTAGTCTAGAGACTCCGATCTGAGCAGCTCCAGTAGCTTCTGCTTCACGTTCTACTCCTTGTTCTCCATCCTTGGGTGCTTGGCGGTGTGTCGAAGCTTTGTACCTGATGATGCATTGGGTAGTTGCATGAAGTAGCACACCATCCAAGGAGGTATCAAATTGGCACGAGGAGAGGAGCGAGTTTACCTTAGCTTGTAGGAGTTTGGCTCGGGCACGAGTCATGGGTCCACTTGGGGGACTTGTTGGTGTAGATGTAGAAGCGTCCGTAGGACGGGCTACATCAGCTCCCCCCCTTGGGAAAGAGTCATCCTCAACTCTTCATGGATATCATCTTGAACATCTCCATGGTAGGGTGAGAGATCCTTGACATTGAATGTATTGCTTGCAAGGTACTTGGAGGTCGGTATGTCGATGATGTAGGCGTTGTTGTTGATTCTTTTGAGGTCCTTGAAGGGACCATATCCTCTTGGCTTGAGCTTGGAGTCGCGTTCCTTGGGGAAGCGGTCTTCGCTTAGGTGTATCCACACAAGGTCACCTTCTTCAAAGATCATCTCCTTCTTGTCCTTGTTTAACCTTGAAGCTTGGCGAAGGACTTGTTGTTCGATAGTAGCTCTTGTTTCTTCATGAAGTTTCTTCATAGCTTGTGCGCGTTTCTCGACGTCCATGTTTGTGCGCTCATGGAGAGGTAGTGGTAGGATGTCGAGCACGGTGAGGGGCTCAAAACCATGGACGATCATGAATGGACTCATCTTGGTTGTTGAGTGCTTGGCACGGTTGTAGGTGAACTTGGCGTGTGGGATGCATTCCTCCCAATCCTTCAAGTTCTTCTTGATCAACACACGAAGGAGAGTCCCGAGGCTTCGGTTGACAACTTTGTTTGGCCATTAGTTTGGGGATGCGATGCGGATGAAAAGAGTATCTTGACACCGAGCTTGGCCATGAGGGTCTTCCATAAGTAGCTCATGAATTTGACGTTGCGGTCGGAGACGATTGTTCTTGGCACACCGTGAAGACGGACGATTTCCCAGAAAAACAGATTTGCAACATGTGACGCATCGTCGGTCTTATGGCACGGTATGAAGTGTGCCATTTGGAAAAACGATCCACAGCAACAAATATAGAATCATGACCATGCTTAGATCTAGGCAATCGTAACATGAAATCCATGCTAATGTCGGACCAAGGGGTATGAGGAATAGGCAATGGCATATAAATAACATAAGGGTGAGCTTGCGACTTAGCTTGAACACATGTCATGCATCGTTGAACGTAGCACTCCACGTCACACTTCATCTTCGGCCAAAAGTAGTGATTGGAGAGCATGTCCAAAGTCTTGTCACGACCAAAGTGACCCATGAGGCCTCCACCATGAGATTCTTGGAGAAGCAAAAGTTGAAGCGACGACTTCGGGATGCATAGCTTGTTTTGTTTAAATAGAAAGCCCTTATGCAAATAGAAATCATCAACTCCTTTGTCATTAGAGCACTTTGCGAAAATTGGTTCAAAGAATGGGTCGGAAGCATACAAAGATTTTATTTCCTCAAGACCCAACACGTTGATTTCAAGTCTCGTAAGAAGGCTTGTGTGTTTGCGAGACAAAGCGTCTGCAACTACATTATCTTTGCCCTTCTTATACTTGACAATGTACGGAAAAGACTCCATGAACTCAACCCACTTAGCGTGTCTCTTGCTCAAGTTAGCTTGGCCTTTGAGATATTTCAACGACTCGTGGTCGGAATGTATGATAAATTCCTTGGGCCAAAGGTAGTGTTGCGAAACTTGAAGGACACAAACTAAGGCAAAAAGCTCTTTGTCATAAATCGGATAGTTAAGGCGAGCACCATCAAGTTTCTCGCTATGGTAGGCTATAGGACGTCCGTTTTGCATAAGGACTCGTCCAATGCCAATACCATTAGCATCACACTGGATCTCAAAAGTTTTTGTGAAATCCGGTAAAGCAAGAAGAGGTGCTTCAGTGAGCCTCTTTTTAAGTTCATCAAAAGCTTTTTGTTGTGCTTTGCCCCACACAAAGGTGACATTCTTTTTGGTCAATTCATTAAGGGGACAAGCAATGGTTTAAAAGTCTTCACAAAGCAACGATAGAAACAGGCTAACCCATGAAAACTTTGGAGTTCACTCACATTTGTTGGTATGGGCCAATCTCGTATGTCCTTTACCTTGGAGACATCAACTTCAATTCCCTTTGAAGAAACGACAAATCCAACAAAAATCAACTTGTCTTTAGCAAAAGTGCACTTGGGAAGATTAGCATAAAGCTTTTCATGTCGAAAGGATTTGCAAAACTTCCTTGACATGTGTTATATGGTCCTCAAGTGATTTGCTATAAACAAGAATATCATCGAAATAGACAACAACACTTTTTCCAATGAGAGAACACAAGATGTGATTCATAAGGCGCATGAAGGTGGATGGGGTATTCGATAAACCAAAGGGCATAACCAACCATTCATAGAGACCAAGTTTGGTCTTGAAGGCGGTTTTCCACTCATCACCTTCAGCCATGCGTATTTGATGGTAACCACTAGGAAGATCAATTTTCGAAAAAATAGTGGCTCCACACAACTCATCAAGCATGTCATCGAGACGTGGTATGGGATGTCGATAACGCACGGTGATAGCATTGATTGGACGACAGTCCATGCATAACCGTAATGTATCATCCGTCTTTGGGACAAGAATCACGGGTACGGCACTTGGACTAGTGCTAACTTGGATCAAACCTTTGGAGATGAGTTGGTTGATTTGACGTTCGATCTCCTTCGTCTCCTCCGGGTTCGTGCGGTAAGCGGCACGGTTGGGAAGTGGTGCACCGGGGATGAGGTCAATGCGATGTTCGATGCCACGAAGAGGAGGTAGTCCATGTGGAAGCTCTTCGGGGAACACATCCTTGAATTCCTGCAAACCATTCATCAAAGAGGGAGGAACATTGGTTAATTCATTAGTTCCTTGCGCTAGTCCCTTGCAAAGGAGGACATAGTGCAAGATGGATGGGTTGTTCCGAACATCTCTCATCTCACTTTTGGTGGCAAGAAGAACACTCTTAGTTTTTCCACTCGAATTTGGCTTGTGGCTCTCACTCACTATGAGCTGGTTCTCTCTCTCACCGCTCTTCTCACAAGTAGGTGTTGTGCTTTGCGCCCTCGCTAAAGCCTTTGCATTGTCCGCAATTATTTGGCTAGGAGTCATCGGTTGTAAAACACAAGTTTTGTTGAGCCATTTGAAGGTGTATACATTGGTGCAATCATCATGTTGAGCAGCCTTGTCAAATTGCCATGGTCGACCAAGAAGCATGTGGCAAACTGTCATAGGAACCACATCACACTCCACCATATCTTTGTAAGGACCAATGGCGAAGGAGACTGATACGGTATGCTTGATCTTCACGGACCCTTGGTCACTAGCCATTGCACGTGGTAGGGGTGCTTGTGCGGAAGGAGGGTGAGGTTGAGCTTCTCACACAACTCGGTGCTAGCAAGGTTGTGGCAACTCCCTCTGTCAATGATCACCTTGATAGATTTGCCATTGATGCCGGCTCGTGTTTGGAAGATATTGGAGCGTTGGTCTTCATGCTCTTGTGCTTGAGTGGTCAAGATCCTTGTGATGACAAGCGATGGACTTGCGTCATGTTCACACATGAGGAGTTCTTGGTCATCTTCCACTCGTTGCCTTGCCATTGCTTCCTTGACACGGGCATCAAACTCATCTTCACTCAAGTACTCTTCATCACCATTGTCATGGATGAACAAGACTTTCTTGTTTCCACATTCGGCCGACTTGTGTCCTTTACCTCCACACTTGTAGCATTCACCGTTGAAAGGTGTATCACTCTTTGCTTGCTTGCCACTTGGGGGCAGTTTTCCTTGAGGAAGTGTGGGCTTGAAGGAAGGCTTGGAGGTACTTGAGGAGCTTCCATTGAAAGTTGTTGGTGTAGCGGTTGAATCTTGCTTATAGGTGAAGTACGTCTTGGGCTTGTTGTACTTGATATCCTCTTGCACTTGAAGTTTAGCCTTTGTTGCAATGTGCACAAGCTCAACCATGGTGTTGTATGTTTGGAACTAGACGATACGCTTGATTGGGTGATTCAAGCCAATAAGGAAACGTGCCATTGTTTACTCCATGCGCTCATCAATGTTGGCGCGAATAAAGTTGAGTTCCATTTCTTTGAAATACTCTTCCACGGTCTTTGTCCCTTGACGAAGCGCTTGAAGGTTGTTGAAGAGGTCATGCGTGTAATGCGCGGGGACGAACCGGGATCTCATTTGAGCCTTCATGTCATGCCAAGTGTGATTGGTGGTTCTTGTCTTGCATCACGAGCAACTTGAACTTGTTCCCACCAAAGGTTGGCGTAATCATCAAACTCAAGCGAAGCCATGGCGACCATCTTCTCATTGCTATAGTTGTGCATGCGGAAGATCTTGTCGACCTTGAGTGCCTACGAGAGGTATTCTTCGGGATCATTGGATCCGGTGAACTTGGGCATTGTGAACTTGAGCTTGCCAAAAGTTTCTTCATCATTGCGGTCATTGCGACGAGCTTGGTGACCTTGTTGATGATCTTGTAGTTGGGGAGGTGGAACTTGGTTCTCGTGACTTTGTTGCGGAGCTTGCTCTTGATATTGACGTGGAGGAGCTTGCTCTTGCTCTTGGCACGGTTGTTGACGTGGTTGAGGCGCTTGGGCTTCATGGTGGTGAGGGTGTGGAGCCTCTTGACGCGGTTGATGATGAAGAGGAGGCTCGTTCCTCGGTTGGTGATGTTGGTTAGGCACATGGGCCTCACGGCGAAGATCATGGTCGTGAGCCTCTTGACGTGGTGGGCGTCGCTCGACTTGTATCACTTGACGCTCCAAGTTTTGTTGATGTGGAGGAGGTGCCTCGTGATGACCATGGTGACGTTGTTGACGTTCATGACGTTGATGACGAGGAGGAGAATCTTGGAGAGCTTCATGTCGATGACGAGCTTGAGTCTCCAAATTGGAGTCATCGCTTGTTGTGTCAAGTATGTGCCGTGGTCGATGGTGGTAGATCTGCGGTTGCACTTGTGGTTGCGCTTGCGGTTCCTCTTATGGTTGCGCTTGTTGGATCACTAGTGCCCTTGTGTGATGACAGTGTGCTTCTTGCCTTGCTCGAGGCCTTGAAGAGAGGTCACCATCATAGCTTGACGTTGCGGCATGCCGTGGGGCAGGTACATAGTTCGAAGAACTTCCATCTTCAACCACGGGGGCATCATTGCGTCTTGTAGCACTTGGATGTAGATCTTGTGGGAGAGGTGCATGACGATGCGAAGAACTTGAAGAGCTTGATGCGCGTGAACATGGTCTTGCCATACCGTCGATGAGGCGTCGAAGATAGTCATTTGTTTCGGCGACGAAGCATGGGAGCGCTTCATTTTGGTGGCCGAAGTTGTGATGCATTGAGTGCATTTGTCGTTCTAGGCCGTCGAAGCGGTTGTCGATGTTCTTGAACTCGGCTTGTGGCTCGCCAAATTGGTCATCTTGTCGGGTCTCAAGGGCTTGGCAACATTCATGGAACTCTTGTCAAACGATGAAGTGACTTGCGCGTGTCATGTATGGTCCTTGATTTTCTTCGTGGGGAGGTGGTTGGCTCGCCTCACCGTGCCTATCCATCATGCAAAACACATAAGTATTGTATATGGAAGTGGAATATGGTGGTGTTAGCCTTGTACCTCACCTTGGGGATTGCACCAAACTAGAAACCATAAGTGAGAGCTATTAGCGTGCAAAGTTGGAGCGTTGGAGCGCTTCATTTTGGTGGCCGAAGTTGTGATGCATTTCATGCATTTTTCGTTTGAGGCCGTCGAAGCGGTTGTCGATGTTCTTGAACTCGGCTTGTGTCTCGCCAAATTGTTCATCTTGTCTTGTCTCAAGGGCTTGGCAACGTTCACGGAACTCTTGTCGAACGATGAAGTGACTTGCGCGCGTCATGTACGGACCTTGATCTTCTTCTGGGGGACGTGGTTGGCTCGACTCACCGTTCCTATCCATCATGCAAAACACACAAGTATTGTATATGGAAGTGGAATATGGTGGTGTTAGCCTTGTACCTCACCTTGGGGATTGCACCAAACTAGAAACCACAAGTGAGAGCTATTAGCGTGCCAAGTGGAATTGCAAAGAAAACTCACACTAAAGAAAGAACTAACTCTCAAAAGCTTGTTTGTGGTAGGTTAGGATTGTGGAAAGCCAAAGAACCAACCAAAAGAAAAGGAATAGTCAAAAGTGGGTAAAATCCAACAAAACTCAAGTCAAAGGCGAAGGTCAACAACTCAAAAGGGTGACGGGAACCTACGACTATGCACACACACGTGGAGAACGTTGGGATTGCACGACTATGAAAATGAGCAAACAAAATGTCCTAACAAAGACTAAGCTCGTTGTCGTGCCAATGCAAGGAGAGACCGTGGCTCGTTTGCAAAGAGGAAAAATGAGCAACGGATTTGTGGACTTGTCTTGGGCGCTCTTCTTTCTCTCTTGCTTACAAGCTTTGAGACTCTCTTTTGCAACGGGAGACTATTTTTCTTTTGCTTTTTCTTTGTATCTTTTTCTTTCTTTTGTTTTTTTGCTCTCCCTTGATGCTACCTTGTCACACTTGATATTGCTCTTGCACTCTCACTATCCAAGGACAAATGCACAATGCTCAAGCAAACACAAGATGAGCCACTCTCATGGGATAGGTACACACAAAGGAAGATAGGGGTTAACAAGGTGACGCAAGTTATACCTTCTTTGATGATGAACTTGGCATTGGTGGTATGGGATGATGTTCGTGGGCCGTGGTGTCGATGAGCGTGGGGTTTGTTGATGCGGAAGCTTGCTGTTAGTTGGCGACACGTACACGGGCACAAACAAACAAGAGGAAATTAGCCAATGCAAGATTAGAGGCAAAACTGTCAAAATCAGGCGTCAGGCGGGAGACCCGGGGGTTTCAGGCCGGAAACTCCGGTCCATGCCGGAGACTCCGGTGTCGGTAGGCCGGAGACTCCGGTGTGCAGGCTGGAGACTCTGGTCTGGAGTCAGATCACGAACTGCTCGTGTTCTTGAGCTGAAATCCACGCCTTGGGTCCTCAAATCTGCGACAAAATGGCCAAATTGGGCTGGGAAAATGCAGGATAAAGCTGGACCAACTCCTAAGACAAGGTTTAGTCGGATCAAAACCACAAATAACACTCCAAATCAAGAGATCGATCCAAAGACAAATTTGGGGCTCTTTTTTGGGGATTTTCAAATTTTTGGTGGATAGAAGAAAAATGTGTGGGGAAATCGTGAGCAACGAAGCTCTTGATACCAATATGTTGAGGGCGAACCTCTAGGGTGGCTCGATCTTTCACGATTCCCTTTCAAATCGAGGGTGGAGTGCGGGGGAAGGAGGGAAGGATGAACACGACGAACACACGCACGAAGAACGCGATGAACACACACACGCAAAATCACGATAAACACCAATAGCTCACGCCGGCAGTGACCGGTCCAGCGCAATCCCTAGGATCGGCGTCGGGCGGACGACTCTCTCTCGAACCAGCACGGTGAGATGGGAGACTCGGTGAGATCTTGACGTCTAGGCAAAGGGACTCCGATGCCTAGGCCTTGTACAATGCGGAGGCACGATGAAAACTCCAACAAGGTTTGGGGATATTGGTGCTCCTTAGTCAAGGAGCATGAGGCAAGAATTAGATAGATTAACAAAGGGGTTTCCACCAATTCCAATATCATGCCTAGGGTTTACAATGGAGGTGGGGTCTATATATAGGCCAGCCACTTAAACAGGGGTACTTTAGGAATAAAAGACAAGTTCTGGACGGACTAAGGGGTACATGGGCCGAAGGCCCAAAGGCCTTTTCATGCCTGGCGACGGTCAGACCAGAGACTCAGGTGTGGTGGACCGGAGACTCTGGTCTAAGCCGGAGATTCCAGTGTAGCCTCCGGACCAGCCTCCGGAGGGGCCTTCAGATTGTCCCATGGCCCGGTGCAGGGGGTTAGACCAGAGAGAGGGCAAGAGTCTCTGGTGTCCTCAGGCCGGAGACTCCGGAGTGTGCAGTCCGGAGACTCCGTTCTGAGCAGCTCCATCGGCTTCTGCTTCACGTTCTGCTCCTTGTTCTCCATCCTTGGGTGCTTGGTGGTGTGTCGAAACTTCGTACCTGATGATGCATAGGGTAGTTGCATGAAGTAGCACACCATCCAAGGAGGTATCAAATTGGCACGAGGAGAGGAGCGAGTTCACCTTAGCTTGTAGGAGTTTGGCTCGGGCACGAGTCATGGGTCCACTTGGGGGACTTGTTGGTGTAGATGTAGAAGCGTCCGTAGGACGGGCTGCATCAGAAGCACCTATAGATAGGCGAGATAGTGTTGCAGTTGTACATGATGTAATATAGCCCAAAAAGAGTGATATAACGAAAAGTGAGAGAGTGCCAAGTCTAGTGATATTAGCCACCAAGGAAGATATGAGAGAGTTTCGTGAGGATCCTACAGCCATGCCACTTATGCTCATGTATAAGGGCGAGGTATTGGTTTCTAATGACATGACCCCTATTTCTCTTGGTGTATCTATGGTTTTGCAGGATTTTGGCGATGTGTTTCCAGAAGATGTACCAGCAGGATTGCCTCCATTGCATGGCATTGAGCTTCAAATCGACTTGATTCCTGGCGCCACATCACCAAACCGTGCATCCTATAGGACCAACCCCCGAAGAAGCAAAGGAGATACAGAAACAAGTATAAGCATTGCTGGATAAAGGGTACATTCATGTTTCTCTTAGACCTTGTGCTGCTCCTATTATTTTAGTGTTGAGGGCAAACCTCTAGGGTGGCCTGACCTTTCATGATTCCCTTTCAAATCGAGGATGGAGTGCGGGGAGAGGAGGGGAGGATGAACACGACGAACACACGCACGAAGAACGCGATGAACACACACACAAAACCACGATACACACCAATAGCTCACGCCGGCGGTGACCGGTACGACGCAATCCCTAGGATCAGCGTCGGGTGGAGGACTCTCTCTCGAACCGGCACGACGAGATGGGAGACTCGGTGAGATCTTGACGTCTAGGCAAAGGGTCTCTGATGCCTAGGCCTTGTACAACGCGGAGGCACGATGCAAACTCCAATGAGGTTTGGGGATATTGGTGCTCCTTAGTCAAGGAGCATGAGGCAAGAACTAGATAGATCTACAAAGGGGTTTCCACTAATTCCAATATCATGCCTAGGGTTTACAATAGAGGTGGGGGCTATATATAGGCTAGCCACAAGTTCGGGGGTAGTGTGGGCATAAAAGGGTAAAACTGCACGAAAAAGGGAATATTCTCAGGCATCAAACCCTAGTCGAATCGAGACAGAAGTCGTTTTGGCGATAAGTCCAGCGGCGCCGGAAATTCCGGTCGGCGACCGGAACAGCTGGCAAAGACGCTTTTCGGTCGGCGCCAGTTTGTTTCGACGAGTGCCAGAACTTTCGGTCGCTGGTCCGGTTTGCCGGGGTGTGCGCCGGCCGTTCCAGCGTGGCGTCCGATCAGGCTGTCCTGGCGCCAGTTTGTCCTGGGACTCCGGTTCACGATGGCTTGGCTCCTTCTCTTGGCATTTCTTCGTGGGGTTCATACCTGAGGATGCATAAGGTATTGGCATGAAGTAGCAAGCCATCCAAGGATGTATCGAAGTCACATGAGACAAGGAGCGAATTCACCTTAGATTGAAGGAGTTTGGCACGGGCACGGGTCATCGGTCCACTTGGGGGACTTGGTGGTGTAGATGTAGGAGGATCCGGAGGACGGGCTGCATCATTTAGTGCCTAAGAAAGATGGTACATGGCGCATGTGTGTAGATTGTAGAGCTATTAATAACATCACTACTCGATATCGTCATCCTATTCCATGCTTAGAGGATATGCTAGATGAATTGAGTGGTGCTGCTATTTTCTCTAAGATTGATTTGCGTAGTGGTTATCATCAAATTAGGATGAAAGAAGGGGATGAATGGAAAACTGCTTTCAAAACAAAATTTGGTTTGTATGAGTGGTTACTTATGCCGTTTGGTCTTACTAATGCACCTACTAATTTCATGAGATTAATGAATCAAGTTTTGAGAGAATTTATTGGTCGTATTGTGGTTGTTTATTTTGATGATATACTTATCTATAGCCACAAAGAAACTGAACATTGTAATCATATCTGACAAGTTTTGCAAGTGTTGCGTGATAATAAATTGTATGCTAATCTTGAGAAGTGCACATTTGCAAAAGATAAGGTCATATTTCTAGGATTTGTTGTATCCAAGCATGGGGTAGAGGTACATCAATCTAAAATTGAATCAATTCAGAATTGCCCTATTCCCATGAATGTGAGTCAAGTGCGCAGTTTCCATGGCTTAGCTGTTTTCTATAGGCGCTTTGTGAAGGAGTTTAGCACTATTGCTGCACCACTTAATGATTTGACTAAGAAAGGTGTGCCATTTGTGTGGGGCGCAACCCAAGATATTGCATTTGATTCACTGAAATGTTTGCTTACTTCTGCAACATTACTTGCATTACCTTATTTTGCGAAGCAATTTGAAGTTGAATGTGATGCTAGTGCTATAGGTATTGGTGGCGTTTCGATGCAAGAGGGTCGCCCTATAGCACATTTTTTTGAGAAACTTACTGGTGCTCGATTGAACTATCCTATTTATGATAAAGAATTGTATGCACTTGTTAGAGTACTTGAAGTTTGGCAACATTATTTATGGCCAAAATAACTCTGATACCTTTTGCATGCTTTGCATCTTTCATGTTGACAAATTGCTCTTTCCTATGGTTTGATTGCAAGCATGTTAACGGTATTCTTTCACCTTGTGACAATCATGTTTCGTTACTATTAGATATTGATGCTTTGTGTGTTGCCACAAAAATGTTGAACAATTTCTCCTTCCAATGTTTTGTGTGCAACCATATTGCCATTATGAGCATGTATTGTCATGAGAGCTTCCAAGTCTCTCGTATAGTTGTTGCAACAAACATAAGGACCACTTGCTCTTTCATTTGGTTTGTTTGCAAACATATTGTTTTTGCTTCCGCTTGCGATATACATACTCCCATGATCTTTGTTTTTGATGATATGTGTATGGCATCCAACATATTGAACAATTGTTCTATCCAATGGTTGGCTTGCACACATAATGATGTTCCTTTGGATATTCTTCCGCATGTGTTTTTGTCGAATTCTCCTATTCTTGCATCAAAGATGTTGATCAATATTTTACTCAATTGCTTTGAGTGCCACACTAAGATGTTATATGGCGTGTTTGAGTTCCCACATTTGGATGATGTTCAAATGATTCCCATGCACGTTGACCTTGCATATGCATCCCGTTTGCTATACTTGAGTTGTGCTAATAGTGTTGTGAACAAGAATGGACATGCCACAAATGACATGCTCCTCTATCACACACAAACATATGTTGCTTGGTCTTTGTTGTGTGAAGGTACAATTGTTTCCACGTCAACCTCTATGGACAAGGAGTTGACAAGACGAACCGTAGAGAGTTACCTATGGCTGCCCTTCAATGAGCTATCTCTACACCATAAGGTGACTTCACTCTACTTGAGGAATCACGCTATTATCTTCACGAATTGGCTACGCTTTGAGTGTTGCTTCGCTTTTGTTGTGAGATTTGTAGGCTTCATGTTGAGGGCAAACCTCTAGGGTGGCCCGATCTTTCACGATTGCCTTTCAAATCGAGGGTGGAGTGCGGGGGAAGGAGGAAAGGATGAACACGACGAACACACGCACGAAGAACGCGATGGACACACACACGCAAAACCACGATAAACACCAATAGCTCACGCCGGCGGTGACCGGTCCGGTGCAATCCCTAGGATCGGCGTCGGGCGGAGGACTCTCTCTCGAACCAGCATGGCGAGATGGGAGACTCGGTGAGATCTTGACGTCTAGGTAAAGGGACACCGATGCCTCGGCCTTGTACAACGCGGAGGCACAATGCAAACTCCAACGAGGTTTGGGGATATTGGTGCTCCTTAGTCAAGGAGCATGAGGCAAGAATTAGATAGATCCACAAAGGGGTTTCCACTAATTCCAATATCATGCCTCGGGTTTACAATGGAGATGGGGGTCTATATATAGGCCAGCCACAAGTTCAGGGATAATTCAGGCATTAAAGTAGAGTTCTGGGCGAGGTAGAGGGGTACATGGGCCATAGGGCCCAGCTAGGCTCACAGGCCCATCGCTTGGGCCGGACAGTCCGGGTCGGCACGGCCGGACAGTCCGGGCAGAGCGGACACTCCGGGTGGTGTCCGGGAAGTGTCCGATTCGACCTTCTGAATGTCCACGCCAGGTTCGGGCCCGGGTAGGCCGGACACTCCGACTGAGTCTGATATGGGGTGGCCCGATCTTCTCAGCAAGCTCTTGTCGATGGTGATGGTGGATGATAGATAACTAGTGCGTAGCTATGATCTCTCCCGCTCGATCCCTGATGCCAATGCAACAGCTCTCGAACCTTGTAGGATATTCACAACACCACACTCTTGCGCACGCAGCCGTGACCACGAACAGTAGTCTACAATCTACTAATTCCCAATGGAACAACAGATCACACTCAATTATTGTTGGTAGATTCGAACACAGGGTAATTCCAGAGGTTCTATGAAAGAAACAACTCCAAAATATTTTAACGTGGTCTAAAACCTAACTTGTGACGGCTACGGAGGTTTATATGAGGGCTGGGGCGTCCTCCCCTCTAAACGGGCCTAAAAACAGCCATAACTTGGCCCAAACTGACTCGGTTCGACTCAAACGGATACATACCGACCCATTTATGGGTTCGGCCTTATTGGCACGCAGTCCAAACGTCGTGGAACACCTCAAACATGTAATTCTTGGTGCGCCATCTCTCACTCTTGCTCATACGTGATTTCCTCATTGCGTCCTAGTGCGCATGCCTCCCGCTCCTCCCTCGCGCACTTATTGATATTGGAAATCAACGCTTGTCCTTCTTGCTGCAACTCTCCTCCTCCTCGCGCAATGCTTGTGTTATCAATAAACCTGATCATACAAAGATGCATAGACTTAGGTAGTATAAAGTTCTCATTAAATAAAACATCAGGTTCAATTAGGAATAAATTCACCTGATAGTCATTATTGATTTGACTCAATATTTCCTTCTAGTTCAGGCAGTCAGAATCATCATATTCCATGTATATATCCTCATCATCCTCCCATTCTTCATGAAAAGCCGTCCTCGGCTTTGGGTAAGCTAAAAGTGGGAGAAACAAAAAGAACAACATGTACGCAAAGTATATGTATATATAACATGTTGTATTATTGTTGTTCACATGAAAAGTATGTCCAGTATACATCAAGCAACTTAAATTGCAGGTATAAGTTAAGTACATAGAATCATGATCATGGTGAAAAACAACTAAACAGATAGTCATGTTCTTCAATATTAAATTCAGTTTTCTCAAAGAAGATCCATGATCAAATTTGTGAACAAGATCAAACCAATTCAATATGTCTGAAAACCAAATTGAATCATGACATGCTTCAACCGCGCTACTCTGATTATTATGAACATGATCATGTTGTCCAGTATGTAAAATGCAACTCAATTTGCAAATATCAAGGAAGTATAAAGTAGTAACAAAACTAGACAAAGACTTTTGGGACAAACACAGTGAATATGAAAACTTGGGTCCTATTCTAGCAAGAGTAGAACAATCCAACATAGGAAAAATTACTTGTGTTGGTTGCAATATATCAACTAGACCAGAATGTATTTCCATAATATCTTGAACTTGAGCTATTGTCCCATAGCAAACATTTTGTGATGTATGGCTGAAAACAGCATGTTTGAGTTCAGCGATTCTATCACAAGTAATGCATATGTGATCCACAAGAAAATTTCCATGCATGCTATATTCACCAATCTGATTGAAAGTGAAACAAGGAGAATATGTGCTAGAATTCAGAAATGAAATTTCAGAAATCTTATCCATAGCACAACTCATACTCATAGGTTCATTTAGCATGATGGAATACACAATATTAGCAGGTGGTATTCGAGCAAGTATTTCCTTATGTGTTATCAGTACCACATGATCAAAATTTGAATTTGGTAAACTAGCACATGGTGCTGAAACAGTAGTGCAAGGCAAATCACAAGGAGGCTTCAGTAAAGGAATAGACTCACAATATGTCGCACATGTTGGCTGAAGCTCCAAAATAGTACCAATGTCATCAACAATCTCCTCAGTTGTAGTAGGTACTAAAACATCCGCCGCAAGTGACAATGCACAGTCCGACGATGTAGGTTGTAAAATAGATTGCTCCCTTTCTTCAAAAGCAACCTGCATAGCACAAGAAACAATACCAGGAGTAGAGATGATTACATTAGTAGAAATATCCTCACATGTATTAGCATCTACTACACAGATGTTTTCTTTTTCTCTCATACTCTTAGAATGGATGCTCTCAACCTCACGTTTAGTGGAATCACACAGCTCACTTTTGATAACACTCTCACTCAGCTTGGCTATGTGGCTCTCATTCTCACATGGGTTGTAATGCACACCGTGTTCAAGATGACAAATAATAGAATTGTCACCATTCATCATGACCTTGTACTTAGCAGACAAACTGAACTCTTTTGTCCTCTCCTTGCGAAGAAGATGATACTCATGAAATTTGTCGGCTAAAATCCTGAGCATAACACGCCTCTTCATGTTCCATTTGAAAGAAATCCTTCCAACAACAGGACATATTTGAGCGTCAAACCTTCTGCTCCAAGGTTCTCCCAATAGTATGTGACAAGAATCAAGTGGTATAGGAGATACATCACAGCGCACAATCTCAGTATGCTCTTTAAAAGTCATAGGAACATCAGCGGTGTGTGAAATCAGCAATGTGCCATATGATGAATGCAAGAGATATGGCACCGCACGGGCACATGTGGGTAGCTGCAACTTTTGTACAACTTCAACGCTGATCAAATTAATAGTAGAGTTACTATGAATGGTAATGGAAGCACATCACTCACCAATCATCACACTATGGTGGAAAAGACCATCGCCATCAAAAATACCGCGTTCTTCCTTCTAAAAAGTTTCACTACAACGCCAATTGTCGATGAATTTGTAACTATACGTCTCCACATTATTTGTAACATCACATGCCTCCATTTTCTGCATCAGATCAACACTACTAGAAGACATGATTAGTACATTAGTGCACAAATCAAAATCAGTATGGTGGAAACTCTCACAACTCACTCACAACTAATAAGAAAGGAGATCTTACCGTTCCAAAGTGAATAGAGATGATCTACCAAACGAAATCAAAAACTAATGCACTGATGTGATGAAGTGAATATCAAAGGTATAGAGAACGATCACAGGGCACACAGGGTATTTATGGTGGAGCTGTAGGTATGGTATCCTAACTACACCGCAAACAAGTCCTAGTGCTGATCGTATGACAAAGACCCACGGAAACACACACGGTGGAGATAAATGGGGCAATTGCAACTATGAAAATGAGCTAAGAAAATAAGGTATGTCGGAGGAATGCTCGTGTTGCAATGCACAAGGAGAGACGCTAGCAATGTCTCAACGAAACGGGCACAAGATTGCTAACTGAGCAACCCGCAGAGCACTAAGCACGCTAGTCTCGTAGGATAGTTTTAGACACAAAGAAAGGTTTACTAAGGCTCACAAGGATAGGTACGCTATGTGGACTCAGTAAAAAAATAAACAAAAAAGAAAAAAAATTGACCTGAGAATTGGTCTCTGCCACGGCAGAAAAACGGCCTAAAATCCTGCCGCGGCAGGATGGTGGCAGAAATATTTTTTGTCTCGTACTAGCAAAGACTGGTCTGTGGTAAGGCGACGGTTCGATTTTTTTTTTCAGAATTTTTTTCTTTTTTTGTCACGCTGGAGCACAGACTTGTCTGCGGTCAGGCGTGAGGCAGCGAGCTGATTTTTTTTCGGATTTTTTTTGTCACGCTGGAGCACAGACTTGTCTACGGTCAGGCGTGAGGCAGCGAGCCGATTTTTTTTTATTCCGACTCGCCAAGTAGTACACAACTAGGACACTTTACTTGGATCGGATCTGACTTGATGGTAGCGGAAAAAGATGGTGGAAAACAACTAGAACAACTAGAAAACAAATCTACGAAGAACAGATCTAGATCTAATCTAATAGAGGAACGCGACCAGCAACTATTACTCGAATACGATGTAATCTAGGCTATGGCAACTCTTTTTGTGAGGCTTTTTCTGTATAGGATGAAAAACACTCTCTAATCTATGGATGGATTGTGGATTGCTTACCGAGGCAACGAGGAAATCTGATACCAAGATGATATGCTCACTGAGTAAACCCAGCGCTCTGATACCAAGATGATATGGGGTGGCCCGATCTTCTCAGCAAGCTCTTGTCGATGGTCATGGTGGATGATAGATAACTAGTGCGTAGCTATGATCTCTCCCGCTCGATCCCTGATGCCAATGCAATAGCTCTCGAACCTTGTAGGATATTCACAACACCACACTCTTGCGCACGCAGCCGTGACCACGAACGGTAGTATGCAATCTACTAATTCCCAATGGAATAAAAGATCAAACTCAATTATAGTTGGTAGATTCGAACACAGGATAATTCTAGAGGTTTTATGAAAGAAACAACTCCAAAATATTTTAACGTGGTCTAAAACCTAACTTATGACGGCTACGGAGGTTTATATGAGGGCTGGGGCGTCCTCCCCTCTAAACGGGCCTAAAAACAGCCATAACTTGGCCCAAACTGACTCGGTTCGACTCAAACTGATACATACCGACCCATATATGGGTTCGGCCTTATTGGCACATAGTCCAAACGTCGTGGAACACCTCAAACATGTAATTCTTGGTGCGCCATCTCTCACTCTTGCTCATACGTGATTTCCTCATTGCGTCCTAGTGCGCATGCCTCCCGCTCCTCCCTCGCGCACTTGTTGATATTAGAAATCAGCGCTTGTCCTTCTTGCTGCAACTCTCCTCCTCCTCGCGCAATGCATGTGTTATCAATAAACCTGATCATACAAAGATGCATAGACTTAGGTAGTATAAAGTTCTCATTAAATAAAACATCTGGTTCAATTAGGAATAAATTCACCTGATAGTCATTATTGATTTGACTCAATATTTCCCTCCAGTTCAGGCAGTCAGAATCATCATAATCCATGTATATATCCTGATCAGAGTCGGGCCGGACACTCCAGTCTGGCCGGACACTCCGGCTGGATTCGGGCGGACACTCCGGCAGCTTCAGCTCAGGTGCAGCTTCAGGGCTTGAGGGTCGACGCGGCGGGGGTTCGTACCTGATGATGCACAGAGTAGAGGTATGAAGTAGCATGCCATCCAACGAGGTATCAAATTGGCACGAAGAGAGGAGCGAGTTCACCTTAGCTTGGAGGAGTTTGGCTCGGGCACGAGTGATGGGTCCACTTGGGGGACTTGTTGGTGTAGATGTAGAAGCGTCCATAGGGCAGGCTGCATCAGCTCCCCCCCCCCCTGGGAAAGAGTCGTCCTCGACTCTTCATGGATATCATCTTGAACATCTCCATGGTAGGGTGAGAGATCCTTGACATTGAATGTATTGCTTGCAAGGTACTTGGAGGTCTGGATGTCGATGATGTAGGCGTTGTTGTTGATTCGTTTGAGGACCTTGAAGGGACCATCTCCTCTTGGCTTGAGCTTGGAGTCACGTTCCTTGGGGAAGCGGTCCTTGCTTAGGTGTATCCACACAAGGTCACCTTCTTCAAATATCATCTCCTTCTTGTCCTTGTTTAACCTTGAAGCTTGGCGAAGGACTTGTTGTTCGAAGTTGCTCTTGTTTCTTCATGAAGCTTCTTCATAGCTTGTGCGTGCTTCTCGACGTCCATGTTTGTGCGCTCATGGAGTGGTAGTGGTAGGATGTCGAGCGTGGTAAGGGGCTCGAAACCATAGATGATCATGAATGGACTCATCTTGGTTGTTGAGTGCTTGGCTCGATTGTAGACGAACTCGGCGTGTGGAATGCATTCCTCCCAATCCTTCGGGTTTTTTTGATCAACACACGAAGGAGAGTTCCAAGGCTTCGGTTGACAACTTCGGTTTGGCCATCAGTTTGAGGATGTGATGTGGATGAAAAGAGGAGCTTGACGCCGAGCTTGGCCATGAGGGTCTTCCACAAGTAGCTCATGAAGCACACCGTGAAGACGGACGATTTCCCTGAAAACAGATTTGCAACATGTGAAGCATCGTCGGTCTTATGGCACGGTATGAAGTGTGCCATCTTGGAAAAACGATCCACAACAAAAAATATAGAATCATGACCATGCTTAGATCTAGGCAATCCTAACACGAAATCCATGCTAATGTCGGACCAAGGTGTATGAGGAATAGGCAATGGCATATAAAGACCATAAGGGTTAGCTTGCGACTTAGCTTGAACACATGTCGTGCATCGTTGAACTTAGCGCTCCACGTCACGCTTCATCTTGGGCCAAAAGTAGTGATTGGAGAGCATGTCCAATGTCTTGTCACGACCAAAGTGACCCATAAGGCCTCCACCATGAGATTCTTGGAGAAGCAAAAGTTGAAGCGACGACTTCGGAATGCATAGCTTGTTTTGTTTAAAAAGAAAGCCCTTATGCAAATAGAAATCACCAACTCCCTTGTCATTGGAGCACTTTGCGAAAATTGGTTCAAAGAACGGGTCGGAAGCATACACAGATTTTATTTCCTCAAGACCCAACACATTGCTTTCAAGTCTCGTAAGAAGGCTTGTATGTTTGCGAGACAATGCGTCCGCAACTACATTATCTTTGCCCTTCTTATACTTGACAATGTACGGAAAAGATTCCATGAACTCAACCCACTTAGCGTGTCTCTTGCTCAAGTTAGCTTGGCCTTTGAGATATTTCAACGACTCGTGGTCGGAATGTATGATAAATTCCTTGGGCCAAAGGTAGTGTTGCCAAACTTGAAGGACACGAACTAAGGCAAAAAGCTCTTTGTCATAAATCGGATAGTTAAGGCGAGCACCATCAAGTTTTTTGCTATGGTAGGCTATAGGACGTCCGTTTTGCATAAGGACTCCTCCAATGCCAATGCCAATACCACTAGCATCACACTCTATCTCAAAAGTTTTTGTGAAATCCGGTAAAGCAAGAAGAGGTGCTTCGGTGAGCCTCTTTTTAAGTTCATCAAAAGATTTTTGTTGTGCTTTGCCCCACACGAAGGTGACATTCTTTTTGGTCAATTCATTAAGGGGACAAGCAATGGTTGAAAAGTCTTTCACAAAGCGACGATAGAAACCGGCCAATCCATGAAAACTTCGGAGTTCACTCACATTTGTTGGTATGGGACAATCTCGTATGTCCTTTACCTTGGAAACATCAACTTCAATTCCCTTCGAAGAAACGACAAATCCAAGAAAAATCAACTTGTCTTTAGCAAAAGTGCACTTGGGAAGGTTAGCATAAAGCTTTTCATGTCGAAGGATTTGCAAAACATCCTTGACATGTGTTATATGGTCCTCAAGTGATTTGCTATAAACAAGAATATCATCGAAATAGACAACAACACTTTTTCCAATGAGAGAACGCAAGATGTGATTCATAAGCCGCATGAAGGTGGATGGGGCATTTGATAAACCAAAGGGCATAACCAACCATTCATAGAGACCAAGTTTGGTCTTGAAGGCGGTTTTCCACTCATCACCTTCAGCCATGCGTATTTGATGGTAACCACTACGAAGATCAATTTTCGAAAAAATAGTGGCTCCACACAACTCATCAAGCATGTCATCGAGACGTGGTATGGGATGTCGATAACGCACGGTGGTAGCATTGATTGGACGGTAGTCCATGCATAACCATAACGTATCATCCGTCTTTGGAACAAGAATCACGGGTACGGCACTTGGACTAGTGCCAACTTGGATCAAACCTTTGGAGACGAGTTGGTTGATTTGACGTTCGATCTCCTTCGTCTCCTCCGGGTTCGTGCGGTAAGCGGCGCGGTTTGGAAGTGGTGCACCGGGGATGAGGTCGATGTGATGTTCAATGCCGCGAAGAGGAGGTAGTCCATGTGGAAGCTCTTCGGGAAACACATCCTTGAATTCCTGCAAAACACTCATCAAAGATGGAGGAACATTGGTTAATTCGTTAGTTCCTTGCGCTAGTCCCTTGCAAAGGAGGACATAGTGCAAGATGGATGGGTTGTTCCGAACATCTCTCATCTCACTTTTGGTGGCAAGGAGAACACTCTTCGTTTTTCACTCGAATTTGGCTTGTGGCTCTCACTCACTATGAGGTGGTTCTCTCTCTCACCGCTCTTCTCACAAGTAGGTTTTTTTTTTGCGCTCTCGCTAAAGCCTTTGCATTGTCCGCAATTATTTGGCTAGGAGTCCTCGGTTGCAAAACACATGTTTTGCTGAGGCATTTGAAGGTGTATATATTGGTGCGGCCATCATGTTGAGCAGCCTTATCAAATTGCCATGGTCGACCAAGAAGCATGTGGCAAACTGTCATAGGAACCACATCACACTCCACCGTATCTTCGTAAGGACCAATGGTGAAGGAGACCGATACGGTATGCTTGATCTTCACGGACCCTTGGTCACTTAGCGATTGCACGTGGTAGGGGTGCTTATGTGGATGGAGGGTGAGGTTGAGCTTCTCACACAACTCGGTGCTAGGAAGGTTGTGACAACTCCCTCCGTCAATGATCACCTTGATAGATTTGCCATTGATGCCGGCTCGTGTTTGGAAGATATTGGAGCGTTGGTCTTCATGCTCTTGTGCTTGATTGGTCAAGATTCTTGTGACGACAAGCGATGGACTTGCGTCATGTTCACACATGAGGAGTTCTTGATCATCTTCCACTCGTTGCCTTGCCATTGCTTCCTTGACACGGGCATCAAACTCATCTTCACTCAAGTACTCTTCATCACCATTATCATGGATGAACAAGACTTTCTTGTTTTCACATTTGGCCGACTTGTGTCCTTTACCTCCACACTTGTAGCATTCACCGTTGAAAGGTGTATCACTCTTTGCTTGCTTGCCATTTGGTGGTAGTCTTCCTTGAGGAAGTGTGGGCTTGAAGGAAGGCTTGGAGGTACTTGAGGAGCTACCATTGAAAGTTGTTGGTGTAGGGGTTGAAGCTTGCTTGTAGGTGAAGTACGTCTTGGGCTTGTTGTACTTGATATCCTCTTGCACTTGACGTTCAGCCTTTGTTGCAATGTGCACAAGCTCAACCATGGTGCTGTATGTTTGGAACTCGACGATGCGCTTGATTGGGTGATTCAAGCCAATAAGGAAACGTGCCATTGCTTGCTCCATGCGCTCATCAATGTTGGCGCGAATCAAGTTGAGTTCCATTTCCTTGAAGTATTCTTCCACGGTCTTTGTCCCTTGACAAAGCGCTTGAAGGTTGTTGAAGAGGTCACGCGTGTAGTGTGCGGGGATGAACTGGGATCTCATGTGAGCCTTCATGTCATGCCAAGTTGTGATTGGCGACTCTTGTCTTGCATCACGAGCAACTGGAACTTGTTCCCACCAAAGGTTGGCGTAATCATCAAACTCTAGCGAAGCCATGGGGACCATCTTCTCATTGCTATAGTGGTGCATGTGGAAGATCTTGTCGACTTTGAGTGCCCACAAGAGGTATTCTTCAGGGTCATTGGATCCGGTGAACTTGGGCATTGTGAACTTGAGCTTGCCAAAACTTTCTTCATCGCTGCGGTCATTGCGACGAGCTTGCTGACCTTGTTGATGACCTTGTAGTTGGGGAGGTGGAACTTGGTTCTCGCGTCCTTTTGCGGAGCTTGCTCTTAGTATTGTTGTTGATGAGGAGCTTGCTCTTGCTCTTGGCGCGGTTGTTGACGTGGTTGAGGTACTTGGGCCTCATGGTGGCGAAGGTGTGTAGCCTCTTGACGCGGTTGATGACATAGAGCTGGCTCGTTCCTTGGTTGGTGATGTTGGTTAGGCACATGGGCCTCACGGCGAAGAACATGGTCATGAGCCTCTTGACGTGGTGGGCGTCGCTCAACTTGTATCACTTGACGCTCCAAGTTTTGTTGATGAGGAGGAAGCGCCTCGTGATGACCATGGTGTCGTTGTTGACATTCATGACGTTGATGATGAGGAGGAGGATCTTGAAGAGCTTGACGTCGATGATGAGCTTGATTCTCCAAATTGGAGTCATCACTTGTTGTGTCAAGAATGTGTCGCGGTCGATGGTGGTAGACTTATGGTTGCGCTTGCGGTTCCTCTTGTGGTTGCTCTTGTTGAATCACTACTGCCCTTGCGTGATGACGGTGTGCTTCTTGCCTTGCTCGTGGCCTTGAAGAGAGGTCACCGTCATAGCTTGATGTTGCGGCGTGCCGTGGGGAAGGTACATAGTTCGAAGAGATTCCATCTTCAACCACAGGGGCATCATTGCGTCTTTGAGCACTTTGATGTAGATCTTGTGGAAGAGGTGCATGACGATGCGAAGAACTTGCTGAGCTTGATGCGCGTGAACGTGGTCTTGCCATGCCATCGATGAGGCGTCGAAGATTGTCATTTGTTTCGGCGACGGAGCGTTGAAGCGCTTCATTTTGGTGGCCGAAGTTGTGATGCATTGCATGCATTTGTCGTTCGAGGCCGTCGAAGCGGTTGTCGATGTTCTTGAACTCGGCTTACGTCTCGTCAAATTGTTCATCTTGTCGCGTCTCAAGTGCTTGGCAACGTTCACGGAACTCTTGTCGAACGATGAAGTGACTTGCGCGCGTCATGTACGGACCTTGATCTTCTTCTTGGGGAGGTGGTTGGCTCGTCTCACCGTGCCTATCCATCATGCAAAACACACAAGTATTGTATATGGAAGTGGAATATGGTGGTGTTAGCCTTGTACCTCACCTTGGGGATTGCACCAAACTAGAAACCATAAGTGAGAGCTATTAGCGTGCAAAGTGGAAATGCCAAGAAAACTCACACTAACTCTCAAAAGCTTGTTGGTGGTAGGTTAGGTTGTGTAAAGCCAAAGAACCAACCAAAAGAAAAGGGATAGTCAAAAGTGGTAACAATCCAACAAAACTCAAGTCAAAGGCGAAGGTCAACAACTCAAAAGGGTGACGGGAACCTACGACTATGTACACACACGTGGAGAAAGTTGGGATTGACACGACTATGAAAATGAGCAAACAAAATGTCCTAACGAAGACTAAGCTCGTTGTCGTGCCAATGCAAGGAGAGACCGTGGCTCGTTTGCAAAGAGGAAAAATGAGCAACGGATTTGTGGACTTGTCTTGGGCGCTCTTCTTTCTCTCTTGCTTACAAGCTTTGAGACTCTTTTGCAAGGGGAGACTATTTTTCTTTTGCTTTTTCTTTGTATTTTTTTTCCTTTTTTTTGCTCTCCCTTGATGCTACCTAGTCACACTTGATATTGCTCTTGCACTCTCACTATCCAAGGACAAATGCACAATGCTCAAGCAAACACAAGATGAGCCACTCTCATGGGATAGGTACACACAAAGGAAGATGGGGGTTAACAAAGTGACGCAAGTTATACGTTCTTTGACGATGCGAACCCACTTCTTACCCTCTTGAACGGTATATTACTTCATACTCCATCCCATATCAATGATAGGTTCACACCAACAAGTATGGAGACATGGGAGGAAGCCTAGAGCACCAACCACGACAAGACGGAGGCTTGGAAGAGAAGACGGAAGAAGCAGCAGTTGGAGCACCAGAGTCTCCGGCTAGCGCACACCAGAGTCTCCAGCCAGCACACACCGGAGTCTCCGGCCTAAAGACACCGGAGTCTCCGGCCTGCCGACCCCGGAGTCTCCGGACCCATCTCCGGACCGACCCCCAGATCAAGCTCGAGGACAGTCTGTCTGCCACTCCGGAGACATCACCGGAGATAGACCGGAGTCTTCGGCCCACACCGGAGTCTCCAGACCCCACACCGGAGTCTCCGGCCTAAACGTATGGGCCTACACGCTACCAGCTGGGCCCTTGGCCATGTACCCCTTAGTCCGCCCAGACTTTCCCCTTTTATTCCTAAAGTACCCTTGAACTAGTGGCTGGCCTATATATAGTGCCCCCACCCCCTCATGTAACCCTAGGCATAGATGATAGACTAAAAAAACCCTTTGTGGAGTCTCTAGTTTTGCCTCATCCCCTTCTACCAATGGGGATCGACTATCGTCACCACCTCGTTGGAGTTTGCATCGCGCCTCCCTCGTTGTACAAGGCCTTGGCATCGGTGTCCCTTTGCCAAGACGTCAAGACCCTCTCCAAGGTGTTCTTCCCTCTCCGCGTGGGATCGAGGGAGCACGTTGACCGATCTTTCCTTGGGAGGATGCTATCGGTCCGGTGGCCACCGGTGAGAGCAATCGGCCTTGTATCGTGTGAGTTTTGCATGTGTTCATCGTGTTCTTCGCGTTCTTCGCGAGGTGTGCGTCCGCTTCCGCTACCTTCTCCCTTTCCCCTCGCTTTCCCATCGATTTAACCATGAGATCCGTGAAGATCGGGCCACCCATGGGGTTACCCCATAACATAAACCCTAGGACGGATATCTATATAAGCCGTCCTAGGGAGAGCCTTTAGGGCATCCTCAATAGTCTACAATCTCAACTCACACAGGCGAACCCTTGTAACCCATATTCCGGCTCTACCATATTACTAGATTGCTAGCAGGAGTAGGATCCATCCAAAGCCGGCGGATTCGAACCCAGGTAAACTTGTGTGCTCACCGTGCCGGAACATCGTACTTCTCACACCCCTCTCTTCCGCACGCCTCGAGGATCCCCTCATGGCGTTGTCATCAATCCAACGATAGTTGGCGCACACCATGGGGCAAGTGAGCTTCGGATCTGCGTTCCGAGCGGAATCTGCAAGAATCGGAATCAGCAAAACCATCACCGTCGGTCGCATCCTCTACGCCAGCGATGCCCCTCTCGTCGTTCTCGACGAGACCTAGATTCCGGCTAGGGAAGCCGTGACCACCTACACTATTATGTCTTTCGGCGAGATCGATGTTTACATCAGTTTCGCTGAAACTATCACACCCACCCCAGCGGTGATGATAGAGGTAGAGGAAAACTCGGAGTCCCCTTTGTCTGCGGAGGCGGCAGAGTTCTGGATCTCGGAAAACCCTAATCCCACCTAGCCCGCACCAGTTGCGAAGATAATAGAGAAATCTGAGCCTGAAGCAGACCTAGCGGTCCAAGTCAAATTTGGAGTGGATCTCCTTGGAGAGACCGAATCCCAGATCGACCCACCCGTTGAAGTCGAAATCTAGGAGGATCATAACAACGACGGTTCCGGCTCTAACGTTGCCGGGACAGACAATCCTTTCCTAAGATACACGCTGCGACGTTTGGTGATGCAGAACTCAGGCATAGATGAAATCCTCGAACCCATCAAACGTTTCGATGATGCCTACTATGAAGACCGCAATTATCTTAGGAGGGGTGCATCACACTTCATCGGGTATGTTGGATCCGGATCTGGCCCTGTTGATGCTAGAGACAACACTGACTCCGTGCTAGAAGCAATCGTAACAAGCGCCGACGTACCCACATCCTCGGATGAGTCGATGATGTCGGCAGATTTCCGGAAGTTCTCCGCGGAATATGACGAGGAGCTTCACTCCACAGCCGTAGCAGAAGGATCCGGAGAAAACTCTCCCAAAGCGCAGGACAACGTGGATCTCGGAGACGATCCCGAGAACCAAATGGCCGAAAGTACCGATCAGAGCTTGACTCCGGGAAATGGGCCCAAAGCCGTCTTTGCTACCAGCACTGCCAAGAGGGCAAAGAAGAAGAACAAGAAGAACAAGACCCCAGCAAAAGATACTCTAGCAGAGGAGGTGATTACAGAGGAATATGAGGAAGACTCGGATGGAGCACTTATCCTAAACGAGCCCAAAAAAGAAGAACCGGTGGATGGACACGTGATCACTGAAGGTGCACGTAAATTCATCGATGCTGCATTAACCACACCTATTCCTACAGCTCCAGAACTCACTGCTGAAGAGCTGGACGAAAGGGCCCATGCCCTAGAAGCGCGTCGACAACAACTCCTGATGAGGCCAAAAACATCGAGGAGGAGAAGAAACGCATGGCATCTGTGGAGAAGTACAACTCTAGGAAATACCAGAAAACCAGGAAGCGTCATACTAATGACAACCAATGCCTGCAGATTCACACCGTCCTTTTCGGAGAAGAAATGGGGAAGCCTCGGAAAGATAGCAGAGGGGATTGGGTGTATCCAACCCTAGTACAGAACACCGTTGCGGCCCGAGAAATTCTATCGGCTAATCCAGGCCCGCAGCAGATTTGGTTGGGCATCAAATTACTCAACAAGGGACTGGAGCAGCAAAAGGTCGCCATGTCCGGAAGTCAAAAGCTGGTCTTTGATTCCGACCAGTGTCGCACAGATCCGGCATGGGCTGACGTAAGACCCCAGTGCGTTCCGGAGCAGCACCACTGTTCCAATCGCCGGGAGGACAATTATTCAAGAACCGGATCTTCGGGACACCACCACAAAACTGCCCGCGACTGGTGTAACGTTAACCCGGTTGCGGAGCAAGAGGCAATTGCTGCACTGAATCCGAGGAACCCGCCCTGGCGAGAGTCGAAAGACCGCAGGGTAGATGATAAGGAGAAATGTCGGGATGAGGACCGACAAAGAATGCCACCTCCTAGACACGAAAGCCGTCCGGATGACGGGCGAAGGAACGACGGACACCGTGTCGAGACAAGCCGGCAAGGGGCTCGTCACAATGAAGATCCTCCCCGGAACTGAAATCATGATGCCCCGGATGGAGGCTGGCAATCAGCCGGAAATAACCCAGCTGCTCCACCCTCTCCGCCAAGTAGCCATCACAACGGCTCCCAAGGAGGCCAAGGAGGGCGTCGTGTTGGAGGAGGTGGTGGCAGGAGCCGAAGTCCGGATGACGCAAGGCACAGGATCAACTCCAATATAGAGGCACGGCGCTACGAAAATGATGATATATACATGGGCCCAAAGTGCTTCGGACCATGCATAAGAGCTACAAGATTCCCGGAAGGATTTGCTATCTCAAGACATATCCAAGCCTACGACAGCATAGCTCGGCCAGATACTTGGCTACAGGATTTTTTCCAAGCTTGCTGCATCGCCAAAGGCGGAAACAGCCTGGTCGCAACCCGATATCTCCCACTCATGATGCGGAAGACGGCAAGATCATGGCTCAATAAACTTGCGGAGAACACCATCCATAACTGGTATGACATGCAAAGTGCGTGATATGGGGTGGCCCGATCTTCTCAACAAGCTCTTGTCGATGGTGATGGTGGATGATAGATAACTAGTGCGTAGCTATGATCTCTCCCGCTCGATCCCTGATGCCAATGCAACAGCTCTCGAACCTTGTAGGATATTCACAACACCACACTCTTGCGCACGCAGCCGTGACCACGAACGGTAGTCTGCAATCTACTAATTCCCAATGGAACAACAGATCACACTCAATTATAGTTGGTAGATTCGAACACAGGATAATTCCAGAGGTTCTATGAAAGAAACAACTCCAAAATATTTTAACGTGGTCTAAAACCTAACTTGTGATGGCTACGGAGGTTTATATGAGGGCTGGGGCGTCCTCCCCTCTAAACGGGCCTATAAACAGCTATAACTTTGCCCAAACTGACTCGGTTCGACTCAAACTGATACATACCGACCCATATATGGGTTCGGCCTTATTGGCACACAGTCCAAACGTCGTGGAACACCTCAAACATGTAATTCTTGGTGCGTCATCTCTCTCTCTTGCTCATACGTGATTTCCTCATTGCGTCCTAGTGCGCCTGCCTCCCGCTCCTCCCTCGCGCACTTGTTGATATTGGAAATCAGCGCTTGTCCTTCTTGCTGCAACTCTCCTCCTCCTCGCGCAACGCTTGTGTTATCAATAAACCCGATCATACAAAGATGCATAGACTTAGTGAATTCACCTGTTGCTCAATCAGCTTTGCACGAGCTCTTGTAATGGGTCCAATCCTGATTTCATTGGACTTGTTCTTTGCAGCAACATCTTCATTGTGAATAGGAGTAGGAGATAGTGGAATAGTATGGATGTCCTCATCATCTCCCCCCCCCCCTTCAAAAGGCGTCGACCTCGACGCTCCAAGGTCTTCTCCAGCATATGGTGATAAATCAGCAACGTTGAAGCTATTGCTAGCACCACCAAACTCCTCAATAGGTATATCAACTGAATAGGCATTATAATTAATTTTGGCTAACACTTTGTAAGGACCAGCACCACGTGGCTTCAACTTGGACTTGCGAAGTAGTGGAAATCTGTCCTTGCGTAGATGCACCCAAACCATATCTCCAGGCTCGAACAACACTTCTTTTCTTGCTTGATTCCTTGCAGCAGCAATGTTCTTGCCTTTCTTCTCAACAGCCTCTCGAGTCTTCTCATGTATTTTCTTCACATAATCAGCACGATTTGATGCCTCCATATCAACTCTCTCATGTAATGGAAGAGGCAACGTATCGAGTGGCGTTAATGGCTTAAAGCCATACACCACCTCAAAAGGACAAAGCTGAGTAGTTGAATGCACAGCCCTGTTGTAAGCGAACTCAACATGTGGCAAACACTCTTCCCACTCCCGCAGATTCTTTTTAATCATGGTCCTTAGTAGCTGTGACAATGTTCTATTCACCACCTCCGTTTGACCATCTGTTTGGGGGTGACATGTAGTACTGAACAGCAACTTCGTTCCTAGCTTCCCCCATAAGTCTTCCAAAAGTAGCTCATGAACTTCACATCACGGTCAGAAACAATCGTCTTTGGTACTCCATGTAATCTCACGATGTCCCTGAAAAACAGGTTAGCAACATGCGACGCATCGTCGCTTTTGTGGGAGGCAATAAAATGAGGCATTTTAGAGAACCTATCCACTACCACAAATATAGAATCATGACCTCTCTGAGTTTTAGGTAGACCTAGCATAAAATCCATACTAATGTCTTCCCATGGAGTAGTAGGTGCATAGAGAGGTGTATACAAACTGTGAGGCTTCAGCTTGGATTTCGACTTGTGGCAAGTAATGCATTTGCTCACAAATCTGTACACATCACGCCTCATCTTGGGCCAATAAAAATGATCAGCAAGCATGAGCAACGTCTTCTCACGCCCAAAGTGACCCATCAAACCACCAGCATATGATTCCTGCACTAAGAACAAACGCAACGACGATTCTAGAATACATAGTTTGTTAGCTCGAAACAAATATCCATCATGTATATGATACTTATCCCATGCGTTTCTAAGAGCACATAAACGATATGGTTCAGCAAAATCATGGTCAGTTGCATAAAGTGCACAAATAGCTTCTAATCCAGGAATTTTAACATCAAGATTGGTTAATAGCATGTTCTTCCTAGATAGAGCATCAGCAACAACATTCTCTTTTCCCTTCTTATAATTAATGATGTAAGGAAAAGACTCAATGAACTCAACCCATTTAGCTAATCTTCTATGCAAGTTTGATTGAGCTTTCAAGTATTTCAATGCTTCATGATCAGAATGTATGATGAATTCCTTTGGCCACAAATAATGTTGCCAAACTTCAAGTACTCTCACAAGTGCATACAATTCTTTATCATAGATTGAATAATTCAAACGAGCACCAGTCAATTTCTCAGAAAAATAAGCTATAGGCCGTCCCTCTTGCATCAAAATGCCACCTATGCCTATACCACTAGCATCACATTCAACTTCAAATTGCTTCGAAAAATCAGGTAATGCAAGCAATGGTGCAGAAGTAAGCAAACGTTTCAATGTATCAAATGCAATGTCTTGGGCCGCGCCCCATACAAAAGGAACACCTTTCTTTGTCAAATCATTTAATGGTGCAGCAATGGTGCTAAAATCTTTCACAAAGCGCCTATAGAAACCAGCGAGACCGTGGAAACTACGCACTTGACTTACATTCATTGGAGTAGGCCAATTCTGAATTGATTCAATTTTAGATTGATCTACCTCTACTCCATGCTTAGAAACAACAAATCCTAGGAATATGACCTTATCTTTTGCAAATGTACACTTCTCAAGATTAGCATACAGTTTATTATCACGTAACACTTGCAAAACTTGTCTAATATGAGTAAAATGTTCAGATTCGGTGTGGCTGTATATGAGTATATCATCAAAGTAAACAACCACAAAACGACCAATAAACTCTCTCAAAACATGATTCATCAAACGCATGAAAGTACTAGGTGCATTAGTAAGGCCAAACGGCATGACTAACCACTCATACAAGCCGAATTTAGTTTTGAAAGCAGTTTTCCATTCATCCCCTTCTTTCATCCTAATTTGATGATAACCACTACGCAAGTCAATTTTAGAGAAAACAGCAGCACCACTCAATTCATCTAGCATATCCTCTAAGCGTGGAATAGGATGACGATATCAAATAGTGATGTCATTAATCGCTCTACAGTCAACACAAATGCGCCATGTACCATCTTTGTTAGGAACTAAAATAACAGGAACATCACAAGGGCTAAGAGAAACACGAATGTACCCTTTATCCAGCAACGCTTGTACTTGCTTCTGAATTCCTTAGTTTCTTCGGGATTAGTCCTGTAGGGTGCACGGTTGGGAAGTGTGGCGCCAGGAATCAAGTCCACTTGATGTTCTATACCACGCAATGGAGGTAAGCCTGCGGGTACATCTTCTGGAAACACATCCCCAAAGTCCTGCAGAACAGAAGAGACACCAAGAGAAATAGGGGTCATGTCGTTAGAAACCAATACCTCGCCATTCTACATGAGCACAAGTGGCATGACTGTAGGATCCTCACGAAACTCTCTCTTATCCTCCTTGGTGGCTAATATCAATAACCCAGGCACTCTCTCACTTTTCATTATATCACTCAATTTAGGCTCAATTACATCAGGAACAGCTGTCACACAATCTCGCTGAGTGGTAGTATCTTCCTTCAAGTTCACCTCTATCTTGTGGCGAGAATCATTCACAATTTCTTGTGGTGTCATTGGCTGCATAGTAATCTTCTTTCCTTTGAATTCCAAGTGATATGTATTGGCTCGGCCATTGTGTTGCACATGGCGATCATAGAGCCAAGGCCGACCCAATAGTAGGTGACAAACAGTCATAGGAACCACATCAAAATCAATAGAATCTTTGTATGGCCCTATTTGAAAGTTCACTCGTACCATATGATTTACCTTCATCTCACCATTGTTGCTCAACCATTGTATGTAGTATGGCTTGGGATGAGGTAAGTATGTCAAATTCAGTTTGGCACATAGTTCCTTACTTGCAAGATTTCTGCAGCTACCTCCATCAATAATGACCTTGCAAGCTTTATTTGGTCCAACTAGAGCTTTTGTTTGGAGCAAGTTGCAACGCTGGGATTCCTCAACTGGTTGCACACTAAGTACACATGAAGACACGACGATAGTGGGTGCACACTCAGCATATGCATCAACACCAACCTCACCGTCATCAATATCATCATCAGAAGCTTCATCTCCTCTTTCTACTTCACCTTGTTCATTAACAAACATAACCTTGCTGTTTGGACAATCCTTCTTGTAGTGACCTCTGCCTCCACAAGTATGGCACACCACATCACGAGTACGTGCAGTAGACATGTTGGAAACCGAGCTAGCAGCAGGAGCAGCGGGTTTCCGAGTATTAGAACCAAACGAAGGTGTACTTGCTGGTTTGGCGGATGGTGCAAACGGAACAGCAGCTGGTGGCATGACAGTGGGAGGTGTAGATCTGGCCGAAAATCTGCTAGAAGATGGAAATCGAGCACGTGACTTTGCCTCTTCAGCCAGCTGGGACTCGGCCTCTCTAGCATGGTGCAGCAGCTCGTTCATTGTCTCATACTTGTGATAACGCACAATACTCTTGATCTGAAGCTTCAAATTGTTGAGGAAACATTGCATCGTCATCTCTCGTGATTCACGAACATCAGCACGCTGCATAAGCATCTCCATCTCCATGTAGTACTCATCAACTGTCATTGTGCCTTGCTTCAGTTGCGTCAATTTATCAAAAACTGATCGCAAGTAGTTGGTTGGTACGAAACGAGCTTATCATTACATATCCATCTTGGTGTAGCATCCCATTGATAATTGGCACGCTAGGACGACCTATGATATGTAATGATAAGTCTAAGGTTGTGTCAAATATTGTTGCTATGTTATTGAGTCCGAGTCTAAGTTAGGTTCGAGTCCGTTTGTGTGTTCGGTTTGGGTGTATCCAACCGACTAGTTGTAGGCCTCCTATATAAAGGAGCCACCCACCTAGGGTTTAGGGGAGTTCAGTTGTTTAGTCTACAAACTATATTGTGCTCCACCGTGTATCATCCCTCCGGGGACGGCGATACCGTTTATCAGATTATTATTGCTGCGGAGGTTCTTGTGTTCATCAAGGATTGTCGTGCTCAGGTTTGAGGCGTGGTGATCTTCATCACGTTACTTGCTGGATTGATTCCTCTTCTTTAGGTGACGTTCTTCAGCGTCATTGGGAGATCATCTATCTGGTTGACTCGCTGTGAAAGATCGGGACAAAACTATAGGATCATCGGCTTGATCCGTATCAGTGAGGATGAGCTCCGTGCCAAGGATCCAACCCTCTTCATGTCTTCTTCTTCTTCTTCCTAGAATCTCGAGGCGAGATTCCTGTTTAGTGGGGTAGAGTTGTAGCATCCCATCTGTCTAACATCTGTAATGCTACATGGTCTAATAATAAAATGCTACTTCCTACATATAATTGTTGCATCATAATTATATCATGCTCATGTCATCATGCCACCATGCATTTATCAATTGTATTTGGTTCTTAATAAATTGTATTTGGTTCTTGATAAATGCTTGGTGCCCAAGTTGAGTTGGTGGCATATCTTTTATTACTCCACCACCGTTTCTTTGTCACCACCTTATATTCCACCATCCCAAAATACTTGTGGTCATTTGCATCTTCTCTTTTGGGTATTGACTAGCTCACATATATAAAGATGGGTCCCCTTCTATACCACATGCCCCAATGGTGTTTACTATTGTTTTCATAGTATAAATGATGTGGTTCTACATGTGGGAATACTTTTACTTCTTCATATGTCTTACTTCTAAATGAGTGGGCATATCTAAATATAAATGGGACCATATAATTATCTAGTGGCATACACACACTAGCATATCCATTATATTTATTCATGCTTATTTCATCAATTCTTGGACATATCGGTTTATTTCCAACCATGTGTTAATTCCTTTTGCATGTATGCTATGTGTTGTACCACTATTTCATGTCGCATGAAATATAAACCCCACATCCCCATCGTATTCTAGTTCTTCTATTTGATGTTTATATCCAATCTCTTCAAACCTTTTTGCTTGGGCTTTAATCAAATTTGAGTGCATGGGGCTAAATGGGGTCATTTGAGCTTGTATTTGTTTTCACAAATATAATGTGGCCTATCTAAGGTTCATGCATGGCCCATGCAAGAAAACCACCTTGTTTTATGTCTTGTCTCCTATGGGTATATGGGTGATTTGATTTGAGGAAATACATTTGAATGAATTCCTATTAATCTCCAAGCCATAAACCATCATCCCTCATGTTCTCTTATGGGTGTTTGAGTTTGTATTTTATTTGGGAGTTCCCTACCTTGTGCCTTGCTCAACATCTTCTAAACTTGCCATTTTCTTTGTTAGCTAACCATTCTACTTAGGTTTCCATCCCCCACCCGAGTACTATGTGCTTTGTGCATGTGGAAGTTTTTCTCTCCACCACCATCTCTTGCCATGACCACCCTCCTCTCAAGCATGCAAGGCAAGTGATCTTGACCCCTATCTTGTTATCCTCCCAGCTCACCACCACCATCGATCCCTACCTTCCCCCTCTTGCTGATTCTGGTTCCAACATGACCATCTCTATGCCGAGCCACCCCTTAACCTAAACCCTAGCCGAGCCACCCCCTCTCTGATATGGGGTGGCCCGATCTTCTTAGTAAGCGGATGGCGGTGATGATGGTGGATGATAGATAACTAGCCTGTAGCTATGAACTCTCCCGCTTGATCCCTGATGCCAATGCAACAGCTCTCGAACCTTGTAGGATATTCACAACACCACGCTCTTGCGCACGGAGCCGTGACCACGAACGGTAGTATGCAATCTACTAATTCCCAATGGAACAACATATCACACTCAATTATAGTTGGTAGATTCGAACATAGGGTAATTCCAGAGGTTCTATGCAAGAAACAACTCCAAAATATTTTAACGTGGTCTAAAACCTAACTAGGGGTCGTCCCAGGGCTTATAAGGACAGTTGGGGCGGCCAGAAACCGAAACGACACGCAAATGACTCAAACTGATACAAACCGACTCGGACCAGATTAGGTCGGCGGGCGGACACTCTGGTCGAAATCGGCCGGACAGTCCGGTTAGGCCGGACACTCCGGGTGAAGTGCGCCGGACAGTCCGGTCTGGCCGGAAACTTCAAAGTTTCCGGATGGTGTCCGGGCAGTGTCCGATTTGATATTCTGATTGTCCACGCCAGTTCGCCTCTCGACCAGGCCGGACAGTCCGGGTGGATCCGGCCGGACACTCCGGTCGTGGCAGATCTTCTTGCCTCTGTCTTGATGATCTTCTCTTGCGCCTTCCTCCCGCTCCTCCCTCGCGCATCCTTGGGCGATCATCATGTTGGACTTCTCTTGTAGCCCTTCTCCTCCTCGTGCCATGCTTGTTTCTCCCATGAACCTGATCATACATAAATGCATAGACTTAGGCAGTATAAAGTTCTCATCAATCAAAGTACCAGATTCGTTTAGGAGTAAATTCACCTGTTGTTCTAGTAGCTTAGCACGAGCTCTTGTAATAGGTCCAATTCTAATCTCATTGGACTGATCCTTTCTTGCAACAGTTGTAGCATCTTCAGTAGCCATTGGGGTAGGTGTAATTATAGGGATGTCCTCATCATCTTCCCCCCCTTGAAAAGGCGTCGACCTCGACGCTCCAAGGTCTTCTCCAGCATATGGTGACAAATCAGCAACGCTGAAGCTGTTGCTAACTCCACCAAACTCCTCAGTAGGTATATCAACCGAGTAGGCATTATCATTAATCTTGGCTAACACCTTGTACGGACCAGCACCACGTGGCTTCAATTTGGACTTTCGAAGTAGTGGAAACCTATCCTTGCGTAGATGCACCCAAACCATATCTCCAGGCTCGAACAACACTTCTTTCCTTGCTTGATTCCTTGCAGCAGCAATGTTCTTGCCTTTCTTCTCAATAGCCTCTCGAGTCTTCTCATGTATTTTCTTCACATAATCAGCACGTTTTGATGCCTCAATATCAACTCTCTCATGTAATGGCAGAGGCAACATATCAAGTGGCGTCATTGGTTTGAAACCATACACCACCTCAAAAGGACAAAGCTGAGTAGTTGAATGTACAGCCCTGTTGTAAGCAAATTCAGCATGTGGCAAACACTCTTCCCACTCCCGCAGATTCTTTTTAATCATGGTCCTTAGCAGCTGTGAAAATGTTTGATTCACCACCTCCGTTTGACCATCTGTTTGGGGGTGACATGTAGTACTGAACAACAACTTCGTTCCTAGATTCCCCCATAAGGTCTTCCAAAAGTAGCTCATGAATTTCACATCACGGTCAGAAACAATCGTCTTTGGTACTCCATGTAATCTCACGATGTCCCTGAAAAACAGGTTAGCAACATGCGATGCATCGTCGCTTTTGTGGCAGGCAATAAAATGAGCCATCTTAGAGAAGCTATCCACTACCACAAATATAGAATCATGACCTCTCTGAGTTTTAGGTAGACCTAGCACAAAATCCATACTAATGTCTTCCCATGGAGTAGTCGGTGCAGAGAGAGGTGTATACAAACCGTGAGGCTTCAGCTTAGATTTCGACTTGTGGCATGTAATACATCGGCTCACAAATCTGTACACATCACGCCTCATCTTGGGCCAATAAAAGTGATCAGCAAGCATGAGCAACGTCTTCTCACGCCCAAAGTGACCCACCAGCACGTGATTCCTGCACTAAGAACAAACGCAACGATGATTCCTTTATCCAGCAACGCTTGTACTTGCTTCTGAATTTCCTTAGTTTCTTCGGGATTAGTCCTGTAAGGTGCACGGTTGGGAAGTGTGGCGCCAGGAATCAGGTCTACTTGATGTTCTATACCACGCAATGGGGGTAAACCTGCGGGTACGTCTTCTGGAAACACATCCCCGAAATCCTGCAAAACAGAAGAGACACTAAGAGAAATAGGGGTCATGTCATTAGAAACCAATACCTCGCCCTTATACATGAGCATAAGTGGCATGGCTGTAGGATCCTCACGAAACTCTCTCATATCCTCCTTGGTGGCTAATATCAATAACCCAGGCACTCTCTCACTTTTCGTTATATCACTCAATTTAGGCTCAATTACATCAGGAACAGCTGTGACACAGTCTTGCCGAGTGGTAGTATCTTCCTTCAAGTTCACCTTTATCTTCGGGCGAGAGTCATTCACAATTTCTTGTGGTGTCATGGGCTGCATAGTAATCTTCTTTCCTTTGAATTCCAAGTGATATGTATTGGCTCGACCATTGTGTTGCACATGGCGATCATAGAGCCAAGGGCGACCCAATAGTAGGTGACAAACAGTCATAGGAACCACATCAAAATCAATAGAATCTTTGTATGGCCCTATTTGAAAATTCACGCGTACCATATGATTTACCTTCATCTCACCATTGTTGCTCAACCATTGTATGTAGTATGGCTTGGGATGAGGTAAGTATGTCAAATTCAGATTGGCACATAGTTCCTTACTTGCAAGATTTCTGCAGCTACCTCCATCAATAATTACCTTGTAAGCTTTGTTTGGTCCAGCTAGAGCTTTTGTTTGGAACAAGTTGCAACGCTGGGATTCCTCAACCGGTTGCACACTAAGTACACGTGAAGATACGACAATAGTGGGTGCACGCTCAGCATATGCATCAGCACCAACCTCGCCGTCATCAATATCATCATCAGAAGCTTCATCTCCACTTTCTACTTCACCTTGTTCATTAACAAACATAACCTTGCTGTTTGGACAATCTTTCTTGTAGTGACCTCTACCTCCACAAGTATGGCACACCACATCACGAGTACGTGCAGTAGACATGTTGGAACCCGAGCTAGCAGCAGGAGCAGCGGGTTTCCGAGCATTAGAACCAAACGAAGGTGTACTTGCGGGCTTGGCCGATGGTGTAAAGGGAACAGAAGCTGGTGGCGCGGCTGTAGAAGGTGTGGACCTGGCTGAAAATCTGCTGGAGGACGGAAAACGAGTACGTGACTTCGCCTCTTCTGCCAACTGGGATTCGGCCTCTCTAGCATGATGCAACAACTCATTCATGGTCTCATACTTGTGATGACGAACAATGCTCTTGATCGGTAACTTCAAATTGTTTAGGAATCGCTGCATGGTCATCTCAATGGACTCACAAATTCTAGCACGCTGCATAAGCATCTCCATCTCCATGTAGTACTCATCAACTATCATGGTGCCTTGCTTCAGTTGCGTCAATTTATCAAAAACTAATCGCAAGTTGTTGGTTGGTACGAAACGAGCTTTCATGATTTGTTTCATCTCGCGCCAATCCCTCACAGGAAGTTCATTGTCCTCCCTCCTATGTTGCACAAGAGCATCCCACCAACGTAAAGCATAACCATCAAATTCCGATGCTGCAAGCTTGACCTTCTTATCTTCTGGATAGTCAAATAAGCGCCAGAGTTTCTCAATCTTCAACTCCCATGTAAGGTAGTGTTCAGGATCAATGGAACCATCAAACTCAGGAATTGAGAATTTTGGCTTGCCCAAACCGTCATCAGCAGCTTGGTTGGGCACACGTGGACCACGCCCAAGATGGGCAAACCCACGACCATGAGCAGGTGCATGGACAGGGGGAATAGCACGTCCCCTGCCAACATGTGGAGCAACATCAACAGCGCTACCCTCCTCGAAATCATCAAAGGCATCATCATGTTGAGGATCTTCCCTTCTATGTAAGGCGGCTGTCAAACCCTCAATGGACTGCTGCAAAGCGGTGACATTGACATTGAGCGTAGCCACTTGAGTTTGGATAGTATCAACCGTCCCAACATGCTGATCCAATCTCATGTTCATATCTTGGAGATTCTTGTCAATGGCATCTGTCGTGTTAGTAAACACACGTGTCAAGTGGGATTTCAAAGCCTCATATTCACACCAATTGACGAGCTCCTCATCCTTCTTTTTCTGCAACACAACATCATCATCACTAGTAGACATGATTAGTAGGTTAGTGCAAAAATCAGAATTTGTATGGTGGGAACTCTCACAACTAATAAGAAAGGAGATCTTACCGTTCCAAAGTGAATAGAGATGCTCTACCAAACGAAATCAAAGACTGATGCACTTGATGTGATGAAGTGAATATCAAAGGTATAGAGAACGATCACAGGACACACAGGTTATGTAAAGGTGGAGCTATAGGTATGGTATCCTATCTACACCGCAAACAAGTCCTAGTGCTGATCGTACAAATACCCAAGAAACACACACAGTGGAGATAAACGTGGCAAAGCAACTTATGAAAAGGAATATTGCAATGCACAAGAGAGACGCTAGTAATAGCTCAAATAGAACAGGCACAAGATTGCTCAATCTACGAGTGCTATACACAGCAAGGCCTCCCAAATCGCACACTTCTATATCTCTCTTTTTGTCAGGCTTGTAGCTCTTTTCGCTCTTTCTCTTCTTTTTTTTATACTGATTCTCTTTTTTTTTTTGATTTTTCAACTATATTACGCAAATGCAAACGAGTACAGCAACTTATAATAGAACTGGGCCGGATAGTCCGGTTGATATGCGCCGGAGACTCTGGTTGAGCCGGATAGTCCGGTGTGAGTCGGCCGGATAGTCCGGTTTCGCCAGTCGAAAATTTCTGCACTTCAAAAACCTAATGAGCAGCCTATCGGAGCAAAGCAACTAGTCTCGTGGGTACGTTCCTAGGCACAGATGCTGTAGATAGGCTGTGTCTATGGTATGCAAACAAAAGTACGCTATGTGGACTCGGAAAAAAACGATAAAGACTTGCGAAAACGGTAACGATGGAAACAGCGGAAAACAAGATCAACCCTAAACCTAGACACAAACGGAAACTAGACTCCTACGAGGAAAACCTGCAGATCGGATCTACGAGAAGATACAATCAACAACTAAAACTCGAAAACGATGCAATCTAGTCTATGGCAAATCTTTTGTAAGCCTTTTTTCTGTATAGGACGAAACACACTCTCTAATCTATGGGTGGATTTGTGGATGCTTACCGAGGTAACACTGGAAATCTGATACCAAGATGATATGGGGTGGCCCGATCTTCTCAGTAAGCGGATGGCGGTGATGATGGTAGATGATAGATAACTAGCCTGTAGCTATGAACTCTCCCGCTCGATCCCTGATGCCAATGCAACAGCTCTCAAACCTTGTAGGATATTCACAACACCACGCTCTTGCGCACGCAGCCGTGACCACGAACGGTAGTATGCAATCTACTAATTCCGAATGGAACAACAGATCACACTCAATTATAGGTTGTAGATTCGAACACAGGGTAATTCCAGAGGTTCTATGAAAGAAACAACTCCAAAATATTTTAACGTGGTCTAAAACCTAACTAGGGGTCGTCCCAGGGCTTATAAGGGCAGTTGGGGCGGCCAGAAACCGAAACGACACGCAAACGACTCAAACTGATACAAACTGACTCAGACCAGATTCGGTCGGCGGGCGGACACTCCGGTCGAAATCGGCCAGACAGTCCGGTCAGGCCGGACACTCCGGGTGAAGTGCGCCGGACAGTCCGGTCTGGCCGGAAAATTCAAAGTTTCCGGATGGTGTCCGGGCAGTGTCCGATTTGATATTCTGATTGTCCATGCCAGTTCGCCTCTCGACCAGGCCGGACAGTCCGGGTGGATCCGGCCGGACACTCCGGTCGTGGCAGATCTTCTTGCCTCCGTCTTGATGATCTTCTCTTGCGCCTTCCTCCCGCTCCTCCCTCGCGCATCCTTGGGCGATCATCATGTTGGACTTCTCCTGTAGCCCTTCTCCTCCTCGCGCCATGCTTGTTTCTCCAATGAACCTGATCATACATAAATGCATAGACTTAGGCAGTATAAAGTTCTCATCAATCAAAGTACCAGATTCGTTTAGGAGTAAATTCACTTGTTGTTCTAGTAGCTTAGCACGAGCTCTTGTAATAGGTCCAATTCTAATCTCATTGGACTGATCCTTTCTTGCAACAGTTGTAGCATCTTCAGCAGCCATTGGGGTAGGTGTAATTGTAGGGATGTCCTCATCACTCTCTGTCCCTCTCTCCTGCTGCCTAGCAACACCCAACCCGAGCCCTGCATCGGCCCTTCTGGCCCCAGCGTGCAGCCTCCCCTGGCCTCGCGAGCCTCGCAGTGACCGTGAGGGAGGAAGGAGAAAAAGGTGATCGCCACCTTTTACACCCGAGCCACCCCATGTGCTCTCCCTCATCCCTCGTTCTTATCTACCCTCCCATACCTGGCGTCGCCCCAGATCCACCCAGGGCCTTGCCCTTCTACTCCTCCTTCCCCATCTGCCGCTGCCTTCTTACCCTCTACCATCTACACCCACCGCCGGCTTCGGTTCTCCACCACCGTAGCTAGGAGGCGGGTGCGGTGTCTGGCCGTTGAGGAAGCGTCGGGCGTCCACCTGCATCACCCCTGTACACGGAGGCGAGGAGGACACGGCCCCGTACCTGCTGCAGATCCTCAAGCCGACGCAAAACCCTAACCCCGGGTGCACCAGCTCCGCCGCAGATCCCCTGCTTCCCGTCCCGATCCTCCACCACCAGCATCGCCATGGTGAGCTGCCGAGCCTCCCTGACATCCTCCCGCTGGCCATCGCTTCCTGGACGCGCCGGACCGTCGTCGAACGCCCTCTGTGCACCAGGTTCGCTGACGCCGTTCCGTCGTCACACCGCAGTAAGGCCTTCTAGTTGCGTAGCTGATACCCAACATCAAACCCCCTCAGCCGCAGCGGTAGCCACCGCCGCGCGCACGCCGCGTCGCAAGTTCGATCCCCCGTCGTGCCTGTTACCCCCCGCTGTCCGTCAGTTTCGTCAGAAACGGGGAAGAAAAACAGTAACCGAGCCTTTTTGCGAATGCCCCCCTGCCCTTTTGTTTTCCTCAACCCGCGCTCCAGCCTCGACCCACCTGTCAGCTGCGGTTGCACTTTTATAAAAAGGTACCCCGGCTTTTTGGTTCCTCAACCCGTCGTCCCTGTCTGCGCCATGTGGCTGCGCCCCATTCGCGCACCCGTGCGTGGCCCCGCGAACCGCCGGTCCCACCTGTCAAGCGCTCTGGCTGTAAACGCCCTCGGTGAGAAAAGCCCCGCGTAGCCGCTGCGTCCCACCTGCTGCTGATTCAGCGCTGGGTCCATTTGCCAGTGGCTGTGGCTAGCTTCCTCCGTGTACAAAAAAGTCTCTGTACTTTTTCTGTATAATAAAATATTTTTAGAAATGTCTAATGTGATTTTAAAACCAGAAATTAATAACTTTTAATTGGTAAATCCAAATAATACAAATAATATATGTTTTTGAATAAAAAATGTGAGGAATTCAAATCTGCCATCCAATTTAATGTTTGGATAATTTAAATTTTCGAAATTGTTTAGTTGCAATAAAAATGCCTTTTTCTTAATTAATTAATAACTTTAATTCTATAACTCCAAATTTGACAAATAGTATGTCTAAATCGATCAGCGCGATGAGCCTGTTCTATTTATGCATTCCATGTTCTGTTTTGCAGTATGCATCATATCAATATTAAAAATCAGAACTGTTTATGGTATTAATACTTGACCAAATAATTAATAAAAATGAGTTGTTCTTGTCCCCACACCTCACCCTTGCCATGCTACATTATTGCCATGTAAATTGTGCATCATTCATCATGGCATGCTTGTTTGCTTGTCGCATTTTATCCATATGCTTGTGCACTTTATTTATGTTGGCCCTTGTTTGTTTGGTTCTTCTTTCGAATAGACGCCGAGCAGGGGAATTATCAAGAATCCCAGGAGTACTACCCAGATCCATCTCTCGCTTCAACTGAACTACCAGGCAAGCACTACCACATGCTTGCATACATATAGTACCTATTTCTTCTATCTTATTCTTGCATCATAGAGTCGCGATTGCATTAAACTAAATCCCAAGTATTGCATGGCCTTTACTTTTAAACCCCACCGAAGCTTGTTCCTCCATCCTATGAGCCATTACTACATGAGTTGCTTGAGCCTTGCGAGTCGTAGAATTGCATGTGTAGGGTTTGTGAGTGTCTGATGGTTAACGAGGTACCTAAACAACTTAACCTGAGTAGTAATGGGATAACTAATGAAAGAGGCACCGATGGGCAATATCCGTTATTTGGTTTCTATTCTCACTTATGTCCCGTAGGACCCCGAGTACTTGATACCTGTTCCTTGAATATTCACACTATCCACATACGGGAGACTCTATGCATCCCCCTTGGCCAGAGTTTGATTTGTATTTTATTTCTTGGGGCCACAAAGTAGTTTGGGGCTTTATTACTATCCTGTACTTATGCCATGCTTTACCGCTTTATTTTACGATTGTGTGTGAAGCACCTGTACTGTTTAGGGATCGCGGCACGATTTCGCGGTATCAACAAGCCCAGTCGCACTTTCGGGTTCACAGTCGTTTACAACCGTTCTCGCAAACCCTGGGTCCATCTCGGAGCCGGCCAACTTCGTTGCGGGTAGCTTATTGGGGTGGCCCCCTGAAATGAATTATGAATCCTGTGATTGCTTTGTCGTGAAAGCCTCGTTGGGTTTGATTTGGTTTTTCCGAGGTCGATCGTGTGTGTGTTGCTATTTATGCACCCCTGCAGGGTAAATTTTTCTGAAAGCCGTGTCCGCGGTTATGGACGACTTGGAGCACAGTTTCTCGATCATAGACAAGTATAACTAAAGTACCGGTTTAATTTGACTAAATATCTGTCTAGTAATTAGTGCAATACTCATGGAATAGTTAATAAAACAGCCAACGGATGGGTTGTTCGTCCGCTTTCTCGTTGGTAAGCAAGAAGGAGGATGGACCTGTTACTTCTTACTGTTATAACTGTTGTTTCTAATTAACGGACATCCGCCTATCTTTGGTTAGGCGGATGGTTAGCGAGTATCTATAGACTTGTTAGTTATTATCTTTTGCTGCAATTGCGTCACCCCAGGTATATGTCCCCATTAGAGGCATAAAGACTTGCTAAGTACCCCTAGGGTCTCACATGATAAATTGTTTGATTCAGATGAACAGGTGTATTCGCAAGATGGATACTGGGTGGAGGAGACAGATGATGTTGGCAACGATCACTCGGTGTAGAGATTCCGGGGATGGGGATCTGTGAGATCTGTGGGTGGGATGTGCTTATTTATGTGGCATCTTATGCCGATTTGCTTCTTATCCGTACTCGGATCTTGTTTCCCGCTTCCGCTTGATACTCTTTTGATTGATGTATGAGGAGCTATCCTACACTATTATAACTATCTAGGATATTTGGATCTTGCTGTATGGCGTTCCAATATTTCTATTTCTTTTAGATGGTATGGCTCTGAGAACTGTTGTAAGGTAGCTTGCATACATACTCACTTGTGTATGTATTTGATCTCTTCGCCTATTGCCTACGCCGCTCGTTCTTGTCCCGATGTTCTTGGAAGTGGTTAGGGCGGCCGACGGGCCTACACGTGGGTGGCCCTAGGCCCCCGATGTACTTCTTAACCCCTTTTGGTTCATCCAAGCTTGAACTTAGAGCGTAGGGTCCGAGGTTGTTACACCATATAACACATGTCAAGGAAGTTTTGCAAATCCTTCGACATGAAAAGCTTTATGCTAATCTCCCCAAGTGCACTTTTGTTAAAGACAAGTTGATTTTTCTTGGATTTGTCGTTTCTTCGAAGGGAATTGAAGTTGATGTTTCCAAGGTAAAGGATATACGAGATTGGCCCAACCCAACAAATGTGAGTGACCTCCGAAGTTTTCATGGGTTGGCCGGTTTCTATCATCACTTTGTGAAAGACTTTTCAACCATTGTTTGTCCCCTTAATGAATTGACCAAAAAGAATGTCACCTTCGTGTGGGGAAAAGCACAACAAAAAGCTTTTGATGAACTTAAAAAGAGGCCCACCGAAGCACCTCTCCTTGCGTTACCGGATTTCACAAAAACTTTTGAGATAGAGTGTGATGCTAGTGGTGTTGGCATTAAAGGAGTCCTTATGCAAAACGAACGTCCTATAGCCTACCATAGCGAGAAACGCGATGGTGCTCACCTTAATTATCCAATTTATGAAAAAGAGTTGTTTGCCTTAGTTCGTGTCCTTCAAGTTTGGGAACACTACCTATGGCCCAAGGAATTTATCATACATTCCGACCACGAGTCGTTGAAATATCTCAAAGGCCAAGCTAACTTGAGCAAGAGACAAGCTAAGTGGGTCGAGTTCATGGAGTCTTTTCCTTACATTGTCAAGTATAAGAAGGGCAAAGATAATGTAGTTGCGGATGCATTGTCTCGCAAACATACAAGCCTTCTTACGAGACTTGAAATCAACGTGTTGGGTCTTGAGGAAATAAAATCTTTGTATGCTTCCGATCCGTTCTTTGAACCAATTTTCGCAAAGTGCTCCAATGACAAAGGAGTTGATGATTTCTATTTGCATGAGGGCTTTCTATTTAAACAAGACAAGCTATGCATTCCGAACTCGTCGCTTCAACTTTTGCTTCTCCAAGAATCTCAGGGTGGAGGCCTCATGGGTCACTTTGGCCGTAACAAGACATTGGACATGCTCTCCACTCACTACTTTTGGCCCAAGATGATGCGCGATGTGGAGCGCTATGTTCAACGACGCACGACATATGTTCAAGCTAAGTCGCAAGCTAATCCATATGTTCTTTATATGCCATTGCCTATTCCTCATACACCTTGGTCCGACATTACCATGGGATTTGTGTTAGGATTGCCTAGATCTAAGCATGGTCATGATTCTATATTTGTTGTTGCGGATCGCTTTTCCAAAATAGTACACTTCATACCGTGCCACAAGACCGATGATGCTTCACATGTTGCAAATCTTTTTTTCAAGGAAATGGTCCGTCTACATGGTGTGCCACGAACAATCGTGTCCGACCGTGACGTCAAATTCATGAGGTACTTATGGAAGACCCTCATGGCCAAGCTCGGCGTCAAGCTCCTCTTTTCATCCGTGTTGCATCCTCAAACCGATGGACAAACCGAGGTTGCCAACCGATGGACAAACCATACTGATTTTGATTTGTGCACTAATGTATTAATAATGTCTTCTAGTAGTGTTGATGTGATGCAGAAAATGGAGGCATGTGATGTTACAAATAATGTGGAGACGTATAGTTACAAATTCATCGACAATTGGCGCTGTAGTGGAACTTTTTGGAAGGAAGAACGCGGTATTTTTGATGGTGATGGTCTTTTCCACCATAGTGTGATGATTGGTGAGCGATGTGCTTCCATTACCATTGATAGTAACTCTACTATTAATTTGATCAGCGTTGAAGTTGTACAAAAGTTGCAGCTACCCACATGTGCCCGTGCGGTGCCATATCTCTTGCATTCATCATATGGCACATTGCTGATTTCACACACCGCTGATGTTCCTATGACTTTTAAAGAGCATACTGAGATTGTGCGCTGTGATGTATCTCCTATACCACTTGATTCTTGTCACATACTATTGGGAGAACCTTGGAGCAGAAGGTTTGACGCTCAAATATGTCCTGTTGTTGGAAGGATTTCTTTCAAATGGAACATGAAGAGGCGTGTTATGCTCAGGATTTCAGCCGACAAATTTCATGAGTATCATCTTCTTCGCAAGGAGAGGACAAAAGAGTTCAGTTTGTCTGCTAAGTACAAGGTCATGATGAATGGTGACAATTCTATTATTTGTCATCTTGAACACGGTGTGCATTACAACCCATGTGAGAATGAGAGCCACATAGCCAAGCTGAGTGAGAGTGTTATCAAAAGTGAGCTGTGTGATTCCACTAAACGTGAGGTTGAGAGCATCCATTCTAAGAGTATGAGAGAAAAAGAAAACATCAGTGCAGTAGATGCTAATACATGTGAGGATATTTCTACTAATGTAATCATCTCTACTCCTGGTATTGTTTCTTGTGCTATGCAGGTTGCTTTTGAAGAAAGGGAGCAATCTATTTTACAACCTACATCGTCGGACTGTGCATTGTGACTTGCGGCGGATGTTTTAGTACCTACTACAACTGAGGAGATTGTTGATGACGTTGGTACTGTTTTGGAGCTTCAGCCAACATGTGTGACATATTGTGAGTCTATTCCTTTACTGAAGCCTCCTTGTGATTTGCCTTGCACTACTGTTTTAGCACCATGTGATAGTTTACCAAATTCAAATTTTGATCATGTGGTACTGATAACACATAAGGAAATACTTGCTCGAATACCACCTGTTGATATTGTGTATTCCATCATGCTAAATGAACCTATGAGTATGAGTTGTGCTATGGATAAGATTTCTGAAATTTCATTTCTGAATTCTAGCACATATTCTCCTTGTTTCACTTTCAATCTGATTGGTGAATATAGCATGCATGAAAATTTTCTTGTGGATCACATATGCATTACTTGTGATCGAATCGCTGAATTGAAACATGCTGTTTTCAGCCATACATGTTGTGTGTCGACGATTTTGTGTTGTCAGATATATGCTAAAATTTGTGATAATATGAAACTAAAGTCAGGTCTAGTTGATATAATGCAGCCAACACAAGTAATTTTACCTATGTTGGATCGTTGTAATCTTGCTAGAATAGGACCCCAGTTTTCATATTCATTGTGTTTATCCCAAAATTCGTTGTCTAGTTGTGCTAATGCTTTATACTTCACTTATATTTGCAAATTGAGTTGCATTTTACATACTGGATAACATGATCATGTTCATAATAATTAGAGTAGCGCAGTCGAAGCATGGCATGATTCAATTTGGTTTTCAGACATATTGAATTGGTTTGATCTTGTTCACAAATTTGATCACAGATCTTCTTTGAGAAAACTGAATTTAATATTGAAGAACATGACTATCTATTTAGTTGTTGTTTACCATGATCATGATTCTTTGAACTTCAATTATACCTGCACTTTAAGTTGCTTGATGTATACTGGACATACTTTTCATGTGAACAACAATAATACAACATGTTATATATACATATACTTTGCGTACACGTTGTTCTTTTTGTTTCTCCCACTTTCAGCTTACCTAAAGCCGAGGACGGCTTTTCATGAAGAAAGGGAGGATGATGAGGATATCTACAGGGATTATGATGATTCTGACTGCCTAAACTGGAAGGAAATACTGAGTCAAATCAATAATGACTATCAGGTGAATTCATTCCTAATTGAACCTGATGTTTTACTTAATGAGAACTTTATACTACCTAAGTCTATGCATATTTGTATGATCAGGTTTATTGATAACACAAGCGTTGCGCGAGGAGGAGGAGAGTTGCAGCAAGAAGGACAAGCGCTGATTTCCAATATCAACAAGTGCGCGAGGGAGGAGCAGGAGGCAGGCGCACTAGGACGCAATGAGGAAATCACGTATGAGCAAGAGTGAGAGATGGCGCACCAAGAATTACATGTTTGAGGTGTTCCATGACGTTTGGACTGCGTGCCAATAACGCCGAACCCATATATGGGTCGGTATGTATCAGTTTGAGTCGAACCGAGTCAGTTTGGGCCAAGTTACGGCTGTTTTTAGGCCTGTTTAGAGGGGAGGACGCCCAGCCCTCATATAAACCTCCGTAGCCGTCACAAGTTAGGTTTGAAGACCACGTTAAAATATTTTGGAGTTGTTTCTTTCATAGAACCTCTGGAATTACCCTGTGTTCGAATCTACCAACTATAATTGAGTGTGATCTGTTGTTCCATTGGGAATTAGTAGATTGCAGACTACCGTTCGTGGTCACGGTTGCGTGCGCAAGAGTGTGATGTTGTGAATATCCTACAAGGTTCTAGAGCTGTTGCATTGGCATCAGGGATCGAGCAGGAGAGATCATAGCTACGCACTAGTTATCTATCATCCACCATCACCATCGACAAGAGCTTGCTGAGAAGATCGGGCCACCCCATATCAGTCCCTCACCTCCATTGTAAACCCTAGGCATGATATTGGAATTAGTGGAAACCCCTTTGTGGATCTATCTAATTCTTGCCTCATGCTCCTTGACCAAGGAGCACCAATATCCCCAAACCTCGTTGGAGTTTGCATCGTGCCTCCGCGTTGTACAAGGCCTAGGCATCAGAGTTCCTTTGCCTAGACGTTAAGATCTCACAGAGTCTCCCATCTCGCCATGCCGGTTCGAGAGAGAGTCCTCCGCCCAACGCCGATCCTAGGGATTGCGCCAGACCGGTTACCACCGGCGTGAGCTATTGGTGTGTATCGTGGTTTTTGTGTGTGTGTATTCATCGCGTTCTTTGTGCGTGCGTTCGTCGTGTTCATCCTCCCCTCCTCTCCCCGCACTCCATCCTTGATTTGAAAGGGAATCGTGAAAGATCAGGCCACCCTAGAGGTTTGCCCTCAACAAATATGCAACAAGTATATATCATTATAAAAATAGGGGTCTCGAAAAGGGAATCACAGTAGGGTATCGGCGATCTTGGGGTTCACCGAGGAGGTTCGATGGGATCGATCTTCAGCGAGGATGAAGAAAAGTGTCGAGGTTCGGTCTTCGGGTCCGAGGTCAGGGTATCGATCATCGGATCCGAGAAGGAGAATGTCTTATCCATGTCAAAGATCTTGTAATCAATATGGAGAACTTTGGGTTCGGTTTCCAGAAGATCTTGGCAGAAGCCAGGATCGGAGATCTTCGCGGGGATTTTGTGCTCTTCGAGTGCCATCGCGCCAACTTCACAGGGCCTTCATCCACGCAACACCACCACACCATCGGGGCAAATCTAGGAGTGTCTACGGACAGAAGTAAGGTTGAAGAGCCTAGCGAGTCCACACAGGCATCAACATACAGAGTAGCACGCCTACAGCAATAATTTCTGCCGATACGCACCCGCGAGGCAGCGTGCTCTTGCTGGCCGGAGCGGTACTGCAGAGGAGAGGAGATGGATTCCATGGGAGCGGGGTCGATGCAAAGGAGTGGCTGCGGTCGGCGCACAGGTAGGGGCAACGGGAGGGCGACGACAGGGGATGGCCGAGGAGAGCGACGGTGGCGACCTCGAGCGGAGGAGAGCGCCAGCGAGGGACGGCGAACTGCAGAGAGGGCAGGGCTTGAAAGAGCACGTGCAGCGGCGGGCACCGAAGCGGCCGCGCAACATGGTGGCCGTGGAGGCGGCCGGCTCGACGGCGGAACGGGGGATGCTGCAGCGCGGGGCTTCCTAGGTTGCGATGATGCAGGGCCTGGCAGCGGTGACACCCTAGTTCACAGATGGAGGCGAGAAGGCGATGGAGCAGCGAGGGAAGCTCGGCGCAGACAGAGGCGGACGGCGGCAACCGAACGCGGCGAGGTCGATGAATAGCTTGGCTAGGGGACGACAGGGAACGCGTAGGTCAACGAGACGACGCGCTTGGGACGGAGGACGACGAGACTAGCCAATGACGTGGTGGAAGGGGCATGGCGGCCGGTTCGAGCCGACAAGGTCGCCGGGTGGCTAGGCGCAGAGTGGCTCTACGGCGGAAGCCTCGCTAGGGAGAGGAGAGTGTGCGGCGGCGCTTCTCGCAAAGCAGAGGAGGGGCGGTGGGCAGGTCCGGGTGTCCGGCGAGGGCGACGGCTGCGAGGCAAGCCAGGCGGCTGCATGCAGCGAGGCGAGGGGATCATGTTGTGGGGTTGGCGCGATGGAGCGGGGTCACGGGCAGGTGGGGCCCGGTCGCGGTGGGATCTGGGAAAGGTAGGTAGAGTGGGATCGATGCAGGGCGCGTAGGGCTTCTGTGTGGTGCGGGGTTTGCTGCATCGCGAGGGAGTGGGGTCAGGGCGGGCATGGGGTGTGTCGCTGCGTGTACCGCGCGAGAGTGCGTTGCAGCGGACGGGTTGGCGGCGGCTGGGTGAGGTGAGGTGAGGTTGCGGCTAGGGTTTAGTCTAGGGTTCGTTTGCTAGGGTTGTAGGTGGACTCTAGTTGGGCCATCACGCCTGGCCGGTTGTCTGCCTCCTCAGTTCACACAATAGTTTTACTTATTTTATTTTGTTTCAAATAGCCTTTTGCAAATAGTTTGTAGACAAACAAAATATCTGGAAGGACCAGGTTTTATAATTTGAAAATAAGAAGGGATATTTAGAAAACAAAGATAGTCTTTGTAAAATAGTTTTTGGCAAAAGATGTAAGATGACATGAAGTTGCTCAAATGCAATGTGGCATGATGACATGAGCATAAAGTCATGATGATGCACAAAACAAAAACACAACGATTTTCTAGTACTGGTTTTACCAGGGTGCTACAGGTTGCTAATAATTTTATAATCGTTGTTGTGGTTCCTTGTTCGTAGGTAAGATCAATTCTATCTTTGAAAACCCAAAGCCACTTAAAATATGCAAAAGATAAATTAGAAGCGTCTAGTTTTATTTTTGCTGGGCATGTGTCATGATATGGTAAATGTTATAATTTTAGTATGGTAAGACACTCTTGGGAATTACAAAAAAGTAGGAGCGCCATAGACCTTGGCTCTACACAAATGGAATGATATAGATCATACCATGATGCACAAGATAGTGATCAAGTGCAAGAACCATATCATATCACTTTATATATATGATGTTTGTTTGCATCTTATTTTGCTTATGTATAGCTTAGAACTTGGCGGTAGCATTATAAGATGATCCCTCTCACTAAATATCAAGATAATAATATGTTCTTCCTTAGTATGCACCATTAAGAAAGTTCGTCGTTTTGAAGCACCACGTGATGATCGGGTGTGATAGAATCAACGTTCGCATACAACGGGTGTAAGACAGTTTTACACACACGGGTACTAAGGTTCTTACTTAGCAAGCCTAGCATGTACAGACATGGCCACATAACATGAACCGATAGGTAAAGCACGAGTCATATGAATGATATGATGACCATATGATGCTCGCCATTGGAGTTGCACCATCACTCATGATGATCGGTCGTGGTGTAGAGAATTTGGTTCGTGTAATCACCAAAACAACTCGAGGGATGTTGTTTTGATTGGGAGTTCAATTCAGTAATTTGTATTAATTTGAACTCAACTTATCATAAACTAAACCGAAGTAAATTTGCATAGTGCATTGTAGTCACTAGCATTTGTTTACTCCCTTGTGTTTAGCTATAATTGAGATAATAGAACTATATTATTCTAGATGTTTTACTTTATGAACTGGTATCATATTGTTTTATGAGTGTCAATTTAAAGTTTGAAGTACTATTGCAAACTTTCAGCAAAACCTCACTTACTCCGTGAAATTCAATAAATATCATTGAATCAGGAGTAACAAATTCCAGCGTTAGTATCTATGTATCATGCTTGCCTCCATGACTCTTGATATCGAAAAATTGTTTTAATATCAATGTTATCTAGGAGCTGAAAATTGTTTCAGGAACCATCATCTGTAGAAGATATTATGATATCTAAAACAATGCTTGGTTGCAATATGATGGACTATAATTTAATAAAATACATATTATCATATCGTATGAGAATTTATAAAGGTTGGAGAAGCTAGGCATCCTGATCACCCAAAAGATTTTGGGAATTAAAATTATATTCGTGATTTGTCCTTATGAGCTATAGTAGCTTGATCATGAAAGTTGTCATGATAAGGATGGATAAAAGATGTAGGTAAAATGTTTACTACATTAAAGGGATTACTAAAAGGAATGAAATTTTGAAAGAATGCCAATCATTTGATGATGGTGATCAACTTCAAAAGTGCAAGTCCAAAGGTATTAGTATTTGACTATACACACGTTGAACTATGTGTCATATGTATGGCACCATTATTTATGTTGATAGTTTATTTTAAAAGAGAAAGGAAATGGTGAAAGAGAATCTTGGAAATATTTGGCAGAAAAGAAAACACTGGAAATGTATAGCTTAGGTATATGAATGATATACACGTTAGGGGTGTATTCTTTGCTTGTTAAGCAATGTGGTTATTCGGTATTGGATACTGAATTGCTTGGTGTGAAATGTCACACAGAGCAACTCAATTCGTGAACTACAATGGCCTAAGTAACTAGCAAGAGAATATGTGCTGCGGTTCATCGAAAAAATAGTGTTATTTTGTTTCTCGTTGACATGAAATGTTGCGGGCAAACCTCTAGGGTGGCCCGATCTTTCACGATTCCCTTTCAAATCAAGGATGGAGTGCGGAAAGAGGAAGGGAGGATGAACACGATGAACGCACGCACGAGGAACGCGATGAACACACACACACACACACACACAAAACCACGATACACACCAATAGCTCACGCCGGTTGTGACCAGTTCGGTGCAATCCCTTGGATCAGCGTTAGGTGGAGGACTCTCTCTCGAACCGGCATGGCGAGATGGGAGACTCGGTGAGATCTTGACATCCTAGGCAAAGGGACTCCGATGCCTAGGCCTTGTACAAGGCGGAGGCACGATGCAAACTCCAACGAGGTTTGGGGATATTGGTGCTCCTTAGTCAAGGAGCATGAGGCAAGAACTAGATAGATCCACAAAGGGGTTTCCACTAATTCCAATATCATGCCTAGGGTTTACAATAGAGGTGTGGGGCTATATATAGGCCAGCCACAGGTTTAGGGGTATTTCAGGCATAAAAGTAGAGTTATGGGCGAGGTAGAGGGATACATGGGCCACCGAGCCTAGGTAGGCTCGCAGGCCCATCATCAGGCCGGACAGTCCGGGTCGCGTTGGCCTGAAAGTCCGGGGTGGCCGGACACTCCGGGTAGTGTCCGAAGAGGCACACTGAATGTCCGAGCCTGGACCGGGCTGGGGTAGGTCAGATACTCTGGCTAAGTCGCGGCAAACATTCTGGCTGGATTCGGGTGGACACTCCGGCTCTGGCAGCTTCAGGACAGGTGCAGCTTCAGGGCTCGTGGGTCGACGCGGCAGGGGTTCGTACCTGATGATGCACAGATTAGTGGTATGAAGTAGCCCTCCATCCAAGTATATGTCAAAGTCACATGATGAGAGGAGCGAATTCACCTTAGCTTGAAGGAGCTTGGCGCGGGCACGGGTCATTGTTCCACTTGGGGGACTTGGTGGTGTAGATGTAGGAGCGTCCTATGGACTCCTTTGCCATTGGTCCTACGGACGCTCCTACATCTACACCACCAAGTCCCCCAAGTGGACCAATGACCCGTGCCCATGCCAAGCTCCTTCAAGCTAAGGTGAATTCGCTCCTATCATCATGTGACTTTGACATTCACTTGGATGGCTTGCTACTTCATACCACTACTCTGTGCATCATCAGGTACGAGCCCCCGCCGCGTCGACCCACGAGCCCTAAAGCTGCAATCGTCCTGAAGCTGCCAGAGCCGGAGTGTCCGCTCGAATCCAGCCGGAGTGTCCAACGCGACTCAGCCGGAGTGTCCGGCCTACCCAGCCTGGTCCGGGCTCCGACATTCTGTATGGCAAATCGGATACTGCCCGGACACTAACCGGAGTGTCCAGCCACCCTGGACTGTCCGGTCGACTCAACCCGGACTGTCCAGCCTAACGATGGGCCTACGAGCCTAGCTGGGCCCTATGGCCCATGTACCCCTCTACTTCGCCCAGAACTCTACTTTAATGCCTGAAATACCCCTGAACCTGTGGCTGGCCTATATATAGCCCCCACCTCTATTGTAAACCCTAGGCATGATATCGGAATTAGTGGAAACCCCTTTGTGGATCTATCTAGTTCTTGCCTCATGCTCCTTGACTAAGGAGCACCAGTATCCGCAAACCTCGTTGGAGTTTGCATCGTGCCTCCGCGTTGTACAAGGCCTAGGCATCGGATTTCCTTTGCCTAGACATCAAGATCTCACCGAGTCTCCCATCTCGCCATGCCGGTTTGAGAGAGAGTCCTCCACCTGACGTTGATCCTAGCGATTGCGCCGGACCGGTCACCGCTAGCGTGAGATATTGGTGTGTATCGTGGTTTTGTGTGTGTGTTCATCGCGTTCTTCGTGCGTGTGTTCGTTGTGTTCATCCTCCCCTCCTCTCCCCGCACTCCATCCTCGATTTGAAAGGGAATCGTGAAAGATCAGGCCACCCTAGAGGTTTGCCCTCAACATATCAGTATCAAGAGCTTCGTTGCTCACGAATTCCCCCACAATTTTTTCTTCTATCCACCAAAAATTCGAAAATCCCCAAACAAGAGCCCCAAATTTTCCTTTGGATCAATCTCTTGATTTGGAGTGTTATTTGTGGTTTTGATCTAACCAAACCTTGTTTTAGGAGTTTGTCCAGCTTTATCCTGCATTTTCCCAGCCCGATTTGGCCATTTTTCGCGGATTTGAGGCCTTAAGGCGAGGATTTCTGCTCAAGAACACGAGTAGGAAACCCGAGCCGGAGTGTCCGGACTGATTCAACCGGAGTGTCCGGCCGAACCCGACCGCAGTGTCCGGCACAGATAGACCGGAGTGTCCGGCTGTAACGCTAGTTTTGACAATTTGCCTCATTTTTTGCATTGGCTAATCTCCTTTGTTTGCACGTGTCCCGTGTGCGTGTCAGCAACTAACTGCATGCTTCCGCATCAACAATCCCCACGCTCATTGACACCACGGCCCACGAACATCATCCTGCAACACCGACAGCAAGTTCACCATCACCAACGAAGGTATAACTTGTGTCACCTTGTTAAACCCTATCTTCCTTTGTGTGTACCTATCCCATGAGAGTGGCTCATCTTGTGTTTGCTTGAGCATTGTGCATTTGTCCTTGGATATTGAGAGTGCAAGAGCAATATCAAGTGTGACTAGGTAGCATCAAGGGAGAGCAAAAAAAGAGAAAAAGAAAAAGATACAAAGCAAAAGAAAAAAATAGTCTCCCATTGCAAAAGAGAGTCTCAAAGCTTGTAAGCAAGAGAGAAAGAAGAGCGCCCAAGGCAAGTGAACAAATCCATTGCTCATTTCTCTTCTTTGCAAACGAGTAGGTCTCTCCTTGCATTGACATGACAACGAGCTTAGTCTTCGTTAGCACATTTTGTTTGCTCATTTGCATAGTCGTGTCAATCCAAACAATCTCCACGTGTGTGTATTTAGTCGTAGGTTCCCGTCACCCCTTTGAGTTGTTGACCTTCGCCTTTGACTTGAGTTTTGTTTGGATTTTACCCACTTTTGACTATCCCTTTTCTTTTGGTTGGTTCTTTGGCCTTCCACAATCCTAACCTAACACCAACAAGCTTTTGAGAGTTAGTTCTTTCTTTAGTGTGAGTTTTATTTGCATTTCCACTTTGCACGCTTATAGCTATCACTTGTGGTTTCTAGTTTGCTGCAATCCCCAAGGTGAGGTACAAGGCTAACACCACCATACTCCAATTCCATATACAATACTTGTGTGTTTTGCATGATGGATAGGCACGGTGAGTTGAGCCAACCACCTCCCCAAGAAGAAGATCAAGGACCATACATGACGCGCGCAAGTCACTTCATCGTTTGACAAGAGTTCCGTGAACGGTGCCAAGCCCTTGATACGTGACAAGATGAACAATTTGGTGAGACGCAAGCCGAGTTCAAGAACATCGACAACCGCTTCGATGGCCTCGAAAGGAAAATGCAAGCAATGCATCACAACTTCGGCCACCAAAATGAAACGCTTCAACTCTCTGTCGCCGAAAGAAATGACAATCTTCGAAGCCTCATCAACGGAATGGCAAGACCACGTTCACGCGCATCAAGCTCTTCAAGTTCTTCGCATCGTCATGCACCTCCCCAACAAGATCTACCTCCAAGTGCTCCAAGATGCAATGACGCCCCCGTGGTTGAAGATGGAACCTCTTCGAACTATGTACCTTCCCCACGACATGCCGCAATGTCAAGCTATGATGGTGATTCTCTTCAAGGCCACGAGCAAGGCAAGAAGCACACCGTCATCACGCATGGGCACTAGTGATCCAACAAGAGCAACCACAAGAAGAACCGCAAGTACAACCGCAAGTCTACCAACATCGACCGCGACACATACTTGACACAACAACTGATGACTCCAATTTGGAGAATCAAGCTCTTCATCGACGTGAGGCTCTCCAAGACCCTCCTCATCATCACCGTCATGAACGTCAACACCGACACCATGGTCATCACGAGGCGCCTCCTCAACCACGCCAAAACTTGGAGCGCCAAGTGGTCCAAATTGAGTGACACCCACCACGTCAAGATGCTCAAGACCATGATCTTCGCCGTGAGGCCCATGTGCCTAATCAACATCACCAACCGAGGAACGAGCCTCCTCTTCGTCATCAACCACGTCATGAGGCTCCAAATCCTCAAGACCCTCATGAGGCCCAAGTGCCCCAACATCGTCAAGAACCGCGCCAAGAGCAAGAGCAAGCTCCACAACAACAACATCAAGAGCAAGCTCCGCAACAAGGTCACGAGAACCAAGTTCCACCTCCTCAACCACAACAAGCTCGTCGCAATGATCGCATGGAAGATGAAGACCATCATCAACATGGCAACAATCGTTACCGTGACCGCAATGAGGAAGAAACTTTCGGCAAGCTCAAGTTCACAATGCCCAAGTTCACCGGATCCAATGACCCGAAGAATACCTTTGATGGGCACTCAAATCGACAAGATCTTTCTCATGCACAATTATAGCAACGAGAAGATGGTCGCCATGGCTTCGCTTGAGTTTGATGAGTACGCCAACCTTTGGTGGGAACAAGTTCAAGTTGCTTGTGATGCAAGACAAGAACCGCCCATCACAACTTAGCATGACATGAAGGCTAACATGAGATCTCGGTTTGTCCCCGCACACTACACGTGTGACCTCTTCAAGAACCTCCAATCGCTTCGTCAAGGGACAAAGACCGTGGAAGAGTACTTCAAGGAAATGGAACTCAACTTGATTCGCGCCAACGTTGATGAGCGCATGGAGCAAACTATGACACGCTTCCTTATTGGGTTGAACCACCCAATCAAGTGCATCGTCGAGTTCCAAATATACAACACCATGGTTGAGCTTGTGCAAATAGTAACAAAGGCTGAACGTCAAGTGCAAGAGGACATCAAGTACAACAAGCCCAAGACGTATTTCACCTACAAGCAGGCTTGAACCGCTACGCCAACAAAATTCAATGGAAGCTTGTCAAGTACCTCTAAGCCCACACTCCCTCAAGGAAAACTGCCGCCAAGTGGCAAGGAAGCAAAGAGTGAGACATCTTTCAACGGTGAATGCTACAAGTGTGGAGGCAAAGGACACAAGTCGGCCGAATGTGGAAACAAGAAAGTATTGTTCATCCATGACAATGGCGACGAAGAGTACTTGAGTGAAGATGAGTTTGATGCCCGTGTCACGGATGCAATGGCAAGGCAATGAGTGGAAGATGATAAAGAACTCCTCATGTCTGAACATGACGCAAGTCCATCGCTTTTCGTCACAAGGATCTTGACCACTCAAGCACAAGAGCATGAAGACCAACGCTCCAATATCTTCCAAACACGAGCCGCCATCAATGGAAAATCTATCAAGGTGATCATTGACGGAGGGAGTTGCCACAACCTTGCTAGCACCGAGTTGTGTGAGAAGCTCAACCTCAACCTCCAACCGCACAAGCACCCCTACCACGTGGAACGGCTAAGTGACCAAGGGTCCGTGAAGATCAAGCATACCGTATCGGTCTCCTTTGCCTTTGGTCCTTACAAAGATACGGTGGAGTGTGATGCGGTTCCTATGATAGTTTGCCACATGCTTCTTGGTCGACCATGGCAATTTGACAAGGCTGCTCAACATGATGGTCGCACCAATGTATACACCTTCAAATGGCTCAACAAAACATGTGTTTTGCAACCAATGACTCCTAGCCAAATAATTGCGGACAATGCAAAGGCTTTAGCGAGGGCGCAAAGCACAACACCTTCTTTTGAGAAGAGCGGTGAGAGAGAGAACCACCTCATAGTGAGTGAGAGCCACAAGCCAAACTCGAGTGGAAAAAATAAGAGTGTTCTCCTTGCCACCAAAAGTGAGATGCGAGATGTTCGGAACAACCCATCCATCTTGCACTATGTCCTACTTTCCAAGGGACTAGCGCAAGGAACTAATGAATTAACCAATGTTCCTCCATCTTTGATGATTGTTTTGCAGGAATTCAAGGATGTGTTTCCCAAAGAGCTCCCACATGGACTACCTCCTCTTCATGGCATCGAACATCGCATTGACCTCATACCGGGCGCACCACTTCCCAACCGCGTTGCTTACTGCACGAACCCGGAGGAGACGAAGGAGATCGAACGTCAAATCAACCAACTCGTCTCCAAAGGTTTGATCCAAGTTAGCACTAGTCCAAGTGCCATACCCGTGATTCTTGTTCCAAAGACGGATGATACGTTACGGTTATGCATGGACTGCCGTCCAATCAATGTTATCACCGTGCGTTATCAACATCCCATACCACGTCTCGATGACATGCTTGATGAGTTGTGTGGAGCCACTATTTTTTCAAAAATTGATCTTCGTAGTGGTTACCATCAAATACGCATGGCTGAAGGTGATGAGTGGAAACCCACCTTCAAGACCAAACTTGGTCTCTATGAATGGTTGGTTATGCCATTTGGCTTATCTAATGCCCCATCCAACTTCATGCGCCTTATGAATCACATATTGTGTTCTCTCATTGGAAAAAGTGTTGTTGTCTATTTCGATGATATTCTTTTTTATAGCAAATCACTTGAGGACAATATAACACATGTCAATGAAGTTTTGCAAATCCTTCGACATGAAAAGCTTTATGCTAATCTTCCCAAGTGCACTTTTGCTAAGGACCAGCTCATTTTTCTTGGATTTGTTGTTTCTTTGAAAGGAATTGAAGTTGATGTTTCCAAGGTAAAGGACATACGAGATTGGCCCATCCCAACAAATGTGAGTGAACTCCGAAATTTTCATGGGTTGGCCGGTTTCTATCGTCGATTTGTGAAAGACTTTTCAACCATTGCTTGCCCTCTCAACGTGTAGACGAAGAAGAATGTCACCTTCGTGTGGGGCAAGGCACAACAAAAAGCTTTTGACGAACTCAAAAAGAGGCTCACCGAAGCACCTATCCTTGTGTTACCGGATTTCACAAAAACTTTTGAGATAGAGTGTGATGCTAGTGGTATTGGCATTGGAGGAGTTATTGAGGGCAAACCTCAAGGGTGGCCCGATCTTTCACGATTCCCTTTCAAATCGAGGATGGAGTGCAAGGAGAGGAGGGGAGGAGGAACACGACGAACGCACGTACGAGGAACGCGATGAACACACACACACAAAACCACGATACACACCAATAGCTCACGCCGGTGGTGACCGGTCCAGCGCAATCCCTAGGATTGACGTCGGGCAGAGGACTCTCTCTCGAACCGGCATGGCGAGATGGGAGACTTGGTGAGATCTTGACGTCTAGGCAAAGGGACTCCGATGCCTAGGCCTTGTACAACGCGGAGGCACGATGCAAACTCCAACGAGGTTTGGTGATATTGGTGCTCCTTGGTCAAGGAGCATGAGGCAAGAATGAGATAGATCCACAAGCGGTTTCCACTAATTCCAGTATCATGCCTAGGGTTTACAATAGAGGTGGGGGCCTATATATAGGCCAACCACACAGTCAGGGGTACTTTAGGAATAAAAGACAAGTTCTGGACAGACTAAGGTGTACATGGGCCGAAGGCCCAAAGGCCTTTTACATGCCTGGCGACGGTCAGTCGGGAGACTCCGGTGTGGTGGACCAGAGACTCCGTCTGGACCAGAGATTCTGGTCGGTCTCCGGACCATCCTCCGGAGGGGCAGTCAGATTGTCCTCAGGCTCGATTTTGGGGGCAGACCGGAGGTGGGGCCGGAGACTCCGGTGTCTTCAGGCTGGAGACTTTGGTGGACCGGAGACTCCGGTCTGAGCAGCTCCAGCGTCTTCTGCTTCATGGTCTGCTCCTTGTTTTCCATCCTTGGGTGCTTGGTGATGTGTTGGGGCTTCATACCTGATGATGCATAGAGTAGTTGCATGAAGTAGCACACCATTCAAGGAGGTATCAAATTGGCACGAGGAGAGGAGCGAGTTCACCTTAGCTTGTAGGAGTTTGGCTCGGGCACGAGTCATGGGTCCACTTGGGGGAGTTGCTGGTGTAGATGTAGGAGCGTCCGTAGGACGGGCTGCATCAGCTCCCCCCTTGGGAAAGAGTCATCCTCGACTCTTCATGGTTATCCTCTTGAGTATCTCCATGGTAGGGTGAGAGATCATTGACATTGAATGTATTGCTTGCAAGGTACTTGGAGGTCGGTATGTCGATGATGTAGGTATTGTTGTGGATTCTTTTGAGGACCTTGAAGGGACCATCTCCTCTTGGCTTGAGCTTTGAGTCATGTTCCTTGGGGAAGCGGTCTTTGCTTAGGTGTATACATACAAGGTCACCTTCTTGAAAGATCATCTCCTTCTTGTCCTTGTTTAACCTTGAAGCTTGGCGAAGGACTTGTTGTTCGATAGTAGTTCTTGTTTCTTCATGAAGTTTCTTTATAGTTTGTGCGCGCTTGTCGACGTCCATGTTTGTGCGCTCATGGAGAGGTAGCGTTAGTATGTCGAGTGCGGTGAGGGGCTCGAAACCATAGATGATCATGAAAGGACTCATCTTTGTTGTTGAGTGCTTGTCTCGGTTGTAGGTGAACTCGGCGTGTGGAATACATTCCTCCTAATCCTTCAAGTTATTCTTGATCAACACACGTAGGAGAGTTCCAAGGCTTCGGTTGACAACTTTGGTTTGGCCATCGGTTTGGGGATGCGATGCGTATGAAAAGAGGAGCTTGACGCCGAGCTTGGCCATGAGGGTCTTCCATAAGTAGCTCATGAATTTGACGTCGCGGTCGGAGACGATTGCTCTTGGTACACCGTGCGACGGACGATTTCCCTGAAAAACGGATTTGCAACATGTGAAGCATCGTCGGTCTTATGGCACGGTATGAAGTGTGCCATTTTTGACAAGCGATCCACGACAACAAATATAGAATCATGACCATGCTTAGATCTAGGCAATCCTAACACGAAATCCATGATAATGTCGGACCAACGTGTATGAGGAATTGCCTATTCCTCATACACCTTGGTCCGACATTAGCATGGGTTTTGTGTTAGGATTGCCTAGATCTAAGCGTGGTCATGATTCTATCTTTGTTGTCGTGGATCGCTTTTCCAAAATGGCACACTTCATTCCGTGCCATAAGACCGACGATGCTTCACATGTTGCCGACTTGTTTTTAGGGAAATCGTCTGTCTTCACGGTGTGCCAAGGACAATCGTCTCCGACCGCGATGTCAAATTCATGAGCTACTTATGGAAGACCCTCATGGCCAAGCTCGGCATCAAGCTCCTCTTTTCATCCGCGTCGCATCCTCAAACCGATGGACAAACCGAGGTTGTCAACCGAAGCCTTGGAACTCTTCTATGTGTGTTGATCAAGAAGAACTTGAAGGATTGGGAGGAATGCATTCCCCACGCCGAGTTCGCCTACAACCGAGCCAAGCACTCAACAACCAAGATGAGTCCATTCATGATCATCTATGGTTTCGAGCCCCTCATCGCGCTAGACATACTACCGCTACCTCTCCATGAGCGCACAAACTTGGACATTGAGAAGCGTGCACAAGCTATGAAGAAGCTTCACGAAGAAACAAGTGCTACTATTGAACAACAAGTCCTTCGCCAAGCTTCAAGATTGAACAAGGACAAGCGAGAGTTGATCTTCGAAGAAGGTGATCTTGTGTGGATACATCTAAGCAAAGACCGCTTCCCCAAGGAACATGACTCCAAGCTCAAGCCACGAGGAGATGGTTCCTTCAAGGTCCTCAAGAGATTCAACAACAACGCCTACGTCATCGACATACCGACCTCCAAGTACCTTGCAAGGAATATATTCAATGTCAAGGACCTATCACCCTACCATGGAGATGCTACCGATGATACTCGTGAAGAGTCGAGGACGACTTTTTCCCAAGGGGGGGCTGATGCAGCCCATCCTATGGACACTCCTACATCTACACCACCAAGTCCCCCAAGTGGACCAATGACCCGTGCCCGCGCCAAGCTCCTTCAAGCTAAGGTGAATTCGCTCCTATCATTATGTGACTTTGACATTCACTTGGATGGCTTGCTACTTCATACCACTACTCTGTGCATCATTAGGTACAAGCCCCCGCCGCATCGACCCACGAGCCTTGAAGCTGCACCTGTCCTGATGCTACCAGAGCTGGAGTGTCTGCCCCAATCCAGCCGGAGTGTCCGGCGCGACTCAGCCGGAGTGGCCGGCCTACCCTAGCCCGGTCCGGGCTCGGACATACTATATGGCATCAGACACTGCCCGGACACTACCCGGAGTGTCAGGCCACCCCGAACTGTCCGGTCGACTCGACCCGGACTGTCCGGCCTGACGATGGGCCTGCGAGCCTAGCTGGGCCCTATGGCCCATGTACCCCTCTACTTCGCCCAGAACTCTACTTTAATGCCTGAAATACCCCTGAACCTGTGGCTGGCCTATATATAGCCCCCCCACCTCTATCGTAAACCCTAGGCATGATATTGGAATTAGTGGAAACCCCTTTGTGGATCTATCTAGTTCTTGCCTCATGCTCATTGACTAAGGAGCACCAATATCCCCAAACCTCGTTGGAGTTTGCATCGTGCCTCCGCGTTGTACAAGGCCTAGGCATCGGAGTTCCTTTGCCTAGACGTCAAGATCTCATCGAGTCTCCCATCTCGCCGTGCCGGTTCGAGAGAGAGTCCTCCGCCCGACGCCGATCCTAGGGATTGCGCCGGACCGGTCACCGCAGGCGTGAGCTATTGCTCTGTATCGTGGTTTTGTGTGTGTGTTCATTGCGTTCTTCGTGCGTGCGTTCATCGTGTTCATCCTCCCCTCCTCCCCCCGCACTCCATCCTCAATTTGAAAGGGAATCGTGAAAGATCAGGCCACCCTAGAAGTTTGCCCTCAGCAGAACTATTGTCGAACGATGAAGTGACTTCGCGCGTCATGTACAGTCCATGTTCTTCTTCTTGGGGAGGTGGTTGGCTCGACTCACCGTGCCTATCCATCATGTACAACACACAAGTATTGTATATGGAAGTGGAATATGGTGGTGTTAGCCTTGTACCTCACCTTGGGGATTGCAGCAAACTAGAAACCACAAGTGAGAGATATAAGCGTGCAAAGTGGAATTGCAAAGAAAACTCACACTAAAGAAAGAACTAACTCTCAAAAGCTTGTTGGTGGTAGGTTAGGATTGTGGAATGCCAAAGAACCAACTAAAAGAAAAGGGATAGTCAAAAGTGGGTAAAATCCAAACAAAACACAAGTCAAAGGCGAAGATCAACAACTCAAAAGGGTGACGGGAGCCTACGACTATATACACACACGTGGAGATTGTTGGGATTGACACGACTATGAAAATGAGCAAACAAAATGTCCTAACGAAGACTAAGCTTGTTTTCGTGCCAATGCAAGGAGAGACCGTGGCTTGTTTGCAAAGAAGAAAAATGAGCAATGGATTTGTGCACTTTCCTTGGGCGCTCTTCTTTCTACCTTGCTTACAAGCTTTGAGACTCTCTTTTGCAATGGGAGAATATTTTTCTTTTTCTTTTGCTTTGTATCTTTTTCTTTTTCTCTTTTTTTGCTCTCCCTTGATGCTACCTAGTCACACTTAATATTGCTCTTGCACTCTCACTATCCAAGGACAAATGCACAATGCCCAAGAAAACACAAGATGAGCCACTCTCATGGGATAGGTACACACAAAGGAAGATAGGGGTTAACAAGGTGACGCAAGTTATACCATCGTTGGTGATGATGAACTTGTCGTTGGTGTTGCGGGATGATGTTCATGGGCCGTGGTGTCAATGAGCGCGTCGATTGTTGATGCGGAAGCTTGATGTTAGTTGCTGACACGCACATGGGACACGAGTAAACAAAGGTAATTAGCCAATGCGAAAAATGAGACAAAACTGCCAAAACTGGCGTTACAGCCGGACACTCCGGTCTGTTTGTGCCGGATACTCCGGTCTGGCTGGACACTCCGGTCGGGTTCGGCCAAACACTTCGATCGGGCCGGACACTCTGGTCGAATCGGTCCGGACACTCCGGCGCGGGTTTCCAGCTCGTGTTCTTGAGCGGAAATCCTCGTCTCAAGGCCTCAAATCCACAAAAAACTGGCCAAATTGGGCTAGGAAAACACAGGACAAAGATGTACCAACACCTAAGACAAGGTTTGGTCGGATCAAACCCACAAATAACACTCCAAATCAAGAGATCGATCCAAAGGCAAATATAAGCTATTTTTTGGGGATTTTCGAATTTTTGGTGGATAGAAGAAAATTTTGTGGGGAAAATCGTGAGCAACGAAGCTCTTGATACCAATATGTTGAGGGCAAACCTCTAGGGTGGCCCGATCTTTCACGATTCCCTTTCAAATCAAGGATTGATGTAGCCCGACCTTCGGTCGTTACCACATCATGGTCTCCAACTTATGCCAAGTCGTCATGGACTCCAAAGGTGAATCCGTTCCTCTATGCAAGCCCACTTCCTACCCTCTTGAATGGTATACTACTTCATACTCCATCCCATATCTATGATAGGTTCATACCGACGAGTACGGAGGCAAGGGAGGAAGCCTAGAACACCAAGCCCGACAAGAAGGAGGCTTGGAAGAGAAGACGGAAGAAGCAGCAGCTGGAGCACTGGAGTCTCCGGCCTGTGCACACTGGAGTCTCCAGCCACACCAGAGTCTCCGGCCTGAAGACACCGGAGTCTCCGACCTGAAGACACCAGAGTCTCCGGCCTGCGTACCCTAGAGTCTCCGGACCCATCTCTGGTGATGAGGACATCCCTACAATTACACCTACCCCAATTGCAAAGAAGGATCAATCTAATGAGATAAGGATTGGACCTATCACAAGAGCTCGTGCTAAGCTACTAGAACAACAGGTGAACTTGTTTCTTAATGAGCCTGGTGTTTTAATTAATGAGAATTTTATACTACCTAAGTCTTTGAATTATTGTATGATCAGGTACTTAGGAGAAGAAGGCATAGCACAGAGTGAGGAGCTAAAGGAACATGGCGTGTTGATCAATGAGGAATGCACGAGGGAGGAGAGGGAGGAAGCGCAAGGAGCACTACACGAGAAGATCAACACATGGTCGAGGGATCTCTGCCGCGGCAGAGAAACCACGCAGTTTTCTGCCGCAGCAGCCTGCCGCGACAGAGAAACCGGGTCCGACTCTGCCACGGCAGAGTAGGCCTGCGCGCCTTGAGCCGATCCACCTTGGGTCGGTTGTATCTTAGTCTAGGTTGAGTCGAACTGTTATTCCTGGTCGTAGCCGCTGACCCTTAGCCCTTAAATAGATGGGGGGCGCCGTAGTTTAGGGTTTAGACCACGTTAAAATATTTTGGAGTTGCTTCTTTCATAGAACCTCTAAAATTACCCTGTGTTCGAATCTACCAAATATAATTGAGTGTGATCTATTGTTCCATTGGGAATTAGTAGATTGCATACTACCGTTCATGGTCACGGCTGCGTGCACAAGAGCGTGGTGTTGTGAATATCCTACAAGGTTTGAAAGTTGTTGCATTGGCATCAGGGATCGAGCGGGAGAGTTCATAGCTACAAGCTAGTTATCTATCATCCACCATTATCATCGCCATCCGCTTACTGAGAAGATCGGGCCACCCCATATCATCTTGGTATCAGATTTCCTCGTTGCCTCGGTAAGCAATCCGCAATCCATCCATAGATTAGAGAGTGTTTTTAGTCCTATACAGAAAAAGCCCCACAAAAAGAGTTGTCATAGACTAGATTGCATCATAGAAGAGTAATAGTTGTTGGTCGTGTTCATCCTTTAGTTCATATCTAGATCTGTTCTTCGTAGATTTGTTTTTTTCTCTTTGTTTCTAGTCATCTTCCACCTTTGTTTCCGCCACCATCAAGTCAGATCCGGTCTACTCTAAAGAGTCCTAGTCTGCTACTCTTGGCCGAGTCGGAATTAAAAAAAATACTTTCCAAGTTACCGAGTCTGCCACGGCAGGATTTCGGCATCTTTTGGCAGGACTTTTCGGGTTACCAAGTCTGCCACGGCAGGATTTCTGTGTTTTCTCTGCAACGGCAGGACTTTCTACGTTACCAAGTTACTGCTCTGCCGCGGCACGATTTCTGGCCGTTTTGCTGCCGCCGCTCTGCCACGGCAGGATTTTGAGCTGTTTTTCTGCCACGACACCATAATTACAAAGTGTGATCGTTTTACATTTTTCCAAAACCCTTAGCCACAGCCAATCTATTACATAGGTGTAGGAACTTGCCCATTGAGACTAGTTTCCGCTCCTACAAGCTGCTCTTAGGATTTTGGTGCTGTACTTGGCCGTGTGTGATCTATAAAATCAAAAAAAAAGAAATATAGCAACAAAAAAAAGAAAGAAAGAGCTATACAAAAGAAAAATTTTTTGGGAAAAAGAGAATTTCATCAAGAGGCCTAGTGACATCTTTGTGCACCGGTAGATTGAGCAATCTTGTGCCTGTTTACTTTGAGCTTTGTTAGTGTCTCTCGAGCGTAGTGCAACACCCTTCATAGTTGCATTGCCACGTTTTTCTCCACGTGTGTTTCTTGGGTATTTGTACGATCAGCACTAGGACTTGTTTGCAGTGTAGATAGGATACCATACCTATAGCTCCACTTTAAATACCCTATGTGCCCTGTGATCGTTCTCTATACCTTTGATATTCACTTCATCACATCAAGTGCATCAGTCTTTGACTTCGTTTGGTAGAGCATCTCTATTCACTTTGGAACGGTAAGATATCCTTTCTTATTAGTTGTGAGTGAGTTGTGAGAGTTTCCACCATACAAATTCTGATTTTTGCACTAACCTACTAATCATGTCTTCTAGTGATGATGATGTTGTGATGCAGAAAAAGAAGGATGAGGAACTTGTTAATTGGCGTGAATATGAGGCTTTGAAGTCCCACTTGACACGTGTGTTTACTCACACGACAGATGCCATTGACAAGAATCTCCAGGATATGAATGTGAGATTGGATCACCATGTTGGAACGGTTGATACTATTCAAACGCAAGTGGCTACGCTCAATGTCAATGTCACCGCTTTGCAGCAGTCCATTGAGGGTTTAACAGCCGCTTTACATAGAAGGGAAGAGCCTCAACATGATGATGCCTTTGATGATTTCGATGAGGGTAGCGCTGTGGATGCTGCTCCACATGTTGGCAGAGGACGTGCAATTCCCCCTGCCCATGCACCTGCTCATGGCCATGGGTTTGTTCATCTTGGGCGTGCTCAACGTTTACCCAACCAAGCTACTGATGATGGTTTGGGCAAGCCAAAATTCTCAATTCCTAAGTTTGATGGTTCTATTGATCCTGAAGACTACCTCACATGGGAGTTGAAGATTGAGAAACTCTGGCGCTTATTTGACTATCCAGAAGATAAGAAGGTCAAGCTTGCAGCATATGAATTTGATGGTTATGCTTTACGTTGGTGGGATGCTCTTGTGCAACATAGAAGGGAGGACAATGAACTTCCTGTGATGGATTGGCGCGAGATGAAGCAAATCATGAAAGCTCGTTTCGTACCAACCAACTACTTGCGATCAGTTTTTGATAAATTGTTGCAACTGAAGCAACGCACCATGGCAGTTGATGAGTACTACATGGAGATCGAGATGCTTATGCAGCGTGCTAGAATTCGTGAGTCCATTGAGATGACCATACAGCGATTCTTAAACAATTTGAAGTTACCAATCAAGAGCATTGTTCGTCATCACAAGTATGAGACCATGAATGAGTTGTTGCATCATGCTAGAGAGGCCGAATCCCAGTTGGCAGAAGAGGCGAAGTCACGTGCTCGTTTTCAATCCTCCAGAAGATTTTTGGCCAGACCTACTCCTCCTATAGCTGCGTCACCAGCTGCCGTTCCGTTTACACCATCGACCAAGCCAGCAAGTACACCTTCATTTGGCTCTAATGCTCGGAAACCCGCTGCTCCTGCTGCTAGCTCGGGTTCCAACATGTCTACGGCACGTACTCGTGATGTGGTGTGCCATACTTGTGGTGGTAGAGGTCACTACAAGAAGGATTGTCCAAACAGCAAGGTTATGTTTGTCAATGAACAAGGTGAAGTAGAAAGTGGAGATGAAGCTTCTGATGTTGATATTGATGATGGCGAGGATGGTGCTGATGCATATGCTGAGTGTGCACCCACTATCGTCGTGTCTTCACGTGTACTTAGTGTGCAACCGGTTGAGGAATCCCAGCGTTGCAACTTGTTCCAAACAAAAGCTCTAGTTGGACCAAATAAAGCTTGCAAGGTCATTATTGATGGCGGTAGCTGCAGAAATCTTGCAAGTAAGGAATTATGTGCCAAACTGAATTTGACATACTTACCTCATCCCAAGCCATACTACATACAATGGTTGAGCAACAATGGTGAGATGAAGGTAAATCATACGGTACGAGTGAATTTTCAAATAGGGCCATACAAAGATTCTATTGATTTTGATGTGGTTCCTATGACTGTTTGTCATCTCCTATTGGGTCGGCCTTGGCTCTATGATCGCCACGTGCAACACAATGGCTGAGCCAATACATATCACTTGGAATTCAAAGGAAGGAAGATTACTATGCAGTCCATGACAGCACAAGAAATTGTGAATGATTCTCGCCAGAAGATAGAGGTGAACTTGAAGGAAGATACTACCACTCGGCGAGACTGTGTCATAGTTGTTCCTGATGTAATTGAGCCTAAATTGAGTGATATAACGAAAAGTGAGAGAGTGCCTGGTTTATTGATATTAGCCACTAAGGAAGATATGAGAGAATTTCGTGAGGATCCTACAGCCATGCCACTTCTGCTCATATATAAGGGCAAGGTATTGGTTTCTAACGACATGACCCCTATTTCTCTTGGTGTCTCATCTGTTTTGCAGGACTTTGGGGATGTGTTTCTAGAAGACGTACCCGCAGGTTTGCCTCCATTGCGCGGTATAGAACATCAAGTGGACTTGATTCCTGGCGCCACACTTCCCAACCGTGCACCCTACCGGACTAATCCCGAAGAAACTAAGGAAATTCAGAAGCAAGTACAAGCGTTGCTGGATAAAGGGTACATTCGTGTTTCTCTTAGCCCTTGTGCTGTTCCTTTTATTTTAGTCTCTAAGAAAGATGGTACTTAGCGCATGTGTGTTGATTGTAGAGCGATTAATAACATCACTATTCGATATCGTCATCATATTCCATGCTTAGAGGATATGCTAGATGAATTGAGTGGTGCTGCTGTTTTCTCTAAAATTGACTTGCGTAGTGGTTATCATCAAATTAGGCTGAAAGAAGGGGATGAATGGAAAACTGCTTTCAAAACTAAATTCGGTTTGTATGAGTGGTCAGTCATGCCGTTTGGTCTTACTAATGCACCTAGTACTTTCATGCGTTTAATGAATCATGTTTTGAGAGAGTTTATTGGTCGTTTCATGGTTGTTTACTTTGATGATATTCTCATCTACAGCCACACCGAATCTGAACATTGCACTCATATTAGACAAGTTTTGCAAGTGTTACGTGATAATAAACTGTATGCTAATCTTGAGAAGTGTACATTTGCAAAAGGTAAGGTCATATTCCTAGGATTTGTTGTTTCTAAGAATGGAGTAGAGGTAGATCAATCTAAAATTGAATCAATTCAGAATTGGCCTACTCCAATGAATGTTAGTCAAGTGCGTAGTTTCCACGGTCTCGCTGGTTTCTATAGGCGTTTTGTGCCAGATTTTAGCACCATTGCTGCACCATTAAATGATTTGACAAAGAAAGGTGTTCCTTTTGCATGGGGCGCGGCCCAAGACATTGCCTTTGATACATTGAAACGTTTGCTTACTTCTGCACCATTACTTGCCTTACCTGATTTTTCAAAGCAATTTGAAGTTGAATGTGATGCTAGTGGTATAGGCATAGGTGGCGTTTTGATGCAAGAGGGTCAGCCTATAGCTTATTTTTCTGAGAAATTGACTGGTGCTTGTTTGAATTATTCTATCTATGATAAAGAATTGTATGCACTTGTTAGAGCACTTGAGGTTTGGCAACATTATTTGTGGCCAAAGGAATTCAGCATACATTCTGATCATGAAGCTTTGAAATACTTGAAAGCTCAATCAAACTGGCATAGAAGATTAGCTAAATGGGTTGAGTTCATGGAGTCTTTTCCTTACATCATTACCTATAAGAAGGGAAAAGAGAACGTTGTTGCTGATGCTCTATCTAGGAAGAACATGCTATTAACCAATCTTGATGTTAAAATTCCTAGATTAGAAGCTATTTGTGCACTTTATGCAACTGACCATGATTTTGCTGAACCATATCTTTTGTGTGCTCTTAGAAACGCATGGGATAAGTATCATATACATGATGGATATTTGTTTCGAGCTAACAAACTATGTATTCCAGAATCGTCGTTGCGTTTGTTTTTAGTGCAGGAATCACATGCTGGAGGTTTAATGGGTCACTTTGGGCGCGAGAAGACATTGCTCATGCTTGCTGATCACTTTTATTGGCCCAAGATGAGGCGTGATGTGTACAGATTTGTGAGCCGATGCATTACTTGCCACAAGTCGAAATCCAAGCTGAAGCCTCACGGTTTGTATACACCTCTCTCTGCACCTACTACTCCATGGGAAGACATTAGTATGGATTTTGTGCTAGGTCTACCTAAAACTCAGAGAGGTCATGATTCTATATTTGTGGTAGTGGATAGGTTCTCTAAGATGGCTCATTTTATTGCCTGCCACAAAAGCGACGATGCGTCGCATATTGCTAATTTGTTTTTCAGGGACATCGTGAGATTACATGGAGTACCAAAGACGATTGTTTCTGACCGTGATGTGAAGTTTATGAGCTACTTTTGGAAGACATTATGGGGGAATCTAGGAACGAAGTTATTGTTCAGTACTACATGTCACCCCCAAACAGATGGTCAAACAGAGGTGGTGAATCAGACATTGTCACAGCTGCTAAGGACCATGATTAAAAAGAATCTACGGGAGTGGGAAGAGTGTTTGCCACATGTTGAGTTCGCTTACAACAGGGCTGTGCATTCAACTACTCAGCTTTGTCCTTTTGAGGTGGTGTATGGTTTCAAGCCATTGACGCCACTTGACATGTTGCCTCTGCCATTACATGAGAGAGTTGATATGGAGGCATCAAAACGTGCTGATTATGTGAAGAGAATACATGAGAAGACTCGAGAGGCTATTGAAAAGAAAGGCAAGAACATTGCTGCTGCAAGGAATCAAGCAAGGAAAGAAGTGTGTTGTTCGAGCCTGGAGATATGGTTTGGGTGCATCTACGCAAGGATAGATTCCCACTTCTTCGAAAGTCAAAATTGAAGCCACGTGGTGCTGGTCCTTACAAGGTGTTAGCCACGATTAATGATAATGCCTACTCGGTTGATATACCTATTGAGGAGTTTGGTGGAGTTAGCAATAGCTTCAACGTTGCTGATTTGTCACCATATGCTTGAGAAGACCTTGGAGCGTCGAGGACGACGCCTTTTGAAGGGGGGGAGATGATGAGGACATCCCTACAATTACACCTACCCCAATTGGAAAGAAGGATCAATCCAATGAGATAAGGATTGGACCTATCACAAGAGCTCATGCTAAGCTACTAGAACAACAGGTGAACTTGTTTCTTAATGAGCCTGGTGTTTTAATTAATGAGAATTTTATACTACCTAAGTCTTTGAATTATTGTATGATCAGGTACTTAGGAGAAGAAGGCATAGCACAGAGTGAGGAGCTGAAGGAACATGGCGTGTTGATCAGTGAGGAATGCGCGAGGGAGGAGAGGGAGGAAGCGCAAGGAGCACTACACGAGAAGATCAACACATGGTCGAGGGATCTCTGCCGCGGCAGAGAAACCACGCAGTTTTCTGCCGCAGCAGCCTGCCGCGACAGAGAAACCGGGTCCGACTTTGCCACGACAGAGTAGGCCTGCGCGCCTAGAGGCGATCCACCTTGGGTCGGTTGTATCTTAGTCTAGGTTGAGTCGAACTGTTATTCCTGGTCGTAGCCGCCGACCCTTAGCCCTTAAATAGATGGGGGGCGCCGTAGTTTAGGGTTTAGAACCTCTGAAATTACCCTGTGTTCGAATCTACCAACTATAATTGAGTGTGATCTATTGTTCCATTGGGAATTAGTAGATTGCATACTACCGTTCATGGTCACGGCTGCGTGCGCAAGAGCGTGGTGTTGTGAATATCCTACAGGGTTTGAGAGCTGTTGCATTGGCATCAGGGATCGAGCGGGAGAGTTCATAGCTACAGGCTAGTTATCTATCATCCACCATTATCATCGCCATCCGCTTACTGAGAAGATCGGGCCACCCCAAATCATCTGGTCCGACCCCAGATCGAGCTCAAGGATAGTCTGTCTGCCACTCCGGAGACGATACCGGAGACAGACCGGTGTCTCCGGCCCAGGCCAGAGTCTCCGGACCACCACACCGGAGTCTCCGGCCTAAGCGTATGGGCCTGCGCGCCGCCAGTTGGGCCCTTGGCCCATGTACCCCTTAGTCCACCCAGACTTTCTCCTTTTATTCCTAAAGTACCTTTGAACTAGTGGCTGGCCTATATATAGTGCCCCCACACCCTCATGTAACCCTAGGCATAGATGATAGACTAATGAAAACCCCCTTTGTGGAATCTCTAGTTTTGCCTCATCCCCTTCTATGAAAGGGGATCGACTATCGTCACCACCTCGTTGGAGTTTGCATCGCGCCTCCCTCATTGTACAAGGCCTTGGCATCGGTGTCCCTTTGCCAAGACGTCAAGACCCTCTCCAAGGTGTTCTTCCCTCTCCATGTGGGATCGAGGGAGCATGTTGACTGATCTTTCCTTGCGAGGATTCTATCAGACTGGTGGCCACCGGTGAGAGCAATCGGCCTTGTATCGTGTGTGTTTTCTGTGTGTTAATTGTGTTCTTCGCGAGGTATGTGTCCGCTTCCGCTACCTTCTCCCTTTCCCCTCGCTTTCCCATCGATTTGACCATGAGATCTGTGAAGATCGGGCCACCCACAGGGTTACCCCATAACATCTGGTATCAGCAGCTTTTGGTTGCCACGGATTTCCCCTCGATTTGGTCTTTTTCCCCATAAATTCGAAAATTCCACTAAAAACAGCCCCAATTCGTGTTTTGGATTGATCTATGATTTGAGTGTGTTTGGGTAGGTTTTGATCCGTGGATTACTTGCTAAACTTGTTGATCTACCTCCCCCTGCGTTCCCATGGCCTAATTCCTTGATTTCCCCCACCAATTTGGTGTTTTGGTTCGAGTTTTTCTGCCAAAATCACGTCCCGGACGAGTTCTGCACGTCCTGGAACCTCTGGACCGGAGATTCTGGCCCCTGGACCGGAGATTCCGGCCCCCAGACCGGAGATTCCGGTCCAGACCAGAGTTTCTGGCAATGTCTCCGCCCCCCACTGCTGACAGCAAATCTGTTTCACCGTTTTGGAAATAACTTTTGCATACGAACTCAGATTTTGTTGTTCTTTAGCTCGTTTTGAAGAGGAGAAAGAGATCTACATCATCATCTCCGTGGTTCATGCTATCTACTCCATCCAAATTCCGTGAGAAAGGCGGAATCCACCAATAAAGGGTGAAGATCGGCGAAGAAAGCTATAAACATTCCGCGACTTCTCCCCACTTGCATCCCTTTGTGAACCACACTATCTTTGCGAACAACAAACACCTATTGAGACTAGTTCCTCCTATGATTGCTTGGGTTATGCACATTTGATACTTGTAGAATACCGAGCAAAAGTTGTGGGCGCGCTATCTCATATAGTTATCTTGTATAGTTGTTGGCACAAGAGGCAAGTGAAAAAGAAAAGAAAAAGAGAAAAAAATAGAAAAAGAAAAAGAAGAGAAAGAAAGAAAGAAACAAGTGCCTCATAGAATAGGAAGTGCAAGCTCGATGAACATCAAATAGGTGGTACTTATTGTGCATATCTTGTAGCCCACCAATTTTATTGCAATCGAACTAGCGTCTCTCGTTGCACTTGTGCGACACAAGCTTATAGTCTTCGCTAGGTAATCATTTGGTTCTTAGCTCACTTTATCCGTCACACAAGTCCCATTTATCCCACCGTGTGTGTTTCCTTGTATATATTCCTTCTTTTGGACTGACTCGTTTTGCTTTGTGATCATTGTGGTTCTTTACTTGCCATTACCACATCTTGATTTTAGATTGGTTCTTGACATGCCACCTTCCATACCTATCCACCATAAGCTTTGTGTGTGTGTGTTTTTTAGTGGTTAGTTGGTTTAGGTGTTCCGCGTGAACTTCACTTTGCTTGGTTTTGATTGCTCTCAAGTGTTGCCACTTGCACGATACTATCTTCCAAGGTAAAGTAAGGTTTGGCGTTGCATCCCTAACCCCCTACCACTTCCATATACACCACTTGGTCTTGTGAATCATGTCTAGGGACTCCGGAACCAAGGATGCTATCTATGAAGAATCCATGATGAGCCACCATGACTACGACTCCACAAGTATAGACAAAATGATGGAGCACTACACCGACAATGGCTCCGCATGCTTTGAGGACCCGGAGCACTACACCTATGATGGCTCCACAGGCATGGAAGACATGGAGCACGTCATCAACTATGGCTCCTCAAGCATGGAGGAATTGGATCTCTACATCGACAATGGCTCCTCATGCATGGAGCACTACACCGACAATGGCTCCACATGCTTGGGTGATATGGAGTACTACATCAACAACGACTCCCCAAGCATGTACGACTTCGAGTGCTTCAACGACGACACCTCACCAAGCACGGAGGACATGGCGAGCTTCACCAACTTCGAGGGCTCTTCCATGAGCCATGAAGAATACCTCCACCGCTTGGACATGGAGGACTACTACGCCAAGCTAGCGGAGACGCATCATCAAGAAACCATGACCTTCAAGGCCAAGCGTGCCACACCAAAGGGCACCACCTACTTCGATGATCCACCTCCAAGGCGTCAAGCGCCACCACCTACATGGCGCCATGCACCACCATCTCCAAGGCGACGAGCGCCATCACCTCCAAGCCACCAAGCACCACCATCTCCAAGGAGCCAAGCACCACAACCTCGAAGGCGTCAAGTGCAACAACCTCCAAGGCAACAAGTGCCACCGCCTACAAGAAGAGTGGCGCCCCAACATCATCTTACCAAAGAGGCGCCACGAAGCACCAATCTTCATTGACATACATCCTCTAGAGATCATTGCCAACATCAAGAGGATACAAGACGTCGTTCAAGGCATCTTCGCCATGAAGACGGAGAATACATGTTGAGCACCATCCTAACGCTCAGCCTAGCTCAAGAAGGCACCACCATAAAGAAAAGAGTGCCAAGGACAAGAAGCATCGTCGCGAGCGTCATGTGGATGATCAAGTGCGCCATCTACATCAACCTTTGGCAAGGCACCCCAATGACCTCCGTCGACACCATCATAAGGCACCTTCAACTACTCATGCCACCACCAAAATGGCACCAAGAGAAAGCTCTCCTCCACGCCATCAAGCTTCACCACCAAGACTTGACGTCCTAGATGACGCATGCAACCTCATAGATGAGGAGGACGAAGACCTCTACTTCGCCAAGTTGGACTAGTACGTCAAGAGGACTACACAAGCCAAGGTGCAAGATGGCGACGACAAGGTCAAGAATGGTGAGCATGGTACTTTCCCTTCACCAAACGAGGCGCAAGGAGTTGAGAGAACCGAGCCTACCCCCATATGCTTGAGTGATGATGTGGTACCAATCCCATGTGAGTATGAGAGCCACTTAGCCCACTTAAGTGAAAACAAGAGTGAGATGAGTGACTCCACCATACGTGAGATTGAGTGCTTCCACTTGGAGGGCATGAGTGATACACCGAGTGGGTTGAGAGTGGTAGTTGATAGGTCATGTGAGACCATTTTCATTGCTAACAACTTACCCTCTACCTCTTATGTGTTTCCTCATGATGTGCTAGGTTCCATGGATCAAGAAGCACAAGCTTGGAGATGATGATGCCTCCAACCAAGAAGATGTACATGGTGGATGAACATGATGCCATCCCCATACAAGAAGAAGAAGTCGCCCACATGGAGGCCAATGCTACCACAACACCCACTTCATATGAGAGGTATGAACAAGGTAAAAATAAGGGTGTTGATGATGCCATTATCCCACTAGTGGACATGATGACTTGTGATGATTGGCATGCTATGGATGATGTTTGTGATATCACATATGACTCATTGGTATTTCCTTGTGATCCTTTGACTTTGCATAATGTTGAGCATGTGAAATTATTTGATTGTGATGATGTTGCCATAGACATGCCATGCTCTAAACGTTATGTTGATGATATCATTGCTTGCACTTTCTTGAACAATTTCTCTTTCCAATGTTTTGCTTGCAATGATGTTACCAATGATAACCCTCGGATAATGCTTTGTCATGGATGTTTTACAATTTCTCCCGTTGCTTGCAATAAGTTGAATAATTGCTCTTTTACTTGTTTTGCTTGCAACAATAATTCTCATATGTATTCTATTGAGATGGCCCCCATAGCTTTCTCAAATTTTGGAGATTTTGGTAAATGCCATGATAAGCATGTTCCCCACTTGCATACTCACCATGCATTTATTTCATACTTGATTGACACTCATGGTGATGTGCACAAGAAGAGATACGTCATGATGGATGATGTGTTTCTCTACCATGTACACACGATCTTCCTTTTATCTATGATGTGTGTAGGTACCCGCACAAGAATGTTAACCTCGGTTGAGCACGAGTTGACAAAAAGAGCTCTACAGAGCATCCCCCAAGTGAGTTCAAGATCGAACCCAGCTCTGATACCTTTTGCATGCTTTGCATCTTTCATGTTGACAAATTTCTCTTTCCTATGGTTTGCTTGCAAGCATGTTGATGGTATTCTTTCACCTTGTGACAATCATGTCTCGTTGCTTTTGGATATTGATGCTTTGTGTGTTGCCACAAAAATGTTCAACAATTTCTCTTTCCAATGTTTTCTGTGCAACCATAATGCCATTTTGAGCATGTATTGTCATGAGAGCTTCCAAGTCTCTCGTATTGTTGTTGCAACAAACATAAGGACCACTTGCTCTTTCATATGGTTTGTTTGCAAACACGTTGCTTTTGCTTCCGCTCGTGATACTCATATCCCAATGATATTTGCTTTTGATGATTTGTGTGTGGCATGCAACATCTTGACCAATTGTTCTTTCCAATGGTTGGTTTGCGCACATAATGATGTTGTTTTGGATATCTTTCCTCATGTGTTTTTGCCAAATTCTCCTAGATTTGCATCAAAGATGTTGACCAATATTTCAGTCCATTGCTTTGAGTGCCAAACTAAGATGTTTTATGGAGTTTTTGAGTTCCCACATTTGGATGATGTTCAAATGATTTCCATGCACTCTGACCTTGCATATGCATCCGGTTTGCTATACTTGAGTTGTGATAATAGTGTTGTGAACAAGAATGGACATGCCACAAATGACATGCTCCTCCATCACACACAAACATATTTTGCTTGGTCTTTGTTGTGTGAAGGTACAATTGCGTACGCGTCAACCTCTATGGACCAAGAGTTGACAAGACGAACCGTAGAGAGTCACCTATGGCTGCCCTTCAACGAGCCATCTCTACATCCTAAGGTGACTTCCTTCTACTTGAGGACTCATGCTATAATCTTCATGAATTGGCTACGCTTTGAGTGTTGCTTCGCTTTTGTTGTGAGCTTTGTAGGCTTCATGGAAGGCAAAGGAACATTGAAGTGTTGTCAAGTCAATCTTTTCGAGGACGACTATATGGTGAACCCCATCAAGAAGGTCTCTCGACATCTTCTACTTTGTGATGAGCATGTAGAGTCGAGGACAACTCTTTTTGAAGGGAGGGGAGATGGTGTAGCCCGACCTTCGGTCGTTACCACATCATGGTCTCCAACTTATGCCAAGTCCTCATGGACTCCAAAGGTGAATCCGTTCCTCTATGCGAGCCCACTTCCTACCCTCTTGAATGGTATACTACTTCATACTCCGTCCCATATCCATGATAGGTTCATACTTACGAGTACGACGGCAAGGGAGGAAGCCTGGAGCACCAAGCCCGACAAGACGGAGGCTTGGAAGAGAAGACGGAAGAAGCAGCAGCTGGAGGACCGAAGTCTACGGCCTGTGCACACCGGAGTCTCCCGCCACACCGGAGTCTCCGGCCTGAAGACACAGGAGTCTCCGGCCTGTGTACCTCGGAGTCCCCGGACCCATCTCCGGACCGCCCCCTAGATCGAGCTTAAGGACAGTCTGTTTGCCACTCCGGAGACGACACCGGAGACAGACCGGATTCTCCGGCCCAGGGCGGAGTCTCCGGACCACCACACCGGAGTCTCCGGCCTGAGCGTATGGGCCTGCGCGCTGCCAGCTGGGCCCTTGGCCCATGTACCCCTTAGTCCACCTAGACTTTCCCCTTTTATGCCTAAAGTACCCTTGAACTAGTGGCTGGCCTATATATAGTGCCCCCACCCCCTCATGTAACCCTAGGGATAGATGATAGACTAAAGAAAACCCCCTTTGTGGAATCTCTAGTTTTGCATCATCCCCTTCTACCAAAGGGCATCGACTATCGTCACCACCTCATTGGATTTTGCATTGCGCCTCCCTCGTTGTACAAGGCCTTGGCATCGGTGTCCCTTTGCCAAGACATCAAGACCCTCTCCAAGGTGTTCTTCCCTCTCCGCCTGGGATCGAGGGAGCACGTTGACTGATCTTTCCTTGCGAGGATTCTATCGGACTGGTGGCCACCGGTGAGAGCAATCGGCCTTGTATCGTGTGTGTTTTGCATGTGTTCATCGTGTTCTTTGCGAGGTGTGCGTCCGCTTCTGTTACCTTCTCCCTTTCCCCTCGCTTTCCCATCGATTTGACCATGAGATCTGATATGGGGTGGCCCGATCTTCTCAGCAAGCTCTTGGCGATGGTGATGGTGGATGATAGATAACTAGTGCGTAGCTATGATCTCTCCCGCTCGATCCCTGATGCCAATGCAATAGCTCTCAAACCTTGTAGGATATTCACAACACCACACTCTTGCGCATGCAGCCGTGACCACGAACGGTAGTATGGAATCTACTAATTCCCAATGGAACAACAGATCACACTCAATTATAGTTGGCAGATTCGAACACAGGGTAATTCCAGAGGTTCTATGAAAGAAACAACTCCAAAATATTTTAACGTGGTCTAAAAAACCTAACTTGTGACGGCTACGGAGGTTTATATGAGGGCTGGGGCGTCCTCCCCTCTAAACGGGCCTAAAAACAGCCATAACTTGGGCCCAAACTGACTCGGTTCGACTCAAACTGATACATACCGACCCATATATGGGTTCGGCCTTATTGGCACGCAGTCCAAACGTCGTGGAACACCTCAAACATGTAATTCTTGGTGCTCCATCTCTCTCTCTTGCTCATACGTGATTTCCTCATTGCATCCTAGTGCGCCTGCCTCCCGCTCCTCCCTCGCGCACTTGTTGATATTGGAAATCAGCGCTTGTCCTTCTTGCTGCAACTCTCCTCCTCCTCGTGCAATGCTTGTGTTATCCATAAACCTGATCATACAAAGATGCATAGACTTAGGTAGTATAAAGTTCTCATTAAATAAAACATCAGGTTCAATTAGGAATAAATTCACCTGATAGTCATTATTGATTTGACTCAATATTGCCTTCCAGTTCAGGCAGTCAGAATCATCATAATCCATGTATATATCCTCATCATCCTCCCTTTCTTCATGAAAAGCCGTCCTCGGCTTTGGGTAAGCTGAAAGTGGGAGAAACAAAAAGAACAACGTGTACGCAAAGTATATGTATATATAACATGTTGTATTATTGTCGTTCACATGAAAAGTATGTCCAGTATACATCAAGCAACTTAAATTGCAGGTATAAGTGAAGTACAAAGAATCATGATCATGGTAAACAACAACTAAATAGATAGTCATGTTCTTCAATATTAAATTCAGTTTTCTCAAAGAAGATCTATGATCAAATTTGTGAACAAGATTAAACCAATTCAATATGTCTGAAAACCAAATTGAATCATGACATGCTTCAACTGCGCTACTCTGATTATTATGAACATGATCATGTTGTCCAGTATGTAAAATGCAACTCAATTTGCAAATATCAAGGAAGTCTAAAGTAGTAACAAAACTAGACAAAGACTTTTGGGACATACATAGTGAATATGAAAACTTGGGTCCTATTCTAGCAAGATTAGAACAATCCAACATAGGTAAAATTACTTGTGTTGGTTGCAATATATCAACTAGACCAGAATGTATTTCCATAATATCTAGAACATGAGCTATTGTCCCATAGCAAACATTTTGTGACGTATGGCTGAAAACAGCATGTTTCAGTTCAGCGATTCTATCACAAGTAATGCATATGTGATCCACAAGAAAATTTTCATGCATGCTATATTCACCAATTAGATTGAAAGTGAAACAAGGAGAATATGTGCTAGAATTCAGAAATGGAATTTCAGAAATCTTATCCATAGCACAACTCATACTCATAGGTTCATTTAGCATGATGGAATACACAATATCAGCAGGTGGTATTCGAGCAAGTATTTCCTTATGTGTTATCAGTACCACATGATCAAAATTTGAATTTGGTAAACTATCACATGGTGCTGAAACAGTATTGCAAGGCAAATCACAAGGAGGCTTCAGTAAAGGAATAGACTCACAATATGTTGCACATGTTGGCTGAAGCTCCAAAACAGTACCAATGTCATCAACAAACTTCTCAGCTGTAGCAGGTACTACGACATCCTCCTCAAGTAACAATACCAGATCGTGAAGATCGGGCCACCCACGGGGTTACCCCATAACAAGGATGGAGTGCGGGAAGAGGAGGGGAGGATGAACACGACGAACGCACGCATGAGGAACGCAATGAACACACACACACACACACAAAACCATGATACACACCAATAGCTCACGTCGGCGGTGACCGGTCCGACGCAATCCCTAGGATCGGCGTCGGGCGGAGGACTCTCTCTCGAACCGGCATGGCAAGATGGGAGACTCGGTGAGATCTTGACGTCCAGGCAAAGGGACTCCGATGCCTAGGCCTTGTACAACGCGGAGGCACGATGCAAACTCCAACGAGTTTGGGGATATTGGTGCTCCTTATTCAAGGAGCATGAGGCAAGAACTAGATAGATCCACAAAGGGGTTACCACTAATTCCAATATCATGCCTAGGGTTTAGAATGGAGGTGGGGGGTATATATAGGCTAGCCATAGGTTCAGGGGTATTTCAGGCATAAAAGTAGAGTTCTGGGCGAAGTAGAGGGATACATGGGCCATAGGGCCTAACTAGGCTCGCAGGCCCATCATCAGGTCGGACAGTTTGGGTCGCGTTGGCCAGACAGTCCAGGGTGGCCGGACACTCCGGGTAGTGTCCGAAGAGGCACATTGAATGTCCGAGCCCGGACCAGGATGGGGTAGGCCGGACACTCTAGCTGAGTCGCGCCAGACACTCCGGCTGGATTCGGGCGGACACTCCAGCTCTGGCAGCTTCAGGGCTCGTGGGCCGACGCGGCGGGGGTTCGTACATTATGATGCACAGAGTAGTGGTATTAAGTAGCAAGCCATCCAAGTGTATGCCAAAGTCACATGATGAGAAGGAGCTTGGCGCGGACACGGGTCATTGGTTCACTTGGGGGACTTGGTGGTGTAGATGTAGGAGCATCCGTTGGACGGGCTGCATCATGAAAGCTTCCCTTCAAGATTTGTATTTCAATAATTGTTATTTTGTTCCGGTATTATGAGAATGATGATCGTTCAAATAATTACCGTATTTCATTGAAGATGGATGAAATCTTACAAATCTAGTTGGATAAATCATGTCCATAAACATTAATTCTAAAGTGTCATAAGACGAATGATTAGAAGATCACTTATGAGTAACACTGCAATTTAAATCATATCGGAAAGAAAACATGAAGAAACTCCATGTCGATGGAGTTTTGGAGCCCTTTTGATTCTGAATCAATTGAAGCTTGTGAGAATTTCCTGGAAATGATTTAAATTCCGTTCATAGGCCAAAGAGGAATGGACGACTAAATTATTGGACATTGTGCTTATTGATGTATATAGTCCATTATGTGTAGCCATATGTGGTGGATCATTCAAACTTCATATACTTTAACCAAATATTTGAGTGAATATATGTATATTTACTTAATCAGGGAGATGTATATATGAAATGTTTGAAAATGTTCAAATGATTTCAAGATGAAGTGGAAAATCATTGCAACGAGAAAATAAAGAATGTATGATTGGATCATAAAGAAAATATTTGAGTTACAAGTTTAGGAAAAACACCTAGGATTCAAGAAATCGTTCCATGGATTTATGTTTCCCGATAAACCATAGAAGTATGGAGTATTCGAGAGATGTAATCAAACCTTGTTTGACATGGTAGGATTAGGGGTGTTATTTATAAAATTGCCATTATATTTTGAAGATTAAGCTTTAGTGACTACCGCTTTTACACTGAAAAGAGCTCTATCGTGATCCGTTGAAATGACACCATATGAGTTATGGATTGGGATAAAACCCAAGTTATCTTTTCTTAAATTTGGGTATGCTAGGCATAAGTAAAATGTTTACAACCAAAGTCAGATAAGCACGTCTTTGTAGGTTATCCCAAAGCAACATGATGAGGATATATACAGGGATTATATATCTATAAGCGGATGGTGGTGATGATGGTGGATGAAAGATAACTAGCCTGTAGCTATGAACTCCCCCGCTCGATCCCTGATGCCAATGCAATAGCTCTCGAACCTTGTAGGATATTCACAACACCACGCTCTTGCACACGCAGCCGTGACCACGAACGGTAGTCTGCAATCTACTAATTCCCAATGGAACAACAGATCACACTCAATTATAGTTGGCAGATTCGAACACAGGGTAATTCCAGAGGTTCTATGAAAGAAACAACTCCAAAATATTTTAACGTGGTCTAAACCCTAACTTGTGACGGCTACGGAGGTTTATATGAGGGTTGGGGCGTCCTCCCCTCTAAACGGGCCTAAAAACAGCCATATCTTGGCCCAAACTGACTCGGTTTGACTCAAACTGATACATACCGACCCATATATGGGTTCGGCCTTATTGGCACGCAGTCCAAACGTCGTGGAACACCTCAAACATGTAATTCTTGGTGCGCCATCTCTCTCTCTTGCTCATACATGATTTCCTCATTGCCTCCTAGTGCGCATGCCTCCCGCTCCTCCCTCGCGCACTTGTTGATATTGGAAATCAGCGCTTATCCTTCTTGCTGCAACTCTCCTCCTCCTCGTGCAACGCTTGTGTTATCAATAAACCTGATCATACAAAGATGCATAGACTTAGGTAGTATAAAGTTCTCATTAAGTAAAACATCAGGTTCAATTAGGAATGAATTCACCTGATAGTCATTATTGATTTGACTCAATATTTCCTTCCAGTTCAGGCAGTCAGAATCATCATAATCCCTGTATATATCCTCATCACTATTAATTTGCTATTACTACTACAAAACAATTGGTACTAATAAACTGCTATGAGCAAGATTGTTTCTAGGTGCAGCTGAATTGACAACTCAGTTGTTAAGGCTTATAAATATTATTTGGCTCCCCTTGTGTTGAATCAGTAAATTGGGTTTTACTTCCCTCGAAGACTGTTGCGATCCCCTATACTTATGGGTCATCAACCAACTACTTCAGCCTAAAAATGTCCCCATAAAGAAGAAGTGTTTATAGGGCCCTCGCGAGGAAGGTCCTACCTAGGAAGCACCATAGAATGGAGACTCTCACCTCTCAGTTCACCCTTATAAGCTAAAAAGAAAAAAAGAGAGGAAAAGACGAGCATCCTAATGAATCTATTCTTTCCCCTCCTGAGGGGGAGGCGTGTTGCACAAGGAAGCTGACTGAAGAACCTGCCGCCGAATGTTGCAGCATAGAGCACCGATCTAGGGATCGTCGGTTCCCTTGAACTAGAATTGCACATGCTGGTGGCAACCATCGACGACGCCAACCATGAACTCGCCATGTGTGTCGAAGGAGAAGAATATAAGATCCCCGAGATCGAGGTGGTGGGAAGACGTGAAGCGTCCCTAGCCTCACCCGAAGCACAGCCGCTCCCCATGCCACGAAAGACCTTCACCGATCTCCTTTCACGGTGGCATCCCTCGACCACCATCGACAAACTCCAAGGGAAGCTCCCTTCGAAGGCCTCAGACACCGCCTTAGGGAATTCTAGAACTCCATTGGTGTTGGCAATATGCCCTAGAGGCTATCACGGTTGATGATATTTCCCAAAGTATTCATAAAGTAAAGTTGTCCTTATATGAACATCAGATATGTATCACTGAATGCGTGATTCAGTTGTGGAACTATGTATTCATGATTGTTCATATTAGATTGTCCTTTGTCATTGAGGTTATGCTGGACACACAACTCAGACTGATGTGCAAGTCGGCTGATGACACGGTTCCACTTATCATGGGCATGGTGATTCTATTCCAACTTACACTGATTCGGCTAAAGAATTTAGCGAGTCAGACTGACCCACGGTTGAGATGCAACGAGCATGTTGTCATTTGCAGTCTCAAGCAATGGAATCCTTTGACCTGAGGTGATTGCATGATCCGATTTGTGGATCGCCAACTTAGGTTCTATCAAATGTTGTTCTGTAAATGAGCAGTTATAAAGGTAGAGTTCAGGTTGGTTGTGAAGCAAGCTACGTGACGTTGTATTACCAAGATGGGATTTGCCCCTCCGTAATGGAGAGATATTCTCTGGGCCCTCTCATGTGATATGATTCAGAAGCATGGCCATGCGCTACTCAGTTAAGTGTTAACTGAGGAGAATCACATATCATGGTACGAGAGAGAGAGAGAGAGTTAAGCTATTAAAGGGATGGCAACTACTCGCCTATAGCTTAACAGGTACATCGTGAGGCAAAGGGACTTGGACAAAAGTCACATTGAAGGTTCTTCTTCTAACTTTACGACACTTGGGAGTTGGAACGTCTTGCTAGAAGCCGCTACCATCTATCGACTTGAGACTGAGTGTTCATGGGAGTGAGTTGGACTCAAAGCCATGACGGGATACTTGGAGGAGTAGATCATGTTGTGTCCAGGTGTACGTGAACCTACAAGGTCACACACTTAAGGGTAAGGATCCCATGTGGATTAGATCCATGTGGAGATTGGAGTACGTCCTAGATGGGTATATAAGTGGAGTGACAAGGGATAGTCCCTAACCTAGCGATAGAGGCGTTGCACGTGCGGCGCTGGAGACGGGGAAGCTCGTGGGGATCTGGCAAAGGAGTTCGTGGGATCCGGCGAAGCTGTCCGCGGGATTCGGAGGGCTGTCCGGGGATTGTTCGGCACTGCTTCGACGCGCTACATCAACTTCTGCATCTGCGGGTCTAGCGATAATCTCGTGGCCTATAACCTGAGTTGGATCTTGGGAGTACCGTGTTAGGGAATTTTTTGTTAATCTTTGTGTGGCCCCACAGTGGTATCAGAGCATAAGCTTCTGGTTTTAGGCTCTAGATCTATGCATATGTGATATGCACGAGTTGGTGGATAGGATCCACTTAGGGTTTCGGTGGTTGATCTATGAGATAGATGGGTTTTGTGCAAGATTGATTGGATCAACCGCACTCGGGGGTGCATGGAAGATCAGGTGCGGATGATCAATGAGATTGGTCAGATCTGCACAGGGATCAGATTTGGGTAAAAGTGTTTCATCCAATGAAGGAATCCATGATTCGCAATGGGACCGCCGGCTTCGCCCTATCGTAGCGCATTAGATGTCGTTGCGAGGTTCACAATGTTGGTAGATATTGTATCCATGCATAACTTGTTTTTGCAGGAAGTTGTGAATGGTATGTGCCGAGGGGTAACCTCGGCAATGCCCATGATGATGGACTTGGGGTTTAATGGAAAAGAGAATGCTGGGGATTTCGTCGGATGTTTGGAAAACAATGAAGACAAAGTTGCCTGAATATTGAGTAAATATGCTATTACAAGTTGTCCTCTAGATTTCTGTGTACCCTCGCTTGGGCTTCTCCCGTCCTATATATAATAGGCCGGTTCTCAAAGCTGTATGCGGATAGGTTTCATACGCGTGATTACAATATCAACACAATGTCGGTTTATAGTCTCTTTCCTAATAAAATCAGAGCCTTTGTCGGTTGCTTCCTTGGGCCACCGTCTAGAATCTTCATGGGATGTAAGCCTTTTATCCAATTTATAGGGTAACAAATTATAAGCATCCAAGTAACTATACCCATGTCAGTAGCCCCCGAGACTACTTGAATCGCAGTTTCAGGTTGAATCTCAAAGTTTTTCTTTTTATCTTTGTAGGCATTTTGGTAAAATGAGTCTAATGCTTCCGACAGATCGGGAACCAGTTAATTGCTCCTGGGCAAAAAAACAAGGTTGTCCTACATCAAATTCAAGTCCCTAGGCTCGAATCCAAAATTTGCTACTGGTGTAATTTAGTTCGAGCCGCTGAGGTCTTATCGAATACTGAATTCCAGCCTTCTATTTTTATCGGGTACCCAATGCGTCCGTCGGGATTTTTCATCATATCGTTGATATAGATATTTTACTAACAGAGCGCATTCTTGCGCGATTACCAGGCCACACAGGACGAATCCTGGGGTCATACCTTCATGTTTCTGAACACGGCACTCAGATTTTTGTCGCCTTCGAGTGTGATCTGAGATTTTTAGCTTTTTTGGCGGTTGGCCTGCTGGGCCACCAAGGTTTCTGATTTTATCAGATAGTTTTAATGCTTTATACTACCTCCCGATGGGAGTAATACCTTTTTGAGGATACACTAGTGTAAAACTCAAAAGGTGTTTGCAATTATCAATATACTTCATACACAACTGAATTTCTATCGGGTGCGTGCTAGCGCTCCCAATGGGAGTAGCCCCTGAGGCTATGTTTGGATGCCTGTATCTGGACATAGGCTCATAATTTTTGTTATCCTGATGGAAAGCATTGGTCTTTGAAATAAAAAGATTAAGGTACAAATAACTTATCTCTTTATATATAAGGCGAAAATCGACGATACATTATTCTTTGAGCGGATGGCCTTTAGCCGTCGTCCTGGATATCTTGGCTTAATAAGCCGAACTGTAACTCTTCTCATATTGCAAATAATCTTATGCGTAAAAGCGTCGTAGTTGTGCTTCATTCCATGGATTTGAGTAATTTACTCCTATCTTCTTGTCTTGTAGTCGATATGCTCCTCTGGGAATAACCTCTGTGATGATGTATGGTCCTTCCCATGGCGATTCTAGCTTCTTGTGACCATCTTGCTTGAGGCAAAGAACTAGGTCCCCTACTACAAAGGACCTAGGCCGCAATCTTCTGATGTGGTAATTGCGTAGGTTTTGCTGGTACATAGTTGCTCTTTGGAGGGCTTCGTCTCGAGCTTCATCAAGTGCATCCACATTATCTACAAGTGCTTCTCTTGATTCCTCTTCATTATATGCAGCTACTCTTGGTGATTCGTGTGATACCTCAACAGGAAGCACGGCTTCCGCATTGTGGACCAAAAAGAAAGGCGTCTCTTGTGTTGAATTATTTGGAGTTGTACGTAAACTGCATAATTCGGATGGAATTCATCCACTATGCTCCTTTTGCTCTGTCAAGTGGTGCTAGTAGTCTTTTCTTGAGTCCAAAGGTAACTAGTCCATTGGTTTTTTTCGACCTATCCATTTGTTTTCGGGTGAGCTACCGAAGCGTAGCTTATTTTGATAACCATCTCCTGGCAGTACTCCTTGAACTCATTGAAAGTGAAGTTGGTCCCATTCTCCGTGATGATGTTGTTCAGTACGCCAAACCGAAATACTATGGATTTGATAAAATTCACAGCCAGAGTTCCATCTTGGGTGGTGACAGGCATTGCTTCAATCCATTTAGTAAATTTGTCGACTGCTACTAGCAGAAAGACGTGTCCTCCAGGCGATGATTTGTGAAGTTTTCCCACCATAACGAGTCCCTACTGAGCGAAACGCCAAGCCAAGGGTATGGGATTCAACTCAGCGGCGGGTGCTCCAGGCTTTATTGTGAATCGTTGACATGCCTCACATGTTCTGACAATGTCTTTTGCATCTTGAACTGTAGTGAGCCAATAAAATCCTGCCCTGAATGCTTTTGCACAAATTGCTCGTCTACTAGCATGGTGACCACAAACTCCTTCATGTATATCTTTGAGTATAATTTTTCCTTCTTCGGGTGTTACGCAACATTGTAACACGCTCGAAATACTTCTTTTGTATAGTTCTCCTTTGATTATCCTGAAGGCCTTCGATCGTCGGGTAATTCGTCGGGATTCTGTCACATCTTCAGGTAGCTCTCCTTTAGTCATATATGCTATAAACGGCTGCATCCAGGTGGGCTCAATTAGCATGACCTCTTCAATTTTTTGTTCTTCCTCTTCGATGGCTTCTTCTATGTTCTTGGCTTCTAAAGGAGCCCCCGATTCTTTTTGCGGATGTTTCTTTTTCCCTGTTTTTGGTGCTACAACCTCGGAGACTCTTTTTGCTTTAATCGATCGCTCCATTATCTCCTCCCAAAAAACTCCGGGTGGTATTATTAAGCATAATGATCCGATGTTTGCTAGATCGTCGGCTTCCTCATTGCTTGCTCTTCCTATATGTGATACTTCACACCCATCAAATTGAGCCTCCATAATGCTATATAGGTCGTGATAAGAAATCATATTTTCGCTGACGGCATCGCACTTGTTCATTGCCTGCTATGCCACAAGATTGGAATCTCCGAAGATTTTGAGGCGAGTTGCACCGCAAGCTTTGGCCATTCGCATGCCATGCAACAGGGCCTTGTATTCCGCGTCGTTATTAGATGTGTTTGCAAAGCTCATCTGAAGTATATAGCGCATTTTGTCGCCTTGAAGTGATATTAGTACGACTCCTGCTCCTGCTCCCTCCATTCTTTTGGATCCATCAAAGTACATTGTCCAGGCACTAGAAAGGTCTAGTGGACCCGCACATTGCAACTCCGTCCACTCCGTGATAAAATCCGGCAGAACTTGTGACTTAATTGCTTTGCGCTTCTCATACGTGATATTCCGAGGGGATAATTCAATGCCCCATAGAGAGACACGTCCAGTTGCTTCTGAATTGTTGAGGATGCTTGACAAAGGCGCTGCATTGACCACTATGGTAGTTTCTGGTAGTGTGGGTACCTTTGTTTGGATGGCGATAGAACCTTGCTCAGGAAGTAAACTAGCCTCTGCACACCGTGGGTATTCTCTTCTTTGGGTCGCTCTACGACTAGGACCGTGCTGACCTCAGCAATGCCCATGATGATGGACTTGGGGTTTCGTGGAAAAGAGAACGTTGTGGATTCCTATATATGATAGGTCGGGTCTCAAAGCTGTATGCGGATAGGTTTCATACCCGTGATTGCAATATCAACACAATGTCGGTTTATAGTCTCTTTCCTAATACAATCAGTTCCTTTGTCGGTTGCTTCCTTGGGCCGCCGTCTGGAATCTTCATGGGTTGTAATCCTTTTATCCAATTTATAGGGTAACAAATTATAAGCATCTGAGTAACTATACCCATGTCAGTATGGCTAATGTGCATGTGATGTGTGTAATCCATATGTGATCTGTGTATCACGGGTTTGTCACCCGGCTGGAGCCAAAGTGATCTCACTGTTATTGTATAACGACCTGCGTGTCGGCATGAGATGCCATCTTCTTGTATATTCCTTAGTGCTAGTGTAGCATGTTTGGAGGACTTGAAGGACACTGCAGCCAAAGGCATGACGAACAGGTTCATGGAGATGGATATCACCATGAGGAGAGCCATACCATTTCACATTATAATTCGATTATTTTGTGTTATTGTTATGTGTCTAGTTTTACCTCTATGAGATAGTGGTTAAACTTTAATCCCTCAAAGAAGGTCTAGTCGGTCTCCCCGCCGGTGCTACACCATCACAAGTCGAACATTCTTGGTAGTGGGCTCATAAAATTGAGGTGCTACCAATTCTTTTCGACTAGATGGGTTCGAGTCGGACTCTTACAACGGAAGCACTTGGTAATCTAGACGGGTCTATCACAACGGTTGTGGGGCTCGAGGAGAGGGCAGTCGAGATCTGGGGCATGTGATGCCACCCGGCCAATAGGAGTCACATGAGATGCGATTGGCAAGGAGTTGCCTACCTAGATCACTTGACGGCTAGCGGTGATGTTAAAGCTCACTAGTCGGCTTGCTTATTTAGGGTCCTGAATCACTAAGTAACCATCGGAGGGATGTTGGTTCTACTAGGAGCAGAAGTATTAAAATGTTTAATATGCCTACTCTTTTATGAATACTTGTCTTAAGTGTTTTGCATATTTCTGTTGTACATAATGGCACCTAGTAGCAGTCTCCCTCGATTATCCAGTTTTTCTTTGAGGACCATCCTAGAGAAAGATAAACTTAATGGAACAAACTTCACCAACTAGTATCGTAATCTGAGAATTGTTCTCAAACAAGAAAAGAGGGACCATGTTCTAGACAACCCGCTTCCAGATGTGCCGGATGAGAATGCGAGTGTCGCAGCAACCAATGCCTACCGTAAAACATGTGATGAGTCTACATAAATTATGCTTACTCACATGGAACCGGACTTGCAGCAGCAGTTCGAGAATGTTGAGGCATACGATATGATCGAAAGCCTCAAAAGTATGTTCCAGGCTCAGGCAAAGACCGAGAGGTATCAACTCTCTCAAGCTTTGCTGAGTTGAAAGCTTAAGGATGGTGATCCACTGAGTCCACATGTGATCAAGATGGTTGATTACGTGCAGTCTCTAGAAAGGCTTGGCTACCCCATTCGCGAAGAGCTCGCCACAGATATAATTCTGAACTCTCTTTGTAGTGTGTATGGTCAGTTCATATCGAACTACCACATGCATGGTATGGATAAGAAGCTCACTGAATTACATGGGATGCTTAAGCAGGTAGAGGTTCATCTCAAGAAAGGTACTAGCCAAGTGTTGGTGGTATAGAATAAGGCTAAGTTTAAGAAGAATTCTTAGACTAAGAAGAAGAAGGCTAAGTCAGGAGGTAATTCTTAGGATGAGATCCCAAGCGTTTCCTCAGGGACTAAGTCATCTCCTTCAGCCGGTTCCACTTGCTTCTATTGCAAGGCGGATGGCCACTGGAAGAGGAATTGTAGCAAGTATTTGGTAGATAAATCCAAGAGTGGAGGGGTGACTTCCAACTCAGGTACACTTGTTTGCAATGATATAAACCTTTATCTTACTGATGCACCCGGTAGTTCTTGGGTGTATGATACCGGATCAGTCATTCATATTTGTAACTCGTTGCAGGGGTTGGTAAGAACTAGGGGCGTAGCAAGAGGTGAGGTTGACATTCGGGTCGACAACAAAGCAAGAGTTGCTGCGTTGGAAGTCGGCACGATGCAACTTCATTTACCTTTAGGATTCTTAATGGAACTAAATAATTGTTATTATGTTCCAGTGCTTAGTCGAAACATCATTTCTGCCTCATGTTTGATGAGACAAGGCTATGAGTACAATATTAAGAACAATGGTTGTTCTTTATATTTGAATGATATGTTTCACGGCTTTGCACTCGTTCGAAACGGGTTGTTTATTTTCAATCTTGATGGTGGGTCCGTCTATAACATAAATGTGAAAAGGTTGAAACTGAATGATCTGAATATGACTTACTTTTGGCACTGTCGACTTGGTCATATAAGTTGGAAACGCATGAAGAAGCTCCATGATGATGGACTCCTAACTTCGTTTGACTTAGAGTCGTTCAAGGCATGCGAATCCTGCCTTCTAGGCAAGATGACCAAGACACCTTTTGCAAGGAGTTGTGAAAGGGCGTCTGACTTGTTGGGACTAGTACATAGTGATGTATGTGGTCCAATGAGCGCGACATCCAGGGGTGGTTATGAGTACTTCATTACCGTCACTAATGATTTGAGTAGATATGGATATGTCTACTTAATGAAACATAAGTCAGAAGCCTTTGAAAAGTTCAAAGAATTCTATAATGAAGTACATAATCAACTCGGCAAGAAAATAAAGTTTCTTTGGTCAGACCGAGGAGGCGAGTACATGAGCCACGAGTTTGATGACCATCTGAAGAGTTGTGGAATAGTTCCTCAGCTCACTCCGCCAGGTACACCGCAGAGGAACGGTGTGTCGGAATGGCGGAATCGGACCTTGTTGGACTTGGTACGATCAATGATGACTCTGACAGATTTACCTTTATCATTTTGGGGTTATTGTCTAGAAAAGGTGGCGTTCACACTAAACAGAGTACCATCAAAATCGGTAGAGAAGACACCCATGAGATGTGGACAGGCAAGAAGCCGAGTTTGTCTTTTTCTAAGATTTGGGGTTGTGAAGCATTTGTCAAGCGACTTCAGTCGGACAAGCTTACAGCCAAGTTGGATAAGTGCATTTTCGTTGGGTATCCAAGGGAAACCTTGGGTTACTACTTCTACAACCGAGAAGATGGCAAAGTGTTTCTCGCTCGAAACGGTGTCTTCCTTGAGAAAGAGTTTCACAGTCGGGAAGTCAGCGGGAGTACGGTGTGGCTTGAAGAAGTTCGAGAGGAACCGGTCAGTAGCGATTTGGTGAAGGCCTTGGAGGTTGAGCCAGTCGTGGTAGCTTACGGTGACCCAACATACCACTGCATGATGTGGTACACTATAGTCGTTGACATAACACCAATGAAACACCGTTCACTAGTATTACATCCCTCAGAATGGTATAACAGAAACACAGCAGGTCCAAGACATGACTATAGATTACAACTCGATTATTTACAAAAGATCCAGAGAATACTCTAGGTTAAAGAGAGAGAAAGAAACTTCTTACAAAGAAGAACCAGAAATAATAACAAAGAACTATCTAGTAACTACAACTAGTATCTAAACTATTTGGCTTGCCATTGCTTCTATTGCAATGCTCTACAGAAGTAGGTTTTATGGCTAGAGAGTCTATTCCTAGCTACTTAAGAACTTTGTCTTCACTTCGGTTGATGTATATGTTGACTTCATTGACTTTATTGAAGAACTTGAGCTGTCGATGATGGTTTCTTGAGCAGAAATTGATGTTCATGTCGTCTTCAACAGCTTAGAACCTAGCATGGGTTAAGAAGGTACGGTTGAGTACGAGCGTACTCAGCAAGTTCACTAAAAAGGAGTGTATCCAAAGGTCATAGACAATGTAAGCAGCTCTGTCTGGCAGCCACCATCGGCTATGGTGAGCTTGCACCAAGACAGCTATGCACAGATAATCTAGACACCTAGCTCGCGGGGAACTAAGGGGTCCCACCCATGTGCTGGATTCTCCACGTGAATATCAACAGCCTCACAATAAGGTCATCCGTCCATGCGAAAGGGAGAAGATATAGCTGACTTTCTCGTCCCATTCCAAGTATTATGGTTAACGCATAATATATGGCACTAGAATCATTGTCGACATTGGTTTTTAAGTCCTAGATGATACATTCATGTACAATGGCGTTTCCATTGCCAATTGTGAAAACAGTGTTTTTGACCTTTTTGAAATGCAGGTGATGACACAGTTCAGTTACAAGCATAGAAAATAATCAAAGCACATGAGCAAGTTGTGAAGTTGCCTTTTGTAATTGCAATATTATGTAAACAACATCATTGGTTCGGTAAGGACTAATGTTTAAAGAAACAAGATGCAATTATGCATAAGTAATGTAATGTAGTTTTGATAAATGCGAATCCCCGGACTAATCGTATCTAATCTAGGGTTTGGAGTTTGTGATGATATCTTTAGAATGTGTTCCACTTTTATACCAGTTTCACACTTGTGCTCCTTATTAAGGCTTGTGCATGTGTGAAACGATATGTATATACAACAAGTAGCATACAATATTAAAGCACTCAAATGGGTCATGATATCTAAAAGATTTCTTAATCAAGATTATTAATCACTTAGAGATTTCAAGAAGTGTTTAAGGATTACTTTTAATGTTTCTTAAAGGAATAACTTTCAAGGAAAAGGTTACTTTTACAAAGTAAAGGTATTTTTAATATGCAAAGTATAGAAGTGAAGTATAATAATATTCTATGATTGAGGTGGATTTCTATCTGGTAATAATGATGGAAATTATTATGTTAAATTGTTAAGAGTTAAAGGACTTGTTATAAGATTGTTGTTTGAAGTGGCAAAACAAATAACTTTTGAAGAAAAGATTTCTTTGTTAAAGTTTAAAAAATCTTTGTGGTTAATCGAATGTGTTCGATATCATTTACGCGAATCCGACAAGCTTGGACTTGAGATGCCTTATGACTTAATTTGGAATAGACAAAAGTTAACTATAAAAACATAATATAATTTGTTCCTTATGCTTATAACTTTGGTAGAGCAAAATTAATTTTAAAAGGAACATAAATAGACTTAGGGTTCTGATGTATCTAGATTATTATTGAATTCTAGGGTTAGTACAAAGATGGTTAAGAGTGTGAATTCATTCACTTCCAATTTAAGTGAATCATAAGTTCAAAGGTGATTTGCTATAATGGAAATGTTTTGACTTAAGTTATGGTTTTGGAAGTGGTGTTTAAATGTACAAGTTTTAGGGTTTTACATAAAATTGTGATTATTTTTTATTTAAGAATGTTCTTAAAGAATTTACCAACTAAATAATAAATAAGGATTTATTTCTTAATAACCTTAAAATGTGTTGGAATAACATAATTAGTATTTTTTAGGGAAACTTACTTAAGTTCTTAGAAGTGAATTTTATTTAATTTTATGTGTTATCCTTATTTTTACAAAATTCCACAAAGGATTATATACCTTAGTAATAATAATTTTAAAGTTAATTACCTAAATTTCCATTTGTTATTTTTCTTGAATAGAGGACATTTCTATGAGTCCATTGATATTTTATTTATATTTTTAGGATTTTTATTTTATTTCTTAGAACCATTTAAGTCCTAGGGGTATTTTGGTCATTTGATAATTTAATTAGTATTTTTCTTTTTACACTGGACCTAGCCCATTGGGCTGGCCCAGCCCTGACTCGACCCATCTGGGCTAGTCAAACCCCTCTGTCACGAGCGACCCAGTGCAACTTGGTTTCTCCCCTTTGCTCTCTTGTTCTCCTACTGTTTCATCTCCGCAGAGCTGCCGCGATGTCGACACTATCGCCGCTCGATTCCTGCCTCCCTAGGCCACTCCGGCCACCGCCGTGGTATGTGACGAGGTAGCCGACGCCGCTCTTCTCTCAAGACCTATTCAATTCATTTGTAAGCGTCTCGCCTGTCCAAGCTGACAGGTTTGGAGTTGCCGGCGATGTGGAGTTTCGCCGCCCTGGTGGTGCTATGCTGGGCTTCTGGCGGTCCTGTGGTCCCACCGCTGCTGCCCATGTAGCTATGACCACCGTGCCATCGCTTGGCGCGGGTTGCAGCGCCCTCGGGTGCTCCCCGTGCCATCGTGTGCGCCCGCCGGTGATGCTGCTTCCTCTCCTAACTTCAGCAAGGACCACAGTTGAGTTCCTCTCCCTCTCCCTCTCTTAATCTCTGGCTTACCTTGCTACTCTCTGAGTGCTTACAATGTATGAATCCTAATCATGTATGTGCACGACACTAGGGTCCATCCCTCTATACTAGGGTTCATCCCTTGATACCATGTTCATCTGAGGTGGTTTCCTACTAAATTTAGTTGTGTAGGATTCACTGTTATACAGTGGTTCTTGGTGTTGGCAGTAATTTCTGTCAGTAAGCTGTTAACTAAACTGTTACTCACTGTCCTGTTTCGGATTGGTGACATCATGGCTATGATCTAGATTGAGATTAATTCTCTGGTTCTTGTTGATATGCTTTGGTACGAAAGAATTGGAGTTGGATGTCTAATCCAATTACTCTCTGATAATTGCTGATGATGGAATGTAGAGATGTCAAATATGATTCCTAATTGTTATGTTAGGGAAATGATTTAGTGTTCTTTTGAAAACATTGGATTATAGAATCCCTGGTTGAACTGCTTGGTCACGATGGCCCTTGTGACACCTTCATTTGAATGGTACACAGGTTTCATCCAGATACTGGACTATTTTCTATTTGTGTTCTATTGTGCCTGAGAGTTGCAGAAGATTCTATTGGATAAATTAGCCTGTGATACTATAGAATTTCATGAACCCTGTGACATTGGTCTAAGGCAAAGCTATGGAAAAATAGTTGTTTTCACCTGGTGCTTCTTATCTCACATATCCTATGATAGATAATCCCTAAGTATGTTTCCTATAGTGTTTAGGAAAATGATTTGATAAGCTGTTGTAAGAATAGTAGGGTGGATCCTTACTGTTTAAGATGAAGTTTTAAGATGTATCATTTCGGAGGTGCTACCATCCATAGGATGTTCCCAGAATTGTTCATCATAGGATGCATGTGTATCTAGTTATTAAACTAGAGATTTCTATCCAAGATCAGTGATGCAAAGGCTGAGATCTTGGTAGCAGCTTGAAAATATTTATTATTGGTTTTTTATCTTTCTTCTAGGATGGATATACACCTCACTTGGGTGTTTTTCTGAGAAGATCATATAAAACAACATATGCTCTATTTAATCTATGATGATTTGATCATGTGATGGTTTTATATGTACTCACCACACTACTTGATGGCTGGTGAGGTTGTGGTGTTGCTTGCTGGCTTGATCTTGCTCTGCACCTCCTGGTGCTGCTCCTGTGATCTTGTACTTGGCCTTGCTATCGACCTGCTCCATCCCCTCCTTATGTTACCATCTTGTGGTGAACTAGTGGTTGATTTGGTAAACTATCTGGTCGATTTCTTAAGGTTTTGGCAAGCTCAATGAGCTCTGAGTGTGTGCTTGAGAAGGCAAAGTGATTCCCTGTAAATGTGCTTCGACTGGGTGCTCTATTTGAGTGCTTGTATTGCTGCTGCTATGTTGACAGCACGCTCCATGCATTTTGGTGACTAAGTTGTCTAGCTATGTGGTCTGGTTGCGTGGCCTGGCTGTGGATCAGATCAAGTGAAATAATCTTCACCTGTTACCCTTTTACTAGTTACTGTCCTAGTGAAACTTGCCCCTCTTTTTATTACTCTATGATGTAATATGAAGATGGCACTTCACTGTTCACCACTGAGAGTAAAACTAACTAACTAACCCTTTATTTTCCTTTTAGTTATTTTATCTTATTTGCAGTAACGAGATCTGGATACTCAAGATTTAGTATAGGAATAGATAAGTAGTATAGATTGTAACTGTAACCTTCGTTTTATTCTTTTATATTTTGTTTTTGTTTTGCAATTGTACAGACAATGTAATATTGTGTATTATTAATAGAGTTATTTTTTCTCTCTTTTGTAATTTGAGAATTGTAATTTCTTGAATTCCTATTTCTATATTATTCTTATTCAATAAAGTTGAATTTTCTTTCTGTAATGTAATCTTTTATTTGTTACATTTGATTTGATTTGTTGTTACTGAATAGAGATAAGAATAAGAAGTATCCTTTTGTTTATTATATAAAGGACAATAAAATATTTATATTTATCTTATATATAAGATTTCTTTTGTATTATATTATTGTGATGTCCTTATTATAAGTAATATTGTAATATACATTTATTATGAAAAGGAATACATTTTATTGCCTCATTGCAATTCTTTTTCCATTATTACTTTAAAGGTCCATCTGTTGTATGATGAAATATTTTTGTATTTTAATATTTTACTTTATTGTTTATATATATTATTTAATTAACATGGGAATATTCCCAAGTATTCAAATTTGTATTTCAATTCTCAATTTCAAATATGAATTGAATTGGTTTTCCAAGACAGAGAAATATAGTAGAGGTCATGCCGAAATCCGTAACACTTGCCCTGATGTTTTCATCAGAACAAGAGAGATCCCGATCCCTCTACAACTTCTTTAGGTTTGCACGAAAATTCCCAGATTTTCTATGCATGAATGCAATGCATACACCTTATCTCAGCTTATTTCTAAGCTCTAATGCTGGGATGTTACAGACTCTCCCCCTTAAAATAAACTTCGTCCCCGAAGTTCGTACTCTCTTACGTTTCGGAATGAGGTGTTACTTGTATTGATCACGGCATTTTTTAACTCCATTGTGATCAGAATTGGGAATAATTGTGGTATCCCGTCTCCATACCTTTTCCCTTGAACCTCTTCCTTCTCGACAACATACCATTGTAGTTCTAAGTTATCCCATGGTTCCTTTTACGATAATCTCTTTGGGGCTATATCCTTCCGGTCCTTCTTCGAATTGGTGGTGGACACATTTTGTCCATTCCAATCAGGTCTTATTGTTACACTACTATACATAAAACTATTTTAGTAGGCTCTACTCCTTCTTAAGGACAACTTACGAGTTGTTTCTTTTAGAACTAGTCCACTAGGTTTAATCTATGATATCTCCTTCGATCTTTCATCTGGACATACTCTCGAGAATACTTTATAATGATGGCTTCTTATAACCTCATCATAACTTTGTACTTTTTCTACAACCATTAGTGAGAAAGTTAGACAACAACACTTCAATGTTTATTGTTTACTCTCCCCCTTGGGGTCTCATAATGGTCTCTAAACTTCATGTATAATACCCATTAACTCAATAGTAAGGGTATCGGTCTCTGTCTAGCTTATACCTTACCTCTGGATGGTCTCACAAGAATCTACGGTATATCCACATAATTGTGGATCTCCCAAATGATTCTTTTGACACTATTTGTCTTACTTCTAACCTTTTGGATATTCTGTCTTTGGTAAGCCCGATTTCACGAAGTGTCTTGAAAATCGATCTTCAATTTTATACTTCCTTAGGTATAACTTAACTTAGGCCAAGTTCTATACTCTTTAAATTACACAAAGATGACCTAATTAACTAAACTATTAGGATACCAGCTACGGATACCAACTATAGATACCAGCTGTGGATCCTCCTTGGTGTATGAATTACCCTACGTTTTTTTTGTCTTACCACTGGCATTCTCTCTGAGTTGTCAGAGTTTGAATACCACTTTTGTTTCAAAACTTCTTCTTTTCGCCCTTTCATGTTACTTCCATGAACTTAGTACAATTACTATGTTAGCTTCTGAGCAACCTCACCAATTTTGAGTGAATTTGATTCCTTCCTTCATGTTACTACACTTTTCTGCTCTAATACTTCTTCTTATTGCCAGCTCATAATGAGTTGGAATTGATTCATCCATTCAAAATAGTGTTGATACCCTTATATTTAACCTCCTTGTTCGTGCAAGTCTTTATCTTGATATTCGAAACTCGTTGCTCCCTTACATGACTTTCCTTTACTATCTAGGTCTATAACATCAAGTAATAACTTGGTGATGCAACATGCATTTGCACATCATTTCAAACTTCATGTATAGATCTAGTTAAATCAAGAAGATCCAAGAAAAACCAAGAAATACTCAAACATATACCCTGTATTAAACATATGTCTTCGAAATCTTACAACTCCCAACCACGACAAGACACTCCCTCTGTACACTACCTCCTTATATTACAAGAGATTTCTTTCTCATGTGAGCATGTTCTCACTTATTTTAGCAAGCCTCTCAAGCACTACAATACGCACTACCCAATATAAACATTATTCAAGCACTCTACTTTATGGTTTACTTCCATTCTTACTTCCCTCACTCACTTCTGTGCTTCTAGGACTTTTGTCCATGATGGCGTGAAGTTTGACGACTGCCTTCTGGTGCATCAGAACATCCAGTAGGTGTGTAACCTTGAGTAGAAGTACCAAGAGTGAGAATAGCCATTGAGAAATGACTTATCATACTCATTATCTTCTTCAGTATTCTTCTTTCCTCCTCTAGGCGCATCTTCAAAGTAAGAGGTATTATTTGCTTTTTCCACAATCTAGTCGTACATATTGGTGTAGTAACTATCAGGACACTCTTCTAGCTCAATGGGATTATTATTACCCCCATATGGTCCATATGATTCTATAGGATTATAACTAGGTTCCACTCCCTTACCCGATTCGCAGGGTATAGTTTTTCCCATGACTTCATCATAAAACTTGTCTTCCCATCCGGTATTACCTCTAACTGCATTATTGGGGTTGGGTGCATTCCATATTTTCGGTTCCTCCTCATATTTGATCCATGGGTCTACTGGTTGCTGAGGTTCAACTAGATAATAGGCATAGACTTCAGAGTGTGGGTCATTAAACTCTGTTTGTTCAAACACCTCCCCTGAAAAGTCTGGCTTCGGGTGCTTTCCTTCTTTAACTAACTTATTTCTACGTGCCACTGCCTTTGCAGGATCAGTAAAATCCTCAATGACCATGTCCAACTCTTGAACTAGAACTTGATGAGTGTTATGAAACGTGTTTAGTAACGACTTATAACGATCAATATACTCTATTGCCAGAGTAGGTTTAGTCCTTACCAGAGCAGAATGATCTAACTCTAGATCAGAACTAAAGGTTTCGTGAGGTATAGCAGTATAGGTAGTACCTACCAGTGCTTTGGAATTATGTTCCCTTATTTTGGTTATGGCTATTACTACTGCAATTTGATAAGCTGTTGCCATACATCTTGCTTTTCCCGATGGCATTTCTCCACGCACTCCCAACTTCTTGGGTAACATGATCAGGATACGGTACTTGGACAATATCCGTCCGTCATAGAAACTGTAAACCTTGACCAAAAGTCGAGACGTACAATCTAGGCTCCATAGAAGTTGTCTTAGAGTGATTGTCCAGTCATCTTCATAATCATCTAAGGTCTTGTTCAATACTTGAACATTCCGTGGTGGATACCTAGGTGCCATTCTTGTGATGTATATAAGAAATTATCATCAGTCATCTTGAGTTAAAACTCATGGTACTCATTTAAAACTGCATAATAAAGAATCATCGTACTAGCAACATGACGAGATTATTCCCAATTGAATATCCATCATATTTCGAGAGAACTCTTTATTGTTGCTAACATCCTTCCTATAGGTTCTACCCATTTACTAGGTTTACCAACTGAAGGTCAAAGCATATGCTCTGATACCAGTTGCGGTGACCCAGCATACCAAATGCATGATGTAGTACACTATAGTTGTGGACATAACACCAATGAAACACCATTCACTAGTATTGCATCCCTTAGAGTGGTACAACAGAAACATAGCAGGTCCAAGACATGACTATAGATTACAACTTGACTCTTTACAAAAGATCCAGAGAATACTCTAGGTGAAAGAGAGAGAAAGAAACTTATTACAAAGAAGAACTACAAATATAATAACTCAGAACTATCTAGTAACTATGACTAGTATCTAAACTATTTGGCTTGCCATTGCTGCTATTGCAATGCTCTAAAGAAGTAGGTTTTATGGCTAGAGAGTATACTCCTAGCTACTTAAGAACTTTGTCTTCACTTCAGTTGATGTATATGTTGACTTCATTAACTTTATTGAAGAACTTGAGCTGACGATGCTGGTTTCTTGAGTAGAAATTGATGTTGACGTCGTCTTCAATAGCTTAGAACCTAGCAAGGGTTTAGAAGGTACGGTTGAGTACAAGTGTACTCAGCAAGTTCACTAAAAAGGAGTGTATGATGCACTATCTCTACAGCCACAGACCAAAGGTCGTAGACAATGCAGGCTTTCATAAATATTTCTTCAAAGGTTGCTTTTATTTTGAAAACTATGTCTGATAGCCTTCACAGGTTGACCAGAACCTTCGTGGGGTTCCTTTCCTGCCGCATTCGTAGCTCCTTCCCGGAACAGGGAGTAACATGTCATAATTCTTACACTCTGCAGAGGAGCGTCACTTTTCCCGTAAGAGACCTTAGCCTTGTTGCACAACCAAGCCGCGAGCTTGACCGCACTTCCTTGGTATGGGGCCCAGTCTAAGATCCAAGCCAATACTGCCCTCTCCGCGACCCCGCATGATGAGACGATCCCCCAAGAAGGACGACCACGGTAACTCTTTGGGTAGCCTCTGGAGGACTCTATAAGCAGCTGTCTGGCAGCCACCATCAACTATGGTGAGCTTACACCAAGATAGCTATGCACAAATAATCTAGACACCTAGCTCATAGGGAACTAAGGGGTCCCACCCATGTGCTAGATTATCCACGAGAATATCAACAGCCTCACGATAAGGTCATCCGTCCATGCGAAAGGGAGAAGATACAGCTGACTTTCCCATACCATTCCAAGTCTTATGGTTAACGCATAATATACGGTGCTAGAATCACTGTCAACATTGGTTGTTAAGTCCTAGATGATACATTCTTGTACAATGCCGTTTCCATTGCCAGTTATGATATATTAGCTGATCACCCTGAATCAGTAACCGATACTTCAAGTTAATTGTGAAAATAGTGTTTTCGACCTTTTTGAAATGCAGGTGATGACACAATTGAGTTACAAGCATATAAAATAATCAAAGGACATGAGCAAGTTGTGAATTTGCCTTTTGTAATTGCAATATTATGCAATCATGATCTTCAAGATAATAGAAGATCCAAATTCTGTAACCACATCATTGGTCCGGTAAGGACTAATGTTTAAAGAAACAAGATGCAATTATGCATAAGTAATATAATGCAGTTTTGATAAATGCGAATCCCTGGACTAATCGTATCTAATCTAGGGTTTGGAGTTTGTCCTGACATCTTTAGAATGTGTTCCACTTTTATACCAGTTTCACACTTGTGCTCCTTATTAAGGCTTGTGCGTGTGTGAAACGATATGTATATACAACAAGTAGCATACAATATTAAAGCACTCAAATGGGTCATGATCTCTAAAAGATTTCTTAATCAAGATTATTAATCACTTAGAGCTTTCAAGAAGTGTTTAAGGATTACTTTTAATGTTTCTTAAAGGAATAACTTTCAAGGAAAAGGATAATTTTACAAAGTAAAGGTATTTAAATTTTAATATGCAAAATATTGAAGTGAAGTATAATAATATTCTAAGATTGAGGTGGATTGCTATCTGGTAATTATGATGGAAATTATTATGTTAAATTGTTAAGAGTTAAAGGACTTGTTATAAGATTGTTGTTTGAAGTGGCAATACGAATAACTTTTGAAGAAAAGATTTCTTTGCTAAAGTTTAAACAATCTTTGTGGTTAATCAAATGTGTTCGATATCATTTACGCTAATCCGACAAGCTTGGACCTGGGATGCCTTATGACTTAATTTGGAATAGAAAAAACTTAACTATAAAAATATAATATAATTTGGTCCTTATGCTTATAACTTTGGTAGAGCAAAATTAATTTTAAAAGGAACATAAATAGACTTAGGGTTTTGATGTATCTAGATTATTATTGAATTCTAGGGTTAATACATAGATGGTTAAGACTGTGAATTCATTCACTTCCAATTTAAGTGAATGATAAGTTCAAAGGTGATTTGCTATAATGGAAATGTTTTCACTTAAGTTATGGTTTTGGAAGTGGTGTTTAAATGTACAAGTTTTAGGGTTTTACATAAAATTGTGATTATTTCTTATTTCATAATGTTCTTAAAGAATTTACCAACTAAATAAGAAATAAGGATTTATTTCTTAATAACCTTAAAATGTGTTGGAATAACATAATTAGTAGTTTTCTAGGGAAACATACTTACTTAAGATCTTAGAAGTGGATTTTATTTAATTTTAGGTGTTATCCTTATTTTTACAAAATTCCACAAAGGTATACCTTAGTATTTTAAATTTAATTACCTAAAATTCCATTTGTTATTTTTCTTGAATAGAGGATATTTCCGAGAGTCCATTGATATTTTATTTATATTTTTAGTATTTTTTTATTTCTTAGAACCCTTTAAGTCCTAGGGGTATTTTGGTCATTTAACAATTTAATTAGGCTTTTTCTTTTTTAGCTGAACCTAGCCCATTGGGCTGGCCCTGCCCTGACTCGGCCCATCTAGGCTGGTTAAACCCCTCTTCCACGAGTGGCCTAGTGCCACTCGGTTTCTCCCCTTCGCTCTCTCATTCTCCTACTATTTCGTCTCCATAGAGCCGCCGTGATGCCGACGCTATCGCCGCTCAATTCATGCCTCCCTAGGCCACTCCGGCCGCCGCCGTGGTGTGTGCCGAGGTAGCCGACGCTGCTCCGCCCTCTGGTCCTATTCAATTTGTCTGTAAGCGTCTCTCCCATCCAGGCTGACTCCACCCTGAACCCTAGGATTTGGGGTTGTCGGCGATGTGGAGTTTCGTCGCCCCGGTGGTGTTGTACTAGGCTTCTAGCGGTCCTGTGGTGCCGCCGCTGCTGCCCGTGTAGCTATGACCGCCATGCCATGGCTTGGCGCGGGTTGGGGCGCCCTCGGGTGCTCCCCGTGTCGCTGTGTGCGCTCGACGGTGATGCTGCTTCCTCTCCTAACTTCAGCAAGGACCACGGGTGAGTTCATCCCCCTCTCCCTCTCTTATTATCTGGCTTACCTTGCCACTCTCTGACTGCTTACAATGTATGAACCCTAATCATGTCTATCCACGGCACTAGGGTTCATCCCTCTGTTCTAGGGCTCATCCCTTGATACCATGTTCATCTAAGGTGGTTTCCTATTAAATTTAGTTGTGTAGGGTTCACTATTATACTGTGGTTCTTGGTGTTGACAGTAATTTCTGTCAGTAAGCTATTAACTAAACTTTTACTCACTGTCCGGTTTCGGATTGGTGACATCATGGCTATGATCTGGATTGAGATTAATTCTCTGGTTCTTGTTGATATGCTTTTGGTATGAAAGAATTGGAGTTGGATGTCTAATCCAATTACTCTCTGATAATTGCTGATGATAGAATGTAGAGATGTCAAATATGATTCCTAATTGTTATGTTAGGAAAATGATTAAGTGTTATTTTGAAAACATTGGATTATAGAATCCCTGGTAGAACTGCTTGGTTAGGATGGCCCTTGTGACACCTTCATTTGAATGGTATACAGGTTTCATCCAAATACTGGACTGTTTTCTATTTGTGTTCTATTGTGCCTGAGAGATGCAGAAGATTCTATTGGATAAATTAGCCTGTGATACTCTAGAATTTCATGAAGCCTGTGATGTTGGTCTGAGGCAAAGCTATGGAAAAATAGCTGTTTTCACCTACTGCTTCTTATCTCACATATCCTATGATGGATAATCCCTAAGTATCTTTCCTATAGTGTTTAGGAAAATGATTTGATAAGCTGTTGTAAGAATAGTAGGGTGGATCCTTACTGTTTAAGATGAAGTTTTAAGATGTATCATTTCTGAGGTGCTACCATCCATAGGATGTGCCCAGAAATGTTCATCCAAGGATACATGTGTATCTAGTTATTAAACTAGAGATTTCCATGCAAGATCAGTGATGCAAAGGCTAAAATCTTGGTAGCAGCTTGAAAAGATTTATTATCGTCTTTTTATATTTCTTCTAGGATGGATATACACCTCACTTGGGTATTTTTCTGAGAAGATCATATAAAACAACACATGATCTATTTAATCTATGATGATTTGATCATGTGATGGTTTTATGTGTACTCACCATACTACTTGATGGCTGGTGAGGTTTTGGTGTTGCTTGCTGGCTTGATCTTGCTTTGCACCTCCTGATGCTGCTCCTGTGATCTTGTACTTGTCCTTGCTATCGACCTGCTCCACCCCCTCCTTATGTTACCATCTTGTGGTGAACTAGTGGTTGATTTGGTAAACTGGCTGGTGGATTTGTTAAGGTTTTGGCAAGCTCAATGAGCTCTGAGTGTGTGCTTGAGAAGGCAAAGTGATTCCCTGTAACTCTACTTCGACTGGGTGCTCTGTTTGAGTGCTTGTACTGCTGGTGCTGTGTTGACAGCACGCTCCATGCATTTTGGTGACTAGCTGTCTTGCTGTGGGGTCTGGTTGTGTGGCCTAGCTATGGATCAGATCAAGTGAAATAATCTTCACCTGTTACCCTTTTACTAGTTACTATCCTGGTGAAACTTGCCTATCTTTTTATTAGTCTATGATGTAATATGAATAGGGCACTTCACTGTTCACCACTTAGAGTAAAACTAACTAACTAACCCTTTATTTTCCTTTTAGTTGTTTTATCTTATTTGCAGTAATAAGATCTCGATACTCAAGATTTAGTATAGGAATAGATAAGTAGTATAGATTGTAACTTTAACCTTCTTTTTATTCTTTTATATTTTGTTTTTGTTTCGGAATTGTACAGACAATGTAATATTGTGTATTATTAATAGATTTAATTTTTCTCTCTTTTGTAATTTGAGAATTGTAATTTCTTGAATTCCTATTTCTATATTATTCTTATTCAATAAAGTTAAATTTTCTTTATGTAATGTAATCTTTTATTTGTTACATTTTATTTGATTTGTTATTACTGAATAGAGATAAGAATAAGAAGTATCCTTTTGTTTATTATATAAAGGACCTTAAAATATTTATATTTATCTTATACATAAGATTTCTTTTGTATTATATTATTGTGATGTCCTTATTATAAGGAATATTGTAATATACATTTATTATGAAAAGGAATACATTTTATTGCCTCATTGCAATTCTTTTTCCATTATTATTTTAAAGGTCCATCTGTTGTATAATGAAATATTTTTTTATTTTAATATTTTACTTTATTGTTTATATATATTATTTACTTAACATGGGAATATTCCCAAGTATTCAAATTTGTATTTCAATTCTCAATTTCAAATATGAATTGAATTGTTTTCCCAAGACACAGAAATATAGTAGAGGTCATGCCGAAATCCGTAACACTTGCCCTGCTGTTTTCATCAGAACAAGAGAGATCTCAATCCCTCTACAGCTTCTTTAGGTTTGCACGAAAATTCTCCGGATTTTCTATGCATGAATGCAATGCACACACCTTATCTCAACTTATTTCTAAGCTCTAATGTTGGGATGTTACATAGCTGAGCCGACAGCTGCACCTACACTGCGAAGATCAAAAAGATTGCGAAATGTTCGTGATGTATTACTATTGGATAGTGATGAGCCAACAACTTATTCGGAAGCGATGGTGGGTTCTGATTCTGAGTCATGGCTTGGAGCCATAAGATCCGAGTTAAAGTCCATGGATGAAAATCAAGTTTGGAACTTGGTTGATCTGCCAGACGGTGCAAGACCCGTCGAGTGCAAATGGGTCTTTAAGAAGAAAACTGATATGGATGGAAACGTTTCTATCTATAAAACACGGCTTGTCATGAAGGGGTTCTGACAGGTTCAAGGAGTTGACTATGATGAGACTTTCTCACCCGTAGCAATGCTTAAATCAGTTCGGATCATGTTAGCTATAGCAGCCTATTTCGACTATGAAATATGGTAGATGGATGTCAAAACGGCTTTCCTTAATGGAAAAATTAACCGAGGACGTGTATATGATACAACCCGAGGGTTTTGTTGATCCGGATAATGCTGACAAGGTATGCAAACTTCAGAAATCCATTTATGGGTTAAAGCAAGCATCTCGGAGTTAGAACATTCGCTTTGATGAGGTAGCCAAATCGTTTGGCTTCATAGAGAGTGATCATGATTCTTGTTTATACAAGAAGTTTAGTGGGAGCAAAGTAAACTTTCTGATCTTATATGTGGATGACACATTATTGATTGGAAATGATGTCCAAATGTTGCAAGAAACCAAGGAGTCATTGGAAAGGAGTTTCTCAATGAAGGACTTGGGTGAGGCAACCTATATACTAGGAATCAGGATCTAGATCCAGGCGGCTCATTGGATTGAGTCAGTGTACATATTTGGACAAGGTGTTGAAGAAGTTCAACATGGAATCGTCGATGTCCCATGGCATAAAACATAGCAAGACTCAGTGTCCTTCGACAGTTGATGAGCAAATTAGGATGAGTGCGATTTCGTATGCTTCGACAGTCGGGTCCATCATGTATGCCATGATTTGTACTAGGCCAGATGTTTACTATGCTCTAAGTGTTGTGAGCAGATACCAGGCAGACCCTGGAGAAATCCACTGGGCAGTAGTTAAGAACATTCTTAAGTACTTGAGAAGGACTAAGGATGTGTTCCTAGTTTATGGAGGTGAGGTTGAACTCAGTGTAAGGGGTTACAGGATGCGAGTTACCTTACTAACTCAAATGATTCTCGTTTGCAATCTGGGTATGTGTTTGTAATGAACGGAGGGGCTGTGAGCTGGAAGAGTTCCAAACAAGAGAATGTGTCTGCATCTACAACAGAGGCTGACTATATTGCTGCCTCGGAGGCGGCAAAGGAAGTTGTTTGGGTCCGGAATTTCCTGATTGGTCTTGGTGTGGTTTAGGGCTCATCCAATAGGTTAGGCGTGTATTTTGACAACAATGGTGCTATTGCACAAGCCAAGGAACCTAGACAACACCAGAAGAACAAACATATACTCATGCGATACCACTTGATTCGCTAGTTCGTGGATCATGGTGATATCAAGTTATGCAAGGTACACATAGATGCAAACGTTGCAGATCCGTTGACAAAGCCACTTCCACAGCCTAAGCATGAGGCGCACATAAGAGCCATGTGCATTAGATGCCTAGACATGTGATGTCGGGATGATTGACTCTAGTGCAAGTGGGAGACTGTTGGGAATATGCCCTAGAGGCAATCATGGTTGATGATATTTCCCAAAGTATTCATAAAGTAAAGTTGTCCTTATATGAACATCAGATATGTATCACTGAATGTGTGATTCAGTTGTGGAACTATGTATTCATGATTGTTCATATTAGACTGTCCTTGGTCACTGAGGTTATGCTGGACACACAACTCAGACCGATGTGCAAGTCGGCTGATGACACGGTTCCATTTGTCATGGGCATGGTGATGCTATTCCGACTTACACTGATTCGGCTAAAGACTTTAGCGAGTCGGACTGACCCACGGTTGAGATGCAACAAGCACATTTGCAGTCTCAATCAATAGAACCCTTTGACCTGAGGTGATTGCATGATCTGAGTTGTGGATCGCCAACTTAGGTTCTATCAAACGTTGTTCCGTAAATGGGCAGTTATAAAGGTAGAGTTCGGGTTGGTTGTGAAGCGAGCTACGTGACGTGGATTACCAAGATGGGACTTTCCCCTCCGTAATGGAGAGATATTCTCTGGGCCCTCTCATGTGATATGATTTGGAAGCATGGCCATACGCTACTCAGTTAAGTGTTAACTAAGGAGTCGGACTAAGAGTTAGTCCAGTGAATCACATATCATGGTACGAGAAGATATTTAAGCAATTAAAAGGATGGCAACTACTCGCCTATAGCTTAACAGGTACATCGTGAGGCAAAGGGACTTGGGCGAAAGTCACATTGAAGGTTCGTCTTCTAACTTTATGACACTTGAGAGTTGGCACGTCTTGCTAGAGGCCGCTACCATCTATCGAATTGAGATCGAGTGTTCATGGGAGTGAGTTGGACTCAAAGCCATGACGGGATACTTGGAGGAGTAGATCATGTCATGTCCAGGTGTACGTGAACCTACAAGGTCACACACTTAAGGGTAAGGATCCCATGTGGATTAGATCCATGTGGAGATTGGAGTACGACCTAGATGGGCCTCAAGCTTTGAGCCCAACTAGGAGTGTATATAAGTGGATTGACAAGGGATAGTCCCTGACCTAGCCGTCACTTTTCTCCACTTCCATTTCGGGTTAGACAGGATCTAGCAATCCTCTGTCCGAAGCTCCTTCTTGTATGTGCGGATACCGGTAGAGGTGTCGCATGTGCGGCGCTGGAGAAGGGGAAGCTCATGGGGATCTGGCGAAGAAGTTTGTGGGATCTGGAGAAGCTGTCCGCGGGATTCGGAGGGCTGTCCGGGAATTGTTCGGCACTGCTTCAATGCACTACATAAACTTCCGCATCTACGCATCTAGCGGTAATCTCGTGGCCTATAACCTGAGCTAGATCTTGGGAGTACCGCGTCAGGGAAAAGTTTTGTTTATCTCTGTGTGGCCCAACACTTGGGCTCGTGAACCAGCATCACGAAGAACTCAAGGCCATCTAGATGAGGCCACTGTAAGTAAAGATGGCTATCTAAAGGGATATCGTCGCCCAACGTATCTCCCCTCTAGCCCGACTGTCCCCCTTCTGCCTCATGGACTCATCCTCGAGTGGATGGGAAGGTGATCTGGCTACTAGATCTAAAGACGTCACACGGTTTATCTTGTAGGGCACCGCCCTACAATGACGACCGTGGGTCATGGAGGACTATATAGAGGAGTTTCACTCTCTAATCCACTTTAACAAGTTGTTAGGTTAAGCCTCAAGATATAGCAAAAGCTATGGGGAAAGCGCACGTCTCAAGGCTAGAGTGATGCCTGGAGCGCAACCAAGCCATGCCCCTCACTGCAATGTCATGACTAGAGGCCACAAGCCCACCCAAACTCGGGGCGTGGCCCGGACCCAACCTGTTCTAGCCGGGGCACGCCCGAGGGCTACTATCGCAACAGTGGATCCTGAGCACCCCGGAGCCGACGGGAGGGACGTAACCCCTACGTCATTCCCTCGTAGGAGCTTAGCCAGGCCTCCCCTCGGTGGCCCTGCTGAACTGCTGGGGTCGCATGCGTGGGACGTGTATTGCCAGCGTTGGCATGGGTCTCGAGGGGGGAAAAGCCTACAACAGCCCCCGGTGAGGAAAGAGGATAGCTGGCCAGTGATTCTGACATCGGGGACCGACCCTCCTCTGGATAGGTTTCATATGTCCCACCCTGGACATCGATAGCATGACTCGGTCGTGTCGCGCTCACTAGTAAAACCAGTGTGCCACATTGCGGTCATGCAAACACTATGGTTCGCAGGGTCCTCGATAGGTTCCTACTAGATCCAGGCTATGGACCCGAAGGCCGCACACCTGGGGAGCTAGCCTCCGACAAGGTATAGTCTGATAGACCAGCACTAGTGCCAACCTGCTAAGTGCTAGAGACACGATGTATGGTGGCAGGAGTGCATCACCATGTTGAGAGCATCCTCCCTATACCCACGATGTGTGGTGATCGATCCTTGTGGTGTCCCCTTGCCCTTATAAAAGGAGGCCTAGGTCGATCGAGAGGGAGGAGGATTTCCTAGCTAGAACCTTCCTAGGGAAGGACCCTATGTAATTGTGATCATCCACATATAGTTGATAGTTGCAGGATGTAGGGATCGACACATCGTGGACCTAAACCTGGGTAAAAAACAGTGTCTCTATGTGTGTATGTTCATCTAGCTCATAGATCGAGCTCGACGGACATTGCGTCCCTTGCCAAACTAATAAAGTGGACCCCTATGCCCAATGTCGAAAATCAATACATGACATGTACTAATAGGAAATCATGGGATAAATATCACATCCATGATGCTTTTTTTTGTACTAACAAACTATGGGTTCTAGAATCGTCTGTCCATTTGTTATTGTTGCAAGAATCACATGTAGGCGGTTTGATGGGCCTCTTTGGGCATGTGAAGATGCTACTCATGCTCGCTGATCACTTTTATTGGCCTAAGATAAGGCGTGATGTGGACAGATTTGTGAAGAGATGCATTACATGCAACACGTCCAAGTCCAAGTTAAAGCCTTATGGTTTGTACACTCTATTACCTGCGCCTACTACACGATGGGAAGATATTAGCATGGAGTATGTCTAGGTTTTCCTAAAACTAAAAGAGGTCCTGATTCTATATTTGTGGTAGTGGATAGATTTTTCTAAGATGACACACTATTATCTTCCACAAAAGTGACGATGTGTCGCACATTGCTAATCTGTTTTTCAGGGACATTATATGCTTACATGGAGTACCCAAGACAGCTGTTTCTGATCGCGATGTGAATTTTATGAGCTACTTCTGGAAGACACTTTGGGAAAATCTAAGGACAAAGTTACTATTCCGCACAATATGTCATCCCCAAACTGATGGTCAGACGGAGGTGGTAAATCGCACAATATCCACATTGCTGCGTGTTATGATCAAGAAGAACTTGTGTGGGGGAGGAGTGTTTTCTGCATGAGTTTGCATATAATAGGGTGGTGCACTCTACCACGCAGGTGTGTCCTTTCGAGGTGGTATATGGTTTCAAACCCATTACTCCCCTTGATTTGTTGCCTCTTCGTATACAAGAGAGAGTAATAATGGAGGCATTAAAGGGCAGATTTTGTGAGGAAGATACATGTGAAAACTAAAGAAGCTATTGAAAAGAAGGGCAAGAACACTGATGATTGAGTTAACAAGAAGCGCGAGGAGGTGGTCTTTCAGCCTGGTGACATGGTATGGGTACATTTTCGTAAGGACAGATTTCCACAACTCCGTAAATCCAAGTTACTTCCACATAGTGTTGGTCCTTACAAAGTGCTTTCCAAGATAAATGATAATCCATACAAGATAGATCTTCCTACAGTCGAGTTTGGTGTCAATAATAGTATAAATGTTGTTGATTTGACACCATATGATGGAAAAGACCTTGGAGCGTCGAGGTCGACGCCTTTTGAAGGGGGTAGATGATGAGGATATCCATACTGATCCACTATATCCTACTCCTATTGAAGATGAAGATGTTGTTGCAAAAAAAAAGTGCAATGAAATATGAATTAGACCCATTACAAGAGATCATGCAAAGCTACTTGAACAACGGGTGAATTCACTCCTAACTGAACCTGATGTATTAACTTTATACTACCTAAATCTATGCATCTATGTATGATCAGGTTCATTGTTACCACAAGCATTGCACGAGAAGGAGAAGAGTTGTAGCAGGAGGAACTAGGCATGTTGATCACCAACGCAAGCGCGAGGGAGGAGAGGGGGGCAGACGCACTAGAGGAGATCAAGAAACATTGAGAAAGTCAGGTGGCGCACCAGGACATGCCGACACAAGTCAAGGCGCGCCACACCATAGGCATGTGTGCCAATTAGGCCGAACCCATCTATGAGTCGGTTTGTATCATAATTTTGAGTCGAACCCATTTTGTGATATGAGAGTCCAAGTAGCTGGCCGCCCCCTCCTCCACATAAGTTGTGTGGGGATCCATAGTAGAGTTAGACCACATTTGAGATAAACCCTAAATTCTAGACTGATTTGCTACAAGCTGATGCAGCCCGTCCTACGGACGCTTCTACATCTACACCAACAAGTGCCCCAAGTGGACCCATGACTCGTGCCCAAGCCAAACTCCTCCAAGCTAAGGTGAACTCGCTCCTCTCCTCGTGCCAATTTGATACCTCCTTGGATGGTGTGCTACTTCATGCAACTACTCTATGCATCATTAGGTACGAAGCCTCGACACATACCCAAGCACCCAAGGATGGAGAACAAGGAGCAGAATGGAAAGCAAACGCCGCTAGAGCTGCTCAGACCGGAGTCTCCAGTCTGTGCACACCGGAGTCTCCTGCCTGCCAAAGTCTCCGGCCTGAAGACACCAGAGACTCCGGCCCTCTCTCCGGTCTGACCCCCTACACCAGGCCTTGGGACAATCTGAAGGCCCCTCCGGAGGCTGGTCCGGAGGCTAGTCCGGAGGCTACACCAGAATCTACGGCCTAGACCGGAGTCTCCGGTCCACCACACCGGAGTCTCCGGTCCGACCGTCGCCAGGCATGAAAAGGCCTTTGGGCCTTCGACCCATATACCCTTTAGTCCATCCAGAACTTGTCTTTTATTCCTAAAGTACCCCTGTTTAAGTGGCTGGCCTATATATAGACCACCACCTCCATTGTAAACCCTAGGCATGATATTGGAATTAGTGGAAACCCCTTTGTGGATCTATCTAATTCTTGTCTCATGCTCCTTGACTAAGGAGCACCAATATCCCCAAACCTCGTTGGAGTTTGCATCGTGCCTCCGCGTTGTACAAGGCCTAGGCATCAGAGTCCCTTTGCCTAGACGTCAAGATCTCACCGAGTCTCCCATCTCGCCGTGCCGGTTCGAGAGAGAGTCCTCCGGCCGACGCCGATCCTAGGGATTGTGCCGGACCGGTCACCGCCGGCGTGAGCTATTGGTGTTTATCGTGGTTTTGCGTGTGTGTGTTCATTGGGTTCTTCGTGCGTGTGTTCGTCATGTTCAACCTTTCCTCCTTCCCCCGCACTCCACCCTCGATTTGAAAGGGAATCGTGAAAGATCGGGCCACCCTAGAGGTTTGCCCTCAACATATTACAATTCCGATATTATTATGTCTATGCTTGTGAATGGGAAAGCCTATATTGATCCAAATAATGTTCCTTTAGCCTCTTTGGTTGCTCAAGAAGAGCAAGTTGGTGTGAACTTCACAAGAAATAACAATTTTTTAGCAACAATGCCTACAGGAACACTTTTGGTAACAACAATTATATGCCATATCCTCCCAACAATGGTAATGCTTATGGAAATTCTTACAACAATAATAGGAGTGCACCCTCTAAACTTGAAGTTATGCTTAAATACTTTATTAGTAAACAAACTGCTTTCAACAAAACTATTGAGGAAAAACTCTCTAATGCTGAAAGAAATATAGCATCTTTGGTTGAAGCTCAATCTTGTTTGAATAAAATGGCTGCTAAACCTGAAACTAATGATAATCCCTTTGCATCTAATAATGCTATACAAGTAAGAATTGATGAAAATGTTAGACTATTAGCTGAATTACATGCTAAGTGGGAAAGATAAGATGAAATTTCTAGAAACATTAGTGTTTCTACTATCACCACCACTAGTGTTGAGGCTAGTAATAGTTCTACTACTTTAGATGATAATTTTGATTTTGATATTGATGGTTGTAATATCCCTAAAGTTATTAAGTTCCTACAAAAGCTTGCTAAAAGTCCTAATGCTAGTGTTATGAACATGGCCTTTACAAAACACATTACTGATGCTCTCATAAAGATTAAAGAAGAAAAGATGAAACATAAAGCTCCTATTCCTATAAAACAAGAAGATGGTTGGGAACCCATCATTAATATGAAAGTGAATGACTTTGATTTCAAAGCTTTATGTGATCTTGATAGTAGTGTTTCTATTATGCCTAGAAGGATTTATGATATGCTTGATTTGCCTCCAGTTGAAGATTGTTATTTGAATGCCCCACCTGATGATAATGCTAAAAAGAAACTCATGGAGAGTCTTAATTATGTTCTTATTATGGTTAGCAATGCCTATGTCCCCGTTGATTTCTATGTTTTGGATGTTGAATGCAATGCTTCTTGTCCTATTACTTTGGGAAGACCTATCCTTAAAACTGTTGGTGCCATTATTGATATGAAAAAAGGCACCATTAAATATCAACTCCCACTCAAGAAAGGTATATAACACTTCCCTAAGAAGAGAGAGAAGATTTCTTTTGCCTCTCCTATGAAAACAAAATTTGGTCTTAATGCTTCTTCATTTGAGAACACTTGATTCTTTTTCTTGCTTCTTATGCCTAACTTAAAGGCGTTAAAGAAAAGTACTTATTGGGAGATAACCCAAAAGTTTTAGATGAGTCTTGGAAGTTATTACTTTAGTAATAATCGCTACATATCCTTTTTATTTGATTTTTGTGCCAAGAGTAACCTCTAATGAGAGAGAAGTAATGATTGGGAAAGTTGCTGTCCCGAAACAGATTTCTGTGCTTCACCGTAAAACTTCGTGTAAAATATCTGAACGTATTTCTAAGGCGTGAATTTTTGTGCTTCTGCCCCAGGTTGTTATCTAACTTTCGTTAGTTCAACACTTTTTTATTTGAGCAACAAAGGGTCTTAGAAAAAATTCGTCTTTACCTGCTGGTCTGTTTTGACAGATTTCTGCCATTTTCTGCATTTGCTTCTTGTTGGTTCCTTTTTGAGTTATTTTGGGGAATTGAGCTTTTTGAGGGAAGTGCTACAGTAGCTAGTGTTCTAATGTAAGTTTATTTGGTGTTAGAACTGAACCTTAAGACTTATTTATCTTGAGTGCACTAATGTTGCTAATAAAGATTGTGTGAAGTTTTGTATGAAGGAAAAATTTCAGGTGTATGGAAGGAATGAGTAATGAGATGAAGGATGGACTAAAGCTCAAGCTTGGGGATGCCACGCGTGTCACCCCAAGAAGTATCCAAGAAGTACAAGCATCAAAGCTTGGGGATGCCCAAGGCATCCCCTTCTTCATCAATAAAAATCCCAGGCTCCTTCCAAACGCTTCATTTTTATTGTTTCATGCACAGTTGTGTTTTTCTTGGAGCATCTTCTTCTTCGTTTTCGTTTTGGTTTTTCGTTTGCTTTGGTTTTCTTAGTTTGCTGAATAAATTGGTTGGACCCCCTCTTTCATACATTGGTTTGCAAATAGTTTGGTTTGGTTTGGAAAAGAGTAGGAAAGTTCATACTTATATGGTAAAAGGAGCTTGTTTTTGACTGTGGCCTATGCTTTGTCATGCCATGCTTGATATTGTTTTGGCTTTATGCTTAGTATTCTTTGATGTAGCATGACTTGTTATAAACAATTGAGATTGCTTAATGTGCCTTGGATGAATCATGTGTTGTTTTAGCATATTAAAGCATAGTATTGTGGTATTCTCCTTTGATGCTTTATTTGGGTTGACTTGGTGCATGCTCACACCATGTTATGACTATCTCAAGTCACCATAGCCTTTATGATCCTTTAGTTTTCAACTTGTAGTATCACTTTATGCTTTGATCAATGATTGTCGCTCTGCATGATTATGGCCATTATTGCTCTCTTAGTTTGTAGCTCCCAGTCTTTTGCTAGCCTCCACAACCAAGTATGAGTTCCACTCATGCATCCAACTCCCTAAACCAAGTTATTCCAAAGAGTCCACCATACCTACCTACTAGCTTATGCTATTCCAAGTATATTCATGCTTTTGTTTACCTTCCAAATTAAACTTGTTATGAGAAAACTAGTGATTAAAGCTCTCACAAACTTGATGTCACACTTTACTTTTTGCATTTAATAAACTTGAACCATTGGGTCCTTCTTTGTTGCGTATATGCTTGCGCTTTATAAGTTGAAATTAGCAGAACCATGTATCATGGGGAACGCTTTCAACATTGCACTTGTACTTCGTACCCCATTGATATCATGTTCTTTTGCTTATGGATCCCGGTGGTGTGAAATAAAAGTGGAATTTGTAAGATCATGGAGTTTGTATGTGTGTTAGAGAAACGCTTGGGCCGCTAGCCTAAGCCATGCCTAATCATGGTGGAAACTTGCAGCATCACCACAATGAGCACTCTATGAAGCATCCTCAATAAAAACCTATGCAAATAGCAAATAAAAAGATCGTTGAGATGCTCATTGTCTGCTTGCCTTGTCATTTTGATTATGGGATAGCTCCTGTATCATGTGCAAGGGGTATCCCGTTGGCGGTTCTTTATGATACACATGTACTTACAATGACAAGAGCTTACTCGTGACTAAAGTTGAGTAGCATGAGGTTCGGTCTTCATAAGTAAGGGGCATGAGATTTTGGTTTATAACTTGTCAAGCATATCCTCTTAGTTGTGTCACTTTAACCTTAATCACCTTTAAGATGCTTATGATAGGGGCAATGAGAGCTGAAAGTTGTGAGTACCATAATTTTTGGAAGCTCTTTATGAGACTTGAATCCCTACTTCCTTCTATGAAGGCCTTTCTTCCACCATTATATTGAGTCTCCACCTTCTACCTTTATGCACCTACTTTGAGAGCATAGTGGCCATTCTTAATTCTATGTGCATTGTCCCAAGACTAGTTGACTGATGCATAACTTGATATTGCTTGTTTTAAACTATTTGTATCTAGTCACTCTTATGAACTTTGAAGGTGTCCTATGCATTTATATTTGCTACTCTATGAGGGACAAGCTGGATACTATTATGCTATGTTTTCTTTATGTGAAACAAACAAACGTCTTGCAAAGCATTGTTATTCATGAATCTTTTGTTTGTGCCTTTTCATATTGCATCATAGTTTCTTTGTCTTATTGGTAGAACTTTGTCTTTCATGTTATGATTGAAGTACTATGATCCCAGCTTTGATTGTTTTACAAATACTTCTGATCAAGTCTTTTATGGTGCATGTCACCTAAAAAATTATTCTTTCTTTTTATCACTTACCTACTCGAGGACGAGCAGGAGTTAAGCTTGGGGATGTTGATACATTACAAATGTATCTATAATTTTTGATGTTCCATGCTCGGTTTTATCCACTTTCTTGTGTTTTGTCCACACTTTGGAGTACTTTTCATATGATTTCTTGGACTAACCTATTAACAAGAGCCACAGTGCCAGCTGCCTGTTTTCTGCTGTTTTTGGTTCTAGGAAAAGTCAGAAAATGAATATTCTCGGAATTGGACGGGACAAAAGCCAAAGTGCCTATTTTTACGGAAGTCATCAGATGCCTGAATACGAGACGGACAAGGGCTGGGGGCCGGCCACACCACCTGGTCGCACGGCTAGGCCTGGCTTGCACCAGGGGGTGGTCTGGCTGACCCCAGCACCCTCTCGGCCTCTCCTTTCGCCTATAAGATGCCCTCGGGACGAAAACCCCAAGTACCCGATAAAAAAATTCACGAAAGAGTCTGCAGCCGCCGTCATCTCCATCCCTAGATCGGGAGGGATCTGAAGCTCTTCCCGGCACCCTACCGGAGAGGGGAATTGATATGGGGTGGCCCGATCTTCTCAGTAAGCGGATAGCGGTGATGATGGTGGATGATAGATAACTAGCCTGTAGCTATGAACTCTCCCGCTCGATCCCTGATGCCTATGCAACAGCTCTCGAACCTTGTAGGATATTCACAACACCACGCTCTTGCGCATGCAGCCGTGACCACGAACGGTAGTATGCAATCTACTAATTCCTAATGGAACAACAGATCACACTCAATTATAGTTGGTAGATTCGAACACAGGGTAATTCCAGAGGTTCTACGAAAGAAACAACTCCAAAATATTTTAACGTGGTCTAAAACCTAACTAGGGGTCGTCCCAGGGCTTATAAGGGCAGCTGGGGCGGCCAGAAACCGAAACGAAACATAAATGACTCAAACTGATACAAACTGACTCAGATTAGATTCGGTCGGCCGGCGGACGCTCTGGTCGAAATCGGCCGGACAGTTCGGTCAGGCTGGACACTCCGGGTGGAGTGTGCCGGACAGTTCGGTCTGGCCGGAAACTTCAAAGTTTCCGGATGGTGTCCGGGCAGTGTCCGATTTGATATTCTGATTGTCCACGCCAGTTCGCCTCTTGACCAGGCCGGACAGTCCGGGTGGATCCGGCGGACACTCCGGTCGTGGCAGATCTTCTTGCCTCCGTCTTGATGATCTTCTCTTGTGCCTTCCTCCCGCTCCTCCCTCGCGCATCCTTGGGCGATCATCATGTTGGACTCCTCTTGTAGCCCTTCTCCTCCTCGCGTCATGCTTCTTTCTCCAACGAACCTGATCATACATAAATGCATAGACTTAGGCAGTATAAAGTTCTCATCAATCAAAGTACCAGATTCATTTAGGAGTAAATTCACCTGTTGTTCTAGTAGCTTAGCACGAGCTCTTGTAATAGGTCCAATTCTAATCTCATTGGACTGATCCTTTCTGGCAACAGTTGTAGCATCTTCAGTAGTCATTGGGGTAGGTGTAATTGTAGGGATGTCCGCATCAGGAATTCACCCTGGAGGCCTTCTTCATCATCATGCAAGCCTCCGGTGTGATGCGTGAGTAGTTTATCTTTGGACTACGGGTCCATGTAGTAGCTAGATGGCTGGTTCTCATCCTTTGTGCTTTCATGTTTAGATCTTGTGAGCTCCGTTCATGATCAAGATCATCTATTTGTAATTCTGCATGTTGTGTTTGCGGGGATCCGATGGATATTGAGATGCTATTTCAGATTGATTATTGATTCTATCATGTCTTTGTTATTTGTGATCTTGCATGCTTTCTGTTGTTAGTAGCTATATTGGCCAAGTAGATGCTAGCAACTCCAAGAGTTAGTATTTATGCTCGATAGTGGGTTCATGCCTCTGGTAATCTGGGGAACTGACAAAAATCTCTAAGGTACTAGATGTGCTATTGCTACTAGGGAGAAAACAACAATCCTTTGTTCTCGTATTGTTTACATTACACGCAATTCGTAAAGCAATAATCTGTTGCTTGCAACTTAATACTGGAGGGGGTTCGGATGATAACCTGAAGGTGGATTATTAGTCATAAATGCAGTTGGATGGCAGTCTATGTATAATGTTGTAATGCCCAATGAAGTTCCAAAGGAGTCAAGATGATTAGTATATGCATGTATTTGTTTCTTGATGTTTGTCAATTGCCCCGCTGTAATTTGTTCACCCAACATGTTATCTATCTTAAGGAGAGCCACCTTTAGTGAACTATGGATCCCGATCCATTTTTTTACATACAATCTACAAACTGTTTACTGCTTTGTGTTTACTTTCTGCAAACTATTACTTCCTTCCATTCGATACGTTTAATCCTTTGTTTTCAGCAAAACCGGTGAGATTGAAAACCTCATCGCAAGTTGGGGACAGAGTTCTGTGGTTGTGTTGTGCAGGTCTCCATGTTGCTCTTGGCACCGGTAGTGCGCCCTGCCAACGTTTAGCTAGCTACACCTTTGGGGTGTTTCCTTGCTCCTACTGGATTGATAACCTTAGTTTCGTACTGAGGGAAAACTTGATGATGTGCTCATCATACCTTCCTCTTGGGGTTCCCAAACGAGCTCGATATATTTTGGGCCATCACACACTTTGGAGTACTTTTACACATTTTCTAGAACTAACCTATTAACAAGATGCCATAGTGCCAGTTGCCTGTTTTCTTCTGTTTTTGGTTCCAGAAAAGCCAGAAAATGAATATTCTCGGAATTGGACCGGACAAAAGCCAAAGTTGATATTTTACCGGAAGACTCATGGAGCCAGAACACAAGACGCAGAGGGGCCAGGGGCTGGCCACACCATGTGGTGGGGCAGGTCCCCCTGGCCGTGGGCCCCTGGTCCACCCTTTGACATCGCCCCTTCGCCTATATATTGCTCCCGGCACGAAAACCCTAGGTACAAGATCAGAATTCCACAAAAAGTTACGCAGCGCCGCCACCACCGAAGAGGAGATTCGGAGGACAGAAGTCTCTGCTCCGGCACCCTGCCGGGACGGGGAAGTGCCCCCGGAGCCATCTCCATCGATCGCGACCACCATCTCCATCGCCATTGCTGATTCCCATGATGATGAGGGAGTAGATCTTCCTTGAGGCTAAGGGTTCTACCGGTAGCTATGTGTTCATCTCTTTCTCTATGCATGATCATATTGTGTGTTCATCTCTCTCTATGCATGATCATATTGTGATCATGAGCTTTGTAATCAAGTAGATCTACCTTGCTACTTAAGTGTTTTAATAGATCTCTGGCTCTCCCCATGTGTGTGAAAGTGATAGCGTGCACACCATGGTGACACTTAGGCTAGAGATTACAAATACTTGTTATGAGTTATATTTGGAGTTGGATGTCTCTATGAAATTGTGGTGTTTGTTGGAACCATCTAGTGCTCAAGGTGACAATGTGGGGTTATCTAGATGGGAAAAGCAAACTTTGAGGAGTGCTATTATAGCCCTACCATGGATTAGAGTATACAACTGGAGAGTAGTTCAGAGTAGTATCATAAAGAGAAGATATTTATATGAGAGTGTTCACTAGTGAAAGTATGATCCCTAGGCCTTGTTTCTAAGCATTGAAACACTGTTTGCAACTAGATCTATTACATGTTTGCTTGCTTCCATCTTTATTTCAGATTGCCTTTAGTCTCTTCCTACCCGTCAAGCTCTTTTCTGGCACCATTACCACTTATAATCCATACCACTTGTACTTCACTATCTCTTCGCTGAACTAGTGCACCTATACACCTGACAAGTGTATTAGGTGTGTTGGGGACACAAGAGACTTCTTGTATCTTGATTGCAGGGTTGCTTGAGAGGGATACCTTTGACCACCTCCTCCCTGAGTTCGATAAACCTTGGGTGATCCACTTAAGGGAAACTTGATGCTGTTCTACAAACCTCTGCACTTGGAGGCCCAACAACTCTCTACAAGAATAGAAGTGTGTAGACATCAAGCTATTTTCTGGCGTCGTTGCCGGGGAAGTAAGGTAAAAGGTACTCACATCCACTGGCTACTAAGCTATCTTCTAGTACGGTTGCTGGTGTGTGAGTGCTCGAAGTTATTTCCTTTAGATTCTGCAATTATATCTTTTTGTTTCTTGTTTTTATTTTCACTAGTTAGGCTTAATGGAAAACAAGAACAAAATTAGAGAGATTTTTAGTATTTTCCCTAAGGTAGAACATGAATTGTTTGAAAAGAAAATAAAAAAACCCATGGAACTTCCTTTGCATGCTAATAGCAATGTTATTAGTATGAATCTTTTGAACACCTTTGTTACTAATGCTATGGAAAAGTCTAAGCTTGGGGAAGTTAGTTTTTATGAAAATGATCTTTTTAGTTCCCCAGCTTTAAAGAAGAAAATTTGCTCTGATGATACTTTATCTCCCATATGTGGTAATTCTAATGATACTTGTGATATTTTAAATCCACATACTGAAAGCATCCCATTTAAAATATCTATAAAAATTGTTGAATGTGTTATGAATAATTGTTATTTTGGAGATGGAACTGGCCATCCTGGTGATCATTTACTCTTTATACACGAATTACGCGAGTTATTCAAGTGTGTAGGTATTTCAATGAACCAAGTTAAGAGGAAGCTATTCCCTTTTTCACTTAAGGGCAAAGCAATGGAGTGGTATGACCTACTTAAGGGCAAAGTTATTCCCTTTTTCACTCTAAATTTTATCCTCCTCATGAAATTCATAAAGATAGGAATTACATTTATAAATTTCATCCACATGATGGAGAAAGTATTGCCCAAGCATGGGGGAGATTGAAGTCATTAATGCTCAAATGCCCCATTCATGAGCTCCCTAGTAATATTGTTATTAATAATTTCTATGCAAGGCTTTTAGGACTGATGCAGCCCATCCTACGGACGCTCCTACATCTACACCACCAAGTCCCCCAAGTGGACGAATAACCCGTGCCCGCGCCAAGCTCCTTCAAGCTAAGGTGAATTCGCTCCTCTCATCATGTGACTTTGGCATACACTTGGATGGCTTGCTACTTCATACCACTACTTTGTGCATCATCAGGTACGAGCCCCCACCGCGTCGACCCACGAACCCTGAAGCTGCACCTGTCCTGAAGCTGGCAGAGCTGGAGTGTCCGCCTAAATCCAGCTGGAGTGTCCGGCGCAGCCGGAGTGTCCGGCGCGACTCAGCCGGAGTGTCCGGCCTACCCCAGCCCGGTCCGGGCTCGGACATTCTGTGTGCCTCTTCGAACACTATCCGGAGTGTCCGGCAACCCCGGACTATCCGGTCAACTCGACCCGGACTGTCCGGCCTGATGATGGGCTTGCGAGCCTAGCTGGGCCTTGTGGCCCATGTACCCCTCTACTTCGCCCAGAACTCTACCTTAATGCCTGAAATACCCTGAACCTATGGCTGGCCTATATATAGCCCCCCACCTCTATTGTAAAACCTAGGCATGATATTGGAATTAGTGGAAACCCCTTTGTGGATCTATCTAGTTCTTGCCTCATGCTCCTTGACCAAGGATCCCCAATATCCCCAAACCTCGTTGGAGTTTGCATCGTGCCTCCGTGTTGTACAAGGCCTAGGCATCGGAGTTCCTTTGCCTAGACGTCAAGATCTCATCGAGTCTCCCATCTTGTCGTGCCGGTTTGAGAGAGAGTCCTCCGCTCGACGCCGATCCTAGGGATTGCGCCGGACCGGTCACCGCCGGCGTGAGCTATTGGTGTGTATCGTGGTTTTGTGTGTGTGTGTTCATCACGTTCTTCGGTCGTGCGTTTGTCGTGTTCATCCTCCCCTCCTCTCCCCGCACTCCATCCTCGATTTGAAAGGGAATCGTGAAAGATTGGGCCACCCTAGAGGTTTGCCCTCAACATATTGGTATCAAGAGCTTCGTTGCTCACGATTTCCCTCACAAAATTTTCTTCTATCCACCAAAAATTTGAAAATCCCCTAAAAAACAGCCCATATTTGCTTTTGGATCGATCTCTTGATTTGGAGTGTTATTTGTGGTTTTGATCCGACCAAACCTTGTCTTAGGAGTTGGTCCAGCTTTATCCTGCGTTTTGCCAGCCCGATTTGGCCAGTTTTTCGCGGATTTGAGGCCTTAAGGCGAGGATTTCCGCTCAAGAACACGAGCAGGAAACCCGTGCCGGAGTGTCCGGACAGACTCGAACGGAGTGTCCGGCATAAACAGACCGGAGTGTCCGGTTGTAACGCCAGTTCTGACAGTTTTGCCTCATTTTTCGCATTGGCTAATCTCCTTTATTTGATCATGTCCCGTGTGCATGTCAGCAACTAACAGCAAGCTTCCGCATCAACAATCCCCGCGCTCATTGACACCATGGCCCACGACATCATCCCGCACCACCGATGGCAAGTTCATCATCAGCAACGAAGGTATAACTTGCGTCACCTTGTTAACCCCTATCTTCCTTTGTGTGTACCTATCCCATGAGAGTGGCTCAGCTTGTGTTTTCTTGAGCATTGTGCACTTGTCCTTGGATAGTGAGAGTTCAAGAGCAATAGAAATAGTGACTTGGTAGCATCAAGGGGGAGTAAAAAAATACAAAAGAAAGAAAAAGATACAAAGAAAAAGCAAAAGAAAAGTAGTCTCCCATTGCTAAAGAGATTCTCAAAGCTTGTAAGCAAGAGAGGAAAAACAGCACCCAAGGCAAGTGCACAAATCCATTGCTCATTTTTCTTCTTTGCAAACGAGCCACGGTCTCTCCTTGCATTTGCACGACAACGAGCTTAGTCTTCGTTAGGACATTTTGTTTGCTCATTTCATAGTCGTGTCAATCCCAACAATCTCCATGTGTGTGTATATAGTCGTAGGTTCCCGTCACCCTCTTGAGTTGTTGACCTTCGCCTTTGACTTGAGTTTTGTTTGTATTTTTCCCACATTTGACTATCCCTTTTCTTTTGGTTGGTTCTTTGGCATTCCACAATCCTAACCTACCACCAACAAGCTTTTGAGAGTTAGTTCTTTCTTTAGTGTGAGTTTCTTTGCATTTCCACTTTGCACACTTATAGCTCCCACTTGTGGTTTCTAGTTTGGTGCAATCCCCAAGGTGAGGAACAAGGCTAACACCACCATAGTCCACTTCCATATACAATACTTGTGTATTTTGCATGATGGATAGGCAAGGTGAGTGTAGCGCCCCGATAAAATCACTACTAGAAAATCGCGTGTTGTTTTTATTTTGTGCATCATCATGACCACATGCTCATGTCATCATGCCATATTGCATTTGAGCATCGTCATCATCATGCATATGTTTTGTCTAAAACTATTTTCGAAAAGCCTACTTTTGTTTTCTAAAATATCCCCCATCTTTATTCAAATCAAAACCCTGATCTCTCCCGGATATTTTGTTTGTCTAAAAACAAATTACAAACGTCTGTTAAAATAATAACCAAAATTTATATTATTTTTGGGAGGTAGCCTGCCAGGCCCAAAAGCCCAACCGGCCACCTCCAAACCCTAATACCCTCCTACCCCAAAACCTAACACCTAGTCCCTACCTAATCTACCCCGCCGCCGGACACCACACATCCCCAGCTCAGCTACCGCTACCAACCTGACCCGGTCGCTCCACGCAGCACGCTGCCGCACGCACGCCCCGCAGTGCACCGACATGACCACCACGTAACAACCCTTCCCTTGTCATGCTCCCGCCTGGCCCACCCTGCTGCACTCCCTGCATGTTGCACGCCAGCGCCACCGCGTACAAACCGCGTGTACGCGTCTCTCCCCGGCCCCACCCACTCGCCCGCTCCCGCACGCAACCCGCTCCCTCGCTACCCTCCTCTCCCGCACGCATGCCTCGCTTAGCCTGGCCCCACCTCGTGGCACCGCGAACCCCGCTCCCCCTGTCCGTGCACGCAAACCGCCCCACCTCGATCCTCTCCACACCGAGCGCCGCCGCCAGCATCTCTCTCCACCACCGCCTCCCTCTCGCCTCCCCTCCGCCACGGTGTCGCCCGTCGTCACCCCGCCTCGCAGGAGCCCTCTTCGTCGCTCACGACCCTGCCCACCGGCGCCTCCCCTGCTCGTCTCCACGCCGTCGGAGCTCGGTCGCGTCCCCGCCTCGGATGCATCCCGCGCGAGCATAACTGGCCTGCAGAATCCGCTGTCCTCCGCCTACACGCAGCGCCGCCATTGACGACCGCGTCTAGGCCTCCCTTCTCCGAGACTCCCGCGAGCTCCACCATCCCCTTCCTAGCCTCTCCAGCGGCCAAGCCCGCCCCCAGGACTGCCGCCACGACCTCCGCCCAGCCTCTGCCTTGTCGCCTCGTCGGTCGTCGCCATCCGGTCCTCTGGAACTGCAACGAGCCGCGCGCGCCTCTGGTTCAAGACGCTGAGCGTGGCCTCTCCTCGATCCCGTGAGGCCCGCTCTTCTTCTCTCTGCGTGCCACCGTGGCCCCTTAGTGATGCTGCGGTACCGCTCCTTCATGACTCTGCCTACAAGTCTAGTCGTGGCAAACTTTTGGTCATAGTTGTTGTATGTTGCTCTGCTTTGGTTCGGTCAGGTTCCTCCCGGTGGTGTGCTTCTTGTGGTCCAGTGAAGTTTTGGTATGTTGAAGATGGCGTGTGTGGTGGAGCGAAGCGATGTTGTTGATGCATCTATTCTAGCATCGCGAAGCTGCACCGCTCACAAAGTGTACCCATGTCTCTGTCAAGATCTTTCGGGGACCCCGACACCGGTCCAAGTCTGTCAATGTTGCTTGAAGATGGAACGCCAAGTTCCCCCCTTCATGAAACCTAAAGACTGATCTCGTCGGCCCGAACCATAGAATGCCAAGGTCTTCCGAGTGCCAACGGCGCGGGCGAGCAGTACCCCTAGGACTCCGACATGGTGCGGCAAGTACTTCTACCCGCGCATAAGCCCAGTCGAAAACGCCAAGATCTCCAATCGGAATCCGAGGACACCGAGACCCCGGTACGATAAGACCTCCTTCCCGCACCGATGCCCGGGGGCCGGACGCCAAGCTTGCCTACACGGAACGCCATGATCGTCTACACGGACCCGAAGACCACGGTTGTGACAAGATCTACTCCGTTGTCTGAGAACATTCCCGCCGAGACCGATCCCCGTCGAACCCTGTCGAACTCTGAACCCCCCCCCCCCCGGACCCAAGATCTACCGAACCATATGTGTGACCCTAAGCCCTATTTTTATAATATGACATTATCAACTGTCGCATATTAAATTGTTCATGCATGCATACATGTCTGTGGTTTGGGGGCATTATGCCGATTCACCTCATAATTAAATATGGAGTCCATCTGCGGGATATCTTTATCTTATTCCAGACTCCATTTAAATTTGTGTAGCGAACCTACACCATGTTTTGCCTTGTTAAGACAACATTTAAATTGCGGGGTATCTAAATAACTGGAACCTATTAATTAAATTGTCGAGACCCCGGTTCCGCTTAATACTGCCTAATTGCACCGCATCTGCATCATATCATAATCATGCCGGATCTTCTGCCATAGTATTAAATATTGCATCGGGTGTTCCTTCTAGTGTTTGCTTCTTCGCGGATTAGGCCGATGAGTTGATCCGAGTATCGAAAAGTTTTCCGGATATGATCCTTCGGCAGTGTTTCCCAGGCGAGCATTCTCCCCCTTCCTACCTATTTTGCATTTATAGTCTTTATTTCCTCCTGTTGATCTATTGCTATCCGTGTTGCGATGCTTTAGTGTTCCGTACCAGATATATTCCTTGCATCCTTTATATTGCCTTGGACACCTCCTATTACCTGTTGTTGGTAGATAGCTGGTCTTGCGAGTCGTAGACGCTTGCTCAGGTGCGATCCTATGTCGTGAAGTACCACATAGTTCTTGGAATGTTGTCATATGCTTTACGGTGGAAAGGATCATGACTTTAAATACAACTATTAAATTGCTGGGACAACTAATGAAAGAGGCACCGGTGGGCAATATATGCTATTTGGTTTTTATGCCCACTTGTGTCCCGTAGGCCCAGAGTACTTGATACCTGTTCCTTGACTATTCACACTATCCACATCTGGGAGAGTCTATGAATCCCCCTTAGCTAGAGCTTGATTCATTTCTTATTTCTTGGGGCCACAAACTAGTTTGGGGCTTTATTACTATTCTATACTTATAGCATGCTTTACTGCTTTATTTACGATTGTGCGTGGAGCACCTGTACTGTTTTGGATGCGGAGTGTTTTCGCGGTATCGACAAGCCCAGTCACACTTTCGGGTTCCTAGTCGTTTACATCCATTGACGCAAACCTTGGGTCCGTCTCGGAGCCGGCCAACTTCGTTGCGGGTAGCTTAATGGGGTGGCCCCCTGAAATAATTTATGAATCATGTGATTGCTTTGTCGTGAAAGCCTCGTGGGGTTTTGATTTGTTTTTCCGAGGTTGATCGTGTGTGTGTTGCTATTTGTGCACCCCTGCAGGGTAAATCTTTCTGAAAGCCGTGTCCGCGGTTATGGACGACTTGGAGCACAGTATCTCGATCATAGACAAGCATAACTAAAGTACTGCTATAAATTTGACTTAATATGTGACTAGTAATCAGCTTCACTACAATGGAACGGATAATAAAAGTGCCAACAACTGCTGGAACTGGGGTGTATCGTGTCATGTTATACCTGCCTAGTAAGTATCGCAACTCCAATGGAATGAAATAAAAGTGCCAACAACTGCTGGGTTTGGGATGTCACATGCTAATTGTATCTGACTAGTAAGTACTACAACTACAACTGAATGGTTAACTAAAACTTCCCACTACTTATGCTATCAGGATGACTCATGATATCTATATCTGACTAGTAAGTGCTTCAACTATAATGGAATGAATAAAACTGCCAACCGTGTGAGTTCCTCGGTTTGACTTCCTCGTTTGGTCTCGAGGGGGAAATGCTAGGGTGGGTATGTTTGGTGTTAGTATCAGGTTGGATCCGAATAAGTCTTTCTTACCCCTCTCTAATAGCCGACAGATGTATCGAGTCTCTATAGGTTGTTTAGTGCATACTGCGCTGCCGCTTCAGTCCACCATACCTATGTAGGCGAGAGCCTCCGAATTCTAGCCTCGCCGTGTACTGGCCTTAGTACTGACGCTCCTCTTTTTCCTTTGCCCTTTGTCGGCACCCCTTTTGTTTTAGCAGGTTTGAGATCGACGTTGTTAGCAGGGTTACCCTTCCGGCTTGGCCTGGGCAGGGTTATGGACGCCAATGGTTATTCTTCAGGGCTCTTAGCCCCATTTGCGTCCTGTCTGTACTCGGACGTTGTATCGTTTCAAGGTGATTTGGATCTTTGTATTGTATATCTGTATTCTTGACTCATGGAGTCGTGTTGTATATATCTGTTCTGTAGGTTCCATTGTGGACTATTGTGTAATGGTATTACTTCATTTTCCACCCGCACGGAAGTGCCTGGTGGGCGTCCTTGAATCGTTTCTATGCGGTTTGGCGGGAAGCGCTGAAACTTGCATAGGGCCAATTCGAGGGTGTTACAGAGTGGTATCAGAGCTCAGCAGTTGCGATACCCCACTGTACTAGCCTGTAGGATAACCTAGCTAACGGACGAAGTAGAGTGTCAAAACTATTTTGCAAAATCGGTTGGATAGATGTAATTAGGTATATTTTTACTCCTTACCCCTATGCTAATCCCCTCTTACCTTTGCAAGTTTTGAATCTGTTCTCTTACCTTTCTTCCAGTCCAGGATTTCTCGTGGTTGGGTTTCCGTCGTACCTTCAGGGTTTCTCTTCCTTGCTTTTATAACTGTGGCGCTCCAATCGTCTAATCTGCATCTCGTTTGTTGTACTCCTTATCCAATCTTTGGTCCTTGAACTCTTTATCTGTATCTGGACCTTGACGGATATCTATATCATTGAAAAACATTATGAGAAGGATGAGCATTGGTGAAGTTGGAGTATACCTTGAGCATGTGTTGTTCATGCGAATGGAACCATCACAAAACCTAATCATTGTGTCTTTTCATACGATTTCTTTTGTATCTTCTGGTGGTTTCCAAAGCGAAGACATCATCTACATCACAAGAGCCTGCATCACCCTTTTGTTCTCCAGACACCGCTTGTAACGATCTTCAGTCTTAATTCCGAGAGTTGGTTGCACGATTCTTTTGTTCATGTACAGAGTAATGCTTTGAGTCCGGGATGGAGTAGCTACCATACCACTACTCTTGTCATTCACTCTTCTACATTGAATGGTGGATCGATGTAATCTTACCCCTTCCATGGAAGTTAGAGGTGGCCTTTTCTTTCGATACCTTTACCTTCGTCTTTGTTTCTTCGGAGTGTTCCCCCGATGATCGTGAGCAACAAACCTTGTTGGTGGTGTCGCTGACTTCAAGATGGAGCGAGATTCCTTGTTAGTGGCGTCACGAGGATCTACATGAAGCGAGAAGATTTAGGCCGTCGGCCTTCTTCCCCGTACCATGAGGCGGATCTCGAGGGCGAGATCCCTTGTTAGTGGTGTCGAATTGTAGCGCCCTGATAAAATCACTACTAGAAAATCGCGTGTTGTTTTTATTTTGTGTATCATCATGACCACATGCTCATGTCATCATGCCATATTGCATTTGAGCATTGTCGTCATCATGCATATGTTTTGTCTAAAACTATTTTAGAAAAGCCTAGTTTTGTTTTATAAAATATCCCCCATCTTTATTCAAATCAAAACCCTGGTCTCTCCCGGATTTTTTGTTTGTCTAAAAACAAATTACAAACGTCTGTTAAAATAATAACCAAAAATTATATTATTTTTGGGAGGTAGCCAGCCAGGCCCAAAAGCCCGACCGGCCACCTCCAAACCCTAATACCCTCATACCCCAAAACCTAACACCTAGTCCCTACCTAATCTACCCCGCCGCCAGACACCACACATCCCCAGCTCAGCTACCGCTACCAACCTGACCTAGTCGCTCCACGCAGCACGCTGCCGCACGCACGCCCCGCAATGCACCGACGCGACCACCATGTAACAACCCTTCCCTTGTCATGCTCTGGCCTGGCCCACCCTGCCCCACTCCCCGCATGTTGCACGCCAGCGCCACCGCATACAAACCGCGTGCACGCGTCTCTCCCCGGCCCCACCCACTCACCCGCTCCCGCACGCAACCCGCTCCCTCGCTACCCTCCTCTCCCGCACGCACGCCCCGCTCAGCCTGGCCCCACGTCGTGGCACCGCGAACCCCGCTCCCCCTGTCCGTGCACGCAAACCGCCCCACCTCGATCCTCTCCACACCGAGCGCCGCCGCCAGCATCTCTCTCACCACCGCCTCCCTTTCGCCTCCCCTCCGCCACGGCGTCGCCCGCCGCTGCCGCGACATGGTTCCCTCTGGCCGTCATCACCCTGCCTCGTAGGAGCCCTCTTCGTCGCTCATGACCCCGCCCACCGGCGCCTCCCCTGCCTGTCTCTGCGCCGTCGGAGCCCGGTCGCGTCCCCACCTTGGCCACATCCCGCGCGAGCATCCCTGGCCCGTAGAGTCCGCCCTCCGCCTGCACGCAGCGCCGCCATGGACGACCGCGTCTAGGCCTCCCTTCTCTGAGACTCCCGCGAGCTCCACCATCCCCTTCCTTGCCTCTCCAGCGGCCAAGCCCGCCCCCAGGACCGCTGCCACGACCTCCACCCGGCCTTTGCCCTGCCGCCTCGTCGGTCATCGCCATCCCGTCCTCTCCAACTGCAACGAGCCGCGTGCGCCTCTGGTTCAAGATGCCGACCGTGGCCTCTCCTCCGATCCCGTGAGGCCCACTCTTCTTCTCTCTGCGTGCCACCGTGGCCCCTCAGTGATGCCGCGGTATCGCTCCTTCATGACTCTGCCTACAAGTCTAGTCGTGGCAACCTTTTGGTCATAGTTGTTGTATGTTGCTCTGCTTTGGTTCGGTCAGGTTCCTCCCGGTGGTGTGCTTCTTGTGGTCCAGTGAAGTTTTGGTATGTTGAAGATGGCGTGTGTGGTGGAGCGAAGCGATGTTGTTGATGCATCTATTCTAGCATCGCGAAGCTGCACCGCTCACAAAGTGTACCCGTGTCTTTGTCAAGATCTTTCGAGGACCCCGACACCGGTCCAAGTCTGTCAATGTTGCTTGAAGATGGAACGCCAAGTTCCCCCCTTCATGAAACCTGAAGACCGATCTCGTCGACCCGAACCATAGAACGCCAAGGTCTTCCGAGTGCCAACGGCGCGGGCGAGCAGTACCCCTAGGACTCTGACATGGTGCGACAAGTACTTCTACGCGAGCATAAGACCGGTCGCAAACGCCAAGATCTCCAATCGGAATCCGAGGACGCCGAGACCCCGGTACGACAAGACCTCCTTCCCGCACCGATGCCCAGGGGCCGGACGCCAAGGTCGCCTACACGGAACGCCGATTTCTCCACCTTGAACGCCCTGACCGTCTACACGTACCCGAAGACCACGGTTGTGACAAGATCGACTCCGTTGTCCGAGAATGTTCCCGCCGAGACCGAACCCTGTCGAACCCTGTCAAACTCCGAACCCCCCGGACCCAAGATCTTCCGAACCAGATGTGTGACCCTAAGCCCTATTTTTACAATATGACATTATCAACTGTCGCATATTAAATTGTTCATGCATGCATACATGTCTGTGGTTTGGGGGCATTATGCCGATTCACCTCATAATTAAATATGGAGTCCATCTACGGGATATCTTTATCTTATTCCGGACTCCATTTCAATTTGTGTAGCGAACCGATACCATGTTTTTCCATGTTAAGACAACATTTAAATTGCGGGGTATCTAAATAATTGGAACCTATTAATTAAATTGTCAGGACCCCGGTTCCGATTAATACTGCCTAATTGCACCGCATCTGCATCATATCATAATCATGTCGGATCTTCTGTCGTAGTATTAAATATTGCATCAGGTGTTCCTTCTAGTGTTTGCTTCTTCGCGGATTAGGCCGATGAGTTGATGCGAGTATCGACAAGTTTTCCGGATATGATCCCTCGACACTGTTTCCCAGGCGAGCATTCTCCCCCTTTCTACCTATTTTGCATTTATAGTATTTATTTCCTCATGTTGATCTATTGCTATCCGTGTCGTGATGCTTTAGTGTTCCGTACCAGATATATTCCTTGTAGCCTTTATATTGCCTTGGACACCTCCTATTACCTGTTGTTTGGTAGATAGCTAGTCTTGCGAGTCGTAGACGCTTGCTCAGGTGCGATCCTGTGTCGTGAAGTACCACACAGTTGTTGGAATGTTGTCATATGCTTTACGGTGGAAAGGATCATGACTTTAAATACAACTATTAAATTGCTGGGGCAACTAATGAAAGAGGCACCGGTGGGCAATATATGCTATTTGGTTTTTGTGCCCACTTGTGTCCTGTAAGCCCCGAGTACTTGATACCTGTTCCTTGACTATTCGCACTATCGACATCCGGGAGAGTCTATGAATCCCCCTTAGCTAGAGCTTGATTCATTTCTTATTTCTTGGGGCCACAAACAAGTTTGGGGCTTTATTACGATTGTGCGTGGAGCACCTGTACTGTTTTGGATGCGGAGTGTTTTCGTGGTATCGACAAGCCCAGTCACACTTTCGGGTTCCCAGTCGTTTACAGCCATTGACGCAAACCTTGGGTCCCTCTCGGAGCCGGCCAACTTCGTTGCGGGTAGCTTAATGGGGTGGCCCCCTGAAATAATTTATGAATCCTGTGATTGCTTTGTCGTGAAAGCCTCGTTGGGTTTTGATTTGGTTTTTCCGAGGTTGATCGTGTGTGTGTTGCTATTTGTGCACCCATGTAGGGTAAATCTTTCTGAAAGCCATGTCCGCGGTTATGGACGACTTGGAGCACAGTATCTTGATCATAGACAAGCATAACTAAAGTACTGCTATAAATTTGACTTAATATGTGACTAGTAATCAGCTTCACTACAATGGAATGGATAATAAAAGTGTCAACAACTGGTGGAACTGGGGTGTATCGTGTCATGTTATACCTGCCTAGTAAGTATTGCAACTCTAATGGAATGAAATAAAAGTGCCAACAACTACTGGGTTTGGGATGTCACATGCTAATTGTATCTGACTAGTAAGTACTACAACTACAACTGAATGGTTAACTAAAACTGCCCACTACTTATGCTATCAGGATGACCCGTGCTATCTATATCTGACTAGTAAGTGCTTCAACTATAATGGAATGAATAAAACTACCAACCGTGTGAGTTCCTCGGTTTGACTTCCTCGTTTGGTCTCGAGGGGGAATGCCAGGGTGGGTATGTTTGGTGTTAGTATCAGGTTGGATCCGAATAAGTCTTTCTTACCCCTCTCTAATAGCCGACAGATGTATCGAGTCTCTATAGGTTGTTTAGTGCATACTACGCTGCCGCTTCAGTCAACCATACCTATGTAGGCGAGAGCCTCCGACTTCTAGCCTCGCCGTGTACTGGCCTTAGTACTGACGCTCCTCTTTTTCCTTTGCCCTTTGTCGGCACCCCTTTTGTTTTAGCAGGTTTGAGATCGACGTTGTTAGCAGGGTTACCCTTCCGGCTTGGCCTGGGCAGGGTTATGGACGCCAATGGTTATTCTTCAGGGCTCTTAGCCCCATTTGCATCTTGTCTGTACTCGGACGTTGTATCGTTTCAAGGTGATTTGGATCTTTGTATTGTATATTTGTATTCTTGACTCATGGAGTCATGTTGTATATATCTGTTCTGTGGGTTCCATCGTGGACTATTGTGTAATGGTATTACTTCGTTTTCCACCCACACGAAAGTGCCTGGTGGGCGTCCTTGAATCGTTTCTATGCGGGTTTGGCGGGAAGCGCTGAAACTTGCATAGGGCCGATTCGAGGGTGTTACAGTGAGGCGAGCAAACCACCTCCTCAAGAAGAAGAACATGGACCGTACATGACACGCACAAGTCACTTCATTGTTCGACAAGAGTTCTGTGAATGTTGCCAAGCCCTTGAGACGCGACAAGATGAACAATTTGGCGAGACGCAAGCCAAGTTCAAGAACATTGACAACCGCTTCGATGGCATCGAGAGGCAAATGCAAGCAATGCATCACAACTTCGGCCACCAAAATGAAGCACTTGAATGCTTCGTTGCCAAAACAAATGACAATCTTAGACGCATCATCGACGAAATGGCAAGACCGCGTTCACGTGCATCAAGCTCTTCAAGTTCTTCGTGTCGTCATGCACCTCCACAACAAGATCTACATCCAAGTGCTCCAAGACGTAATGACGCACGCGTGGTTAAAGATGGAACCTCTTTGAACTATGTACCTTCCCCACGACACGCTGCAACGTCAAGCTATGATGGTGATTTATCTTCAAGGCCATGAGCAAGCCAAGAAGCACACCGTCATCACGCAAGGGCACTAGTGATCCAACAAGAGCAACCATAAGAGGAACCGCAAGCGCAACCGCAAGTGCAACCGCAAGTCTACCACAATCGACCCCGACACATACTTGACACAACAAGTGATGACTCCAATTTGGAGAATCAAGCTCATCATCGACATGAAGCTCTTGAAGATCCTCCTCCTCGTCATCTTCGTCATGAACTTCCACACCAACAACATGGTCATCATGAGGCGCCTCCTCCACCACAACAAAATATCGAGCGTCAAGTGGTACAAGTTGAGCGACGCCCACCACGTCAAGAGGCTCAACACCATGATCTTCATCGTGAGGCCCATGTGCCTAATCAACATCACCAACCGAGGAACGAGCCTCCTCTTCGTCATCAACCGTGTCATGAGGCTCTACACCCTCATGAGGCCCATGTGCCCCAACATCGTCAACAACCGTGCCAAGAGCAAGAGCAAGATCCACAACAACAACATCAAGAGCAAGCTCCTCACCAAGATCGTGAGAACCAAGTTCCACCGCATCAACAACAAGATCATCATCACGGTCACCAAGCTCGTCGCAATGACCGCAACGATGAAGAAACTTTCGGCAAGCTCAAGTTCACAATGCCCAAGTTCACCGGATCCAATGACCCCGAAGAATACCTTTCATGGGCACTCAAAGTCAACAAGATCTTCCGCATGCACAATTATAGCAACGAGAAGATGGTCGCCATGGCTTCGCTTGAGTTTGATGAGTACGCCACCCTTTGGTGGGAACAAGTTCAAGTTGCTCGTGATGCAAGACAAGAACCGCCAATCACAACTTGGCATCACATGAAGGCTCACATGAGATCCCGGTTCGTCGCCGCGCACTACACATGTGACCTCTTCAACAACCTCCAATCGCTTCGTCAAGGGACAAAGACCGTGGAAGAGTACTTCAAGGAAATGGAACTCAACTTGATTCGCGCCAACATTGATGAGCGCATGGAGCAAACTATGGCACGCTTCCTTATTGGGTTGAACCACCCCATTAAGCGCATCGTCGAGTTCCAAACTTACAACAACATGGTTGAGCTTGTGCACATAGAAACAAAGGCTGAACGTCAAGTGCAAGAGGACATCAAGTACAACAAGCCCAAGACGTATTTCACCTACAAGCAAGCTTCAACCGCTACGCCAACAACATTCAATGGAAGCTCATCAAGTACCTCCAAGCCTTCCTTCAAGCCCACACTTCCTCAAGGAAAACTGCCCCCAAGTGGCAAACAAGCAAAGAGTGATACACCTTTCAACGGTGAATGCTACAAGTGTGGAGGCAAAGGATACAAGTCAGCTGAATGTGGAAACAAGAAAGTATTGTTCATCCACGACAATGGCGACGAAGAGTACTTGAGTGAATATGAATTCGATGCCCGTGTCAAAGAAGCAATGGCAAGGCAACGAGTGGAAGATGATCAAGAACTCCTCATGTGTGAACATGACGCAAGTCCAGCGCTTGTCGTCAAAAGGATCTTGACCACTCAAGCACAAGAGCATGAATACCAACGCTCAAACATCTTCCAAACATGAGCCGGCATCAATGGCAAATATATCAAGGTGATCATTAACGGAGGGAGTTGCCACAACCTTGCTAGCATCGAGTTGTGTGAGAAGCTCAACCTCACCCTCCATCCGCACAAGCACCCCTACCACGTGTAATGGCTAAGTGACCAAGGGTCCGTGAAGATCAAGCATACCGTATCGGTCTCCTTTGCCATACGGTGGAGTGTGATGTGGTTCCTATGGCAGTTTTCCACATGCTTCTTGGTCGACCATGGCAATTTGAGAAGGCTACTCTACATGATGGTCGCACCAATGTATACACCTTCAAATGGCTCAACAAAACATGTGTTTTGCAACCAATGACTCCTAGCCAAATAATTGCGGACAATGCAAAGGCTTTAGCGAGGGCGCAAAGCACAACACCTTCTTGTGAGAAGAGCAGTGAGAGAGAGAACCACATGATAGTGAGTGAGAGCCACAAGCCAAACTCGATTGGAAAAAATAAGAGTGTTCTCCTTGCCACCAAAAGTGAGATGAGAGATGTTCGGAACAACCCATCCATCTTGTACTATGTCCGCCTTTGCAAGGGACTAGGGCAAGGAACTAATTAATTAACCAATGTTCCTCCATCTTTGATGATTGTTTTGCAGGAATTCAAGGATGTGTTCCCTGAAGAGCTTCCTCATGGACTACCTCCTTTTCGCCGTATCGAACATCGCATTGACCTCATCCCCGGCGCACCACTTCCCAACCGCACTGCTTACTGCACGAACCCGGAGGAGACGAAGGAGATCGAATGTCAAGTCAACCAACTTGTCTCCAAAGGTTTGATCCAAGTTAGCACTAGTCCAAGTGTCGTACCCGTGATTCTTGTTCCAAAGACGGATGATACGTTCCGATTATGCATGGACGGCCGTCCAATCAATGCTTTCACCATGTGTTATTGACATCCCATACCACGTCTCGATGACATGCTTGATGAGTTGTGTGGAGCCACTATTTTTTCGAAAATTGATCTTCGTAGTGGTTACCATCAAATACGCATGGCTGAAGGTGATGAGTGGAAAACCGCCTTCAAGACCAAACTTGGTCTCTATGAATGGTTGGTTATGCCCTTTGGTTTATCTAATACCCCATCCACCTTCATGCGCCTTATGAATCACATCTTGCATTCTCTAATTGGAAAAAGTGTTGTTGTCTATTTCAATGATATTCTTGTGTATAGCAAGTCACTTGAGGACCATATAACACATGTCAAGGAAGTTTTCCAGATCCTTCGACATGAAAAGCTTTATGCTAATTTTCCCAAGTGCACTTTTGCTAAAGACAAGCTGGGTTTTCTTGGATTTGTCATTTCTTCGAAGGGAATTGAAGTTGATGTTTCCAAGGTCAAGGACATACGAGATTGGCCCATCCCAACAAATGTGAGTGAACTCCAAAGTTTTCATGGGTTGGCCGGTTTCTATCGTCGCTTTGTGAAAGACTTTTCGACCATTGCTTGTCCCCTCAATGAATTGACCAAAAAGAATGTCACCTTCGTGTAGGGCAAGGCACAACATAAAGCTTTTGATGAACTCAAAAAGAGGCTCACCGAAGCACCTCTCCTTGCGTTACTGGATTTCACAAAAACTTTTGAGATAGAGTGCGATGCTAGTGGTATTGGCATTGGTGGAGTCCTTATGCAAAACGGACGTCCTATAGCCTACCATAGCGAGAAACTTGATGGTGCTCGCCTTAACTATCCGATTTATGACAAAGAGCTTTTTGCCTTAGTTTGTGTCCTTCAAGTTTGGCAACATTACCTATGGCCCAAACAATTTATCATACATTCCGACCATGAGTCATTGAAATATCTCAAAGGCCAAGCCAACTTGAGTAAGAGACACGCTAAGTGGGTTGATTTTATGGAGTCTTTTCGTACATTTTCAAGTATAAGAAGGGCAAAGATAATGTAGTTGCGGACACTTTGTCTCGCAAACACACAAGCCTTCTTACGAGACTTGAAATCAATGTGTTGGGTCTTGAGGAAATAAAATTGTTGTATGTTTCCGATCCATTCTTTGAACCAATTTTCGCAAAGTGCTCCATTGACAAAGGATTTGATGATTTCTATTTGCATAAGGGCTTTCTATTTAAACAAAACAAGCTATGCATTCCGAAGTCGTCGCTTCAACTTTTGCTTCTCCACGAATCTCATGGTGGAGGCCTTACGGTCACTTTGGCCATGACAAGACATTGGACATGCTCTCCACCTACTACTTTTGGCCCAAGATGAAGCGCAACGTGGAGCGCTACGTTCAATGATGCACGACATGTGTTCAAGCTAAGTCGCAAGCTCACCCTTATGGTCTTTATATGCCATTGCTTATTCCTCATACACCTTGGTCCGACATTAGCATGGATTTCGTGTTAGGATTACCTAGATCTAAGCATGGTCATGATTCTATATTTGTTGTCGTGGATCGCTTTTCCAAAATGGCACACTTCATACCATGCCATAATACCGACGATGCTTCACATGTTGCAAATCTGTTTTTCAGGGAAATCGTCCGTCTTCACGGTGTGCCAAGAACAATCGTCTCTGACCGTGACGTCAAATTCATGAGCTACTTATGGAAGACCCTCATGGCCAAGCTCGGCGTCAAGTTCCTCTTTTCATCTGCGTCGCATCCTCAAACCGATGGACAAACCGAGGTTATAAACCGAAGCCTCGGAACTCTTCTACGTGTGTTGATCAAGAAGAACTTGAAGGATTGGGAGGAATGCATTCCCCACGCCGAGTTCGCCTACAACCGACACAAGCACTCAACAACCAAGATGAGTCCATTCATGATCGTCTATGGTTTCGAGCCCCTCACCGCGCTCGACAAACTACCGCTACCTCTCCATGAGCGCACAAACATGGACGTTGAGAAGCGTGCACAAGCTATGAAGAAGCTTCACGAAGAAACAAGAGCTACTATTGAACAACAAGTCCTCCGCCAAGCTTCAAGATTGAACAAGGACAAGTGAGAGTTGATCTTCGAAGAAGGTGATCTTGTGTGGATACATCTAAGCAAAGACTGCTTCCCCAAGGAACGTGACTCCAAGCTCAAGCCAAGAGGAGATGGTCCCTTCAAGGTCCTCAAGAGAATCAACAACAACGCCTACATCATCGACATACCAACCTCCAAGTACCTTGCAAGCAATACATTCAATGTCAAGGACCTCTCACCCTACCATGGAGATGCTACCGATGATAACCGTGAAGAGTCGAGGATGACTCTTCCCCAAGGGCGGAGCTGATGCAGCCCGTCCTACGGACGCTCCTACATCTGCACCACCAAGTCCCCCAAGTGGACCAATGACCCGTGCCCACTCCTAGCTCCTTCAAGCTAAGGTGAATTCGCTCCTCTCATCATGTGACTTTGGCATACACTTGGATGGCTTGCTACTTCATACCACTACTCTGTGCATCATCAGGTACGAGCCCCCGCCGCATCGACCCACGAGCCCTGAAGCCGCACCTGTCCTGAAGCTGCCAGAGCTGGAGTGTCCGCCCGAATCCAGCCGGAGTGTCCGGCGCGACTCAGTCGGAGTGTCCGGCCTACCCCATCCCAGTCCAGGCTTGAACATTCTGTGTTGAGGGCAAACTTCTAGGGCGGCCCGATCTTTCACGATTCCCTTTCAAATCGAGGGTGGAGTGCGGGGGAAGGAGGAAAGGATGAACACGACGAACACACGCACGAAGAACACGATGAACACACACACGCAAAACCACGATAAACACCAATAGCTCACGCCGGCGGTGACCGGTCCGGCGCAATCCCTAGGATCGGCGTCGGGCGGAGGACTCTCTCTCGAACCGGCACGGCGAGATGGGAGACTCGGTGAGATCTTGACGTCTAGGCAAAGGGACACCGATGCCTAGGCCTTGTACAACGCGGAGGCACAATGCAAAATCCAATGAGGTTTGGGGATATTGGTGCTCCTTAGTCAAGGAGCATGAGGCAAGAACTAGATAGATCCACAAAGGGGTTTCCACTAATTCCAATATCATGCCTAGTGTTTACAATGGATGTGGGGTTCTATATATATGCCAGCCACAAGTTCAGGGGTAATTCAGGCATTAAAGTAGAGTTCTGGGCGAAGTAGAGGGGTACATGGGCCATAGGGCCCAGCTAGGCTCGCAGGCCCATCACTTGGGCCGGACACTCTGGGGCGAGTGAGCCGGACAGTCCGAGGGTGCCGGACACTCCGGGTCGAGTGGGCCGGACAGTCTGGGGTGGCCGGACACTCCGGGAAGTGTCCGGGCAGTGTCCGATTTGACCTTCTGAATGTCCACGCCAGGTTCGGGCTCGGGCAGGCCAGACACTCCGGCTGAGTCAGGCCGGACACTCCGGGGTGGCCGGACACTCTGGCTGGATTCGGGCGGGCACTCCGGTTTTGGCAGCTTCAGGACAGGTGCAGCTCCAGGGCTCATGGGTCGACGCGGCGGGGGCTCGTACCTGATGATGCACAAAGTAGTGGTATGAAGTAGCACGCCATCCAAGGAGGTATCGAATTGGCATGAAGAGAGGAGCGAGTTCACCTTAGCTTGGAGGAGTTTGGCTCGGGAACGAGTCCTGGGTCCACTTGGGGGACTTGTTGGTGTAGATGTAGAAGCGTCCATAGGACGGGCTGCATCAGCCCCCCCCCCTTGGGAAAGAGTCGTCCTCAACTCTTCATGGGTATCATCTTGAGCATCTCCATGGTAGGGTGAGAGATCCTTGACATTGAATGTATTGCTTGCAAGGTACTTGGAGGTCGGGATGTCGATGATGTAGGCGTTGTTATTGATTCGTTTGAGGACCTTGAAGGGACCATCTCCTCTTGGCTTGAGCTTGGAGTCACGTTCCTTGGGGAAGCGGTCCTTGCTTAGGTGTATCCACACAAGGTCACCTTCTTCAAATATCATCTCCTTCTTGTCCTTGTTTAACCTTGAAGCTTGGCGAAGGACTTGTTGTTCGATAGTTGCTCTTGTTTCTTCATGAAGCTTCTTCATAGCTTGTGCGCGCTTCTCGACGTCCATGTTTGTGCGCTCAAGGAGAGGTAGTGGTAGGATGTCGAGTGCGGTGAGGGGCTCGAAACCATAGACGATCATGAATGGACTCATCTTGGTTGTTGAGTGCTTGGCTCGATTGTAGGCGAACTCGGCGTGTGGAATGCATTCCTCCCAATCCTTCAAGTTTTTCTTGATCAACACACGAAGGAGAGTTCCGAGGCTTCGGTTGACAACTTTGGTTTGGCCATCAGTTTGAGGATGTGATGCGGATGAAAAGAGGAGCTTGACGCCGAGCTTGGCCATGAGGGTCTTCCACAAGTAGCTCATGAATTTGACGTCGTGGTCGGAGACGATTGTCCTTGGCACATCGTGAGGACGGACGATTTCCCTGAAAAAAAGATTTGCAACATGTGAAGCGTCGTCGGTCTTATGGCACAGTATGAAGTGTGCCATCTTGGAAAAACGATCCACAACAACAAATATAGAATCATGACCATGCTTAGATCTAGGAAATCCTAAGACGAAATCCATGCTAATGTCGGACCAAGGTGTATGAGGAATAGGCAATGGCATATAAAGACCATAGGGGTTAGCTTGCGACTTAGCTTGAACACATGTCGTGCATCGTTGAATGTAGCACTCCACGTCACGCTTCATCGTTGAATGTCCAATGTCTTGTCGCGACCAAAGTGACCCATAAGGCCTCCACCATGAGATTCTTTGGAGACGAGTTGGTTGATTTGACGTTCAATCTCCTTTGTCTCCTCCGGGTTTGTGCGGTAAGCGGCGCGGTTGGGAAGTGGTGCACCGGGGATGAGGTCAATGCGATGTTCTATGCCGCGAAGAGGAGGTAGTCCATGTGGAAGCTCCTCGGGGAACACATCCTTGAATTCCTGCAAAACACTCATCAAAGATGGAGGAACATTGGTTAATTCGTTAGTTCCTTGCGCTAGTCCCTTGCAAAGGAGGACATAGTGCAAGATGGATGGGTTGCTCCGAACATCTCTCATCTCACTTTTGGTGGCAAGGAGAACACTCTTAGTTTTTCCACTCGAATTTGGCTTGTGGCTCTCACTCACTATGAGGTGGTTCTCTCTCTCACCGCTCTTCCCACAAGTAGGTGTTGTGCTTTGCGCCCTCGCTAAAGCCTTCGCATTGTCCGCAATTATTTGGCTAGGAGTCTTCGGTTGCAAAACACATGTTTTGTTGAGCCATTTGAAGGTGTATATATTGGTGCGACCATCATGTTGAGCAGCCTTGTCAAATTGCCATGGTCTACCAAGAAGCATGTGACAAACTGTCATAGGAACCACATCACACTCCACCCTATCTTTGTAAGGACCAATGGCGAAGGAGACCAATACGGTATGCTTGATATTCACGGACCCTTGGTCACTTAGCCATTGCACGTGGTAGGGGTGCTTGTGTGGATGGAGGTTGAGGTTGAGCTTTTCACACAACTCGGTGCTAGCAAGGTTGTGGCAACTCCCTCCGTCAATGATCACCTTGATAGATTTGCCATTGATGCCGGCTCGTGTTTGGAAGATATTGGAGCATTGGTCTTCATGCTCTTGTGCTTGAGTGGTCAAGATTCTTGTGACAACAAGCGATGGACTTGCGTCATGTTCACACATGAGGAGTTCTTGATCATCTTCCACTCGTTGCCTTGCCATTGCTTCCTTGACACGGGCATCAAACTCATCTTCACTCAAGTACTCTTCATCACCATTGTCATGGATGAACAAGACTTTCTTGCTTCCACATTCGGCCGACTTGTGTCCTTTACCTCCACACTTGTAGCATTCACCGTTGAAAGGTGTATCACTTTTTGCTTGCTTGCCATTTGGTGGCAGTTTTCCTTGAGGAAGTGTGGGCTTGAAGGAAGGCTTGGAGGTACTTGAGGAGCTACCATTGAAAGTTGTTGTTGTAGGGGTTGAAGCTTGCTTGTAGGTGAAGTACGTCTTGGGCTTGTTGTACTTGATATCCTCTTGCACTTGACGTTCAGCCTTTGTTGCAATGTGCACAAGCTCAACCATGGTGTTGTATGTTTGGAACTCGACGATGCGCTTGATTGGGTGATTCAAGCCAATAAGGAAACGTGCCATTGTTTGCTCCATGCGCTCATCAATGTTGGCGCGAATCAAGTTGAGTTCCATTTCCTTGAAGTATTCTTCCATGGTCTTTGTCCCTTGACGAAGCGCTTGAAGGTTGTTGAAGAGGTCACGCGTGTAGTGCGCGGGGACAAACCGGGATCTCATGTGAGCCTTCATGTCATGCCAAGTTGTGATTGGCGGCTCTTGTCTTGCATCACGAGCAACTTGAACTTGTTCCCACCAAAGGTTGGCGTAATCATCAAACTCTAGCGAAGCCATGACGACCATCTTCTCGTTGCTATAGTTGTGCATGCGGAAGATCTTGTCGACTTTGAGTGCCCACGAGAGGTATTCTTCGGGGTCATTGGATCCGGTGAACTTGGGCATTGTGAACTTGAGCTTGCCAAAAGTTTCTTCATCGTTGCGGTCATTGCGACGAGCTTGGTGACCTTGTTGATGATCTTGTAGTTGGGGAGGTGGAACTTGGTTCTCGCGTCATTGTTGCGGAGCTTGCTCTTGGTATTGTTGTTGAGGAGGAGCTTGCTCTTGCTCTTGGCGCGGTTGTTGACGTGGTTGAGGTACTTGGGCCTCATGGTGACGAAGGTGTGTAGCCTCTTGACGCGGTTGATGACGAAGAGGAGGCTCGTTCCTTGGTTGGTGATGTTGGTTAGGCACATGGGCCTCACGGCGAAGAACATGGTCATGAGCCTCTTGACGTGGTGGGCGTCGCTCAACTTGTATCACTTGACGCTCCAAGTTTTGTTGATGTGGAGGAGGCGCCTCGTGATGACCATGGTGTCGTTGTTGACGTTCATGACGTTGATGATGAGGAGGAGGATCTTGAAGAGCTTGACGTCGATGACGAGCTTGATTCTCCAAACTGGAGTCATCACTTGTTGTGTCAAGAATGTGTCGCGGTCGATGGTGGTAGACTTGCGGTTGCGCTTGCGGTTCCTCTTGTGGTTGCTCTTGTTGAATCACTAGTGCCCTTGCGTGATGGCGGTGTGCTTCTTGCCTTGCTCGTGGCCTTGAAGAGAGGTCACCGTCATAGCTTGACGTTGCGGCGTGCCGTGGGGAAGGTACAAAGTTTGAAGAGATTCCATCTTCAACCATGGGGCATCATTGCGTCTTGGAGCACTTTGATGTAGATCTTGTGGAAGAGGTGCATGACGATGCGAAGAACTTGCAGAGCTTGATGCGCGTGAACGTGGTCTTGCCATGCCATCGATGAGGCGTCGAAGATTGTCATTTGTTTCGGCGACGGAGCGTTGAAGCGCTTCATTTTGGTGGCCGAAGTTGTGATGCATTGCATGCATTTGTCGTTCGAGGCCATCGAAGCAGTTGTCGATGTTCTTGAACTCGGCTTGCGTCTCGCCAAATTGTTCATCTTGTCTCGTCTCAAGTGCTTGGCAACATTCATGGAACTCTTGTCGAACGATGAAGTGACTTGCGCGCGTCATGTACGGACCTTGATCTTCTTCTTGGGGAGGTGGTTGGCTCGTCTCACCGTGCCTATCCATCATGCAAAACACACAAGTATTGTATATGGAAGTGGAATACGGTGGTGTTAGCCTTGTACCTCACCTTGGGGATTGCACCAAACTAGAAACCACAAGTGAGAGCTATAAGCGTGCAACGTGGAAATGCAAAGAAACTCACACTCTCAAAAGCTTGTTGGTGGTAGGTTAGGGTTGTGAAAGCCAAAGAACCAACCAAAAGAAAAGGGATAGTCAAAAGTGGTAACAATCCAACAAAACTCAAGTCAAAGGCGAAGGTCAACAACTCAAAAGGGTGACGGGAACCTACGACTATGTACACACACGTGGAGAAAGTTGGGATTGACACGACTATGAAAATGAGCAAACAAAATGTCCTAACGAAGACTAAGCTCGTTGTCGTGCCAATGCAAGGAGAGACCGTGGCTCGTTTGCAAAGAGGAAAAGTGAGCAACGGATTTGTGCACTTTCCTTGGGCGCTCTTCTTTCTCTCTTGCTTACAAGCTTTGAGACTGTCTTTTGCAAGGGGAGACTATTTTTATTTTTGCTTTTTCTTTGTATCTTTTTCACATTTTTTTTGCTCTCCCTTGATGCTACCTAGTCACACTTGCTATTGCTCTTGCACTCTCACTATCCAAGGACAAATGCACAATGCTCAAGCAAACACAAGATGAGCCACTCTCATGGGATAGGGACACACAAAGGAAGATGGGGTTAACAAGGTGACGCAAGTTATACCTTCTTTGATGATGAACTTGGCGTCGGTGGTGTGGGATGATGTTCGTGGTCCGTGGTGTCGATGAGCGTGGAAGTTGATGATGCGGAAGCTTGCTGGTACTTGTTGACACGCACATGGGACACGAGCAAACAAAGGAGATTAGCCAATGCGAAAAATGAGGCAAAACTGTCAAAACTGGCATTATAGCCGGACACTCCAGTCTGTCTGGGCCAGACACTCCGGTCTGGTTCGGCCGGACACTGCAGTCGGGCCGGACACTCCGGTCGATATGAGCCGGACACTCTGGCGCGGGTTTCCTGCTCGTGTTCATGAGCGGAAATCCTCGCCTTCGGGTCTCAAATCCGCGAAAAACTGGCCAAATCGGGCTGGGAAAACGCAGGATAAAGCTGGACCAACTCCTTAGAAAAGGTTTGGTCAGATCAAAACCACAAATAACACTCCAAATCAAGAGATCGATCCAAAGGCAAATATGGGCTGTTTTTTGTGGGGATTTTCGAATTTTTGGTGGATAGAAGAAAATTTTGTGGGGAAAATCATGAGCAACGAAGCTCTTGATACCAATATGTTGAGGGCAAACCTCTAGGGTGGCCCGATCTTTCACGATTCCCTTTCAAATCAAGGGTGGAGTGCGAGGGAAGGAGGAAAGGATGAACACGACAAACACACACACGAAGAACACGATGAACACACACACGCAAAACCACGATAAACACCAATAGCTCACGCCGGCGGTGACCTGTCCGGCGCAATCCCTAGGATTGGCATCGGGCAGAGGACTCTCTCTCGAACCGGCACGGCGACATGGGAGACTCGGTGAGATCTTGACGTCTAGGCAAAGGGACACCGATGCCTAGGCCTTGTACAACGCGGAGGCACAATGCAAACTCCAACGAGGTTTGGGGATATTGGTGCTCCTTAGTCAAGGAGCATGAGGCAAGAACTAGATAGATCCACAAAGGGGTTTCCACTAATTCCAATATCATGCCTAGAGTTTACAATGGAGGTGGGGGTCTATATATAGGCCAGCCACAAGTTCAGGGGTAATTCAGGCATTAAAGTAGAGTTCTAGGCGAAGTAGAGGGGTACATGGGCCATAGGGCCCAGCTAGGCTCGCAGGCCCATCACTTGGGCCGGACACTCTGGGGCGAGAGAGCCGGACAGTCCGGGGGTGCCGGACACTCCGGGTCGAGTGGGCCGGATAGTCCGGGGTGGCCAGACACTCCGGGAAGTGTCAGGGCAGTGTCCGATTTGACCTTCTGAATGTCCACGCCAGGTTCGGGCTCGGGCAGGCCGGACACTCCGGCTGAGTCGGGCCGGACACTCCGGGGTGGCCGGACACTCCGGCTGGATTCGGGCGGACACTCCGGTTCTGGCAGCTTCAGGACAGGTGCAGCTCTAGGGCTCGTGGGTCGACGCGGCGGGGGCTCGTACCTGATGATGCACAAAGTAGTGGTATGAAGTAGCACGCCATCCAAGGAGGTATCGAATTGGCACGAAGAGAGGAGCGAGTTCACCTTAGCTTGGAGGAGTTTGGCTCGGGCACGAGTCCTGGGTCCACTTGGGGGACTTGTTGGTGTAGATGTAGAAGCGTCCGTAGGACGGGCTGCATCATTCTGTGTGCCTCTTAGGACACTACCCGGAGTGTCCGACAACCCCGGACTATCCGGTCAACTCGACCCAGACTGTCTGGCCTGATGATGGGCCTGCGAGCCTAGCTGGGCCCTGTGGCCCATGTACCCCTCTACTTCACCCAGAACTCTACCTTAATGCCTGAAATGCATCTAAACCTATGGGTGGCCTATATATAGGCCCCCACCTCTATTGTAAACCCTATGCATGATATTGGAATTGGTGGAAACCCCTTTGTGGATCTATCTAGTTCTTGCCTCATGCTCCTTGACCAAGGAGCCCCAATATCCCTAAACCTCGTTGGAGTTTGCATTGTGCATCCGCGTTGTACAAGGCCTGGTGTCGGAGTTCCTTTGCCTAGACGTCAAGATCTCACCGAGTCTTCCATCTCGTCGTGCCGGTTCGACAGAGAGTCCTCCGCCCGATGCCAATCCTAGGGATTGCACTAGACCGGTCACACCGGCGTGAGCTATTGGTGTGTATCGTGGTTTTGTGTGTGTGTGTTCATCGCGTTCTTCGTGCGTGCGTTTGTCGTGTTCATCCTCCCCTCCTCTCCCCGCACTCCATCCTCGATTTGAAAAGGAATCGTGAAAGATCAGGCTACCCTAGAGGTTTTACCTCAACAAGGACATTACAAGGACTATATATATACTTGTTTAGAGGGTTCCTTCACAAGTAAGGAAGTCAAAGCTAAGTGGGATCTTCTTGAAACAATTCAAAGGAATACCGAAGATTGGGATAACGACAAAGGTAAAGAACTAGGTATAAACTATGAGTATGATTGCATTAAGTCTTTCGCTGACACTGCTGATTTTCAAGAGCTTAGTGCTAAATATAGTCTTGATCCTCAAATACTTATTGATTGTTTTAGAACCTTTTCTTCTCATATTAATGCTCCTAAAGAAAAATGGGACATGTATCATGAACCTTTTAAAGACACTTGCATGGAAAATGAAATTGTTATTAATGATAGCAATAAACATGCTCAAACCTCTAAAAGTACTATTTCTTATAAGCATGCTAATTTTTGTGGAATACATAGACGTGAGAATAATCAAATTGAAGAAGAATATTGTATCACCCACAGGAATGAAAAAACTAGAACGTGGTATAGGGCTCTAAATGATCTTGGTAAAAAAGTTTGTGCCCTCTATCCTTTTATTTGTGAACTTTGCTTTGAAGTGGGTCATTTCAATTTTCAATGCTCAGGCCATAATAATAGCCCTTCTAATCTAATGAGTACTGCAAGTTTGTATTGCGATGACATGATCACTCCTAATCAGCATGATGAACTTACATTATTTTTGGGGTGTGAAGAGTTATCAAGAAAAACTTCTTGGGTAGATATGAGTGCTTTTGGTATGAATAGAGTCCTCCATGGTTGTCATATTTATTCTGTTGATAATTGCCACACAAATACTTACATACAAAATATTATAAAAGATGAGATTTTACCTAAATATGACAGGACTAATATGTGTTTTGATCTTATTAATGAAAAGAAGGAATCCTCCAAAGTTTCTTCTATTGTCTCTAACAATAAACCAGGGTATATGGAGAAGCTTCCTTTCAAGCCTCTCCCTCCTAAAGAGAAGAAGAAAAAGAAGAAAAGGAGGAGTAAAAGGAGAGAGGAAACAATATTTGATATGGGGTGGCCCGATTTTCTCAGCAAGTATGATATGGTGGATGATAGATAACTAGTGCGTAGCTATGATCTCTCCCGCTCGATCCCTGATGCCAGTGCAACAGATCTCGAACCTTGTAGGATATTCACAACACCACACTCTGGTGCACGCAGCCGTGACCACGAACGGTAGTATGCAATCTACTAATTCCCAATGGAACAAAAGATCACACTCAATTATAGTTGGTAGATTCGAACACAGGGTAATTCTAGAGGTTCTATGAAAGAAACAACTCCAAAATATTTTAACATGGTCTGAAGACTAAAGCTAGAGCGGCCCCATCTATTTAAGGGTCTGGGAGGCGACAGCCTAAGGGTGGATCCGAGTTGGTCCCACCCACCTATGGATACAAACCGGCCCAACTTGGGTTCGGTCAAGCTGACTCTGCCGTGGCAGAGTTGTAGTTGCTTTCTCTGCCGTGGCAGCCTGCCGTGGCAAAGAAACGATGCTTTTCTCTGCCGCGGCAGAGAACGTCCTCCTCTTGTTGATCTTCGTCTTGGACAGCTCCTGGCGCTTCCTCCCTCTCCTCCCTCGCGCATTCTTCATTGATCAACACGCCTTGTTCCATTAGCTCCTCGCTCCGTGCTACGCCTTCTTCTCCTAAGTACCTGATCATGCAATAATTCAAAGACTTAGGTAGTATAAAATTCTCATTAATTCAAACACCAGGTTCATTAAGAAACAAGTTCACTTGTTGTTCTAGTAGCTTAGCATGAGCTCTTGTGATTGGTCCAATCCTTATCTCATTGGATTGATCCTTCTTTGCAATTGGAGCATCTTCATTAACAATTGGGGTAGGTGTAACTGTAGGGATGTCCTCATCATCTCCCCCCCTTCAAAAGGCGTCGACCTTGACGCTCCAAGGTCTTCTCCAACATATGGGGATAAATCAGCAACGTTGAAGCTGTTGCTAGCACCACCAAACTCCTCAATAGGTATATCAACTAAGTAGGCATTATCATTAATTTTGGCAAGCACTTTGTAAGGACCAGCACCACGTGGCTTCAACTTGGACTTGCGAAGTAGTGGAAATATGTCCTTTCGTAGATGCACCCAAACCATATCTCCAGGCTCGAACAACACTTCTTTTCTTGCTTGATTCCTTGCAGCAGCAATGTTCTTGCCTTTCTTCTCAATAGCCTCTCGAGTCTTCTCATGTATTTTCTTCACATAATCAGCACGTTTTGATGCCTCCATATCAACTCTCTCATGTAATGGCAGAGGCAACATATCAAGTGGCGTCAATGGCTTGAAGCAATAAACCACCTCACAAGGACAAATCTGAGTAGTTGAATGCACAGCCCTGTTGTAAGCAAACTCAACATGTGGCAAACACTCTTCCCACTCCCACAGATTCTTTTTAATCATGGTCCTTAGCAGCTGTGACAATGTTCTATTCACCACGTCCGTTTGACCATCTGTTTGGGGATGACATGTAGTACTGAACAGCAGCTTCGTTCCTAGCTTCCCTCATAAGGTCTTCCAAAAGTAGCTCATGAATTTCACATCACGGTCAGAAACAATCGTCTTAGATACTCCATGTATTCTTACGATGTCCCTGAAAAACAGGTTAGCAACATGCGACGCATCGTCGCTTTTGTGGCAGGCAATAAAATGAGCCATTTTAGAAAACCTATCCACTACCACAAATATTGAATCATGACCTCTCTGAGTTTTAGGTAGACCTAGCACAAAATCCATACTAATGTCTTCCCATGGAGTACTCGGTGTAGAGAGAGGTGTATACAAACAGTGAGGCTTCAACTTAGATTTCGACTTTTGGCATGTAATACATCGACTCACAAATTTGTACACATCACGCCTCATCTTGGGCCAATAAAAGTGATCAGCGAGCATGAGCAACGTCTTCTCACGCCCAAAGTGACCCATCAAACCACTAGCATGTGATTCCTGCACTAAGAACAGACGCAACGACGATTCTGGAATACATAGTTTGTTAGCTCGAAACAAATATCCATCATGTATATGATACTTACCTCATGCGTTTCTAAGAGCACATAAACGATATGGTTCAGCAAAATCATGGTCAGTTGCATAAAGTGCACAAATAGCTTCTAATCCAGGAATTTTAACATCAAGATTGGTTAATAGCATGTTTTTCCTAGATAGAGCATCAGCAACAACATTCTCTTTTCCCTTCTTATAATTAATCATGTAAGGAAAAGACTCAATGAACTCAACCCATTTAGCTAATCTTCTATGCAAGTTTGATTGAGCTTTCAAGTATTTCAATGCTTCATGATTAGAATGTATGATGAATTCCTTTGGCCACAAATAATGTTGCCAAACTTCAAGTACTCTCACAAGTGCATACAATTCTTTATCATAGATTGAATAATTCAAACAAGTACCAGTCAATTTCTCAGAAAAATTAGCTATAGGCCGCGCCCCTCTTGCATCAAAACGCCACCTATACCTATACCACTAGCATCACATTTAACTTCAAATTGCTTTGAAAATTCAGGTAATGCAAGTAAAGGTGCAGAAGTAAGCAAACGTTTCAATGTATCAAATGCAATGTCTTGGGCCGCGCCCCATACAAATGGTACATCTTTCTTTGTCAAATCATTTAAAGTTGTAGCAATGGTGCTAAAATCTTTCACAAAGCGCCTATAGAAACCAGCGAGACCGTGGAAACTACGCACTTGACTTACATTCATTGAAGTAGGCCAATTCTGAATTGATTCAATTTTAGATTCATCTACCTCTACTCCATGCTTAGAAACAACAAATCCTAGGAATATGACCTTATCTTTTGCAAAAGTACACTTCTCAAGATTAGCATACAGTTTACTATCACGTAACACTTGCAAAACTTGTTTAATATGAGTGCAATGTTCAGATTCGGTGTGGCTGTATATGAGTATATCATCAAAGTAAACAACCACAAAACGACCAATAAACTCTCTCAAAACATGATTCATCAAACGCATGAAAATACTAGGTGCATTAGTAAGACCAAACGACATGACTAACCACTCATAGAAGCCGAATTTAATTTTGAAAGCAGTTTTCCATTCATCCCCTTCTTTCATCCTAATTTGATGATAACCACTACGCAAGTCAATTTTAGAGAAAACAGCAGCACCACTCTATTCATCTAGCATATCCTCTAAGCGTGGATTAGGATGACGATATCGAATAGTGATGTTATTAATCGCTCTACAGTCAACACACATGCGCCAAGTACCATCTTTCTTAGGAACTAAAATAATAGGAACAACACAAGGGCTAAGAGAAACACGAATGTACCCTTTATCCAGCAACGCTTGTACTTGCTTCTGAATTTCCTTAGTTTCTTCGGGATTAGTCATGTAGGGTGCACGGTTGGGAAGTGTGGCGCCAGGAATCAGGTCCACTTGATGTTCTATACCACGCAATGGAGGTAAGCCTGTGGGTACATCTTCTGGAAACAATCCCCAAAGTCCTGCAAAACAGAAGAGACACCAAGAGAAATAGGGGTCAAGTCGTTAGAAACCAATACCTCGCCCTTATATATGAGCACAGGTGGCATGGCTGTAGGATCCTCACGAAACTCTCTCATATCTTCCTTAGTGACTAATATCAATAAACCAGGCACTCCCTCACTTTTCGTTATATCACTCAATTTAGGCTCAATTACATTAGGAACAGCTGTCACACAATCTCGTCGAGTGGTAGTATCTTCCTTCAAGTTCACCTCTATCTTCTGGCGAGAATCATTCACAATTTCTTGTGGTGTCATTGGCTGCATAGTAATCTTCTTTCCTTTGAATTCCAAGTGATATGTATTGGCTCGGCCATTGTGTTGCACATGGCGATCATAGAGCCAAGGCCGACCCAATAGTAGGTGACAAACAGTCATAGGAAAAAATCAATAGAATCTTTGTATGGCCCTATTTGAAAATTCACACGTACCATATGATTTACCTTCATCTCACCATTGTTGCTCAACCATTGTATGTAGTATGGCTTGGGATGAGGTAAGTATGTCAAATTCAATTTGGCACATAGTTCCTTACTTGCAAGATTTCTGCAGCTACCTCCATCAATAATGACCTTGCAAGCTTTATTTGGTCGAACTAGAGCTTTTGTTTGGAACAAGTTGCAATGTTGGGATTCCTCAACCGGTTGCACACTAAGTACACGTGAAGATACGACAATAGTTGGTGCACGCTCAGCATATGCATCAGCACCATCCTCGCCATCATCAATATCATCGTCAGAAACTTCATCTCCACTCTCTACTTCTCCTTGTTCTTTGACAAACAAAAGCTTGCTGTTTGGACAATCTTTCTTGTAGTGACCTCTACCTCCACAAGTATGGACCACCACATCACGAGTACGTGCCGTAGACATGTTGGAACCCGAGCTAGCAGCAGGAGCAGCGGGTTTGCGAGCATTAGAACCAAACGAAGGTGTACTTGCTGGTTTGCCCGATGGTGTAAACGGAACAGCAGCTGGTGGCGCGGCTGTAGTAGGAGTAGATCTGGCCGAAAATCTGTTGGAGGATGGAAAACGAGCGTGTGACTTCACCTCTTCTGCCAACTGGGATTCGACCTCTCTAGCATGGTGCAATAGCTCATTCATGGTCTCATACTTGTGATGACGCACTATGCTCTTGTTCGCAACTTCAGATTGTTTAGGAATCGCTGCATGGTCATCTCATTGGACTCACGAACTCTTGCACGCTGCATAAGCATCCCCATCTCCATGTAGTACTCATCTACTATCATTGTGCCTTGCTTCAATTGCGTCAATTTATCAAAAACTGATCGCAAGTAGTTGGTTGGTATGAAACGAGCTTTCATGATTTGCTTCATCTCGCGCCAATCCATCACAGGAAGTTCATTATCCTCCCTCCTATGTTGCACAAGAGCATCCTACCAACGCAAAGCATAACCATCAAATTCAGATGCTGCAAGCTTGACCTTCTTATCTTTGGGATAGTCAAATAAGCGCCAGAGTTTCTCAATCTTCAACTCCCATGTAAGGTAATCTTCAGGATCAATGGAACCATCAAACTTGGGGATCGAGAACTTTGGCTTGCCCAAACCATCATTAGCTTGGTTGGGCACACGTTGACCACGCCCAATGGGGACAAACCCACGACCATGAGCAGGTGCATGGACAGGGGGAATGGCACGTCCCCTGCCAACATGTGGAGCAGCATCTACAGCGCTACCCTCATCAAAATCACCAAAGGCATCATCATGTTGAGGCTCTTCCCTTCTATGTAATGCGGCTGTCAAACCCTCAATGGACAGCTGCAAAGTGGTGACATTGACATTGAGCGTAGCCACTTGCGTTTGGATAGTATCAACCGTTCCAACATGCTGATCCAATCTCATATTCATATCCTGGAGATTCTTGTCAATGGCATCTGTCGAGTTAGTAAACACACGTGTCAAGTGAGACTTCAAAGCCTCATATTCACGCCAGTTAACAAGATCCTCATCCTTCTTTTTCTGCATCACAACATCATCATCACTATAAGACATGTTTAGTAGGTTAGTGCAAAAATCAAAATCTGTGTGGTGGAACTCTCACAACTCACTCATAACTAATAAGAAAGTGAATAGAGATACTCTACCAAACGAAATCAAAGACTGATGCACTTGATGTGATGAAGTGAATATCAAAGGTATAGAGAACGATCGCATGGCACACAGGTTATTTATGGTGGAGCAGTAGGTATGGTATCCTAACTACACCGCAAACAAGTCCTAGTGCTGATCGTACAAATACCCAAGAAACACACACGTGGAGAAAAACGTAGCAATGCAACTATGAAGGGTGTTGCACTACGCTCGAGAGACACTAGCAAAGCTCAAAGTAAACAGGCACAAGATTGCTCAATCTACCGGTGCACAAAGATATCACTAGGCCTCTTGCTCAAATTCTCCTTTCTACAATTTTTCTCTTTCTTTTGTATAGCTTTCTTTTTTTATAGATAACACACGGCCAATTACAAAGTACGGCACCAAAACTCCTAAGAGTAGCCTATAGGAGCGGAAACTAGTCTCAATAGGCAAGTTCCTACACCTATGTAGTAGATTGGCTATGGCTAAGGTTTGGAAAATTGCAAAATTTCACAATTTTTTTATATGGCTGCCGCGGCAGAAAAACAGGGCAAAACTGTGCCGTGGCAGACTCGGTAACTTGGAAAGTATACTCGGTAACTTGGAAAGTATACTCGGTAACTTGGTAAGTATATATATATATATATATATATTTTAATTCCGACTCGGCCAAGAGTAGATGACTAGGACTCTTAGAGTAGATCGGATCTGACTTGATGGTGGCAGAAAACAATGGTGGAAAATGACTAAAACAAAGAGGAAACAAATCTACGAAGAACAGATCTAGATCTAAACTAAAGGATAAACATGACCAGCAACTATTACTCGTCTACGATGCAATCTAGTCTATGACAACTCTTTTTTGTGGGGCTTTTTCTGTATAGGACTAAAACACTCTCTAATGTATGGATGGATTGCGGATTGCTTACCGAGGCAACGAGGAAATCTGATACCAAGATGATATGGGGTGGCTCGATCTTCTCAGTAAGCGGATGGCGATGATGATGATGGATGATAGATAACTAGTGAGTAGCTATGATCTCTCCCGCTCGATCCCTGATGCCAGTGCAACAGATCTCGAACCTTGTAGGATATTCACAACACCACACTCTTGCGCACGCAGCCGTGACCACGAACGGTAGTATGCAATCTATAATTCCCAATGGAACAACATATGAAACTCAATTATAGTTGGTAGATTCGAACACAGGGTAATTCCAGAGGTTCTATGAAAGAAACAACTCCAAAATATTTTAACATGGTCTGAAAACCTAAACTAGTGCACCCCCATCTATTTAAGGGTCTGGGAGGCGGCGGCCTAAGGTGGAAACCGAGTTGGTCCCACCCAACTAGAGATACAAACCGACCCAACTTGGGTTCGATCAAACTGACTCTGCCGTGGCAGAGTTGTAGCTGTTTTCTCTGCCGCGGCAGCCTGCCGTGGCAGAGTAGGACTCGGTTTTCCTGCCGTGGCAAAGAAACAATGCTTTTCTCTGCCGCGCCAGAGAACGTCCTCCTCTCGTTGATCTTTCTCTTGGACAGCTCCTTGCGCTTCCTCCCTATCCTCCCTCGTGCATTCTTCATTGATCAACACGCCTTGTTCCATTAGCTCCTCGCTCCGTGCTTCACGTTCTTCTCCTAAGTACCTGATCATGCAATAAATCAAAGACTTAGGTAGTATAAAATTCTCATTAATTAAAACACCAGGTTCATTAAGAAACAAGTTCACCTGTTGTTCTAGTAGCTTGGCACGAGCTCTTGTGATTGGTCCAATCCTTATCTCATTAGATTGATCCTTCTTTTCAATTGAAACATCTTCATTAGCAATTGGGGTAGGTGTAATTGTAGGGATGTCCTCATCACTTGCGCACGCAGCCGTGACCATGAACGGTAGTATGCAATCTACTTATTCCCAATGGAACAACAGATCACATTCAACTATAGTTGGTAGATTCGAACACAGGGTAATTCCAGAGGTTCTATGAAAGAAACAACTCCAAAATATTTTAACATGGTCTGAAGACTAAAGCTAGAGCGCCCCCAGCTATTTAAGGGTCTAGGAGGCGGCGGCCTAAGGGTGGATCCGAGTTGGTCCCACCCACCTATGGATACAAACCGACCCAACTTGGGTTCAGTCAAGCTGACTCTGCCATAGCAGAGTTGTAGTTGCTTTCTCTGCCGCGGCAGCCTGCTGTGGCAGAGTAGGACTCGGTTTTCCTGCCGAGGCAGCCTGCCGTGGCAGAGAAACGATGCTTTTCTCTGCCGCGGCAGAGAATGTCCTCCTCTTGTTGATCTTCGTCTTGGACAGCTCCTGGCGCTTCCTCCCTCTCCTGCGCGTGCAGTCTTCATTGATCAACACGCCTTGTTCCATTAGCTCCTCGCTATGTGCTACGCCTTCTTCTCCTAAGTACCTGATCATGCAATAATTCAAAGACTTAGGTAGTATAAAATTCTCATTAATTAAAACACCAGGTTCATTAAGAAACAAGTTCACTTGTTGTTCTAGTAGCTTAGCATGAGCTCTTGTGATTGGTCCAATCCTTATCTCATTGGATTGATCCTTCTTTGCAATTGGAACATCTTCATTAACAATTGGGGTAGGTGTAACTATAGGGATGTCCTCATCATCTCCCCCCCCCTTCAAAAGGCGTCGACCTTGACGCTCCAAGGTCTTCTCCAGCATATGGTGATAAATCAGCAACGTTGAAGCTGTTGCTAGCACCACCAAACTCCTCAATAGGTATATCAACTAAGTAGGCATTATCATTAATTTTGGCTAGCACCACCAAGCAGTATTTTCCCCTAAGCACATTGCTCCTATATAGTTTTTGATGAGTCTGAACTCGATGATGTTCCTATGCCTATTACCTATAGTAGTGATCATGATTGGGAAAAGCACACTACTTTTGATATTGAAAATCTCTTCGGTACCAATTCTGAAAATGAAGATGTTAATAATTGTTGTACTATTATTACTATCCATGTTCCTTCCAATGATGATATGTTTACAATAGAACACACTTTGGAAGATAACTATTCTATTGCTTATGATGATACTATACCTCCAATATATGATGATCACAATGATGAATATGATATTTTCAGTCCACCTCTATTGAGGAGAAAATTAATTATGATTACAATATGCCTCCTATATTTGATGATTATGGTGATGAGAATAATAATGATAGCTATTTTGTTGAATTTGCTCCCACTACAATTAATAAGAATGACTATGTTTATGTGGGGAGTATTAATTCTTTTATGCATGAGGCTCGTGATAAGAATGTTTTATGTAATAGTTATATTGTTAACTTTATTCATGATGCTAATGAAAGTTATTATGAGAGAGGGAAACATGGTTTTATGAGTCTCCACAATATTAAGTTTCCCCTCTTTATGTTGAAAATTTTGAAGTTGTACTTGTTTTGCTTTCCTATGCTTGTTGCTTTGTGCCTTCATAACTTGTTTATTTACAAGATTATTTTTCATAGGAAGCGGGTTAGACTTAAATTTGTTCCATATTTGCTTTTTGATGCTCTCCTTTACTTCAATTCATATTTCTTATGCCTAGCTCAAAGGTGTTAAAGAAAAGCACTTATTGAGAGATAACCTAAATTTCTTTAGGAGTCTTTTGTTGAGTCTTGGAAGTTATTATCTCTGTAATAACCGCTCCTTATCCTTTTTGTGTGGTTTTTGTGCCAAGAGTAACCTCTAATGAGAGAGAAGTAAGACTTGGAAAAGTTGTTGTCCCGAAACAAATTTTTGTGCTTCGCTGTAAAAATTAGTGAAAATCTTTGTACGTCAGTTTGAGCTGTAATTTTTTGTTCTTCTTCCCCAGGTTGTTATCTAACTTTTGTTAATTTAACACTTTTCGATTTGAGCAACAGAAGGTCTTCGAAAAAGTTGGTTTTTACCTGCTGGTCTGTTTTGATAGATTTCTGCCATTATTTGCATCTGCCTCTTAATCTCTTTCTCTTTGAGTTCTTTTTGATCACTTGAACTTTTAAAAGGAATTGCTACATTATCTTGTGTTTTAATGGAAGTTTTACTTGTGTTGAAACTAAACCCAAAGACTTATTATCTTGAGTACACTAATGTTGCTAATGAAGATTGTGTGAAGTTTTGTATGAAGGAAAAATTTCAAGTGTAGGGAAGAACAATGTGATGAGATAAAGTACGCACAAAAGCTCAAGCTTGGGGATGTCACCCGTGTCACCCCAAGAAATATTCAAGAAGTACAAGCGTCAAAGCTTGGGGGTGCCCAAGGAATCCCCTTCTTCATCAATTAAAATCTCAGGTTTTCTTCCAAACACTTCATTTTTATTGTTTCATGCACAATTGTGTTGTTCTTGGAGCGTCTTCGTTTTTGTTTTTAGTTTTCTTTTGTTTGATATGCTTAAATAAGTTGGTTGCATCCCAACACTTCTTTTGGAGAGAGACACACTCTGCTTTCATTGTTTAGAACACTCTAGTTTTCATTCTTATTGTTTTGTGAGTGTTCTCTTTTGCTAGCACTGGGTTTAGCCTTAGTTTTCTTGTGCTTTCAGCTTACAACTTTTTAGTTCTTCCTTTTGGATTCGTGAGACAAGATCACTTATCTTTATTTATTATTATCTTTGTGAGTTCTTTCAAATAAGTTGGTTTGGTGTTGGAAGAGAGTAGAAAGCTTCATGCTTTAGTGGTACAAAAGGGAGCTTGTTTTGACTGTGGCTTAGACTTTATCATGTCATGCTTGATATTTTTTTGGCTCTATGCTTAGTGATTATTGTGGTAGCATGACATGTTATAAATAATTGAGATTGCTTAATGTGCCTTGAAAGAATCATGCGTTGTTTTAGCATATTAAAAGCATAATATTGTGGTATTCTCCTTTAAATGCTTTATCTGGGTTGACTTGGCGCATGCTCACATCATGTTATGACTATACTAAGTCACCATAGCCTCTATGATCATTTAGTTTTTGACTTGTAGTATCACTTTATGCTTTAATTAATGATGCTTTGTCGCTTTACATGATTATGGCCATTATTGCTCTCTTAGTTGGTTGCTCCCAGTCTTTTGCCAGCCTCCATAACCAAGTATGAGTTCCACTCATGCATCCAACTCCAAATAAAACCAAGTTATTCCGAAGAGTCCACCATACCTACCTATTAGCATTTGCTATTCCAAGTATATTCATGTTTTTATCTACCTTCTGAATTAAACTTGTTATGTGAAAATTAGTGATTAAAGCTCTCACGAACTTGATGGCACACTTTACTTTTCTTACACTTAATAAACTTGAACCATTGTGTCATCTATGTTGTATATGCCTGAACTTATACATTGGGGATTAGCAGAACCATGCTGTCATGGGGAACGCTTTCAACCTCAGCCATGAGCGGCCCAGTGCCACTCGGTTTCTCCACTTTGCTCTCTCGTTCTCCTATTGTTTCGTCTCCATAGAGCCGCCGCGATGTCGACGCTATCGCCGCTCGATTCCTGCCTCCCTGGGCCACTCCAGCCAACGCTGTGGTGTGTGGCGAGGTAGCCGACGCCGCTCTGCCCTCTGGTCCTGTTCGATTCGTTTGTAAGCGTCTCTCCCGTCCAGGCTGACTCCACCCCGAACCCTAGGGTTTGGGGTTGCCGGTGATGTGGAGTTTCGCCACCCGGTGGTGCTGTGCTGGGCTTCTGGCGGTCCTGTGGTGCTACCGCTGCTTCCCGTGTAGCTATGACCGCCGTGCCATGGCTTGGCGCGGGTTGCAGCGCCCTCAGGTGCTCCTTGTGTCGGCGTGTGCGCTCGCCGGTGATGTTGCTTCCTCTCCTAACTTTAGCAAGGACCACGGGTGAGTTCCTCTCCCTCTCCCTCTCCCTCTCTTATTCTCTGGCTTACCTTGCTACTCTCCGAGTGCTTACAATGTATGAACCCTAATCATGTATGTCCACGGCACTAGGGTTCATCCCTCTGTGCTAGGGTTCATCCCTTGATACCATGTTCACTGAGGTGGTTTCCTACTAAATTTAGTTGTGTAGGATTCACTGTTATACTATGGTTCTTGGTGTTGACAGTAATTTCTGTTAGTAAGCTGTTAACTGAACTTTTACTCACTGTCCTGTTTCGGATTGGTGACATCATGGCTATGATCTGGATTGAGATTAATACTCTGGTTCTTGTTGATATGCTTTGGTATGAAAGAATTGGAGTTGGATGTCTAATCCAATTACTCTCTGATAATTGCGGATGATGGAATGTAGAGATTCAAATATGATTCCTAATTGTTATGTTAGGAAAATGATTAAGTGTTCTTTTCAAAACATTGGATTATAGAATCCCTGGTAGAACTGCTTGGTTAGGATGGCCCTTGTGACACCTTCATTTGAATGGTACATAGGTTTCATTCAAATACTGGACTGTTTTCTATTTGTGTTCTATTGTGCCTGACAGTTGTAGAAGATTCTATTGGATAAATTAGCTTGTGATACTCTAGAATTTCATGAACCCTGTGATGTTAGTCTAAGGCAAAGCTATGGAAAATAGCTATTTTCACCTGCTGCTTCTTATCTCACATATCCTATGATGGATAATCCCTAAGTATGTTTCCTACAGTGTTTAGGAAAATGATTTGATAAGCTGTTGTAAGAATAGTAGGGTGGATCCTTACTGTTTAAGATGAAGTTTTAAGATGTATCATTTCCGAGGTGCTACCATCCATAGGACCCAGAAATGTTCATCCAAGGATGCATGTGTATCTAGCTATTAAACTAGAGATTTCTATCCAAGATCAGTGATGCAAAGGCTGAGATCTTGGTAGCAGCTTGAAAATATTTATTATTGGCTTTTTATCTTTCTTCTAGGGTGGATATACACCTCACTTGGGTGTTTTTGAGAAGATCATATAAAACAACATATGCTCTATTTAATCTATGATGATTTGATCATGTGATGGTTTTATGTGTACTCACCACACTACTTGATGGCTAGTGAGGTTGTGGTGTTGCTTGCTGGCTTGATCTTGCTCTGCACCTCCTGGTGCCGCTCCTGTGATCTTGTACTTGGCCTTGCTATCGACCTGCTCCACCCCCTCCTTATGTTACCATCTTGTGGTGAACTAGTGGTTGATTTGGTAAACTGGTTGGTGGATTTGTTAAGGTTTTGGCAAGCTCAATGAGCTCTGAGTGTGTGCTTGAGAAGGCAAAGTGATTCCCTGTAACCGTGCTTCGACTGGGTGCTCTGTTTGAGTGCTTGTACTGCTGCTGCTATGTTGACAGCACGCTCCATGCATTTTGGTGACTAAGCTGTCTAGCTGTGTGGTCTGGTTGTGTGGCCTGGCTATGGATCAGATCAAGTGAAATAATATTCACTTGTTACCCTTTTACTAGGTACTGTCCTGGTGAAACTTGCCCCTCTTTTTATTACTCTATGATGTAATATGAAGAGGGCACTTCACTGTTCACCGCTGAGAGTAAAACTAACTAACTAACTAACCCTTTATTTTCCTTTTAGTTGTTTTATCTTATTTGCAGTAACAAGATCTGGATACTTGAGATTTAGTATAGAAATAGATAAGTAGTATAGATTGTAACTGTAACCTTATTTTTATTCTTTTATATTTTGTTTTTTTTTTGCAATTGTATAGACAATGTAATTTTGTGTATTATTAATAGAGTTAATTTTTCTCTCTTTTGTAATTTGAGAATTGTAATTTCTTGAATTCCTATTTCTGTATTATTCATATTCAATAAAGTTAAATTTTCATTCTATAATGTAATCTTTTATTTGTTACATTTTATTTGATTTGTTGTTACTGAATAGAGATAAGAATAAGAAGTATCCTTTTGTTTATTATATAAAGGACAATAAAATATTTATATTTATCTTATATATAAGATTTCTTTTGTATTATATTATTGAGATGTCCTTATTATAAGGAATATTGTAACATACATTTATTATGAAAAGGAATACATTTTATTGCCTCATTGCAATTCTTTTTCCATTATTATTTTAAAGTTCCATCTGTTGTATGATGAAATATTTTTGTATTTTAATATTTTACTTTATTATTTATATATATTATTTACTTAACATGGGAATATTCCCAAGTATTCAAATTTGTTTTTCAATTCTCAATTTCAAATATGAATTGAATTGTTTTTCCAAGACATAGAAATATAGATGTCATGCCGAAATCCGTAACACTTGCCCTGATGTTTTCATCAGAACAATAGAGATTCCGACCCCTCTACAGCTTCTTTTGGTTTGCACGAAAATTCCCCGGATTTTCTATGCACGAATGCGATGCACACACCTTATCTCAGCTTATTTCTAAGCTCTAATGTTGGGATGTTACAGACTCTCCCCCTTAAAATAAACTTCGTCCCCGAAGTTCGTACTCTCTTACATTTCGGAATAAGGTGTTGACTTGTATTGATCACGACATTTCTTAACTCCATTGTGATCAGAATTGGGAATAATTGTGGTATCCCGTCTCCATACCTTTTTCCTTGAACCTCTTCCTTCTCGACAACATACCGTTGTAGTTCTAAGTTATCCCATGGTTCCTTTTACAATAATCTCTCTAGGGCTATATCCTTATGGTCCTTCTTCGAATTGGTGGTGGACACATTTTGTCCATTCCAATCAGGTCTTCCTGTTACACTACTATACACAAAACTATTTTAGTAGCCTCTACTCCTTCTTAAGGACAACTTACGAGTTGTTTCTTTTAGAACTAGTCCACTAGGTTTAATCTATGATATCTCCTTCTGAAAGGATAGAGATGTCGCCTAGAGGGGGGCGAATAGGCAATTTCAAAACTATTACGGTTTTGGGTTGATAGAATGCGGAATTAAACTAAAGTTTATTTTACAAGCACAAAACCTAAATACACTAGGCTCAACTAAGTGCACCAACAAGAAGATAACTAATCAAGATAGCACAAGATATAAGTACTTCAAGCTCGATGGCTATCACAAGGAAAGTAAGCTCGGGTATAGAGATACCGAGGCATGCGGAGACGAAGATGTATTCCCGTGTTCCCTTACAAGTAAGGTACGTCACGTTGGAGAGGTGTGGGATTCCACGAAGAATTTCCCAACGCCATGAAGGCTCACCTTCTTCTCCGAGTCTATCCCACGAAGGAATAGGCCCTTTCCTTATGGCTAGCTTTTCCTCCACTCCGGAGATGGCAAGCTCCACAACCACTTCACAAGCTCCGCGAAGGATAAGCCCGGGTCTCTTCACAATCATCCACAAAGAGGAAACCGTAGCACCAACCGCCAAGCCAACTAGGAGGTCACCCTCCAAGAGTAACAAGCTCACGGTCTCTCACTCGAACAAACCATAATGGAGATCTCAACACTTATGCAAGAATGCAAAGCAAGAACACCAAGGGTGTTCAAATCCCTCACTCTCCAATCCCACCAAAGCAACAAGTGCTGGGGAGGAATTAGAGAGGAAGAATAATGGAGGAAATCAACCAATGACTCCAAGATCTAGATCCAATGGGTTCTCCTCGCTTAGAGGAGGAAAATATTGGTGGGGATTATAGATCTAGATCTCCTCTTCGAAAGCCCTCAAAAAGATGCAAGAATCATAGGAGGGAAGGGAGAGGAAGCAAGCTCAAAGGGGTCAATAATGGTGGTAAAAACGTGCTAAAGAACCCTAAAACTTTGAGGAAGAAGCCCCCCATTTATTCCCCTTCAAGGGAGATAACCGTTGGAGACAAAACGAGCTGGCCAGACACGTTCCGACGGGGAAACCGGTGCCGCCGGAACTGGCACCGGAATTTCCGGTTGACCAGAAAAGTTCCAGTCAAAACCGAAACAGCAAACATAACAGCTTTCAGTGGTTTGCTGGAAATTTCGGCCCCAGAACTGGCGCCACCGGAATTCCTGCTGGAATGAGAACAGGCACACGAAAGCGGTGATAACTTTTGCGTCCGGTCTCGGATTTCAGTAAACTTGGGCTTTTTGAAAAGCTAAGAACAAGATCTATTTATTAGAGAGTAGAAAACCCAATAAAGATAAAGAGGTAAAGAACCAAATAAGGTGAGGTATGAAACCTCCCTAACAACGAACCGGTAAAACCTCTAACTCAAAAACGCAATAGAAGGTGCAGACAAATTCTGTTTTCGATGAACTTGGGCTTGTTGAAGAGCTAGCAATAAGCTCAAGAACCCTACACAAAGAAACACCAAGAAGCAACAAAATAGGAAGAAGTAAAGTATGCAAAGGATTGATCTCCCTAAGACGATGTCATCAAGTTACCCAACCGGATGCCCCACTTGATAGTGCGGCTATCTATTCTATAACCCGGTCTCCCAACAACCACCTTGAGACCGGTAAAAGAAAAACCTAGCAAGGTCATACCTTTGCCTTGCGCATCCCGCTTGATCTTGATGACAATGCTTCAAGCTCCATCTAAGCCGAAATGCATCACTTGATCGTTGTTGCTTCGTTTAGACTCATAATTTGCTCCCCCATACACCACTATGGGATAGCTTCATTAAGACACGTCTTCACATATACATTATCACCAATATGGATGGAAAGCTTCAAGCAAATGATCTTCTCGAGATGCTTATCTTGAACTTGCCCTTCTCAACCTTGATGACGATCACCACTTGATGTCATCCTCTCATGGGCTATATGAGATCTTCAGTTTTGAAGCATGCCCATGGAAAGATACATATCCCATATCGAAAACACAAAGGAACATATACAATGGGTTAGTTCATGGTGCATAATTAATAAGGCTTACCATACCACAGGATCCATGTGGTATATTCTTTATGCTTCATGTGTTGACCAACTTGAAATCACTCTTCACTCTTTGTGTTGGTCAACCAAGTATCTTCTCATGCTCCATCTCAATATCTTGAGGTACATAAGGAACTTCATTTGATTACATGCTCTAAATCTTAGTCAACCATAGTTCAACTAATGAGGCTATCATGACATCGACTTAGAGCCATATCTTGAATTCTTCTATTGAGATCACACTCTCAAGATCTTGATCATATCATATTCTTCTCTTCAACTCGATGATCTTGATGCCAATACTCAAGGTATATCTTTATCTTCATGGCATCCATACTTGAATCCAACACATGGACTACAAGCATGACCTATGGAATATTCCTTCATATAAAACTCAAGGAAAACATTAGTCCATGGGGATTGTCATTAATCACCAAAACCACACATAGGGGCAATTACCCTTTCAATCTCCCCCATTTTGGTAATTGATGACAATCACAACAAGAGGGTTTATATAATGAATATTAGAAACAAGTACGCAGCTTATCCGAGAATAAGTTGTATACAAGAGGTTGTATTTGATATGGTTAAGTAACGCAAAGATACTATCCCATACCAAAACCGATTCTACTCACACAAACTACAACTAATGCAGGAGATGTGAGTAGAACCAACATATATAGAGCAAACTCCCCCACAATATATGCACGTGTAATTAACTTGAATTTCATTGCATACATTGTCAAGCATAACTTTCGGGCGAGTTTCCACTATATATACAACCATGCAAAACACAATAATTATGAAATGCATGAAAGGCAAACACTTAAGAACAAACCAATCTTAAGTACAAAACCATTTCCCTTAAACCCTCTAAACTTCTCCCCCCATTGACAACAAGTGCCAAAATGGATGACGAGGTTAGAAGGACAATATAGTACGAGTTCCTACCCAAGGTGTATTACTCGTAATATGAGTGAAATCATATACACATATCCAATGACGAATACTTGGAGGAAATCAAACTATACTGAGGATCAAAGATTGCTAAAAGGATAACAAAGTGAAGAAACTTCAACGGATGAAGCAAGCAATTAGAAGATCCAAATAATCAGATGGACAAATAGTGCTCTCAAATGAAATAAGGAAGCTCCCCAAGGTTCGTGCATAAATTAGTTGTTTCATTTGAATACAATATACACAAACATGGAATCCTCACTCCCTCTATATCATTTAGAACACAGCCAAGATACAAAGAGTATAGACATAAATCAATACACTTGGCCAGACAATCTTAAGTCCAAAAGAAACCAAATATGAGATATGAGTGCGTGAAGATACAATAAAAGTAAATCGAGCACTCATTAGTCAAGACCTTACCAATACCATCAAAAACCAAGAGGATAAGAGAGATGGTCGGCAAAGAGCGAGGATATCAAGGCGGGAGATTAACACTCTTGTGTATATAAGTTTCTAAGTGGACAAAACATGAGAATAATCCACAAAGAAACATCCACACATAAGAGGTTAAAAAAATAAGAATACATGATATCCAAGAGGAAGTCATAAGATATACCAAAAACGGTAATTTGCTTAAGTGCATATATAGCCCATGGCTCTATTTTCTTCTTATGGTATATCAATGAACTTCACCGAAGAAAAACAAAAACCTCAAAACCATCACAACTAACACCAAGGGAATTAATGCTAGTTGGGATATTTTGAGAAAGGCAATAAGTATCAAAACGAAGGATTCAATGGAATTTCAATAATATTGCACATGAGAGTAACTTGAGGAATTGATATGCAATAAATTGCTAGAAGGCATATTTGGGATTGGTGAATCATGAGCATGATTTTATATACTCCCATTATATGCATCATCTCAAATTACTCACATAAGCAATAAAGATAGAAAAGTCTTTCAAAGATCCTTGCAAGAACCACAACATTTACAAACAAATAAATTCATGCTAAGATGCAACCTACAAGAGATTGGACGGAAGAATAGTATACATGAATAAGATACTTGTTACCGAGATAGCAATGGTATAATGTAGTAGATAAGAATTCTTCAATCATCCTAGCTTGGCTCCAATTATCATGTGGTGACAACACCTTTCTTATAGATGAGACAAGCATCCATTGCATCTCCAATGTACCTAAAACAACATTCAAGTACATCTTGGTCCCCCAAACTTATTGGGTACAAAGTGGTTAGACTAACCACAATACATAGGACATACTCCATAAAAATATGTGCATATTTAGAGATGAAATTTGAATTTCATGCACATCATAGCCATTTAAGGATTTGATGGAGTATACCCTATATGTTGGATCAAAGAAAGCAAAATATGATATAAGATATACATTTAGTAAACATGCATGCACAAGACTTTCAAGATCCAACAAAGATATAATTTGGACAAAACACCAAAATATTTAATAAGGCAAACAAGATGTGACAAAACACATTTGTTGTCCAAACTATATCAAAGAATCAAATCAACACAAGATTTGTTCAACAAAGTTCAAGAAATGAACCAAGCAAAAACTATTGAGCATAAAAGACGAAATAAAAACACAAATCCTCAAAGATTTATCTCATTCAAGCAAATAACATAGAGAAGAAAGAATGAGATAACAAGCTCCCAAAAGAGCAAGGTTTCAACAAATAAACCAAACCCTTAACACTTTTCACAATGGCACAAGGTTCCGAGAAGAAAAGGTTTGTCTTCCACTAAAACATATTTGATAATAATCAAAGACATCATCAAGGAGATATTCAAAAGCTAGGGAAGATAATGGGAGCCACAACAATTTTTGGAAAGAAAATAAGGCATTAAGAGGTGAAATTCAAGGTGAAGATGATCCACAAATGCTACCACACACAAGTATATCAATTGTCAAAGACAATGGGTGTATTGGAAATGATTTCCGGTGGTATATTGCACGGATATTAAATATAAATCTTCACAATAAAGAGCATAGGATATGGATAAAAAGATTAAGCACTATGCAAAGATAGAGATTCTTGAAAGCTTGAACTAGTCACACAATCATGAAAAGCAATGATTAGAATAACTTGAAGCAAATGGTCTCCCAAATAAGATATAGAGATTTGCATTTGGGGAAGACCACACCAAGACTTTCTTACTCAAACAGAGACCGAAAAAAGGAGCAATAAAAGATTCTAACAAAAATAGGACCTTGTTTGAGCTAACATGCCACCTAGAAACAAGATAATCAACACTATCAACTCTAAGCGGCACCACCTCATATGTTCACATTTCCTAGGATTGTGATATCAAAAGAAGCATATTACTCCCCCATAATCTGATATTCATTTTTCTTAAAGAGGCAAAACAATCTCACCTAGAGATAATTAATTGACATTTAGAATTTGAATTTCTCATGAGTATGACACACCACATAGTGACTAGATAAGCTTGCAATATCAATAATAAGTGGTAGTACTCATGTACACACATTTTAAGGTTTGAGAGATGCGTGAAGCATATCACTCCCCCAAAATGGGATGATCCATTAACCACTCGAAAAGAGCCAAATAAGATATCATCAAGATGCATTAGAGGCTCAAAACAAAACACACGAGTAAATGATGTGCCAAACACCTAGACATACTTGAATACAAAAAATAAGCAAGCATGAGGCACAACAAATACAAACACATACTTGGTACAAAACCAAAAACATGTAAAGGGGCAAGTAACTTACATTATAAAAGAGTTAAGTTCGAGTTACCGCAAAGAGGCGCATTGGGTATATGGTAGGGAGATGATAATACTTATAACTTGGCTAGATAAAATGTAATATATGAAGATCCCTTAATTCTTCATGAGTTAGCAAAGTCTCCAATGCCCTCCACAAACACCTATTGATCAAGTTTGAGCTTGTTGGTCCCCAACCAAGTTGGGTCCTAAGAGGTTAGTCACAATAGGCCTGGAAACCCAAATGGTTCTTTTCTTAACACCACTTTGAGTTCCAACAACCTTGGCAAACACATTGCCATCATTATCCTTGCCAAGAGAATAATAATCATCAATAATGATAGGGTTAGATAAGGTACCATTTGAACATGAAGAGGCCAAGTGCCCCTTCTCACGACATATGTAGCAACAAGTGCTCCCCTTTCTATTCTTTATTTATTTCTTGTCTTGGGGAGCCTTATCTTGATTTTTCTTGGGAAGTGGCCTAGCTTCAACTTGAGGTTGAGATTGGGCTTAACCTTGACCTTGTGGCCGCTTCCTTTGTTGCTTCTCATTCAAGTGCTTTTTCTTCAATGGACAAGATCTTACATGATTTCCTACAACCTTGCACTTGAAGCAAATATTCTTGGCCGAATTCTTGACTTGGTTTTGGCTCTTCTTCTTGTTGCTCTTGAACTTGTTCTTGTTATTGGAGTTGAATCCAAGTCCAGTTTTATCATTGGAGCATTTTTGCACACTCAAAATATTATCGAGTGTGGATTTGCCTTTATGACTCTTTTCCAAGTCTTTCTTCAAAGAAGTGACTTGGGTCTTGAGCTCTTTGATTTCCTCTACATGGTTAGTATAAATAGAGGTACTATAGGAAGTGGAAGCTTCATTGTTAGAGCAACAAGGCAAAGCAAGTAATCCAACACAAGTTTTATCAATAGTATGACAAGAAGGATCACTAGGACTAGCACATGGCAAAATAGCATTTTGAGTAGAAGTTGTGCTAATGTCCAAATGAGGCTCACAAGATGTTACCTTAGTGATACTTGCCTCACGAGCTAACTTTAGCCCATCATAGGAGATTAGAAGATCATTATGAGAGCCCGAGAGCATTTCATGACTCTCTTCCAATTTCCTATACTTGCTAGTTAGCAACTCAAGTTGATCCCTTAGCTCAACATTCTCCTTTAATATAGATGCTTCACAAGAAGTAGAGTTAGTAGCACTTGCATCATTAATAGATTTTTTCATTTCAAGCTCATAAGATTCAATTTTTTGTATGAGGAGACAATTAGTGTGCTTCTCCTCAGCAATCTCTTGCTTAAGGAAATTGAATCTCTGACTCCCATCATCAAGTTGGAAATCCAACTCATCTATGGTTTCCGTTTGTTTAGTTATGGTGTCCATAACATGTTTGAGACAAGCAACAGCCTTATTATTACCACGAAGAGAGGTACACAAAAAGGTCAACTCAAGCACAACAGCACTAGTATCCTCATCATGGTCATCATCACTATCATCATTATCATTGCTATTATCTAGAGAAGATATGTTGGGATCCAAAATAGGAGATACCTTTGATCCTCTTGCCATAAGGCACATGTGAGCACAGGAGGATGAAGATGAGGATATTCTTGAATCTTCAATCATGATCGTGTCTTGCTCCATGGGGTGTTTGATTTCCTCTACATTGTTAGATACACAACTAGAGGAAATAGAAGCATTTTGTTTATTGGAACAAGACAAATCAAGCATATCATCTAAGTACTCAAATAATTTCGAGACAATATGCAAGGACTAGAAACACAAGGGGATATATAATTATCATTGCAAGAAGTGTTTAAGTCCAAACTCTCTACACCATTAGCATTTATAGAACATGAATCATTGGTGTAAAGAGAACCACTACCATCATTACATATGATTTCTCCACTCACCATGACATTACCTTGTGACTTGTCACATGTAGGTGAAGTAGAGGGAATTGAAATCTCATCGCGGCCAGAGGTGGAAGCCACTTGGAGCTCTTCATGATGTGAAGGAGAAGAGAGCTCCTCGGATATACCACCGACCCTCTGAGAAATGGACCCACCAAATATTTCTCTAAGCTTGGTCCACATCTCATGATATGACTTGCGCTTCACAATCATCAAAAGAAATAAATTGTGGGGCTCAAGGAGAAAAAGACTTCTTAGATACTTGAGCTTTGAGATGTAAATTTTTCTCATCCTCTAATTTTGAGGATCCATCGGAGGATCTAGAAATCACTCAATATTTGGACACAAGGTCCGAAGATTACAAAGCAAGCAATTTCTCCACAAAATATAATTTGTGCCATTAAAGATAATTATGCCATTGTGCACTATACTACTAGCCGACATCTTTACACTCTAGGCGGTGAAGCCTAAACAAGGAGATACCTTACTCTGATACCAATTGAAAGGATAGAGATGTCGCCTAGAGGGGTGGTGAATAGGCAATTTCAAAACTATTACGGTTTTGGCTTGATAGAATGCGCAATTAAACTAACGTTTATTTTACAAGAACAAAACCTAAATACACTAGGCTCAACTAAGTGCACCGACAACAAGATAAGCAAAGCAAGATAGCACAAGATATAAGTACTTCAAGCTCGATGGCTATCACAAGGAAAGTAAGCTCGGGTATAGAGATAACCGAGGCACGCGGAGACGAAGATGTATTCCCGTGTTCCCTTACAAGTAAGGTACGTCACGTTGGAGAGGTGTGGGATTCCACGAAGGATTTCCCAATGCCACGAATGCTCACCTTCTTCTCCGAGTCTATCCCAGGAAGGAATAGGCCCTTTCCTTATGGCTAGCTTTTCCTCCACTCCGGAGATGGCAAGCTCCACAACCACTTCACAAGCTCCACGAAGGATAAGCCTGGGTCTCTTCACAATCTTCCACTAAGAGGACACCGTGGCACCAACCGCCAAGTGATGAGGACATCCCTACAATTACACCTACCCCAATGACTACCGAAGATGCTACAATTGTTGCAAGAAAGGATCAATCCAATGAGATTAGAATTGGATCTATTACAAGAGCTCGTGCTAAGCTATTGGAACAACAGGTGAATTTACTCCTAAACGAATCTGGTACTTTGATTGATGAGAACTTTATACTGCCTAAGTCTATGCATTTATGTATGATCAGGTTCGTTGGAGAATCAAGCATGGCGCGAGGAGGAGAAGGGCTACAAGAGAATCCCAACATAATGATCGCCCAAGGATGCGCGAGGGAGGAGCGGGAGGAAGGCGCAAGAGAAGATCATCAAGACGGAGGCAAAAAGATCTGCAATGACCAGAGTGTCCGGCCAGATCCACCCGGACTGTCCGGCCTGGTCGAGAGGCAAACTGGCGTGGACATTCTGTCTGCCAGTTCGGACACTACACGGACGCCACCCGGAAACTTCAAAGTCTCCGGCTAGACCGGACTGTCTGGCACACTTCACCCGGAGTGTCCAGCCTGACCGGACTGTCCGGCCGAATTCGACCGGAGTGTCCGCCCGCCGACCGAATCTGGTCCGAGTCGGTTTGTATTAGTTTGAGTCGTTTGCGTTTAGTTTCAATTTCTGGCCGCCCCAGCCGCCCTTATAAGCCTTGGGACGACCTCTAGTTAGGGTTTCAGACCACGTTAAAATATTTTGGAGTTGTTTCTTTCATAGAACCTCTGGAATTACCCTGTGTTCGAATCTACCAACTATAATTGAGTGTGATATGTTGTTCCATTGGGAGTTAGTGGATTGCATACTACCATTCGTGGTCACGACCGCGTTCGCAAGGGCGTGGTGTTGTGAATATCCTACAAGGTTCGAGAGCTGTTGCATTGGCATCAGGGATCGAGCGGGAGAGTTCATAGCTACAAGCTAGTTATCTATCATCCACCATCATCACCGCCATCCGCTTACTGAGAAGATCAGGCCACCCCATATAATCTTGGTATCAGATTTCCAGTGTTGCCTCGGTAAGCATCCACACATCCATCCATAGATTAGAGAGTGTTTTTCATCCTATACAGAAAAAGCCTTACAAAAAAGTTTTGGCATAGACTAGATTGCATCGTTTTCGAGTTTTAGTCGCTGATTGTATCTTCTCGTAGATCCAATCTACAGGTTTTCCTCGTTGGAGTCTAGTTTTCGTTTGTGTCTAGGTTTAGGGTTTGATCTTGCTTTCTGCTGTTCCCACAGTTACCGTTTCCACAAGTGTTTATCGTTTTCCGAGTCCACATAGCGTACCTTTGTTTGCATACCATAGACACAGCCTATCTACAACATCTGTGCCTAGGAACGTACCCACGAGACTAGTTGCTTTGCTCCGACAGGCTGCTCATTAGGTTTTTGAAGTGCAGAAATTTTCGATAGGCAAAACCGGACTATCCGGCCGACTCACACCAGACTATCCGGCTCAACCGGAGTCTCCGGCGCATATCAACCGGACTATCCGGCCCAACTCTGTTATACGTTGATGTACTCGTTCGCATTGAGTAATATAGTTGAAAAATCAAAAAAAAGCAGAATCAGTATTTAAAAAAGGGAGAAAAGATCTACAAGCCTAACAAAAAGAGATATAGAAGTGTGCAATATTGGAGGCCTAGTTGTGAATAGCACTTGTAGATTGAGCAATCTTGTGCCTGTTCTATTTTGAGCTATTACTAGCGTCTCTCTTGTGCATTGCAATATTCCTTTTCATAAGTTGCTTTGCCACGTTTATCTCCACTGTGTGTGTTTCTTGAGTATTTGTACGATCAGCACTGGGACTTGTTTGCAGTGTAGTTAGGATACCATACCTACAGCTCCACCATAAATAACCTGTGTGTCCTGCGATCATTCTCTATACCTTTGATATTCACTTCATCACATCAAGTGCATCAGTCTTTGATTTCGTTTGGTAGAGCATCTCTATTCACTTTGGAACGGTAAGATCTCCTTTCTTATTAGTTGTGAGTGAGTTGTGAGAGTTTCCACCATACAGATTCTGATTTTTGCACTAACCTACTAATCATGTCTACTAGTGATGATGATGTTGTGTTGCAGAAAAAGAAGGATGAGGAGCTTGTTAATTGGCGTGAATATGAGGCTTTGAAGTTCCACTTGACACGTGTGTTTACTAACACGACAGATGCCATTGACAAGAATCTCCAGGATATGAATATGAGATTGGATCAGCATGTTGGAACGGTTGATACTATTCAAACGCAAGTGGCTACGCTCAATGTTAATGTCACCACTTTGCAGCATTCCATTGAGGGTTTGACAACCGCCTTACATAGAAGGGAAGATCCTCAACATGATGATGTCGTTGATGATTTCGAGGAGGGTAGCGCTGTGGATGCTGCTCCACATGTTGGCAGGGGACGTGCTATTCCCCCTGTCCATGCACCTGCTCATGGTCGTGGGTTTGCCCCTGTTGGGCGTGGTCAACGTGTGCCCAACCAAGCTGCTGATGATGGTTTGGGCAAGCCAAAATTCTCAATTCCTAAGTTTGATGGTTCCATTGATCCTGAAGACTACCTCACATGGGAGTTGAAGATTGAGAAACTCTGGTGCTTATTTGACTATCCAGAAGATAAGAAGGTCAAACTTGCAGCATCTGAATTTGATTGTTATGCTTTGCGTTGGTGGGATGCTCTTGTGCAACATAGGAGGGAGGACAATGAACTTCCTGTGATGGATTGGCGCGAGATGAAGCAAATCATGAAAGCTTGTTTCGTACCAACCAACTACTTGCGATCAGTTTTTGATCAATTGACGCAATTGAAGCAAGGCACAATGACAGTAGATGAGTACTACATGGAGATGGAGCTGCTTATGCAGCGTGCTAGAGTTCGCGAGTCCATTGAGATGACCATGCAGCGATTCCTAAACAATCTGAAGTTGCCAATCAAGCCATAGTGCGTCATCACAAGTATGAGACCATGAATGAGCTATTGCACCATGCTAGAGAAGTCGAATCCCAGTTGGCGGAAGAGGCGAAGTCACGCGCTCGTTTTCCATCCTCCAGCAGATTTTCGGCCAGATCTATTGCTCCTACAGCCACGCCAGCAGCTGTTGTTCCGTTTACACCTATGTTTGGTTCTAATGCTCGGAAACCCGCTGCTCCTGCTGCTAGCTTGGGTTCCAACACGTCTACGGCACGTACTCGTGATGTGGTGTGCCATACTTGTGGAGGTAGAGGTCACTACAAGAAAGATTGTCCAAACAACAAGGTTATGTTTGTTAATGAACAAGGTGAAGTAGAAAGTGGAGATGAAGCTTCTGATAATGATATTGATGACGACGAGGATGGTGCTGATGCATACGCTGAGCGTGCACCCACTATTGTCGTATCTTCACGTGTACTTAGTGTGCAACCGGTTGAGGAATCCCAGCGTTGCAACTTGTTCAAAACAAAAGCTCTAGTTGGACCAAACAAAGCTTGCAAGGTAATTATTGATGGAGGAGCTGTAGAAATCTTACAAGTAAGGAACTATGTGCCAAACTGAATTTGACATACTTACCTCATCCCAAGCCATACTACATACAATGGTTGAGCAACAATAGTGAGATGAAGGTAAATCATATGGTACGTGTGAATTTCCAAATAGGGCCATACAAAGATTCTATTGATTTTGATGTGGTTCCTATGACTGTTTGTCACCTACTATTGGGTCGGCCTTGGCTCTATGATCGCCATGTGCAACACAATGGCCGAGCCAACACATATCACTTAGAATTCAAAGGAAAGAAGATTAGTATGCAGCCAATGACACCACAAGAAATTGTGAATGATTTTTGCCAGAAGATAGAGGTAAACTTGAAGGAAGATACTACCACTCGGCGAGACTATGTAACAGCTGTTCCTGATGTAATTGAGCCTAAATTGAGTGATATAACGAAAAGTGAGAGAGTGCCTGGGTTATTGAAACTAGCCACCAAGGAGGATATGAGAGAGTTTCGTGAGGATCCTACAGCCATGCCACTTGTGCTCATGTATAAGGGCGAAGTCTTGGTTTCTAACGACATGACCCCTATTTCTCTTGGTGTCTCTTCTATTTTGCAGGACTTTGAGGATGTGTTTCCAGAAGACGTACCCGCAGGTTTGCCTCCATTACGTGGTATAGAACATCAAGTGGACCTGATTCCTGGTGCCACACTTCCCAACCATGCACCTTACAGGACTAATCCCGAAGAAACTAAGGAAATTCAGAAGCAAGTACAAGCGTTGCTGGATAAAGGGTACATTCGTGTCTCTCTTAGCCCTGGTGCTGTTCTTGTTATTTTAGTTCCTAAGAAAGATGGTACATGGCGCATGTGTGTTGATTGTAGAGCGAATAATAACATCACTATTCGATATCGTCATCCTATTCCACGCTTAGAGGATATGCTAGATGAATTGAGTGGTGCTGCTGTTTTCTCTAAAATTGACTTGCGTAGTGGTTATCATCAAATTAGGATGAAAGAAGTGGATGAATGGAAAACTGCTTTCAAAACTAAATTCAGTTTGTATGAGTGGTTAGTTATGCCGTTTGGTCTTACTAATGCACCTAGTACTTTCATGCGTTTGATGAATCATGTTTTGAGAGAGTTTATTGGTCGTTTTGTGGTTGTTTACTTTGATGATATACTCATATATAGCCACACCGAATCTGAACATTGCACTCATATTAGACAAGTTTTGCAAGTGTTACGTGATAATAAACTGTATGCTAACCTTGAGAAGTGTACATTTGCAAAAGATAAGGTCATATTCCTAGGATTTGTTGTTTCTAAGCATGGAGTAGAGGTAGATCAATCTAAAATTGAATCAACTCAAAATTGGCCTACTCCAATAAATGTTAGTCAAGTGCGTAGTTTCCACGGTCTCGCTGGTTACTATAGGCGCTTTGTGAAAGATTTTAGCACCATTGCTGCACCATTAAATGACTTGACAAAGAAAGGTGTTCCTTTTGTATGGGGCGCGACCCAAGACATTGCTTTTGATACTTTGAAACGTTTTCTTACTTCTGCACCGTTGCTTGCATTACCTGATTTTTCGAAGCAATTTGAAGTTGAATGTGATGCTAGTGGTATAGGCATAGGTGGCGTTTTGATGCAAGAGCCTATAGGCTATTTTTTTGAGAAATTGACTGGTGCTCGTTTGAATTATTCTATCTATGATAAAGAATTGTATGCACTTGTTAGAGTTCTTGAGGTTTGGAAACATTATTTGTGGCCAAAGGAATTCATCATACATTCTGATGATGAAGCATTGAAATACTTGAAATCTCAATCAAACTTGCATAGAAATTGGCTAAATGGGTTGAGTTCATTGAGTATTTTCCTTAGATCATTAACTATAAGAAGGGAAAAGAGAACGTTGTTGCTGATGCTGTATCTAGGAAGAACATGCTATTAATCAATCTTGATGTTCAAATTCCTGGATTAGAAGCTATTCGTGCACTTTATGCAACTGACCATGATTTTGCTGAACCATATCGTTTGTGTGCTCTTAGAAACGCATGGGATAAGTATCATATACATGATGGATATTTGTTTCGAGCTAACAAACTATGTATTCCAGAATCGTCGTTGCGTTTGTTCTTAGTGCAGGAGTCACATGTTGGTGGTTTGATGGGTCACGTTGGGCGTGAGAAAACGTTGCTCATGCTTGCTGATCACTTTTATTGGCCCAAGATGAGGCCTGATGTGTACAGATTTGTGAGCCGATGTACTACATGCCACAAGTCGAAATCTAAGCTGAAGCCTCACAGTTTGTATACACCTCTCTCTGCACCGACTATTCCATGGGAAGACATTAGTATGGATTTTGTGCTAGGTCTACCTAAAATTCAGAGAGGTCATGATTCTATATTTGTGGTAGTGGATAGGTTCTCTAAGATGGCTCATTTTATTGCCTGCCACAAAAGCGACGATGCGTTGCATGTTGCTAACCTATTTTTCAGGGACATCATGAGATTACATGGAGTACCAAAGACGATTGTTCATGAGCTACTTTTGGAAGACCTTATGGGGAAAGCTAGGAACGAAGCTGTTGTTCAGTACTACATGTCATCCCCAAACAGATGGTCAAACGGAGGTGGTGAATCGAACATTGTCACAGCTGCTAAGGACCATGATTAAAAAGAATCTGCGGGAGTGGGAAGAGTGTTTGCCACATGTTGAATTTGCTTACAACAGGGTTGTGCATTCAACTACTCAGCTTTGTCCTTTTGAGGTGGTGTATGGTTTCAAGCCATTGACGCCACTTGATATGTTGCCTCTGCCATTACATGAGAGATTTGATATGGAGGCATCAAAACATGCTGATTATGTGAAGAAAATACATGAGAAGACTCGAGAGGCTATTGAGAAGAAAGGCAAGAACATTGCTGCTGCAAGGAATCAAGCAAGGAAAGAAGTGTTGTTCAAGCCTGGATATATGGTTTGGGTGCATCTACGCAAGGATAGGTTTCCGCTACTTCGAAAGTCAAAATTGAAGCCATGTGGTGCTGGTCCTTAAAAGGTGTTAGCCAATATTAATGATAACGCCTTCTCGGTTGATATACCTATTGAGGAGTTTGGTGGAGTTAGCAACAACTTCAACATTACTGATTTGTCACCATATGCTGGAGAAGACCTTGGAGCGTCGAGGTCGACGCCTTTTGAAGGGGGGAGATGATGAGGACATCCCTACAATTACACCTACCCCAATGACTACTGAAGATGCTACAACTGTTGCAAGAAAGGATCAGTCCAATGAGATTAGAATTGGACCTATTACAAGAGCTCGTGCTAAGCTATTGGAACAACAGGTGAATTTACTCCTAAACGAATCTAGTACTTTGATTGATGAGAACTTAATACTGCCTAAGTCTACGCATTTATGTATGATCAGGTTCGTTGGAGAATCAAGCATGGCGCGAGGAGGAGAAGGGCTACAAGAGAAGCCCAACATGATGATCGCCCAAGGATGCGCGAGGGAGGAGCGGGAGGAAGGCGCAAGAGAAGATCATCAAGACGGAGGCAAAAAGATCTGCCACGACCGGAGTGTCCGGCCAGATCCACCCGGACTGTCCGGCCTGGTCGAGAGGCAAACTGGCGTGGACATTCTGTCTGCCAGTTCGAACACTACACAGACGCCACCCGGAAACTTCAAAGTTTCCGGCCAGACCGGACTGTCCGGCACACTTCACCCGGAGTGTCCGGCCTGGCCGGACTGTCCGGCCCAATTCGACCGGAGTGTCCGCCCGCCGACCGAATCTGGTCCGAGTCGGTTTGCATCAGTTTGAGTCGTTTGCGTTTAGTTTCGGTTTCTGGCCGCCCCAGCCGCCCTTATAAGCCTTGGGACGACCTCTAGTTAGGGTTTCAGACCACGTTAAAATATTTTGGAGTTGTTTCTTTCATAGAACCTCTAGAATTACCTTGTGTTAGAATCTACCAACTATAATTGAGTGTGATCTGTTGTTCCATTGGGAATTAGTGGATTGCATACTACCATTCGTGGTCACGGCTGCGTGCGCAAGAGCGTGGTGTTGTGAATATCCTACAAGGTTCGAGAGATGTTGCATTGGCATCAGGGATCGAGCGGGAGTGTTCATAGCTACAGGCTAGTTATCTATCATCCACCATCATCACCGCCATCCACTTACTGAGAAGATCAGGCCACCCCATATCACCAAGCCAACTAGGAGGTGACCCTCCAAGAGTAACAAGCTCACGGTCTCTCACTCGAACAAATCATAATGGAGAGCTCAACACTTATGCAAGAATGCAAAGTAAGAACACCAAGGGTGTTCAAATCCCTTACTCTCAAATCCCACCAAAGCAACAAGTGCGAGGGAGAAATTAGAGAGGAAGAACAATAGAGGAAGTCAACCAATGACTCCAAGATCTAGATCAAATGGGTTCTCCTCACTTAGAGGAGAAGAAGATTGGTGGGGATTGTAGATCTAGATCTCCTCTTCAAAAGCCCTGAAAAAGATGCAAGAATCATAAGAGGGAAGGGAGAGGAAGCAACCTCAAAGGGGTCAATAATGGTGGTCAAAAACGTGCTAAAGAATCCTAGAAATTTGGGGAAGAAGCCCCCCTTTTATACCCCTTCAAGCAAGATAATAGTTGGAGACAAAACGAGCTGGACGGACATGTTTCGGCGGGGAAACCGGTGCCGCCGGAAGTGACGCCGGAATTTCTAGTCGACCAGTAAAGTTCCGGTCAAAACCGAAACAACAAATATAACAGCTTTTCGGCGGTTTGCCGGAAATTTCCAGTCACCGCCGGAAATTTCGGCCCCAGAACCAGCGTCACCGGAATTCCCGCCGGAATGAAAACATGCACACGAAAACGGCGATAAGTTTTGCGTCCGGACTCGGATTTTAGCAAACTTGGGCCTTTTGAAAAGCTAAGAACAAGATCTATCTATTAGAGAGTAGAAAACCCAAGAAAGAGAAAGAGGTAAAGAACCAAATAAGGTGAGGTATGAAACCTCCCTAACAACAAACCGATAAAACTTCTAAACTCAAAAACGCAATAGAAGGTGCATACGAATTTCGTTTTCGATGAACTTGGGCTTGTTGAAGAGCTAGCAATAAGCTCAAGAACTTCACACAAAGAAACACCAAGAAGCAACAAAATAGGAAGAAGCAAAGTATGTAAAGGATTCAGCTCCCTAAGACAATGTCATCAAGTTATCCAACCGGAAGACCCTCTTGATAGTGTGGCTATCTATCCTATAACCCGGTCTCCCAACAACCACCTTGAGACCGGTAAGGAAAACCTAGCAAGGTCATACCTTTGCCTTGCGCATCCCGCTTGATCTTGATGACAACGCTTGAAGCTCCATCTAAGCCGGAATGCATCACTTGATCGTTGTTGCTTCGTTTAGACTCATAATTTGCTCCCCTATACACCACTATGGGATAGCTTCATTAAGACACGTCTTTACATATACATTATCACCAATATGGATGGCAAGCTTCAAGCAAATGATCTTCTCGAGATGCTTATCTTGAACTTTCCCTTCTCAACCTTGATGACGATCACCACTTGATGTCATCCTCTCATGGGCTATATGAGATCTTCAGTTTTGAAGCATGCCCATGGAAAGATACATATCCCATATCGAAAACACAAAGGAACATATACAATGGGTTAGTTCATGATGCATAATTAATAAGGCTTACCATACCACAGGATCCATGTGGTATATTCTTCATGCTCCATGTGTTGACCAACTTGAAATCACTCTTCACTCTTTGTATTGGTCAACCAAGTATCTTCTCATGCTCCATCTCAATATCTTGAGGTACATAAGGAACTTCATTGGATTACATGCTCTAAATCTTAGGCAACCATAGTTCAACTAATGAGGCTATCATGACACCGACTTAGAGCCATATCTTGAATTCTTCTATTGAGATCACACTCTCAAGATCTTGATCATATCATATTCTTCTCTTCAACTCGATGATCTTGATGCCAATACTCAAGATATATCTTTATCTTCATGGCATCCATACCTGAATCCAACACATGGACTACAAGCATGACCTATGGAATATTCCTTCATATAAAACTCAAGGAAAATATTAGTCCATAGGGATTATCATTAATCACCAAAACCACACATAAGGGCAGTTACCCTTTCACCTTCGATCTTTCATCTAGACATACTCTCGGGAATACTTTATAATGATGCCTTCTTATAACTTCATCATAACTTTGTACTTTTTCTACAACCATTAGTGAGAAAGTTAGACAACAACACTTCAGTGTTTATTGTTTACTCTCCCCCTTGGGGTCTCCTAATGTGCTCTAAACTTCATGTATAGATCTAGTTAAATCAAGAAGATCCAAGAAAAACCAAGAAATACTCAAACATATACCATGTATTAAACATATGTCTTCGAAATCTTACAACTCCCAACCACGGCAAGACACTCCCTCTGTACACTACCCAATATAAACATTATTCAAGCACTCTACTTTATGGTTTACTTCCATTCTTACTTCCCTCACTCACTTCCGTGCTTCTGGGACTTTCGTCCACGATGGCACCAAGAGTGAGATTAGCCATTGAGAAATGACTATCATACTCATTATCTTCTTCAGTATTCTTCTTTCCTCCTCTGGCGCATCTTCAAAGTAAGAGGTATTCTTTGCTTTTTCCACAATCCAGTCGTACATATTGGTGTAGTAACTACCAGGACACTCTTCCATCTCAATGGGATTATTATTACCCCCATATGGTCCATATGATTCTATAGGATTATAACTAGGTTCCACTCCCTTACCTGATTCAAAGGGTATAGTTTTTCCCATGACTTCATCATAAAACTGGTCTTCCCATCCGGTATTACCTCTAATGACATTATTGGGATTGGGTGCATTCCATATTTTTTGTTCCTCCTCATATTTGATCCATGGGTCTACTGGTTGCTGAGGTTCATATGGATAATAGGCATAGACTTCAGAGTGTGGGTCATTAAACTCTGTTTCTTCAAACACCTCCCCTGAAAAGACTGGCTTCGGGTGCTTTGCTTCTTTAACTAACTTATTTCTACATGCCACTGCCTTTGCAGGATCAGTAAAATACTCAATGACCGTGTACAACTCTTGAACTAGCACTTGATGAGTGTTATGAAACATGTTCAGTAACGACTTATAACGATCCATATACTCTATTGCTAGAGTAGGTTTAGTCCTTACCAGAGCAGAATGATCTAACTCTAGATCAAAACTAAAGGTCTCGTGAGGTATAGCAGTATAGGTAGTACCTACCAGTGCTTTGGAATTCTGTTCCCTTATTTTGGTTATGGCTGCTACTACTGCAATCTGATAAGCTATTTCCATACATCTTGCTTCTCTCGATGGCATTTCTCCACGCACTCCCAACTTCTTGGGTAACATGATCAAGATACCGTACTTGGACAATATCCGTCCGTCATAGAAACTGTAAACCTTGACCAAAAGTCGAGACTTATGATACGTCCATTTTGCATCACTATTCTGTATCATAATTCACTGTTATTCATTGATATATTTCATATTAAGAGATGATACTTATGTAATTTCACCTGTTTTTGCATGGTTGATGACTTTTGGAGCATGGACCGCTGCAGTCAGGATTTTGATGGAAAAGGTGTTGTTTGGAGGAAAAATTCGCGAAGATCCGAAAATCCAGGAAAATATATGGAAAATCCTATTTTTTCAGAAGACGAAGGATGCCAGAAGGAGGAGTGGAGATGGGCCACAGGGGGCCCACACCACCCCCTGGAGCGGGCCACCCTAGGCCGCGCTACCAGGTGGTGTGGCCACCCTGGCCCACCTCTGGCTCTCCCTTCTAGCGTATATATTCCTCCCAAAACCCTAATACTCGGGGAGCAACCACAGAAAGATTCCGCCGCCTCTGCGGGGCGGAAAACACCGAGAGAGAAAGATCTCTCCGGTAGACAGATTTCTGCCGGGGGAATTCCTTCCCGGAGAGGGGAGATCGTCGCCATCAACACCACCATCAAGCTGGACTTCATCGGGATCATCATCATCACCACCATCAGCACCCTCATCACCATCTCCATATTGTTGTAATAATTGGGTTGAATCTTGCATAATTCTTAGGGGAAACTTTCCCGGTGTTGATTACTCTTTGTAGTTGATGCTATTGAGTGAACCATTGAATTATTGTTTATGTTCAGATTGTTATACATCATTATTCCATCTCTGATCATGATCCATATGATGTCTTCTAAGTAGTTCGTTTTGTTCTTGAGGACATGGGAGAAGTCATGTTGTTAGTAGTGGAGTTTTGCTGAGAAAGATTCAATAGTTTGATATTTAAGTTGTGGTGTACTTCTTCTAGTGGTGTCATGTGAACGTCGACTACATGGCACTTCACCTATATGGGCCTAGGGGAATGCATTGTGTATTTGGCTACTAATCGTAGGGGTTGCCGGAGTGACAGAAACCTAAACCCCCGTTAGGAAACCATTTCACAAGGGACGTAAGGATCTTAGAGTTTAAAGTTGTGGTTAGGTTTCTACCTTAATTACTTTCTTGTACTTATGGATGTTTACAAGGGGTATAATCACAAGTATGTATTAGTCCTAGGAAGGTCGGTACATTAGCATAGGTTCACCCACACAACACTTAGCAAGCTAAAGAAGATTAATCAACTATATGAAGCGAACGCACTTGACAGTCTTCCCATGTGTCCTCGAGAACGTTTGGTCCTCTTAAGTAATATAACCGGCTTGTCCTTTGCTGCATAAAGGATTGTGCCACTTGCTGCATTTATTCCTATTGTCTTTTATTTACTCGTACTTTATTTACTTGCATTATCAAAAACCCCTAAAATTCGTTTGCTAAGTATTTGCAGAGCATTCCTGATCCATACCACTAGCCAGCACCATCTGCTCCTCGTTGGGTTCGACACTCTTACTTGTCGAAAATACTGCGATACACCCCCTATACTTGTGGGTCATCAAGACTATTTTCTGGCACCGTTGCCGGGGAGTGAAGCGCTATTGGAGAGTGGAATTGGTAGAGGAAACTTCTACTGTATTACTACAGATCAAGTTAAGAAGAAGTTATTCTCATTATCGCTAAAAGGAAGAGCTGAAGAATGGTCAAGCTCTGGAATGGGAGGAAATAGTGCCTCTCTTTTATTCAAAAATTTATCCTCCTAGTGAGATTCATAAAGATCGGAATCAAATATACAACTTTTGGCCTCTTGATGGAGAGAGTACAGCTCAAGCTTGGGGGAGACTAAAGTTACTAATGCTCAAATGTCCCATTCATGAGCTCCCCAACAATATTATTATCAATAACTTTTATGCAAAGCTCCCTCTACATGACAAGGATTTATTGAATGCTTCTTGTGCTGGATCATTCACTCGCATGGAAGAAGAAGCTAAATGGGATCTTCTGGACCGTATTCAAGACAATGCTGAAGCTTGGGAGAATGACAAAGGAAGAAAGTCAGGTATAAATTATGATTATGAATGCATTGAATCTTTTATGGGAACTGATGATTTTCAAAATATTAAAAATGCTTATGGTCTAGACTCTCAAGCTATTGCTTCTTATTTTAAGGATTTTGCTTCCTACATTGAAGTGCCTAAAAAGAAGTGGAATAAGTTCATGAACCTTATAAAGATATTGCTAAGAGTGTTCCTGCGAGAAATACTGGAGTTTATACTGCTAATCATGTTTTACCTGAACCTTATATTGAGAAAATGCCCTTCCCAGTTAAGATAAAGGAACATTCTATGATAGCTAGTATGGTTGATGAAAGTATAAGAAAAGCTGTTGAATCTGATAAACAAATGGATGATGAACCTATAATAGCAAATGTGAAAGACTTTGTCACTAAATATGTAGAGGAGGGACACACTATCCTTTGTAAGGATACCTCTAAAATTGTTTCACAAAGTAGTATTATGAGAACTATATTCCTGTGTTTTCTATTAGAATAAGTGATCATTGTTATGATTGTCCTTGTGACAGTTATATTGTTAAGTTTATGCATGATACTGAAAGTTACTATGAGAGAGGGAAAAGTGTTCTTATGCATCTCAATAATATCAAGTTCCTCGTTTTATGCTGAATTTTTTTATGTTGCACTTCTTTTGCCTTCCTATGCTTGTAGCCTCTGGTTTTAACAACTTGTTTGTTTATAAAATTCCCTTGCATAGGAAATGAGTTAGACTTAAATTTATGTATTTTTGCTTCTTAATGCTCTCTTTCACTTCAATTCATATTCCTATGTGAGCATCTTCAAAATAATCATGCCCATCTTAATGGCTATAAAGAAAGAGCTTTTTGGGGGACAATCCAGTTTATTTTTGCTTTCAGTTTGTTTTTGTTTCTTTGAGTCTTGGAAGTTATTATTTCGGTAATAACCTCTCCTTATCCTTTTTGTTTGGTTTTTGTGTCAAGATCAACCTCTAATGAGAGAGAAGTAATATTTCAGGAAGTTGTTGTCCCGAAACAGATTTTTGTGCTTCATCGTAAAAATTCGTGAGAGATCTCTGTATGTCGGATTGATCTGTAATGTTTTGTGCTTCTGCCCCAGGTAGTTATTTAACTTTCATTAGTTTTGCACTTTTCGATTTGAGCAGCAGAAGATTTTCAAAAAAATTGATCTTTACCTGCTGGTCTGTTTTGACAGATTTTGCCATTCTTGCATTTGCTTCTTAAAACAATTTCCTTTTTGAATTATTTTTGGGTTTTCGGAAGGAGTTGCTATAGAAGCTTATGTTTTGATGGTTTTTCAGTTGAAACTGGACTCAAAAGGTTTTATCACCTCACTTAATACTAATGTTGCTAATGAGAACTGTGTGAAGTTTTGTGTTAAAGAAATTTCCAGGTAGTGGAGATAATGGTGTAATAAGGAAGTGGAAGGTTTTATGACTCAAGTAATAAGTGTATGAAGATGAAGAAATTGATGCTATTCAAGTGGTGACTCCGGAAGAATCCACTAAATACCAAATTTAGAGACCTGTAGACTCCGTTTTCAAATAGGTAACAGTTCTAGTAAGAAAAGTTCCGCGAAAATACTATCCAACTATATTTTTGCAGTTTTTTGCCAATAAGGAAAGCTACGAAGCGAAAGAGGGACGGAAATGGAGCCAGGGTGGCTCACACCACCCTGTGGCGCGGGCCCACCCCTGGCCGTGCCACCAGGTAGTGTGGCCACCCCGGACTCCGTCTCCGACCCGTTTTCTCCCAGTACCTTCCTTTTGTTGTGAAACTTCATAATATATAACCCCCGGATCCTCCGAGGTTCGTATATCGTGTTTTCGTCGTGTCTTCGTTTCGATCTGTTTCTACCAGGAACTATCTTTGAAAGCTTTGAAGCACAATGGTGTCCGCCAAGGATAAAGGAAAGGAGCCTATGGAGGAAGATCTCCGAGACCCCGGGAAGCAGAAGGAGATCAAGTGTGAAGGTGAAGAGGAGGCAAAGCACACCGACACTACCATTGCAAGCATTGGAGTGGTGGCAAACCCTGGAAGAATCAGAAGGACTGCACGGATGTAAACTGGAGGGAAGCCTCCGCGTCACTGTTTGGCACCACAGACACTTTCTCCGAGCACCAAGAGTCCCTTCCATACGTTTATCCATAACCATGCAGGAAAAGAAGACCGGAAGGAAGGAGAGTGGGGAAAGAATCGCAAGAACTGGGATTCACAACCTGACATGATCATGAGCCGCATTGAGCAAAACTCGCAGCTTATTCGTAATCTCACTTTCGAGATTGAGGACTTTGGGAATTTGATCAAAGAGCTCATCAAAAGGATACAACCACCACCGAAGGAGTAATTCGTCATCAGGTCTGGCATCCCCTTGGTTTGTTCCAAGCTTGGGGGACTGCCGCGGTATCACATGACTATCTTCTATTTTTTTACCTTTTTAGTAGAGTCATATCATGAATAGAGAAGTTATCATGTAGGATGGTTTGCATTATGGAAGTGTCCCCTCTCTCGTTAGATATGTATCCCTTGGTGTGAGTTGCCGTTATGGAATATTAATGAGAGGTTCTATCATTTACTCTTTTGCATATTTTTATATTAGTTTTCAATTCGTGGTTATATGATTGATCTTGTTGTTAGTATTGGTATCACTTTGGGATCATTGAGTTATTAATTTAGTTGGTTTTGGCAAACCTGGCTGGGTCAGTAGCAACACTATTTTTGAGAGTTGAATGAAAAGATAAAAGTACTCTAAAGAAAAAAAATTCATCATCTTCCTTTCTTGATTTGCTCATAAGTCTAGTATTCTCTAGTTAAGATCTTTTGTGCTTCCAAGGAAGATTGCATGTTTGTTTTTATCACTTAGATGTTTTTTGCTTCCTTCAACTCTTATACTTGCTACCCAGCCTTGCTAGCCAAAAACCTGTACTAAGAGGGAATTCTTCGTGTGCATCCAATCCTTAAACCAAAACCATGCCATTTGTGTCCACCATACCTACCTATTAGCATTATTGCTATTCCAAGTAAATTCCTGTTTTTATCTACCTTCCAAATTAAACTTGTTATGTGAAAATTAGTGATTAAAGCTCTCACGAACTTGACGGCACACCTTACATTTCTCGCATCTAATAAACTTGAACCATTGGGTCCTTCTTTGTTGCATATATGCTTGCGCTTTATGAGTTGAAGTTAGCAGAACCATGTATCGTGGGGACCGCTTTCAACACTGCATTGGTACTTTGTACCTAGTTGATATCATGTTCTTTTGCTTATGGATCCCGGTGATGTGAAATAAAAGTAGAACTTGTAAGATCATGGAGTTTATATGTGTGTTAGAAAAACGCCTAGGCCGCTAGCCTAAGCCATGCCTAATCATGGTGGAAACTTGCAGCATAACTATAGTGAGCATTCTATGAAGCATCCTCAATAAAAACCTATGCAAATAGCAAATAAAAAGATCGCTGAGATGCTCATTGTCTGCTTGCCTTGTCATTTTGATTATGGGATAGCTCCTGTATCATGTGCAAGGGGTACCCCGTTGGCAGTTCTCGATGATACACATGTATTTACAATGACAAGAGGTTACTCGTGACTGAAGTTGAGTAGCATGAGGTTCGGTCTTCATAAGTAAGGGGCATGGGACTTCAATTTATAACTTGTCAAGCATATCCTCTTAGTTATGTCACTTTAACCTTAATCACCTAAAGATGCCTATGATAGGGGCAATGAGAGCTGGAAGCTAATAAGTACCATAATTTTTGGGAGCTCTTTATGAAACTTGAAATCCCTGCTTCCCTCTGTGAAGGGCCTTTCTTTTACTTTTTAGTTGAGTCGGTAAACCTATTCCTCTCTATCTCAGCAAGTATTTTGAGTTGTTGTGTTCCATTCATTCATATGATGATTTATTCAATCATGCTTCTTATGTTCTTTGTTTTGCACATTTCTCTTATCTTGGTGTCTACTACTTTGGAAGCTATCATTGAAAATCAGTTATTTGTGAACTCCAACAAATTATCAACTATTCTTCGACCAAGAGCTAAGTTTGCCATTACCAATTATGATTCACTTTATGTATCTTTATTGTGCTTCCTTTACTTATTGCAAGTTAAGTTATATAATAGTGAGTTGTCTTCTATTATGATCCATGTATTGATGAATGTGATGCTTCTTGTTCGTATTATTTTATCAACTCTTCACTCCATAAACCTGAGGTCATGTTTATTGAGCTCAGTTTCGCTTGGGGACAAGCGAAGTCTAAGCTTGGGGGGAGTTGATACGTCCATTTTGCATCACTATTGTGTATCATAATTCACTGTTATTCATTGATATATTTCATATTAAGAGATGATACTTATGTAATTTCACTTGTTTTTGCATGGTTGATGACTTTTGGAGCATGGACCGCTGCAGTCAGGATTCTGATGGAAAAGGTGCTGTTTGGAGGCAAAATTTGCGAAGATCGGAAAATCTGGGAAAATATACGGAAAATCCTATTTTTCCAGAAGACGAAGGATGCCAGAAGGAGGAGTGGAGATGGGTGATGACCCACAAGTATCGGGGGTGTATCGCAGTATTTTCGATAAGTAAGAGTGTCGAACCCAACGAGGAGCAGAAGGTGCTGGCTAGTGGTATGGATCAAGAATTCTCTACAAATACTTAGCAAAAGGATTTTTAGGGGTTTTTGATAATGCAAGTAAATAAAGTACGAGTAAATAAAAGACAGTAAGAATAAATGCAGCAAGTGGCCCAATCGTTTATGCAGCAAAGGACAAGCCGGTTGTATTACTTAAGATGACCAAACGTTCTCGAGGACACATGGGAAGGCTGTCAAGTGCTTTCGCTTCATATAGTTGATTAATCTTCTTTAGCTTGCTAAGTGTTGTGTGGGTGAACCTGTGCTAATGTACCAACCTTCCTAGGACTAATACATACTTGTGATTATACCCCTTGCAAACATCTGTAAGTACAAGAAAGTAATTGAGGTAGAAACCTAACCACAGCTTTAAACTCTAAGACCCTTACGTCCCTTGTGCAATGGTTTCCGGTTTTTGTCACTCCGGCAACCCCTACGATTAGTAGCCAAATACACAATGCATTCCCCTAGGCCCATATAGGTGAAGTGTCATGTAGTCGACGTTCACATGACACCACTAGAAGAAGTACACCACAACTTAAATATCAAACTATTGAATCTTTCTCAACATAGCTCCACTACTAACAACATGACTCCTCCCATGTCCTCAAGAACAAAACGAACTACTCACAAGACATCATATGGATCATGATCAGAGATGGAATAATGATGTATAACAATCTGAATATAAACAATAATTCAATGGTTCACTCAATAGCATCAACTACAAAGAGTAATCAACACCGGGAAAGTTTCCCCTAAGAACTATGCAAGATTCAACTCAATTGTTACAGCAATATGGAGATGGTGATGAGGGTGCTGATGGTGATGATGGTGGTGATGATGATGATCCCGATGAAGTCCAGCTTGATGGTGGTGTTGATGGCGATGATCTCCCCTCTCCGGGAAGGAATTCCCCTGGTAGAAATCTGTCTGCCGGAGAGATCTTTCTCTCTTGGTGTTTTCCGCCCCGCAGAGGCGGCGGAATCTTTCGGTGGTCCCTCCCTGAGTCTTAGGGTTTCGGGAGGATAATATACGCCAGAGGGGAGAGCCAGGGGTGGACCAGGGTGGCCACACCACCTGGTGGCGCGGCCTAGGGTGACCCGCGCCAGGGGTGGTGTGGGCCCCCTATGGCCCATCTCTAGCCCCCCTTCTGGATTCCTTCGTCTTCTGGAAAAATAGGATTTTCCATGTATTTTCCCGGATTTTCTGATCTTCGCGAATTTTGCCTCCAAACAACACCTTTTCCATCAGAATCCTGACTGCAGCGGTCCATGCTCCAAAATTCATCAACCATGCAAAAACATATGAAATAACATGAGTATCATCTCTTAATATGGAATATATCAATGAATAACAGTAAATTATGACATAGAATAGTGATGCAAAATGGACGTATCAACTCCCCCCAAGCTTAGACTTCGCTTGTCCCCAAGCGAAACTGAGCTCAATAAACATGGCCTCAGGTTTATGGAGTGAAGAATCGATAAAAGAATACGGACAAGAAGCATCACATTCATCAATACATAGATCATAATAGCAGACAACTCACTATTATATATCTTAACTTGCAATAAGTAAAGGAAGCACAATAAAGATACATAAAGTGAATCATAATTGGTAATGGCAAACTTAGCTCCTGGTCGAAGAATAGTTGATAATTTGATGGAGTTCACAAATAACTGGTTTTCAATGATAGCTTTCAAAGTAGTAAGCACCCAGATAAGAACAATGTGCAAAACAAGGGACATAAGGAACATGATTGAATAAATCATCATATGAATGAATGAAACACCACAACTCAAAATACTTGCTGAGAAAGGCCCTTCGCAGAGGGAAGCAAGGATTGCAAGTCTCATAAAGAGCTCCCAAAAATTATGATACTTACTAGCTTTCAGCTCGCATTGCCCTATCATGGGCATCTTTAGGTGATTAAGGTTAAAGTGATCAAATATGAGGATATGCTTGACAAATTGAGAATCTCATGTCCCTTGAATACGAGGGCCGCTCCTCATGCTACTCAAGTTTAGCCACCGGTAAATTCTTGTCATTGTAAGCATATGTGTATCATAGAGAACCGCCAACGGGGTACCCCTTGCCCGATGATACAGAAGAATCCCCATATCAAAATGACAAGGCAAGCAGACAACAAGCATCTCAGCAATCTTCTTATTTACCATGGGAATATGGTGCTTTTTTCTCTCTTTCCTCTTTTCATAATCTCTTTTTTTTCTCAATATCGTACTCTTTTTTATAAGAAGAATGCTTCATAGATGCTTGTTATGGTTACGCTGCAGGTTTCCACCATGTCGGCATGGATTAGACCAGCGGCCCAGGCGTATCTCTAACACACATGCATAACTCCATGTACTTACAAGCTCCCCTTTCATTTCATACCGAGGACATCCATAGACAAAAGAACATGATATCAACTAGGTACAAAGTACCAGTGCAATGTTGAAAGCGTTCCCCATGACAGCATGGTTCTGCTAATTCACAACTTACAAAGCGCAAGCATATACGCAACATAGGTGAGCACAATGGTTCAAGTTTATTAAATGCAAGAAAGTAAAGTGTGCCATCAAGTTCGTGAGAGCTTTAATCACTACTTTTCACATAACAAGTTTAATTTGGGAGGTAGATAAAACAAGAATTTACTTGGAATAGAAATAATGCTAATAGGTAGGTATGGTGGACACAAATGGCAAAAGTTTGGATTAAGGAAGTGGATGCACGACAAGAATTCCCTCTTAGTATAGGTTTTTGGCTAGCAAGGCTGGGTAGCAAGTATAAGAGTTGAAAGAAACAAACAAACATACATGTGATAAAAACAAACATGCAATCTTCCTCGGAAGCACAAAAGATCTTAACTAGAGAATACTAGACTTATGACCAAATCAAGAAAGAAAGATGATGAAATTATTTTTCTTTTAGAGGTACTTTTATTTTTTCATTCAACTCTCAAAAATAGTGTTGCTACTGACCGAGCTAGGTTTGCCAAAACCAACTAAATTAACTCGATGATCCCAAAGTGATACCAATACTAACAATAAGATCAATCATATAACCACGAAATGAAAACTAATATAAGCTATGCAAAAGAGTAAATGATAGAACTTCTCATTAATATTTCATAACGGCAACTCACACCAAGGGATACATATCTAACGAGAGAGGGGACACTTCCATAATGCAAACCATCCCTATTCATGATATGACTCTACTAATAAGGTAAAAAGATAGAAGATAGTGTTGTGATACCGCGGCACTCCCCCAAGCTTGGAACAAACCAAGGGGATGCCAAACTTGATGACGAATTACTCCCTCAATGGTGGTGGTATCCTCTGGATGAGCTCTTTGATCAGTTTCCCCAAGTCCTCAATCTCAAAAAGGTGAGATTACGAATAAGCTACGAGTTTTGCTCAATGCGGCTCATGATCATGTCGGGTTGTGAATCCCAGCTCTTGCGATTCTTTCCCCACTCTACCTCCTTGAAGTCTTCTTTTCCTGCATGGCTAGAACGAGGCAAATCCCAATTGGAGGGTAATTTCCCCTTGGGTATATTCTGGTATTGATGCTCATGGATAAGAGTATGGAAAGGTTTCTTTGTGCATGGAGGAAGTGACCAGGGATCTGAACGGTGATGAGGAGGCTTCCCTCCAATTGGTATATCCCTGGCAGGGTTTGCCACAACTCCAATGCTTGCAATGGTAGTGCCAGTGTGCTTTGCCTCCTCTTCTTCTTCGCTCTTAATCTCCTTCTCCTGCCCGAGGTCTTGTAGATCTTCCTCCATAGGCTCCTTTCCTTTATCCTTGGCGGACACCATTGTGCTAAGCTTTCAAAGATAGTTCCTGGCAGAAACAGATCAAAACAAAGACACGACGAGAACACAATATACGAACCTCGGGGGATCCGGGGGATTATATATTACGAAATTTCACGTCAAAAGGAAGGTACTAGGAGAAAACGGGCCGGAGACGGAGTCCGGAGTGGACACACCACCTGGTGGCGTGGCCAGGGGTAGGCCCGCGCCATCGGGTGGTGTGAGCCACCCTGGCTTCGTTTCCGTCCCTCTTTCGCTTCGTAGCTTTCCTTATTGTCTAAACACTACAAAAATATAGTTGGATAGTATTTTCGCGGAACTTTTCTTACCAGAACTATTACCTATTTGAAAACGGACTCTACAGGTCTCTGAATTTGGTATTTAGTAGATTCTTCCATAGTCACCACTTGAATAACATCAATATCTTCATCTTCATACACTTATTACTTGAGTCATAAAACCTTTCACTTCCTTATTACACCATTATCTCCACTGGCTGGAAATTTCTCACACAGAACTTCACACAGTTCTCATTAGCAACATTCGTACAAGTGAAGTGATAAACCCTTTTGAGTTCAACTTCAACTGAAAACCATCAAAACATAAGCTACTGTAGCAACTCCTTCCGAAAACCCAAAAAGAATTTAAAAAAGAAATTGAATAAAGAAGCAAATGTAAGAGTGGCAAGAATCTGTCAAAACAGACCAGCAGGTAAAGATCAATTTTTTCGAAAATCTTCTGTTGCTCAAATCAAAAAGTGCAAAACTAACGAAAGTTAAATAAAAACTTGGGGCAGAAGCACAAAACATTACAACTCAATACGACAGACAGAGATCTCTCATGATTTTTTACGGTGAAGCACAAAATTCTGTTTCGGGACAGCAACTTCCCCAAATATTACTTCTCTCTCATTAGAGGTTGATCTTGACACAAAAACCAAACAAAAGGATAAGGAGAGGTTATTACCGAAGTAATAACTTCCAAGACTCAAAGAAACAGAAACAAACTGAAAGCAAAAATAAATTGGGCTGTCTCCAAAAAGCTCTTTCTTTATAGCCACTAAGATGGGCATGATAATTTTGAAGATGCTCACAATGGAATATGAATTGAAGTGAAAAAGAGCATTAAGAAGAAAAAATATACACGTTTAAGTCTAACCCACTTCCTATGCAAGGGAATTGTGTAAACAAACAAGTTGTTGAAACCAGAGGCTACGAGCATAGGAAGGCAAAAGAAGTGCATCATAAAAACTTTCAGCATAAAACGAGGAAACTTGATATTATTGAGATGCATAAGAACACTTTTCCCTCTCTCATAGTAACTTTCAGTATCATGCATAAACTTAACAATATAGAAATCACAAGGTCCATCGTAACAATGATCACTTATTCTAATAGAAAACACAGGAATACGAGCTCTCATAACACTACTTTGTGAGACAATATTAGAGGTATCCTTACAAAGGATAGTGTGTCCCTCTTCTACATATTTAGTAACAAAGTCTTTCACATTTGCTATTATAGGTTCATCATCCATCTGTTTATCAGGTTCAACAGCTTTACTTGTACTTTCATTAACCATACTAGCTATCATAGAATGTTCCTTTATCTTAATTGGAAAGGGATTTTCTCAATGTAAGGTTTAGGTAACACATGATTAGCAGTATAAACTTCAGTATTTCTCGCAGGAACACTCTTAGCAATATCTTTATAAGGTTCATGATACTTATTCCACTTCTTTTTAGGCACTTCAATGTAGGAAGCAAAAGCCTTAAAATAATAAGCAATAGCTTGAGAGTTTAGACCATAAGCATTTTTAATATTTTGAAAGTCATTAGTTCCCATAAAAGATTCAATGCATTCATAATCATAATTTATACCTAACTTTCTACCTTTGTCATTCTCCCAAGCTTCAGCATTGTCTTGAATACAGTCCAGAAGATCCCATTTAGCTTCTTCTTCCATGCGAGTGAATGATCCCGTGCAAGAAGCATCCAGTAAATCCTTATCATGTAGAGGGAGCCTTGCATAAAAGTTATTGATAATAATATTGTTGGGGAGCTCATGAATGGGACATTTGAGCATTAGTAACTTCATTCTCCCCCAAGCTTGAGCTATACTCTCTCCATCAAGAGGCCAAAAGTTGTATATTTGATTCTGATCTTTATGAATCTCACTAGGAGGATAAAACTTTGAATAAAAGAGAGGCACTATTTCCTCCCATTCCAGAGATTGACCATTCTTCAGCAGCTTATACCATTCATCAGCTGTTCCTTTCAGTGATAATGAGAATAACTTCGTCTTAACTTGATATGTAGTAATACCTGCACACTTGAACAACCCACATAATTTGTGTATAAAGAGTAAATGATCATCGGGATGGACAGTTCCATCTCCAACATAGTAGTTATCCATAACACGATCAATAATTCTTGTAGGTATTTTAAAAGCATCATTCTCGGTAGGTGGTGGTTCATCTACTACCTTAGCAGTGGAAGTAGCATTACCAAATAAGAAACTCAGTGAATTATCCATAACGAAAATAAAGCAACTAACAGAAGTAAACAATACTCACAGTAGAAGTTTCCTTTACCAGTTCCACTCTCCAATAGTGCTTCACTCCCCGGCAACGGTGCCAGAAAATAGTCTTGATGACCCACAAGTATAGGGGGTGTATCACAGTATTTTCGATAAGTAAGAGTGTCCAAACCCAACGAGGAGCAGATGGTGCTGGCTAGTGGTATGGATCAGGAATTCTCTGCAAATACTTAGCAAACGGATTTTTAGGGGTTTTTGATAATGCAAGTAAATAAAGTACGAGTAAATAAAAGACAGTAGGAATAAATGCAGCAAGTGGCCCAATCCTTTATGCAGCAAAGGACAAGCCGGTTGTATTAATTAAGAGGACCAAACGTTCTCGAGGACACATGGGAAGACTGTCAAGTGCTTTCGCTTCATATCAACACCGGGAAAGTTTCCCCTAAGAACTATGCAAGATTCAACTCAATTGTTACAGCAATATGGAGATGGTGATGAGGGTGCTGATGGTGATGATGGTGGTGATGATTCCATCTTGCTATAACAATTGGGTTGAATCCTGCATAATTCTTACGGGAAACTTTCTCGGTGTTGATTACTCTTTGTAGTTGATGCTATTGAGTGAACCATTGAATTATTGTATATGTTCAGATTGTTATACATCATTATTCCATCTCTGATCATGATCCATATGATGTCTTGTGAGTAGTTTGTTTTGTTCTTGAGGACATGGGAGAAGTCATGTTGTTAGTAGTGGAGTTTTGTTGAGAAAGATTCAATAGTTTGATATTTAAGTTGTGGTGTCATTCTTCTAGTGGTGTCATGTGAACGTCGACTACATGACACTTCACCTATATGGGCCTAGGGGAATGCATTGTGTATTTGGCTACTAATCGTAGGGGTTGCCGGAGTGAAAGAAACCTGAACCCCCGTTAGGAAACCATTGCACAAGGGACATAAGGGTCTTAGAGTTTAAAGCTGTGGTTAGGTTTCTGCCTTAATTACTTTCTTGTACTTACGGATGTTTGCAAGGGGTATAATCACAACCATGTATTAGTCCTAGGAAGGTCAGTACATTAGCACAGGTTCACCCACACAACACTTAGAAAGCTAAAGAAGATTAATCAACTATATGAAGCGAAAGCACTTGACAGTCTTCCAATGTATCCTCAAGAATGTTTGGCCCTCTTAAGTAATACAACCGGCTTGTCCTTTGCTGCATAAAGGATTGGGCCACTTGCTGCATTTATTCCTATGGTCTTTTATTTACTCGTACTTTATTTACTTGCATTATCAAAAACCCCTAAAAATCCGTTTGCTAAGTATTTGCAGAGAATTCCTGATCCATACCACTAGCCAACACCTTCTGCTCCTCGTTGGGTTCGACACTCTTACTTATCGAAAATACTGCGATACACCCCCTATACTTGTGGGTCATCAACTTACAATCCAGGCTCCATAGAAGTTGTCTTAGAGTGATTGTCTAGTCATCTTCATAATCATCTAAGGTCTTGTTCAATACTTGAACATTCCGTGGTGGATACCTAGGTGCCATTCTTGTACTTTAGATAAGAAATTATCATTAGTCATCTTGAGTTAAAACTCATGGTACTCATTTAAAACTGCATAATAAAGAATCATCGCACTAGCAACATGACGAGATTATTCCCAATTGAATATTCATCATATTTCTAGAGAACTCTTTATTGTTGCTAACATCCTTCCTACAGGTTCTACCCATTTACTAGGTTTACCAACCTAAGGTCAAAGCATATGCTCTGATACCAGTTGCGGTGACCCAGCATGCCACTGCATGATGTAATACACTATAGTCGTTGACTTCACTGGTATTACATCCCTCGGAGTGGTACAACAGAAACACAGCAGGTCCAAGCATGACTATAGATTACAACTCGACTCTTTACAAAAGATCCAGAGAATACTCTAGGTGAAAGAGAGAGAAAGAAACTTCTTACAAAGAAGAACCAAAAATATAATAACTCAGAACTATCTAGTAACTACGACTAGTATCTAAACTATTTGGCTTGCCATTGCTGCTATTGCAATGCTCTACAGAAGTAGGTTTTATGGCTAGAGAGTATACTCCTAGCTACTTAAGAACGTTGTCTTCACTTCGGTTGATGTATATGTTGACTTCATTGACTAATAGAAGAACTTGAGCTGTCGATGATGGTTTCTTGACCAGAAATTGATGTTGACATCGTCTTCAATAGCTTAGGACCTAGCAAGGATTAAGAAGGTACGGTTGAGTAGGAGCGTACTCAGCAAGTTCACTAAAAAGGAGTGTATGATGCACTATCTCTACAGCCACAGACCAAAGGTCGTAGCCAATGCAGGTTTTCGTAAATATTTCTTCAAAGGTTGCTTTTATTTTGAAAATTATGTCCGACAGCCTTCACAGGTTGACCAAAACCTTTGTGGGGTTACTTTCCTATCGCATTCGTAGCTCCTTCTCAGAACAGGGAGTAACATGTCACAATTCTTACACTCTGCAGAGGTGCGTCACTTTTCCCATAAGAGACCTTAGCCTTGTTGCACAACCAATTTGCGAGCTTGTCCACACTTCCTTGGTATGGGGCCTAGTCTAAGATCCAAGCCAGTACTACCCTCTCCGCGACCCTGCATGATGAAACAATCCCCCAAGGACTACCACGGTTAGTCTTTGGGTAGCCTTTGGAGGACTCTGTAAGCAGCTCTAGCTGGCAGCCACCATCAACTATGGTGAGCTTACACCAAGACAGCTATGCACAGATAATCTAGACACCTAGCTCGCAGGGAACTAAGGGGTCCCACCCATGTGCTGGATTCTGCACGAGAATATCAACAGCCTCATGATAAGGCCATTCGTCCATGCGAAAGGGAGAAGATATAGCTGACTTTCCCATCCCATTCCAAGTCTTATGGTTAATGCATAATATACGGCGAGAATCACTGTCAACATAGGTTGTTAAGTCCTAGATGATACATTCCTGTACAATGGCGTTTCCATTGCCAGTTATGATAGATTAGCTGATCACCCTGGATCAGTAACCGACACTTCAAGTTAATTGTGAAAATAGTGTTTTCGACCTTTTTGAAATGCAGGTGATGACACAGTTGAGTTACAAGCATAGAAAATATTTAAAGGACATGAGCAAGTTGTGAACTTGCCTTTTGTAATTGCAATATTATGCAATTACGGTCTTCAAGACAATAGAAGATCCAAATTATATAAACAACATCATTGGTCCGGTAAGGACTAATGTTTAAAGAAACAAGATGCAATTATGCATAAGTAATGTAATGCAGTTTTGATAAATGCGAATCCTTGGACTAATCGTATCTAATCTAGGGTTTGGAGTTTGTGATGATATCTTTAGAATGTGTTCCACTTTTATACCAGTTTCACACTTGTGCTCCTTATTAAGGCTTGTGCATGTGTGAAACGATATGTATATACAACAAGTAGCATACAATATTAAAGCACTCAAATGGGTCATGATATCTAAAAGATTTCTTAATCAAGATTATTAATCACTTAGAGCTTTCAAGAAGTGTTTATGGATTACTTTTAATGTTTCTTAAAGGAATAACTTTCAAGGAAAAGGTTACTTTTACAAAGTAAAGGTATTTAAATTTTAATATGCAAAGTATAGAAGTGAAGTATAATAATATTCTAAGATTGAGGTGGATTGCTATCTGGTAATTATGATGGAAATTATTATTATAAATTGTTAAGTGTTAAAGAACTTGTTATAAGATTGTTGTTTGAAGTGGCAAAACGAATAACTTTTGAAGAAAAGATTTCTTTGTTAAAGTTTAAACAATATTTGTGGTTAATCGAATGTGTTCGATATCGTTTACGCTAATCCGACAAGCTTGGACCGGAGATGATATGGGGTGGCCCGATCTTCTCAGCAAGCTCTTGTCGATGGTGATGGTGGATGATAGATAACTAGTGCGTAGCTATGATCTCTCCCGCTCGATCCCTGATGCCAATGCAACAGCTCTCGAACCTTGTAGGATATTCACAACACCACACTCTTGCGCACGCAGCCGTGACCACGAACGGTAGTCTGCAATCTACTAATTCCCAATGGAACAACAGATCACACTCAATTATAGTTGGTAGATTCGAACACAGGGTAATTCCAGAGGTTCTATGAAAGAAACAACTCCAAAATATTTTAACGTGGTCTTCAAAACCTAACTTGTGACGGCTACAGAGGTTTATATGAGGGCTGGGGCGTCCTCCCCTCTAAACGGGCCTAAAAACAGCCATAACTTGGCCCAAACTGACTCGGTTCGACTCCAACTGATACATACCGACCCATATATGGGTTCGGCCTTATTGGCACGCAGTCCAAACGTCGTGGGACACCTCAAACATGTAATTCTTGGTGCGCCATCTCTCTCTCTTGCTCATACGTGATTTCCTCATTGCGTCCTAGTGCGCCTGCCTCCCGCTCCACCCTCGCGCACTTGTTGATATTGGAAATCAGCGCTTGTCCTTCTTGCTGCAACTCTCCTCCTCCTCGCGCAACGCTTGTGTTATCAATAAACCTGATCATACAAAGATGCATAGACTTAGGTAGTATAAAGTTCTCATTAAGTAAAACATCAGGTTCAATTAAGATTGAATTCACCTGATAGTCATTATTGATTTGACTCAGTATTTCCTTCCAGTTCAGGCAGTCAGAATCATCATAATCCCAAGATGATACCAAGATGATATGGGGTGGCCCGATCTTCTCAGCAAGCTCTTGTCGATGGTGATGGTGGATGATAGATAACTAGTGCGTAGCTATGATCTCTCCCGCTCGATCCCTGATGCCAATGCAACAACTCTCGAACCTTGTAGGATATTCACAACACCACACTCTTGCGCACACAGCCGTGACCACGAACAGTAGTCTGCAATCTACTAATTCCCAATGGAACAACATATCACACTCAATTATAGTTGGTAGATTCGAACACAGGGTAATTCCAGAGGTTCTATGAAAGAAACAACTCCAAAATATTTTAACGTGGTCTTCAAAACCTAACTTGTGACGGCTACGGAGGTTTATATGAGGGCTGGGGCGTCCTCCCCTCTAAACGGGCCTAAAAACAGCTATAACTTGGCCCAAACTGACACGGTTTGACTCAAACTGATACATACCGACCCATATATGGGTTCGGCCTTATTGGCACGCAGTCCAAACGTCGTGGAACACCTCAAACATGTAATTCTTCGTGCGCCATCTCTCTCTCTTGCTCATACGTGATTTCCTCATTGCGTCCTAGTGCGCCTGCCTCCCGCTCCACCCTCGCGCACTTGTTGATATTGGAAATCAGCGCTTGTCCTTCTTGCTGCAACTCTCCTCCTCCTCGCGCAACGCTTGTGTTATCAATAAACCTGATCATACAAAGATGCATAGACTTAGGTAGTATAAAGTTCTCATTAAGTAAAACATCAGGTTCAATTAGGAATGAATTCACATGATAGTCATTATTGATTTGACTCAATATTTTCTTCCAGTTCAGGCAGTCAGAATCATCATAATCCCTGTAGATATCCTCATCAGGAGATGCCTTATGACTTAATTTGTGAAGGAAATATGCCCTGAGAGGCAATAATAAAGTTGTTATTATCTATTCCTTATATATGATAGATGTTTATTTTGCATGCTATAATTGTATTGATCGGAAACATCAATACATGTGTGTTTAATAAACAAAAAGGGTTCCTAGTTATGCCTCTCTTATAGACTAGCTTGTTGATTAACAAGATGATCAAGGTTTCCTGATCATGGACATTGGATGTTGTTAATAACAAGGTCACAACATTTGTGAAATGATGTGATGAACATTCATTCGAAGTATAGCATTACGATCAAGTCATTATGTTTACATTGCTATAACATCATACGAAGTAATCTTTATCCTTAGACCATGAGATCATGTTAATTGCTAACACCGGAAGAGTATCTTGATAACATCAAACGTCACACCGTAACAGGGTGACTATAAAGGTGGGTTCAGTGCTAGGAAGGTGTTATGTTGAGGCTCATGGATCAAGAGTGGAATTTTTCAATCCCGATGACGGATAGATATACTCTGGGCCCTCTCGGTGATATCACATTAAGATAGCTTGCAAGCAAGTGATGTGATCACTAGAATGTTATATCACAGGAACGAGAAAAGAGTGCATGTCGGTAACGAGATCAAACTAGGTATTTGGATACCGATGATCGAATCTCGGACATGTATTATATCATGAGACAAAGGGATTAAATTACAAGCGTTGAAGGTTCTCACGATCACAGAAGTCATCGTTGAATATGCAGGAGTCAGTATGGATCTCCAGGTCCCGCTTCTGATTATTGATCTGAGAGGAGTCTCAATCATGTCTGCATTATTCGCGAACCATAGGGTGACACACTTAAGATTTACCGGACACCATTTTGGAGCACATATATTTCAGACAAAAGAATTGCAAAGCGCAGGAATTGTTTCGATAGAAACCGGAAATTGTTTCGGGTGAAATTGCAGAAAGTGTTTCTGCATGTGATATTGAAATATTGCAAGGGGTTATATGTGAATGTTTGTTAATTAAAGTAATTAACAAAATTCTGAATAAATTTAATAAAAGAGTTTTATTAAATGGGAGAGCATTAAACTTAGAGAACTTTAATGCATTTAAAGTGGGGACTTTAGAAGGGAATGTGAAGAGGCATTTTAATGTGGAGGGGTTACCACCACATGAATTGGGGAGGTGAGGGGTCACCCCCATGCGCCGGCCATGTGGAGGGGCACCCCCCTCCTTCTATAAAAGGCCACCCTCTTCCTCCTTCTTCCTCACACCTCCTTGTGAAGGATCTCTCTCCCCCTCTAGAATTATTCCCCCATGGTCTCGGATTAGCGAGATACATGTTCCCGGTGGCATTTTGTCTAGAAGGAGTTGCTGCTTGCGCTGGAGCGAGGAGGTGGAGGTTGTCCGGTGGCTTGAACGTGTCTGCGAGGACGGATGCGCTGCTGATTTGCGGCGCTCGGACTTCCACACGATCTTGAGATCGGAAAGTGTACGACTACATCAACCACGAGTTCCTACTCGTTAACAAAACTCGTTGTCTTCAAGGGTAAGTTCTCGATGGATGTATGTCCACCCATTGCTCTGTACCTAGTAGATAGATCTTGGCATGTAGTTCTCATTGTAGGAATTTTTTTGTTTTCTATGCTGCGGACCCAACAGTGGTATTAGAGCTTGATCTATGCGTAGGTTCTTTGCACGGGTAGTACACATATGTTTATATGTGGGCGATGATGATCATGTTATTGCATCTTCTATGTATTTTGGATATTGGTGGCATAGTGGGATGAAGCGGCCCGAACCATCCTTACATGTCACCGTACATGAGATCGGTTCCACGACTGACATGCAACTAGGATTGCATAAGTGGCTGGCGGGTGTCTGTCTCTCCTACTATAGTCAATATCTGATTTACAACGAGTTGCTAATAACTTGGTTATCATTGTTGTGGTTCATGTTCGTAGGTAAGAACAGTTCTATCTCCGAAAGCCCTAAGCCACGTAAAACTTGCAATTGATAAATTAGAGGCGTCTAGTTTAGATCGTTGCTGGGCTAGTGTATTGATATTGTATTGTTGTAAGTAGATGTATGATAGATACTCTTACAAGACATTCAACGTGTAAGTTCCATAGACCTTGGCCTTACACACAAAGGAATGATAGAGATCATACCACGATGCAAATGATAGAGATCAAATGCATGGACCATGTCATCTCACTTTACACATTAGATGTTAGCATCTTATGCTGCTAGTTTGGCGCTTTTGGTAGCATTGTAAGATGATCCCTCATTTAGATATCAAGATAAAATGTGTTCTTCCTTAAGTATGCACCGTTCTATGAATCGTGTTTCGAGACATCACGTGATGATCAGGTGTACTCGACTCTACGCTTTCCTACAACGGGTGTAAGACAGTTTTACACACGCGAGTACTGAGGTTCTTACTTGGCGAGCCTAGCATGTACAGACATGGCCTCGGAACACGGACCGAAAGATTAAGCATGAGTCATATGGTTGATATGATGCCCATATAGATGCTCACCTTTGAAGCTGCACCGACTCACGTGATGATCGGACTTGGTGTAGTGGATTTGGTTCATGTAATCACCAAAAAGGCACGAGGGATGTCGTTTTTGAGTGGGAGTTCATTAGTAATTTGGATTAGTTGAACTCACTCTATCAAAACTTAGTCTAAATAAACTTTAAAAATTCTGTTGTAGATGGCACCACCTGCTTTTAATTTCAATGTGTTCATGGAGAAAGAGAAACTTGCTATGAATGGTAGCAACTTCACCAATTGGGCTATGAATTTGAGGATTCTCCTCACTGCTGCACAAAAGCAATATGTACTAGAGGCGCTACTAGGCCCCCCACCAGCTCCTGATGCCCATGACGAGGAAAAGAATGTCTATATGACTCATCAGGAGGACCACAACTTAGTTCATTGCGGCATATTGTATGGGCTAGAGCCAGAACTTCGAAAGCGTTTCGAAAATGGCAATGCCTTTGATACCATGGGAGAATTGAAAATGATTTTCGATACACATGCTGCCATAGAGAGTTATAATGCTTCTGAAAAGTTCTTTAGCTGCATGATGGAGGAGAACAACTCCGTTAGCGAGCACGTACTCAAAATGTCTGTGTACGCTGATAAGCTTGTGTCCTTGGGAATAATGATTCCCATTGACTTAGGCATACATCGTGTTCTCCAATCTCTGCCACCTAGCTACAAGAGCTTCGTGATGAACTATAATATGCAGGGCATGAAGAAGTCTCTTCCCGAGCTTCTGTCAATGCTTAAGACTGCAGAAATGGAGATTAGGAAAGAACATCAAGTGTTGATGATCAATAGGACCACCGGTTTCAAGAAGGACAAGAAAGGCAAGCACAAGGGAAGGAAGGGTGGTAAATCTGTTGCCACACCTGAAAAGAAACCCCGAGCTGGCCCTAAGTCTGACACCGAGTGTTACTATTGCAAGGGGACTAGCCATTGGAAGCGCAATTGCCCCAAGTATTTGGCGGACAAGAAGGCCGGCAAGGCAAACAAAGGTATATGTGATATACATGTTATTGATGTGTACTTGACTAGTACTCGCAGTAGCACCTGGGTATTTGATACGGGACCGGTTGCTAATATATGTAACTTGATTTAGGGGCTGCGGAACAAGCGACAACTAGCAAGGGATGAGGTCACGATGCGGGTCGGCAATGGATCAAGAGTTGATGTGATCGCCGTCGGAACGCTGCCTCTCCATATGCCATCGGGATTACTGATAAATCTGAATAATTGTTATTTGGTGCCTGCACTGAGCATGAACATTGTATCCGGATCATGTTTGATGCAAAGTGGTTATTCATTTAAGTCCGAAAACAATGGTTGTTCGATTTATATGGATAATATCTTTTATGGTCATGCACCTGTGTTGAATGGTTTATTTATGTTGGATCTCGATAGTAATATTATGCATATTCATAATGTTGATGCTAAAAAGATTAAACTTGATAATGATATATCTACATATATGTGGCACTACCGTCTGGGTCATATTGGTGTTAAACACATGAAGAAACTCCATTCTGATGGACTTTTGGAATCACTCGATTTTGAATCATTTGATACATGTGAGCCATGCCTTATGGGCAAGATGACTAGAACATTGTTTTCCGGTTCAATGGAACGGGCGACAGATTTATTGGAAATCATACATACTGATGTGTGTGGACCAATGAGTGTGTCGGCGCGAGGTGGATATCGTTATTTTGTTACTTTCACGGATGATTTGAGTAGATACGGGTATATCTATTTGATGAAACACAAGTCTGAAACCTTTGAAAAGTTCAAAGAATTTCAGAATGAAGTGTAAAATCATCGTAACAGAAAGATCAAATTTCTGCGGTCCGACCGTGGAGGGTGAGCATCTAAGTTACGAGTTTAGCACACACATGAAAGAGTGTGGAATAGTTTCACAACTCACGCCTGCCGGAACACCACAACGTAATGGTGTGTCGGAACGTCGTAATCGTACTTTATTGGATATGGTTCGATCTATGATGTCTCTGACTGACTTGCCACTGTCATTTTGGGGTTATGCACTAGAAACAGCTGCATTCACTTTAAATCGGGCACCATCTAAATCTGTTGAAACGACAACGTATGAATTATGGTTTGGAAAAAAACCTAAGTTGTCATTTCTTAAAGTTTGGGGATGCGATGTTTATGTGAAGAAACTTCAGCCGTATAAACTCGAACCCAAGGCGGAAAAATGCGCCTTCATAGGATACCCTAAGGAAACGATTGGGTATACCTTCTATCACAGATCTGAGGGCAAGGTTTTTGTTGCCAAGAATGGATCCTTTCTTGAGAAGGAGTTTCTCACGAAAGGTGTGAGTAGTCGGAAGGTAGAAGTCGAAGAGGTTATTGAACCTTCTCTTCATGAAATGGCGAGTAGCACAACACTAGAAATTGTTTCGGAGTTGACTTCACCTAATGAAGAGAGAGCTAATGATATTGATCATGAAACTCCAAAAGAGGACACTACCGAACCTCGCAGGTCAAGTAGGACACGTGCAGCTCCTGAAGTGTACGGTAATCCTGTTGTGAATTTCATGGTTGATGAAATAGATGACCCTGCGACGTATGAAGAAGCGATGATGAGCCCGGATTCCAACAAATGGCTAGAAGCCATGAAATCCGAGATGGAATCCATGCACGAGAACCAGGTTTGGACCTTGGTGGACTTACCTCACGATCGAAAGGCCATTGAGAATAAATGGATTTTCAAAAGAAAAACTGATGATGATGGTAATGTGACCATCTATAAGGCTCGACTTGTCGCAAAGGGGTTTCGACAAATTCAAGGAGTTGACTACGATGAGACATTCTCTCCCATAGCGATGCTTAAGTCGGTTAGGATTATGTTAGCAATTGCTGCATATTTCAATTATGAAATATGGCAGCTGGATGTCAAAACTGTGTTCCTCAATGGTAATATTGAAGAAGAGTTGTATATGATACAACCTAAGGGTTTTGTCGATCCTAAGGATGCTAATAAGGTATGCAAACTTCAGCGATCCATCTATGGACTGAAGCAAGCATCCCGGAGTTGGAATCTCCACTTTGATAAGGTGATCAAAGAGTTTGGATTTGTCCAAACTTATGGAGAGGCTTGTATTTACAAGAAAGTGAGTGGGAGCAATGTGGCATTTCTGATATTATATGTGGATGACATAGTATTGATTGGAAATGGTATAGATCTTTTAAACAGTGTTAAAAGTTATCTAAACAGCAAATTTTCGATGAAAGACCTTGGTGAAGTGTCATATATATTAGGCATTAAAATCTATAGAGACAGATCAATGCGCCTAATTGGGCTATCGCAGAGTACATACCTTGATAAGATATTAAAGAAGTTTAATATGGACGGAAGTAAGAAGGGGTTCTTACCTATGTTGCAAGGCAAGACATTGAGTAAGACTCAAAGTCCGGCTACGGCGGAAGAAAGAGAGATAATGGATAAGTTCCCCTATGCCTCGGCCATAGGCTCTATAATGTATGCCATGCTATGTATAAGACTGGATGTGGCACATGCTATTAGTTTGACTAGTAGGTACCAATCGGATCCAGGTTTGGAACACTGGATAGTGGTCAAGAACATCCTCAAGTACTTGAGAAGAACTAGGGATATGTTTCTTATATACGGAGGTGAAGAAGAGCTAGTCGCTAAGTGTTATGTCGATGCTAGCTTTAACACCGATCCGGATGACTCTAAGTCTCAATCCGGATACGTATTTCTCTTGAACGGAGCAGCAGTTAGTTGGAGGAGTTCCAAACAACCTATGGTGGCTGGATCAACGACGGAGGCGGAATATGTTGCCGCTTCAGAAGCGGCGCAGGAACCAGTTTGGATGAAGGAGTTCATGATATTGGGTGGCCCGATCTTCTCAGTAAGCGGATGGCGATGATGATGGTGGATGATAGATAACTAGTGCGTAGCTATGATCTCCCGCTCGATCCCTGATGCCAGCGCAACAGATCTCGAACCTTGTAGGATATTCACAACACCACACTCTTGCGCACGCAGCCGTGACCACGAACGGTAGTATGCAATCTACTAATTCCCAATGAAACAACAGATCACACTCAATTATAGTTGGCAGATTCGAACACAGGGTAATTCCATAGGTTCTATGAAAGAAACAACTCCAAAATATTTTAACGTGGTCTTAAACCCTAACTTGTGACGGCTACGGAGGTTTATATGAGGGCTGGGGCGTCCTCCCCTCTAAACGGGCCTAAAAACAGCCATAACTTGGCCCAAACTGACTCGGTTCGACTCAAACTGATACATACCGACCCATATATGGGTTCGGCCTTATTGGCACGCAGTCCAAACGTCGTGGAACACCTCAAACATGTAATTCTTCGTGCGCCATCTCTCTCTCTTGCTCATACGTGATTTCCTCATTGCGTCCTAGTGCGCCTGCCTCCCGCTCCACCCTCGCGCACTTGTTGATATTGGAAATCAGCGCTTGTCCTTCTTGCTGCAACTCTCCTCCTCCTCGCGCAACGCTTGTGTTATCAATAAACCTGATCATACAAAGATGCATAGACTTAGGTAGTATAAAGTTCTCATTAAGTAAAACATCAGGTTCAATTAGGAATGAATTCACATGATAGTCATTATTGATTTGACTCAATATTTTCTTCCAGTTCAGGCAGTCAGAATCATCATAATCCATGTATATATCCTCATCAGTTCATAACGGAACTAGGTGTGGTTCCTAGTGCATTGGACCCAATAGTTATCTATTGTGACAACAATGGAGCCATAGCCAACGCCAAGGAACCGAGGTCTCACAAGAATTCTAAGCATATTAAGCGCCGGTTGCACTCCATCCGCGAGGATGTCAAGGATGGAGATATAAAGATTTGTAAAGTACACATAGACCTAAGTGTAGCAGATCCGTTGACTAAAGCTCTCCCTAGGGCAAAACATGATCAACACCAGAACTCCATGGGTGTTAGATTTATCACTATGTGAACTAGATTATTGTCTCTAGTGCAAGTGGGAGACTGAAGGAAATATGCCCTGAGAGGCAATAATAAAGTTGTTATTATGTATTCTTTTTATATGATAGGTGTTTATTTTGCATGCTATAATTGTATTGATCGGAAACATCAATACATGTGTGTTTAATAAACAAAAAGGGTTCCTAGTTATGCCTCTCTTATAGACTAGCTTGTTGATTAACAAGATGATCAAGGTTTCCTGATCATGGACATTGGATGTTGTTAATAACAAGGTCACAGCATTTGTGAAATGATGTGATGAACATTCATCCGAAGTATAGCATTACGATCAAGTCATTATGTTTACATTCCTATAACATCATACGAAGTAATCTTTATCCTTAGACCATGAGATCATGTTAATTGCTAACACCGGAAGAGTATCTTGATAACATCAAACGTCACACCATAACAGGGTGACTATAAAGATGGGTTCAGTGCTACGAAGGTGTTATGTTGAGGCTCATGGATCAAGAGTGGAATTTGTCAATCCCGATGACGGATAGATATACTCTGGGCCCTCTCGGTGATATCACATTTAGGTAGCTCGCAAGCAAGTGATGTGATCACTAGAATGTTATATCACGGGAACGAGAAAAGAGTGCATGTCTGTAACAAGATCAAACTAGGTATTTGGATACCAATGATCGAATCTTGGACATGTATTATATCATGAGACAAAGGGATTAAATTACAAGCGTTAGAGGTTCTCACGATCACAGAAGTCATTGTTGAATATGCAGGAGTTAGTATGGATCTCCAGGTCCCGCTTCTAATTATTGATCTGAGAGGAGTCTCAATCATGTCTGCATTATTCGCGAACTGTAGGGTGACACACTTAAGAGTTACCGGACACCATTTTGGAGCACATATGTTTCAGACGATAGAATTGCAAAGCGCAGGAATTGTTTCGATAGAAACCGGAAATTGTTTCGGTTGAAATTGCAGAAAGTGTTTCTGCATGTGATATTGAAATATTGCAAGGGTTTATATGTGAATGTTTGTTCATTAAAGTAATTAACAAAATTCTGAATAAATTTAATAAAAGAGTTTTATTAAATGAGAGAGCATTAAACTTAGATAATTTTAATGCATTTAAAGTGGGGACTTTAAAAGGGAATGTGAAGAGGCATTTTAATGTGGAGGGGTTACCACCACATGAATGGGGGAGGTGAGGGGTCTCCCCCCATGCGCCAGCCATGGGGAGGGGCACCCCCTCCTCCTATAAAAGGCCACCCTCTTCCTCCTTCTTCCTCACACCTCCTCGTGAAGGATCTCTCTCCCTCTCTAGAATTATTCCCCCATGGTCTCGGATTAGCGAGATACATGTTCCCGGTGGCATTTCGTCTGGAAGGAGTTGATGCTTCCGCTGGATCGCTGGAGCGAGGAGGTGGAGGTTGTTCGGTGGCTTGAACGTGTGTGCGAGGACGGATGCGCTGCTGATTTGCGGCGCTCGGACTTCCACACGATCTTGAGATCGGCAAGTGTACAACTACATCAACCACGAGTTCCTACTCGTTAACAAAACTCGTTGTCTTTGAGGGTAAGTTCTCGATGGATGTATGTCCACCCGTTGCTCTATACCTAGTAGATAGATCTTGGCGTGTAGTTCTCATCGTAGGAAATTTTTTGTTTTCTATGCTGCGGACCCAACAATTTGGAATAGACAAAAGTTAACTATAAAAATATAATATAATTTGGTCATTATGCTTATAACTTTGGTAGAGCAAAATTAATTTTTAAAGGAACATAAATAGACTTAGGGTTCTAATGTATCTAGATTATTATTGAATTCTAGGGTTAATACAAAGATGGTTAAGAGTGTGAATTCATTCACTTCCAATTTAAGTGAATGATAAGTTCAAAGGTGATTTGCTATAATGGAAATGTTTTGACTTAAGTTATGGTTTTGGAAGTGGTGTTTAAATGTACAAGTTTTAGGGTTTTACATAAAATTGGGATTATTTCTTATTTAAGAATGTTCTTAAAGAATTTACCAACTAAATAATAAATAAGGATTTATTTCTTAATAACCTTAAAATGTGTTGGAATAACATAATTAGTATTTATCTAAGGAAACATACTTACTTAAAATCTTGGAAGTGAATTTTATTTAATTTTAGGTGTTATCCTTATTTTTACAAAATTCCACAAAGGATTATATACCTTAGTAATAATAATTTTAAATTTAATTACCTAAAATTCCATTTGTTATTTTTTCTTGAATAGAGGACATTTCTATGAGTCCATTGATATTTTATTTATATTTTTATGATTTTTATTTTTTTTCTTAGAACCATTTATGATATGGGGTGGCCCGATCTTCTCAGCAAGCTCTTGTCGATGCTATGGTGGATGATAGATAACTAGTGCGTAGCTATGATCTCTCCCGCTCAATCCTTGATGCCAGTGCAACAAAGCTCGAACCTTGTAGGATATTCACAACACCACACTCTTGCGCACGCTGCCGTGACCACGAACGGTAGTATGCAATTTACTAAGTCCCAATGGAACAACAGATCACTGATACGTCCATTTTGCATCACTATTCTATGTCTTAATTCAGTATTATTCATTGATATATTTCGTATTGAGAGGTGATACTTATGTTATTTCATCTGTTTTTGCATGGTTGATGACTTTTGGAGCATGGACCGTTGCAGTCAGGATTCTGATGGAAAATGTGCTGTTTGGAGGCAAAATTCGTGAAGATCAGAAAATCCGGGAAAATATACGGAAAATTCTATTTTTCCAGAAGACTCAAGATGCCAGAAGGTGGAGTGGAGGTGGGCCACAGGGGGCCCACACCACCCCATGGCGCGGGCAGGCCTAGGCCACGCCAGGGAGTGGTGTGGCCACCCTGCCCACTCCAGCCTCTCTCCTCTGGCGTATATCTTCCTCCCGAAACCCTATGACTCGGGGAGCGACCACAGAAAGATTCCGCCGCCTCTGCGGGGCGGAAAACACCGAGAGAGAAAGATCTCTCCGGCAGACAGATTTCTGCCGGGGGAATTCCTTCCCGGAGAGGGGAGATTGTCGCCATGAACACCACCATCAAGCTGGACTTCATCAGGATCATCATCATCACCACCACCATCATCACCATCAGCACCCTCATCACCATCTCCATATTGCTGTAACAATTGCGTTGAATCTTGCTATAGTTCATAGGGGAAACTTTCCCGGTGTTGATTACTCTTTGTAGTTGATGCTATTGAGTGAACCATTGAATTATTGTTTATGTTCAAATTGTTATACATCATTATTCCATCTCTGATCATGATCCATATGGTGTCTTGTGAGTAGTTCGTTTTGTTCTTGAGGACATGGGAGAAGTCTTGTTGTTAGTAGTGGAGTTCCGTTGAGAAAGATTCAATAGATTGTTATTTAAGTTGTGGTGTACTTCTTCTAGTGGTGTCATGTGAACATCGACTACATGAAACTTCACCTATATGTGCCTAGGGGAATGCATTGTGTATTTGGCTACTAATCGTAGGGGTTGCCGGAGTGACAGAAACCTGAACCCCCGTTAGGAAACAATTGCACAAGGGACGTAAGGGTCTTAGAGTTTAAAGTTGTGGTTAGGTTTCTTCCTTAATTACTTTCTTGTACTTACGGATGTTGTTTAAGCACAAGTATCTATTAAGTCTTGGATGGTTCACTCACACAACACTTAGCAAGCTAGAGAAGATTAATCGACTATATGAAGCGAAAGCACTTGACAGTCTTCCCATGTGTCCTCGAGAACGTTTGGTCATCTATAGAAATACAACCGGCTTGTCCTTTGCTGCATAAAGGATTGGGCCACTTGCTACATTTATTCCTACTATCTTTTATTTACTCGTACTTTGTTTACCTGCTTTATCAAAAACCCCTAAAAATCCGTTTGCTAAGTATTTGCAGAGAATTCCTGATCCATACCACTAGCCAGCACCTTCTGCTCCTCGTTGGGTTCAACACTCTTACTTATCAAAAATACTGCGATACACCCCCTATACTTGTGGGTCATCAATCACACTCAATTATAGTTGGTAGATTCGAACACAGGGTAATTCCAGAGGTTCTATGAAAGAAACAAGTCCAAAATATTTTAACGTTGTCTCAAGACTAAAGCTAGAGCGCCCCATCTATTTAAGGGTCTGGGAGCTGGCGGCCTAAGGGTGGATGCGAGTTGGTCCCACCCACCTATGGATACAAACCGACCCAACTTGGGTTCGGTCAAGCTGACTCTACCGTGGCAGAGTTGTAGTTGCTTTCTCTACCACGGTAGCCTGCCGTGGCAGAGTAGGACTCGGTTTTCCTGCCACGGCAGCCTGCCGTGGCAGAGAAACAATGCTTTTCTCTGCCGCGGCAGAGAACGTCCTCCTCTTGTTGATCTTCATCTTGGACAGCTCCTGGCGCTTCCTCCCTCTCCTCCCTCGTGCATTCTTCATTGATCAACACGCCTTGTTCCATTAGCTCCTCGCTCCGTGCTACGCCTTCTTCTCCTAAGTACCTGATCATGCAATAATTCAAAGACTTAGGTAGTATAAAATTATCATTAATTAAAACACCAGGTTCATTAAGAAACAAGTTCACCTGTTGTTCTAGTAGCTTAGCACGACCTCTTGTGATTGGTCTAATCCTTATCTCATTGGATTGATCCTTCTTTGCAATTGGAACATCTTCATTAACAACTGGGGTAGGTGTAACTGTAGGGATGTCCTCATCATCTCCCCCCCTTCAAAAGGCGTTGACCTCGACGCTCCAAGGTCTTCTCCAGCATATGGTGATAAATCAGCAACGTTGAAGCTATTGCTAGCACCACCAAACTCCTCAATAGGTATATTAACTGAGTAGGCATTATCATTAATTTTGGCGAGCACTTTGTAAGGACCAACACCACGTGGCTTCAACTTCGACTTGCGAAGTCGTGGAAATCTGTCCTTTCGTAGATGCACCTAAACCATATCTCTAGGCTCGAACAACACTTCTTTTCTTGCTTGATTCCTTGCAGCAGCAATGTTCTTGCCTTTCTTCTCAATAGCCTCTCGAGTCTTCTCATGTATTTTCTTCACATAATCAGCATTTTTTGATGCCTCCATATCAACTCTCTCATGTAATGGCAGAGGCAACATATCAAGTGGCGTCAATGGCTTGAAGCCATAAACCACCTCAAAAGGACAAAGCTGAGTAGTTGAATGCACAGCCCTGTTGTAAGCAAATTCAACATGTGGCAAACACTCTTCCCACTCCCGCAGATTCTTTTTAATCATGGTCCTTAGCAGCTGTGACAATGTTCTATTCACCACCTCCGTTTGACCATCTGTTTGGGGATGACATGTAGTACTGAACAGCAGCTTCGTTCCTAGCTTCCCTCATAAGGTCTTCCAAAAGTAGCTCATGAACTTCACATCACGGTCAGAAACAATCGTCTTAGGTACTCCATGTAATCTCACGATGTCCCTGAAAAACAGGTTAGCAACATGCGACGCATCATCGCTTTTGTGGCAGGCAATAAAATGAGCCATTTTAGAAAACCTATCCACTACCACAAATATTGAATCATGACCTCTCTGAGTTTTAGGTAGACCTAGCACAAAATCCATACTAATGTCGTCCCATGGAGTAGTCGGTGCAGAGAGAGGTGTATACAAACCGTGAGGCTTCAGCTTAGATTTCGACTTTTGGCATGTAATACATCGACTCACAAATCTGTACACATCACGCCTCATCTTGGGCCAATAAAAGTGATCAGCGAGCATGAGCAACGTCTTCTCACGCCCAAAGTGACCCATCAAACCACCAGCATGTGATTCCTGCACTAAGAACAAACGCAACGACGATTCTGGAATACATAGTTTGTTAGCTCGAAACAAATATCCATCATGTATATGATACTTCTCCCATGCATTTCTAAGAGCACATAAACGATATGGTTCAGCAAAATCATGGTCAGTTGCATAAAGTGCACAAATAGCTTCTAGTCCAGGAATTTTAACATCAAGATTGGTTAATAGCATGTTTTTCCTAGATAGAGCATCAGCAACAACATTCTCTTTTCCCTTCTTATAATTAATGATGTAAGGAAAAGACTCAATGATCTCAACCCATTTAGCTAATCTTCTATGTAAGTTTGATTGAGCTTTCAAGTATTTCAATGCTTCATGATCAGAATGTATGATGAATTCCTTTGGCCACAAATAATGTTGCCAAACTTCAAGTACTCTCACAAGTGCATACAATTCTTTATCATAGATTGAATAATTCAAACGAGCACCAGTCAATTTCTTAGAAAAATAAGCTATAGGCCGACCCTCTTGCATCAAAACGCCACCTATACCTATACCACTAGCATCACATTCAACTTCAAATTGCTTTGAAAAATCAGGTAATGCAAGTAAAGGGGCAGAAGAAAGCAAACGTTTCAATGTATCAAATGCAATGTCTTGGGCCGCTCCCCATACAAAAGGTACACCTTTCTTTGTCAAATCATTTAAAGGTGCAGCAATGGTGCTAAAATCTTTCACAAAGCGCCTATAGAAACCAGCGAGACCGTGGAAACTACGCACTTGACTTACATTCATTGGAGTAGGCCAATTCTGAATTGATTCAATTTTAGATTGATCTACCTCTACTCCATGCTTAGAAACAACAAATCCTAGGAATATGACCTTATCTTTTGCAAAAGTACACTTCTCAAGATTAGCATACAGTTTACTATCACGTAACACTTACAAAACTTGTCTAATATGAGTGCAATGTTCAGATTCGGTGTGGCTGTATATGAGTATATCATCAAAGTAAACAACCACAAGACGACCAATAAACTCTCTCAAAACATGATTCATCAAACGCATGAAAGTACTAGGTGCATTAGTAAGACCAAACGGCATGACTAACCACTCATACAAGCCGAATTTAGTTTTGAAAGCAGTTTTCCATTCATCCCCTTCTTTCATCCTAATTTGATGATAACCACTACGCAAGTCAATTTTAGAGAAAACAGCAGCACCACTCAATTCATCTAGCATATCCTCTAAGCGTGGAATAGGATGACGATATCGAATAGTGATGTTATTAATCGCTCTACAGTCAACACACATGCGCCAAGTACCATCTTTCTTAGGAACTAAAATAATAGGAACAACACAAGGGCTAAGAGAAACATGAATGTACCCTTTATCCAGCAACGCTTGTACTTGCTTCTGAATTTCCTTAGTTTCTTCGGGATTAGTCCTGTAGGGTGCACGGTTGGGAAGTGTGGCGCCAGGAATCAGGTCCACTTGATGTTCTATACCACGCAATGGAGGTAAGCCTGCGGGTACATCTTCTGGAAACACATCCCCAAAGTCCTGCAAAACAGAAGAGACACCAAGAGAAATAGGGGTCAAGTCGTTAGAAACCAATACCTTGCCCTTATACATGAGCACAAGTGGCATGGCTGTAGGATCCTCACGAAACTCTCTCATATCTTCCTTAGTGGCTAATATCAATAAACCAGGCACTCCCTCACTTTTCGTTATATCACTCAATTTAGGCTCAATTACATTAGGAACAGCTGTCACACAATCTCGCCGAGTGGTAGTATCTTCCTTCAAGTTCACCTCTATCTTCTGGCGAGAATCATTCACAATTTCTTGTGGTGTCATTGGCTGCATCGTAATCTTCTTTCCTTTGAATTCCAAGTGATATGTATTGGATCGGCCATTGTGTTGCACGTGGCGATCATAGAGCCAAGGCCGGCCCAATAGTAGGTGACAAACAGTCATAGGAACCACATCAAAATCAATAGAATCTTTGTATGGCCCTATTTGAAAATTCACACGTACCATATGATTTATCTTCATCTCACCATTGTTGCTCAACCATTGTATGTAGTATGTCTTGGGATGAGGTAAGTATGTCAAATTCAATTTGGCACATAGTTCCTTACTTGCAAGATTTCTGCAGCTACCTCCATCAATAATGACCTTGCAAGCTTTATTTAGTCCAACTAGAGCTTTTGTTTGGAACAAGTTGCAATGCTTGGATTCCTCAACCGGTTGCACACTACTCGTAGAGAGTGGAGATGAAGTTTCTGACGATGATATTGATGATGGCGAGGATGGTGCTGATGCATATGCTGAGCGTGCACCAACTATTGTCGTATCTTCACGTGTACTTAGTGTGCAACCGGTTGAGGAATCCCAGCATTGCAACTTGTTCCAAACAAAAGCTCTAGTTGGACCAAATAAAGCTTGCAAGGTCATTATTGATGGAGGTAGCTGCAGAAATCTTGCAAGTAAGGAACTATGTGCCAAATTGAATTTGACATACTTACCTCATCCCAAGCCATACTACATACAATGGTTGAGCAACAATGGTGAGATGAAGGTAAATCATATGGTACGTGTGAATTTTCAAATAGGGCCATACAAAGATTCTATTGATTTTGATGTGGTTCCTATGACTGTTTGTCACCTACTATTGGGCCGGCCTTGGCTCTATGATCGCCACGTGCAACACAATGGCCGATCCAATACATATCACTTGGAATTCAAAGGAAAGAAGATTACGATGCAGCCAATGACACCACAAGAAATTGTGAATGATTCTCGCCAGAAGATAGAGGTGAACTTGAAGGAAGATACTACCACTCGGCGAGATTGTGTGACAGCTGTTCCTAATGTAATTGAGCCTAAATTGAGTGATATAACGAAAAGTGAGGGAGTGCCTGGTTTATTGATATTAGCCACTAAGGAAGATATGAGAGACTTTCGTGAGGATCCTACAGCCATGCCACTTGTGCTCATGTATAAGGGCGAGGTATTGGTTTCTAACGACTTGACCCCTATTTCTCTTGGTGTCTCTTCTGTTTTGCAGGACTTTGGGGATGTGTTTCCAGAAGATGTACCCGCAGGCTTACCTCCATTGCGTGGTATAGAACATCAAGTGGACCTGATTCCTGGCGCCACACTTCCCAACCGTGCACCCTACAGGACTAATCCCGAAGAAACTAAGGAAATTCAGAAGCAAGTACAAGCGTTGTTGGATAAAGGGTACATTCATGTTTCTCTTAGCCCTTGTGTTGTTCCTATTATTTTAGTTCCTAAGAAAGATGGTACTTGGCGCATGTGTGTTGACTGTAGAGCGATTAATAACATCACTATTCGATATCGTCATCCTATTCCACGCTTAGAGGATATGCTAGATGAATTGAGTGGTGCTGCTGTTTTCTCTAAAATTGACTTGCGTAGTGGTTATCATCAAATTAGGATGAAAGAAGGGGATGAATGGAAAACTGCTTTCAAAACTAAATTCGGCTTGTATGAGTGGTTAGTCATGCCGTTTGGTCTTACTAATGCACCTAGTACTTTCATGCGTTTGATGAATCATGTTTTGAGAGAGTTTATTGGTCGTCTTGTGGTTGTTTACTTTGATGATATACTCATATACAGCCACACCGAATCTGAACATTGCACTCATATTAGACAAGTTTTGTAAGTGTTACGTGATAGTAAACTGTATGCTAATCTTGAGAAGTGTACTTTTGCAAAATATAAGGTCATATTCCTAGGATTTGTTGTTTCTAAGCATGGAGTAGAGGTAGATCAATCTAAAATTGAATCAATTCAGAATTGGCCTACTCCAATGAATGTAAGTCAAGTGCGTAGTTTCCATGGTCTCGCTGGTTTCTATAGGCGCTTTGTGAAAGATTTTAGCACCATTGCTGCACCTTTAAATGATTTGACAAAGAAAGGTGTACCTTTTGTATGGGGCGCGGCCCAAGACATTGCATTTGATACATTGAAACGTTTGCTTTCTTCTGCCCCTTTACTTGCATTACCTGATTTTTCAAAGCAATTTGAAGTTGAATGTGATGCTAGTGGTATAGGTATAGGTGGCGTTTTGATGCAAGAGGGTCGGCCTATAGCTTATTTTTCTAAGAAATTGACTGGTGCTCGTTTGAATTATTCAATCTATGATAAAGAATTGTATGCACTTGTGAGAGTACTTGAAGTTTGGCAACATTATTTGTGGCCAAAGGAATTCATCATACATTCTGATCATGAAGCATTGAAATACTTGAAAGCTCAATCAAACTTACATAGAAGATTAGCTAAATGGGTTGAGATCATTGAGTCTTTTCCTTACATCATTAATTATAAGAAGGGAAAAGAGAATGTTGTTGCTGATGCTCTATCTAGGAAAAACATGCTATTAACCAATCTTGATGTTAAAATTCCTGGACTAGAAGCTATTTGTGCACTTTATGCAACTGACCATGATTTTGCTGAACCATATCGTTTATGTGCTCTTAGAAATGCATGGGAGAAGTATCATATACATGATGGATATTTGTTTCGAGCTAACAAACTATGTATTCCAGAATCGTCGTTGCGTTTGTTCTTAGTGCAGGAATCACATGCTGGTGGTTTGATGGGTCACTTTGGGCGTGAGAAGACGTTGCTCATGCTCGCTGATCACTTTTATTGGCCCAAGATGAGGCGTGATGTGTACAGATTTGTGAGTCGATGTATTACATGCCAAACGTCGAAATCTAAGCTAAAGCCTCACGGTTTGTATACACCTCTCTCTGCACCGACTACTCCATGGGACGACATTAGTATGGATTTTGTGCTAGGTCTACCTAAAACTCAGAGAGGTCATGATTCAATATTTGTGGTAGTGGATAGGTTTTCTAAAATGGCTCATTTTATTGCCGGCCACAAAAGCGATGGTGCGTCGCATGTTGCTAACCTGTTTTTCAGGGACATCGTGAGATTACATGGAGTACCTAAGACGATTGTTTCTGACCGTGATGTGAAGTTCATGAGCTACTTTTGGAAGACCTTATGAGGGAAGCTAGGAACGAAGCTGCTGTTCAGTACTACATGTCATCCCCAAACAGATGGTCAAACGGAGGTGGTGAATAGAACATTGTCACAGCTGCTAAGGACCATGATTAAAAAGAATCTGCGGGAGTGGGAAGAGTGTTTGCCACATGTTGAATTTTCTTACAACAGGGCTGTGCATTCAACTACTCAGCTTTGTCCTTTTGAGGTGGTTTATGGCCTCAAGCCATTGACGCCACTTGATATGTTGCCTCTGCCATTACATGAGAGAGTTGATATGGAGGCATCAAAACATGCTGATTATGTGAAGAAAATACATGAGAAGACTCGAGAGGCTATTGAGAAGAAAGGCAAGAACATTGCTGCTGCAAGGAATCAAGCAAGAAAAGAAGTGTTGTTCGAGCCTAGAGATATGGTTTAGGTGCATCTACGAAAGGACAGATTTCCACGACTTCGCAAGTCGAAGTTGAAGCCACGTGGTGTTGGTCCTTACAAAGTGCTCGCCAAAATTAATGATAATGCCTACTTAGTTAATATACCTATTGAGGAGTTTGGTGGTGCTAGCAATAGCTTCAACGTTGCTGATTTATCACCATATGCTGGAGAAGACCTTGGAGCGTCGAGGTCAACGCCTTTTGAAGGGGGGGAGATGATGAGGACATCCCTACAGTTACACCTACCCCAATTGTTAATGAAGATGTTCCAATTGCAAAGAAGGATCAATCCAATGAGATAAGGATTAGACCAATCACAAGAGGTCGTGCTAAGCTACTAGAACAACAGGTGAACTTGTTTCTTAATGAACTTGGTGTTTTAATTAATGATAATTTTATACTACCTAAGTCTTTGAATTATTGCATGATCAGGTACTTAGGAGAAGAAGGCGTAGCACGGAGCGAGGAGCTAATGGAACAAGGCGTGTTGATCAATGAAGAATGCACGAGGGCGGAGAGGGAGGAAGCGCCAGGAGCTGTCCAAGATGAAGATCAACAAGAGGAGGACGTTCTCTGCCGCGGCAGAGAAAAGCATTGTTTCTCTGCCACGGCAGGCTGCCGTGGCAGGAAAACCGAGTCCTACTCTGCCACGGCAGGCTACCGTGGTAGAGAAAGCAACTACAACTCTGCCACGGTAGAGTCAGCTTGACCGAACCCAAGTTGGGTCGGTTTGTATCCATAGGTGGGTGGGACCAACTCGCATCTACCCTTAGGCCGCCACCTCCCAGACCCTTAAATAGATGGGGCGCTCTAGCTTTAGTCTTGAGACAACGTTAAAATATTTTGGAGTTGTTTCTTTCATAGAACCTCTGGAATTACCCTGTGTTCGAATCTACCAACTATAATTGAGTGTGATTGATGACCCACAAGTATAGGGGGTGTATCGCAGTATTTTTGATAAGTAAGAGTGTCGAACCCAACGAGGAGCAGAAGGTGCTGGCTAGTGGTATGGATCAGGAATTCTCTGCAAATACTTAGCAAACGGATTTTTAGGGGTTTTCGATAAAGCAAGTAAACAAAGTACGAGTAAATAAAAGATAGTAGGAATAAATGCAGCAAGTGGCCCAATCCTTTATGCAGCAAAGGACAAGCCGGTTGTATTTCTATAGATGACCAAACGTTCTCGAGGACACATGGGAAGACTGTCAAGTGCTTTCGCTTCATATAGTCGATTAATCTTCTCTAGCTTGCTAAGTGTTGTGTGAGTGAACCATCCAAGACTTAATAGATACTTGTGCTTAAACAACATCCGTAAGTACAAGAAAGTAATTAAGGAAGAAACCTAACCACAACTTTAAACTCTAAGACCCTTACGTCCCTTGTGCAATTGTTTCCTAACGGGGGTTCAGGTTTCTGTCACTCCGGCAACCCCTACGATTAGTAGCCAAATACACAATGCATTCCCCTAGGCCCATATAGGTGAAGTTTCATGTAGTCGACGTTCACATGACACCACTAGAAGAAGTACACCACAACTTAAATAACAATCTATTGAATCTTTCTCAACGCAACTCCACTACTAACAACAAGACTTCTCCCATGTCCTCAAGAACAAAACGAACTACTCACAAGACACCATATGGATCATGATCAGAGATGGAATAATGATGTATAACAATCTGAACATAAACAATAATTCAATGGTTCACTCAATAGCATCAACTACAAAGAGTAATCAACACCGGGAAAGTTTCCCCTATGAACTATAGCAAGATTCAACGCAATTGTTACAGCAATATGGAGATGGTGATGAGGGTGCTGATGGTGATGATGGTGGTGGTGATGATGATGATCCTGATGAAGTCCAGCTTGATGGTGGTGTTCATGGCGACAATCTCCCCTCTCTGGGAAGGAATTCCCCCGGCAGAAATCTGTCTGCCGGAGAGATCTTTCTCTCTCGGTGTTTTCCGCCCCGCAGAGGCGGCGGAATCTTTCTGTGGTCGCTCCCCGAGTCTTAGGGTTTCGGGAGGAAGATATACGCCAGAGGAGAGAGGCTGGAGTGGGCAGGGTGGCCACACCACTCCCTGGCGCGGCCTAGGCCTGCCCGCGCCATGGGGTGGTGTGGGCCCCCTGTGGCCCACCTCCACTCCACCTTCTGGCATCTTGAGTCTTCTGGAAAAATAGAATTTTCCGTATATTTTACCGGATTTTCTGATCTTCACGAATTTTGCCTCCAAACAGCACATTTTCCATCAGAATCCTTACTGCAACGGTCCATACTCCAAAAGTCATCAACCATGCAAAAACAGATGAAATAACATAAGTATCACCTCTCAATACGAAATATATCAATGAATAATAATGAATTAAGACATAGAATAGTGATGCAAAATGGACGTATCAGTGATCTGTTGTTCCATTGGGAGTTAGTAAATTGCATACTACCGTTCGTGGTCACGGCAGCGTGCGCAAGAGTGTGGTGTTGTGAATATCCTACAAGGTTTGAGCTTTGTTGCACTGGCATCAAGGATTGAGCGGGAGAGATCATAGCTACGCACTAGTTATCTATAGTCCACCATAGCATCGACAAGAGCTAGCTGAGAAGATCGGGCCACCCCATATCATAAATGGTTCTAAGAAATAAAATAAAAATCATAAAAATATAAATAAAATATCAATGGACTCATAGAAATGTCCTCTATTCAAGAAAAATAACAAATGGAATTTTAGGTAATTAAATTTAAAATTATTATTACTAAGGTATATAATCCTTTGTGGAATTTTGTAAAAATAAGGATAACACCTAAAATTAAATAAAATTCACTTCCAAGATTTTAAGTAAGTATGTTTCCCTAGAAAAATACTAATTATGTTATTCCAACACATTTTAAGGTTATTAAGAAATAAATACTTATTTATTATTTAGTTGGTAAATTCTTTAAGAACATTCTTAAATAAGAAATAATCCCAATTTTATGTAAAACCCTAAAACTTGTACATTTAAACACCACTTCCAAAACCATAACTTAAATCAAAACATTTCCATTATAGCAAATCACCTTTGAACTTATCATTCACTTAAATTGGAAGTGAATGAATTCACACTCTTAACCATCTTTGTATTAACCCTAGAATTCAATAATAATCTAGATACATCAGAACCCTAAGTCTATTTATGTTCCTTTTAAAATTAATTTTGCTCTACCAAAGTTATAAGCATAATGACCAAATTATATTATATTTTTATAGTTAACTTTTGTCTATTCCAAATTGTTGGGTCCGCAGCATAGAAAACAAAAAATTTCCTACGATGAGAACTACACGCCAAGATCTATCTACTAGGTATAGAGCAACGGGTGGACATACATCCATCGAGAACTTACCCTCAAAGACAACGAGTTTTGTTAACGAGTAGGAACTCGTGGTTGATGTAGTTGTACACTTGCCGATCTCAAGATCGTGTGGAAGTCCGAGCGCCGCAAATCAGCAGCGCATCCGTCCTCGCACACACGTTCAAGCCACCGAACAACCTCCACCTCCTCGCTCCAGCGATCCAGCGGAAGCATCAACTCCTTCCAGACGAAATGCCACCGGGAACATGTATCTCGCTAATCCGAGACCATGGGGGAATAATTCTAGAGAGGGAGAGAGATCCTTCACGAGGAGGTGTGAGGAAGAAGGAGGAAGAGGGTGGCCTTTTATAGGAGGAGGGGGTGCCCCTCCCCATGGCTGGCGCATGGGGGGAGACCCCTCACCTCCCCCATTCATGTGGTGGTAACCCCTCCACATTAAAATGCCTCTTCACATTCCCTTTTAAAGTCCCCACTTTAAATGCATTAAAATTCTCTAAGTTTAATGCTCTCTCATTTAATAAAACTCTTTTATTAAATTTATTCAGAATTTTGTTAATTACTTTAACGAACAAACATTCACATATAAACCCTTGCAATATTTCAATATCACATGCAGAAACACTTTCTGCAATTTCAACCGAAACAATTTCCGGTTTCTATCGAAACAATTCCTGCGCTTTGCAATTCTTTCGTCTGAAACATATGTGCTCCAAAATGGTGTCCGGTAACTCTTAAGTGTGTCACCCTACGGTTCGCGAATAATGCAGACATGATTGAGACTCCTCTCAGATCAATAATTAGAAGCGGGACCTGGAGATCCATACTAACTCCTGCATATTCAACAATGACTTCTGTGATCGTGAGAACCTTTAACGCTTGTAATTTAATCCCTTTGTCTCATGATATAATACATGTCCAAGATTCGATCATCGGTATCCAAATACCTAGTTTGATCTTGTTACAGACATGCACTCTTTTCTCGTTCCCGTGATATAACATTCTAGTGATCACATCACTTGCTTGCAAGCTACCTAAATGTGATATCACCGAGAGGGCCCAGAGTATATCTATCCGTTATCGGGATTGACAAATTCCACTCTTGATCCATGAGCCTCAACATAACACCTTCGTAGCACTGAACCCATCTTTATAGTCACCCTGTTATGGTGTGACGTTTGATGTTATCAAGATACTCTTCCGGTGTTAGCAATTAACATGATCTCATGGTCTAAGGATAAAGATTACTTCGTATGATGTTATAGGAATGTAAACATAATGACTTGATCGTAATGCTATACTTCGGATGAATGTTCATCACATCATTTCACAAATGCTGTGACCTTGTTATTAACAACATCCAATGTCCATGATCAGGAAACCTTGATCATCTTGTTAATCAACAAGCTAGTCTATAAGAGAGGCATAACTAGGAACCCTTTTTGTTTATTAAACACACATGTATTGATGTTTCCGATCAATACAATTATAGCATGCAAAATAAACACCTATCATATAAAAAGAATACATAATAACAACTTTATTATTGCCTCTCAGGGCATATTTCCTTCAGTCTCCCACTTGCACTAGAGACAATAATCTAGGTCACATAGTGATAAATCTAACACCCATGGAGTTTTGGTGTTGATCATGTTTTGCCCTAGGCAGAGCTTTAGTCAACGGATCTGCTACACTTAGGTCTATGTGTACTTTACAAATCTTTATATCTCCATCCTTGACATCCTCGCGGATGGAGTGAAACCGGCGCTTAATATGCTTGGAATTCTTGTGAGACCTCGGTTCCTTGGCGTTGGCTATGGCTCCATTGTTGTCACAATAGATCACTATTGGGTCCAATGCACTAGGAACCACACCTAGTTCCGTTATGAACTGATGAGGATATATACATGGATTATGATGATTCTGACTGCCTGAACTGGAAGGAAATATTGAGTCAAATCAATAATGACTATCAGGTGAATTCATTCCTAATTGAACCTGATGTTTTACTTAATGAGAACTTTATACTACCTAAGTCTATGCATCTTTGTATGATCAGGTTTATTGATAACACAAGCGTTGCGCGAGGAGGAGGAGAGTTGCAGCAAGAAGGACAAGCGCTGATTTCCAATATCAACAAGTGCACGAGGGAGGAGCGGGAGGCATGCGCACTAGGAGGCAATGAGGAAATCACGTATGAGCAAGAAAGAGAGATGGCGCACGAAGAATTACATGTTTGAGGTGTTCCACGACGTTTGGACTGTGTGCCTATAAGGCCGAACCCATATGGGTCGGTATGTATCAGTTTGAGTCGAACCGAGTCAGTTTGGGCCAAGTTATGGCTGTTTTTAGGCCCGTTTAGAGGGGAGGACGCCCCAGCCCTCATATAAACCTCCGTAGCCATCACAAGTTAGGGTTTAAGACCACGTTAAAATATTTTGGAGTTGTTTCTTTCATAGAACCTCTGGAATTACCCTGTGTTCGAATCTGCCAACTATAATTGAGTGTGATCTGTTGTTCCATTGGGAATTAGTAGATTGCATACTACCGCTCGTGGTCATGGCTGCGTGCGCAAGAGTGTGGTGTTGTGAATATCCTACAAGGTTCGAGAGCTGTTGCATTGGCATCAGGGATCGAGCGGGAGAGATCATAGCTACGCACTAGTTATCTATCATCCACCATCATCATCGCCATCCGCTTACTGAGAAGATCGGTCCACCCCATATTATCTTGGTATCAGAGCGCTGGGTTTACTCGGTGAGCAATATCATCTTGGTATCAGATTTCCTCGTTGCCTCGGTAATCCACAATCCATCCATAGATTAGAGAGTGTTTTTCATCCTATACAGAAAAAGCCCCGCAAAAAGAGTTGCCATAGCCTAGATTACATCGTATTCGAGTAATAGTTGCTGGACAAGTTCCTCTATTAGATTAGATCTAGATCTGTTTCGTAGATTTGTTTTCTAGTTGTTCTAGTTGTTTTCCACCATCTTTTTCCGCTACCATCAAGTCAGATCCGATCCAAGTAAAGAATCCTAGTTGTGTACTACTTGGCGAGTCGGAATAATAAAAAAATATCGGCTTGCTGCCTCACGCCTGACCGCAGGCAGGTCTGTGCTCCAGCGTGACAAAAAAAAATTTGGACGGTCGCCTTACCACAGACAGGTCTGCCCTCATACGAGAATTTTTTGTGTCTACCGACCTCCTGCCGCGGCAGGATTTTAGGCCGTTTTTCTGCCATGGCAGAGACCAATTTTCCGGTCAAATTTTTTTACTGAGTCCACATAGCGTACCTATCCTTGTGAGCCTTAGTAAACCTTTCTTTGTGTCTAAAACTATCCTACGAGACTAGCGTGCTTAGTGCTCTGCGGGCTGCTCAGTTTAGCAATCTTGTGCCTGTTTCGTTGAGACATTGTAGCGTCTCTCCTTGTGCATTGCAACACGAGCGTTCCTCCGACATACCTCACTTTTTTGAGCTCATTTTCATAGTTGCAATTGCCCCTTTTATCTCCACCGCGTGTGTTTCCGTGGGTCTTTGTCATACGATCGGCACTAGGACATGTTTGCGGTGTAGTTATGATACCATACCTACAGCTCCACCATAAATACCCTGTGTGCCCTGTGATCGTTCTCTATACCTTTGATATTCACTTCATCACATCAGTGCATCAGTTTTTGATTTTGTTTGGTAGAGCATCTCTATTCACTTTGGAACGGTAAGATCTCCTTTCTTATTAGTTGTGAGTGAGTTGTGAGAGTTTCCACCATACTGATTTTTGATTTGTGCACTAATGTACTAATCATGTCTTCTAGTAGTGTTGATGTGATGCAGAAAATGGAGGCAGGTGATGTTACAAATAATGTGGAGACGTTACAAATTCATCGACAATTGGCGCTGTAGTGGAACTTTTTGGAAGGAAGAACGCGGTAGTTTTGATGGTGATGGTCTTTTCCACCATAGTGTGATGATTGGTGAGCGATGTGCTTCCATTACCATTGATAGTAACTCTACTATTAATTTGATCAGCGTTGAAGTTGTACAAAAGTTGCAGCTACCCACATGTGCCCGTGCGGTGCCATATCTCTTGCATTCATCATATGGCACATTGCTGATTTCACACACCGCTGATGTTCCTATGACTTTTAAAGAGCATACTGAGATTGTGCGCTGTGATGTATCTCCTATACCACTTGATTCTTGTCACATACTATTGGGAGAACCTTGGAGTGGAAGGTTTGATGCTCAAATATGTCCTGTTGTTGGAAGGATTTCTTTCAAATGGAACATGAAGAGGCGTGTTATGCTCAGGATTTCAGCCGACAAATTTCATGAGTATCATCTTCTTCGCAAGGAGAGGACAAAAGAGTTCAGTTTGTCTGCTAAGTACAAGGTCATGATGAACGTGACAATTCTATTATTTGTCATCTTGAACACGGTGTGCATTACAACCCATGTGAGAATGAGAGCCACATAGCCAAGCTGAGTGAGAGTGTTATCAAAAGTGAGCTGTGTGATTCCACTAAACGTGAGGTTGAGAGCATCCATTCTAAGAGTATGAGAGAAAAAGAAAACATCAGTGCAGTAGATGCTAATACATGTGAGGATATTTCTACTAATGTAATCATCTCTACTCCTGGTATTGTTTCTTGTGCTATGCAGGTTGCTTTTGAAGAAAGGGAGCAATCTATTTTACAACCTACATCGTCGGACTGTGCATTGTCACTCGCGGCGGATGTTTTAGTACCTACTACAACTGAGGAGATTGTTGATGACATTGGTACTGTTTTGGAGCTTCAGCCAACATGTGCGACATATTGTGAGTCTATTCCTTTACTGAAGCCTCCTTGTGATTTGCCTTGCACTACTGTTTCAGCACCATGTGATAGTTTACCAAATTCAAATTTTGATCATGTGGTACTGATAACACATAAGGAAATACTTGCTCGAATACCACCTGCTGATATTGTGTATTCCATCATGCTAAATGAACCTATGAGTATGAGTTGTGCTGTGGATAAGATTTCTGAAATTTCATTTCTGAATTCTAGCACATATTCTCCTTGTTTCACTTTCAATCTGATTGGTGAATATAGCATGCATGAAAATTTTCTTGTGGATCACATATGCATTACTTGTGATAGAATCGCTGAACTGAAACATGCTGTTTTCAGCCATACATCACAAAATGTTTGCTATGGGACAATAGCTCATGTTCCAGATATTATGGAAATACATTCTGGTCTAGTTGATATATTGCAACCAACTAAAGTGATTTTAACTATGTTGGATTGTTCTACTCTTGCTAGAATAGGACCCAAGTTTTCATATTCACTATGTTTGTCCCAAAAGTCTTTGTCTACTTTTGTTACTACTTTAGACTTCCTTGATATTTGCAAATTGAGTTGCATTTTACATACTAGACAACATGATCATGTTCATAATAATCAGAGTAGCGCAGTTGAAGCATGTCATGATTCAATTTGGTTTTCAGACATATTGAATTGGTTTGATCTTGTTCACAAATTTGATCATAGATCTTCTTTGAGAAAACTGAATTTAATATTGAAGAACATGACTATCTATTTAGTTGTTTTTCACCATGATCATGATTCTTTGTACTTCACTTATACCTGCAATTTAAGTTGCTTGATGTATACTGGACATACTTTTCATGTGAACAACAATAATACAACATGTTATATATACATATACTTTGCGTACACGTTGTTCTTTTTGTTTCTCCCACTTTCAGCTTACCCAAAGCCGAGGACGGCTTTTCATGAAGAAAGGGAGGATGATGAGGATATATACATGGATTATGATGATTCTGACTGCCTGAACTGGAAGGAAATATTGAGTCAAATCAATAATGACTATCAGGTGAATTCATTCCTAATTGAACCTGATGTTTTACTTAATGAGAACTTTATACTACCTAAGTCTATGCATCTTTGTATGATCAGGTTTATTTGATAACACAAGCGTTGCGCGAGGAGGAGGAGAGTTGCAGCAAGAAGGACAAGCGCTGATTTCCAATATCAACAAGTGCGCGAGGGAGGAGCGGAAGGCATGCGCACTAGGAGGCAATGAGGAAATCACGTATGAGCAAGAGAGAGAGATGGCGCACGAAGAATTACATGTTTGAGGTGTTCCACGACGTTTGGACTGCGTGCCAATAAGGCCGAACCCATATATGGGTCGGTATGTATCAGTTTGAGTCGAACCGAGTCAGTTTGGGCCAAGTTATGGCTGTTTTTAGGCCTGTTTAGAGGGGAGGACGCCCCAGCCCTCATATAAACCTCCGTAGCCGTCACAAGTTAGGGTTTAAGACCACGTTAAAATATTTTGGAGTTGTTTCTTTCATAGAACCTATGGAATTACCCTGTGTTCGAATCTGCCAACTATAATTGAGTGTGATCTGTTGTTCCATTGGGAATTAGTAGATTGCATACTACCGTTCGTGGTCACGGCTGCGTGCGCAAGAGTGTGGTGTTGTGAATATCCTACAAGGTTCGAGATCTGTTGCGCTGGCATCAGGGATCGAGCGGGAGAGATCATAGCTACGCACTAGTTATCTATCATCCACCATCATCATCGCCATCCGCTTACTGAGAAGATCGGGCCACCCCATATCATGAACTCCTTCATCCAAACCGGTTCCTGCGCCGCTTCTGAAGCGGCAACATATTCCGCCTCCGTCGTTGATCCAGCCACCATAGGTTGTTTGGAACTCCTCCAACTAACTGCTGCTCCGTTCAAGAGAAATACGTATCCGGATTGAGACTTAGAGTCATCCGGATCGGTGTTAAAGCTAGCATCGACATAACACTTAGCGACTAGCTCTTCTTCACCTCCGTATATAAGAAACATATCCCTAGTTCTTCTCAAGTACTTGAGGATGTTCTTGACCACTATCCAGTGTTCCAAACCTGGATCCGACTTGTACCTACTAGTCAAACTAATAGCATGTGCCACATCCAGTCTTATACATAGCATGGCATACATTATAGAGCCTATGGCCGAGGCATAGGGGAACTTATCCATTATCTCTCTTTCTTCCGCCGTAGCCGGACTTTGAGTCTTACTCAATGTCTTGCCTTGCAACATAGGTAAGAACCCCTTCTTACTTCCGTCCATATTAAACTTCTTTAATATCTTATCAAGGTATGTACTCTGCGATAGCCCAATTAGGCGCATTGATCTGTCTCTATAGATTTTAATGCCTAATATATATGACACTTCACCAAGGTCTTTCATCGAAAATTTGCTGTTTAGATAACTTTTAACACTGTTTAAAAGATCTATACCATTTCCAATCAATACTATGTCATCCACATATAATATCAGAAATGCCACATTGCTCCCACTCACTTTCTTGTAAATACAAGCCTCTCCATAAGTTTGGACAAATCCAAACTCTTTGATCACCTTATCAAAGTGGAGATTCCAACTCCGGGATGCTTGCTTCAGTCCATAGATGGATCGCTGAAGTTTGCATACCTTATTAGCATCCTTAGGATCGACAAAACCCTTAGGTTGTATCATATACAACTCTTCTTCAATATTACCATTGAGGAACACAGTTTTGACATCCAGCTGCCATATTTCATAATCGAAATATGCAGCAATTGCTAACATAATCCTAACCGACTTAAGCATCGCTACGGGAGAGAATGTCTCATCGTAGTCAACTCCTTGAATTTGTCGAAACCCCTTTGCGACAAGTCGAGCCTTATAGATGGTCACATTACCATCATCATCAGTTTTTCTTTTGAAAATCCATTTATTCTCAATGGCCTTTCGATCGTGAGGTAAGTCCACCAAGGTCCAAACCTGGTTCTCGTGCATGGATTCCATCTCGGATTTCATGGCTTCTAGCCATTTGTTGGAATCCGGGCTCATCATCGCTTCTTCATACGTCGCAGGGTCATCTATTTCATCAACCATGAAATTCACAACAGGATTACCGTACACTTCAGGAGCTGCACGTGTCCTACTTGACCTGCGAGGTTCGGTAGTGTCCTCTTTTGGAGTTTCATGATCAATATCATTAGCTCTCTCTTCATTAGGTGAATTCAACTCCGAAACAATTTCTAGTGTTGTGCTACTCGCCATTTCATGAAGAGAAGGTTCAATAACCTCTTCGACTTCTACCTTCCGACTACTCACACCTTTCGTGAGAAACTCCTTCTCAAGAAAGGATCCATTCTTGGCAACAAAAACCTTGCCCTCAGATCTGTGATAGAAGGTATACCCAATCGTTTCCTTAGGGTATCCTATGAAGGCGCATTTTTCCGCCTTGGGTTCGAGTTTATACGGCTGAAGTTTCTTCACATAAACATCGCATCCCCAAACTTTAAGAAATGACAACTTAGGTTTTTTTCCAAACCATAATTCATACGTTGTCGTTTCAACGGATTTAGATGGTGCCCGATTTAAAGTGAATGCAGCTGTTTCTAGTGCATAACCCCAAAATGACAGTGGCAAGTCAGTCAGAGACATCATAGATCGAACCATATCCAATAAAGTACGATTACGACGTTCCGACACACCATTACGTTGTGGTGTTCCGGCAGGCGTGAGTTGTGAAACTATTCCACACTCTTTCATGTGTGTGCTAAACTCGTAACTTAGATGCTCACCCTCCACGGTCGGACCGCAGAAATTTGATCTTTCTGTTACGATGATTTTACACTTCATTCTGAAATTCTTTGAACTTTTCAAAGGTTTCAGACTTGTGTTTCATCAAATAGATATACCCGTATCTACTCAAATCATCCGTGAAAGTAACAAAATAACGATATCCACCTCGCGCCGACACACTCATTGGTCCACACACATCAGTATGTATGATTTCCAATAAATCTGTCGCCCGTTCCATTGAACCGGAAAACAATGTTCTAGTCATCTTGCCCATAAGGCATGGCTCACATGTATCAAATGATTCAAAATCGAGTGATTCCAAAAGTCCATCAGAATGGAGTTTCTTCATGTGTTTAACACCAATATGACCCAGACGGTAGTGCCACATATATGTAGATATATCATTATCAAGTTTAATCTTTTTAGCATCAACATTATGAATATGCATAATATTACTATCGAGATCCAACATAAATAAACCATTCAACACAGGTGCATGACCATAAAAGATATTATCCATATAAATCGAACAACCATTGTTTTCGGACTTAAATGAATAACCACTTTGCATCAAACATGATCCGGATACAATGTTCATGCTCAGTGCAGGCACCAAATAACAATTATTCAGATTTATCAGTAATCCCGATGGCATATGGAGAGGCAGCGTTCCGACGGCGATCACATCAACTCTTGATCCATTGCCGACCCGCATCGTGACCTCATCCCTTGCTAGTTGTCGCTTGTTCCGCAGCCCCTAAATCAAGTTACATATATTAGCAACCGGTCCCGTATCAAATACCCAGGTGCTACTGCGAGTACTAGTCAAGTACACATCAATAACATGTATATCACATATACCTTTGTTTGCCTTGCCGGCCTTCTTGTCCGCCAAATACTTGGGGCAATTGCGCTTCCAATGGCTAGTCCCCTTGCAATAGTAACACTCGGTGTCAGACTTAGGGCCAGCTCGGGGTTTCTTTTCAGGTGTGGCAACAGATTTACCACCCTTCTTTCCCTTGTGCTTGCCTTTCTTGTCCTTCTTGAAACCGGTGGTCCTATTGATCATCAACACTTGATGTTCTTTCCTAATCTCCACTTCTGCAGTCTTAAGCATTGACAGAAGCTCGGGAAGAGACTTCTTCATGCCCTGCATATTATAGTTCATCACGAAGCTCTTGTAGCTAGGTGGTAGAGATTGGAGAACACGATGTATGCCTAAGTCAATGGGAATCATTATTCCCAAGGACACAAGCTTATCAGCGTACCCAGACATTTTGAGTACGTGCTCGCTAACGGAGTTGTTCTCCTCCATCATGCAGCTAAAGAACTTTTCAGAAGCATTATAACTCTCTATGGCAGCATGTGTATCGAAAATCATTTTCAATTCTCCCATGGTATCAAAGGCATTGCCATTTTCGAAACGCTTTCGAAGTTCTGGCTCTAGCCCATACAATATGCCGCAATGAACTAAGTTGTGGTCCTCCTGATGAGTCATATAGACATTCTTTTCCTCGTCATGGGCATCAGGAGCTGGTGGGGGGCCTAGTAGCGCCTCTAGTACATATTGCTTTTGTGCAGCAGTGAGGAGAATCCTCAAATTCATAGCCCAATTGGTGAAGTTGCTACCATTCATAGCAAGTTTCTCTTTCTCCATGAACACATTGAAATTAAAAGCAGGTGGTGCCATCTACAACAGAATTTGTAAAGTTTATTTAGACTAAGTTTTGATAGAGTGAGTTCAACTAATCCAAATTACTAATGAACTCCCACTCAAAAACGACATCCCTCGTGCCTTTTTGGTGATTACATGAACCAAATCCACTACACCAAGTCCGATCATCACGTGAGTCGGTGCAGCTTCAAAGGTGAGCATCTATATGGGCATCATATCAACCATATGACTCATGCTTAATCTTTCGGTCCGTGTTCCGAGGCCATGTCTGTACATGCTAGGCTCGCCAAGTAAGAACCTCAGTACTCGCGTGTGTAAAACTGTCTTACACCCGTTGTAGGAAAGCGTAGAGTCGAGTACACCTGATCATCACGTGATGTCTCGAAACACGATTCATAGAACGGTGCATACTTAAGGAAGAACACATTTTATCTTGATATCTAAATGAGGGATCATCTTACAATGCTACCAAAAGCGCCAAACTAGCAGTATAAGATGCTAACATCTAATGTGTAAAGTGAGATGACATGGTCCATGCATTTGATCTCTATCATTTGCATCGTGGTATGATCTCTATCATTCCTTTGTGTGTAAGGCCAAGGTCTATGGAACTTACACGTTGAATGTCTTGTAAGAGTATCTATCATACATCTACTTACAACAATACAATATCAATACACTAGCCCAGCAACGATCTAAACTAGACGCCTCTAATTTATCAATTGCAAGTTTTACGTGGCTTAGGGCTTTCGGAGATAGAACTATTCTTACCTACGAACATGAACCACAACGAGGATAACCAAGTTATTAGCAACTCGTTGTAAATCAGATATTGACTATAGTAGGAGAGACAGACACCCGCCAGCCACTTATGCAATCCTAGTTGCATGTCAGTCGTGGAACCGGTCTCATGTACGGTGACATGTAAGGATGGTCCGGGCCGCTTCATCCCACTATGTCACCAATATCCAAAATACATAGAAGATGCAATAACATGATCATCATCGCCCACATATAAACATATGTGTACTACCCGTGCAAAGCACCTACGCATAGATCAGGCTCTGATACCACTGTTGGGTCCGCAGCATGGAAAACAAAAAAATTCCTACAATGAGAACTACATGCCAAGATCTATCTACTAGGTACAGAGCAATGGGTGGACATACATCCATCGAGAACTTACCCTTGAAGACAACGAGTTTTGTTAACGAGTAGGAACTCGTGGTTGATGTAGTCGTACACTTTCCGATCTCAAGATCGTGTGGAAGTCCGAGCGCCGCAAATCAGCAGCGCATCCGTCCTCGCACACACGTTCAAGCCACCGGACAACCTCCACCTCCTCGCTCCAGCGATCCAGCGCAAGCAGCAACTCCTTCCAGACGAAATGCCACCGGGAACATGTATCTCGCTAATCCGAGACCATGGGGGAATAATTCTAGAGGGGGAGAGAGATCCTTCACGAGGAGGTGTGAGGAAGAAGGAGGAAGAGGGTGGCCTTTTATAGAAGGAGGGGGGTGCCCCTCCCCATGGCCGGAGCATGGGGGTGACCCCACACCTCCCCAATTCATGTGGTGGTAACCCCTCCACATTAACATGCCTCTTCACATTCCCTTCTAAAGTCCCCACTTTAAATGCATTAAAGTTCTCTAAGTTTAATGCTCTCCCATTTAATAAAACTCTTTTATTAAATTTATTCAGAATTTTGTTAATTACTTTAATTAACAAACATTCACATATAACCCCTTGCAATATTTCAATATCACATGCAGAAACACTTTCTGCAATTTCACCCGAAACAATTTCCGGTTTCTATCGAAACAATTCCTGTGCTTTGCAATTCTTTTGTCTGAAATATATGTGCTCCAAAATGGTGTCCGGTAAATCTTAAGTGTGTCACCCTACGGTTCGCGAATAATGCAGACATGATTGGGACTCCTCTCAGATCAATAATCAGAAGCGGGACCTGGAGATCCATACTGACTCCTGCATATTCAACGATGACTTCTGTGATCGTGAGAACCTTCAACGCTTGTAATTTAATCCCTTTGTCTCATGATATAATACATGTCTGAGATTTGATCATCGGTATCCAAATACCTAGTTTGATCTCGTTACCGACATGCACTCTTTTCTCGTTCCTGTGATATAACATTCTAGTGATCACATCACTTGCTTGCAAGCTATCTTAATGTGATATCACCGAGAGGGCCCAGAGTATATCTATTCGTCATCGGGATTGAAAAATTCTACTCTTGATCCATGAGCCTCAACATAACACCTTCCTAGCACTGAACCCACCTTTATAGTCACCCTGTTACGGTGTGACGTTTGATGTTATCAAGATACTCTTCCGGTGTTAGCAATTAACATGATCTCATGGTCTAAGGATAAAGATTACTTCGTATGATGTTATAGCAATGTAAACATAATGACTTGATCGTAATGCTATACTTCGAATGAATGTTCATCACATCATTTCACAAATGTTGTGACCTTGTTATTAACAACATCCAATGTCCATGATCAGGAAACCTTGATCATCTTGTTAATCAACAAGCTAGTCTATAAGAGAGGCATAACTAGGAACCCTTTTTGTTTATTAAACACACATGTATTGATGTTTCCGATCAATACAATTATAGCATGCAAAATAAACATCTATCATATATAAGGAATAGATAATAACAACTTTATTATTGCCTCTCAGGGCATATTTCCTTCACAAATTAAGTCATAAGGCATCTCCTGATGAGGATATCTACAGGGATTATGATGATTCTGACTGCCCGAACTGGAAGGAAATACTGAGTCAAATCAATAATGACTATCAGGTGAATTCATTCTTAATTGAACCTGATGTTTTACTTAATGAGAACTTTATACTACCTAAGTCTATGCATCTTTTTATGATCAGGTTTATTGATAACACAAGCGTTGCGCGAGGAGGAGGAGAGTTGCAGCAAGAAGGACAAGCGCTGATTTCCAATATCAACAAGTGCGCGAGGGAGGAGCGGGAGGCAGGCGCACTAGGACGCAATGAGGAAATCACGTATGAGCAAGAGAGGGAGATGGCGCACCAAGAATTACATGTTTGAGGTGTCCCACGACGTTTGGACTGCGTGCCAATAAGGCTGAACCCATATATGGGTCGGTATGTATCAGTTTGAGTCGAACCGAGTCAGTTTGGGCCAAGTTATAGCTGTTTTTAGGCCCGTTTAGAGGGGAGGACGCCCTAGCCCTCATATAAACCTCCGTAGCTGTCACAAGTTAGGTTTTGAAGACCACGTTAAAATATTTTGGAGTTGTTTCTTTCATAGAACCTCTGGAATTACCCTGTGTTCGAATCTGCCAACTATAATTGAGTGTGATCTATTGTTCCATTGGGAATTAGTAGATTGCAGACTACCGTTCGTGGTCACGGCTGCGTGCGCAAGAGTGTGGTGTTGTGAATATCCTACAAGGTTCGAGAGCTGTTGCATTGGCATCAGGGATCGAGCGGGAGAGATCATAGCTACGCACTAGTTATCTATCATCCACCATCACCATCGACAAGAGCTTGCTGAGAAGATCGGGCCACCCCATATCATCTTGGTATCATCTTGGTATCATCTTGGGATTATGATGATTCTGACTGCCTGAACTGGAAGGAAATACTGAGTCAAATCAATAATGACTATCATGTGAATTCAATCTTAATTGATCCTGATGTTTTACTTAATGAGAACTTTATACTACCTAAGTCTATGCATCTTTATATGATCAGGTTTATTGATAACACAAGCGTTGCGCGAGGAGGAGGAGAGTTGCAGCAAGAAGGACAAGCGCTGATTTCCAATATCAACAAGTGCGCGAGGGTGGAGCGGGAGGCAGGCGCACTAGGACGCAATGAGGAAATCACGTATGGGCAAGAGAGAGAGATGGCGCACCAAGAATTATATGTTTGAGGTGTCCCACGACGTTTGGACTGCGTGCCAATAAGGCCGAACCCATATATGGGTCGGTATGTATCAGTTGGAGTCGAACCGAGTCAGTTTGGGCCAAGTTATGGCTGTTTTTAGGCCCGTTTAGAGGGGAGGACGCCCCAGCCCTCATATAAACCTCCGTAGCCATCACAAGTTAGGTTTTGAAGACCACGTTAAAATATTTTGGAGTTGTTTATTTCATAGAACCTCTGGAATTACCCTGTGTTCGAATCTACCAACTATAATTGAGTGTGATCTGTTGTTCCATTGGGAATTAGTAGATTGCAGACTACCGTTCGTGGTCACGGCTGCGTGCGCAAGAGTGTGGTGTTGTGAATATCCTACAAGGTTCGAGGGCTGTTGCATTGGCATTAGGGATCGAGCGGGAGAGATCATAGCTACGCACTAGTTATCTATCATCTACCATCACCATCGACAAGAGCTTGCTGACAAGATCGGGCCACCCCATATCATCTCCGGTCCAAGCTTGTCGGATTAGCGTAAACGATATCGAACACATTCGATTAACCACAAATATTGTTTAAACTTTAATAAAGAAATCTTTTCTTCAAAAGTTATTCGTTTTGCCACTTCAAACAACAATCTTATAACAAGTCCTTTAACACTTAACAATTTATCATAAGTCGGTCAAGCTGACTCTGCCATGGCAGAGTTGTAGTTGCTTTCTCTGCCACGGCAGCCTGCCGTGGTAGAGTAGGACTCGGTTTTCCTGCCGCGGCAGCCTGCTGTGGCAGAGAAACGATGCTTTTCTCTGCTGCAGCAGAGAACGTCCTCCTCTTGTTGATCTTCGTCTTGGACAGCTCCTGGCGCTTCCTCCCTCTCCTCCCCCGCGCATTCTTCATTGATCAACACGCCTTGTTCCATTAGCTCCTCGCTCCGTGCTACGCCTTCTTCTCCTAAGTACCTGATCATGCAATAATTCAAAGACTTAGGTAGTATAAAATTCTCATTAATTAAAACACCAGGTTCAATAAGAAACAAGTTCACCTGTTGTTCTAGTAGCTTAGCACGACCTCTTGTGATTGGTCTAATCCTTATCTCATTGGATTGATCCTTCTTTGCAATTGGAACATCTTCATTAACAATTGGGGTAGGTGTAATTGTAGGGATGTCCTCATCATCTCCCCCCCCTTCAAAAGGCGTTGACCTCGACGCTCCAATGTCTTCTCCAGCATATGGTGATAAATCAGCAACGTTGAAGCTATTGCTAGCACCACCAAACTCCTCAATAGGTATATTAACTGAGTAGGCATTATCATTAATTTTGGCGAGCACTTTGTAAGGACCAGCACCACGTGGCTTCAACTTCGACTTGCGAAGTCGTGGAAATCTGTCCTTTCGTAGATGCACCTAAACCATATCTCTAGGCTCGAACAACACTTCTTTTCTTGCTTGATTCCTTGCAGCAGCAATGTTCTTGCCTTTCTTCTCAATAGCCTCTCGAGTCTTCTCATGTATTTTCTTCACATAATCAGCATGTTTTGATGCCTCCATATCAACTCTCTCATGTAATGGCAGAGGCAACATATCAAGTGGCGTCAATGGCTTGAAGCCATAAACCACCTCAAAAGGACAAAGCTGAGTAGTTGAATGCACAGCCCTGTTGTAAGAAAATTCAACATGTGGCAAACACTCTTCCCACTCCCGCAGATTCTTTTTAATCATGGTCCTTAGCAGCTGTGACAATGTTCTATTCACCACCTCCGTTTGACCATCTGTTTGGGGATGACATGTAGTACTGAACAGCAGCTTCGTTCCTAGCTTCCCTCATAAGGTCTTCCAAAAGTAGCTCATGAACTTCACATCACGGTCAGAAACAATCGTCTTAGGTACTCCATGTAATCTCACGATGTCCCTGAAAAACAGGTTAGCAACATGCGACGCACCATCGCTTTTGTGGCCGGCAATAAAATGAGCCATTTTAGAAAACCTATCCACTACCACAAATATTGAATCATGACCTCTCTGAGTTTTAGGTAGACCTAGCACAAAATCCATACTAATGTCGTCCCATGGAGTAGTCGGTGCAGAGAGAGGTGTATACAAACCGTGAGGCTTCAGCTTAGATTTCGACTTTTGGCATGTAATACATCGACTCACAAATCTGTACACATCACGCCTCATCTTGGGCCAATAAAAGTGATCAGCGAGCATGAGCAACGTCTTCTCACGCCCAAAGTGACCCATCAAACCACCAGCATGTGATTCCTGCACTAAGAACAAACGCAACGACGATTCTGGAATACATAGTTTGTTAGCTCGAAACAAATATCCATCATGTATATGATACTTCTCCCATGCATTTCTAAGAGCACATAAACGATATGGTTCAGCAAAATCATGGTCAGTTGCATAAAGTGCACAAATAGCTTCTAGTCCAGGAATTTTAACATCAAGATTGGTTAATAGCATGTTTTTCCTAGATAGAGCATCAGCAACAACATTCTCTTTTCCCTTCTTATAATTAATGATGTAAGGAAAAGACTCAATGATCTCAACCCATTTAGCTAATCTTCTATGTAAGTTTGATTGAGCTTTCAAGTATTTCAATGCTTCATGATCAGAATGTATGATGAATTCCTTTGGCCACAAATAATGTTGCCAAACTTCAAGTACTCTCACAAGTGCATACAATTCTTTATCATAGATTGAATAATTCAAACGAGCACCAGTCAATTTCTTAGAAAAATAAGCTATAGGCCGACCCTCTTGCATCAAAACGCCACCTATACCTATACCACTAGCATCACATTCAACTTCAAATTGCTTTGAAAAATCAGGTAATGCAAGTAAAGGGGCAGAAGAAAGCAAACGTTTCAATGTATCAAATGCAATGTCTTGGGCCGCGCCCCATACAAAAGGTACACCTTTCTTTGTCAAATCATTTAAAGGTGTAGCAATGGTGCTAAAATCTTTCACAAAGCGCCTATAGAAACTAGCGAGACCGTGGAAACTATGCACTTGACTTACATTCATTGGAGTAGGCCAATTCTGAATTGATTCAATTTTAGATTGATCTGCCTCTACTCCATGCTTAGAAACAACAAATCCTAGGAATATGACCTTATCTTTTGCAAAAGTACACTTCTCAAGATTAGCATACAGTTTACTATCACGTAACACTTACAAAACTTGTCTAATATGAGTGCAATGTTCAGATTCGGTGTGGCTGTATATGAGTATATCATCAAAGTAAACAACCACAAGACGACCAATAAACTCTCTCAAAACATGATTCATCAAACGCATGAAAGTACTAGGTGCATTAGTAAGACCAAACGTCATGACTAACCACTCATACAAGCCGAATTTAGTTTTGAAAGCAGTTTTCCATTCATCCCCTTCTTTCATCCTAATTTGATGATAACCACTACGCAAGTCAATTTTAGAGAAAACAGCAGCACCACTCAATTCATCTAGCATATCCTCTAAGCGTGGAATAGGATGACGATATCGAATAGTGATGTTATTAATCGCTCTACAGTCAACACACATGCGCCAAGTACCATCTTTCTTAGGAACTAAAATAATAGGAACAACACAAGGGCTAAGAGAAACATGAATGTACCCTTTATCCAGCAACGCTTGTACTTGCTTCTGAATTTCCTTAGTTTCTTCGGGATTAGTCCTGTAGGGTGCACGGTTGGGAAGTGTGGCGCCAGGAATCGGGTCCACTTGATGTTCTATACCACGCAATGGAGGTAAGCCTGCGGGTACATCTTCTGGAAACACATCCCCAAAGTCCTGCAAAACAGAAGAGACACCAAGAGAAATAGGGGTCAAGTCGTTAGAAACCAATACCTCGCCCTTATACATGAACACAAGTGGCATGGCTGTAGGATCCTCACGAAACTCTCTCATATCTTCCTTAGTGGCTAATATCAATAAACCAGGCACTCCCTCACTTTTCGTTATATCACTCAATTTAGGCTCAATTACATTAGGAACAGCTATCACACAATCTCGCCGAGTGGTAGTATCTTCCTTCAAGTTCACCTCTATCTTCTGGCGAGAATCATTCACAATTTCTTGTGGTGTCATTGGCTGCATCGTAATCTTCTTTCCTTTGAATTCCAAGTGATATGTATTGGATCGGCCATTGTGTTGCACGTGGCGATCATAGAGCCAAGGCCGGCCCAATAGTAGGTGACAAACAGTCATAGGAACCACATCAAAATCAATAGAATCTATGTATGGCCCTATTTGAAAATTCACACGTACCATATGATTTACCTTCATCTCACCATTGTTGCTCAACCATTGCATGTAGTATGGCTTGGGATGAGGTAAGTATGTCAAATTCAATTTGGCACATAGTTCCTTACTTGCAAGATTTCTGCAGCTACCTCCATCAATAATGACCTTGCAAGCTTTATTTGGTCCAACTAGAGCTTTTGTTTGGAACAAGTTGCAATGCTGGGATTCCTCAACCAGTTGCACACTAAGTACACGTGAAGATACGACAATAGTTGGTGCACGCTCAGCATATGCATCAGCACCATCCTCGCCATCATCAATATCATCGTCAGAAACTTCATCTCCACTCTCTACTTCTCCTTGTTCGTTGACAAACATAACCTTGCTGTTTGTACAATCTTTCTTGTAGTGACCTCTACCTCCACAAGTATGGCACACCACATCACGAGTACGTGCCGTAGACATGTTGGAACCCGAGCTAGCAACAGGAGCAGCGGGTTTCCGAGCATTAGAACCAAACGAAGGTGTACTTGCTGGTTTGGCCGATGGTGTAAACAGAACAATAGCTGGTGGCGCGGCTGTAGTAGGAGTAGATCTGGCCGAAAATCTAATGGAGGATGGAAAACGAGCGCGTGATTTCGCCTCTTCTGCCAACTGGGATTCGGCCTCTCTAGCATGGTGCAATAGCTCATTCATGGTCTCATACTTGTGATGACGCACTATGCTCTTGATTGGCAACTTCAGATTGTTTAGGAATCGCTGCACGGTCATCTCAATGGACTCACGAACTCTAGCACGCTGCATAAGCATCTCCATCTCCATGTAGTACTCATCTACTATCATTGTGTCTTGCTTCAATTGCGTCAATTTATCAAAAACTGATCGCAAGTAGTTGGTTGGTACGAAACGAGCTTTCATGATTTGCTTCATCTCGCGCCAATCCATCACAGGTTCATTATCCTCCCCCCTATGTTGCACAAGAGCATCCCACCAACGCAAAGCATAACCATCAAATTCAGATGCTGCAAGCTTGACCTTCTTATCTTCTGGATAGTCAAATAAGCGCAAGAGTTTCTCAATCTTCAACTCCCATGTAAGGTAATCTTCAGGATCAATGGAACCATCAAACTTGGGGATCGAGAACTTTGGCTTGCCCAAACAATCATCAGCTTGGTTGGGCCCACGTTGACCACGCCCAATGGTGACAAACCCACGACCATGAGCAGGTGCATGGACAGGGGGAATGGCACGTCCCCTGCCAACATGTGGACCATGAGCAGGTGCATCTACAGCGCTACCCTCATCAAAATCATCAAAGGCATCATCATGTTGAGGCTCTTTCCTTCTATGTAATGCGGCTGTCAAACCCTCAATGGACCGCTGCAAAGTGGTGACATTGACATTGAGTGTAGCCACTTGCGTTTAGATAGTATCAACCGTTCCAACATGCTGATCCAATCTCATATTCATATCCTGGAGATTCTTGTCAATGGCATCTATCGAGTTAGTAAACACACGTGTCAAGTGAGACTTCAAATCCTCATATTCACGCTAGTTAACAAGCTCCTCATCCTTCTTTTTCTGCATCACAATATCATCATCACTAGAAGACATGTTTAGTAGGTTAGTGCAAAAATCAAAATCTGTGTGGTGGAACTCTAACAGCTCACTCACAACTAATAAGAAAGGAGATCTTACCATCCCAAAATGAATAGAGATACTCTACCAAACTCTGGCGCCCCGCAAAAACCACTACTAGAAAATCGCTGTGTTTTTGTGCATTGCATCATCATGACCGCATGCTCATGTCATCATGCCACATTGCATATGAGCATCGTCATCATCATGCATCTGTTGTCTGAAACTATTTTCGAAAAACCTATCTTTGTTTTCTAAATATCCCCTATCTTTATTCAAATCAAAACGCCAGTCTCTTCCGGATATTTTGTTTGTCTAAAAGATATTTACAAAAGGCTTTTAAAAATAAAATAAAATAATAGTCTAATAAAATAAAAACGTTTTTATTAGGGGAGGCCGCCGGCCAGGCCCAAAGGCCCAGCCAGCCGGCCTAATACCCCGCAAAACCTAACCCTAATCCCCACCTAAACACACACCCTACCACCTGCCACTTCCACACCCCACCTATTCCACCTACCGCTGCCGCCAGCAGAGCCCCCAGCAGCACCCACTGCCGCCACCCTGGCACTCACTCCACCTGCACATCCCCCCACCCCACCTGGTCGCTCCCAACCAACTCCCCATCGCCACCACACTAGCTCATCCCCACGCCCCTGTCCGACACCCTGGACCCACCGCCCTCCTGGCCACCACTTTCCCTCAGCCCCGCTCAATCCTCCGCGACCCCTCCTGCCCACCTACCCGAGATGCCCCCGCGTCTCCTTTTCATCGCCGCCGCCAGCAGGCGCCTGCCGATGTGCCGCCACCGTCTCCCCTCCACGCTCGTCCCCACCTATCGCTCCCCGCCGCCGCCGCGGTTACCCCTCCTCCTTCCTAGCTCGACCTCGCCCGACGCCCGCAACCAGTCCCGCCGCCTCGCGGATCCCTAGCGCCTCGGCCCTGGGCTTGCCTTCCACCATCTCCCGCACCACCGCAGTAGGCTGCCGCAGCGCCGACCGCATCCCCAACCTGCAGTGGCTCCTCGCCGCTGTCCCTCTTTGACGTCGCTGGCCTCGCCCTCCTCCCCCTGCATCTCGCTTTCCGCGCAGCCGCAAGTCGTCACCGCCGCCTCTGTGACCTCCGTCGCGCCAGCGTCACCCGGCTCCACCTCCCGAGCCGTCTCCTTCCCGGACTGCGGCCTGCCTCCTTAGAGCTCCGCCGCGCCGCCTAAGCCCCTCTTCGACGTGCCTGCAGTGCTTACGGCCAGGTCCTGGTTGCCTCTGCCCTCTCCGGCACCGCGTCCTATGCCTTCCTCCCCCCTGCAGTTCCCGCCGGAGCTCTGCCACCTCGTCGCCCTGGCACCTCCTCCGACCTCTGCTAGGCTCCCGGTGGCTTTGTCCTTCGCTACCTGGTAGTTCCCCCGCAGCATGCGCCTCATTGGCCCGTGCGACTTCACTCGTTTGTCTCCGCATCACAGATGCGTGTGGTTGTCCTTCGGGCATGAGTCTCGATAGAACCGACCTTGTCAAGATCTACACCGAAGTCGAAACCCCGAGAACTCCGCCGCGGCAGCCGGAGATCTCCTACATGGAACCGTCGGATCATGCAAGACCGTCGATGCCACATCCAAGTCCGGTACCGATGCCAAGATCTTCCACGCGAACATCGAACATCCTTGAACCGGAACGCCAAGTTCTTCATCCCAAACGCCAAGACCGACCCGATACGCGGATCCGACAAGATCTTCGCGACGACAAGATCGACACCGACCAGAGCGAGTCCGATGAGCCCCCGACGACAAACCAAGTCCTGCGACAACCTCCGAAGACCGAACCCCCCCCCCCCCCCCCCCCGATCTCGTCGAACCCTGAGACCCAGACCCGAACCCCCGGACCCCAAGATCTTCTAGTGTTTGCTTCTTCACGGATTAGGCTGATGAGTTGATGCGAGTATCGACAAGTTCTCCGGATATGATCCTTCGGTAGTGTTTCCCAAGCGAGCATCTCTCCCCCTTTCTACCTATTTTGCGTTTATAGTCTTTATTTCCTCCTGTTGATCTATTGCTATCTGTGTCGTGATGCTTTAGTTTCCGTGCACCAGTTATATCCCGTGCAGCTTCTATATTGCCATGGACACCTCCTAATACCTGTTGCTTGGTAGATAGCTGGCCTTGCGAGTCGTAGTTGCTTGCTCAGGTGCGATCTCGTGTTGTCGAGTACCATAGTTGTTGGAATGATAGCAGATGTTTATGGTGGAGATGATCATGTCTTTAATTACCACTATTAAATTGCTAGATATAACTAATGCAGAGGCATCGGTGGGCAATAGATGTTATTTGGTTCTTCCACGCTCACTTGCGTCCCGTAGGACCCCGAGTACTTGATACCTGTTCCTTGACTATTCGCACTATCCACAACCCGGAGAGTCTATGAATCCCCCTTAGCCAGAGCTTGATTCATTTCTTATTTCTTGGGGCCACAAACTAGTTTGGGGTTTTATTACTATCCTGTACTTATGCGATGCTTTACCGCTTTATTTACGATTGGGCGTGGAGCACCTGTACTATTTAGGATCGTGACACGTTTCGATGTATCGACAAGCCCAGTCACACTTTCGGGTTCCCAGTCGTTTACAGCCGTCCACACAAACCTTGGGTCCGTCTAGGAGCCGGCCAACTTCGTTGCGGGTAGCTTAATGGGGTGGCCCCCTGAAATATTTTATGAATCCTGTGATCGCTTTGTCGTGAAAGCCTCGTTGGGTTTTGAGTTGGTTTTTCCAAGGTTGATCGTGTGTGTGTTGCTATTTGTGCACCCTTGCAGGGTAAATCTTTCTGAAAGTCGTGTCCGCGGTTATGGACGACTTGGAGCACAGTATCTCGATCATAGACAAGCATAACTAAAGTAGAGTTATAAATCTGACTTAATATGTGACTAGTAATTCAGCTTCACTACAATGGAATGGATAATAAAAATGCCAACAACTGGTGGATCTGTGGTGATCTGTGGCATACTATACCTGCCTAGTAAGTATTGCAACTCCAATGGAATGTGATAAAAGTGCCAACAACTGCTGGGTTTTGGGATTCCTCAGGACAATTATATCTGACTAGTAAATGTTCCAACTACCACGGAATGGTTAATTAAAACTGCCCACTACTTATGCTTCAGGATGACTCATGCTATCTATATCTGATTAGTAAGCGCTGCAACTATAATGGAATGAGTAAAATTGCCAACCGTGTGAGTTCCGTGGTTTGACTTCCTCGTTTGGTCTCGAGGGGGAATACCAGGATGGGTATGTTTGGTGTTACTATCAGGTTGGATCCGGATAGGTCTTTCTTATCCCTCTCTAATAGCCGTTAGTTGTATTGGGTCTCTGTAGGTTGTTTAGTGCATGCTTCGCTGCCGCTTCAGTCCACCATACCTATGTAGGCGAGAGCCGTCGAATTCTAGCCTCGCCGTGTACTGGCCTCAGTACTGACGCTCCTCTTTTTCCTTTGCCCTTTGTCGGCACCCCTTTTGTTTTAGCAGGTTTGAGATCGACGTCGTTAGCAGGGTTACCCTTCCGGCTTGGCCTGGGCAGGGTTATGGACGCCATTGGTTATTCTTCAGGGCTCTTAGCCCCATTTGCATCTTGTTTGGAGTCGGACGCTCTATCGTTTCGAGGTGATTTGGATCTTTGTATATTATATCTGTATTCTTGACTCATGGAGTCGCTGTTGTATATATATATTTGTTCTGTGGGTCCCATCGAGGACTGTTGTGTAATGGTATTACTTCGTTTTCCACCCGCACGAAAGTGCCTGGTGGGCGTCCTTGAATCATTTCTATGCGGGTTTGGCGGAAAGGGATAAAACTTGCATAGGGCTGATTTGAGGGTGTTACAGAGTGGTATACGAGCTCAGCAGTTGCGATACCCCACTGGTCCAGCCTGTAGGATAACCTAGCTAACGGCCGAAGTAGAGTGTCAAAACTATTTTGCAAAAATCGGTTGGATAGATCTGATTAGGTCTGTTTTACTCCTTACCCCTCTGCTATTCTCCTCTTACCTCTGCGTGTTTTGAATCTGCTCTCTTCCCTTTCTTTGAGTCCAGGAATTCTCGTGGTTGGGTTCCCGTCGTACCTTCAGGTTTTCATTTCCGCCATTGGTAACGGTGTTTCTACATCCGGTCTTCATGCTATTTGAGGAATCCTTCATCTGTTGGACTTCCCTTTGTTCCTCCTTGTGCCTTCCGGTGGTTTCCGACGCGACGACCTCATCTACGCCAGATCCGATGAAGATCCTGCATCACCCCTCTTGTTTCCGAACCTCGCTTGTCGAGATCTTCAGTCCGATTCAGAGAGTTGGTTGTGTAGTTCTCCTATTCATGTGCAGAGTAATGCTTTGGGTGCGCGATGGACTGATCACCATCCGACTACTCTTAACATTTGCTTTTGTACATTGAATCGGTGGATCTGCAATTACTCCTTCCACTGAAGTGAGGGGTGGCCTTACCTTTTGATGCCCCTACCTTCGTCCTTGTTTCTCTGGAGTGTTCTCTCGATGAACGAGAGCAACGATCTCTTGTTAGTGGTGTCGCGAGGATCTACACGAAGCGAAAAGTTTTAGACCATCAGCCTTCTTCCCTGGACCATGAGGCGGATCTCGAGGGCGAGATCCCTTGTTAGTGGTGTCGAATTGTGGCGCCCCGCAAAAACCACTACTAGAAAATCGCTGTGTTTTGTGCATTGCATCATCATGACCGCATGCTCATGTCATCATGCCACATTGCATATGAGCATCGTCATCATCATGCATCTATTGTCTGAAATTATTTTCGAAAAACCTATCTTTGTTTTTTAAATATCCCCTGTCTTTATTCAAATCAAAAAGCCGGTCTCTTCCGGATATTTTGTTTGTCTAAAGGATATTTACAAAAGGATTTTAAAAATAAAATAAAATAATAGTCTAATAAAATAAAAACATTTTTATTAGGGGAGGCCGCCGGCCAGGCCCAAAGGCCCAGCCAGCCTACTACCCCGCAAAACCTAACCCTAATCCCCACCTAAACACACATCCTACCACCTGCCACTTCCACACCCCACCTATTCCACCTACCGCTGCCGCCAGCAGAGCCCCCAGCAGCACCCACTGCCGCCACCCTGGCACTCACTCCACCTGCACATCCCCCCACCCCACCTGGTCGCTCCCCACCAACTCCCCATCGCCACCACACCCGCTCATCCCCACGCCCCTGCCCAACACCCTGGACCCAGCGCCCTCCTGGCCACCAGTTTCCCTCAGCCTCGCTCCATCCTCCGTGACCCCTCCTGCCCACCTACCCCCGATGCCCCCGCGTCTCCTTTTCATCGCCGCCGCCAGCAGGCGCCTGCCGATGCGCTGCCACCGTCTCCCCTCCACGCTCGTCCCCACCCACCGCTTCCCACCGCCGCCACGGTTACCCCTCCTCTTCCCTAGCTCGACCTCGCCCGGCGCCCGCAACCAATCCCGCCGCCTCGCAGATCCCTGGCGCCTCGACCCTGGGCTCGCCTTCCACCGTCTCCCGCACTGCTGTAGTGGGCCGCCGCAGCGTCGACTGCATCCCCAACCTACAGTGGCTCCTCGCCGCTGTCCCTCTTCGACGTCGCTGGCCTCGCCCTCCTCCCGCTGCATCTCGCTTTCCGCGTGGCCGCAAGTTATCATCGGCCGCCTCTGCGACCTGCGTCGCGCCTGTGTCGCCCGGCTCCACCTCCCGTGCCGTCTCCTTCCCGGACCGTGGCCTGCCTCCTTAGAGCTCCACCGCCCCGCCTAAGCCCCTCTTCGACGTGCCTGCAGCGCTTACGGCCAGGTCCCGGTTTCCTCTGCCCTCTTCGGAGCCGCGTCCTATGCCTTCCTCCCCCCTGCAGTTCCCGCCAGAGCTCTGCCACCCCGTCGCCCTGGCACCTCCTCCGACCTCTGCGAGGCTCCCGGTGGCTTTGTCCTCCGCTGCCTAGTAGTTCCCCCGCAGCATGCGCCTCGTTGGCCCGTGCGACTTCACTCGTTTGTCTCCGCATCACAGATGCGTGTGGTTGTCCTTCGGGCATGAGTCTCGATAGAATTGACCTTGTCAAGATCTACACGGAAGTCGAAACCCCGAGAACTCCGCCGTGGCACCCGGAGATCTCCTACATGGAACCGTCGGACCATGCAAGACCGCCGACGCCACATCCAAGTCCGGTACCGATGCCAAGATCTTCCACGCGAACGCCGAACATCCTTGACCCGGAATGCCAAGTTCTTCATCCCGAACGCCAAGACCGACCCGATACGCGGATCCGACAAGATCTTCGCGACGACAAGATCGACACCGACCAGAGCGAGTCCGATGAGCCCCCAACGCCAAACCAAGTCCTACGAAGACCTCCGAAGACCGAACCCCCCGATCTCGTCGAACCCTGAGACCCAGACCCGAACCCCCAGAACCTAAGATCTCCCGAACCCAGATGTGTGACCCTAAGCCCCTATTTTATAATATGACATTACCAACTATCGCATATTAAATTGTTCATGCATGCATACTTGTCTGTGGTTTGGGGGGCATTATGTCGATTCACCTCATAATTAAATATGGAGTCTATATGCGGGATACTTTTGTCTTATACAACCTCCATTTAAATTTGCGTAGTGAACCGATACCGTGTTTTGCCTTGTTAACACAACATTTAAATTGCGGGGTATCTAAATAACTGGAACCTATTAATTAATTATCGGGACCCGGGTTCCGCTTAATATTGCCTAATTGCACCGCATCTGTGCCATGCCATGCATCATATCATAAGCATGCCGGATCTTCTGCCGTAGTATTAAATATTGCATCCGGTGTTTCTTCTAGTGTTTGCTTCTTCGCGGATTAGGCCAATGAGTTGATGCGAGTATCGACAAGTTCTCTGTATATGATCCTTCGACAGTGTTCCCAGGCGAGCATCTCTTCCCCTTTCTACCTATTTTGCGTTTATAGTCTTTATTTCCTCCTGTTGATCTATTGCTATCTGTGTCATGATGCTTTAGTTTCCGTGCACCAGTTATATCCCGTGCAGCCTCTATATTGCCATGGACACCTCCTAATACCAGTTGTTTGGTAGATAGCTGGCCTTGCGAGTCGTAGTTGCTTGCTCAGGTGTGATCTCGTGTTGTCAAGTACCACAGTTGTTGGAATGCTGGCAGATGTTTATGGTGGAGATGATCATGTCTTTAATTACCACTATTAAATTGCTAGATATAACTAATGCAGAGGCATCGGTGGGCAATAGATGTTATTTGGTTCTTCCACGCTCACTTGCGTCCCATAGGACCCCGAGTACTTGATACCTGTTCCTTGACTATTCGCACTATCCACAACCCGGAGAGTCTATGAATCCCCCTTAGCCAGAGCTTGATTCATTTCTTATTTCTTGGGGCCACAAACTAGTTTGGGGTTTTATTACTATCCTGTACTTATGCGATGCTTTACCGCTTTATTTACGATTGGGCGTGGAGCACCTGTACTATTTAGGATCGTGACACGTTTCGATGTATCGACAAGCCCAGTCACACTTTCGGGTTCCCAGTCGTTTACAGCCGTCCATACAAACCTTGGGTCCGTCTAGGAGCCGGCCAACTTCGTTGCGGGTAGCTTAATGGGGTGGCCCCCTGAAATATTTTATGAATCATGTGATCGCTTTGTCGTGAAAGCCTCGTTGGGTTTTGAGTTGGTTTTTTGAGGTTGATCGTGTGTGTGTTGCTATTTGTGCACCCCTGCAGGGTAAATCTTTCTAAAAGCCGTGTCCGCGGTTATGGACAAGTTGGAGCACAGTATCTCAATCATAGACAAGCATAACTAAAGTAGAATTATAAATCTGACTTAATATGTGACTAGTAATTCAGCTTCACTACAATGGAATGGATAATAAAAATGCCAACAACTGGTGGATCTGTGTCATACTATACCTGCCTAGTAAGTATTGCAACTCCAATGGAATGTGATAAAAGTGCCAACAACTGCTGGGTTTTGGGATTCCTCGGGACAATTATATCTGACTAGTAAATGTTCCAACTACCACGGAATGGTTAATTAAAACTGCCCACTACTTATGCTTCAGGATGACTCATGCTATCTATATCTAATTAGTAAGCGCTGCAACTATAACGGAATGAGTAAAATTGCCAACTGTGTGAGTTCCGCGGTTTGACTTCCTCATTTGGTCTCGAGGGGGAATACCTCGATGGGTATGTTTGGTGTTACTATCAGGTTGGATCCGGATAGGTCTTTCTTATCCCTCTCTAATAGCCGATACTTGTATTGGGTCTCTATAGGTTGTTTAGTGCATGCTTCGCTGCCGCTTCAGTCCACCATACCTATGTAGGCGAGAGCCGCCGAATTCTAGCCTCACCGTGTACTGGCCTCAGTACTGACGCTCCTCTTTTTCCTTTGCCCTTTGTCGGCACCCCTTTTGTTTTAGCAGGTTTGAGATCGATGTCGTTAGCAGGGTTACCCTTCCGGCTTGGCCTGGGCAGGGTTATGGACGCCATTGGTTATTCTTCAGGGCTCTTATCCCCATTTGCATCTTGTCCGTAGTCGGACGCTCTATCGTTTCGAGGTGATTTGGATCTTTGTATATTATATATGTATTCTTGACTCATGGAGTCGTTGTTGTATATATATCTGTTCTATGGGTCACATCGAGGACTGTTGTGTAATGGTATTACTTCGTTTTCCACCCACAGGAAAGTGCCTGGTGGGCGTCCTTGAATTGTTTCTATGCGGGTTTGGCGGAAAGGGCTAAAACTTGCATAGGGCCGATTCGAGGGTGTTACACAAACGAAATCAAAGACTGATGCACTTGATGTGATGAAGTGAATATCAAAGGTATAGAGAACGATCGCAGGGTACACAGGTTATTTATGGTGCAGCTGTAGGTATGGTATCCTAACTACACCGCAAACAAGTCCTAGTGCTGATCGTACAAATACCCAAGAAACACACACGTGGAGAAAAACGTGGCAATGCAACTATGAAGGGTGTTCCACTACGCTCGGGAGACACTAGCAAAGCTCAACGTAAACAGGCACAAGATTGCTCAATCTACCGGTGCACAAAGATATCACTAGGCCTCTTGCTCAAATTCTCTTTTTCCCAATTTTTCTTTTTCTTTTGTATAGCTCTTTTTGCTTTTTCTGTTGCTATATTTCTTTTTATTATTATTTTATAGATCACACACGACCAATTACAAAATACAGCACCAAAATCCTAAGAGCAGCCTGTAGGACCGGAAACTGGTCTCAATGGGCAAGTTCCTACACCTATGTAATAGATTGGTTGTGGCTAAGGGTTTTGGAAAAGTGCAAATCGATCACACTTTGTAATTATGGTGTCGTGGCAGAAAACAGCTCAAAATCTTGTCATGGCAGAACAAATCCTACTGTGGCAGAGAAAGACGCAGAAATCCTGCCGTGGCAGAGCGGCGGCAGCAAAACGGCCAGAAATCGTGCCGTAGCAGAGCGGCGGCAGCGCGTGGCAGAGACAATGTGCCGTGGCAGAGAAGTTGTGCCGCGGCAGAGTCTCTGTCGGACTCGGGTTCGCGGCAGGGAAAGTGGCCTTTTCCTTGCCGTCGCAGAATTGGTAAGTATTTTTTTTGACTAAGGCAAACTGACTCGGCCTAGAGTAAAACACAAAGACTCTAAACTAGATCGGATCTACTAGATGGTGGCGGAAACAATGGTGGACTCGACTAGAGGGAAGAAAAACGATGAAAACAAAACAGATCTAGACTAATAGATGAACACGACCAGCAACTATGACTCGTCTACGATGCAATCTAGTCTATGGCAAATCTTTTTGTGGGGCTTTTTCTGTATAGGACTAAGAACACTCTCTAATCTATGGATGGATTGCGAATTGCTTACCGAGGCAACAAGGAAATCTGATACCAAGATGATATGGGGTGGTTCGATCTTCTCAACAAGCTCTTGTCGATGATATGGTGGATGATAGATAACTAGTGCGTAGCTATGATCTCTCCCGCTCGATCCCTGATGCCAGTGCAACAGATCTCGAACCTTGTATGATATTCACAACACCACACTCTTGCGCACGCAGCCGTGACCACGAACGGTAGTATGCAATCTACTAATTCCCAATGAAACAACAGATCACACTCAATTATAGTTGGTAGATTCGAACATAGGGTAATTCCAGATGTTCTATGAAAGAAACAACTCCAAAATATGTTAACGTGGTCTCAAGACTAAAGCTAGAGCGCCACCATCTATTTAAGGGTCTAGGAGGCGGGGGCCTAAGGGTGGATCCGAGTTGGTCCCACCCACCTATGGATACAAACCGACCCAACTTGGGTTCGGTCAAGCTGACTCTGCCGTGGCAGAGTTGTAGTTGCTTTCTCTGCCACGGCAGCCTGCCGTGGTAGAGTAGGACTCGGTTTTCCTGCTGCGGCAGCCTGCTGTGGCAGAGAAACGATGCTTTTCTCTGCTGCAGCAGAGAACGTCCTCCTCTTGTTGATCTTCGTCTTGGACAGCTCCTGGCGCTTCCTCCCTCTCCTCCCCCGCGCATTCTTCATTGATAAACACGCCTTGTTCCATTAGCTCCTCGCTCCGTGCTACGCCTTCTTCTCCTAAGTACCTGATCATGCAATAATTCAAAGACTTAGGTAGTATAAAATTCTCATTAATTAAAACACCAGGTTCATTAAGAAACAAGTTCACCTATTGTTCTAGTAGCTTAGCAGGAGCTCTTGTGATTGGTCCAATCCTTATCTCATTGGATTGATCCTTCTTTGCAATTGGAACATCTTCATTAACAATTTGGGGTAGGTGTAACTGTAGGGATGTCCTCATCAATTTAAGTCCTAGGGGTATTTTGGTCATTTGACAATTTAATTAGGCCTTTTCTTTTTACACTTGACTTAGCCCATTGGGCTGGACCAGCCCTGACTTGGCCCATCTGGGCTGGTCAAACCCCTCTACCACGAGCGGCCCAGTGCCACTCGGTTTCTCCCCTTCGCTCTCTCGTTCTCCTATTGTTTCATCTCCGTAGAGCCGCCATGATGCCGACGCTATCGCCACTCGATTCCTGCCTCCCTAGGCCACTCTGGACGTCGCCGTGGTGTGTGGCGAGGTAGCCGATACCGCTCCTCCCTCTGGTCCTGTTCGATTCGTCTGTAAGCGTCTCTCCCATCTAGGCTGACTCCACCCTGAACCCTAGGGTTTGGGGTTGCCGGTGATGTGGAGTTTTGCCGCCTCGGTGGTGTTGTGCTGGGCTTCTAGCGGTCCTGTGGTGCCGCCGTTGTTGCCTGTGTAGCTGCGACCGCCATGCCATGGCCTTGCGTGGGTAGCAGCGCCCTCGGGTGCTCCCAGTGTCGTCGTGTGCGCTCACCGGTGATGTTGCTTCCTCTCCTAACTTTAGCGAGGACCAGGGTCAGTTCCTCTCCCTCTCCCTCTCTTATTATCTGGCTTACCTTGCTACTCTCTGAGTGCTTACAATGTATGAACCCTAATCATGTCAATCCATGGCACTAGGGTTCATCCCTCTGTGTTAGGGCTCATCCCTTGATACCATGTTCATCTGAGGTGGTTTCCTATTAAATTTAGTTGTATAGGGTTCACTATTATACTGTGGTTCATGGTGTTGACAGTAATTTCTGTCAGTAAGTTGTTAACTGAACTTTTACTCATTGTCCTGTTTCGGATTGGTGACATCATGGCTATGATCTGGATTGAGATTAATTCGCTGGTTCTTGTTGATATGCTTTGGTATGAAAGAATTGGAGTTGGATGTCTAATCCAATTACTCTCTGATAATTGCTGATGATGGAATGTAGAGATTCAAATATGATTCCTAATTGTTATGTTAGGAAAATGATTAAGTGTTATTTTGAAAACATTGGATTATAGAATCCCTGGTAGAACTGCTTGGTTAGGATGGCCCTTGTGACACCTTCATTTGAATGGTACACAGGTTTCATCCAGATACTGGACTGTTTTCTATTTGTGTTCTATTGTGCCTGAGAGTTGCAGAAGATTCTATTGGATAAATTACCTATGATACTCTAGAATTTCATGAAGCATGTGATGATGGTCTGAGGCAAAGCTATGGAAAAATAGTTGTTTTCACCTACCGCTTCTTATCTCCTATATCCTATGATGGATAATCCGGGCTTGTTCGTCTATGGTACCAAAGTTGGCAGCCCAGCGCATGGCGGTACCTAAGTTGCCTGAAATTACCGCGTTTCGAAAAGTTGGGCCGCCAACTACTGAGAGGGGCCATTTCGAGGCAAACTCATCTCACCCCTGCCAAATACAAACATTCTGTTAAACCGCCCTGTGAAGTAGATGGTCGGGACCCACATGTCGGTTATCTGTCCGTGACGCGGGCGCCAACGCGGCAACCTCTTAGGCAAATCGAGCAGCTAAGTGGATTGGATGTGTTGACCAATTTCACAAATCCGTTCCCAGCTTTCCCCTAGCACCGGCGGCATCGGAATCCACCCTCTAGGCAGGACGATCCCTTCGTACATTTGACTTACGGGGCCAAGTTGTTGCGCCCAGTCAATGATACCGAGCTCCAATGGCGCATGCCGTAGCCGCCGTTGCGAGGCTCTAGCCCGCCTCCGCCGCCGATGAGCCGAGCAGTTCAGAGGATGGCAGATCCTACTATCAAGGAAGAAGAAGTTCTGCCTACAAGCGGGTGAGCTACCCTTCTCTTTGCTATTCGCACTAATTACAACTGCTAGCTGGCTACTGAACCTCAAATTGTTCGTTAGCCCAACGCTGACAAACATATTTTGTCCACAGTTTTCTGTCAAGTGGGATCTGCGCGGACCCCCCTTACCTGGTTACGGTAGTCCTCTACAGGTACGACTCCAAGGGCAAGTGGTATGGAAGCCATTGTTTCACAATGGAAGAAGCGCATGCGTAGATCTGCACTATATCTGGTATGGTTGCTGCTCTACGTAATCATGTTGAAGTATGGCCGAAGCAGACTACAAAGTTCAGCTTCATGGATGAACGTGGCATCATGGTTCCTATAACGTGTGACAGTCAGCTAATTGGGTTGATGAAAAGGTATGCTTCGGATTGCATGTTTGAGCTGAATTGTGATGTACTGGATGTGGAAGCTGCTGCAACTGGGATTCGCCCTTCTATTCTTCGACAGGGTGGTTGCTCGAACCCAATTAGCTCCTGGTAAGCAAAGGTCGCTTGGGGTTCGCATGTTTGTGCTGAATTGTAATTTTTGTTTTATTTACTCTGTAGATATTGGGCAGTTATGCAACAGTCTTGTTTCTTTGACGGGAAGCGCCGCAAGGTTAGAAACATGACTGCTGGGTCAGTCATTTTGCTGCCCGAAGAAATTAAAAACGAGTGGAAAGATGATGTTGGACACGATTCTGGTGCCTATTGTCCCGGCGATGCAGAGTACGTGAAGCTAAGAAAATTGGCACCGAGGAAGAGGAAGAAGGCAGGAAATGAAGAAGCCAGTGGACATGAAGGCTTGGCACCCAGGCTGCGGAGGAAGGCTGCTGGCAATGAAGATGCATAGTAGTGTGTTGAACTTGAACCTATATATGTAATTCTGTTAAATTCTGGAGCTCTGTGTGTGGCACGTTGCTGGGCGAAACAATCTACCCACGTTTTCTGAGTAAAATGTAGCGCGACTTAGGGTTTGGAAACGCCCGAGTCAGTAGTTGAATCCGAAATTGTGATTGTGCCACTGCTATCTGAAAACAAGGATCCACGCTTGCTCCACGATTGCTGAGGGGCAGGAGGTCTCCAAATACGACGGAATGTAAGTGGCACAGAAATAAATTATTTAAGCTGCCACACTCCATGAAGCAGCAACTTATTTCAGATGCTGCACAACGACGTGGCAACATAAACAGCAATGTTCTCACCGATAATGCCCAGATGAGGAGGAAATGGATACCACTTTTTGGCGTAATCTTGAGCCCGTCTATCTCACTGCCTCTCTGGTCCTACATCCCCTGCATCTGGCGAAGCTCCCGGATCTCCAGTAACTGGGTGTACGTGCTTCCACTTTATAAATTGTGGTTGTGCCATTTGCATGCGGCCAAATCCACGTAGATTACGTTTATGCAAACCACCAATGTCAGAATACACTAGTAGAAAAGGGGTCTTTGGTCCACACGTTCCCAATCCGGGACAGAGATCTAAATCGAGGCAAAAATTGATCTAAATCACAAATTAATCGAGACAGAGATCTAAATCGAGGCATTTCATTAATTCAACCACAAATTCTTCTAAACAAAGGTGCGATTTCACATCCTACATTAATTCAACCACTAGTCAACAATTTCACTTCTGCTGCCGCTGTCCTCCGAGCCGCCGGCTTCCTCGTCTTCGTAGGACGGAACCTCCACGATTTCCGCATTGTACGCGAGACGGAGCACCTCTTCGCGGCGAGCGGCGGTAATGACGGTGAACTTGGTCCGTCCAGGGACGGACCAGAACCTCTCCCGCCCTTCTCGTTTGCAGAGATCCCGGTGCACCACGCACCCGTAAATGATGCGGTTGCCAATCTTGGCCTTCCGCTCCTTCTTGAATAGCGTCGGCCAGTACGGGCAGGCCGCCGCGTACCGGGGTAGCACCCTCTTCCACGCGGGCTCCGCCGGGGACGAGGAGCAGAGCCACCGGCACCCCCGCATAGCTGATGCGTCATCCGTGGGGCACCATCGTGGCCGGTGGCGTGAGGATGTCGAAGTGCGTGAACATCACCGCCTTGTAGAAGTTCAGCGAGGGCATCTCCATGGAGGCGCGGTGGAGATTGGAGAGGGAACGAGGGGGGTGGACGACGCGGTGGAGATTGGAGAGGGCGAGGGGATGGGCAACGAAGCGACGAGCTGTGGCGCCTCCTATTTGTACACGAGGACGACGAAGCGACGGGCAGAATATCCAAGGGGCATTGGTCAGACAAAAGGAAGTAATGCAGGGTTAAGACAGATTAATGGGTGACCAATTTTTTTACTCCCACGACTCCGGGGATAATAGTTCAGACCGCTAGGTCAACAAGTACAACTATTACAACTTAAAAAAGGCACGGATCTTAAGCTAAATAGAACTAGTTATCACACATCTCCTTGATCTTCCTAATCTTAGCCCTATGCGCATCTTCCTGCGAGAGCAAGGATCAAATCGTCTGCTCCTTCCTTTTAGCATCTTCCTTGCACAGTTTCAATTGTTTCTTTGCATCTTTCCTCATGCACTTGTCAATACTCGTAGTTGTGAACTGCAGAACTTTGGCCTGGTGAAGATCCTTCCTTGCTTGAGTCAGTTCTTGCTCTGCTTTAGCCTTCAGGGCCAACGCCACGTCCCTCTCCTTCTCGACTTTGCTAACCTTGTCTTCCACCCCCATGAGTTCTCGCTTATGCTTGGTCGTGCCAACTGGTTCCCATAGCTTCATCTTAACACAGTCAAGAAGTGAGCTGAATGTGGATTCTTTCAACTCAATAGTCATTTCCCATAGTTTGTCCTACGTTTTCTGCATTGATTTGGGCCACTCTAGATCTAGCCATTTGACAACACCGCAACTTTCGCCTTGTATCATTGCACGATGTCCTTGACACCGTAGAAACCTCCTGCCTGCGTTTCGTCCTTCGAACGCTACAAATTTAGCAGGCACATATCCATGTTTACATAGCAGAGGACTGTCTTCATCCGCTAAACCGTGATAGTCGGTGTCATACATCGTCTGGTTGGCCTAACACATCATACGTGCATGAGTAAATGGAGTAGATCTGGCTCAAAAAATAGATAACTGGCCACGGATGATAGAGATAGAGATGAGACGACTCACATCGAAATCACCGTCCCTGTTGTCCGACGCGTTTCCTCGCCGTCTCCCCTTGAACCCATGGCAAGAGGGGAGGGGGGTGGCTGCCGGAGAGGGGATTGGAATGGAGGCGCCGTCGGCTTGCGGCTACAGTAGGATGGGAGTGAAGTGGGGAATGTGGCTTCGAGGAGAAGGAAGAGAAGTATGAGGAGGAAGAGAAGTAATAGGAACGTGACACTGGGATATGGCCCGCTCAACTCGTGAGTCGTGACACTCGCAACAGGGGAGCCCCCGGTGTTGCCAGTTTGTCTAGAGCAAGCGTGGCCAATCATGCCGCAGAACAGACTACTCGCGGATCGATCTCACGAAAACCATCCCAATCGTCCAAGTGCCCCGATCGAATGGTATGTAACAATCGACAAGCAGAACAACTGTATTAGGGCGTGCCTTCTAGAAGACTCGGTCTAACAAGGTTAGGGCTCTCCTAAGGTTAATTAGTATCCATATGCGGTTTATGAAAAGAACATGCATCCAATGACACTGGTGGATCTAGCTGTGGTTAATGAGAAGAACACACATGCAATGACACTGGGTGTGGTTCATGATCTGGTTTGTGGGAAGAACACGCACGCAATTACACTGGGTGTGGTTCATGAAAATAGCAAACATTCGATGCCTCTAACAGTGGTTCATGAAAAGAGCAGACATGCGATGCCACCGGTGGATCCATGTGTGGTCTATCATAGGAACACACATGCAATGACACCGGTGGATCCTTACGTGGTTTGTGAGAATAACACACACGCAATGACACTGGTGGATCCATGTGTGGTTCATGGGAAGAACACACATGCAATGACACTGGGTGGATCCATGTGTGGTTCATAGGAAGAACACACATGCAATGACTCTAGCTGTGGCATCAATGTGTGGTCTGTGGGAAGAACACACATGCAATAACACTAGTGATATGTGTTCTGTAAGAAGAACACACATGCAATGACTCTAGATGTGGTTCATGAAAAGAGCAGACATGCGATGACACTGGTGGATCCATGTATGGTTCATGGGAAGAACACACATACAATGACACTGGGTGTGGTTCATGATATGGTCTGTGGGAAGAATAGACATGCAATGACTCTAGTTGTGGTTAATGAGAAGAGCAGACATGCAATGAAACTGGTGGATCCATGTGTGGTTAATGAGAAGAACACACATGCAATGACACTGGGTGTGGTTCATGATATGGTTTGTGAGAAGAACACACATGCAATGACTCAAGCTGTGGTTCATGAAAAGAACACACATGCAATGACTCTAGCTATGGTTCATGAAAAGAGCAGACAAGCAAGGACACTGGTGGATCCATGTGTGGTTCATGGGAAGAACACACATGCAATGACACTGGTGGATCCATGTGTGGTTCATGGGAAGTACACACATGCAATGACACTGGTGGATCCATGTCTGGTCTGTGGGAAGAACACACACCCAATGACACTGGTGATATGTGTTCTGTGAGAAGAACACACATGCAATGACTCTAGATGTGGTTCATGAAAAGAGCAGACATGCGATGACACTGGTGGAACCATGTATGGTTCATGGGAAGAACACATATGCAATGACACTCGGTGTGGTTCATGATATGGTTTGTGGGAAGAACACACATGCAATGACACTGGTGATATGTGGTTTGTGAGAAGAACACACATGCAATGACTATAACTGTGATTAATGAAAAGAGCAGACATGCAATGACACGGGTGGATCCATGTGTGGTTAATGAGCAGAACACACATGCAATGACATTGGGTGTGGTTCATGATATGGTTTGTGAGAAGAACACACATGCAATGACTCTAGCTGTTGTTCATGAGAAGATCAGACATACGATGACACTGGTGGATCCATGTGTGCTTCATGGGAACAACACACATGCAATGACACTTGTGGATCCATGTGTGGTCTCTGGGAAGAACACTCATGCAATTACACTGGTGATATGTGGTTTGTGAGAAGAACACACATGCAATGACTCTAGCTGTGGTTTATGAAAAGAACATGCATCCAATGACACTGGTGGATCTAGCTATGGTTAATGAGAAGAGCATACATGCATTGACACTGGTGGATCTATGTGTGGTTAATGAGAAGAACACACATGCAATGACACTGGTGTGGTTCATGAAAAGAGCAGACATGTGATGCCTCTAACTGTGGTTCATGAAAAGAGCAAACATGCGATGCCACCGGTGGATCCATGTGTGGTCTATGAGAGGAACACACATGCAATGACACCGGTGGATCCTTACGTGGTTTGTGAGAATAACACACATGCAATGACACAGGTGGATCCATGTGTGGTTCATGGAAAGAACACACATGCAATGACACTGGGTGGATCCATGTGTGGTTCATGGGAAGAACACACATGGAATGACTCTAGCTGTGGTATCAATGTGTGGTCTCTAGGAAGAACACACATGCAATGACACTGGTGATATGTGTTCTGTGAGAAGAACACACATGCAATGACTCTAGATGTGGTTCATGAAAAGAGCAGACATGCGATGACACTAGTGGATCCATGTGTGGTTCATGGGAAGAACACACATGCAATGACATTGGGTGTGGTTCATGATATGGTCTGTGGGAAGAACACACATGCAATGACACTAGTGATATGTGGTTTGTGAGAAGAACACACATGCAATAACTCTAACTGTGGTTAATGAAAAGAGTAGACATGCAATGACACAGGTGGATCCATGTGTGGTTAATGAGAAGAACACACATGCAATGACACTGGGTGTGGTTCATGATATGGTTTGTGAGAAGAACACGCATGCAATGACTCTAGCTGTGGTTCATGAGAAGAGCAGACATACGATGACACTGGTGGATCCATGTGTGCCTCATGGGAAGAACACACATGCAATGACACTGGTGGATCCATGTGTGGTCTGTGGGAAGAACACACATGCAATGACACTGGTGATATGTGGTTTGTGAGAAGAATACACATGCAATGACTCTAGCTGTGGTTTATGAAAAGAACATGCATCCAATGACACTGGTGTATCTAGCTGTGGTTAATGAGAAGAGCAGACATGCAATGACACTGGTGGATCCATGTGTGGTTAATGAGAAGAACACACATGCAATGACACTGGGTGTGGTTCTTGAAAAGAGCAGACATGCGATGCCTCTAACTGTGGTTCATGAAAAGAGCAGACATGCGATGCCACCGGTGGATCCATCTGTGGTCTATGAGAGGAACACATATGCAATGACACCGGTGGATTCTTACGTGGTTTGTGAGAATAACACACATGCAATGATGGATCCATGTGTGGTTCATGGGAAGAATACACATGCAATGACACTGGGTGGATCCATGTGTGGTTCATGGGAAGAACACACATGCAATGACTCTAGCTGTGGTATCAATGTGTGGTCTCTGGGAAGAACACACACCCAATGACACTGGTGATATGTGTTCTGTGAGAAGAACACACATGCAATGACTCTAGATGTGATTCACGAAAAGAGCAGACGTGCGATGACACTGGTGGATCCATGTGTGGTTCATGGGAAGAACACACATGCAATGACATTGGGTGTGGTTCATGATATGGTCTGTGGGAAGAACACACATGCAATGACTCTGGTGATATGTGGTTTGTGAAAAGAACAGACATGCAATGACTCTAGCTGTGCTTAATGAGAAGAGCACATATGCAATGACACCGGTGGATACATGTGTGGTTAATGAGAACAACACACATGCAATGACACTCGGTGTGGTTCATGATATGGTTTGTGAGAAGAACACGCATCCAATGACTCTAGCTGTGGTTCATGAGAAGAGCAGGCATACGATGACACTGGTGGATCCATGTGTGGTTCATGGGAAGAACACACATGCAATGACACTAGTGGATCCGTGTGTCGTCTATGGGAAGAACACATGCAACGACACTGGTGATATGTGGTTTGTGACAAGAACACACATGCAATGACTCTAGCTGTGGTTAATGAGAAGAGCAGACATGCAATGACACTGGTGGATCCATGTGTGGTTAATGAGAAGAACACACATGCAATGACATTGGGTGTGGTTCATGATATGGTTTGTGAGAAGAACACACATGCAATGACTCTAGCTGTGGTTCATGAAAAGAGCAGACATGCGATGACTCTAACTGTGGTTAATGAAAAGAGCATACATGCGATGCCACCGGTGGATCCATGTGTGGTCTATGAGAGGAACACACATGCAATGACAGCGGTGGATCCTTACGTGGTTTGTGAGAACAACACACATGCAATGACACTGGATCCATGTGTGGTTCATAGGAAGAACACACATGCAATGACACTGGGTGGATCAATGTGTGGTTCATGGGAAGAACACACATGCAGTGACTCTAGCTATGGTTTCAATGTGTGGTCTGTGGGAAGAACACACACCCAATGACACTGGTGATATGTGTTCTGTGAGAAGAACACACATGCAATGACTCTAGATGTGGTTCATGAAAAGAGCAGACATGCGATGACACTGGTGGAACCATGTATGGTTCATGGGAAGAACACATATGCAATGACACTCGGTGTGGTTCATGATATGGTTTGTGGGAAGAACACACATGCAATGACACTGGTGATATGTGGTTTGTGAGAAGAACACACATGCAATGACTATAACTGTGGTTAATGAAAAGAGCAGACATGCAATGACACGGGTGGATCCATGTGTGGTTAATGAGCAGAACACACATGCAATGACATTGGGTGTGGTTCATGATATGGTTTGTGAGAAGAACACACATGCAATGACTCTAGCTGTTGTTCATGAGAAGATCAGACATACGATGACACTGGTGGATCCATGTGTGCTTCATGGGAACAACACACATGCAATGACACTTGTGGATCCATGTGTGGTCTCTGGGAAGAACACTCATGCAATTACACTGGTGATATGTGGTTTGTGAGAAGAACACACATGCAATGACTCTAGCTGTGGTTTATGAAAAGAACATGCATCCAATGACACTGGTGGATCTAGCTATGGTTAATGAGAAGAGCATACATGCATTGACACTGGTGGATCTATGTGTGGTTAATGAGAAGAACACACATGCAATGACACTGGTGTGGTTCATGAAAAGAGCAGACATGCGATGCCTCTAACTATGATTCATGAAAAGAGCAAACATGCGATGCCACCGGTGGATCCATGTGTGGTCTATGAGAGGAACACACATGCAATGACACCGGTGGATCCTTACGTGGGTTGTGAGAATAACACACATGCAATGACACAGGTGGATCCATGTGTGGTTCATGGAAAGAACACACATGCAATGACACTGGGTGGATCCATGTGTGGTTCATGGGAAGAACACACATGGAATGACTCTAGCTGTGGTATCAATGTGTGGTCTCTAGGAAGAACACACACCCAATGACACTTGTGATATGTGTTCTGTGAGAAGAACACACATGCAATGACTCTAGATGTGGTTCATGAAAAGAGCAGACATGCGATGACACTGGTGGATCCATGTGTGGTTCATGGGAAGAACACACATGCAATGACATTGGGTGTGGTTCATGATATGGTCTGTGGGAAGAACACACATGCAATGACACTAGTGATATGTGGTTTGTGAGAAGAACACACATGCAATAACTCTAACTGTGGTTAATGAAAAGAGTAGACATGCAATGACACAGGTGGATCCATATGTGGTTAATGAGAAGAACACACATGCAATGACACTGGGTGTGGTTCATGATATGGTTTGTGAGAAGAACACGCATGCAATGACTCTAGCTGTGGTTCATGAGAAGAGCAGACATACGATGACACTGGTGGATCCATGTGTGCCTCATGGGAAGAACACACATGCAATGACACTGGTGGATCCATGTGTGGTTTGTGGGAAGAACACACATGCAATGACACTGGTGATATGTGGTTTGTGAGAAGAACACACATGCAATGACTCTAGCTGTGGTTTATGAAAAGAACATGCATCCAATGACACTGGTGTATCTAGCTGTGGTTAATGAGAAGAGCAGACATGCAATGACACTGGTGGATCCATGTGTGGTTAATGAGAAGAACACACATGCAATGACACTGGGTGTGGTTCTTGAAAAGAGCAGACATGCGATGCCTCTAACTGTGGTTCATGAAAAGAGCAGACATGCGATGCCACCGGTGGATCCATCTGTGGTCTATGAGAGGAACACATATGCAATGACACCGGTGGATTCTTACGTGGTTTGTGAGAATAACACACATGCAATGATGGATCCATGTGTGGTTCATGGGAAGAATACACATGCAATGACACTGGGTGGATCCATGTGTGGTTCATGGGAAGAACACGCATGCAATGACTCTAGCTGTGGTATCAATGTGTGGTCTCTGGGAAGAACACACACCCAATGACACTGGTGATATGTGTTCTGTGAGAAGAACACACATGCAATGACTCTAGATGTGATTCACGAAAAGAGCAGACATGCGATGACACTGGTGGATCCATGTGTGGTTCATGGGAAGAACACACATGCAATGACATTGGGTGTGGTTCATGATATGGTCTGTGGGAAGAACACACATGCAATGACTCTGGTGATATGTGGTTTGTGAAAAGAACAGACATGCAATGACTCTAGCTGTGCTTAATGAGAAGAGCACATATGCAATGACACCGGTGGATACATGTGTGGTTAATGAGAACAACACACATGCAATGACACTCGGTGTGGTTCATGATATGGTTTGTGAGAAGAACACGCATCCAATGACTCTAGCTGTGGTTCATGAGAAGAGCAGGCATACGATGACACTGGTGGATCCATGTGTGGTTCATGGGAAGAACACACATGCAATGACACTAGTGGATCCGTGTGTCGTCTATGGGAAGAACACATGCAACGACACTGGTGATATGTGGTTTGTGACAAGAACACACATGCAATGACTCTAGCTGTGGTTAATGAGAAGAGCAGACATGCAATGACACTGGTGGATCCATGTGTGGTTAATGAGAAGAACACACATGCAATGACATTGGGTGTGGTTCATGATATGGTTTGTGAGAAGAACACACATGCAATGACTCTAGCTGTGGTTCATGAAAAGAGCAGACATGCGATGACTCTAACTGTGGTTAATGAAAAGAGCATACATGCGATGCCACCGATGGATCCATGTGTGGTCTATGAGAGGAACACACATGCAATGACAGCGGTGGATCCTTACGTGGTTTGTGAGAATAACACACATGCAATGACACTGGATCCATGTGTGGTTCATAGGAAGAACACACATGCAATGACACTGGGTGGATCAATGTGTGGTTCATGGGAAGAACACACATGCAGTGACTCTAGCTATGGTATCAATGTGTGGTCTGTGGGAAGAACACACACCCAATGACACTGGTGATATGTGTTCTGTGAGAAGAACACACATGCAATGACTCTAGATGTGGTTCATGAAAAGAGCAGACATGCGATGACACTGGTGGAACCATGTATGGTTCATGGGAAGAACACATATGCAATGACACTCGGTGTGGTTCATGATATGGTTTGTGGGAAGAACACACATGCAATGACACTGGTGATATGTGTTTTGTGAGAAGAACACACATGCAATGACTATAACTGTGGTTAATGAAAAGAGCAGACATGCAATGACACGGGTGGATCCATGTGTGGTTAATGAGCAGAACACACATGCAATGACATTGGGTGTGGTTCATGATATGGTTTGTGAGAAGAACACGCATGCAATGACTCTAGCTGTTGTTCATGAGAAGATCAGACATACGATGACACTGGTGGATCCATGTGTGCTTCATGGGAACAACACACATGCAATGACACTTGTGGATCCATGTGTGGTCTCTGGGAAGAACACACATACAATGACACTGGTGATATGTGGTTTGTGAGAAGAACACACATGCAATGACTCTAGCTGTGGTTTATGAAAAGAACATGCATCCAATGACACTGGTGGATCTAGCTATGGTTAATGAGAAGAGCATACATGCATTGACACTGGTGGATCTATGTGTGGTTAATGAGAAGAACACACATGCAATGACACTGGTGTGGTTCATGAAAAGAGCAGACATGCGATGCCTCTAACTATGATTCATGAAAATAGCAAACATGCGATGCCACCGGTGGATCCATGTGTGGTCTCTGAGAGGAACACACATGCAATGACACCGGTGGATCCTTACGTGGTTTGTGAGAATAACACACATGCAATGACACAGGTGGATCCATGTGTGGTTCATGGAAAGAACACACATGCAATGACACTGGGTGGATCCATGTGTGGTTCATGGGAAGAACACACATGGAATGACTCTAGCTGTGGTATCAATGTGTGGTCTCTAGTAAGAACACACACCCAATGACACTTGTGATATGTGTTCTGTGAGAAGAACACACATGCAATGACTCTAGATGTGGTTCATGAAAAGAGCAGACATGCGATGACACTGGTGGATCCATGTGTGGTTCATGGGAAGAACACACATGCAATGACATTGGGTGTGGTTCATGATATGGTCTGTGGGAAGAACACACATGCAATGACACTAGTGATATGTGGTTTGTGAGAAGAACACACATGCAATAACTCTAACTGTGGTTAATGAAAAGAGTAGACATGCAATGACACAGGTGGATCCATGTGTGGTTAATGAGAAGAACACACATGCAATGACACTGGGTGTGGTTCATGATATGGTTTGTGAGAAGAACACGCATGCAATGACTCTAGCTGTGGTTCATGAGAAGAGCAGACATACGATGACTCTAATTCTGGTTCATGAAAAGAGCAGACATGCGATGCCACCGGTGGATCCATGTGTGGTCTATGAGAGGAACACACAGCAATGACACCGGTGGATACTTACGTGGTTTGTGAGAATAACACACATGCAATGACACTGGTGGAACCATGTGTGGTCTCTGGGAAGAACACACATGCAATGACACTGGTGATATGTGTTCTGTGAGAAGAACACACATGCGATGACTCTAGATGTGGTTCATGAAAAGAGTAGACATGTGATGACACTGGTGGATCCATGTGTGGTTCATGGGAAGAACACACATTCATTGACACTGGGTGTGGTTCATGATATGGTCTGTGGGAAGAACACACATGCAATGACTCTTGTGATATGTGGTTTGTGAAAAGAACAGACATGCAATGACTCCAGTTGTGGTTAATGAGAAGAGCAGACATGCAATGACACCGGTGGATCCATCTGTGGTTAATGAGAAGAACACACATGCAATGACACTGGGTGTGGTTCATGATATGGTTTGTGAGAAGAATAGACATGCAATGACTCTAGCTGTGGTTAATGAGAAGAGCAGACATGCAATGACACTGGTGGATCCATGTGTGGTTAATGAGAAGAACACACATGCAATGACACTGGGTGTGGTTCATGATATGGTTTGTGAGAAGAACATACATGCAATGACTCAAGCTATGGTTCATGAAAAGAACACACATCCAATGACTCTAGCTATGGTTCATGAAAAGAACAGACATGCAATGACACCGGTGGATCCTTACGTCGTTCATGGGAAGAACACACATGCAATGACACTGGTGGATCCATGTGTGGTTCATGGGAAGAACACACATGCAATGACATTGGTGGATCCATATGTGGTCTATGGGAAGAACACACAAGCAATGACACTGGTGTTATGTGGTTTGTAAGAAGAACAGACATGCAATGACTCTAGTTGTGGTTCATGAAAAGAGCACACATGCAATGACACTGGTGGATCCATGTGTGGTTCATGGGAAGAACACAGATGCAATGACACTGGTGGATCCATGTGTGGTTTATGGGAAGAACACACATGCAATGACACTGGTGGATCCATGTGTGGTATGTGGGTAGAACACACATGCATTGACACTGGTGATATGTGGTTTGTGAGAAGAACACACATGCGATGACTCTAGCTGTGGTTCATGAAAAGAGCAGACATGCAATGACACCAGTGGATCCATGTGTGGTTCATGGGAAGAACACAACTGCAATGACACTGGCTGTGGTTCATGATATGGTATGTCGGAAGAAGACACATGCAATGACACTGGTGATATGTGGTTTGTGAGAAGAACACACATGCAATGACTCTAACTGTGGTTAATGAGAAGAGCAGACATGCAATGACACTGGTCGATCCATGTGTGGTTAATGAGAAGAACACACATGCAATGACATTGGGTGTGGTTCATGATATGGTTTGTGAGAAGAACACACATGCAATGACTCTAGCTGGGGTTCATGAAAAGAGCAGACATGCGATGACTCTAACTGTGGTTAATGAAAAGAGCAGACATGCGATGCCACCGGTGGATCCATGTGTGGTCTATGAGAGGAACACACATGCAATGACACCGGTGGATCCTTACGTGGTTTGTGAGAAGAACACACATGCAATAACACTGGTGGATCAATGTGTGGTCTGTGGGAAGAACACACATGCAATGACACTGGTGATATGTGTTCTGTGAGAAGAACAGACATGCAATGAATGTAGATGTGGTTCATGAAAAGAGCAGACATGCGATGACACTGTTGGATCCATGTGTGGTTCATGGGAAGAACACACATGCAATGACACTGGGTGTGCTTCATGATATGGTTTGTGGGAAGAACACACATGCAATGACTCTTGTGATATGTGGTTTGTGAGAAGAACAGACATGCAATGACTCTAGCTGTGGTTAATGAGAAGAGCAGACATGCAATGACCCTGGTGGATCCATGTGTGGTTAATGAGAAGAACACACATGCAATGACACTGGGTGTGGTTCATGATATGGTTTGTGAGAAGAACACACATGCAATGACTCTAGCTATGGTTCTTGAAAAGAGCAGACATGCGATGACTCTAACTGTTGTTCATGAAAAGAGCAGACAAGCGACGCCACCGGTCTATCCATGTGTGGTCTATGAGAGGAACACACATGCAATTTCACTGGTGGATCCTTAGGTGGTTTGTGAGAATAACACACATGCAATGACACTGGTGGATCCATGTGTGGCTCATGGGAAGAACACATATGTAATGACACTGGTGATATGTTGTTTGTAAGAAGAACACACATGCAATGACTCTAGCTGTGGTTCATGAAAAGAGAAGACATGCAATGACACTGGTGGATCCATGTGTGGTTCATGGGAAGAACACACATGCAATGACACTGGGTGTGGTTCATGATATGGTTTGTGGGAAGAACACACATGCAATGACTCTGGTGATATGTGGTTTGTGAAAAAAACAGACATGCAATGACTCTAGCTGTGGATAATGAGAAGAGCAGACATGCAATGACACCGGTGGATTCATGTGTGGTTAAAGAGAAGAACACACATGCAATGACACTGGGTGTGGTTCATGATATGGTTTGTGAGAAGAACACACATGCAATGACTCTAGCTGTGGTTCATGAAAAGAGCAGACATGCGATGACTCTAACTTTGGTTCATGAAAAGAGCAGACATGGGATGCCACCGGTGGATCCATGTGTGGTCTATGAGAGGAACACACATGCAATGACACCGGTGGATCCTTACGTGGTTTGTGAGAATAACAAACATGCAATGACACTGGTGGATCTATGTGTGGTCTGTGGGAAGAACACACATGCAATGACACTGGTGATATGTGGTTTGTGAGAAGAACACACATGCAATGAATCTAGCTATGGTTCATGAAAACAGCAGACATGCAATGACACTGGTGTATCCATGTGTGGTTCATGGGAAGAACACACATGCAATGACACTAGTGGATCCATGTGTGGTTTATGGGAAGAACACACATGCAATGACACTGGTGGATCCATGTGTGGTCTGTGGGAAGAACACACATGCAATGACACTGGTGATATGTGGTTTGTGAGAATAACACACATGCAATGACTCTAGTTGTAGTTCATGAAAAGAGCAGACATGCAATGACACCGGTGGATCCATGTGTGGTTCATGGGAAGAACACACACGCAATGACACTGGGTGTGGTTCATGATATGGTATGTGGGAAGAACACACATGCAATGACACTGGTGATATGTGGTTTGTGAGAAAAACACACATGCAATGACTCTAGCTGTGGTTCATGAAAAGAGCAGACATGCGATGACTCTAACTGTGGTTCATGAAAAGAGCAGACATGCGATGCCACCGGTGGATCCATGCGTGGTCTATGAGAATAACAAACATGCAATAACACTGGTGGATCCATGTGTGGTCTATGGGAAGAACACACATGCAATGACACAGGTGATATGTGGTTTGTGAGAAGAACACACATGCAATGACTCTATATGTGGTTCATGAAAAGAGCAGACATGCGATGACACTTGTGGATCAATGTGTGGTTCATGGGAAGAACACACATGCAATGACACTAGGTGTGGTTCATAATATGGTATGTGGGAAGAACACACATGCAACGACTCTGCTGATCTGTTGTTTGTGAAAAGAACAGACATGCAATGACTCTAGCTGTGGTTAATGGGAAGAGCAGACATGCAATGACACCGGTGGATCCATGTGTGGTTAATGAGAAGAACACACATGCAATGACACTAGGTGTGGTTCATGATATGGTTTGTGGGAAGAACACATATGCAATGACTGTAGCTGTGGTTCATGAAAAGAGCAAACATGCGATGACTCTAACTATGGTTCATGAAAAGAGCAGACATGCAATGACACCGGTGGATCCTTACGTCGTTCATGGGAAGAACACACATGCAATGACACTGGTGGATCCATGTGTGGTTCGTGGGAAGAACACACATGCAATGACATTGGTGGATACATATGTGGTCTATGGGAAGAACACACAAGCAATGACACTGGTGATATGTGGTTTGTAAGAAGAATAGACATGCAATGACTCTAGCTGTGGTTCATGAAAAGAGCACACATGCAATGACACTGGTGGATCCATGTGTGGTTCATGGGAAGAACACACATGCAATGACACTGGTGGATCCATGTGTGGTTCATGGGAAGAACACACATGCAATGACACTGGTGGATCCATGTGTGGTCTGTGGGAAGAACACACATGCAATGACGCTGGTGATTTGTGGTTTGTGAGAAGAACACACATGCAATGACTCTAGCTGTGGTTCATGAAAAGAGCAGACATGCAATGACACCGGTGGATCCATGTGTGCTTCATGGGAAGAACACACATGCAATGACACTGGGTGTGGTTCATGATATGGTATGTGGGAAGAACACACATGCAATGACACTGGTGATATGTGGTTTGTGAGAAGAACACACATGCAATGACTCTAACTATGGTTAATAAAAAGAGCAGACATGCAATGACACCGGTGGATCCATGTGTGGTTAGTGAGAAGAAAACACATGCAATGACACTGGGTGTGCTTCATGATATGGTTTGTGAGAAGAACACGCATGCAATGACTGTTGAGGGCAAACCTCTAGGGTGGCCCCATCTTTCACGATTCCCTTTCAAATCGAGGGTGGAGTGCGGGGGGAGGAGGGAAGGATGAACACGATGAACACACGCACGAAGAACGCGATGAACACACACACGCAAAACCACGATAAACACCAATAGCTCACGCCGGCGGTGACCAATCAGGTGCAATCCCTAGGATCAGCGTCAGGCGGAGGACTCTCTCTCGAACCGGAACAGCAAGATGGGATATTCGGTGAGATCTTGACGTCTAGGCAAAGGGACACCGATGCCTAGGCCTTGTACAAGGCGGAGGCACGATGCAAACTCCAACGAGGTTTGGGGATATTGGTGCTCCTTAGTCTAGGAGCATGAGGCAAGAATTAGATATATCCACAAGGGGTTTCCACTAATTCCAATATCATGCCTAGGGTTTACAAAAGAGGTGGTGGTATATATATAGGCCAGCCACTTAAACAGGGGTACTTTAGGAATAAAAGACAAGTTCTAGATGGACTAAGGCGTACATGGGCCGAAGGCCCAAAGGCCTTTCCATGCCTGGCGACGGTCGGACCGGAGACTCCGGTGTGGTGGACCGGAGACTCCGGTGTGGTGGACCGGAGACTCCGGTCTAGGCCGGAGATTCTGGTGTAGCCTCCGGACTAGCCTCCGGAGGGGCCTTCAGATTGTCCCAGGGCCCGGTGCAGGGGGTTAGACCGGAGAGAGGGTCGGAGTCTCTGGTGTCTTCAGGCCGGAGACTCCGGTGTGCACAGACCGAAGACTCCGGTCTGAGTAGCTCCAGCGGCTTTTGCTTCACGTTCTACTCCTTGTTCTCCATCCTTGGGTGCTTGGTGATGTGTCGAAGCTTTGTACCTGATGATGCATAGGGTAGTTGCATGAAGTAGCACACCATCCAAGGAGGTATCAAATTGGCACGAGGAGAGGAGCGAGTTCACCTTAGCTTGAAGGAGTTTGGCTCGAGCACGAGTCATGGGTGCACTTGGGGGACTTGTTGGTGTAGATGTACTAGCGTCCATAGGACGGGCTGCATCAGCTCCCCCCCCTTGGGAAAGAGTCGTCCTCGACTCTTCATGGATATCATCTTGAACATCTCCATGGTAGGGTGAGAGATACTTGACATTGAATGTATTGCTCGCAAGGTACTTGGAGGTCGGTATGTCGATGATGTAGGCGTTGTTGTTGATTCTTTTGAGGACCTTGAAGGGACCATCTCCTCTTGGCTTGAGCTTGGAGTCACGTTCCTTGGGGAAGCGGTCCTTGCTTAGGTGTATCCACACAAGGTCACCTTCTTCAAAGATCATCTCCTTCTTGTCCTTGCTTAACCTTGAAGCTTGGCGAATGACTTGTTGTTTGATAGTAGCTCTTGTTTCTTCGTGAAGTTTCTTCATAGCTTGTGCGCGTTTCTCGACGTCCATGTTTGTGCGCTCATGAAGAGGTAGTGGTAGGATGTCGAGCGCGGTGAGGGGCTCGAAACCATAAACGATCATGAATGGACTCATCTTGGTTGTTGAGTGCTTGGCACGGTTGTAGGCGAACTCAGCGTGTGGGATGCATTCCTCCCAATCCTTCAAGTTCTTCTTGATCAACACACGAAGGAGAGCCCCGAGGCTTCGGTTGACAACTTCGGTTTGGCCATCAGTTTGGGGATGCGATGCGGATGAGAAGAGTAGCTTGACGCCAAGCTTGGCCATGAGGGTCTTCCATAAGTAGCTCATGAATTTGACGTCGCAGTCGGAGACGGTTGTCCTTGGCACACCGTGAAGACGGACGATTTCCCTGAAAAACAGATTTGCAACATGTGAAGCATCGTCGGTCTTATGGCACGGTATGAAGTGTGCCATTTTGGAAAAACAATCCACAACAACAAATATAGAATCATGAACATGCTTATATCTAGGCAATCCTAACACGAAATCCATGCTAATGTCGGACCAAGGGGTATGAGGAATAGGCAATGGCATATAAAGACCATAAGGGTTAGCTTGCGACTTAGCTTGAACACATGGCGTGCATCGTTGAACGTAGCGCTCCACGTCACGCTTCATCTTGGGCCAAAAGTAGTGATTGGAGAGCATGTCAGTCTTGTCACGGCCAAAGTGACCCATGAGGCCTCCACCATGAGATTCTTGGAGAAGCAAAAGTTGAAGCGACGACTTCGGGATGCATAGCTTGTTTTGTTTAAATAGAAAGCCATTATGCAAATAGAAATCATCAACTCCTTTGCCATTGGAGCACTTTGCGAAAATTGGTTCAAAAAATGGGTCAGAAGCATACAAAGATTTTATTTCCTCAAGACCCAACACGTTGATTTCAAGTCTCGTAAGAAGGCTTGTGTGTTTGCGGGACAATGCGTCCGCAACTACATTATCTTTTCCCTTCTTATACTTGACAATATACGGAAAAGACTCCATAAATTCAACCCACTTAGCGTGTCTCTTGCTCAAGTTAGCTTGGCCTTTGAGATATTTCAACGACTCGTGGTAGGAATGTATGATAAATTCCTTGGGCCAAAGGTAGTGTTGCCAAACTTGAAGGACACGAACTAAGGCAAAAAGCTCTTTATCATAAATCGGATAATTAAGGTGAGCACCATCAAGTTTCTCGCTATGGTAGGCTATATGACGTCCGTTTTGCATAAGGACTCCTCCAATGCCAATACCACTAGCATCAAACTCGATCTCAAAAGTTTTTGTGAAATCCGGTAAAGCAAGAAGAGGTGCTTCGGTGAGCCTATTTTTAAGTTCATCAAAAGCTTTTTGTTGTGCTTTGCCCCACACGAAGGTGACATTCTTTTTGGCCAATTCACTAAGGGGACAAGCAATGGTTGAAAAGTCTTTCACAAAGCGACGATAGAAACCGGCCAACCCATGAAAAATTTGGAGTTCACTCACATTTGTTGGTATGGGCCAATCTCGTATGTCCTTTACCTTGGAAACATCAACTTCAATTCCCTTCGAAGAAACGACAAATCCAAGAAAAATCAACTTGTCTTTAGCAAAAGTGCACTTGGGAAGATTAGCATAATGCTTTTCATGTCGAAGGATTTGCAAAACTTCCTTGACATGTGTTATATGGTCCTCAAGTGATTTACTATAAACAAGAATATCATCGAAATAGACAACAACACTTTTTCCAATGAGAGAACGCAAGATGTGATTCATAAGGCGCATGAAGGTGGATGGGGCATTTGATAAACCAAAGGGCATAACCAACCATTCATAGAGACCAAGTTTGGTCTTGAAGGCGGTTTTCCACTCATCACCTTCAGCCATGCGTATTTGATGGTAACCACTACGAAGATCAATTTTCGAAAAAATTGTGGCTCCACACAACTCATCAAGCATGTCATCGAGACGTGGTATGGGATGTCAATAACGCACGGTGATAGCATTGATTGGACGGTAGTCCATGCATAATCGTAACGTATCATCCGTCTTTGGGACAAGAATCACTGGTACGGCACTTGGACTAGTGCTAACTTGGATCAAACCTTTGGAGACGAGTTGGTTTATTTGATGTTCGATCTCCTTTGTCTCCTCCGGTTTCGTGCGGTAAGCGGCGCGGTTGGGAAGTGGTGCACCGGGGATGAGGTCAATGCGATGTTCGATGCCGCGAAGAGGAGGTAGTCCATGTGGAAGCTCTTCGGGGAACACATCCTTGAATACCTGCAAAACATTCATCAACGATGGAGGAACATTGGTTAATTCATTAGTTCCTTGCGCTAGTCCCTTGCAAAGGAGGACATAGTGTAAGATGGATGGGTTGTTCCGAACATCTCTCATCTCGCTTTTGGTGGCAAGGAGAACACTCTTATTTTTTTCCACTCGAGTTTGGCTTATGGCTCTCACTCACTATGAGGTGGTTCTCTCTCTCACCGCTCTTCTCACAAGTAGGTGTTGTGCTTTGCGCCCTCGCTAAAGCCTTTGCATTGTCCGCAATTATTTGTCTAGGAGTCATCGGTTGCAAAACACATGTTTTGTTGAGCCATTTGAAGTTGTATACATTGGTGCGACCATCATGTTGAGTAGCCTTGTCAAATTGCCATGGTCGACCAAGAAGCATGTGGCAAACTATCATACGAACCACATCACACTCCACCGTATCTTTGTAAGGACCAATGGCGAAGGAGACCGATACGGTATGCTTGATCTTCACGGACCCTTGGTCACTTAGCCATTGCACGTGGTAGGTGTGCTTGTGTAGATGGAGGGTGAGGTTGAGCTTCTCACACAACTCGGTGCTAGCAAGGTTGTGGCAACTCCCTCCATCAATGATCACCTTGATAGATTTGTCGTTGATGCCGGCTCGTGTTTGGAAGATATTGGAGCGTTGGTCTTCATGCTCTTGTGCTTGAGTGGTCAAGATCCTTATGACGACAAGCGATGGACTTGCGTCATATTCACACATGAGGAGTTCTTGATCATCTTCCACTCGTTGTCTTGCCATTGCTTCCTTGACACGGGCATCAAACTCATCTTCACTCAAGTACTCTTCATCACCATTGTCACTGATGAACAAGACTTTCTTGTTTCCACATTTGGCCGACTTGTGTCCTTTACCTCCACACTTGTAGCATTCACCGTTGAAAGGTGTATCACCCTTTGCTTGTTTGCCACTTGGGGGCAGTTTTCCTTGAGGAAGTGTGGGCTTGAAGGAAGGCTTGGAGGTACTTGATGAGCTTCCATTGAATGTTGTTGGTGTAACGGTTGAAGCTTGCTTGTAGGTGAAATATGTCTTGGGCTTGTTGTACTTGATGTCCTCTTACACTTGACGTTCAGCCTTTGTTGCTATGTGCACAAGCTCAACCATGGTGTTGTATGTTTGGAACTCGACGATGTGCTTGATTGGGTGATTCAAGCCAATAAGGAAACGTGCCATTTTATGCTCCATGCGTTCATCAATGTTGGCGCGAATCAAGTTGAGTACCATTTCCTTGAAGTACTCTTCCACGGTCTTTGTCCCTTGACGAAGCGCTTGAAGGTTGTTGAAGAGGTCACGCATGTAGTGCGTGGAGATGAACCGGGATCTCATGTGAGCCTTCATGTCATGCCAAGTTGTGATTGGCGGTTCTTGTCTTGCATCACGAGCAACTTGAACTTGTTCCCACCAAAGGTTGGCGTAATCATCAAACTCAAGCGAAGCCATGGCGACCATCTTCTCGTTGCTATAGTTGTGCATGCGGAAGATCTTGTCGACTTTGAGTGCCCACGAGAGGTATTCTTCAGGGTCATTGGATCCGGTGAACTTGGGCATTGTGAACTTGAGCTTGCCAAAAGTTTCTTCATCATTGTGGTCATTGCGACGAGCTTGGTGACCTTGTTGATGATCTTGTAGTTGGGGGGTGGAACTTGGTTCTCGTGACCTTGTTGCGGAGCTTGCTCTTGATATTGATGTGGAGGAGCTTGCTCTTGCTCTTGGCGCGGTTGTTGATGTGGTTGAGGCGCTTGGGCCTCATGGTGGTGAGGGTGTGGAGCCTCTTGACGTGGTTGACGATGAAGGGGAGGCTCGTTCCTTGGTTGGTGGTTTTGGTTAGGCACATGGGCCTCACGGCGAAGAACATGGTCATGAGCCTCTTGACGTGGTGGGCGTCGCTCAACTTGTATCACTTGACGCTCCAAGTTTCGTTGATGTGGAGGAGGCGCCTTGTGATGACCATGGTGTTGTTGTTGATGTTCATGACGTTGATGACGAGGAGGAGGATCTTGAAGAGCTTCACGTCAATGATGAGCTTGATTCTCCAAATTGGAGTCATCACTTGTTGTGTCAAGTATGTGTCGCGGTCGATGGTGGTAGACTTGCGGTTGCACTTGTGGTTGCGCTTGTGGTTGCTCTTGTTGTTGTTCTTGTTGGAGCACTAATGCCCTTGCGTGATGACGGTGTGCTTCTTGCCTTGCTCTTGGCCTTGAAGATAAATTACCATCATAGCTTGATGTTGCGGCATGCCGTGGGGAAGGTACATAGTTCGAAGAGGTTCCATCTTCGACCACGGGGGCATCATTGCGTCTTGTAGCACTTGGATGTAGATCTTGTGGAAGAGGTGCATGACGATGCGAAGAACTTGAAGAGCTTGATGCGCGTGAACGTGGTCTTGCCATACCGTCAATGAGGTGTCGAAGATTGTCATTTGTTTCGGCGACGGAGTGTTGGAGCGCTTCATTTTGGTGGCCGAAGTTGTGATGCATTGCATGCATTTGTCGTTCTAGGCCGTCGAAGCGGTTGTCGATGTTCTTGAACTCAGCTTGTGTCTCGCCAAATTGTTCATCTTGTCGCGTCTCAAGGGCTTGGGAACGTTCACGGAACTCTTGTCGAACGATGAAGTGACTTGCGCGTGTCATGTACGGTCCATGTTCGGCTCACCGTGTTTGTCCATCATGCAAGACACACAAGTATTGTATATGGAAGTGGAATATGGTGGTGTTAGCCTTGTACATCACCTTGGGGATTGCACCAAATAGAAACCACAAGTGAGAGCTATAAGCGTGCAAAGTGGAAATGCAAAGAAAACTCACACTAAAGAAAGAACTAACTCTCAAAAGCTTGTTTTTGGTAGGTTAGGATTGTGGAAAGCCAAAGAATCAACCAAAAGAAAAGGGATAGTCAAAAGTGGGTAAAATCCAACAAAACTCAAGTCAAAGGCGAAGGTCAACAACTCATAAGGGTGATGGGAACCTACGACTATGTACACACACGTGGAGAAAGTTGGGATTGACACGACTATGAAAATGAGCAAACAAAATGTCCTAACGAAGACTAAGCTCGTTGTCGTGCCAATGCAAGGAGAGACCGTGACTCGTTTGCAAAGAAAAGTGAGCAACGGATTTGTGCACTTTCCTCAGGTGCTCTTCTTTCTCTCTTGCTTACAAGCTTTGAGACTCTCTTTTGCAACGGGAGACTATTTTTCTTTTGCTTTTTCTTTGTATCTTTTTCTTTCTTTTGTATTTTTTTTATTGCTCTCCCTTGATGCTACCTAGTCACACTTGATATTGCTCTTGCACTCTCACTATCCAAGGACAAATGCACAATGCTCAAGCAAACACAAGATGAGCCACTCTCATGGGATAGGTACACATAGAGGAAGATAGGGGTTAATAAGGGGACGCAAGTTATACCTTCTTTGATGATGAACTTGGCGTCAGTGGTGCGGGATGATGTTCGTGGGCCGTGGTGTTGATGAGCGCGGGGGTTGTTGATGCGGAAGCTTGCTGTTAGTTGGCGACACGCACACGGGCACAAACAAACAAGAGGAAATTAGCTAATGCAAGATTAGAGGAAAAACTGTCAAAATCAGGCGTCAGGCCGGAGACTCCGGGGTTTCAGGCCGGAAACTCCGGTCTAGGCCGGAGACTTCGGCGTGGGTAGGCCAGAGACTCCAGTGTAGGCCGGAGACTCTGATCTGGAGTCAGATCGCGAACTGCTCGTGTTCTTGAGCGGAAATCCACACCTTGGGTGCTCAAATCCGCGAAAAATTGGCCAAATTGGGCTAGGAAAACGCAGGATAAAGCTGGACCAACTCCTAAGACAAGGTTTGGTCGGATCAAAACCACAAATAACACTCCAAATCAAGAGATCGATCCAAAGGCAAATTTGGGGCTCTTTTTTAGGGATTTTCGAATTTTGGGTGGATAGAAGAATATTTTGTGGGGGAAATCGTGAGCAACGAAGCTCTTGATACCAATATGTTGAGGGCAAACCTCTAGGGTGGCCCGATCTTTCACGATTCCCTTTCAAATCAAGGGTGGAGTGCGGGGGAAGGAGGGAAGGATGAACACACGAACACACGCACGAAGAACACGATGAACACACACACGCAAAACCACGATAAACACCAATAGCTCACGCTGGCGGTGGCCGGTCCGGCGCAATCCCTACGATCGGCGTCGGGCGGAGGACTCTCTCTCGAACCGGCACGGCGAGATGGGAGACTCGGTGAGATCTTGACGTCTAGGCAAAGGGACACCGATGCCTAGGCCTTGTACAACGTGGAGGCACGATGCAAACTCCAACGAGGTTTGGGATATTGGTGCTCCTTAGTCAAGGAGCATGAGGCAAGAATTAGATAGATCCACAAGGGGTTTCCACTAATTCCAATATCATGCCTAGGGTTTACAAAGGAGGTGGGGTCTATATATAGGCCAGCCACTTAAACAGGGGAACTTTAGGAATAAAAGACAAGTTCTGGATGGACTAAGGGGTACATGGGCCGAAGGCCCAAAGGCCTTTTCATGCCTGGCGACGGTCGGACAAGAGACTTCGGTGTGGTGGACCGAAGACTCCGGTCTAGGCCGGAGATTCTGGTGTAGCGTCCGGACCAGCCTTCGGAGGGGCCTTCAGATTGTCCCAGGGCCCGGTGCAGGGGGTCAGACCAGAGAGAGGGCCGGAGTCTCTGGTGTCTTCAGGCCAGAGACTTTGGCAGGTCGGAGACTCCGGTGTGCGCAGACCAGAGACTCCGGTCTGAGCAGCTCCAGTGGCTTTTGCTTCACATTCTGCTCCTTGTTCTCCATCCTTGGGTGCTTGGTGATGTGTCGAAGCTTCGTACCTGATGATGCATAGGGTAGTTGCATGAAGTAGCACACCATCCAAGGAGGTATCAAATTGGCACGAGGAGAGGAGCGAGTTCACCTTAGCTTGAAGGAGTTTGGCTCGAGCACGAGTCATGGGTCCACTTGGGGGACTTGTTGGTGTAGATGTAGTAGCGTCCATAGGACGGGCTGCATCAATGACTCTAGTTGTGGTTCATGAGAAGAGCAGACATATGATGACAAGTGGATCCATGTGTGGTGGCCGAAGTTGTGATGCATTGCGTGCATTTGTCGTTCTAGGCTGTCGAAGCGGTTGTCGATGTTCTTGAACTCAGCTTGCGTCTCGCCAAATTGTTCATCTTGTCGCGTCTCAAGGGCTTGGGAACGTTCACGGAACTCTTGTCGAACGATGAAGTGACTTGCGTGTGTCATGTACGGTCCGTGTTCGGCTCACCGTGCCTATCCATCATGCAAGACACACAAGTATTGTATACGGAAGTTGAATATGGTGGTGTTTGCCTTGTACATCACCTTGGGGATTGCACCAAATAGAAACCACAAGTGAGAGCTATAAGCGTGCAAAGTGGAAATGCAAAGAAAACTCACACTAAAGAAAGAACTAACTCTCAAAAGCTTGTTTTTGGTAGGTTAGGATTGTGGAAAGCCAAAGAATCAACCAAAAAAAAGGGATAGTCAAAAGTGGGTAAAATCCAACAAAACTCAAGTCAAAGGCGAAGGTCAACAACTCATAAGGGTGATGGGAACCTACGACTATGTACACACACGTGGAGAAAGTTGGGATTGACACGACTATGAAAATGAGTAAACAAAATGTCCTAACAAAGACTAAGCTCGTTGTCATGCCAATGCAAGGAGAGACCGTGACTCGTTTGCAAAGAAGAAAAGTGAGCAACGGATTTGTGCACTTTCCTCAGGTGCTCTTCTTTCTCTCTTGCTTACAAGCTTTGAGACTCTCTTTTGCAATGGGAGACTATTTTTCTTTTGCTTTTTCTTTGTATCTTTTTCTTTCTTTTGTATTTTTTTATTGCTCTCCCTTGATGCTACCTAGTCACACTTGATATTGCTCTTGCACTCTCACTATCCAAGGACAAATGCACAATGCTCAAGCAAACACAAGATGAGCCACTCTCATGGGATAGGTACACACAGAGGAAGATAGGGGTTAATAAGGTGACGCAAGTTATACCTTCTTTGATGATGAACTTGGCGTCGATGGTGCGCGATGATGTTCGTGGGCCGTGGTGTCGATGAGCTTGGGGGTTGTTGATTCGGAAGCTTGTAGTTAGTTGGCGACACGCACACAGGCACAAACGAACAAGAGGAAATTAGCCAATGCAAGATTAGAGGATAAACTGTCAAAATCAGGCGTCAGGCCGGAGACTCCGGGGTTTCAGGCCGGAAACTCCGGTCTAGGCCGGAGACTTCGGCGTGGGTAGGCCAGCGACTCCAGTGTAGGCCGGAGACTCCGGTGTGTAGGCCGGAGACTCCGGTGTGTAGGCCGGAGACTCCGATCTGGAGTCAGATCGCGAACTGCTCGTGTTCTTGAGCGGATATCCACGCCTTGGGTGCTCAAATCCGCGAAAAATTGGCCAAATTGGGCTAGGAAAACGCAGGATAAAGCTGGACCAACTCCTAAGACAAGGTTTGGTCGGATCAAAACCACAAATAACACTCCAAATCAAGAGATTGATCCAAAGGCAAATTTGGGGCTCTATTTTGGGGATTTTCGAATTTTGGGTGGATAGAAGAAAATTTTGTGGGGGAAATCATGAGCAACGAAGCTCTTGATACCAATATGTTGAGGGCAAACCTCTAGGGTGGCCCGATCTTTCACGATTCCCTTTTAGATCGAGGGTGGAGTGCGGGGGAAGGAGGGAAGGATCAACACGACGAACACGCGCACGAAGAACACGATGAACACACACACGCAAAACCACGATAAACACCAATAGCTCACACCGGCGGTGACCGGTCCGGCGCAATCCCTAGGATCGGCGTCGGGCGGAGGACTCTCTCTCGAACCGGCACGGCGAGATGGGAGACTCGGTGAGATCTTGACGTCTAGGCAAAGGGACACCGATGCCTAGGCCTTGTACAACGCGGAGGCACGATGCAAACTCCAACGAGGTTTGGGGATATTGGTGCTCCTTAGTCAAGGAGCATGAGGCAAGAATTAGGTAGATCCACAAGGGGTTTCCATTAATTCCAATATCATGCCAGGGTTTACAAAGGAGGTGGGGGTCTATATATAGGCCAGCCACTTAAATAGGGGAACTTTAGGAATAAAAGACAAGTTCAGGACGGACTAAGGGGTACATGGGCCGAAGGCCCAAAAGCCTTTTCATGCCTGGCGACGGTCAGACCGGAGACTCCGGTGTGGTGGACCGGAGACTCCGGTCTAGGCCGAAGATTCCGGTGTAGCGTCCGGACCAGCCTCCGGAGGGGCCTTCAGATTGTCCTAGGGCCCGGTGCAGGGGGTCGGACCGGAGAGAGGGTTGGAGTCTCTGGTGTCTTCAAGCCGGAGACTTTGGCAGGTCGGAGACTCCGGTGTGCGCAGACCAGAGACTCCGGTCTGAGTAGCTCCAGTGGATTTTGCTTCATGTTCTGCTCCTTGTTCTCCATCCTTGGGTGCTTGGTGATGTGTCGAAGCTTTGTACCTGATGATGCATAGGGTAGTTGCATGAAGTAGCACACCATCCAAAGAGGTATCAAATTGGCACGAGGAGAGGAGCGAGTTCACCTTAGCTTGAAGGAGTTTGGCTAGAGCACGAGTCATGGGTCCACTTGGGGGACTTGTTGGTGTAGATGTAGTAGCGTCCGTAGGACGGGCTGCATCAATGACTCTAGTTGTGGTTCATGAGAAGAGCAGACATACAATGACAAGTGGATCCATGTGTGGTTCATGGGAAGAACACACATGTAATGACACTGGTGGATCCATGTGTGGTCTGTGGGAAAAACACACATGCAATGACTGGTGATATGTGGTTTGTGAGAAGAACACACATGCAATGACTCTAGCTGTGGTTTATGAAAAGAACATGCATCCAATGACACTGGTGGATCTAGCTATGGTTAATGAGATGAGAAGACATGCAATGACACTGGTGGATCTATGTGTGGTTAATGAGAAGAACACACATGCAATGACACTGGGTGTGGTTCATGAAAAGAGCAGACATGTGATGCCTCTAACTGTGGTTCATGAAAAGAGCAGACATGCGATGCCACCGGTGGATCCATGTGTGGTCTATGAGAGGAACACACATGCAATGACACCGGTGGATCCTTACGTGGTTTGTGAGAATAGCACACATGCAATGACACTGGTGGATCCATGTGTGGTTCATGGGAAGAACACACATGCAATGACACTGGATGGATTCATGTTTGGTTCATGGGAAGAACACACATGCAATGACTCTAATTGTGGTTAATGAAAAGAGCAAACATGCAATGACTGTTGGAGATATGCCCAAGAGGCAATAATAAAGTGGTTATTATTATATCTTTATGTTTATGATAAATGTTTACATCCCATGCTATAATTGTATTAACCGGAAACATTAATACTTGTGTGTTTTGTAAACATAAAAAGAGTCCCTAGTAAGCCTCTTGTTGAACTAGCTTGTTGATTAATTGATGATCATGGTTTCCTGATCATGGACATTGGATGTGATTAATAACAAGGTTATATCATTAGGAGAATGATGTAATGGACACACACACATAGTAAGCGTAGCATAAAGATCAAGTCATTAAGTTCGTATTGCTATAAGCTTTCAAATGCATAGTAACCTAATCCTTCGACCATGAGGTTATGTTAATCACCATCACCGGATGGATACTTTGATGGCATCAAACACCGCTTCGTAACTGGGTGGTCATAAAGGTGTCATTGGGTATTCAGAAAGTATGTGTTGAAGCGCATGAACCAAGATTGGGATTTGTCCATCCATATGACGGATAGATATGTTCTGGGCCCTCTCGGTGGAATGTCATCTAGTTAGCTTGCAAGCATGTGACTGGGTCACAAGGGATGTCATATCACAGAACGAGTAAAGAGTACTTATCAGTAACGAGGTAGAACTAGGTATGGAGATACAGACGATCAAACCTCGGATAAGTATAGTATTGCGTGACAAAGGGAATTGGTTTCGTATGTAAATGGTTCTATCGATCACGAAGTCATCGTTGAGTATGTGGGAGCCGTTATGGATCTCCAGATCCCGCTGATGGTTATTGATAGGAGATGTGTCTCTGTCATGTCTGCATATTCACGAACCGTAGGGTGACACACTTAAGGTTCGAAGTTGTTTTAAGTAGATATGGAATGTGCGTTGGAGACCGAATGTTGTTCGGAGTCTCGGAATGGATCCGGGACATCACGAGGAAATCCGGAATTGTCCGGAGAATAAGATTCATATATTGGGGATCATTTTCTGAGTTAGGAAATGATCCGGAGTATTTGTATGAGGATTCTAGAAGGTTTCGGAATGTTCCAGAAGGTTCTCGAAGGTTTCTTGGAGTTTGCTTGAAAACCAAGGAAGGGATCAAGGAATCCTGGTGGGTCAAAACAAGGAGTCGTGGGGGAGGAGGACTCCTCCCCTCTCCCCAATCCGCCGGCCCAAGGAGGTGGGGAGTCCTACTAGGACTAGGACTCCCCCTCCCTAGGCGCCCTCCCTCCTTTAAATAGAAGGGGGAGGCGCCACCTCTTGCCTCTCCCATAACACCCAATCTCTGCCGCCTCTCTCCTCCACCTTTCTTCTGCACAGGCATAGGCGAAGCCCTGCAGAATTCTCTACTCCACCACCACCACCACGCCGTCGTGCTGCTGGGATTCTGTGGAGAAGATCTACTACCTCCGCTGCTCGCTGGAACAGGGAGAGGAAGGTCTGCTTCGACTCCGCACGTGTGACCGACTGCGGAAGCGCTGCCGAATCGCGGCGCCGGAAGGATCGTCCACTTGACCGACTGCGGAAGCGCTGCTGGAACGTGACGCCGGAAGGATCGTCCACACGATCTTGAGATCGGCAAGTGATCGACTACATCAACCACGAGATCTAATCTCGTTAACGCTTTCGGATCTACAAGGGTTAGTTCCTATCTATCTCGTTGCACATGTCTAATAGATTAGATCTTGGCTTTTATCTAGATTAGATCTGGGTTTTGTTCGTTCTTGCGGTAGAAATTTTTTGTTTTACATGCTACGAACCCGTCAGTGGTATCAGAGCCGTATCTATGCGTAGATCTGTTGCACGAGTAGAACACAATGTTTTTGTGGGTGTTGATGCTTTTGTTGACGGTGTCTTAGCGTGTACTTTGCATCTTGCGGCATGGTGGGATGAAGCGGCTCGGGCTAACATTACATGTCATCGCACATGAGACTTGCTCCACGCTTGACGTGCAACTTGCTTTGCACAAGTGGCCTTGCGGGTGTCTGTCTCTCCCACCATAGTTAAGATTCAATTTACAATGAGCATCTGACAACACTTGTATCAACGTTGTGGTTCATGTTCGTAGGTAAGATCCGTTCTTATTCAAAAGCCCCAAGCCACGTAAAACATGCAAAGAAAATTAGAGGCGTCTAACTCGTTTTTGCAGGGGTTTTGTGATGTGATATGGCCATTATGTGATTGTGATTATATTTGATGTATGCAATGATCCTTATTGTAATATGGCAACCGGCAGGAGCCTAATGGTTGTCTTTAAATTTTGTTTAAGACCTGCGTGTCTATTTCATCATGTAATAGCTTTATTCCAAGTAGTTGTAATAGTTGTTGGTGGTGATGGACAACCATGAAGCGGCGCCACGGACCTTGACGCCACGCTGGTGATGATGGAGATCTTGTCCATGCTTTGGAGATGGAGATCAAAGGCACAAGAAGAAAGGCCATATCATATCACATATTATGAATTGCCTGTGATGTTAATCCTTTATGCATCTTGTATTGCTAAGATCGTGACGGTAGCATTATAAGATGATCCCTCTCACTAAATATCAAGTAATAAAGTGTTCGTCCTTAGTTGGCACCGTTGCTAAGACTCGTCGTTTCGAAGCATCTCGTGATGATCGGGTGTGATAGACTCTACGTGTGCATACAATGGGTGCAAGCCAGATTTGCACATGCAGAAACTAAGGTTAACCTTGACGAGCCTAGCATGTACAGACATGGTCTCAGAACACAGAATACCGAAAGGTAAAGCATGAGTCATATGGATGATATGATGAACATGTTGATTGTTCGCCTTTAAAGCTACATCATCTCACGTGATGATCGGACTTGGTGTAGTGGATTTGGTTCATGTAATCACTAAAACAACTTGAGGGATGTTGTTTTGAGTGGGAGTTCATTTGTAATTTAGATTAGTCGAACTCAATTTATCATAAACACAATCAAAGTGAATTTGCGTAGTTTGTTGTAGTCACTGGCATCCGTTCACCACCTTACGCTTAGTTATAGTTGAGATAGTGGAACTATAGAAATTCTGGATATATTTACTTTACGAACTGGTATCGTATTGTTTTGAATGTCAATTTAAAGTTTATAAGTCCTATTGCAAACTTTCAGCAAACTCTATTTACTCCATGAAGTTTAATAAGTAGTATTAAATCAAGAGTAAGAATTTCAATGTTAGTATCTAAAGTATCATGTTTGCCTCCATGATTCTTGATACTCAAAAGATTGTTTTTAATATCAAGTTTATCTAAGAGTTGAAAGCAATGTTTCAGAAACCATCATATGTGAAAGGTATTGCGATATCTAAAACAATGTGTTGGTTACAACATGATAGAGTATACGTCCTCATATTTGATGAGAATTTGTGAAGGTTGGAGACGCTAGTCGTCCTAATCCTCCAAAAGGTTTTGAAAAAGAAACATTATACTCGCAATTCACCTTTATAAGCTATAGCAGCTTGATCATGAAAGTTATCATGATAAGGATGAATAGAAGATGTAAGTAAAATGTTTATTACACCAAAAGATTACTAAAGAATGGATTTTTGAAACAACACCAAACATTTGATGATGGTGATCCACCTCAAAGTGCAAGTCCAAAGGTATTAGTGGTTGACTATATACGCTTTGTACTATGTGTCATGTTGATGACACCACTATTGATGTTGATAGATTCTTTTAAAAGAAAAGGAATTGCTGAAAGAGAATCTATAAAATATTTGGCAGAAAATAAAAGGTTGGAGATGTCCAACTTAGGCATATAGAAGATATACATGTTATGGTTGTATTTCTTGCTTGTTAAACAATGTGGTTCTCCGGTATTGGATACCGAATTGGTTGGTATGAAGTGTCATACAGGACAACACAATTCATGAACTGCAATGGCCTAAGTAACTAGCAAGAGAATATGTGATGATGTTCATCGAAAACAAACAAAGGGTTGTTGTGTTGCTCGTTAACATCAAAGCTTGCCTTCAAGATTTGTTTCAATAATTGTTATTTTGATCAGGTATTATGACGACAAAAGGTTGTTCAAATAATTACCGTATTCCATAATAGATGGATGATATACAAGTCTGGTTGGAGAAATAACGACCATAAAAACTGATGCTAAAATGTCGCAAGACAAATGATCACTTATGAAGTGACATCGCGGTTTAAATTATATTTGAAAGAAAACATGAAGAAACTCCATGTTGATGGAATTTTGGAGTCTTTTGATTTTGATCAATTGACGCATGTGAGACTTTCCAGGAGATAATTAAAACTCCGTTCGTAGGCCAAAAGAGGAACGGACGACTAACTGATTGGAATTTGTGCATATTGATGTATATAGTCCATCATGTGTAGTCATGGGCGATGGATTTCAACTTCATATGCTTTCTCCGAAGATTTGAGTGAGTATATGTATATACTTGCTCAATAAGGAAGAAGTATGAAACATTTGAAAAATGTTCAAAGACTTTCAAGATGAAGTGGAAAATCATTGTAACAAGAAAATAAAAGAGTTTATGATTGGATCATAAAGAAAGATGTTTGAGTTACAAGTTTAGCAAAACACCTAAGATTTGAGGAATCGTTCCATCAATTTGCATTTCCCAAAACACCATAGGAGTATGGAGTGTTCAAGATATGTAATGAAACCTTGTTTGACATGGTAAGATCAAAGGTGTCATTTATAAAACTGCCATTATATATTAAAGATTAAAGCTTTAGTGACTACCGCTTTTACACTGAAAAGAGCACCATCGTGATCCGTTGAAATGACACCATATAAGTCATGGTTTGGGATAAAACCCGAATTGTCTTTTCTTAAATTTTGGTATGTTATGCATAAGTAAAATGTTTACAACCAAAGTCGGATAAGCACGTCTTTGTAGGTTATCCCAAAGAATTTGTTGGGAATTTCTCCATAACGCCGAGGACAAAAGAGTTTATCGCTTGGAATGTCAAGTTTCTTGAGAAGGAATTTTTCGTGAAAATTTAAGTGGGAGGACAATAGAACTTTGATAAGGTTGTTGAACCTTAGCTATATGTGCTAAGTAGCGCAGCGCCGGAAAGTGTCCCGGTGGCGGCCACAATGCTCATGGCTCTCGTGATTACAAAAGGTGTGATCTCAGAGATTAGAGTTCCTATAGAACCGTGTGGGTCGGTAAGAATCAAATAGTAAGATTTGATAAGCAAGTCGTTATTGTTTTGACAATGATGAACCGACTACATGCAAAGAAGCGATGATGGGCCCTGACTCTATAAAATGACTAGAAGTCATGGAATCCGTGATAGTATCCATACACGAGAAATCAAGTTTCTGAACTTAGAAGACCCTCCGGAAAGGCGTGAAGCCTATCGGTCGTGTTTGGATCTATAAAGAAATAGACATGGATGTTTCAAATCTATGAAATAGTCGACATATCGGAAAGAGTTTACGACAATGTTCAAGGAATTGACTATGATAAGATTTGATCTTTCATAGCGATATTTAGTCTGGACGGATTAATGTAGTAACCACTACATATATTTTGGTATATGGTAGTTGAACAAACAAAACAAGTTCTTCTAATAGAATGGTTACCTAGGACGTGTACATGACACGATCCAAAGGGTTTTGTTTATTCAAAGGATGCTAAAAGAGTATGCCAAACTTCAATGGTTGAAGTGAGCATCGCGGAGTTGGAATCTTCAGAGACAATGAAGATGCTTGCATTTTTGCAAGAAATTAAGTGGGAGCGCTAAGACATATTTATAATACATTATGTGAAAGACATATTGTTGATTAGAAATGATGTATCTTTTATTTGACATAGGTTAAGAATTTCATTTTGATGAAAGACTTAGGCATAACCCAAGAATTAGGCATCAATGTCTATATGCATAGATTGAGGCGCTAATATGGTTTTGCCAAATGTACATAGATAAGACGTTGAATGAGTTCAATATGAAAACAACAAGAAAGGTTCTTGACGCACGGAAAGGACTGAATCAAGATTCGAGTGTGTTGACACGAGATTCAAGTGTTTTGACACTTGGTGAATTCACAAGAATATTTTGATCAATCATTCTTTGAGATGTACACATCCAGATATGTCCTATGCTCTAAATGTTATGAGCATATACCAGAATGATTCATAAGATGATCATTGGACAATAGTAAAGATATTGTTATGAGCTTTGGAAGAACTAAGAATATATCATGTATAAGTGACAAATAGTTAAAGGTAGTTCATTGTAAAGTGTTACATTGATACTAGTTTTGTCACAAGATACAAATTAAATTTATCTCAATTTAGACTATGGGTGGCACAATATAATGGAAAGGATGTTCCATGATGGATTTGGATGAGTTCCAAAGTTGAGATATTGTGACGGATACTACAACAAAAGGCTAAGTATATAACTGCTATAGTAGCAGCAAAGGAGGGCATTTGTGTTTGTTATCAAACTAGGTGTGGCTCATAGCGGGATAATATTATGAAGATACATTGTATGACAATTTTATCAACATAATTTAATCCCAAGGAAATAAGGTCTCACCAAAGAACCAAATTTATACAATGCCATCTCATTGGAGAATGAGTAATGCGTAGAGACGCAAGGACATGCAAATACACACGGACCTGGAAGTGTCAGATCCGAAGATTATGTTTACCACTAGCAATAGTGTCTATACAACACCAGAAAGCCATAGGTGTTGAATGCACAAGTTTTTAACTAGATTATTGACTCTAGTGCAAGTGGGAGACTGTTGGAGATATGCCCAAGAGGCAATAATAAAGTGGTTATTATTATATCTTTATGTTTATGATAAATGTTTACATCCCATGCTATAATTGTATTAACCGGAAACATTAATACTTGTGTGTTTTGTAAACATAAAAAGAGTCCCTAGTAAGCCTCTTGTTGAACTAGCTTGTTGATTAATTGATGATCATGGTTTCCTGATCATGGACATTGGATGTGATTAATAACAAGGTTATATCATTAGGAGAATGATGTAATGGACACACACACATAGTAAGCGTAGCATAAAGATCAAGTCATTAAGTTCGTATTGCTATAAGCTTTCAAATGCATAGTAACCTAATCCTTCGACCATGAGGTTATGTTAATCACCATCACCGGATGGATACTTTGATGACATCAAACACCGCTTCGTAACTGGGTGGTCATAAAGGTGTCATTGGGTATTCAGAAAGTATGTGTTGAAGCGCATGAACCAAGATTGGGATTTGTCCATCCATATGACGGATAGATATGCTCTGGGCCCTCTCGGTGGAATGTCATCTAGTTAGCTTGCAAGCATGTGACTAGGTCACAAGGGATGACATATCACAGAACGAGTAAAGAGTACTTATCAGTAACGAGGTAGAACTAGGTATGGAGATACAGACGATCAAACCTCGGATAAGTATAGTATTGCGTGACAAAGGGAATTGGTTTCGTATGTAAATGGTTCTATCGATCACGAAGTCATCGTTGAGTATGTGGGAGCCGTTATGGATCTCCAGATCCCGCTGATGGTTATTGATAGGAGATGTGTCTCTGTCATGTCTGCATATTCACGAACCGTAGGGTGACACACTTAAGGTTCGAAGTTGTTTTAAGTAGATATGGAATGCGCGTTGGAGACCGAATGCTGTTCGGAGTCTCGGAATGGATCCGGGACATCACGAGGAGATCCGGAATTGTCCGGAGAATAAGATTCATATATTGGGGATCATTTTCTGAGTTAGGAAATGATCCGGAGTATTTGTATGAGGATTCTAGAAGGTTTCGGAATGTTCCGGAAGGTTCTCGAAGGTTTCTTGGAGTTTGCTTGAAAACCAAGGAAGGGATCAAGGAATCCTGGTGGGTCAAGACAAGGAGTCGTGGGGGAGGAGGACTCCTCCCCTCTCCCCAATCCACCGGCCCAAGGAGGTGGGGAGTCCTACTAGGACTCCCCCTCCCCAGGCGCCCTCCCTCCTTTAAATAGAAGGGGGAGGCGCCACCTCTTGCCTCTCCCATAACACCCAATCTCTGTCGCCTCTCTCCTCCACCTTTCTTCTGCACAGGCATAGGCGAAGCCCTGCAGAATTCTCTACTCCACCACCACCACGCCGTCGTGCTGCCGGGATTCCGTGGAGAAGATCTACTACCTCCGCTGCTCGCTGGAACGGGGAGAGGAAGGTCTGCTTCGACTCCGCACGTGTGACCGACTACGGAAGCGCTGCCGAATCGCGGCGCCGGAAGGATTGTCCACTTGACCGACTGCGGAAGCGCTGCTGGAACGTGACGCCGGAAGGATCGTCCACACGATCTTGAGATCGGCAAGTGATCGACTACATCAACCACGAGATCTAATCTCGTTAACGCTTTCGGATCTACAAGGGTTAGTTCCTATCTATCTCGTTGCACATGTCTAATAGATTAGATCTTGGCTTTTATCTAGATTAGATCTGGGTTTTGTTCGTTCTTGCGGTAGAAATTTTTTGTTTTACATGCTACGAACCCGTCAGTGGTATCAGAGCCGTATCTATGCATAGATCTGTTGCACGAGTAGAACACAATGTTTTTGTGGGTGTTGATGCTTTTGTTGACGGTGTCTTAGCGTGTACTTTGCATCTTGCGGCATGGTGGGATGAAGCGACTCGGGCTAACATTACATGTCATCGCACATGAGACTTGCTCCACGCTTGACGTGCAACTTGCTTTGCACAAGTGGCCTTGCGGGTGTCTGTCTCTCCCACCATAGTTAAGATTCAATTTACAATGAGCATCTGACAACACTTGTATCAACGTTGTGGTTCATGTTCGTAGGTAAGATAGTTCTTATTCGAAAGCCCCAAGCCACGTAAAACATGCAAAGAAAATTAGAGGCGTCTAACTCGTTTTTGCAGGGGTTTTGTGATGTGATATGGCCATTATGTGATTGTGATTATATTTGATGTATGCAATGATCCTTATTGTAATATGGCAACCGGCAGGAGCCTAATGGTTGTCTTTAAATTTTGTTTAAGACCTGCGTGTCTATTTCATCATGTAATAGCTTTATTCCAAGTAGTTGTAATAGTTGTTGGTGGTGATGGACAACCATGAAGCGGCGCCACAGACCTTGACGCCACGCTGGTGATGATGGAGATCTTGTCCATGCTTTGGAGATGGAGATCAAAGGCACAAGAAGAAAGGCCATATCATATCACATATTATGAATTGCCTGTGATGTTAATCCTTTATGCATCTTGTATTGCTAAGATCGCGACGGTAGCATTATAAGATGATCCCTCTCACTAAATATCAAGTAATAAAGTGTTCGTCCTTAGTTGGCACCGTTGCTAAGACTCGTCGTTTCGAAGCATCTCGTGATGATCGGGTGTGATAGACTCTACGTGTGCATACAACGGGTGCAAGCCAGATTTGCACATGCAGAAACTAAGGTTAACCTTGACGAGCCTAGCATGTACAGACATGGTCTCAGAACACAGAATACCGAAAGGTAAAGCATGAGTCATATGGATGATATGATGAACATGTTGATTGTTCGCCTTTAAAGCTACATCATCTCACGTGATGATCGGACTTGGTGTAGTGGATTTGGTTCATGTAATCACTAAAACAACTTGAGGGATGTTGTTTTGAGTGGGAGTTCATTTGTAATTTAGATTAGTCGAACTCAATTTATCATAAACACAATCAAAGTGAATTTGCGTAGTTTGTTGTAGTCACTGGCATCCGTTCACCACCTTACGCTTAGTTATAGTTGAGATAGTGGAACTATAGAAATTCTGGATATATTTACTTTACGAACTGGTATCGTATTGTTTTGAATGTCAATTTAAAGTTTATAAGTCCTATTGCAAACTTTCAGCAAACTCTATTTACTCCATGAAGTTTAATAAGTAGTATTAAATCAAGAGTAAGAATTTCAATGTTAGTATCTAAAGTATCATGTTTGCCTCCATGATTCTTGATACTCAAAGGATTGTTTTTAATATCAAGTTTATCTAAGAGTTGAAAGCAATGTTCAGAAACCATCATATGTGAAAGGTATTGCGATATCTAAAACAATGTGTTGGTTACAACATGATAGAGTATACGTCCTCATATTTGATGAGAATTTGTGAAGGTTGGAGACGCTAGTCGTCCTAATCCTCCAAAAGGTTTTGAAAAAAAAAACATTATACTCGCAATTCACCTTTATAAGCTATAGCAGCTTGATCATGAAAGTTATCATGATAAGGATGAATAGAAGATGTAAGAAAAATGTTTATTACACTAAAAGATTACTAAAGAATGGATTTTTGAAACAACACCAAACATTTGATGATGGTGATCCACCTCAAAGTGCAAGTCCAAAGGTATTAGTGGTTGACTATATACGCTTTGTACCATGTGTCATGTTGATGACACCACTATTGATGTTGATAGATTCTTTTAAAAGAAAAGGAATTGCTGAAAGAGAATCTATAAAATATTTGGCAGAAAATAAAAGGTTGGAGATGTAATGACACTGGTGGATCCATGTGTGGTTCATGGGAAGAACACACATGCAATGACACTGGTGGATCCATGTGTGGTTCATGGGAAGAACACACATGCAATGACACTGGTGGATCCATGTGTGGTCAGTGGGAAGAACACACATGTAATGACACTGGTGATATGTGGTTTGTGAGAAGAACACACATGCAATGACTCTAGCTGTGGTTAATGAAAAGAGCAGACATGCAATGACACCGGTGGATCCATGTGTGGTTAATGAGAAGAACACACATGCAATGACACTGGGTGTGGTTCATGATATGGTTTGTGAGAAGAACACGCATGCAAATGACTCTAGAGAAGAGCAGACACACGATGACTCTAACTGTGGTTCATGAAAAGAGCAGACATGCGATGACACCGGTGGATCCATGTGTGGTCTATGAGAGGAACACACATGCAATGACACCGGTGGATCCTTACGTGGTTTGTGAGAATAATACACATGCAATGACACTAGTAGATCTATATGTGGCCTATGAAAAGAACACACATGCAATGACACGGGTAGATCCATGTGTGGTTCATGGGAAGAACACACATGCAATGACACTGGTGGATCCATGTGTGGTCTGTGGGAAGAACACACATGCAATGACACTGGTGATATGTGGTTTGTGAGAAGAACACACATCCAATGAACTCTAGTGGATCCTTACGTGGTTTATGAGAAGAACACACATCCAATGAACTCTAGTGGATCTATCTTGGCATAATTTGATGTATGCCACAATCTATTTCAATTGTACAAGACACTCACTTTCCATTTTTATACTACTCAGTATCTTTCGTAGAAGCACAAACCTGTGCTCACCCTGTCTGCTACTCCCTGATTGGTTATCACAGTTGTCACGCGGATCGTGCGCACCAACTGTTGATTCTGTGCGATCCAACGATGATTGTTGCACATGTCGTGCCCTTCACAATACAACGTGAGACAGCACGGACGTCTCCCTCAGCGGGACTTCTACAAGACGGAACACGGTGTCGTCCATGGAAAAGTCGTCGCGCGGTCATGCCATGTTTAATCAAGTCTGAAAAGCCTACTACTGCTACTACTACGCCACAACGCATGCGTCATCGAGTGCACGGTCGTCGATGGACAGCTGCAATTTATTGCCACTTGATTTTAATAAGACATGTCCCGTTTTTTACGCAGCGGCTCGCAATCGCCAATTTTAGGGTCGTGTCAAACTTCGTACATAGAAATTGTGTGTGCGCCCTTTGCATGCGGCACAATACAGAACTGTCATGCATGACCCGAGAAAAAAACATGACGTACGGTGCGTGTGTCACGGTGCACGGTGCAGTCAACTGCGCGGCGCGTTGCACGGTGGTGCAACGAAACGTGCCTTGCTTCTATCCACCTTAACTATAGAGCCCCTCTCTGCACACCCACTCCCACTCTCGCTCACTGTCCCCACGCAACCCTCTCCACTGTCCCACCAACATCTGTAAACAACTGAGAATACCCCGTCCGTGCCGGCGATGGCGGAGGAGGATAAGGTGGCCATTGTCGCCTCCGTGGCTGCCGGCGAGGAGGCCCCTGTCTCCTCGCCGGTCCCTCTCGACGCGTTGAAAGCAGCCGATGTCCCTGTCTAGGCCCTAGTCGAGGCATCGATGGAAGCCGCCGTTCCCATCCAGGCCCCTGTCCCAGCTCCCGACGGAGCCGCCGAAGAGGAGCCCCCCGCCGGCGAGGAGGCCCCCGCCGGTCACAAGCAGATCACGCACTTCTTGGGCACCTACGATCCAGATAAGTACATCACTTCGCTGAACCCCTACGACACCGGCATTGACGACCTATGGTCAGAGGTAACTAGGGTTTGCTCCCTTCCCCTGGTTCTTCTACCGTTTGTTAGAAATAATGGGCTAATCTATTTAAAATTTAGCTGGTATAGTCATGTTTAAAATTCTGGAATTAATCATGGAAATTGTGCCTAATTATCCAACAGCGTTCCCATCGTTGGATGCTAGATCTTGGTTTATTAGGATTGGCATGTTCGCATTTCGATTGCTCGATCTTCTTACACCATCTACTCCCCCATTTTCCTTTTCTTCCAATAGGTTTCCGGCAACGACGTCCGTAGTGATGACGAGTCCATTCACACCAAGTCTCGTCAGGTGCTGAGGAGGCTGCGGATCGGCAAGTACGACGGCTTCCTCAGGGGCCCCTACTATAGCTGCCCCTTCCGCAAGGGGGACGCCTACTGCTTGACGAGTCGCGCCGCCGCCGGCACCGTCTTGAACACCTTACTGAAGCATGCAGAGGACACCGGCTCCGACATCCACAAAGGCAGCAAGCGCGAGATCGTGAACATCAACGCCTACATCGCTGAACACCGGGCTCTCGGCATTCACCTCCGAAACCTCCAGCGGGTGGCCATCAAAGAGGGTCGCATGCCTCCAATCAGGCCCAAGGCCCCCAAAATCAAGGGACTGGGCAGCAAGAAGTGGCGGAGATGCTGGAGGGAGGTGGAGGCGCTAGCGAATGAACCGGTTGGATGTCAAGTTGGATGTATCTGCAGCTGCAGCGGCTGGTGCTGCTAAGCAGCTTCTTTCTAGCTATATCCTATTTCTGGCTGAATGCATCGAACCTCGTTAAGCAACCTACTTTCTATCGCTATATCCTATTTAGCTGCGCACGGCTATATCTACATTTGTTTTGTTTTCTGAATGAATGTATTCTGCCTGGTGTGATTTTCTGCTCTAGATTTGCTACCTGATCGGAGGCAAAAAGAGGTCCAAAAGAGAACGAAATATTGAAGTGAGAATCTTCTCTAGATTTGCTACCAATTTGGGCAAAATGAAACATATCTATTTAGCGAGAGAGGAAAAGGGCAATCTTTCAAACTGCCAGTTAAGAAGCTACCATCTTGACAAGCTACAAGACACATACATAAACATAACACAACGAGGGTTTAATTTATTTTACTAGTTTCACTTGAGGCGCTAGACATCTTGGCAAGCTAACTGAGTTCCACAAAATAGAAACATAACACTGACAAGTAAAATTTAATTCACTCCTCATCAGACCACTTGAGGCGCTTGCCATCGTTCCTAGGCGACGAACTGCGACCATTCCAGGTACTCCACAGCTCATGAACTGCTTTGTCCCACCTGGCATCTGACTTGGCTTCCCTATCTTTAGTGTCTTGCGGCACAATTAGTGGTGCATCACAGGCCTGATTGTTGCCACTAGAAGATGCAGCCTCTCTGTTTGCCGCTTCAGCTGCAGCCTCTCTGTCAGCTGCTTCTTCAGCTGCAAGCTCTCTTTTAGCTGCTTCTGCAGCCTCTCTGTCAGCTACTTCAGATGCAACCAATTTCTTTGCATATTCAACTTCAAACTCAGCTATTCTGCATTTTCTACAAAGGGCTCCCCTAAGCTCGTCTTCCCTCTTTAAAATAGGGCAAAACACGAGGTAACGTAGAAAAAATGGATCTTTTTGTACAGCTGGAAGGTCACGTAAGCATCTATGGCTGCATACTTCAGGTTTATATCAGACAACGGCCACTCGTCCCAGAAATCGTGCCTATCCGTAGGGAAATCTTCCTTCATTTTGACGTACAACTCATCGAGGATTCTAGTTGCGAGTGATGCCATTCCATCCTTCCTCGAGCCCCCTAGGATCTTGACAAGACTCTGAATATCGAGCCACTTGTGGGCAGGAATTATAATTTCCTCTTGATACAATTTCGAAAAATCAGTTGTTTTATCGACAGTGCAGAAAACAATTCCCTTTTCTACAAGGAACTAGCGAGTGCCGGACATTTCCTGTCAGTCCTGAAAGTATGTAGTTTGTCATCACCAAAATTTGTAACTACAAATATTTTGTCAATGCAAGATCATCATCTCAATATAATTTTGAAAAGTTTAGTAAATGCAAGATCAAGACTCTCAACGTTGTATTGTCATAATTTATTCGGTTTTGCTATTTCTCAGTCGACTAAACGAGTTGCACATTTCTTTTAACTACGGTTGCACTTTTCTTAGGTGATTGAGACTAAAGAAAATCTCAGTCGACTGAGACATAGGCAAACCCTAATTTATTTGGTCCTAAATAAAATCCAGTAGTTGCAAGATGAGCAAGTGGATAAAGAACAAGAGGAGAAAACCCTAAAAGCGGTTAGCTACAGAGAGCAGATCTACAAACCGAGAGAGGTGGTAGACGAGGACGTGTTTCTGCATGGCCAATTGAACGACGGCGACTTCACTCCCTTCATATGGGTTCTCCGGGGTGTACTCGAGGTCCAATCCCACAAACTTGTCCTCGTCTAACCCAAGCCAACTAATGACCCACAAGTATAGGGGGTGTATCACAGTATTTTCGAGGGAAGTGAAACCCAATTTATTGATTCGACACAAGGGGAGCCAAAGAATATTTATCAGCCTTAACAACTGAGTTGTCAATTCAGCTGCACCTGGAAACAATCTTGCTCACAGCAGTTTATCAGTAGCAACAGTTTTGTAGTAGGAATAGTAAAGTAACAGCAGTAGCAAAACAAAGACAGTAGTAACAAAAGCAGTAAACAGTGGGATTCGAGTGCGGTAGGCATAGGGATGGATGGACGGGCGTTGCATGGACAAGACAATTCACAAAGCAATCAGAACATAGGGCAATTGCAGATAAATAAGATAAAGCATCCAAGTACTGGACAATCCTAGGCATGTGTTCCATATATAGTCATACGTGCTCACAATGAGAACTTGCACAACATCTTTTGTCCTGCCAGTCCGTTTGCAGCGGGGCCTCTAGGGAACTACTGGCAATTAAGGTGCTCCTTTTAATAGAGCACCGGAGCAAAGCATTAACACTCTGTGAACACATGTGATCCTCACATCAAAGCCTTTCCCTTCCGGTTATCCTGATTTCTGTCACTTCGGGGCCATAGATTCCGGACAACGACGTGTGTATACAACTTGTAGATAAGACTAGAAACAATACTATCATAATGAATCCATAATAAGTTCAGATCTGAAATCATGGCACTCGGGCCCTAGTGACAAGCATTAAGCACAACAAGTCGCAACAAAGTCATAAAGCACTAATAAAAGATACTAGGCACCATGCCCTAACAATCTGATGCCATTACATGAACGATCTCATCCAATCCCTACCATCCCCATAGCCTACAGCGGGGGATTACTCACTCATAGATGGGGAAACATGGATGGTCGATGGAGAAGCGATGGTGATGATGATGGCGATGATCTCCTCCAATTTCCCGCCCGGCAGGGTGCTAGAACAGATTTTCTGGTACTGTTTCGTGGAATCTGGTGGTGGCGGCGGAGCGGAACTCCTTCTTGAAAAACGTCGACCCCCCCGAAGTTTTTAGGTCAGAAGGCTCCTTATATGCGAAGAGAGAGGTCGAGGGGGTGCCTGGGGGGCCCACACCACCCCCTGGTGCGGCCTGGCCTGGCCCGCGCCACCAGGTGGTGTGGCCACCCCAGGGCTCTTCTCCGTCTCGTATTCTGGCTCCTGGAGTCTTCGGGTGAAATAGGATTTTTGGCATATTTTCCGGGATTTTTCCTGATAGTTGATTTTCTACACAAAAAGTAGACACCAAGGCAATTCTGCTGAAAACAGCGTCAGTCCACATTAGTTGCATCCAAATCACACAAGTTTAGAGGAGAAACAATAGCAAAAGTGTTCGGGAAAGTAGATACGTTTTGGACGTCTCAACTCCCCCCAAGCTTAGCTTATTGCTTGTCCTCAAGCATTTCAATTGAAAACTTAGTGCGATAAAAGAACTTTCACGAACACATTTGCTTCATATGATGTAAATATTCTCAGCAATGCGATCAACTACTTAAACAGTTCATAATAAATAGTATGCAACTGAGTCTACTTAATAGTCATTGTAAGCTATGAAGATATTCCAACTCAAGAATAATAAGTAGCATGAAGCACAAACATAAGCAACATTACAATGCTCATAAAATGGTATGATAGAGTGGTATCTCGCTTGCCTTTGATTATGAATGTCAAGGCACCTCTGAAGTTCAAGTGATGACTAGAAGTAAAGATATCAAAGATACAAGCATCAAAGTCATAACACAAATAATCAAGTAATGGAACAAACACAAAGAATGACAACTATGCTCTCAAGAAGGTGCTCAAAGAATATGTGGAGACTCAACAAGTAGAAGAAAAAGGTTTTGAGTAATTTGAAAGGCTTCCAAATGCTGAAAGTACGGTACTCGTTAGCTTTGAGCTCTCATTTCCCCTATCATAAGCATCTTTAATGTGGTTAAGGTGAAAGTGACACAACTAAGAGGATATGCTTGACAAGTTATAAATTGAAGTCTCATGCCCCTTACTTACGAAGACCGATCCTCATGCTACTCAACTTCAGTCACAAGTAAGCTCTTGTCATTGTAAGTATATACGTATCATAGAGAACCGCCAATGGGGTACCCCTTGCACATGACACGGGAGTTGTCCCATAATCAAAATACAAGGCAAGCAGACAATGAGCATCTCGGCGATCTTTTTATTTACTATGTGCATAGATTTTTATTGAGGATGCTTCATAGAATGCTCATTATGGTTATGCTGCAAGTTTCCACCATGATTAGGCATGGCTTAGGCTAGCGGCCCAGGCGTTTCTCTAACATACATACAAACTCCATGATCTTACAAGTTCCACTTTTATTTCACACCGCTGGGATCCATAAGAAAAAGAACATGATATCAACTAGGTACAAAGTACCTATGAAGTGTTTGAAAGCGGTCCCCATGATACATGGTTCTGCTAACTTCAACTCATAAAGCGCAAGCATATGCACAACAAAGAAGGACGCAATGGTTCAGGTTTACTAAATGCAAGAAAATAAAGTGTGCCATCAAGTTCGTGAGAGCTTTACGAACTAACTTTCTCATAACAAGCAAACATTTTATTCGGAAGAAAACAAGGCACATTGAATATGCACGGAGGTAGCAAATGATGCTAATGGGTAGGTATGGTGGACACTTTGGAGATATTTGGTTTAGGGAGTTGGAAACTTGAGTAAAACACTCAGTGGAAGTGAAGGCTAGCAATAGTAAGGGAGCGACAAACGAGAGAGCAATAGCTATCATTATCATGCTTGTAACAAAACAAGACTACTCATGGCATGAAAATGATTCTAGATCCTCAAGGCAAAATAATTCAACAAGGCTTAACTGATTATCACAGTCATGTGCATGCATGAGCATGTTCCAAGTCAATCAAATGAAACATTCAGAGGAGGATACCACGGTGTCATACCAATTTATGAATAGAGTAATGCAAGCAAACATTTATGAAACATGCTACAAACTATTAGCGAGCTGGAGCTAATCACAAGAAAGCAAGAACTACTAAGCATCCAAAGAAAACATACACTCTACATGAACGGGTTAAGCAAGCTCACAATGATGAGTATATGTACAAAAATGAAGACAAATAGTGTTCGTTACCAGCCTCTTACCACGCCTCAAGTTGTCATTGATCCTCATTATTGCTCTTCACTTGTGTGGCTTGAATAATAATATGAAACCAATAATCCACTGAGAACTGCCGAACCCTGTAGCCAACTCGCAAAAACCAAAGAAGAACAACAAATATTTTTGGTGTTTTTGATTTTTAAACAAGAACCAAAAGAGAAAAACAAGCAAAGCAAAATCCTTTGGGGTTTTTCAAATAGTTCAAACAAAGCAAAAAGGGAAAAGCAAAACAAGGCAAAAAGAAGAAGCAAACCAAAGAGAAACAACAGAAATATTTTTGGTCTTTTTGTGTTTTTAGAAAGCAAAAGCAAAGAAGAACGAAAACTAAAAAGAAAACGAAAACATGAATATACAAAGTACCGACGCAACATGATATGGAGATGAGTGCGGTGTCGGCGTACCTCCCCCCAAGCTTAGGCTTTTGGCCTAAGTGGGTATCAATCCATGTAAGAATAGGGGTTCCAAGCGGGCGGATCTTGGTAAGAATGGTCGTAGCTGGGCCCATGGGAACAAGAAGAGGCTCCCCAATCATAAGCGGGCTACTGATATGATGACTCTCCCTCATTCGAGGGCTGGCCCGAATCATCCGTAACCTCCCTTAGTGTCCTGCTCCTATTGGGAGAGCTCTCCCAAGTACGTGTCAAGCTCCTCCTCAGTGAGGGATCATCCTTTCCTGTTATCAAGGTTAAACAAAACAGGTGCAGGCAAAAGAACAACACGCTCGGACTTGCTCTTTCTCCAACCAGCTTTGAGAAAGGTTATTTCATAAGATAACTCACTCAAACTATCCCACGAGGAAATAAATTTATGCTGTATCATGGAATTGAAATCAAGCCTCTCTATGGGAAACTGTAGGTCTAGATGATGAGGCACTAAACCATGCAATGCTAGTAAACGAGAAGCGATGAGGCCTCCACAAATTCCACCTTTCTCATGGTTAGCAGCAAGACGGAAAGCTATCAAAGCACCCAAGTTGTAAGACCTATCTCGTCTAAGAGCAGCAGAGATAAATGCTAGATCAAACGAAGATAACTTATTGGCAGTTTTCCTAGCAAGGACACACTTGGCAATAAAGTAGGCAAAGTAGCGAATGGAGGGAAGATGAATGTTACGGATTTTTCCATTCTCCCTCGAGAAGCTACTCCCTTGACAAATTTCTGCGTATAAATCCATGAGTGGTTATGGTCTCTCTTTAATCTTCTTACATGATCCTCATTGAGGTACCTTAATAGCTGCACAAAAATCATCAAGAGAAAGGTCGACAGCTATATTGTAGATTTTGTAATGGACCATGGGGTTAGGCAAAGAGTGACTAAATTTGAAATCCTGCACCACCGACATGGTTAGCTTCACAAATTGACAAGGTTCATCTTCCAAAAAGTGCTCTAACCCGGCATTAGAAACCAAAGTGTGGAAATCTTGTAGAATTCCTGCAGCTCTCATGAACTCAGAGCATGGATAAATGGAGGGAAAAACTTCCTCCTCCCGGTGGACCTTCATGACATCAGGCACCCAAAGCTCATGTTGGTTTAGGTGGTGTTCACTCATCTTTTATTCTGAAATTTAAACACCTATTAAAAAAGTAACTGCAAAGTAAATATAATGAAGGATTCTACTCATAGGGACTTGCAAGAGGCCTAAACATGCATCAAAACTATATCTCTAAGCATCAAACAAGCTTACAAGCTCTCATAACCAGTCACCTACAGCAGCAAAATACTCAACATACAATCCACTAAACACAAATCTACTTGGATAAGGGGAGGAGTCACATACCAAGGAAGAATTGCTCCAAATTTCAGCAAGAAAGATGGGCTGAGCAAGGAGATCGAAGAAATCGAGAGCAAGCATAGAAAGAACGCGATTTTGAGCTATGAACTGGAGCTTACTCGGGAGAGAGAAGAAAGTGGCAGGGGAGAGAAGTAGTGGGGGGCCAGGGGTGGCCCACACCAGGGCATGGCGCCACCTAGGGCTGGCCGTGCCACCACATGTGTGCCTACCTGGTGGGCCCCCCTGGTACCTACCAGGTACTCCTCTGCCCCTTTTTTCACGTAAAAGTTTAATATGAATTTTCTGGAATTTTTCGAGACACTTTATTTTTGGGCAATTTTCAGAAATAGAAGAATGATTTTCTGACAGACAGATTTTTTTTCTTTTTGAAACATGATGCAAGGACAAAACAAGGCTAGAACTACAGAAGTTCTAACATGCAAGCAACTAACAACATAAAGAAAACTAAACGAAAGCAAAAACTAAAATGCAAAGGATAGAAATAAACGGAGATAATCATAGTAAAAATATTGTTTTGTTCAATGAAATCCTTTTGTTAGCAAGGTTGATCAAGTCTTGCTACCAAAATAATTGCATATGAGACAAAACTTTGTACTCCACTAATGATTATGTTACCTTAACCTTAATAGCAATGGTCCCAATCATAATAGTTTCAAATTTTTCTCTTGGTATGGGACAATATATTTCTCCAACTTGAATGCCTTCAACATGTTCAATTGAATTCAAGCCATAAGTCATTTCAATCTTCTTGGGGAAATAGACAGTATGTTCCTTGTCATTAACATTGAAGGTCACCTTTCCTTGATTACAATTAATAACAGCTCATGCAGTATTAAGAAAAGGTCTCCCAAGAATAATAGACATATTATCATCTTCAGGCATTTCAAGCACAACAAAATCAGTTAATATCAAGCAATTATGAGCCACCTGAACAGGTACATCCTCACATATACCCACAGGAATAGTGGTAGATTTATCAGCCATTTGCAAAGATATATCAGTTGGTATCAATTTTTCAAGCTGAAGCCTCTTATAGAGAGAGAAAGGCATGACACTAACTCCAGCTCCCAAATCACACAAAGCAGTTCTAACATAACTGTTCTTAATAGAGCAAGGCATAGTTGGAATCCCTGGGTCTCCAAGTTTCTTAGGAACCTTACCATTGAAAGAATAATTAGCAAGCAAAGTAGAGATTTCTTCATTAGGGATCTTCCTTTTATTCGAGACAATGTCCTTCATATACTTTGAGTAAGGAGGCAATTTAATAGCATCAGTCAAAGGAATTTGCAAGAATAAAGGCTTCATCCACTCACAAAGCTTATTATAATGTTCATCCTCCTTTGACTTGTGTTTCTTATCAGGGAAAGGCATAGGTTTTGGACCCAAGGTTCTCTTTCACTACCATGTTTCTTAGCAATAAAATCTTCTTTGGTGTATTTAGTAGTCTTAGTGTGGTTTTCAGGTTCTTCTTCAACTTTTTCTTCATTAGGCACTTCATTTTCTTCATTACCACTTTCAGTTTCAGCATCAGAGATAGATATACTATTAGGATCTATAGCAGGTTCAGAGGGTTCTACAACAGTTTTTTGTTTCTTTTTCCTTTTCTTACGAGTAGAACCACTATTTTTAGCTTGTTGAGAATCCTGCTCAATTCTTTTGGGATGCCCCTCAGGATATAGAGGATCCTGGGTAGCAGCACCACTTCTAGTTCTAATCTCATAAGCATGTTTTTCTTTAGCAGCATTAACTAGCAAGTCGTTTTGCACTTTAACGAGTTGATCTGTTTGAGTTTGAACCATTTTAAAGTGTCTAACAATCATTTTAACATCATTGGAGGTTCTTTCCACAATATCTTTCAACTCAACAATAGTTCTAGTGTTTTCCATAAGATGATTTTGCACCCTTTTATTAAATTTATCTTGCTTAACAATAAAGATATCAAATTCTTCTAAGCATTGATCAGGAGGTTTCAAATAAGGGATATCACCTTCATCAAAGTGTTGGAGAGAGTGTACCTCAATAGTGGATGAGTATGGAATATGCTTACATAATTCTTCTATAGGAGGTAAATTCTTGACATCTGCAGCTTAATTTCCCTTCTCCTTAAGATATTTCTTAGCTTCCTTTATCACTTCATCATTTAATTCAATAACTCCCCTCTTCTTTGATGTTGGCATAGGCACATGAATAGATGGTTCAGGTACAATTACTTCAGGTATAGCTTGTTTAGGAGGAGTCCAGTCTTCATAATTCTTGCTTATTTTAGCCATTAATTCCTCAGCTTCCTTTGGAGTCCTATTCCTGAAAACACAATCAGCACAACTATCTAGGTATGTCCTAGATTCCTCGGTTAGTCCATTATAAAATATATCAAGAAGCTCATTCTTAGGTAAAGGACTTCCAGCCTGTGCATGAATCAAAGCACAAAACCTTGCCCAAGATTCGGGCAATACCTCTTTTTCTCCCTGTTTAAAATCAAAAAGTTCCTGCAAAATAGCATGTCTAGCACTGGGAGGAAAATATTTCTGCAGGAAAGTACTAATCAAGCACTCAGGGCTATCAATAGATCCAGGAGGTAAACTACTAAACCACGTTTTAGCTTCTCCTTTCAGTGAAAAAGGAAAAATCTTAGCAACAAAATAAGTACGCATCTTAATATCACCAGAAAATAGGCCACTCATAGTAGAAAGTTCATTCATATGTGCTACCGCACTTTCATTCTTAGTCCCACAAAAAGGTTCTTTCTCGACAATATCTATGTAAGATAGATCGAGAGAGAAATCATAATCTTCATCTATAATGTTTATGGGAGAAGCAGCAAACTTAGCATCAAGAGATAATTTGGGTCTAATAGTACACCTCTCAAGGAGACTCTTAGCAGCGCTCCTATCATGGGTGTTCCTACATTCTTCAATAAACTCATCAGTCATCTCAACATAATCTTCTTCAGCATCATAACTCTTACTAGACTCAGGTGAGCTAACAGGTGTGGCAGTGCCTTCATTAGGAGTTTCGGTATTTCCAGCTATAGTTCTAGCAATCGTAGCATCTAGGAAAGGACCTAATGAACCAATTTTATCAAGCACAGTAGAAGCAGCATCATAAGTATTAGAAGTTTCAGATTCAGCAGTAGTAGCAGTGTGTGTAGCATGTGAATGTGGTGGTGTAAGGAACTTACTCAAAACAGACGGTGAATCAAGAGCAGTAGAGGTGTTCAGAACCGTACCTTTTCTTATAGTGGATGGTAAAATAGGAACCTTGCCATCACGAGACTTACCCATGATGAATGAGTAGCAGCGAACAATAGAGAATCCAAGTAAACTTGATAATAAAGCTATGCTCCCCGGCAACGGCGCCAGAAAATAGTCTTGATGACCCACAAGTATAGGGGGTGTATCGCAGTATTTTCGAGGGAAGTGAAACCCAATTTATTGATTCGACACAAGGGGAGCCAAAGAATATTTATAAGCCTTAACAACTGAGTTGTCAATTCAGCTGCACCTGGAAACAATCTTGCTCACAGCAGTTTATCAGTAGCAACAGTTTTGTAGTAGGAATAGTAAAGTAACAGCAGTAGCAAAGCAAAGACAGTAGTAACAAAAGCAGTAAACAGTGGGATTCGAGTGTGGTAGGCATAGGGATGGATGGACGGGCGTTGCATGGACAAGACTATTCACAAAGCAATCAGAACATAGGGCAATTGCAGATAAATAAGATAAAGCCTCCAAGTACTAGACAATCCTAGGCATGTGTTCCATATATAGTCATACGTGCTCGCAATGAGAACTTGCACAACATCTTTTGTCCTGCCAGCCTGTTTGCAGCGGGGCCTCTGGGGAACTACTGGCAATTAAGGTGCTCCTTTTAATAGAGCACCGGAGCAAAGCATTAACACTCTGTGAACACATGTGATCCTCACATCAAAGCCTTTCCCTTCCGGTTATCCTGATTTCTGTCACTTCGGGGACATAGGTTCCGGACAACGAGGTGTGTATACAACTTGTAGATAAGACTAGAAACAATACTATCATAATGAATCAATAATAAGTTCAGATCTGAAATCATGGCACTCGGGCCCTAGTGACAAGCATTAAGCACAACAAGTCGCAACAAAGTCATAAAGCACTAATAAAAGATACTAGGCACCATGCCCTAACAATTTGATGTCATTACATGAACGATCTCATCCAATCCCTACCATCCCCATAGCCTATAGCGGGGGATTACTCACTCATAGATGGGGGAAACATGGATGGTCGATGGAGAAGCGATGGTGATGATGATGGCGATGATCTCCTCCAATTCCCCGTCCCGGCAGGGTGCTAGAACGGAGTTTCTGGTACTGTTTCGTGGAATTTGGTGGTGGCAGCGGAGCAGAACTCCTTGAAAAACGTCGAACCCCCCGAAGTTTTTAGGTCAGAAGGCTCCTTATAGGCGAAGAAGAGGCCGAGGGGGTGCCTGGGGGGCCCACACCCCCCTGGCGCAGCCTGGCCTGGCCCGCGCCACCAGGTGGTGTGGCCACCCTAGGGCTCTTCTCCGTCTCGTATTCTGGCTCATGGAGTCTTCGGGTGAAATAGGATTTTTGGCATATTTTCCGGGATTTTTCCTGATAGTTGATTTTCTACACAAAAAGTAGACACCAAGGCAATTCTGCTGAAAACGGCGTCAGTCCGCATTAGTTGCATCCAAATCACACAAGTTTAGAGGAGAACCAATAGCAAAAGTGTTCGGGAAAGTAGATACGTTTTGGACGTATCACCAACCCTCGTACATCCTCAGGACACGCACCACTGTCTCCTCCTCGCTAGTGTAGACAACGTCTATCTTCTTATTGTCATGGGTAGTGAAGCTTGTCTCTAGAGTGCGTAGATCTTCCATGGCGGCAAGGAGAAGACGGGAAGAAGATAGTAGATGACAGGAAGAAGAAGAGTGGTTTCTGCGAGACAGGGGAACGGTGGAACCGTCAATGCGCTTTTAAGGTAGTTGTTAACGATTGGGATGGAAGTCCAAGGAGAGACGCGTGGCGGTGGCTGTTCCAGCTTCTGAGTAAACAAAAAATAATTATAACACCAATACATGTGCCCTGTTTTGTCACGTCAATACACTGGGTAGGGGGTGTTGTCCTATCCACTGTGCCAACGCTGCAAGCCTACGTGACAGCCACCCCGCCTAAGCGATGGGAGCGACATAGCGGCGAGAACTAACAGGGGGGCCAACTAGACGACCGTTAGCCTGATTTTTTGTATTGAAACGTAAAGTTGAATTCGTGCCGAAAAAGACCCTCTGAGTATTTGGCACACCAACTGTAGTCACCCCAGCTGATTTCAGGGAACTTGGGTACCGCGTTGCCTGTACACCCCAACTTTCGGGCCGCAAAATGATATTCTCGGATAATCCCTAAGTATGTTTCCTACAGTGTTTAGGAAAATGATTTAATAAGCTGTTGTAAGAATAGTAGGGTGGATCCTTACTGTTTAAGATGAAGTTTTAAGATGCATCATTTCTGAGGTGCTACCATCCATAGGATGTGCCCAGAAATGTTCATCCAAGGATACCTATGTATCTAGTTATTAAACTAGAGATTTCTATCCAAGATCAGTGATGCAAAGGCTAAAATCTTGGTAGCAGCTTGACAAGATTTATTATTGGCTTTTTATCTATCTTCTAGGATGGATATACACCTCACTTGGGTGTTTTATGAGAAAATCATATAAAGCAACACATGCTCTATTTAATTTATGATGATTTGATCATGTGATGGTTTTATGTGTACTCACCACACTACTTGATGGTTGGTGAGGTTGTGGTGTTGCTTGATGGCTTGATCTTGCTCTGCACCTCCTGGTGTTGCTCCTGTGATCTTGTACTTGGCCTTGCTATCGACCTGCTCCACCCCTCCTTATGTTACCATCTTGTGGTGAACTGGTGGTTGATTTGGTAAACTGGCTGGTGGATTTGTTAAGGTTTTGGCAAGCTCAATGAGCTCTGAGTGTGTGCTTGATAAGGCAAAGTGATTCCCTCTAACTGTGCTTCGACTGGGTGCTCTATTTGAGTGCTTGTACTGCTGCTGCTATGTTGACAGCATGCTCCATGCATTTTGGTGACTAAGTTGTCTAGCTGTGTGGTCTGGTTGTGTCGCCTGGTTGTGGATCAGATCAAGTGCAATAATCTTCACATGTTACCCTTTTACTAGTTACTGTCATGGTGAAACTTGCCCCTCTTTTTATTACTCTATGATGTAATATAAACAGAGCACTTCACTGTTCACCACTGAGAGTAAAACTAACTAACTAACCCTTTATTTTCCTTTTAGTTGTTTTATCTTTTTTTGCAGTAACAAGATCTAGATACTCTAGTATAGGAATAGATAAGTAGTATAGATTGTAACTGTAACCTTCTTTTTATTCTTTTATATTTTGTTTTTGTTTTGCAATTGTATAGACAATGTAATATTGTGTATTATTAACAGAGTTAATTTTTCTCTCTTTTGTAATTTGAGAATTGTAATTTCTTGAATTCCTATTTCTGTATTATTCTTATTCAATAAAGTTAAATTTTCTTTCTATAATGTAATCTTTTATTTGTTACATTTTATTTGATTTGTTGTTACTGAATAGAGATAAGAATAAGAAGTATCCTTTTGTTTATTATATAAAGGACAATAAAATATTTATATTTATCTTATATATAAGATTTTTTTGTATTATATTATTGAGATGTCCTTATTATAAGGAATATTGTAATATACATTTATTATGAAAAGGAATACATTGTATTGCCTCATTGCAATTCTTTTTCCATTATTACTTTAAAGGTCCATTTGTTGTATGATGAAATATTTTTGTATTTTAATATTTTACTTTAGTATTTATATATATTATTTACTTAACATGGGAATATTCCCAAGTATTCAAATTTGTATTTCAATTCTCAATTTCAAATATGAATTGAATTGTTTTCCCATGACACACAAATATAGTAGAGGTCATGCCGAAATCCGTAACACTTGCCCTGATGTTTTCATCAGAACAAGAGAGATCCCGATCCCTCTCCAACTCCTTTAGGTTTGCATGAAAATTCCCCGGATTTTCTATGCATGAATGCAATGCACACACCTTATCTCAGCTTATTTCTAAGCTCTAATGCTGGGATGTTACATAGCTGAGCCGACAGCTGCACCTACACTGCGAAGATCAGAAATATTGCGAAGTGTTCGTGATATATTACTATTGGACAGTGATGAGCCGACAACTTATTCGGAAGCGATGGTGGGTTCTGATTCCGAGTCATGGCTTCGATCCATGAGATCCGAGTTAAAGTCCATGGATGAAAATCAAGTTTGAAACTTGGTTGATCTGCCAGACGGTGCAAGACCCGTCGAGTGCAAATGGGTCTTTAAGAAGAAAACTGATATGGATGGAAACGTTTCTATCTATAAAGCACGGCTTGTCATGAAGGGGTTCTGGCAGGTTCAAGGAGTTGACTACGAAGAGACTTTCTCACCCATAGCGATGCTTAAATCAGTTCGGATCATGTTAGCTATAGTAGCCTATTTCGACTATGAAATATGGCAGATGGATGTCAAAACGGCTTTCCTTAATGGAAAATTAACCGAGGACATGTATATGATACAACCCGAGGGTTTTGTTGATCCGGATAATGCTGACAAGGTATGCAAACTTCAGAAATCCATTTATGGGTTGAAGCAAGCATCTCGGAGTTGGAACATTTGCTTTGATGAGGTAGTCAAATCATTTGGCTTCATCAAGAGTGATCATGATTCTTGTTTATACAAGAAGTTTAGTGGGAGCAAAGTAAACTTTCTGATCTTATATGTGGATGACATATTATTGATTGGAAATGATGTCCAAATGTTGCAAGAAACCAAGGAGTCATTGGAAAGGAGTTTCTCAATGAAGGACTTGGGTGAGGCAACCTATATACTAGGAATCAGGATCTATAGAGATAGATCCAGGCGGCTCATTGGATTGAGTCGGAGTACATATTTGGACAAGGTGTTGAAGAACTTCAACATGGAATCGTCTAAGAAGGGGTTCAAACCGATGTCCCATGGCATAAAACTTAGCAAGACTCAGTGTCCTTCGACAACTAATGAGCGAAGTAGGATGAGTGCGATTTCGTATGCTTCGGCAGTCAGGTCCATCATGTATGCCATGATTTGTAGTAGGCCAGATGTTTACTATGCTCTGAGTGTTGTGAGCAGATACCAGGCTGACCCTGGAGAAATCCACTGGACAGCAGTTAAGAACATTCTTAAGTACTTGAGAAGTACTAAGGATGTGTTCCTAGTTTATGGAGGTGAGGTTGAACTCAGTGTAAGGGGTTACACAGATGCGAGTTACCTTACTGACTCAGATGATTCTCGTTCGCAATCTGGGTACGTGTTCGTAATGAACGGAGGGGTTGTGAGCTGGAAGAGTTCCAAGCAAGAGAATGTGTCTGCATCTACAACAGAGGCTGACTATATTGCTGCCTCGGAGGCGGCAAAGGAAGCTGTTTGGATCAGGCACTTCCTGGTTGGTCCTTGTGTGGTTCAGGGCTCGTCCAATCCGTTAGATGTGTATTGTGACGACAATGGTGCTATTGCACAAGCCAAGGAACCTAGACAACACCAGAAGAACAAACATATACTCATGTGATACCACTTGATTTGCTAGTTCGTGGATCATGGTGATATCAAGTTATGCAAGGTACACATAGATGCAAACGTTGCAGATCCGTTGACAAAGCCACTTCCACAGCCTAAGCATGGGGCGCACATAAGATCCATGGGCATTAGATGCCTAGACATGTGATGTCGAGATGATTGACTCTAGCGCAAGTGGTAGACTGTTGGGAATATGCCCTAGAGGCAATCATGGTTGATGATATTTCCCAAAGTATTCATAAAGTAAAGTTGTCCTTATATGAACATCAGATATGTATCACTGAATGTGTGATTCAGTTGTGGAACTATGTATTCATGATTGTTCGTATTAGATTGTCCTTGGTCATTGAGGTTATGCTGGACACACAACTCAGACCGATGTGCAAGTCGGCTGATGACACGGTTCCATTTGTCATGGGCATGGTGATGCTATTCCGACTTACACTGATTCGGCTAAAGAGTTTAGCGAGTCGAACTGACCCACGGTTGAGATGTAACGAGCACATTTGCAGTCTCAATCAATGGAACACTTTGACCTGAGGTGATTGCATGATCCAAGTTGTGGATCGCCAACTTAGGTTCTATCAAACGTTGTTCCGTAAATGGGCAGTTATAAAGGTAGAGTTCGGGTTGGTTGTGAAGCAAGTTGCGTGACATGGATTACCAAGATGGGATTTGCCCCTCCGTAATGGAGAGATATTCTCTAGGCCCTCTCATGTGATATGATTCGAAAGCATGGTCATGCGCTACTCAGTTAAGTGTTAACTAAGGAGTCGGACTAAGAGTTAGTCCAGTGAATCACATATCATGGTACAAGAAGATAGTTAAGCAATTAAAGGGATGGCAACTACTCGTCTATAGCTTAACAGGTACATCGTGAGGTAAAGGGACTTGGACGAAAGTCACATTGAAGGTTTGTCTTCTATCTTTACGACACTTGGGAGTTGGCACGTCTTGCTAGAGGCCGCTACCATCTATCGACTTGAGATCGAGTGTTCATGGGAGTGAGTTGGACTCAAAGCCATGACGGGATACTTGGAGGAGTAGCTCATGTCATGTCTAGGTGCATGTGAACCTACAGGGTCACACACTTAAGGGTAAGGAGCCCATGTGGATTAGATCCATGTGGAGATTGGAGTACGGCCTAGATGGGCCTCAAGCGTTGAGCCCAACTAGGAGTGTATATAAGTGGAGTGACAAGGGATAGTCCCTAACCTAGTCGTCACTTTTCTCCACTTCCATTTTAGGCTAGACAGGATCTAGCTATCCTCTGTCCGAAGCTCCTTCTTGTATGTGTGGATACCGGTATAGGCGTCGCACGTGCAGCGCTGGAGACGGGGAAGCTCATGGGGATCTGGCGAAGAAGTTTGTGGGATCCGGAGAAGCTGTCCGCGGGATTCAGAGGGCTGTACGGGGACCGTTCGACACTACTTCGACGCACTACATCAACTTCCGCATCTATGCGTCTAGCGTTAATCTTGTGGCCTATAATCTGAGCTGGATCTTGGGAGTACCGCGTCAGGGAAAAGTTTTGTTTATCTCTACGTGGCCCAACACTTGGGCTTGTGAACTAGCATCACGAAGAACTCAAGGCCATCCAGATGAGGCCATTGTAAGTAAAGATGGCTATCTAAAGGGATACTGTCGCCCAACGTATCTCCCCTCTAGCCCGACTGTCCCCCTTTTGCCTCATGGACTCATCCTCGAGCGGACAGGAAGGCGATCTGGCTACTAGATCTAAAGACGTCACACGGTTTATCTTGTAGGGCACCGCCCTGCAACGACGATCGTGGGTCATGGAGGACTATATAGCGGAGTTTCACTCTCTAATCCACTTTAACAAGTTGTTAGGTCAAGCCTCAAGATATAGCAAGAGCTATGGGGAAAGCGCACGTCTCGAGGCTAGAGTGATGCCTGGAGCACACCAAGCCATGCCCCTCACTACAATGTCATGACTGGAGGCCACAAGCCCACCCAAACTAGGGGCGTGGCCTCGACCCAACCTGTTCTGGCCGGGGCACACCCGGGGGCTACTGTCGCAACCGTGGATCCTGGGCACCCCGGAGCCGACGGGAGGGCCGCAACCCCTACGTCATGCCCTCGTAGGAGCTTAGACAGGCCTCCCCTCGGTGGCCCTCCTGAACTCCTAGGGTCGCATGCGTGGGGCATGTATCGCCAGCGTTGGCGTGGGTCTCGAGGGGGGGAAAGCCTACAGCAGCCCCCGGTGAGGAAAGAGGATAGCTGGCCAGTGATTCTGACATGGGGGACTGACCCTCCTCTAGATAGGTTTCATATGTCCCACCCTGGACATCGATAGCATGACTGAGTCGTGTCGCGCTCAGTAGTAAAACTAGTGTGCCACATTGCGGTCATGCAAACACTACGGTTCACAGGGTCCTCGACAGGAGGACCTCCTAGATCCGGGATATGGACACGAAGGCCGCGTGATATGGATCAAGCCGATGATCCTTAGTTTTGTCCTGATCTTTCACAGCGAGTCAACCCGGATAGTAATCCTTCCAATTTCCAATCACGTGATAAACGTAACCTGAAGAAGAGGAATCAATCCAGCAAGTAATGTGATGAAGATCACCACGCCTCAAACCTGAGCACGACAATCCTTGATGAACACAAGAACCTCCGTAGCAATAATATGATAAACGGTATATCACCGTCCCCGGAGGGATGATACATGGTGGAGCACAATATAGTTTTTAGACTAAACAACTAAACTCACCTAAACCCTAGGTGGTTGGCTCCTTTATATAGGAGGCCTACAACTGGTCGGTTGGACAGACCCAAACCGAACACACACAAATAGACTCGAACCTAACCTGGACTCGGACTCAATAACATAGCAACAATATTTGACACAACCTTTGACTTATCATTACATATCGTAGGTCGTCCTAGCGTGCCAATCATCAATGGGATGCGCCCGCATCACCTAGCTTGGTGGAGTCCTGAAATTAGGCTTCACCTCCTCCTTCATGCCCATATCATCATCCCCCCTTCAAGAAGTGTTTTCCCCAATGCTTGCGGGTCGGGTCGGAAAGGTGGCGTGATATGAACAATAGCTTCACGCGTCTTTGCCATCTTCAAGTCTTTCTTGCCTTCCACTCCACATCCTCCCTCTCGGCTTGCTTGACTTGAAACAGCCCTTGGCGCCTGCACCTCCTTGCGTCTCCATACGAGCTTGGACCTAGGCGCCACCGTATTCTTCTTCTTACTTCTTGTTGGAACCCGTGGTTGGTGAACATGGACCTTCCTTGCACGACCTGGCATAAGATGAGTAATGCCTGGACCACACAACTGACGAACATGTCCATCCTTGCCTCTATGCATCCGCACAACTATCCCAACAAAATGCCTCACAGGTGTGCTAACAAAACTGCTCTTGTTACCTTTCTACAACACATGCACTGGAACATCAGGAGCACAACTATCATCCGTCTAAACACATGTGTCAACACAAACAACCTTCTGAACACATGCTGCAACATCCTTCCTCTCAGCAATAAGGGAATGCACTTCAACTGGCTTGTCACTAACAAGTTCCATTGGCTTGTCATCTACAGGCATAGCTGAAGCAATATCAACATTGTCGCATTGTGCATCATGCTCTCCATCCTGCACCTTAGCTAGCCCAGATTTTGGCTTAGCCTTGCGCACCTTCTCCTTATGTACCACCAGCTCTACATCAGACTTTATGTGATCATCAGACTTTATGTGATCATTCTGCATGAGTTTGCATATAATAGGGTGGTGCACTCTACCACGCAGGTGTGTCCTTTTGAGGTGGTATATGGTTTCAAACCCATTACTCCCCTTGATTTGTTGCCTCTTTGTATACAAGAGAGAGTAATAATGGAGGCATTAAAGGGCAGATTTTGTGAGGAAGATACATGTGAAAACTAAAGAAGCTATTGAAAAGAAGGGCAAGAACACTGATGATCGAGTTAACAAGAAGCATGAGGAGGTGGTCTTTCAGCCTGGTGACATGGTATGGGTACATTTTCGCAAGGACAGATTTTCACAACTCCGTAAATCCAAGTTACTTCCACATGGTGTTGGTCCTTACAAAGTGCTTTCCAAGATAAATGATAATGCATACAAGATAGATCTTCCTACGGTCGAGTTTGGTGTCAATAATAGTATCAATGTTGCTGATTTGACACCATATGATGGAAAAGACCTTGGAGCGTTGAGGTCGATGCCTTTTGAAGGGGGTAGATGACGAGGATATCCATACTGATCCACTATCTCCTACTCCTATTGAAGATGAAGATGTTGTTGCAAAGAACAAGTGCAATGAAATATGAATTAGACCCATTACAAGAGATCATGCAAAACTACTTGAACAACAGGTGAATTCACTCCTAACTGAACCTGATGTATTAACTTTATACTACCTAAATATATGCATCTATGTATGATCAGGTTTGTTGTTAACACAAGCATTGCATGAGAAGGAGAAGAGCTATAGCAGGAGGAACCAGGCATGTTGATCACCAATGCATGCGTGAGGGAGGAAAGGGAGGCAGACGCACTAAAGGAGATCAAGAAACATTGAGAAAGTCAGGTGGCGCACCAGGACATGCCGACACAAGTCAATGTTGGGTTCGCAGCATAGAAAACAAAAATTTCCTATGATGGGAACTATACGCCAAGATCTATCTACTAGATACAAGCAACGAGTGTATATACATCCATAGAGAACTTACCCTCGAAGACAACAAAGCTTTGTTAACGAGTTGGAACTCGTGGATGATGTAGTCGTACACTTGCCGATCTCAAGATCGTGATGAAGTCCAGCAGGTCCGGCTCTAGCACGTCCATCAGATCTAGCTCCAACAAGTCCAGCACCACCAAGTCTAGCACCGCAAAGCGGCGGTGCATCCATGATCGCACACACGTCCGGTACCCTGACAACCTCCGTCCCTCGCTCCAGCGAAGCAGCGGAAGCAGCAACTCCTTTCCACATAAAGCCACCGGGAACATGTATCTCGCTAATCCGAGACCATGGGGGAAAATACTAGAGGGGGAGAGAGATCCTTCATGAGCAGATGTGTGTGTGAAGGTGTGCGAGGACGGCCTTTTATAGGAGGAGGGGAGGGTACCCCTCCCCATGGCTGGCACCTCAAGGGGTGACCCTTCACCTCCTCATTCATGTGGTGGTAACTCCCTCCACATAAATTTGCCCCTTCACATTCTCTTTTAAAGTCTCCACTTTAAATGCATTAAATTTCTCCAAATTTAATGTTCTCTCATTTAATAAAACTCTTTTATTAATTTTATTCAGAATTTTGTTAATTACTTTAATTAACAAACATTCACATAAAACCCCCTGCAACATTTCAATATTACATGTAGAACCAATTTCAGCAATTTCACCCGAAACAGTTTCGGTGTCTATTGAAATAATTCCAGAGCTTTCCTAAATCTTTATCAGAAACATATTTGCTCCAAATGGTGTCGGTATCCCTTAAGTGTGTCATCCTACAGTTCGCGAATAATGCAGACATGATCGAGACCCCTCTCAGATCAATAATCAGAAGCGGGGCCTGGAGATCCATACTGACTCCTACACATTCAACGATGACTTCTGTGATCGTGAGAACCTTTAACGCTAGTAACTAAATCCCTTTGTCTCGCAATATATTACATGTCCGAGATTCGATCATCGGTATCTCCATACCTAGTTTGATCTTGTTACCGACATGTACTCTTTTCTCGTTCCCGTGATATAACATTCTAGTGACCACATCACTTCCTTGCAAGCTATCTTAATGTGATATCATCGAGAGGGCCCAGAGTATATCTATCCATCATCGGGACGGACAAATCCCACTCTTGATCCATGAGCCTCAACATAACACCTTCGTAGCACTGAACCCACCTTTATAGTCACCCTGTTACGGTGTGATGTTTGATGTTATCAAGATACTCTTTCGGTGTTAGCAATTAACATGATCTCACGGTCTAAGGACTAAGATTACTTCGTATGATGTTATAGCAATATAAACATAATGAATCAGATCGTAATTCTATACTTCAGATGAATGTTCATCAAATCATTCCACCAATGTTGTGACCTCATTATTAACAACATCCAATGTCCATGATCAGGAAACCTTGATCATCTTGTTAATCAACGAGCTAGTTTATATGAGAGGCATTACTAGGAACTTCGTATTTTGTTTATTAAACACACATGTATTAACATTTCCAATTAATACAATTATAGCATGCAAAATAAACATTTATCATAAACAAGGAATAAGATAATAACCACTTTATTATTGCCTCTCGGGCATATACCCTTCAGTCTCCCACTTGCACTAGAGTCAATAATCTAGTTTGAAAAACTTTGCGTATTGAACACCTATGGCTTTCTGGTGTTGCATATGAGCGATTGCTAGTGGTTAACATAATCTCCAGATCTGACATTTTCAGGTCTGTGTGTATTTGCATGTCATTGCATCCCTACGCATCACTCATTCTCAAATGAGATGGCATTGTATAAATTTGGTCATTTGGTGAGACATTTAGTTCTTCTTGGGTTAAAACATGTCGATAGTATTGTCGTACAATATATCTTCATAGTATTATCCCACTGTGAACCATACCTACTTTGATAACAAACTACTTAACACAAATACCCTCCTTTGCTGCTACTATAGCAGTCAATAACTTAGCCTTTTGTTGTAGTATCCGTCACAATGTCTCAACTCATCCAAATCCATCATGAAACATCCTTTCCATTACATTGTGCCACCCATAGTTTAAATTGAGATAAATTTAATTTGTATCTTGTGACAAAACTAGTATCAATGTAACACTTTACAATAAACTACCTTTAACTATTTGTCACTTATACATGATATATTCTTAGTTCTTCCAAAGCTCATAAGAATATCTTTACTATCGTCCAATGATCATCTTATGAATCATTCTGGTATGTGCTCATAACATTTAGAGCATAGGACATATTTGGATATATACATATCATGGTATAATCGATCAAAATATTCATGTGATTTTACACACCAAGTGTTGAAACACTTGAATCTTGATACAATCATTTCCATGCAGCAAGAACCTTTCTTGTTGTTTCCATATTGAACCCTTTCAATATCTCATATATGTACGTCTGGCACAACCATATTAGCGCCTCAATCTATCCATATAGATATTGATGCCAAATATTCCGGTTTTCCCAAGTCTTTTATTGAAATCCTATTTTAATGAAATTCTTAACTTGTGTCAATAAAAGATACATCATTTCCAATTAACAATCTGTACTCTACATAATGTATTGGAAACTTGTCTCAATGCTCCCACTTAATTTCTTGAAAATGCAAGCATCTTCATCATCTTCGATGAAATTAAACTCCTTTAACATTTTCATCATGGTGAAGATTCGAACTCCGCTATGCTCACTTCAACTATTGAAGTTTGCATGCCTTTTAGCACCCTTTGAATTAACAAAACCCTTCGGACCATGTCATGTACACGTCCTAGGTAACCATTCTATTAGAAGAATCTTGTTTTGTTTATTCAACTACCATATACCAAATTATATGTAGTGGTTGCTACATTAATCCGTCAAGACTAAATATCGCTATGAAAGATCAAATCTTATCATAGTCAACTCCTTGAACATTGTCGTAAACTTCTTTCCGACATGTCGACTATTTCATAGATGTTAAACATCCATGTCTATTTCTTTATAGATCCAAACACAACCGATAGGCTTCACGCCTTTCCAAAGGGTCTTCCAAGTTCAGAAACTTGATTTCTCGTGTATGGATACTATCACGGATTCTATGACTTCTAGTCATTTTATAGAGTCAGGGCCCATCATCGCTTCTTTGCATGTAGTCGGTTCATCATTGTCAAAAAAATAACGACTTGCTTATCAAATCACACTATTTGATTCTTACCGACCCACACGCTTCAATAGGAACTCTAATCTCCGAGATCACAACCTTTGTAATCAAGGGAGCCATGAGCATTGTGGCCGCCACCGGGACACTTTCCGGTGCTGCGCTACTTAGCACATATAGCTAAGGTTCAACAACCTTATCAAAGTTCTACTGTCCTCCCACTTAACTTTTCGCGAAAAAATCCTTCTCAAGAAACTTGACATTCCAAGTAACAAACTCTTTTGTCCTCGGTGTTATGGAGAAATTCCCAACAAATTCTTTGGGATAACCTACAAAGACGTGCTTATCCGACTTTGGTTGTAAACATTTTACTTATGCATAGCATACCAAAATTTAAGAAAACACAATTTGGGTTTTATCCCAAACCATAGCTTATATGGTGTCATTTCAACGGATCACGATGGTGCTCTTTTCAGTGTAAAAGCGGTAGTCTCTAAAGCTTCAATCCTTAAAACATAGTGGCAGTTTTATAAATGACACATTTGATCTTACCATGTCAAACATGGTTTGATTTCATCTCTCGAATATGCCATACTCCTATGGTTTATCGGGAAACACAAATCATGGAAATTCCTCAAATCTTAAGTGTTTTGCTAAACATGTAACTCAAATATCTTCCTTTATGATCAAATCATAAACTCTTTTATTTTTTCTTGCTACAATGATTTTTCACTTCATCTTGAAAGTTTTTGAATTTTTTTCAAATGTTTCATACTTCTTCCTTATTAAGTAAATATATAGATATATTCACTGAAATTTCTGGAGAAAGCATATGAAGCAAAAAGATCCATCGCATATGGCTACACATAATGGACTATGCACATCAGCATGCACAATTTCCAATAAGCTAGTCATCTGTTCCTCTTTGTCCTATGAACGGAGTTTCAATTATCTCGAGAAAAGTCTCACAAGCGTCAATTGATCAAAATCAAAGACTCCAAAAATCCATCAACATGGATTTTCTTCATGTTTTCTTTCCAATATAGTTTAAACAGTGTGTGACTTCATAAGTGATCTTTCAATCATTTGTCTTGCGACATTTTAGCAATAGTGTTTATGGATGTGATTTCTCCCACTAGACTTGTAAAAGTTCATCCATCCATTATGGAATACGGTAATTATTTGAACAACCAATATTCTCGTAATATCGGAACAAAATAACAATTATTAAAACAAATCTTGAAGGCTAGGTTTGACGACAACGAATAACGCAAAAACACTTTATTTGTTTTCGATGAACATCATCACTTATTCTCTTGCCAGTTACTTAGGCCGTTGCAGTTCATGAATTGTGTTGTTCTGTATGATACTTCACACCAACCAATTCGGTATCTAATACCGGTATCCAATACCTCAGAACCACATTGTTTAACAAGCAAGGAATACAGCCATAACATGTATATCTTCTATATACCTAAGTTTGACATCTCCAACCTTTTCTTTTCTGCCAAATATTTTATAGATTCTCTTTCAACAATTCCTTTTCTTTTAAAAGAATCTATCAACATCAATAGACATGACACATAGTACAAAGTGTGTATAGTCAAATACTAATACCTTTGGACTTGCACTTTGAAGTGGATCACCATCATCAAATGTTTGGTGTTCTTTCAAAAATCCATTCTTTAGTAACCTATTAGTGTAGTAAACATTTTACTTACATATTCTATTCATCCTTATCATGACAACTTTCATGATCAAGCTACTATAGCCTATAAGGAAGAATCGCGAGTATAATGTTAGTTCCCAAAACCTTTTTGGGAGATCCGGATGCCTAGCATCTCCATCCTTCACAAATTCTCATACAATATGAGAACATGTATTTTGCTAAATTATACTCTATCATAATGCAACCAAAAACATTGTTTCAGATATCACAATATCATAATGCAACCAGAAACAATTTTTCAGCTCCTAGATAATCTTGATATTAAAACAACTTTTGAATATCAATAATCATGGAGGCAAACATGATACTTTAGATACTAACATTGGAATTCTTACTCTTAATTTAATACTGCTTATTAAACTTCATGGATTAAATAGAGTTTGCTGAAAGTTTGCAATAGGACTTCTAAACTTTAAATTGACATTCAAAATAATACGATACCAGTTCATAAAGTAGATATCCAGAATTCTATAGTTCTATTATCTCAATTAAAACTAAGCATAAGGTAGTGAACAGATGCCAATGACTACAACAAATTATGCAAATTCACTTCGATTTAGTTTATGACAAATTGAGTTCGACTAATCCAAATTAGAAATGAACTCCCACTCAAAAACGACATCCCTCGTGCCTTTTTGGTGATTACATGAACCAAATCCACTACACCAAGTCCGATCATCACGTGAGTCGGTGTAGCTTCAAAGGCGAGCATCTATATGGGCATCATATCAAATATATGACTCATGCTTAACCTTTCGGTCCGTGTTCCGAGGCCATGTCTGTACATGCTAGGCTCGTCAAGTAAGAACCTTAGTATTCCGCGTGTGTAAAACTGTCTTACACCCGTTGTATGAAAGCGCGGAGTCGAGACACCCGATCATCACGTGATGTCTCGAAACATGATCCATAGAACGGTGCATACTAAAGGAAGAACACATTTTATCTTGATATCTAAATGAGGGATCATCTTACAATGCTACCAAAAGCGCCAAACTAGCAGTATAAGATGCAAACATCTAATGTGTAAAGTGAGATGATATGGTCCATGCATTTGATCTCTATCATTTGCATCGTGGTATGATCTTTATCATTCCTTTGTGTGTAAGGCCAAGGTCTATTAAACTTACACGTTAAGTGTGTTGTAAGAGTATCTATTATACATCTACTTACAACATTACCATATCATGACACTAGCCCAGCAACGATCTAAACTAGACGCCTCTAATTTATCAATTGCATGTTTTACGTGGCTTAGGGCTTTCGGAGATAGAACCGGTCTTACCTACGAACATGAACCACAACGAGGATAACCAAGTTATTAGCAACTCGTTGTGAATTAGATATTGACTATAGTAGGAGAGACAGACACCCGCCAACCACTTATGCAAAACTAGTTGCATGTCAGTCGTGGAACCGGTCTCGTGTGCGATGACATCTAAGGTTAGTCCGGGCCATTTCATCCCACTATGCCACCAATATCCAAAATACATGAAAGAAGCAATAACATGATCATCATCGCCCACATATAAACATATGTGTACTACCCGTGCAAAGCACCTACGCATAGATTAGGCTCTGATACCACTGTTGGGTTCGCAGCATAGAAAACAAAAATTTCCTACGATGGGAACTATACGCCAAGATCTATCTACTAGATACAAGCAACGGGTGGATATACATCCATAGAGAACTTACCCTCGAACACAACAAAGCTTTGTTAACGAGTTGGAACTCGTGGATGATGTAGTCGTACACTTGCCAATCTCAAGATCGTGATGAAGTCTAGCAGGTCCGGCTCCAGCACGTCCATTAGATCCAGCTCCAGCAAGTCCAGCACCACCAAGTCCAACACCGCAAAGCAGCGGTGCATCCGTGATCGCACACATGTCTGGTACCCGACAACCTCCATCCCTCGCTCCAGCGAAGCAGCGAAAGCAGTAACTCCTTTCCAGATAAAGCCACCGGGAACATGTATCTCGCTAATCCGAGACCATGGGGGAAAATACTAGAGGGGGGAAGAGATCCTTCACGAGGAGGTGTGTGTGAAGGTGTGAGAGGGGGGCTTTTATAGGAGGAGGGGAGGGTACCCCTCCCCATGGCCGGCGCCTCAAGGGGTGACCCTTCACCTCCTCATTCATGTGGTGGTAACTCCCTCCACATAAATTTGCCCCTTCACATTCTCTTTTAAAGTCTCCACTTTAAATGCATTAAATTTCTCCAAATTTAATGCTCTCTCATTTAATAAAACTCATTTATTAATTTTATTCAGAATTTTGTTAATTACTTTAGTTAACAAACATTCACATAAAACCCCTACAACATTTCAATATTATATGCAGAACCAATTTCAGCAATTTCACCCAAAACAGTTTCGGTGTCTATTGAAATAATTTCAGCGCTTTCTTAAATCTTTATCTGAAACATATTTGCTCCAAATGGTGTCGATATACCTTAAGTGTGTCACCCTACGGTTCGCGAATAATGCAGACATGATCGAGACCCCTCTCAGATTAATAATCAGAAGCGAGACCTAGAGATCCATACCGACTCCTACACATTCAACAATGACTTCTGTGATCGTGAGAACCTTTAACGCTAGTAACTAAATCCCTTTGTCTCGTGATATATTACATGTCCGAGATTCGATCATCGGTATCTCCATACCTAGTTTGATATCGTTACCGACATGTACTCTTTTCTCGTTCCCGTGATATAATATTCTAGTGATCACATCACTTGCTTGCAAGCTATCTTAATGTGATATCACCGAGAGGGACCAGAGTATATCTATCCGTCATTGGGATGGACAAATCCCACTCTTGATCCATGAGCCTCAACATAACACCTTCATAGCACTGAACCCACCTTTATAGTCACCCTATTACGGTGTGACGTTTGATGTTATGAAGATACTCTTCCGGTGTTAGCAATTAACATGATCTCATGGTCTAAGGACTAAGATTACTTCGTATGATGTTATAGCAATATAAACATAATGACTCTGATCGTAATGCTATACTTCGGATGAATGTTCATCAAATCATTCCACCAATGTTGTGACCTCGTTATTAACAACATCCAATGTCCATGATCAGGAAACCTTGATCATCTTGTTAATCAACGAGCTAGTTTATATGAGAGGCATTACTAGGAACTTTGTATTTTGTTTATTAAACACACATGTATTAACGTTTCCAATTAATACAATTATAGCATGCAAAATAAACATTTATCATAAACAAGGAATAAGATAATAACCACTTTATTATTGCCTCTCGGGCATATTTCCTTCAGTCAAGGCGCGCCACACCATAGGCATGTGTGCCAATTAGGCCGAACCCATCTATGAGTCGGTTTGTATCATAGTTTTGAGTCGAACCCCTTTTGGGATATGAGAGTCCAAGTAGCTGGCCTCCCCCTCCTCCACATAAGTCGTGTGGGGATCCATAGTAGAGTTAGACCACATTTGAGATAAACCCTAAATTCTAGACTGATTTGCTACAAGCACTCCTCTATAATACCTCGTACCAATTCGTATTGATTTGGTGTTTGTTGCTACTTCAATCGAGTGTGATTAGCTATTCCATTGGGAATTAGTCATTGCAAGTTTGAGTGTCATCTGTTGTTTCCACTAGGAATTAGTAGATTGCAATCACCACTTCGTGGTCAGCGGCTACATGCGCAAGTGTGTGGAGTCGTGAATTTCCAAGGGGTTGAGAGCTGTTGCGCCTGCCAGTAGGGATTAGCCAGAGAATTCGTGAGCATTATACAAGTTATGTACCATCAACATCATCGACATGGTTTGTAGATGGAGAAAAAGTATATGGATGAAGGTTTTGGGTTTTGGGAAATGTTCGGGATATTTATCAGAATTGTTCTATACTATTCTAGAAGGTTCTAAAAGTTTCCAGATGGGATCTCACCTGTCCGCAAGGCTGCATGGGACAAGTGGGGAGAACCCTAGCCTACATGGGCTAAGGCGCCATGGCCCCTGAGAACATCTCCAAGAGCCTTCCTATATTTTCCACAGATTGCTAAAATCTACTTTTCTAGCAATTGGGCCAAAAAAACCCAGCTCCAACTGCATTGCTATAAATGGTCCCCACATGAAAAAATTTAGGCAACCGAGTGAAATGGCACCCTCGATTGGCAAATATACCAAGTTTGTGGCTACTTCCTCTAATCGCAAAACCAACGCGGGAGTGGCCGACCGCACGCGCGCGGAAACCTCACCGCACGACAAGCTCCCGCCGCTCACTGGCCCACTGCCTCCCCCATCGTCGTTCACCCCGGCTGCGCCTCCCGCGCGTGGCCCGAGGTTCCTAGACACCCCGCCCCTCATTTTCCCACCCCCACGAGCTTCCCCACCAGCGAAATCGTGCTCCGCCACGCTCGCAAAGAGACCAACCAATTTGGCCCAGTGGAGGCCTCCCTTTGGGGGAGAAGCTCGCCGCGGCCCCGAGTTCTCACCCATGCCTTCCCATGCCGCCCCGAGCTTCATGATGCCTCCTCTAGCCTTCGTTGATGCCACCCAATTTTGGCCAACCGCAGTTGATTCCAGCTAGCCACGGTCGATTCCGGCTGGCCGCCCATGCCCCCTCACTGATGCGTGTTAGATGTGTGGCTGGCGACCGGGATGGATGCTGGTTGGGTGTGAGCCCGACGAGGGTGTGTGATGTGACCTGTCTGTCCTAGGAAGAAGAGAGTAGAAAAAAGAGGGGAAAGTAGTATTGGATTGCTATTTTAGGAATGCTAGCAAAACACAAATTAGTTTGGATTGCTAAAGCTTCTCTTGCCTCTTCCTATAACTAGTTTTTTGCAATCCAATATACGAAGGCTTTTGGAGATGCTCTTAGACCCATGCACCCATGCCCAAACCCTAGCCTTGGGGGACCCTTACTGTTTGGAGGGGCTCCCCCTTTGGCGGCTGCACCCTCTATTTGGGGAGGGTAGGTATGGTCGTCTCTCCCCCTAAAAGACGTCTCGATACGTTCGTTTTACAAAGACTAAAACATCTTAAAATAATCTTATATTTTAAAATGGAGAAAGCGTCTATTTTATAAGTGGTGTTACAGTGGTTTCTTCTTGGTGCACTCCTCTTGCTCACCAATTTGGAGGTTTTAGCACTTTGCACCACTTGTTGGGGCAGTTTTTCATGAAACCACAACCACGCAATTTTTTGGCGCAAAATACTAACCTTTGTGGTAATTATTTGCACATAACCTAGCATAATTAACTCGTTTGGCACTGAATTAGGCCCGCTAGCCCCTTTCACAGAAAGAATGTTACAGTCACCAGATTGATGCATCGTGAGTTTGAATGGAGATGTAGTGTTTTGCTCAGTCTGGTGAGTGCCCGTGTAGCCATCCGACATCGTATCTACCAGTAGGGTCTTTCTCAGGTGATCGCCAGACGCTGCCTCTTGCCTGGGCAGTGCACGTGGCATCTCGTGCACTAGACGAAGATGTAGACTGCTTTGAACTACGTTGACGTTGCCGCTTTGAGCTACGAATGGAGATGCTTTAGCGCACTCGTTGTGGATTTTCAGCAGGACGGTTTACCAATCACCATGGAATGGATAGATGGCGCTGAGAGTTCCTGCTCTCGCTCACGACCATAGGGTTAATCTGTGGCGATGGATCAACATCCAACCTCAAGAAGGGCCTCTCAATGGAGATTGAAGAAGTGCCGAAGCTCACCAACTTGGAGAAGGCCATCCAGGCCATGAAGATTGATACGTTGCAAACATATCTATAACTTTTGATGTTCCATGCTTGTTTTATATCTACTTTCTTATATTTTGTCCACACTTTGAAGGACTTTTACACATTTTCTGGAACTAACCTATTAACAAGATGCCACAGTGCCAGCTGCCTGTTTTCTTCTGTTTTTGGTTCTAGAAAAGCCAGAAAATGAATATTCTCGGAATTGGACCGGACAAAAGCCAAAGTCGATATTTTACCGGAAGACTCACGGAGCCAGAAGACAAGACGGAGAGGGGCCAGGGGCTGGCCACACCATATGGTGGCGCGGGTCCCCCTGGCTGCGCCACCAGGTAGTGTGGGCCCCTGGTCCACCCTCTGACATCGCCCCTTCGCCTATATATTGCTCCCGGGACGAAAACCCTAGGTACAAGATCAGAATTTCACGAAAAGTTCTGTAGCGCCGCCACCACCGAAGAGGAGATTCGAGGGACAAAAGTCTCTGTTTCGGCACCCTGCCGGGACGGGGAAGTGCCCCCGGAGCCATCTGCATCGATCGCCACCGCCACCGCCATCTCCATCGTCATTGCTGATTCCCATGATGATGAGCGAGTAGATCTTCCTCGAGGCTAAGGGTTCTACCGATAGCTATGCGTTCATCTCTCTCTATGCATAATCATATTGTGATCATGAGCTTTGTAATCAAGTAGATCTACCTTGCTACTCAAGTGCTTTAATAGATCTCTAGCTCTTCCCATGTGTGTGAAAGTGATAGAGCGCACACCATGGTGGCACTTAGGCTAGAGATTACAAATACTTGTTATGAGTTATATTTGGAGTTGGATGTCTTTATGAAATTGTGGTGTTTGTTGGAATCATCTAGTGCTCAAGGTGACAATGTGGGGTTATCTAGATGGGAAAAGCGAACTTTGAGGAGTTCTATTATAGCCCTACCATGGATTAGAGTATCCAACCGGAGAGTAGTTCAGAGTAGTATCATAAAGAGAAGATATTTATATGAGAGTGTTCACTAGTGAAAGTATGATCCCTAGGCCTTGTTTCTAAGCATTGAAACACCGTTTGCAACTAGATCTTTACATGTTTGCTTGCTTCCATCTTTATTTCAGATTGCCTTTAGTCTATTCCTACCCGTCAAGCTCTTTTCTGGCACCGTTACCACTTATAATTATCCATACCACTTGTACTTCACTATCTCTTCGCCAAACTAGTGCATCTATACACCCGACAAGTGTATTAGGTGTGTTGGGGACACAAGAGACTTCTTGTATCTTGATTGCAGGGTTGCTTGAGAGGGATACCTTTGACCACTTCCTCCCTGAGTTCGATAAACCTTGGATGATCCACTTAAGGGAAACTTGCTGCTGTTCTACAAACCTGGAGGCCTAACAACTGTCTAAAAAATAGAAGTGCGTAGACATCAAAGATACACGTCTTCGCGGACGTAGAAGGATTTCTCCAGGAAAAAAGGCTCTTGAACTCCGATGCTGATCCAGCCAATCGTTGAATTTTCTTCTACCATCCCCATCCCCACCATGGAGCTTGAGAGAGATAGAAAAAGAAGAGCCAAAAGAGCAGCCAGAGCAGGAGAGGCACGCGAACACCGCAACAGCGAAAGCGGCTCACCGTCGAACCCAGAGAACCTTCCACGGACCTAGGGAGGCAAGCGTAGAATATGGTAGTGGCGACACACCAGGGAGAAGACACGAATCTTATTTCGGGGGTGGGCGGTGGTCTTCCTCAGCACCGTCTCTCTCCATGAGAGCACCATCACCAAAAGAAGAGGGACCACCTCAAGCTTGGTGTGATCCAACACCAACAACTCGAAGCACCCAGAGGGGACCTTATTTAGAGGGATGCTCCGCCGCAACCCGTTCATCCGCATCACTGCTTGCCACCGGCAGGAAGCGTCAGAGCAGGGGAGGCGCAAGACGAGATGGGTCTGGTCACCGGAGACCATCTTCCTACCCTCAGACACCACAGGGGAAAACACAGGCAACATGCAAAACAAACCTAGCTAATGTTGTACAGGGGGCAGATCCCTCACTCAATCTCGCCACCAGCGATCGCCGGAGAGGAGGGAGGAGGGGCCTAACGGCCGAAAACTAGGAGAACCAAGGCAGGGGGAGGAGGGGTGAGAGCTCGTGGGAGGAGGAGCTCCGACGAGGTGCAACGACGGTGGTGGGGATTCACATGGTGGGAGTGGTGGCTTCAAGAAATCCAAAGGATCTCCTCCAAGATGGAGAAAAAAAGGCTAGATTTTTGGATGGATTAGTATATCAGGAAGAGGGCTATCTAGTTGGGTCGGAGGGAGGAGCTGGGGCTGTCGGAGGGAGTGGGGGGCGGCGGCCAGCGAAGATGGGACAACGAAGCAAGAGGTTGGAGAAGAAGACTGTAAAATAAAGGTCTAAAAACTATTAGGACACGTACAGTGCAAAGTCGCTAGCATAGACGTAAAAAAGAGATCCCGAGCATGCACAAGCGTCAGCGCTAGGGGCTGTTATCGAAACGGCCGGGAATTTATCCCTGGCGCTCCTGCGTTAGCGTCCGCGGTGTACGTGCCCGACGTAGGTCTAAAATGCTAGGGAAAAGTCCAAAACAAACCCTGAACTCGTAGAGGAAAGATAAACCGAACCTTCAACTTATAATCCCTAAAATTGGCACACTGGACTCTCAATTTCCGGTCAATCTCAACCCCGGATCTGTTTGGCACACCGGGAAAGCAACAATCCCGGCTGGGTTAAGGTTGATCCACTGGGTTGGACATATGTCCCATCTGTCAATCTGTCAGGCTAACATCTCCCTTTTCCCCACTCCATCACCTCGTTGACCTCTGCGACAATACTCGATGGCTTCATCTCTTCCGTCCCGACGAACTGAGTGGCAGTCGGCGATAGACTGCGGCGAATGGAGGTGTTGCGAGGATTGATGGTCATCTGAGTGGTGGTCGACGACAGACTGCGGCGGATGTCACGGTTCGTTGTGCATCTCTCCAGAACCAGCAAAGGAGCGCAGCTTGATCACTGTCGGGAGTGCTCGCAGTATCCAGTACGATGTACACGCCGACGACAATAATCGAGAACACGTCCTCGCACGACAGAGAGGCATGGTCTACGTTGAGCTGCGTTCGTGCTCCAACATCCTGCCCACGCTGGCGTGCTACCGGCCTGTAGCATGTGCGTCTGCAGAGCCGGGTAGCTGAGCTCCGCCTCCATGCCCGCAAGCTGCTCGATGTTATGCTACCTGGCGTTCGTATCCATCCGCCTGCTGCCTGTGCATGCGTGCTCGCCCCGCCTTTATTTATCTGGTGCCTGCTAGCTAGCTGCGCACAACACCACGTCCATCAAGCATTTGCTTAGCTCACGTAATTGCATGTGATCTTGCTGAATTCCTAAAGGGCGTTGCGCTGCTGCTGATGCTTAAAGGGTGAGGCCGTTGTTGCGCCAGTGCTGCCTGCTGCCATCCAAGATGAGGTACGCCGAGTGGAAGACGTTCGAGCAGGGCTGAGGAGATTTCCTGGAGGTGGCGGTCGGCAAGGAAAGGGCGCCGCCGTTCGCTGACGGACCAACCCGCCGCATCCCCTAATCGCAGTGGACAACGCGATGTTGCTAACATGTGGTACCCGTCGCTGGATATGACACATATTGATCTGTCACGTGGGTCCACGTCAACAATCCCGGATTTGACTTGCCATGTCAGCAAAATAGACTGGGATTTAGAAGTTCAGTGTGCCAATTTCAGAGATTGAAAGTTTAGAATTCGATTTATCTTTTATCGGTTTGTTTTGGATTTTTTCCGTCTAAAATCCGTCCTTGTGAGTTGGCTTTGGGCCTGCACCGAACATGGATGGTCCGTCGGGGCTCGCGTAGGTGTCGGTATCCGGCGCTCCTTCGATCCGGCTGCTGATCCCCCGGATGAATCCTATCATTTCCCCAAAATAACTGGCCCTCACACAGCGACGGAACATTAGACCATCCGCCTGCTCGCCCATCCACAGACCTCCCGAACCACCAGCGCCACCATGGCCGCCGCCTCCCTGTCTCGCTTGTCTCGCCGCGCTTCCGCCTCCGCTGAGCCTTCTCTCCGTCAGATTCTTTACTCCACCGCCACTGCGTTCCCGTCCCCCGCCGCGCCCTCGCCCCTACTGCCCCCCGCCGCAGCCGTGGCAGCAGGTGCGGATCGGGTGCGGTGGGACTACCGCGGGCAGCGACAGCTAGTACCGCTCGGGCAGTGGCTGCCCAAGGTGGCCGTCGACGCGTACGTGGCTCCCGAGGCCGTACTCGCCGGGCAGGTAACCGTCCACGATGGCGCATCCGTCTGGAGCGGCTCCGTGCTGCGGGGAGACCTGAACAAGATAACTCTCGGATTCTGCGCCAACGTCCAGGAGCGGTGCGTACTCCACGCCGCCTGGTCGGCACCTACAGGTCACCCCCCACCCTCCTTGCGATCCGTTCCTTCTACCTTGTCTAGTACCCAGATCTGACAAACTGTGACTGCTTCTGGAATGTCGGATGATTTATTGGGTAATTTGACGGTGGCTTAGTGCTTACTGTGCCATTCTTCTTTCCTAGATGTTAGGAATGATGATTGGGGGAAATTTTGCTTTTGGGGGAAAAGCAGGTAATTAGCATAAGATCGCACCTAGCTGGCATATTTTGGTTTCTGGGAGAGATATTTGCTAAATAATCACGGTTCTTTGTACTCCCTCCGTCCCAAAATAAGTGACTTGGGTTTGTCTAGATTCGCATGTATCTCGACACATTTTAAGACGGAGGGATTAGTTTATTTTTCGAACTTTGTATATTCAAATCCTGAATAATTATCAACTTTGGGTTGAGGTTGCAGTTATGCTCAACCAATATTCTCTGACATGCCAGACCTATTGAGAGACGTATAGCCATGTAATTTGAACGTAGTTCCGTGCTTTGGTTTTGTTCCCATAATTGTGGAGTACAAATTAGATCCATCCAGTTCTGTTAGTTAGCTCCCAAATCATCAATCATACCCAATCTTGTTTGAAAGGTTGTGCTACTGGACTGGTTTTTTTTTTTCGACCTTTGTGCTACCGGACTGTTGAGTTTATGCTGATTCTGTGCTTGGTCACACTCAGTCTGATTATCTTCTCTTACTATCGTGATGGTTCTTGAAGCCAATTTAACTTCTGGGTTAATCCATGTGCTTATTATTTAGTATTTTTAGCCAACACTTCTCACAACTATGAAATAATTTTTTAGATGACTCCAGATGTACTCCCTCCGATCCATAATAAGTATCGCTGATTTAGTACAACATGATTTACATCTTCTCAAGCATAGATTCTGAGCAAAGCATTTGGATAGTTTCAAAGTTTGGCTAGATTCTTTACCCTGAATTGGTTTGTATTATAAGTAGTATTTTCCTTTTTTTTATTTCTCAGTCTCTAGTACCTTTGCACAGTTTTGTGTTTGGTTTCTTTTTTAATAAAGTTATGCTCTGGGGCTGTTGCCTCATAGTTCAAGGACCCAAAAAAAAAGTTCTACTAAATCAGTGACACTTATTATCGATCGGAGGAGTACTACTTAACAATGTAATCGGCTGACCAGTGAATTTTGTGTTATCTTTGATGATATCTTTGTTTCTTGCATCCTGCATCCCTGCTTATTACCAATAAGTATTATCCTGGTGGTCAGCAATGGATTATCAATCTATCCCTAATAGCTATAGATTCTTTGTCTGGACTCCTTTTATGAAAATTTGAGCAATTTACAGTACGAGTTAGGCCTACTGACACTAAACTAGGATGAGCTATGATAATCCTTTTCTGACTTATACTACCGTTCTGTGTCCTTCCTGTGTATCTGGAAAAAAACTGAACAATGCATAGGAACCTCCAAAGCAAGTAGATGCCAACAGTATTAGAGAAGTTTCTTGGTGGTCTGTGACTAGTTACTTAGTTTTGTCCCGTTGGTTGCACTCTTAAATTTTAGGCATATGTGTACTGTTAGATGCTAAGTCATGTGCCTCCATAAACAAATTCAATGTGCCATATCAAACTGAGGATTTATTACTTCACTTATATAAATAATGATAAATATTACTCCTTCCATTTCTTGATATAAGGTGTATAGTTTTTTGAGAAAAAACCTAAAATATAAGGCATATTGCGTTGCACCACTCGTTTTGACAATTCTTTTTAGGGATTTGATTACATTTCCTTATCTTATGCAAGCTCCTCTATTTTCTCATCTCAATTAGTCAGGTGTAATCTCGCCCAAAACTTGTGTAATTTTCCCTCTACGTGCATTCTTTAATTTCCGTGCGAAAAACTTTACACCCTACATATAGGAACAAATGGAGTATTACTACTTCTCTGATTGTAGGCATGTTGACCCAAGTTGCATCCAGGTGTTACATTGGCATGGACATGCCCTTTTGCCAGATATAATATTTATATGCACCAGAATGTGCTATTAGATATCTCTTTGGTACTTTGATAGCTGATCATTTTTCATAAATTTTCATGAAAATATGTTGGACTTTTGTTATAGATGTTATGGTGGTGCTAGAGGGAGGGCACAAGAGGGCCGGCCGGGGGGCCTTGCCCACGGCCGGTGGCAAGAGGGAAGGATTTCCTTCTTAATTCTTGCTTGATTAGATTGATACATCTCCTCTCCTTATATAGAGAGGTTTACTTGACTCCTAAGCAAGGCTTACTTGACCCCTAAGCAAGTGACCGTTATCTCTAATTAACCCTAAGACTAATGGGCTATACTGCTAGCCCAGGCCCATGACGTACTCTAACACTACACCCCACCTGGACATGCAACTCGTCCTCGAGCTGCAACCTAACCAACTTATAACGATGACTCGACGCGACACAAACCTCACACTTAAAAACAAGCCTTTTACATCTCGGCTTGGTTTATTACTCTCAACCTGAAATGGGCTGGGACGCTCTATTTTGGACCCCTTAACAAAAAGTGGAGACCATCCGCACGACGTATGTGCACGTGTACATCCACCTGGATCCCATGGACACCATCTGGATAAACGAAGTGCATGTGTACGGCCAGCTGGAAGAGGTCGCAAGAGCGATGAGCGGAGGCGCCCTCGCGACGGCCGGCGGCGGAATGCAGTGGTGTTACGCGGTGCGCTCCTGTCGAGGAGGGGTGCGCCCTCCCAACCGCTGATGTCGCAGACTTTGAGGTCGCTGCACACGGGGAAAACAGGATGCCCGCCGCTCGTGGGGGAAACCGCATGCCCAAGAGCCCCGACGCAGCGGACTAGATCGAGGTCCTTGGCGCAGCGAAGGGCAACTTGGAGGAGCGGCAGCTGCAGACCATGCATCTCCCGCACACGTCGGCGCGCTAGGAGGCCGCGCGCAGCAGCCTGCAGCCTCACCGCCGCCGACACGTGGCAGGTAGCGATCCAAGACGGAAGCGGTGACGGCAAGGGCGGGAACCGAAATTGGATCGGAACTCCCGCCGGCGCGGTCGTAGCTGGCCCGGAGTTGAGTGGCAACGGTGGCTGCTGCAGCAGGGCCATGGCCGTGACAGGGCCCGCGAGGGGCTGGGACAGCCACGGCAACCAGGACGGGGTGGTGGCGGCGACCGCGGCGGAGACCGCCAGATGCGGCGGCTGCCACGGCAGGAGCAGCGACCCGGTGGTGGCGGCCGGTGGTGCGGCCGGCGGCAGCCCGTAGGGCCTGGCCAAGTAGAGGTGGATCTCCTGGACCGCGGTGGCGAGATCATGGAGGGCTGCGGTCATCTCCGCCGGGGAGAGAACGGTGGGGGCGTCGGAGTGCGGTGGCGGCGGCGGGTGGGAAGAACTCGGTGGAGGGCTGGACATGATCGAACCCGGGAAAGCTGATACCAAATGTTATGGTGGTGCTAGAGGGAGGGTGCAAGAGGGTCGGCCGGGGGCCTTGCCTACGGCCGGTGGCAAGAGGGAAGGATTTCCTTCTTAATTCTTGCTTGATTAGATTGATACATCTCCTCTCCTTATATAGAGATGTTTACTTGACTCCCAAGCAAGGCTTACTTGACCCCTAAGCAAGTGACCCTTATCTCTAATTAACCCTAAGACTAATGGGCTATACTGCCAGCCCAGGCCCATGATGTACTCTAACACGGTGAGCCAGGTCGGGAGTTGGGACGGCGAGGGCGGGAACCTGATCTGAGTGATCGGGACCCCCTGTGGGAGGCGGCGGTCGACGGCGAGGGCGCGGGCGGCGGCGGTGGTGGCCGCCTGGTTCAGCGGGGGCAGCGCGTAGGGGCCCTGGAGGTACGTCCAGAGGTTGGCGACCGCTAGGGAGAGATCGCGGATAGCCGTCGACATCTCCGTCGGAGAGACGACGGGGGCCGGGTCGGTGTCCGGCGCCGAGTGACCAGCGGCGGGCGCGGCGGTGGTGCTCGGTGGCGCCGCCATGGAGATGGGCGGCGGCCCTGTGGTGGCGGCGACGGAGGCGGTGGGTTGGCCCGAAGATATAGTCGATCCCGAGCAATCTGATACCAAATGTTATGGTGGTGCTAGAGGGGGAGGGCGCAAGAGGGCCGGCCGGGGGCCTTGCCCACGGCCGGTGGCAAGAGGGAAGGATTTCCTTCTTAATTCTTGCTTGATTAGATTGATACACCTCCTCTCCTCCTTATATAGAGAGGTTTACTTGACTGGGGGCAAGCCTTACTTGACCTCTAAGCAAGTGACCCTTATCTCTAATTAACCCTAAGACTAATGGGCTATACTGCCAGCCCAGGCCCATGACGTACTCTAACAGTTGACAGATCATGTACACTTTATTTCTGATGACAAGGTTCTATTATTCTGATAAACCTTCATGTTCCAGATTTACCGACAGTACCATGAGTATGGCTAATGCATCTGCATACGTTTATCAGAAAGTGTTTCCGTACCGCCGGTCATTTATAAGTCATTCATTGGTTGCACATTTTTTGCCTTGTTTAATCAAACTGCTGCTTGATTGTGTGGTGAGATGTTCACATTTCTTGTTGAAATCTTGGCGTGCGGGGTAGCATTTTGCCCCATTTCCGTACAGAATGTTTTTGACAAATATGTGCGTGGCATGACTTCAGTCTTGGCAACAAATTTTCTGTAAGTAATTAATAATGAAGTAATATGAGGGTTTTTTGCTTAATGCACGTGCCCTTTTTATGTAACCTGAAACTTTTGGTGGCAGATAGATACGGTGTGTTAGTTGTGATTGGGTTCATCTCATATCTAGTACTTATTGTTCACAGGACTTCCAGCTGAGACCCTTGTTGATCGGTATGTGACAGTGGGTGCATACTGTCTGCTGCGCTCATGCACTATTGAACCCGAGTGCATCATCGGTCAGCATTCCATCCTAATGGAAGGTTCATTGGTTGAGACTAACTCAATCCTTGAAGCTGGTTCTGTCCTAGCACCAGGAAGAAGGATTCCTACTGGTGAACTCTGGGCTGGCAATCCTGCTAGGTTTGTTCGGAAGCTGACTAATGAAGAGATCATGGAGATTCCAAAGCTTGCTGTGGCCATCAATGATCTGATGCAGAGCCATTTCGCAGAGTTCCTCCCGTACTCTAATGCTTATTTGGAGGTAGAGGAGCTGAAGAAATGGTACTCATTTCCTTTGTAAGATCATGTTTTCCCCTCCCTTGGCGAATGAGTGAGGAAATAAAGCAGCCCAAATACTAAATGCTCGGTACTGAATCAAATTTGTAGTCTGGGTTGATCTATTAAAGTTGTGAAATTTTTGTTACTGAATCTAATTTGTAGTCTCGGTCGATCTGTTACGTTGTGAAATTTTTGTCATGGTTGTGAACTGGTGAGACGCCTGCAGGAATTCTGTTCCTTTGTATGGTTGTACCTTGTTCCCTAGTGCGCACGAATAGTGCTCGACATCCTACTTTTGCCGGTGTCTATTCACGTTATCTATCTATATAGTTGAATGCATCTATACTTGAATGCCCGTGTGATGCTACGGCAACTTAAATGTCATACACATGTCACACGTGGTAAGCATAAATGCACAAATATATTCAACCGAGTTCCCGATGAAACGCGTTGCACACAGTTTAACCTACGGTTCATGCTGATATTTAGTTTAGTCCTGATATTTAGTTTAGTCCTGTTTACTCTGCCCCCTCCTCTTCTACTGCATCAGCTGACGCGCATCAATCTTTGCCTCCCCCACCGATAAAGACGTGCTAGCAGCCGGCTGAGGCTCCAACGGCTGCCCGTAGCAGACACACCTGAGGTGTGCCAAATATGTGGCCCAGATATGGTCCTAAAATTTTGCGGGCCCAAATTTTTTATATAGGCCCACTGTATATATTTATTGGAATAAAAAAGGTAGTAGATAGAATCAGTATGCCTTAGTTGGGCCGTGTAAACTGCTTGTGTCCGTGTGGTGGAACAAGCGATCCGATCGTGGCACCCAACGTAACCTTGTTTTTATTCTAAAAAAATATAACCTGGTTTCTCTCGAAAAACAGAGGCTAACGTAACCTGGTCCTCCCTAAATTAACCTGGCGGATCGATCTGATCCATCGTGCCTAGTTGCAATTGAAAATAGCCAAAAAAAAAACTACATGGGAACTCCCCCTCCATGCAACTACATGAGAACTCTCCCTCCATGCGACCACGCAAGTCGTGAGATATATGCACGCGGATATGCCGATGCGGGACTCGAGCCCAACGCAGATCCGCAGGTCGCCAGGTGAGCTTCAATTTTGTTTTCTGTTTCTCGTTGATCTGATCCCTGATTATACCCTAGCTTGACCGGCACCGGTACAGGCTACGGCTGGGCTGATTTTTAATTTTTTCAAATCTTTTATATGTATTTTCACCGGTGTTTTTAGAATCATGGGGCATGTATCTGATTCCAAAAAGCGCAAGAGAAAAGAGAAGGAACGGAATCTAATTGGTCTCAAAAAGGGACTATGGACAGATTTATTATATAAGAAACACAACTGTCTCCAGACAATTAGTGAGTTGATCCTTCTAATTTTGCATTTATATTGTTCCTTACAATGATCCTGCAGATGGTCAGACAGAGACATAAAATAAAGTTGAGGTAGAGCAAGATCATATTGATGATTTTTTACAGCCTGGTATATTTGATCCAAGTTCTGTTGACCATTCCTGTCACTGTTGCATCAGCAGAACATATCTTTTCTAAATTGAAGTTTTTGACGTCATATATGCGTACTACAATGACACAATAGAGACTCAATGATTTGGCCACAATATCACTTGAGAGTGAAGTGTTGGAGAAGATTGGAGAATATGATTGAAGATTTCATTCCGAAGGACCCTAAAAGAATGATGTTGATCAAATAAACATTATACATCCGAAAGTTGACTAGATGTGATACTTAATATATTCAATTAAAATAAGATAATTGGATAGTTCAAAATTTATATTTAGATAGGCTCCATTTTAGAGTTTCACATAGGGCTCCGGATTTTGTCGGCTCAGCCCTGCGTGAGTGGTCGGGGCCAGAGGTGTAGTCAGGAGCATGCATCCGCCGCCGGGGCTGGTGTACTGTCAGCCACAGGAGTGCGGTGGTGGTGCACTGGTGCGTGGCCTCGTGGTACTAAGACGCAGCTGTACCTCTTGTATGATCAAAAAAAAGTTGTACCTCTTGTAGTCGCAGGGCGTCTTGACGGTGGTGTCGGCTAAGTGTCCGACGTTGCGGCCGCAGGCCTCCCAGTGGACGCGCGGCAGGATAAACACAACAGGTCGAAAATTGCGCTGATTCATGCCATGGAGAATTGAGAAGCAGATCGGAAATTGCAAATAGGATTAATGTTTCTTTTAATTGGTTTTGGATCTGGACTAATTGGTTTTGAACGCGAGCACCTCTACGACGGCCGGCTAGGCCTTTCTACTGTATGCTTGTGGTGCCTCGTGTGGCGGTGTTCTTGGTCTTCGTTAATTGGTACACTTTAGCTAGGTCGGGATTTCACATGAGTCAGATTTCTAAGAACTACACGACGCTCTTGGTGGCAATCTTCCCATCTCCAGATGGCCTGCTTGTAGGCTGCACAACGTGAACATCGTCTTCCTACTAGGATGCTGGGCTCGAACGGCATGTCCTCCATCAAACATTCAGACTTAGCATGTCATCGAACCTGTCCTCCATCAAAAGGCATCATGAGAAAATGAGTAAAAGATTAGGATGTCTTTGTGTCATTGCCTGCGTCTAGAGACACATGGCATGATGTAGCCAGATATTCAGTAGGTCATCGGCTGATACATAGTCGCCGCTGTTTACCTCACAGCGAGCGAGCGCGAGAGAAGAGAGATGAGCGATGAGCCAGAGTTATCCCTGGGCTTTTCTCTACAGGCGGCGGCGCCCAAACCCGAAGCTTACCCTCCTCTCCATGGTGCCGCGGAAATCGATTCGCCCGTCTTGCTGGCCATGGCAGGCCACCGGTGTGGCTTGGCGTCCTCAAGCACCCCTACATCGCCGTCGTCGTGTAGCTCCAATCCATCCTCATCCTCAATCCTTATTATCAATGTCTGTCCAGGGAGACCAATGAATTCCCGACGGGAGGACTGGAAAGCAGGGACGCTTGTGAGCCAGACCGACGTGGCATGCAGCATGCAAACCAGAAGAGAAGTTCGAGCACGGTGGCACTTGCGCAGGAGCTTAGCACGGCCGTGACAGCGAACTCCCATGTCAGAGCCTTGGACGAGGAGCTCTTGCGCGCAGGCGCTAGAGCAGCATCTCGGCGGTGTGCTACAGCTTCGCTGCCTCCATTCCCCCACGTCGAAATGCAAATTTGTGTACGCTAGCACCTACAGTCTTTGCTCCTGCTCACAGCCGCCGTCTATGCGCTCCTCGAGATCTTCCTCCTCCTATCCTATCCCTATCGGCTGCCGGGAGCACGGGTCATAGGGAAACCTTCGGACAACTCTGACTACGTAACCGAAAGCCCTAGAGAAGGAGCCATCAGCTTAACCATGCCCGGCGATATGCAACAACTGCGTTTGGTTGCTCCGGAGTCCGGAGGAAGCCGATACGCAGCACCGTGGCCAACGTGTTCTGTCTGTTAGGTGCACTTTGGCCTCCGGATGCAGGCCATGTCCAACCTCTGCCGCCTACTTACCCTTCCGCGATAGCAGTCGTCGACTCCTTAGGCTGCCGTCCCGACCAAGCTAGTCCGGAGGGGTTGGGGGAAGACGTGGGTGAGGTGCTAGCCATGGCGAGACCAGGCGGCTGTGGAGGTGTAGTAGTAGCAGCCGTGGAGAGCAAGACCAGGTCAGTGGTGGTGATGGCAGAACCGTAGAAATTGTACATAGCCGATCGCATCTCGCACCCCTCACACTTAAGTAGATTGTCGGTCCGCTTTTTATTCGTACACGGACACGAGGAGTGTATGAGTTGGGATTCTTTTTTGATCTTTTCCTTTCTCTTATCCGGTTTTCTGGTAGTTTCTGTTTCTGTTTAGGTTTCCTGCTAGATTAATGGATTATCGTGTGGAAGCTAGACAATGTACGAAGAAAAACATACGAATGAAAATACGACGGACGAAAAACACGGGCGACAAAAACGAATTTTTATATAGTAGAGATTTAGGGCTCGTTTGGATGTAAGGGATCCCCTCGTCTTTTCCCCGGGTCAGAAGCCCACGCGGAATACTGCCCCTTTTTTGTAACAACCCATCCGTTAACCACATGAGGGGAATTTTCAGCCCGTCCCACGGAAATCCCCCGGCTGATCTCCCCTACCTCTGTAGGCCTTGTTAGGTTAATCCCACCTTGGCCGCGGTTGAGGTCCAATACCCGTTGACCCCCGCGGGTCAGCTCGACCGGGGATTAATTGTTGAGGGCTAACCTCGTGGGTGGCCTGATCTTCACGGATCTCGTCGTCAAATCGATAGGGAAGCGAGGGGAAAGGGAGAAGGTAACAAAAACAAACTCACACCTCGCGAAGAAAACAATGAACACACGCAAAACTCACACGATACAAGGCCGATTGCTCTTACTGGTGGCAACCGGTTCGATAAAATCCTCGCAAGGAAAGATCGATCTACGTGCTCCCTCGATCCCAAGCGAAGAGGGAAGAACACCTTGGAGAGGGTCTTGACAACTACGCTCACGCACTCGCAAACATAGGCCTTATACATGAGGGAGGTGCGATGCAAACTCCAACAAGGTGGTGGCGATAGCCGGTCCCTTTGGGTAAGGGGATGAGGCAAAACTAGAGATTCAACAAAGGGGGCTATCTTTAGTATATCATTTATGCCTAAGGGATACATGAGGGGGTGGGGGCACTATATATAGGCTAGCCACATGAATAGGGGTAGTTTGGGCACTAAAACTAGGATTTGGGGCGGAATAAGGGTTACATGGGCCGAAGGCCCAAAAGGCCTTAACATTCTAGGAGTCGTGGACACCGGAGACTCTGGTGTCATGGGCTGGAGGCTCTGGTGTGGCCGGAGACTCCGGTCTTGGTGCAAGTCTTCGGTGTAGACTCTAGAGTGGTGTACTAAACGGTCCAGGCTTGGGTCCGGAGTCTAGTCCGGAGACTCTGGTGTTGGAAGCCGGAGACTCCGGTCTTTTGGGCCGGAGACTCCAGTGATTCTACTACTGCTTCTTCCGTCTTCTCTTCCAAGCCTCCGTCTTGTCAGGCTTGGTCCTCCGGTCCTCCTCCCTTGCCTCCATACTTGTCGGTGTGAACCTATCATGATAATGAGACGGAGTATGAAGTAGTATACCATTCGAGAGAGTAGGAAGTGGGGTCACATAGATAAACGTATTCACCTTTGGAGTTCATGACGACTTGGTATAAGTTGGAGACCTTGATGTGGTAATGACCGTAGGTCGGGCTACATCATTAATGGTTGGGTTCGCAGCATAGAAAACAAGAAATTTCCTATGATATGAACAACTAAGCACCAATATATATCTACAATCAGCGTGTGGATATATATCCATAGCGATTTTACCCTCGAAGACTGAAAAGCTTTGTTAACGAAATCTGATTTTATGGATGATATAGTCGTACACTTGCCGATCTTAAGATCAAGTTGAAGTCAAGCGTCACAAAGTAGCAGCATATCCGTGATCGCACACACGTCCAACACCTCGACAACCTCAGAATCCTTGCTCTAGGAAAGCAACGAAAGCAGCAGATCCTTTCAAAGAAACCACCGAGAACATGTACCTCGCTGATCTAAAGTAATAGGGATACTAGAGGGGGAGAGAGATCCTTCACGAGGAGGTGTGAGAGTGGAGGAGGAGGGGAGCTCCTTTTATAGGGGGAGGGGGGAAGCCCCATGCCATGGCAGGCGGCCAAGGTAGGTGCCCCACCTCCCTGATTCATGTGGATGGATGCTCCAGTCACATAAATCCATCTCCACTCACATGTCCACTCACATGCATTAATTTTTCGCCAAAATTAATGCCATATCTCATTTAATAAAACTATTTTATTTATTTTATTCAGAATTTTATTAATTACTTTAATTAAAAAAACATATGCATAAAACCTCTTACAATACTTTGATATCACATCTGGAACCATTTTCAGCCATTTAACCCGAAAAAATTCCAGTGTCCATCGAAATAATCCCAGCGCTTTCAATTCCTTTCTATGGTATTATATCTGCTCTATTTGGTGTCGGTATAACTTAAGTGTGTCACCCTACGGTTCGCGAGTGATGCCGACATGATCAAGACCCCTCCCCAATCAATAATCAGCAACTAGACCTGCAGATCTATACTGACTCCCACACATTCAACAATGACTCTAGTGATCGTGAGAGCATTTGATGTCGTAAATAAATCTCTTTGTCTCGCGACATCAAAAAAAGATACAGGACAATATGATATTTTCACTAAAGTGCATACGATGTGTAATCAACACTGGCAATTATAGCAGTTCATGCACATGCCAAACTTGTCTGCATGTTTATCTGTAGTAACTTCGCTTCTCTTATACATTTCTATCAACTAAAAACTTTCCAGGCTGAATTTAAAGAGGAGCTGGCAAATCCTGGGAAAGACTGTTTAGAAAAAACTCCAAAAGAATGTATGGATTTATTTTCAATGGTACTATAACACAGTGCTATAGCTAAAAACACATTGCTATGTAATGTTAGGTTCGCAGCGAGCTTGTGAAAGTCCAAGTTCAAGTCCAAGTCCAACTCCAAGTCCATTTCTTTGCATCTTGAAGCTCTAGAGGAACAACTCCAAGATGAACAAGTTATATCACCTGCCCTAAAAGTAGTTAACGACCATTCTATCGTCAAATAAGAAGAAATTGATATTTGACTGTAGCACGCCATAGAAAATAACCAGAAAGTCATGAAGATACTCAGTATTTAGCACAGGTCAGTTGTAACAACCTCGGTGAATTATGCTCTTAGTTGCTTGCCTGGATGAACGAAAGTGGTTAAATAGTACGGTGGGGCCCAGGGGCCACTCACAAGTAGACCTGTCGGCCGTCCTAACCACTTCCTGAACATCGGGACAAGAACGAGCGGCGTAATCGGCAGGCGAAGGGATCAACTACATACACAAGTGAGTATGTATGCAACCCACCATACAACTGTTCACAGAGCCATTCCATCTAAAAGAAATAGAAATATTGCAACGCCATACGGCAAGATCCAAATATCCTAGATAGAGATAATAGTTTAGGATAGCTCCTCATACATCAAACATTAGAGTATCAGGCGGAAGCGGAAAACAAGATCCGAGTACGGATAAGAAGCAAATCGGCATAAGATGCCACATAAATAGACACATCCCGCCCATAGATCTCACGGATCCCCATCCCCGGAATCTCTACACCGAGTGATCGTTGCCAACATCATCCGTCTCCTCCACCCAGTATCCATCTTGTGAGTACACCTGTTCATCTGAATCAAACAATTTATCGTGTGAGACCCTAGGGGTACTCAGCAAGTCTTTATGCATCTAAAGGGGACATATACCTGGGGTGATGCAATTGCAGCAAAAGATAATAACTAACAAGTCTATAGATACTCGCTAACCATCCGCCTAACCAATGATAGACGGATGTCCGTTAATTAGGAACAACAGTTATAACAGTATAATTAACAGATCCATCCTCCTTCTCGCTTACCAACGAGAAAGCGGACGAACAACCCAACCGTTGGCAGTTTTATTAACCATTCCATGGGTATTGCACATTTAGGCAAATTAAAAGCGGTACTTTAGTTATACTTATCTATGATCCAGAAACTGTGCTCAAAGTCGTCCATAACCGCGGACACGGCTTTCAGAAAGATTTACCCTGCAGGGGTGCACAAATAGCAACACACACTCGATCAACCTCGGAAAAACCAACTCAAAACCCAATGAGGCATGCACGAAAAAGCGATCACAGGATTCAGTAATATTTCAGGGGGCCACCCTACTAAGCTACCCGCAACGAAGTTGGCCGGCTCCGGAACGGACCCAGGGTTTGTGTGGACGGCGGTAAACGACTGGGAACCTGAAAGTGTGACTGGGCTTGTCGATACAGCGAAAACGTGTCACGATCTAAAATAGTACATGTGCTCCACGCATAACCGTAGATAAACAGTAAAGCATGGCATAAGTACAGGATAGTAATAAAACCCCAAACTAATTGTGGCCCCAAGAAATAGAAATGAATCAAGCTCTAGCTCAAGGGGGTCCATAAGACCTCCCGGATGTGGATAGTGCGAATAGTCAAGGAACAAGAATCAAGTACTCGGGGTCCTACGGGACATAAGTGAGCATGAAAACCAAATAGCAGATATTGCTCACCGGTGCCTCTTTCATTAGTTATCCCATTACTACTCAGGTTAAGTTGTTTAGGTACCTCGTTATCCATCAGACACTCACATACCCTACACATGCTTTTCTACGACTCGCATGGCTCAAACAACTCCTGTAGTAATGGCTCATGGGATGGAGGAACAAGCTTCGGTGGGGTTTAAAGTAAATGCTATACAGTGCTTGGGATTTAATTTAATGCAATCGCGACTCAATGATGCAAGAATAAGATAGAGGCAATAGGTACTATATGTATGCAAGCATGTGATAGTGCTTGCCTGGCAGCTTAGTTGAAGCGAGAGACGGATCTGGGTAGTGCTCCTAGGATTCCTGATATATCCCCTGCTCGGCGTCTATTCGAAGAAGAACCAAACAAACAAGGGCCAACATAAATAAAGTGCACAAGCATATGAATTAAAATACGACAAGCAAACAAGCATGCCATGATGAATGATGCACAATTTACATGGCATTAATGTAGCATGGCATGGTGAGGTGTGGGGTACAAGAATAAAGCATTTTATTATTTATTTGGTCAAGTTTTATCGCCATAAATAGTTCTGGTTTTAATAATGACATGATGCATGCTTCAATTCAAAACATGGAATGCATAGTTAGAACGGGCTCGTCGCGCTGATCGATTTAGACATATTATTTGTCGAATTTGGAGTTGTAGAATTAAAGTTATTAATTTATTAAGAAAAGGGCATTTTATTGTAATTTTAAACATCTCGAAGATTTAAAGTGCTCAAATAATATTTTGAATGGCATATTTGAATTCCTCACATTTTTCTGATTCAAAAACATATATCATATGTATTATTTGGAATTAGAATTCAAAAGTTATTAAAAACAGATTTAAATTTGTATTTAAACATTTTCTGGAATTGTTTTATTAAACAGGTAAACGAAAAGGCTTTTTATACTCAGCCACTCCTAGCAATAGCCACAGACAGGTGGGGCCGAAGCTGACTGGGCGTAATCGACGCGCACGACTTTTCTGACCGTGCGTGTAATCAGCCAGAGCGGCTGACCGGTGGGGCCTGATGCACCGTAGGCCCACGCAACAGAGGCGGGCCGGGCGCGGCACAGAGGGGACTGCGGGTTGAGGCCCAAACTTTGCGGGTACCTTATTGTAAAACTACACAGCGGCTGACAGGTGGGGTCCGGTTGGTGCGCGGGTTGAGGATACAAAAACGCGGGGAGCTTTTTGTAAGAAGTACACCGAGGCTGACATGTGGGTCTGGGCTAGACCGCGGGTTGAGCAGCAAAAAGGTTTGGGGGGATCTGCAAAGTACCCAATTGGTACTATTTTTCTTCCTTTGCGGCTCTGACGAAACTGACGGACGCGCGGCTGGCGGAACGAGGGATTGAAATCACGTCGCAGCGCGCGCGGCGGCGGCTACCGCTCGGCTAGGGAGGGATTGTTGCTGGGTTGCTGCTGCGCGGCTAGGAGTACTGCTGCGAGGCGCGGCGACGAGCAGACGCGCGTGCACGCCGGCGCACATAGCGTGCTCGACAGGAGGTGTAACTACCTCGGTGAATTACGCTCTTAGTTACTTGCCTAGATGAGCGAAAGTGGTTAAAATAGTACGGTGGGGCCTGGGGCCACTCACGGTAGACCTTTCGGCGGTCCTAACCACTTCCAGAACATCGGGACAAGAACGAGCGGCGTAATCGGCAGGCGAAGGGATCAAATACATACACAAGTGAGTATGTATGCAAGCCACATACAACAGTCCTCAGAGCCATTCCATCTAAAAGAAATAGAAATATTGCAACATCATACAACAAGATCCAAATATCCTAGATAGATATAATAGTTTCAGATAGCTCCTCATACATCAAACATCAGAGTACCAGGCGGAAGCGGAAAACAAGATCCGAGTACGGATAAGAAGCAAACCGGCATAAGATGCCACATAAATAAACACATCCCGCCCACAGATCTCACGGATCCCCGTTCCCGGAATCTCTACGTCGCGTGATCGTTGCCAACATCATCTGTCTTCTCCACCCAGTATCCTCCTTGCGAGTACACCTGTTCATCTGAATCAAACAATTTATCGTGTGAGACCCTAGGGGTACTTAGCAAGTCTTAATGCCTCTAAAGGGGACACAACCTGGGGTGACGCAATTGCAGCAAAAGATAATAACTAACAAGTCTATAGATACTCGCTAACCATCTGCCTAACCAATGATAGACGGATGTCCGTGAATTAAGAACAACAGTTATAACAGTATAATTAACAGATCCATCCTCCTCCTCGCTTACCAACAAGGAAGCGGACGAACAACCCCATCATCCGTTGCCAGTTTTATTAATCATTCCATGAGTATTGCAGTATTTACTAGTCAAGTACTTAGTCAAATTAAAAGCGGTACTTTAGTTATACTTGTCTATGATCGAGAAACTGTGCTCCAAGTCGTCCATAACCGCGGACACGGCTTTCAGAAAGATTTACCCTGCAGGGGTGCACGAATAGCAACACACACTCGATCAACCTCGGAAAAACCAAATCAAAACCCAATGAGGCATTCACGACAAAGCGATCACAGGATTTAGAAATATTTCAGGGGGCCACCCCATCAAGCTACCCGCAACGAAGTTGGCCGGCTCCGAGACGGACCCAAGGTTTGTGTGGACGGCGGTAAACGACTGGGAACCCGAAAATGTGACTGGGCTTGTTGATACAGCGAAAACGTGTCACGATCCAAAACAGTACAGGTGCTCCACGCACAATCTTAATAAAACAGTAACATGGCATAAGTACAGGATAGTAATAAAGCCCCAAACTAATTGTGGCCCCAAGAAATAAGAATGAATCAAGCTCTGGCTCAAGGGGGGTCCATAAGGCCTCCCGGATGTGGATAGTGCGAATAGTCAAGGAACAGGAATCAAGTACTCGGGGTCCTACGGGACACAAGTGAGCATGAAAAACCAAATAGCAGATATTGCTCACTGGTGCCTCTTTCGTTAGTTATCCCATTACTACTCAGGTTAAGTTGTTTAGGTACCTCGTTATCCATCAGATACTCACATACCCTACACATGCTTTTCTACGACTCGCATGGCTCAAACAACTCCTGTAGTAATGGCTCATCGGATGGAGGAACAAGCTTCGGTGGGGTTTAAAAGTAAATGCTATGCAGTACATGGGATTCAATTTAATGCAATCGCGACTCAATGATGCAAGAATAAGATAGAGGCAATAGGTACTATATGTATGCAAGCATGTGGTAGTGCTTGCCTGGCAGCTCAGTTGAAGCGAGAGATGGATCGGGGTAGTACTCCTGTGATTCCTGATAATTCTCCTGCTGGGCGTCTATTCGAAAAAGAACCAAACAAACAAGGGCCATCATAAATAAAGTGCACAAGCATATGATTTAAAATGCAACAAGCAAACAAGCATGCCATGATGAATGATGCACAATTTACATGGCGTTAAAGTAGCATGGCAAGGGTGAGGTGTGGGGTATAAGAATAAAGCATTTTATTAATTACTTGGCCAAGTTTTATTGTCATAAACAGTTCTAATTTGTAATAATGTCATGATGCATGCTGCAATTCAGAACAAGGAATGCATAGATTGAACGGGCTCGTCGCGCTGATCGATTTAGACATATTATTTGTCAAATTTGGAGTTATAGAATTAAAGTTATTAATTTATTAAGGAAAAGGGCATTTTATTGTAATTTTAATCATCTCGAAAATTTAAAGTGCTCAAACATTATTTTGAATGGCATATTTGAAATCCTCACATTTTTCTGATTCCAAAACATATATTATATGTATTATTTGTATTTATAATCTGAAAGTTATTTAAATCTGATTTAAATTTGAATTTAAACAATTTGGAATTTGTTTGTTTTAAACAGATAGCCAGAATTACTTCTGTGACCCAGCCATACTCCAGCCTCAATCGCTGACGGTGGGACCGGCCTGACTGGCAACGAAGCGCGTAGAGGACTTTTTCCACCGCGGCCCTGCATAGCCAATGCGGCGGACAGGTGGGACCAGTGGCTACGGGTCCACGGGCCAGCGGCTGAACCCGCAGAGGCTGATAGTGGGGTTGAGCTGGAGCGCGGGTTAAGGCTACTAAAAACCGGGGTGCCTTTCTGTAAAAAGCTCAGAGAGGCTAGCAGGCGGGGTCGCGAGGGGGCGCAGGTTGAGCAGATCAAAGAGCTAGGGGGGTTTTTAGCAAAGTGCGCGGCGGCACTGTTTTTCTTCTACGCGTTTCTGACGAAACTGACGGCATGCACGGCGACAGCGGGCGCGCGACGCGGTGGGGATTCGATCTGGGGACCTGGGGCTCGCGCTCGGCGGCGGTAACCAGTGTGGCTGAGCGAGGGATGGTGACAGGGAAGCGGACGGGTGCTAGATAGGTCACTGCGCGACGCAGCGAAGTGCAGACGCGCGCGACCATGGCACACTGGGAGTGCTCGGCGAAACGTCTACCGCGGCTAGGGTTTTACGGCGGGGCGGAGGTTGTCTGGGAGGCAGAGAGACTCACCGCGGAGAGGTTGGCGGCGACGGATCGGATTGGGGCGCAGCAGGGCGACGACGAGGCTGGCGGCCGGCGACCTAGGGTTTCGTCGGGGCGTCGACGTACTGCAGCAGTGGTGGCCTTCTCCTCCTCGCTGGCGCGTACCGGGTGAAGCAGGGGAACCTCCTCGGACTCCTCGACCACCTCCACGTCAACCACGACCGCTGGAACGAGGGAGTGGCGGCGGTACTGGCAGTGACCGGCGAGAGGGAGGATGCGTCGGTGGAGAGGAAGGAGGGGAGAGGCAGGGACCTGGGGTGGATCTGGCAAGGCCAGGGCGCATGAGCCGAGGGAATAGATAGGGACGGGGGATGGGGGTGACGTGCGCGAGTGGGGTAGAGATAAAGGTGTCCCTGGCCACCTTTTCCTCCTCCTCCTCGCGTGCACGAGCTGGGGCTCGACCTGGGGCAGGGCAGGCATGGCAGGTGGGCCAGGAAGAGAGCAAGGCGGGGCAGGTTTGGGTAGGGCATGCCCGGCAGTGAGAGAGAAGAGAGAGGAGAGGGGAGGCTCGGGTGAGCTAGGGTTGGTTAGAGAGATGGCTCGGGTTAGGGTTTTTAGTTGGGGTTGGGGTAGATGGGGTGGTAGAGTAGGTAGGGTAGGCATGGTGGGGTAGGTCAGGGGTGATGCCCTGGTTTAGAGAGAGAGAGAGAAGAGCTCGACTAGGTAGAGAGAAAAGAGAGAGAGAGTATTAGGGTAATCTAAGGTGGTAGATTAGCATGGTTAAGGTAGGATGAGGATTGCATCTTTAGTTCAGGGTAAGGAGGAGATGGGGAGGACATGGCATAGGGTTTCCTTTAAGGTGGCCTGATCATGGCATGGGCAAGTGTAAAGGAGAAAAGAAAAGCAATGTGGATAGTTTCTCATATGATCATGCATGAAGAAAAATAATGGTGTTGATGAGATCATGGGGATGGTGGAGAGAGATGGAGATGATCCCATAAAGAAAGAACCACTTAAACCAAGAGAAAAGCAAATGGCTAAAGGTGGTGGTGCTCTTGCATGGCCCATGCATAATAATTAATGGCCATGTTGATGCTTGTGAAAACAATAATAATAACATGGCATCATTCTTATGCATTCCCAAAATGTGGAATAAAGGCCAAGCAAAAGGAATTAGAATTAGATCCACCCCAACCCACATGATCTAGAATAAAAATATCAAAAGAAAAAAGAAATACAAGCTCATGGGTAATTGGAATGGTGGAATTATAAGGTGGTGACAAAGAAAGGTGGTGGAGTGGAATAAAAGATATGCCCCCAACTCAACTTGGGCATAAAACAATATATCAATAACCAAATACAATATCGAGGGGCAAATACAATTAATAATGCATATGAGAGAAGAACCAAAGAAAGAGGGTTTTATATGATGCTCAAATGCAAGGTGGCATGATGACATGAGCATGATATAATTATGATGCAACAATTATATATAGGAAGTAGCCATTATATTACTAGACCAAGTAGAATTACAATTGTTAGACAATTGGGATGCTACAACTCTCGCCACTAAACAGGAATCTCGCCCCGAGATTCTAGGAAGAAGAAGAAGACTCAAAGAGGGTAGGATACTTGGCACGGAGCTCATTTTCACGTTCCCAAGTGGCTTCAATAACGGAATGGTGCGACCACTACACCTTGCAGAACTTGATGGACTTGTTGCGAGTCCTTCTTTCTGCGACTTCTAGAATTTTTATGGGGTGTTCTTGATAAGACAGATCTTCTTGGAGATTGATGAGTTCATGGTCCACGGTCCTGCCGGGATCCTTGAAGCACTTCTTGAGTTGAGAGATATGGAAAACATCATGGACTTTGAGTTGTTCAGGGAGCTCAAGAGCATAAGCAACTTCTCCTCTTCTTCCACGAATTTTGAAAGGACCGATGTATCTAGGAGCCAGCTTTCCTTTCATACCAAAGCGGTGCGTGCCTCTCATGGGAGTGACACGAAGGTAAACGAGATCACCAGGGACATACTCCATGTCCGTGTGCTTTCTGTCATAATTGCTCTTCTGGCGACTTCGAGCAATCTTCAGGTTTTCAAGAATGATGTGAACTTTCTCCTCCGCTTGAGTTACAATGTCAGGGCCAAACAATATTCTTTCACCTGCGCCCGACCAACCAATCAGAGTTCTGCATTTGCGACCATAGAGAGCCTCAAATGGTGCCATCTTTAGACTTTTCTGGAAGCTGTTGTTGTAAGAGAATTCAGCATAAGGAAGACATTCTTCCCACTTCATGCCGAAAGAGATAACGCAAGCACGGAGCATATCTTCTAGAATCTGATTGATCCTTTCAACTTGTCCTTGCGACTGAGGGTGGTAAGCTGTGCTGAAGTTCAATTTTGTTCCCAAAGCATTTTGGAAACTTCCCCAGAACTTGGAAGTGAAGATGCTTCCACGGTCTGAGCTGATCTCAAGAGGAAGTCCATACAGATAGACAATTCTGTTAATATAGAGCTAAGCCAACTGAATTGCAGAAATTGTTTCCTTGACTGGAAAGAAGTGAGCTACTTTAGAAAGCCTGTCAATGACAACAAAGATTGCATTGTTGCCCTTCTGCGACCTTGGAAAACCAGTGATGAAGTCCATCTCTACTTTCTCCCATTTCCATTCCGGAGGGTTCAATGGCTGTAGCAGACCAGAAGGTTTCTGTTGGACAGCTTTAACTCTGCGACAGACATCACACTCCGAGACATACTTGGCACAATATCGTTTCAACCCAGGCCACCAATATTGTGTTTTCAAGTCCATGTACATCTTAGTGCTACCAGAGTGGATAGAAAGAACAGAATCATGCGCCTCCTTAAGAACTTGCTCTCTTAAACCCGGGTAGTTCGGTACAAACATCCGGTGTTCAAAGAAAAGTGCCTTGGTCTTCAACGTGGAAAGACTCATACTTCAGAAGCTGAATGTTGGATATGATCTTTTTAGTGTAAGGATCACCAAGTTGAATGGAACGGACCTTTTCTTCCAAGAGAGGTGTTGCTAGAAGGTTCAGAAGATACCCTTGATCCACAATTTCAAGGTTTAGCTTGCGGAATTCCTCGCACAAGAGAGGCTGTTGTTCTTCCACCATGAGATTGTTAACATAAGCTTTTCGGCTGAGAGCATCGGCCATGACATTAGCTTTGCCCGGAGTGTAGTTGATGGTTAAATCGAAATCATTGATTGTTTCAATCCACCTCCTCTGACGAAGGTTGAGATCAGGCTGTGTGAATATATACTTCAGGCTCTTGTGATCAGAAAAGATCTCACAACAGTTGCCAAGCAAGTAATGCCTCCATACTTTCAAAGCAAAGACAACTGCTGCGAGTTCAAGGTCATGTGTAGGATAGTTGATCTCATGCGTCTTCAACTGTCGAGAGGCATAAGCAACAACTTGTTTTTCTTGCATAAGGACCGCACCCAATCCTTGCAATGAGGCATTACAGAATATCTGGAAAGGCTTCGATGTATCTGGAGGAACTAAGACTGGTGTGGAAGTTAGCTTCTCTCTGAGTGTTTCAAAGCTTGCTTGACATGCAGGAGTCCAAAGGTATTTCTTGCCTTTCTTGAGGAGATCGGTAAGAGGAGATCTTTGAGAAGTTTTGAATGAAGCGACGACAGTAACTAGCCAAACCAAGGAAACTCCGGACTTCTTTGACATTTATGGGTGGAAGCCAGTCCATAATTGTCTTAATAGTTTCTGGGTTGACGGCAATGCCCTTGGCAGAGATGACGTGACCAAGGTAGGTGACTTGAGGCAGCCAAAACTCACACTTGGAGAACTTTGCATACAAGCGATTCTCACGAAGCTTGTTTAGGACACCCCGAAGGTGTTCTTCATGTTCTTCCTTTGACTTAGAATAGACTAGAATGTCATCCAGATAGACCACAACGAACTTATCAAGATACTCCATGAAAACCGAGTTCATAAGCCCCGAGAAGGTGGCAGGTGCATTGGTGAGACCGAAAGACATGACCGTGTACTCGTATAGGCCATAGCGAGTGGTGAAAGCTGTTTTGGGAACATCTTCCTTGCGGATCTTGATTTGATGATATCCACTTCTCAAGTCAAGTTTAGAGAATACCACAGCTCCAGCTAGCTGATCGAAGAGATCATTAATCCGCGGAAGGGGATATTTATTCTTGATTGTTTTAGCATTGAGTGCCCGATAGTCAACACAAAGTCTATCAGTCTTGTCTCGCTTCTTCACAAAGATGGTTGGGCTACCCCAAGAAGAAGTACTGTGCTGAATGAAACCCAACTTCTCTTGTTCGTCCAACTGACGTTTGAGTTCAGCCAACTCGGCAGGACCCATTTTATAAGGCCGCTTGGAGATAGGAGCGGTACCAGGTTCAAGTTCAATGACAAACTCAACCTCACGATCCGGAGGCATACCCGGCAACTCTTCAGGAAAGACATCTGGGAACTCACAGACTACAGGAACACTCTAAATACCTTCCATAGCATCATCATTCAGAGCCGCCAAAGAGTAAAGCTGAATTGTAGGAGTCAGACTTGGAGAATAGACTATATGGCCTTCAGGAATTTTTAGAAAAACCGAACGTTCAGCACAATCAATCACAGCTGCATTTGCTGTTAAACAATCCATGCCCAAGATAACATCAATATCAGAATTGCCCAGAATAATTAAGGAAGCTGGAAACGAAGAGCCACCAATCTCAATTTGATTGCCATGGCTGATATGAGCAGCCCTTATGTTTGACCCATGAGATTGTACCACAAGACGATGCAATAAAGGAACCATAGCCAGATCTTGCTCATGCGCAAACTTGTGAGAAACAAAAGAATGCGAAGCACCAGAATCAAACAACACTCGTGCAGGGACTGAGTTAACAGGAAGCATACCCATGACAACTCCAGGTGCATGCTCAGCTTGAGCGGCATTGACACAGTTGGCATGAGCAACCGTAGACCCAGGCTTGGTGTTGATGTTGAGAGCCCGAGGTGGAGGTGCACGAATCATAGGAGCACTTGCCGCAGGTCTTGGAGGTGGTGGTGGAAGAGCTTTGTTGTTCATTGGACAATTCCAGTGCTGATGCCCAGTGTTTCCAAAAGTATAGCAAGCACCAGGTGGACGTGGAGCAATGTAGCCAGGGACTCTGCCAGGCACTCCAGGGTACTTGTGGTTGTAGCCCCTGGGAGCCGCAGTGAAGGAGTTTGGTGGCCTTGCCGCATAGCTTGACGGTCTTGGTGGAGCAGGGAGCGACGGTGGGATGTTAGGAACCCAGACACGACGCTTAGAAGGAGCTGCGATAGCAGAAGAACTTGTTGTATCACGGCTGTGTTTCTTTGACTCCTCAAACACTTGCCTACTTGCTTCTTCCTGCAGAGCTGTGTGTTGGAGTTCCAGAAAAGACGCCGGCCTTGCATGAGTGATAGCATATTTGATGGATGCATTGAGGCCTTGCCGGAACCTCTTTTGCTTTTTCTTGTCATCAGAGATCTCATCGCCACCATACCGAGAAAGGTTCATGAAGTTTCTGATGTAGGTATTGACATTGTCAGTGCCCTGCTTGAGGTTGAGAAACACTTCCTTCATCCTTTCCATGACAATTTCTGACAGATATTGCTCTTTGAAAGCCGCAGTGAATTGCTCCCAATTAGGCTGAAAACCAGAGAGGTCTGCCTTGAGGTAATTTTCCCACCAGAGAGCTGCATCTCCCTTCAGAAGGTGAGTGGCACATTTGACCCATTCTTGCTCGGGAACATCTGCAGTCATCAGCAACTTTGACACTTCACACAGCCAATCATCCGCATCAAGTGGCTGATCAGACACCTCAAATTGGCGTGGGTTGAACTTGAGAAAACTCTTGATGTCTCCTCGCTTGGGAGGTGGAGGTAGCGGAACAAACTCATTCCTCCTGACACTTTCCTCGAAGCGCTGCTGGTTCTGCTGCATAGTGCCCAAAGCATTTGCAATACTTGCCAAAGCAGCCCCAAGTTCAGGTGGTATGTCCTCCTCAGAACAACGTGGTGGTGCCATCCTGTGATTGATATAAAACACAAGTCAGTACTATAATGGAGAATGATAATAATCCAAAATAGTACCAAAATGTAATTAATCAAGATTAAAGGATGCAATTCACTGAGATGATATTAAAATATCAACAAAGTTAAAGGCAACTAGAAGATATTAAGCATAATGCACACGACTGAACAAGGAGTGTGGTACACAAACTACAAAGAAAAATTTTCCGCAAATTTCGGCATTAAAATACCAATATATGTGCAAAACCACTTCACGAATCAAGATTAGTAACTCTACTAGTTCAATATACAAGAGCAACGATAAAAGTAGTGGTATGGTCGTGACTCCATCCCGCACTCAAATCATTACTCCACACATGAATCAGTAAAACACATATCCCAACACCTTCTTCTTAAGATGAACCTAAAGATTGGTAACTACGAAAAAGAACACCCCAACAAGATAACGTCGGATAACAAAGAGTAAGATAGATCGCATCGGTATACAACAAATCGGATAGATCGCGTCGGCTTACAAAGGCCTGTCGGTATGAAATGTACCAACAGTTGATAACCAAAAGACAGATAGAGATAACAAGTTGGATGCAACAGATAGACAAAGAATTACACACACACACAAACACAACCTATGGTACTACGGAACCCAGAACACGTGAATCCTATTTTGAATTTTAGAAGAGAATTGAAAACGTTACACTTCCTTACCAGAAAAAGGGTGGGTGGGTGGGTAAGAAGAAAAATGGAAGCAGTCCTACTCTCATGTTTGTTTTTCCCTAGTATACATAACTACCAAAAATATTTGCTAGACTGACAACGACCATTTTGGCTGAGACCCTGAAGGGCGGGATGGCTCTGATACCAATTGTAACTACCTCGGTGAATTACGCTCTTAGTTACTTGCCTGGATGAGTGAAAGTGGTTAAAATAGTATGGTGGGGCCTGGGGCCACTCACGGTAGACCTTTCGGCCGTCCTAACCACTTCCAGAACATCAGGACAAGAACGAGCGGCGTAATCGGCAGGCGAAGGGATCAAATACATACACAAGTGAGTATGTATGCAAGCCACATACAACAGTCCTCAGAGCCATTCCATCTAAAAGAAATAGAAATATTGCAACGCCATACAGCAAGATCCAAATATCCTAGATAGATATAATAGTTTCGGATAGCTCCTCATACATCAAACATCAGAGTACCAGGCGGAAGGAGAAAACAAGATCCGAGTACGGATAAGAAGCAAACCGGCATAAGATGCCACATAAATAAACACATCCCGCCCACAGATCTCACGGATCCCCGTTCCCGGAATCTCTACGCCGCGTGATCATTGCCAACATCATCTGTCTTCTCCACCCAGTATCCTCCTTGCGAGTACACCTGTTCATCTGAATCAAACAATTTATCGTGTGAGACCCTAGGGGTACTCAGCAAGTCTTAATGCCTCTAAAGGGGACACAACCTGGGGTGACGCAATTGCAGCAAAAGATAATAACTAACAAGTTTATAGATACTCGCTAACCATCCGCCTAAACAATGATAGACGGATGTCCGTGAATTAAGTGATGGGTTCGTAGCATGGAAAACAAAAATTTTCTACCGCAAGAACGAACAAAACCTAGATCTAATCTAGATAAAAGCTAAGATCTAATCTATTAGACATGAGCAACGAGATAGATGGGAACTAACCCTCGTAGATCCGAAAGCGTTAACGAGATTAGATCTCGTGGTTGATGTAGTCTATCACTTGCCGATCTCAAGATCGTGTGGACGAGCCTTCCGGCATCGCGTTCCAGCAGCGCTTCCGCCTTCGGTCAAGTAGACGATCCTTCCGGCGTCGCGTTCCAGCAGCGCTTCCGCCCTTGGTCAAGTTGACGATCCTTCCGGCGCCACGATTCGGCAGCGCTTCCGCAGTCGGTCACACGTGCGGAGTCGAAGCAGACCTTCCTCTCCCCGTTCCAGCGAGCAGCGGAGGTAGTAGATCTTCTCCACGGAATCCCAGCAGCACGACGGCGTGGTGGTGGTGGTGGTGTAGAGAATTCTGCAGGGCTTCGCCTATGCCTGTGCAGAATATGGTGGAGGAGAGAGGCGGCAGAGATTGGACGTTATGAGAGTGTTAGAGGAGGGGGCGCCCCTGCCCCTCTATTTAAAGAGGGGAGGGCGCGCCAGGGAAGGGGAGTCCTACAAGGACTCCCCTCCTATGGGGCCGGCGGGTTGGGGAGGTGGGGAGGAATCCTCCTCCCCCACGACTCTTATCTTGACCCAACAGGACTCCTTGATCCCTATCTTGATTTTCAAGCAAACTCCAAGATATCTTCTAGAACCTTCCGGAACATTCCGAAACCTTCTAGAATCCTCATACAAACACTCCGGAACATTTCCTATCTCATAAAATGATCTCCTATATATGAATCTTATTCTCCGGACCATTCCGGATCTCCTCGTGATGTCCCGGATCCATTCCGAGACTCCGAACAACATTCGGTTTCCAACGCACATTCCATATCTACTTAAAACAACTTCGAACCTTAAGTGTGTCACCCTACGGTTCGTGAATATGTAGACATGATGGAGACACATCTCCTATCAATAACCATCAGCGGGACCTGGAGATCCATAATGGCTCCCACATACTCAACGATGACTTCGCGATCGATTGAACCACTTACATACGAAACTAATTCCCTTTGTCTCACGATACTATACTTATCCGAGGTTTGATCGTCGGTATCTCCATACCTAGTTCTACCTCATTACTGATAAGTACTCTTTACTCGTTCCGTGATATGTCATCCCTTGTGACCTACTCACATGCTTGCAAGCTAACTAGATGACATTCCACCGAGAGGGCCCAGAGTATATCTATCCGTCATATGGATGGACAAATCCCAATCTTGGTTCATGAGCTTCAACACATACTTTCAGAATACCCAATGACACTTTTATAACCACCCAGTTACGAAGCGACGTTTGATGTCATCAAAGTATTCATCCAGTGATGGTGATTAACATAACCTCATGGTCGAAGGAATAGGTTACTATGTGTTTGAAAGCTTACAGCAATACGAACTTAATGACTTGATCTTTATGCTACGCTTACTATGGGTGTGTGTGTCCATCACATCATTCTCCTAATGATATGACCTTGTTATTAATCACATCCTAATGTCCATGATCAGGAAACCATAATCATCAATTAATCAACAAGCTAGTTCAACAAGAGGCTTACTAGGGACTCTCTTATGTTTACAAAACACACATGTATTAGTGTTTCCTAATAATACAATTATAGCATGGGATGTAAACATTCATCATAAACACAAAGATATAATAATAACCACTTTTATTATTGCCTCTTGGGCATATCTCCAACATTAAGAACAACAGTTATAACAGTATAATTAACAAATCCATCCTCCTCCTCGCTTACCAACGAGGAAGCGGACGAACAACCCCATCATCCGTTGGCAGTTTTATTAACCATTCCATGAGTATTGCACTATTTACTAGTCAAGTACTTAGTCAAATTAAAAGCGGTACTTTAGTTATACTTGTCTATGATCGAGAAACTGTGCTCCAAGTCGTCCATAACCGTTGACACGGCTTTCAGAAAGATTTACCCTGCAGGGGTGCACGAATAGCAACACACACTCGACCAACCTCGGAAAAACCAAATCAAAACCCAACGAGGAATTCACGACAAAGCGATCACAGGATTCAGAAATATTTCAGGGGGCCACCCCATCAAGCTACCCGCAAAGAAGTTGGCCGGCTCCGAGACGGACCCAAGGTTTGTGTGGACGGCGGTAAACGACTGGGAACCCGAAAATGTGACTGGGCTTGTCGATACAGCGAAAACGTGTCACGATCCAAAACAGTACAGGTGCTCCACGCACAATCTTAATAAAACAGTAACATGGCATAAGTACAGGATAGTAATAAAGCCCCAAACTAATTGTGTCCCCAAGAAATAAGAATGAATCAAGCTCTGGCTCAGGGGGGTCCATAAGGCCTCCCGGATGTGGATAGTGCGAATAGTCAAGGAACAGGAATCAAGTACTCGGGGTCCTACGGGACACAAGTGAGCATGAAAAACCAAATAGCAGATATTGCTCACTGGTGCCTCTTTCGTTAGTTATCCCATTACTACTCAGGTTAAGTTGTTTAGGTACCTCGTTATCCATCAGACACTCACATACCCTACACATGCTTTTCTACGACTCGCATGGCTCAAACAACTCCTGTAGTAATGGCTCATGGGATGGAGGAACAAGCTTCGGTGGGGTTTAAAAGTAAAGGCTATGCAGTTCTTGGGATTCAATTTAATGCAATCGCGACTCAATGATGCAAGAATAAGATAGAGGCAATAGGTACTATATTTATGCAAGCATGTGGTAGTGCTTGCCTGGCAGCTCAGTTGAAGCGAGAGATGGATCTGGGTAGTACTCCTGTGATTCCTGATAATTCTCCTGCTGGGCGTCTATTCGAAAAAGAACCAAACAAACAAGGGCCATCATAAATAAAGTGCACAAGCATATGATTTAAAATGCGACAAGCAAACAAGCATGCCATGATGAATGATGCACAATTTACATGGCGTTAAAGTAGCATGGCAAGGGTGAGGTGTGGGGTATAAGAATAAAGCATTTTATTAATTACTTGGCCAAGTTTTATTGTCATAAACAGTTCTGATTTGTAATAATGTCATGATGCATACTTCAATTCAGAACAAGGAATGCATAGATAGAACGGGCTCGTCGCGCTGATCGATTTAGACATATTATTTGTCAAATTTGGAGCTATAGAATTAAAGTTATTAATTTATTAAGGAAAAGGGCATTTTATTGTAATTTTAATCATCTCGAAAATTTAAAGTGCTCAAACATTATTTTGAATGGCATATTTGAAATCCTCACATTTTTCTGATTCCAAAACATATATTATATGTATTATTTGTATTTATAATCTGAAAGTTATTTAAATCTGATTTAAATTTGAATTTAAACAATTTGGAATTTGTTTGTTTTAAACAGATAGCCAGAATTACTTTTGTTACCCAGCCATACTCCAGCCCTAGTCGCTGACGGTGGGACCGGCCTGACTGGGAACGCAGCGCGCAGAGGACTTTTTCCACCGCGGCCCTGCATGGCCAATGCGGCGGACAGGTGGGACCAGTGGCTACGGGTCCATGGGCCAGCGGCTGAACCCGCAGAGGCTGACAGTGGGGTTGAGCTGGAGCGCGGGTTAAGGCTACTAAAAACCGGGGTGCCTTTCTGTAAAAAGCTCACAGAGGCTGGCAGGCGGGGTCGCGAGGGGGCGCGGGTTGAGCAAATCAAAAAGCTAGGGGGAGTTTTTAGCAAAGTGCGCGGCGGCACTGTTTTTCTTCTACGCGTTTCTGACGAAACTGACGGCACGCACGGCGACAGCGGGTGCGCGGCGCGGTGGGGATTCGATCTGGGGACCTGGGGCTCGCGCTCGGCGGCGGTAACCAGTGTGGCTGAGCGAGGGATGGTGACAGGGAAGCGGACGGGCGCTAGATAGGTCGCTGCGCGACGCAGCGACGTGCAGACGCGCGCGACCACGGCGCACTGGGAGTGCTCGGCAAAACGTCTACCGCGGCTAGGGTTTTACGGCGGGGCAGAGGTTGTCTGGGCGGTAGGGAGACTCACCGCGGAGAGGTTGGCGGTGGCGGATCGGCTTGGGGCGCAGCAGGGCGACGACGAGGCTGGCGGCCGGCGACCTAGGGTTTCGTCGGGGCGTCGACGTACTGCGGCAGTGGTGGCCTTCTCCTCCTCGCTGACGCGTACCGGGTGAAGCAGGGGAACCTCCTCGGACTCCTCGACCACCTCCGCGTCAACCACGACCGCTGGAACGAGGGAGCGGCGGCGATACTGGCAGTGACCGGCGAGAGGGAGGATGCGTCGGTGGAGAGGAAGGAGGGGAGAGGCAGGGACCTGGGGTGGATCTAGCAAGGCCAGGGCGCATGAGGCGAGGGAATAGATAGGGACGGGGGATGGGGGTGACGTGCGCGAGTGGGGTAGAGATAAAGGTGTCCCCGGCCACCTTTTCCTCCTCCTCCTCGCGTGCACGAGCTGGGGCTCGACCTGGGGCAGGGCAGGCATGGCAGGTGGGCCAGGAAGAGAGCAAGGCGGGGCAGGTTCGGGTGGGGCATGCCCGGCAGTGAGAGAGAAGAGAGAGGAGAGGGGAGGCTCGGGTGAGCTAGGGTTGGTTAGAGAGATGGCTCGGGTTAGGGTTTTTAGTTGGGGTTGGGGTAGATGGGGTGGTAGAGTAGGTAGGGTAGGCATGGTGGGGTAGGTCAGGGGTGATGCCCCGGTTTAGAGAGAGAGAGAGAGAAGAGCTCGGCTAGGTAGAGAGAAAAGAGAGAGAGTAGAGGGTTAGGGTAATCTAAGGTGGTACATTAGCATGGTTAAGGTAGGATGAGGATTGCATCTTTAGTTTAGGGTAAGGAGGAGATGGGGAGGACATGGCATAGGGTTTCCTTTAAGGTGGCCTGATCATGGCATGGGCAAGTGTAAAGGAGAAAAGAAAAGCAATGTGGATAGTTTCTCATATGATCATGCATGAAGAAAAATAATGGTGTTGATGAGATCATGGGGATGGTGGAGAGAGATGGAGATGATCCCATAAAGAAAGAACCACTTAAACCAAGAGAAAAGCAAATGGCTAAAGGTGGTGGTGCTCTTGCATGGCCCATGCATAATAATTAATGGCCATGTTGATGCTTGTGAAAACAATAATAATAACATGGCATTATTCTTATGCATTCCCAAAATGTGGAATAAAGGCCAAGCAAAAGGAATTAGAATTAGATCCACCCCAACCCACATGAGCTAGAATAAATATCAAAAGAAAAAAGAAATACAAGCTCATGGGTAATTGGAATGGTGGAATTATAAGGTGGTGACAAAGAAAGGTGGTGGAGTGGAATAAAAGATATGCCCCCAACTCAACTTGGGCATTAAACAATATATCAATAACCAAATACAATATCGAGGGGCAAATACAATTAATAATGCATATGAGAGAAGAACCAAAGAAAGAGGGTTTTATATGATGCTCAAATGCAAGGTGGCATGATGACATGAGCATGATATAATTATGATGCAACAATTATATATAGGAAGTAGCCATTATATTACTAGACCAAGTAGAATTACAATTGTTAGACAATTGGGATGCTACAGGAGGTCCGGTGATCACAGACGACCAAGGAGAAAAGGGAGGTGTCTGGGGAGATTGGGGCCTCACCGGGGGTGCGTCGGTGGTGTTGGTGCGGCCGGGGAAGCAGCGGATCTGCGGCGTAGCAGGGGCCGAGCGGATTAGGGTTTCGGGCGGCGTCGACGATGTGCAGCATGGCCTGGGGCTCCTTCTCCACGCTGCTGCGCACGGGGCGACGCAGAGGGACGCCTTGGTCTTCCCCGACAACCATGACGCCACGCCCGCCTCCTCGATCTGTAGGTGGAAGCCGAAGCCGAGAGTGGCGGCCGGAGTTGGAGAAGAAGTGGAGCAGGGGTAGCTGGGGAGGAGAGGGTTGGCGCAGAGGCCAGGGGAGATGTGGACGGCGCGGCAGAGAGACGTGGGGGTTAGATAAGGACGGGAGAGAGAGGGGGAGCCGTGGGGTAGCTCGGTGGAGAAAAAGGTGGCTCGACCACCTTTTTCCTTCCTCTCCACGAGCATGTGCCCGTCCAGCTCGGCAGGGGCGTGGGGTGGCTGCAGGTGGGGACGGGCGAGGCCAGAGAGGCTGGCTCGGGTGTGGGGCCTGCTGGGCAGCGAGAGAGAAAAAGGAGGGAAGGGAGGCTCGGCAAGGGAGCTAGGGTTGGAGGGAAGGCTCGATCTAGGAGTGGTTAGGGTCAGAGAGGAAGGGGTGCCTCGGCATGGGTAGAGAGGGAGAGCTGGGGTGGGCCCTGTCGGCATAGAGAGGGAGTGAGAGATGGCATGGCAAGAGGTTGGTTAGGGTTAGGGTTTTAGAGGGAGGATTAGAGAGAGGGGGTTTAGGGTAGGGGTTTAGTTATGATCACACTTGATCATGCATGGATGGAGGGTGAAAAGGAGAGGAAGGTGAGGATGAGAGAGAGAGAGGTTTGATGCACATGGCAAGGTAAGGAGATCAAGATGGTGAGGTAGGGTAGGGCTAGGGTTTGGGTGTAAGATAGAGATGGCCACATATGGTCATGCAAGGATGGGGTGATGGGTAAGGGAAAACATAAGCACACGGTGGTGAGGTTTAGGGAGAAGGAGAGCTCTAAAGATAAGATCACTCAAAAACTAAGTAATACCCAAAATAATAGAATGGTGGTGATGGTCTTGCATGGCCCATGCATGTTCAATAAATGCCATGTTAGTTTTTGTGGAAACAATATAATACTCATGGCATTTATACACATGCATTCCCAAAATATGGAGTAAGGCCCAGCTAAAAGAATTAAAATGGAATTATATTGGCTGTTCCATGTGGAGTAGATGGATGATGCTCATATTTAAATATAATTTGGCCCTGCTAGTGTGTATGTTCCACTAGATGAATAATAGCCTCAAAAATATCCCAACATGAGCATACATTCATAATAATCCATATGGAAGCTTGAAAAGGGGTACCACTCATATAGCATGCAAAGGTGGCTCCACATTCAATAATGTGAAAACAACATGATGCAAATGTGAGGGCATGTGGAAATAGAAGTGGATCCATCCCAACCCACATGAGCTAGATTTAAATGCCAAAGGAAAAGTTTAAAAGCTCATGGATAATTAGGATGGTGGAACTGTAAGGTGGTGACAAGGAAAAGGTGATGGAGTTGAATAAAAGATATGCCCCCAACTCAACTTGGGCATCAAGCATTTATCAAGAACCAAATACAATATATCAAGAGGCAAATACAATTAATAATGCATATGAGAGAAGAACCAAATGAAAAGGGTTTTATATGATGCTCAAATGCAAGGTGACATGATGACATGAGCATGATATAATTATGATGCAACAATTCTATGTAGGAAGTAGCAATTATAGTACTAGACCAAGTAGCATTACATATGTTAGACAAATGGGATGCTACAACTCTCCCCCACTAAACAGGAATCTTGCCCCGAGATTCTAGGAAGAAGAAGAAGACACGAAGAGGGTAGGATACTTGGCACGGAGCTCGTCCTCGCGTTCCCAAGTGGCTTCATCAACGGAATGGTGCGACCACTGCACCTTGCAGAACTTGATGGACTTGTTGCGAGTCCTTCTTTCTATGATTTCAAGGATTTTTGTGGGGTGTTGTTGATAAGACAGATCTTCTTGGAGATTGATGAGTTCATGGTCCATGGTCCTGCCGGGATCCTTGAAGCACTTCTTGAGTTGAGAGATATGGAAAACATCATGGACCTTGAGTTTTTCAGGGAGCTCAAGAGCATAAGCGACTTCTCCTCTTCTTCCACGAACTTTGAAAGGACCGATGTATCTAGGAGCCAGCTTTCCTTTGATACCAAAGCGGTGCGTGCCTCTCATGGAGTGACACGAAGATAAACGAGATCACCAGGGACATACTCCATGTCCGTGTGCTTTCTGTCATAGTTGCTCTTCTGGCGACTTTGAGCAACCTTTAGATTTTCAAGAATGATGTGAATCTTCTCCTCCACTTGAGTTACAATGTCGGGGCCAAACAATGTTCTTTCACCTGCGCCCGACCAACCAATCGGAGTTCTGCATTTGCGACCATAGAGAACCTCAAATGGTGCCATCTTTATACTTTTCTGAAAGCTGTTGTTGTAAGAGAATTCAGCATAAGGAAGGCATTCTTCCCACTTCATGCCGAAAGAGATAACGCAAGCACGGAGCATATCCTCTAGAATCTGATTGATCCTTTCCACTTGTCCTTGCGACTGAGGGTGGTAAGCTGTCAATTTTGTTCCCAAAGCATTTTGGAAACTTCCCCAGAACTTGGAAGTGAAGATGCTTCCACAGTCTGAACTGATCTCAAGAGGAACCCCATACAGAGAGACAATTCTGTTGATATAGAGCTCAGCCAGCTGAATTGCAGAAATTGTTTTCTTGACGGGAAAGAAGTGAGCCACTTTAGAAAGCCTGTCGATGACAACAAAGATTGCATTGTTGCCCTTCTGTGACCTATGAAAACCAGTTATGAAGTCCATCTCTACTTTCTCCCATTTCCATTCCGGAGGCTTCAATGGCTGCAGAAGACCGGAAGGTTTCTGATGGACAGCTTTAACTCTGCGGCAGACATCACACTCGGAGACATACTTGGCACAACATTGTTTCAACCCAGGCCACCAATATTGTGTTTTCAAGTCCATGTACATCTTAGTGCTGCCAGGGTGGATAGAAAGAACAGAATCATGCGCCTCCTTGAGAACTTGCTCTCTTAAACCCGTGTAGTTCGGAACAAACATCCAGTGTTCGAAGAAAAGAGTGCCTTGGTCGTCGACGTGGAAGGACTCATACTTCGGAAGCTGAATGTTGGAGATGATGTTTTTAGTGTAAGGATCACCAAATTGAATGGAGCAAACTTTTTCTTCCAAGAGAGGGGTTGCCAGAAGGTTCAGAAGATACCCTTGATCCACAATTTCAAGGTTGAGCTTGCGGAATTCCTCACACAAGAGAGGCTGTTGTTCTTCCACCATGAGGTTGTTGACATAAGCTTTTCGGCTGAGAGCATCGGCCATGACATTAGCTTTGCCCGGAGTGTAGTTGATTGTGAGATCGAAATCATTAATTGCTTCAATCCACCTTCTCTGATGAAGGTTGAGATCAGGTTGCGTGAATATATACTTCAGACTCTTGTGATCAGAAAAGATCTCACAATGGTTGCCAAGCAAGTAGTGCCTCCATACTTTCAAAGCAAAGACAACTGCTGCGAGTTCGAGGTCATGTGTAGGATAGTTGATCTCATGCGTCTTCAACTGTCAAGAGGCATAAGCAACAACTTGTTTTTCTTGCCTAAGGACCGCACCCAATCCTTGCAAGGAGGCGTCACAGAATATCTGGAAAGGCTTTGATGTATCTGGAGGAATCAAGATTGGTGTGGAAGTGAGCTTCTCTTTGAGTGTTTCAAAGCTTGCTTGAATGCAGGAGTCCAAAGGTATTTCTTGCCTTTCTTGAGGAGATCGATAAGAGGCTTCGCAATCTTCGAGAAGTTCTACACGAAGCGACGACAGTAACTAGCCAAACCAAGGAAACTCCGGACTTCTTTGACATTTTTGGGTGGAAGCCAGTCAACAATTGTCTTAACAGTTTCTGGGTTGACGGCAATGCCCTGGGCAGAGATGACGTGACCAAGATAGGTGACTTGAGGCAGCCAGAACACACACTTGGAGAACTTTGCATACAGGCGGTTCTCACGAAGCTTGTTTAGGACACACCGAAGGTGTTCTTCATGTTCTTCCTTTGACTTAGAATAGACTAGAATGTCATCCAGATAGACCACAATGAACTTATCAAGATACTCCATGAAAACCGAGTTCATAAGCCTCGAGAAGGTGGCAGGTGCATTGGTGAGACCGAAAGACATGACTGTGTACTCATACAGGCCATAACGGGTGGTGAAAGCTGTTTTGGGAACATCTTCCTTGCGAATCTTGATTTGGTGATATCCACTTCTCAAGTCAAGCTTAGCGAATACCACAGCTCTAGCTAGCTGATTGAAGAGATCATTAATCCGCGGAAGGGGATATTTATTCTTGATGGTTTTAGCATTGAGAGCCCGATAGTCAACACAAAGTCTATCAGTCTTGTCTCGCTTTTTCACAAAGATGGTTGGACTACCCCAAGAAGAAGTACTGTGCTGAATGAAACCCAACTTCTCTTGTTCATCAAGCTGGCGTTTGAGTTCAGCCAACTCAGCAGGACCCATTTTATAAGGCCGCTTGGAGATAGGAGCAGTTCCAGGTTCAAGCTCAATCACAAACTCGACCTCACGATCCGGAGGCATACCTGGCAACTCTTCAGGAAAAACATCTGGGAATTCACAGACCACCAGAACACTCTAAATAGCTTCCATAGCATCATCATTCAGAGCCGCCAAAGAGAAAAGCTGAATTGTAGGAGTCAGACTTGGAGAATAGACTATATGGCCTTCAGGAATTTTTAGAGAAACCGAGCGTTCAGCACAATCAATCTCAGCTGCATTTGTTGTTAACCAATCCATGCCCAAGATAACATCAATGTCCGAGTTGCCCAGAATAATTAAGGAAGCTGCAAACGAAGAGCCACCAATCTCACTTTGATTGCCATGGCTGATATGAGCAGCCCTCATGTTTGACCCAGGAGATTGTACCACAAGACGATGCAATAAAGGAACCATAGCCAGATCATGCTCATGCGCAAACTTGTGAGAAATAAAAGAATGCGAAGCACCAGAATCAAACAAAACTCGTGCAGGGACTGAGTTAACAGAAAGCATACCCATCACAACTCTAGATGCATGCTCAGCTTGAGCGACGTTGACACAGTTGGCACGAGCAACCGTAGACCCGGGCTTGGTGTTGATGTTGAGAGCCCGAGGTGGAGGTGCACGAACCATAGAAGAACTTGCCGCAGGTCTTGGAGGTGGTGGTGGAAGAGCTTTGTTGTTCATTGGACAATTCCAGTGCTGATGCCCAGTGTTTCCACAAGTGTAGCAAGCACCAGGTGGACGTGGAGCAGCGTAGCCAGGGACTCCGCCGGGCGCTCCAGGGTAGTTGTGGTTGTAGCCCCTAGGAGCCGCGGTGAAGGAGTTTGGTGGCCTTGCCGCGTAGCTTGACGGTCTTGGTGGAGCCGGGAGCGACGGTGGAGTGTTAGGAACCCACACGCGGCGCTTAGAAGGAGCTGTCATAGCTGAAGAGCTTGCTGCATCGCGGCTGTGTTTGACTCCTCAAACACTTGCCTACTTGCTTCTTCCTGCAGAGCTGTATGTTGGAGTTCTAGAAAAGACCCCGGCCTTGCATGAGTGATTGCATATTTGATGGATGCATTGAGTCCTTGCCTGAACCTCTTTTGCTTCTTCTTGTCATCAGAGATCTCATCGCCACCATACCGAGAAAGGTTCATGAAGTTTCTGATATAGGTATTGATATTGTCATTGCCCTGCTTGAGGTTGAGAAACACTTCCTTCATCCTTTCCATGCCAATTTCTGACAGATATTGCTCTTTGAAAGTGTAACACCCTCGCCTGATAAGGCTGAGTTCCTGTGTATAGTGCCAATCCCTGGATCAGTTCACTGGCACACACAGTACAGATGAATACCAAAGAATATAACAGTGCATCATTATTATGTCGAATGATCCAGAATCTGTAATTATTACATAATGCGTAGCTCAAAGGCTAGCTCAAATAACAAAGTAGCATACGAAAGCATAAACAGATAGTAGGCTCCATCTTCAATTGTGCCACAAGCGAACAACTGTTGAGTGGAGTATCGCGACCTATTCGATCACTCATAATCGGTATAACCTGCAACATAAAATGTAGCAGCCCAAAGGGTCAGCACTTGGAATGCACTGGCAAGTGGAACAATGAGAGAATCAACAAGGCTAATAACTATATGCATATCTGGCTTGTGGGGTTCAGGCTTAGTTGCAGCAGCAAAATACTTTATCCTATCTTTTGTAAATCATTTGTAAAACATTTGATCTTCTTCACACAACCCAATTATGTTTCAACCACAAGTTTTAGCAATTACAAGTTAGAATGAATGAGAACATGTCATAGCACCCATAATTCAGCAACTCAATCGTCCATTACCGGGGACACGGCTAAGTACTTAGTTTTACACCCTGCAGGGGTTGCACACTTTACCCATATGACTTGGTCGACCCGCTCATACCACGACATGCATATTGAGTCATGATAGGGAGAAGCCCAAGAAGAGACAATTCGGGAAGTAGCTCCCCAAGCCCATCCACGCACCGTACCAACCTATCACATTCACTACATCTCTGGATACGAAGAGCTCGGGCCGCCACAACCTACTAAGTCCATCCAGCCACCCATAACTCACTGGCATATGGTTGTACACGGAAGCTACCAAATCAAGACACTAATCATTTCTCAGAAACCTGGGTGGCCATCCACAAGTGAGCTACTCGGGTAAACCATAGACATGGGCCCGACATTCACGAACCAAGCAATTACCAATCCACCCAGAGAGTTCATTAATTAAGTTGTTTTCAAACTTTCCAAACACGTTCTTTCAAAACAATCTTTGCCATGGTGTATCCCACCCTCGTCTACATAAGCACAACTACTTACGACGGCTCACCTAACGAGAAAGGCTACGGCATAATAGGATATAGCATAGCAATAGAACTTGTAAAAACAAAACAAGCTACAATGCATATAGAAAGTAAATAGGACATTTATGAAGCTCCACTTGCCTTTAGTTGATGTAGTCGTTCAAACAATCCTCACAATTGCAATCATTGCACTCGTCGCACGCAAAAGACTTGCAATCATAATGCTCGCAATCATAGCTGTAGCGATCATAGTAGTTACACTCCTCGCGATCTATCTTTCAAAAGCAAAAGCACAACAACATATCATTCAAACATTGCAATTATGCAACAATACAACAATACAATAAAACAGTGATGATCCAATGCATGCATGATGATTTAGTATGTCATAATGGTTGTAATTAGTTATCTAAACAATACTAGATCACATGATGCATGTAGAAGTGTTTTAATGCAATATAGTATTTGTTATCCAATTTCAATTGCCAATAAAGGGGTTTTAACATAACTGTTGTAGATTCTGTACTAGTTGCCTAATTAAATTTATATCTGAACTGTAATTGATAGAGGGCTTTAATACGAACCAGTAGCAATTGGATTCACCCTAATCGGAGTTATAGATCTTTTTCTAGGATTTATTTAGTGTTTAATGGAGCTTAAAAAATCTGAACATATCGTCCTGACAACAAACAAAACTAAGTATAGATCTGAAAACTACGCAAGATTATGAACTCGGGGACATATTACTCATATTTTTCGGATTTGTAGATTATTTACTATGAATTTAATGATTTAAAAGGCCAATAATACTAATTAATTATTCGCCAGTAAACTTGTAATTCTATTCCAGAATCATGTTCTATACAATTTTGTGAATCCAGGGGTATATCATTTGTATTTTTCTGAGTTGTATTTTATTTTCTGTGAATTAATTGCTCCAAAAAGTGTATTAAACTATTTAAATAATCACGACAAATACTTACAGTAAATATCTGGTACAATTATATATTAATACTCTACACAATTTTGTGATTCCGACGGTATATTATTTGCAATGTTTGGACATAGTATGAATTTTCTATGAATTTTACAAGTTAGATCTATAATCTGCAATTTTAAATTCGAACGGAATATTCCAGGGAATATTCCGCTAACTGGACAGGTTGACCGTGCAGGCTGACTGGGACTAGACGCTGACCTGACGACGACGTGGCGGTGACGAGGGAACTGATCGGGAAGATTGAATCTCGACCGTCGGGATGAGATCCGGTGGCTAGAAGAGAAGTTGGCTCAAAATAGACCCGATTTTGCCTCACAAAGGACTAAAAGTAGATCTGTGTTAGAGAGACAAATCCGTAGGTCAAATCGAAGAACTTTGAACATGAAAGTTGTGGAGGATGATTAGATCTACCTTTTCACCAAAGGAATTTGGATTTCAAGAAACGAGCGCGAGGAGATCTTGGAATTACGCCATCAGATCTGAAATATTGCGTTGCGAAATTCTCCGGCTGTGGTGGCTGAAAAGAGGTGAGATTTGTCAGAATTGAAAGATTTCGACGAGATCTACAACTTTCGTGTTGAAGCCGAAGGCATCCGACAAAGTTTAGATGGGTTTAGAAGCGAAATACGATTCGGTAGGGTGTAGATTCGGGATTTTGGGAAGGAAAAGTGTTATAGCTGTGGCTCCAAGGGATTATTTAGGCTTTTAGGATGATGGGAAGATATATCTTGAAGTAGAGAACAAGTAAAAACAAACGAAAGTCAATTCAGAGTTATAGATAAAAAGTTATAAGTGTTTGAATAGAGATAGGTTTAGAAATCAGATTTTCGCACGCTTTTTAAAGCAATCCGTGGGATCGATCCTTCCTCCAGTGCGCGCCTGGCTGCTTTGGTCGGCTGAGTGGGCCGGCCGGGTGGCCCATTTCGTTTTTTTCTTTTTTTATATTTTGGTATTTTCTTTATATCTTTTGCATACGAATTCCAAATGACATGATTCTTGTTTCTAATTTTTTCGTAAAATTCAGTAGATCATTATAAGATCATATTTGTAACATTTTCACTAGTTTGAAGATGATTTCTTTATAAATGTCTATATATTCCTTATAGGAACATTTGGGCAAATCAACTATCGGATCTAGATATTAGGATTTGGATTCAATTTTTGGGAACTTTGCATGGATGCAAAGAAATTCTTATGAATGCTTCATGATTTTAATTTTTGCAAAAATTCACACAAATCCTAAAACTAAAACTCAATTCACGCCTTTTTGCCTATATGGCTACTTAGGTATTATCAAAAGAATATAGGGTTTTATGTATTTGGCCTTATATGGCTACTATGCAATATTTCTAAATAGGTTCTTAGGGTTTTATTTTAACCGCTCAACCAAAACACACAATGCCACAAATGCCAAAAACAACAAGTTCAATCATGTAATATGAAGGAACACATTCTTAACATCCAATGAAAATGAAGATGTCATGCTATCTTCTCTCTTTTCAAGCAAGTGGTGAAAAGCATCTAGAATGGTTTGATAAATCGAAGTAGAGACTTAAAGGGTCAAATAGGGAAATTAGAATATCACTCCACCATAATTGGGAAAGTCATTTTATTCCCCCTCATTATTCATCTAAGCATGGTTGGATATTTAAAGAATCAAATGGTTGAAAAGAAAATGAAAACAAGTTGGATAGTCATGTTAATCCAATCTCATACAAGTTTCTGAATTCAAGGAAGGAAAATCATAACAGAAAGTTTCTTTTCTTTGAGAAATTCAACAAAGTCAAACAATTCAACCAAGTTATTTTATTAACTTTACATTCCTAAATTAGGAGAATTTTGGGATGTGACAGAAAGCCGCAGTGAATTGCTCCCAAGTAGGCTGAAAACCAGAGTGGTCTGCCTTCAGGTAATTTTCCCACCATAGAGCTGCATCTCCCTTCAGAAGGTGCGTGGCACATTTTACCCATTCTTGCTCAGGAACATCCGCAGTCATCAGCAACCTTGACATTTCACGCAGCCAATTATCAGCATCAAGTGGCTGATCAGACACCTCAAATTGGCGTGGGTTGAACTTCAGAAAAATCTTGATGTCTCCTCGCTTGGGAGGTGGAGGTAGCGGAACAAACTCATTCCTCCTGACACTTTCTTCGAATCGCTGCTGGTTCTGCTGAATTGTTCCCAAGGCATTGGCAATACTTGCCAACGCATCCCCCAGTTCAGGTGGTATGTCCTCCTCAGAACGGCGTGGTGGTTCCATCCTAGCAGCTCAGTTGAAGCGAGAGACGGATCTGGGTAGTGCTCCTGGGATTCCTGATATATCCCCTGCTCGGCGTCTATTCGAAGAAGAACCAAACAAACAAGGGCCAACATAAATAAAGTGCACAAGCATATGAATTAAAATGCGACAAGCAAACAAGCATGCCATGATGAATGATGCACAATTTACATGGCATTAATGTAGCATGGCATGGTGAGGTGTGGGAGACAAGAATAAAGCATTTTATTATTTCTTTGGTCAAGTTTTATCGCCATAAACAGTTCTGATTTTAATAATGACATGATGCATGCTTCAATTCATAACATGGAATGCATAGTTAGAACGGGATTGTCGCGCTGATCGATTTAGACATATTATTTGTCGAATTTGGAGTTGTATAATTAAAGTTATTAATTTATTAAGAAAAGGGCATTTTATTGTAATTTTAAACATCTTGAAGATTTAAAGTGCTCAAATAATATTTTGAATGGCATATTTGAATTCCTCACATTTTTTGATTCAAAAACATATATCATATGTATTATTTGGAATTAGAATTCAAAAGTTATTAAAAACAGATTTAAATTTGTATTTAAACATTTTCTGGAATTGTTTTATTAAACAGGTAAACGAAAAGGCTTTTTATACTCAGCCACTCCTAGCCATAGCCACAAAGAGGTGGGGCCGAAGCTGACTGGGCGTAATCGACGCGCACAACATTTCTCACCGCGCGTGTAATCAGCTAGATCGGCTGACCGGTGGGGCCTGATGCACCGCAGGCCCACGCGACAGAGGCGGGCCGGGCGCGGCACAGAGGGAACTACGGGTTGAGGCCCAAACTTTGCGGGTACCTTATTGTAAAACTACACAACGGCTGACAGGTGGGGTCCGGTTGGTGCGCGGGTTGAGGATACAAAAACGCGGGGAGCTTTTTGTAAGAAGTACACCGAGGCTGACATGTGGGTCTGGGCTGGACCGCGGGTTGAGCAGCAAAAAGGTTTGGGGGGATCTGCAAAGTACAGAGGTTGCATCACCACACCCACTTCGTTGTTTGTGGTTATGTGGATCATTGTGGTTTGGAAAACAACAATTGCAATCACACTCCATGTGTGAAAGAATGGTCAAAAAGCCCAAGAATATGTTGTAATGGACTGCCACATGCAATGGAGCACTAGTGTGATAGAGGTTGCATCGCCACACCCACTTGAGTGTGTGTGGTCATGTGGATCAATGTGGTTTCGAAAACAACACATGTAGTGACACTCCATGTATCAAACCATGCTCATAAATCCCAAGAACATGTTCGAATGCAACTGCCACATGCAATGGTGCACTAGTCTGACAGAGGTTGCATCAACGGACCCACTTGATTATGTGTGGTAATGTGGTTCAATGTGGTTTCGAAAAGAACACACGAAATGACACTCCATGTGTCTAACTGTGGCAAAAAAGCCGAAGAACATGTAGGAACGTAACTGCCACATGAAATGGAGCACCAGTGTGATAGGGGTTGCATCACCACACCCACTTGAGTGTGTCTGGTCTTCTGGATCATTGTGGTTTGAAAAAGAACACATGCAATGACACTCCGTGTGTCAAACCATGGTTAGAAATCCCAAGAACATGTTGGAAAGCAACTTCCAAATGCAATGGAGCAGCAGTGTGACATAGGTTGCATCACTACACCCACTTCATTGTGTGTGGTCATGTGGATCATTGTGGTTTGGAAAATAACACATGCAATGCCACTCCATGTGTCAAAGCATGGTCAGAAAGCCCAAGAATATGTTGTAATGGAACTGCCACATGCAATGGACCACTAGTGTGAGAGAGGTTGCATCACCACACCCACTTGAGTGTGTGTGGTCATGTGGATCAATGTGGTTTCGAAAAGAACACATGTAATGACACTCCATGTGTCAAACCATGCTCAGAAATCCCAATAACATGTTGGAATGCAACTTCCACATGCAATGGAGCACCAACGTGATAGAGATTGCATTAACACACCCACTTGATTGTGTGTGATCATGTGGATCAATGTGGTTTCGAAAAGAACACATGCAATGCCACTAACCATGGTCAGAAAGCCCAAGAACATGTTGGAATGCAACTGCCGCATGAAATGGAGCACCAATGTGATAGAGGTTGCATCACCACACCCACTTGAGTTTGTGTGGTCATGTGGATCATTGTGGTTTGGAAACAAATACATGCAATGACATTCCATGTGTCAAACCATGGTCAGAAAGCCCAAGAACATGTTGGAATGCAACTGCCGCATGCACAGGAGCACCAGTGTGCAAAGGTTGCATCACCACACCCACTTGAGTGTGTGTGGTTATCCGGATCATTGTGGGTTGGAAAAAACACATGCAATGCCACTCCATGTGTCAAACCATGGTCATAAAGCCCAAGAACATGTTGGAATGCAACTGCCACATGCAATGGAGCACTAGTGTGACAGAGGTTGCATCAACACACCCACTTGAGTGTGTGTGGTCATGTGTTTCAATGTGCTTGCAAAAAGAACACGTCTAATGACACTCCATGTGTCAAACCAATGGTCAGAAAGCCCAAGAACATGCTGAATGCAATTACGACATGCATTGGAGCACTAGTGTGACAGAGGTTGCATCACCACACCCACTTCATTGTGTGTGATCATCTGGATCAATGTGGTTTCAAAAAGAACACATGTAATGACACTCCATGTGTGAAACCATGCTCAGAAATCCCAAGAACATGTTGGAATGCAACTGCCACATGCAATGGAGCAGCAGCGTGATAGAGATTGTGTTAACACACCCACTTGATTGGGTGTGGTCATGAGGATCAATATGGTTTCGAAAAGAACACATGCAATGAGACTCCATGTGTCCGACCATGGTCAAAAAGCCCAAGAACATGTTGGAATGCAACTGCCACATGCACTGGAGCACCAGTGTGACAGAGGTTGCATCACCACACCCACTTGAGTGTGTGTGGTCATCTGGATCATTGTGGTTTGGAAACAACACATGCAATGCCACTCCATGTGTCAAAAAATGGTCATAAAGCCCAAGAATATGTTGGAATGAAACTGCCACATGCAATGGAGCACCAGTGTGACAGAGGTTGCATCACAACCATACCCACTTGAGTGTGTGTGGTCATGTGTATCAATGTGGTTTCGAAAAGAACACATCTAATGACACTCCATGTGTCAAACCAAAGGTCAGAAAGCCCAAGAACATGTTGAATGCAACTACCACATGCACTAGAGCACCAGTGTGACAGAGGTTGCATCACCACACCCACTTCATTGTGTGTGATCACGTGGATCATTGTGGTTTGGAATAGAACACATGCAATGCCACTAACCATGGTCAGAAAGCCAAAGAACATGTTGGAATGCAACTGGTACATGAAATGGAGAACAAGTGTGATAGACATTGCATCACCACACCCACTTGAGTGTGTGTGGTCATATCAATCATTCTGGTTTGGAAAAAACATGCAGTGACACTCCATGTGTCAAACCATGGTCAAGAAGCCCAAGATCATGTTGGAATGCAACTGCCACAGGCAATGGAGCACCAGTGTGATAGAGGTTACATCACCACACACACTTGAGTGTGTGTGGTCGTGTGGATCATTGTGGTTTGTAAAAGAACACATGCAATGATACTCCATGTGTCAAACCATGGTCAGAAAGCCCAAGAACATGTTGGAATAGAACTGCCACATGCAATGGAGCACCACTATGACACATGTTGCATCACCATACCCACTAGAATGTTTGTGGTCATGTGGATCATTGTGGTTTGGAAACGAACACATGCAATGACACTCCATGTGTCAAACCATGGTCAGAAAGCACATGAACATGCTAGAATGCAACTGCCACATGCACTGGAGCACCAGTGTGACAGAGGTTGCATCACCACACCCACTTGAGTGTGTGGTCATCTGGATCATTGTGGTTTGGAAAAAACACATGCAATGACACTCCATGTGTCAAACCATGGCCATAAAGCCCAAGAACATGTTGGAATGCAACTGCCACATGCAATGGAGCACCAGTGTGACAGAGGTTTCATCACCACACCAACTTGAGTGTGTGTGCTCATATGGATCAATGTGGCTCCAAAAAGAACACAAGTAATGACACTCCATGTGTCAAACCATGCTCAGAAAGCCCAAGAACATGTTGGAATAAACTGCCACAATGAATGGAGCACTAGTGTGACACAGGTGGCATCACCACACCTACTTAAGTGTGTGTGGTCATATGGATCAATGTGGTTTTGAGAAGAACACAAGTAATGACACTCCATGTGTCAAACCATGGTCAGAAAGCCCAAGAACATGTTGGAATGTAACTTCCACATGAAATGGAGCACCAGGGTGACAGAGGTTACATCACCACACCCACTTGAGTGTGTGTGGTCATCTGGATCATTCTGGTTTGGAAAAGATCACATGCAATGACACTCCATGTGTTAAACCATGGTTAGAAAGCCCAATAACATGTTGGATTGCAACTTCCACATGCAATGGAGCACCAGTGTGATAGAGGTTGCATCACCACACCCACTTCATTGTTTGTGGTTATGTGTATCATTGTGGTTTGGAAAATAACACATGCAATGACACTCCATGTATCAAAGCATGGTCAAAAAGCCCAAGAATATGTTGTAATGCAACTATCACATGCAATGGAACACTAGTGTGATAGAGGTTGCATCACCATACCTACTTGAGTGTGTGTGGTCATGTGGATCAATGTGGTTTTGAAATGAATACATGTAATGACACTCCATCTGTCAAACCATGCTTAGAAATCCCAAGAACATGTTGGAATGCAACTGCCACGTGCAATGGAGCACCAATCTGACAGAGGTTGCATCAACACACCCACTTGATTGTGTGTGGTCATTGGTTGAATTTGGTTTCGAAAAGAACACATGTAATGCAAATCCATGTGTCTAACCATGGTCAAAAAGCCCAAGAACATGTAGGAATGTAACTGTGTAACAACCTCGGTGAATTACGCTCTTAGTTGCATGCCTGGATGAGCGAAAGTGGTTAAAATAGTACGGTGGAGCCCAGGGGCCACTCACAGATCGACCTTTCGGCCGTCCTAACCACTTCCAGAACATCGGGATAAGAACCAGCGGCGTAATCGGCAGGCGAAGGGATCAACTACATACACAAGTGAGTATGTATGCAAGCCACATACAACAGTTCTCAGAGCCATTCCATCTAAAATAAATAGAAATATTGCAACGCCATACGGCAAGATCCAAATATCCTAGATAGAGATAATAGTTTAGGATAGCTCCTCATACATCAAACATCTGAGTATCAGGCGGAAGCGGAAAACAAGGTCCGAGTACGGATAAGAAGCAAATCGGCATAAGATGCCACATAAATAAACACATCCCGTCCACAAATCTCACGGATCCCCGTTCCCGAAATCTTTACACCGAGTGATCGTTGCCAACATCATCCGTCTCCTCCACCCAGTATCTATCTTGCGAGTATACCTGTTCATCTGAATCAAACAATTTATCGTGTGAGACCCTAGGGGTACTCAGCAAGTCTTTATGCCTCTAAAGGGGACAGATACCTGGGGTGACGCAATTGCAGCAAAATATAATAACTAACAAGCCTAGAGATACTCGCTAACCATCCGCCTAACCAATGATAGACGGATGTCCATTAATTAGAAACAACAGTTATAACAGTATAATTAACAGATCCATCCTCCTTCTCGCTTTCCAATGTGAAAGCGGACGAACAACCCGTCCGTTGGCAATTTTATTAACCATTCCATGAGTATTGCACTATTTACTAATCAGGTACTTAGTCAGATTAAAAGCGGTACTTTAGTTATACTTGTCTATGATCGAGAAACTATGCTCCAAGTCGTCCATAACCGCTGACACGGCTTTCAGAAAGATTTACCCTGCAGGGGTGCACAAATAGCAACACACACTCGATCAACCTCGGAAAAACCAACTCAAAACCCAACGAGGCATTCACGACAAAGCGATCACAGGATTCAGAAATATTTTAGGGGGCCACCCCAGTAAGCTACCCGCAACGAAGCTAGCTGACTCTAAGACGGACTCAAGGTTTGCGCCAATGGCTGTAAACGACTGGGAACCCGAAAATGTGACTGGGCTTGTCGATACCGCGAAAACACTCCGCAATTCTTAAACAATATAGGTGCTCCTCGCACAATCTTAAATAAAACAGTAAAGCATGGCATAAGTACATGATAGTAATAAAACCCCAAACTACTTTGTGGCCCCCAGAAATAGAAATGAATCAAGCTCTGGCTCAGGGGGGTCCATAAGGCCTCCCAGATGTGGATAGTGCGAATAGTCAAGGAACATGAATCAAGTACTCGGGGTCCTACGGGACACAAGTGAGCATGAAAATCCAAATAGCAGATATTGCTCACTGGTGCCGCTTTCATTAGTTATCCCATTACTACTCAGGTTAAGTTGTTTTGGTACCTCGTTACCCATCAGACACTCACATACCCTACACATGCTTTGCTACGACTCGCATGGCTCAAATAACTCCTGTAGTAATGGCTCATGGGATGGAGGAACAAGCTTCGGTGGGGTTTGAAAGTAAAGGCTATGCAATACTTGGGATTCAATTTAATGCAATCGCGACTCAATGATGCAAGAATAAGATAGAGGCAATAGGTACTATATGTCTGCAAGCATGTGGTAGTGCTTGCCTGGTAGCTCAATTGAAGCGAGAGATGGATCTGGGTAGAACTCCTGTGATTCCTGATAAGTCTCCTGCTAGGCATCTATTCGAAGAAGAACCAAACAAACCAGGGCCAACATAAATAAAGTGCACAAGCATATGAATATAATGCGACAAGCAAACAAGCATGCCATGATGAATGATGCATAATTTACATGGCAATAATGTAGCATGGCAAGGGTGAGGTGTGGGGACAAGAATAATTCATTTTATTATTTATTTAGTCAAGTTTTAATGCCATAAACAGTTCTGAATTTTAATAATGACATGATGCATGCTTCAACTCAGAACAAGGAATGCATAGATAGAACGGGCTCGTCGCGCTGATCGATTTAGACATATTATTTGTCGAATTTGGAGTTATAGATTTAACGTTATTAATTTATTAAGAAAAGGGCATTTTATTGTAATTTTAATCATCTCGAAAATTTAAAGTGCTCAAATAATATTTTGAATGGCATATTTGAAATCCTCACATTTTTCTGATTCAAAAACATATATCATATGTAATATTTGGAATTATAAATCAAAAGTTATTAAAACAGATTTAAATTTGAATTTAAACATTTTCTTAAATCATTTGTTTTAAACAGATAAACAGCCAGACTTTTTGCACCAAGACAGAACTAGCCCCAGCCACAGACAGGTGGGCCAGCACTGACTGTGCGGGGACGACGCGTAGAACCTTTTCTCACCGGCACAGGTGCTAGCCCAGGAGGCCGACAGGTGGGTCCAACGGGGCCGCGGGTCCATTGCGCGCGCGGCCAGCCGGTGGGCGACACGTGGCGGATCCGGGGACCGCGGGTTGGGGTTTTTGGAAACTGGGGGTGTTTTTTGTAAAAGGCTGGAGGGGTTGACTGGTGGGCCTGGAGGGAGCGCGGGTTGAGGGAAAAAGGTTTGTTGGGGGGGGGGGGGGGGGGGGGGTAAGTGCAAAGCTGCCAACTACCCACTGTTGATCTTCTCTGAAACCCGCGGACAGAACGATGCTCGACATGTGACAGAGCGCGGCGCGGGGGTTCGATCCCGCGACCTCGTGCGCGCGCGCGGCGGCGGCTACCGCTGCGCTGGCTTGGGGTTGCTGCAAGGTAAGCGGTAGGCGGCTAGGTGAGGTTCCGCGACGCGACGACGAGCAGACGCACGCGCTCGCCGGCGCACAGAGGGTGTACGACGGTATGATCGGCGCATACAGGAAACGACGACGACGGCGAGGATGTCTGGGAGGTATAGGGGCTCACCGCGAGGTGGTCGGCGCAGTTGGATCGGGATGGGGAGCAGCAGGGCGACGGCGATGCAGGCACACCCGGGTTAGGGTTTTGCGTCGGCCGCGTCGGCGTGCAGCGAGGCTGGTCCTTCTTCTCCTCGTCTGCGGGTACAGGGGCGATGCGGAGGGACGGCTTGTTCTTCCTCGACACCTACACACCCGCCCGCCGTCTGGTTTTGCTGAGGTGGGGCGGAGGCCGACGTGGTTCGCCGGGGCTGGAAGAGAGGTGGTGCCAGGGCAGGTGAAGAAGGAGAGGGGGAAGGCAGGGCCCTGGTGGATCTGGGCGATGCCAGGACAGAGAGGGACTGGATAAGGAGAGGAAGAGGGGAGAGGTGCCATGGGGGAGCGGGTTAGAGAAAAAGGTGGCTTCGGTCACCTTTTCCTCCCTCTCCCTCACGTGCTTGAGCTGGGGCTCGGCCTGGGTGTGGCTGCAGGTGGGGACGGCGAGGCTGAGAGGCTGGCTCGGTTGAGGGGCCTAGCTGGCAGAGGGAACAAGAGAGGAACCGAGAGGGGTGAGGCTAGGCATGGTAGAGCATGGGAGGCTCGGCTAGGGTTAGGTTAGAGGGGGTGGTTTGGTTTGGGGTATGGGGAGGGGAGGGGAGGCCTGGTGGGGTCCTTGTGCAGCGAGAGAAAGAAAGAATGAGAGAGGGAGAGCAGCTAGGAGTGCTCGACACGTATGCCACTCATGTCATCAATTCATAGCCGAAATCTGGGGTTATACCATAGATCGTTCAAAAGCTAGCGGAGTTGTTCGCATCCCAAAGGTGTGCATGAGAAACATAGAACTTTTTCTCTATCCTTTTTTTATACTAGCACCATGGTTTGATCCACAAGGTTAGCTTTGGCATGCATCACAATTACCACTAGACTTCATTTCAATCAAACAACTTCTTTCAAGAGTGCCGTCAAATCTATCAAAACATCTATGGGTTAAGTATCTTAGGGGTATACTCTCAAGACAATTATTCATTGAACAAGTCATAAATTTCAGACTTTTCATGTTGTACTTGTTTGGCCATATTATTTCCAAGGAAAGACTCAGTTAGCTAAAAGAACTAGTGCAAAACCTTCCACAACTAATAATTCATTCAAATAAAAAGCTTTACTCTAACTATTTTGAATTACTCCCACTATCATGGCATCTTCACAAATCAACCAACTAAGATAAACAATTCAAACTTCAAAAGTGGGAGACATAGGATTTAAGTGTAGAAATCATGGCAATGTATTCTAGAGGATCACAAAGTTCTTCTCAAGCTAGATAATGATTTTAACATAGTGCAACAAACCTCTAACTCAACTCTTATGAATCCTAACAGAAGCATGTGCATCCATTACATAAACATGAAACACAACTTACCTAAGCAGGCATTTAAAAACAGAGGAATACATGATTGCACAAAAAGTATCATCGAACAAGAACATTGCACAAGACTCTACACATGCAAAAGTAACTTCCCTAAGATAGAACTTTTGCAAGAACCAAACTTGAATAGATTACCACAAGAAAAATAGAAAATGCAGTTATCAAAAATAGAGTGTGAAAAGTGGTTACCTCCCCAAACTTGAATAAAGCAAGGGTGATACACTTTACTGTTGAGGTACGAATATAACCTCACTTTTGATGGACATGGACCTTTGGTTCAATGAATACTTCCTTGTTGAAGTGTTGAGTTGAAACAACCAAGTGGCTTATGCAAGTATTTGCACAGTTGGCACAAACCATGCACGTCATCACACAAGGTTCAAGTCCCTTTAAAAATAACAAACAAAGTAAAAGCAAACGATTCGGTGTATGAACAGAGTTCGTTCACCCAACGATGAGAAGAAAAATAAAAGAAACATGAAGGTAGGTAAAGATAAATGAAGTACAAAGGAACATATAGAAGGTAACCCACTGACCTGAGATTATCAAAATAAAAAGATTGGAGGGGTTAAAACCTTTTTGTACATGTTCCTGCCCTTGCTTCGCGGTGCTGCTCCTTAGTACGGGCGCGTGGTACAGACGGGCTCCTCCTGTAGTGCACCTCATCTTCTCCCGTTTTTAAGGGTTTCGTCAAAGTTGGTACGACCGGGGGGTATGGGCGGGATGCGCCCATGCATGTGATCATTACACCTTATGAGTCGTCTTCATGTTTCCTTTGCCTGGTAACAAGGTCGGTATGGACACATGCCACTGTACCGTTGCTCGTTAAGCTTGCAGTCACCTTCCTAGAGAATTTTCTGCTTCTTCTGATTTGTCACATGAACAGTATGTGCATGCGGTATGGATGGGTCTGCCTGTATTAGTGCTCGTTAAGCTCACTGGGAACTCTGCAACAAGTTATTTTCTCCAAATAATTTACTAAGGACCTGAAACGTTAGTCCAACATCCAAACAAAGCAAACATATATTTTTGTTAAGAAGATTTAACCAAGATAAGCAATACATGATTAGAGCAATGAACAATTCTACTTGCTGAATAATGTACCAAGCCAACTCTAATAGCGAAACATGCAAAGTGCCAATGCAACAGTAATGCAACTAACTAAAGACAAAAAATTAAGAAAGACACCTAATGACTTTCAGGTTGTCTTCCAAGAAGCCCATTTTAAAGCCATAGAGCTAGGCTACAAGAACCATCTATAGTCCGAGACGAACCCTCTTGCGGTGCATTGGCATCATATAAATAAATATGTATCCGCATGTTAGTGAGAATATCTACACAAGGTGTGGTGAGCGTGTAGACTTATTTTTCTGCCAAGATAAGGTTAAGGATTTATTATCAATCTTCGAATCTTTACCTTGGCTAATATTTTGAGGATACAGTTTATAATATTCTTCTAGAGCTAGCAGTTTTCCTTGTAGCAACGGACTTTCATGCACCTCATTAGTAAAACAAAGGGCATAGCAAACATATATGGAAGGCACACATGATTTCGTATTGGGTTCATCATCACCAGTATTCCAAAAAAGAGTATGTAAACAAACACTACTAGAATCATCAAAATTTTCTTGAGGGCAAACATCAAGAATTCTATAATTATATAAGTCCTCATCATCACTTGAGTCATATACATCATAAGATGTAGAATAAGGATATGTATAAGGTTTGAGAGCGGGATACTTTACTTCCAATTCTTCCAAATCTTCTTCTTCTTCTTCTTTCTTGATGGTTTCTAGATCTCTTCCATTCATAAGAGTGACCCACCCTAATACAGCCTCATACTCCTCGCGTGTATACATCTTATCAGATTCAGTTAATTCATGATTCTTCTTACCTTGTTGGGAGCTTGTCATGGGTATGATATGTTCAACACAAGGCTTCTTGGTTTTAGCCTTCTTTCTTGCCTCAATAGTACAACAAGTGGAAGATATAGGAGTAATAGTAGAGGGTTGTTCTCCATTGTTAGTGATAGCAGTTTTGATATGATTAAAACAATTATCTATGAAAGGCATTGCTTTAGAAAGAACATTTCTAACTATGGTGTCACCATAAGGAATCTTTCCTCTACTGTTTTGATCTTTGAAGAAATCATTCACCAAACTTTCAAGATCAATAGGGAGAGGTTTATCCTCAATCACAATATTAACATGCCATTGTTGAAAATTATTCTGCATTTTATTCAAAACCTGCCAAGCTTCATCCATAGTTTTGCTAAGGAAGCAACCATTAGACATCATGTCTAACTTATCTAAAGAAGTATACTTTAAGCCCCCAAAAAATATTTTCAACAATAACCAATCATCTAAATTATGAGGCGAACAATCATGCAACAAAGTTAAGAACCTATTATAATCTGGCATTAAATCTTCATTGTTGCTTTGCTTAAAAGTCAAGATGTCAAACTGCCGGTGACGAGGGGTTAACTCATCAATGCCCATCCCAGATGGACTTAGGTTCGAGGAAGTGGGGAGCACTGGAGGCATCGATTGGCTAGCAAACAAGCACATAGAGACGCAAGGTTTACCCAAGTTCAGGCCTCGTAAAGCACCCTACTCATGCTTGTCTTCTCTTGGAATTATCGAAGGAGTCGAAAGTTACAGGGATGCACAGATACAATCTAGCGATGGTGTGGAAACTAGAGTTGTGGATTGTCCTCCTCACCGCCCCCTCCTAGCCTTTATATAGATAGGCTAGGTCTTGGGATAGCAGGCCGAGTCGGTTACATATTAGGGTTTTCCCTTTAAACTTCTATCTTAAGTTTGCCGTGTGTTGCAAGCAGTCAGAGTCTCCCGGGTCACCCGAATCTTGGCTGGGCCTTAGCAACGTCGTGGGCTTCTTCAATGCTGGACCATATATGCCAAGCTCGAGTTCCTGTAAGGTATGCCCATGTCAGTAGCCCCCGAGTCTCCGGTTGAATCGTAGATTTGAGTGGAGACTGTATGAAGCATTTGAGTGTATAGTCAAGCATGTTTTCGAGTGCTCTAATTTTTATCATAGGGATTGTTGATATACGTGCCCGAATTCATCCTATGTATAAGGATCAATTAATTGCCTTAGGGCAAAACAACGCAATCTACTCAAACTCGAGTCCCCGGACTCGAATTCAGAAAAGTGCTAGCGTAACTTGACTCAGGCTGCAGAGGTCTTATAGAGTCGAATCCTAGTGTATAAGTGTGAGCACTTGACACGTTCGTCAAGGCTTATTTCATTGTGCCTGCAGGCACGGATTATGTCTGGTAGAATGCAGCAGGTTTGTTGTCAGGCCTTCTTCGGGTCTTATCTTCACGCTGCAAGCGTGGCATCCGAATGTTGTCATCACGGAGATGATTTGGGTGGCCTAGGAGACATAGTCTCTTTGGAGGGAAAATATAAGGCAGAGTTGCCAAAGCTTTTGAGTGTGGACGTAATCAACACATAGTTATGTATAAGAAAAGATCATAGGGTGCGCGATCAGCGCTCCCTATAGGAGTAGCCCCCGAGTGCCTATTTGAGTCGTAGACTCGAGTGGGGACTATAAATATTTTGCGTCTGCTGTCATCTTTTGCTTGTTTTAGTCGAGTATGCTTTCAGCGCTCCCTATGGGAGTAACCCTGAGTCCACAGTCGACTCATTGATTCGAGTGAAGGGTTTCTGAGAGAAATACATTCTCATGATGCTTGGAGGCTTGTAAAGTTCATTGGGTGCGCGACCAGCGCTACTGTTAGGAGTAGCCCCCGAGTGCTCGGTCGAGTCTAAGAGTCGAGTGAGGACTAGAGTAGTCAGAATATGTTCCTGCTTTGAGTTTAATGACGTCAGTGATGATGATGGGATGTGCTCAGTTGCCTACATGAGCGGTTTTGACAGGACGTGACAAAAAGTGGGTCCCATTTATGACTTGGATTTGACCAGGCCTATGCAATCTTTGGTTTTAACTACGTCTCCTCAATTCTCTCGTGTAATGGGAGGATTGGAGCGATTGTTCGTGGTTTACACTACCACGTGTCGACATTGATTTGTGCCACGCGTCTGGCTGGTTTCCTCTTGGCCATTGGATGGCATCTTTGGGGAGGTTAAGTAGAGATCTGTTGTGCGGTAATTTCCCCATAACTCATCTTCTTCCTCGTGCACTGCCTCCGTTGTTGCTTCTCGTTGTTCCATTGCTTGCACTGTTGAGCGCAAACCTCTAGGGTGGCCCGATCTTTCACGATTCCCTTTCAAATCGAGGGTGGAGTGCGGGGGAAGGAGGGGAAGGATGAACACGACGAACACATGCACGAAGAACGCGATGAACACACACACACAAAACCATGATAAACACAAATAGCTCACGCCGGCGGTGACCGGTCCGGCGCAATCCCTAGGATCGGCGTCGGGCGGAGGACTCTCTCTCGAACCGGCATGGCGAGATGGGAGACTCGGTGAGATCTTGACGTTTAGGCAAAGGGACACCGATACCTAGGCCTTGTACAACGCGGAGTCACGATGCAAACTCCAACGAGGCTTGGGGATATTGGTGCTCCTTAGTCAAGGAGCATGAGGCAAGAATTAGATAGATCCACAAGGGGTTTCCACTAATTCCAATATCATGACTGGGGTTTACAATGGAGGTTGGGGTCTATATATAGGCCAGCCACTTAAACATGGGTACTTTAGGAATAAAAGACAAGTTCTGGACGGACTAAGGGGTACATGGACCGAAGGCCCAAAGGCCTTTTCATGCCTAGCGACGGTCAGACCGGAGACTCCGGTGTGGTGGACCGGAGACTCCGGTCTAGGCCGGAGATTCCGGTGTAGCCTCCGGACCAGCCTCCGGAGAGGCCTTCAGATTGTCCTCGGGCCTAGTGCAGGGGGTCAGACCGGAGAGAGGACCGGAGTCTCCGGTGTCTTCAGGCCGGAGACTTTGGCAGGCCAGAGACTCCGATGTGCGCAGACCGGAGACTCCGGTCTGAGCAGCTCCAACGGCGTTGGCTTCACGTTCTGCTCCTTGTTCTCCATCCTTGGGTGCTTGGTGATGTGTCGAAGCTTTGTACCTGATGATGCATAGGGTAGTTGCATGAAGTAGCACACCATCCAAGGAGGTATCAAATTGGCACGAGGAGAGGAGCGAGTTCACCTTAGCTTGAAGGAGTTTGGCTCGAGCACGAGTCATGGGTCCACTTGGGGAACTTGTTGGTGTAGATGTAGAAGCGTCCGTAGGACAGGCTGCATCAACTCTCCCCCCTTGGGAAAGAGTCGTCCTCGACTCTTCATGGATATCATCTTGAACATCTCCATGGTAGGGTGAGAGATCCTTGACATTGAATGTATTGCTTGCAAGGTACTTGGAGGTCGGTATGTCGATGATGTAGGCGTTGTTGTTGATTCTTTTGAGGACCTTGAAGGGACCATCTCCTCTTGGCTTGAGCTTGGAGTCACGTTCCTTGGGGAAGCGGTCCTTGCTTAGGTGTATCCACACAAGGTCACCTTCTTCAAAGATCATCTCCTTCTTGTCCTTGTTTAACCTTGAAGCTTGGCGAAGGACTTGTTGTTCGATAGTAGCTCTTGTTTCTTCATGAAGTTTCTTCATAGCTTGTGCGCGTTTCTCGACGTCCATGTTTGTGCGCTCATGAAGAGGTAGTGGTAGGATGTCGAGCACGGTGCGGGGCTCGAAACCATAGACGATCATGAATGGACTCATCTTGGTTGTTGAGTGCTTGGCACGGTTATACGTGAACTCGGCGTGTGGGATGCATTTCTCCCAATCCTTCAAGTTCTTCTTGATCAACACACGAAGGAGAGTCCCGAGGCTTCGGTTGACAACTTCAGTTTGGCCAGCAGTTTGGGGATGTGATGCGGATGAGAAGAGTAGCTTGACGCCGAGCTTGGCCATGAGGCTCTTCCATAAGTAGCTCATGAATTTGACGCCGTGGTCGGAGATGATTGTCCTTGGCACACCGTGAAGACGGACGATTTCCCTGAAAAACAGATTTGCAACATGTGAAGCATCATCGGTCTTATGGCACGGTATGAAGTCTGCCATTTTGGAAAAACGATCCACAACAACAAATATAGAATCATGACCATGCTTAGATCTAGGCAATCCTAACACGAAATCCATGTTAATGTCGGACCAAGGGGTATCAGGAATAGGCAATGGCATATAAAGACCATAAGGGTTAGCTTGCGACTTAGCTTGAACACATGTCGTGCATTTTTGAACGTTGCGCTCCACGTCACGCTTCATCTGGGGCCAAAATTAGTGATTGGAGAGCATGTCCAAAGTCTTGTCACGGCCAAAGTGACCCATGAGGCCTCCACCATGAGATTCTTGGAGAAGCAAAAGTTGAAGCGACGACTTCGGGATGCATAGCTTGTTTTGTTTAAATAGAAAGCCCTTATGCAAATAGAAATCATCAATTCCTTTGTTGGAGCACTTTGCGAAAATTGGTTCAAAGAATGGGTCGGAAGCATACAAAGATTTTATTTCCTCCAGACCCAACACGTTGATTTCAAGTCTCGTAAGAAGGCTTGTATGTTTGCGAGACAATGCGTCCGCAACTATATTATCTTTGCCCTTCTTATACTTGACAATGTATGGAAAAGACTCCATGAACTCAACCCACTTAGCGTGTCTCTTACTCAAGTTGGCTTGGCCTTTGAGGTATTTCAAGGACTCATGGTCAGAATGTATGATAAATTCCTTGGGCTAGAGGTAATGTTGCCAAACTTGAAGGACACGAACTAAGGCAAAAAGCTCTTTGTCATAAATCGGATAGTTAAGGCGAGCACCATCAAGTTTCTCGCTATGGTAGGCTATAGGACGTCCGTTTTGCATAAGGACTCCTCCAATGCCAATACCACTAGCATCACACTCTATCTCAAAAGTTTTTGTGAAGTCCGGTAACGCAAGGAGAGGTGCTTCGGTGAGCCTCTTTTTAAGTTCATCAAAAGCTTTTTGTTGTGCTTTGCCCCACACGAAGGTGACATTCTTTTTGGTCAATTCATTAAGGGGACAAGCAATGGTTGAAAAGTCTTTCACAAAGCGACGATAGAAACCAGCCAACCCATGGAAACTTCGGAGTTCACTCACATTTGTCGGGATGGCCCAATCTCGTATGTCCTTTACCTTTGAAACATCAACTTCAATTCCCTTCGAAGAAACGACAAATCCAAGAAAAATCAACTTGTCTTTAGCAAAAGTGCACTTGGGAAGATTAGCATAAAGCTTTTCATGTCAAAGGATTTGCAAAACTTCCTTGACATGTGTTATATGGTCCTCAAGTGATTTGCTATAAACAAGAATATCATCAAAATAGACAACAACACTTTTTCCAATGAGAGAACGCAAGATATGATTCATTAGGCGCATGAAGGTGGATGGGGCATTAGACAAACCAAAGGCCATAACCAACCATTCATAGAGACCAAGTTTGGTCTTGAAGGCGGTTTTCCACTCATCACCTTCAGCCATGCGTATTTGATGGTAACCACTACGAAGATCAATTTTCGAAAAAATAGTGGCTCCACACAACTCATCAAGCATATCACAAGACGTGGTATGGGATGTCGATAACGCACGGTGATAGCATTGATTGGACGGCAATCCATGCATAACCGTAACGCATCATCCGTCTTTGGGACAAGAATCACGGGTATGGCACTTGGACTAGTGCTAACTTGGATCAAACCTTTGGAGACGAGTTGGTTGATTTGACGTTTGATCTCTTTTGTCTCCTCTGGGTTCGTGCGGTAAGCGGCGCGGTTGGGAAGTGGTGCACCGGGGATGAGGTCAATGCAATGTTCGATGCCGCGAAGAGGAGGTAGTCCATGTGGAAGCTCTTCAGGAAACACATCCTTGAATTCCTGCAAAACATTCATCAAAGATGGAGGAACATTGGTTAATTCATTAGTTCCTTGCACTAGTCCCTTGCAAAGGAGGACATAGTGCAATATGGATGGGTTGTTCCGAACATCTCTTGATGAGGATATCTACAGGGATTATGATGATTCTGACTGCCGGAACAACAAGGAAATACTGAGTCAAATCAATAATGACTATCAGGTGAATTCATTCTTAATTGAACCTGATGTTTTACTTAATGAGAACTTTATACTACCTAAGTCTATGCATCTTTGTATGATCAGGTTTATTGATAACACAAGCGTTGCGCGAGGAGGAGGAGAGTTGCAGCAAGAAGGACAAGCGCTGATTTCCAATATCAACAAGTGCGCGAGGGAGGAGCGGGAGGCAGGCGCACTAGGACGCAATGAGGAAATCACGTATGAGCAAGAGAGAGATGGCGCACCAAGAATTACATGTTTGAGGTGTTCCATGACGTTTGGACTGCGTGCCAATAAGGCCGAACCCATATATGGGTCGGTATGTATCAGTTTGAGTCGAACCGAGTCAGTTTGGGCCAAGTTATGGCTGTTTTTAGGCCCGTTTAGAGGGGAGGACGCCCCAGCCCTCATATAAACCTCCGTAGCCGTCACAAGTTAGGTTTAAGACCACATTAAAATATTTTGGAGTTGTTTCTTTCATAGAACCTCTGGAATTACCCTGTGTTCGAATCTGCCAACTATAATTGAGTGTGATCTGTTGTTCCATTGGGAATTAGTAGATTGCATACTACCGTTCGTGGTCACGGCTATGTGCGCAAGAGTGTGGTGTTGTGAATATCCTACAAGGTTCGAGAGCTGTTACATTGGCATCAGGGATCGAGCGGGTGAGACCATAGCTACGCACTAGTTATCTATCATCCACCATCACCATCGACAAGAGCTTGCTGAGAAGATCGGGCCACCCCATATCATCTTGGTATCAGTGCGCTGGGTCTACTCGGTGAGCAATATCATCTTGGTATCAGATTTCCTCGTTCCCTCGGTAAGCAATCCACAATCCATCCATAGATTAGAGAGTGTTTTTCATCCTATACAGAAAAAGCCCCACAAAAAGAGTTGCCATAGCCAAGATTACATCGTATTCGAGTAATAGTTGCTGGTCGCGTTCCTCTATTAGATTAGATCTAGATCTGTTCTTCGTAGATTTGTTTTCTAGTTGTTCTAGTTGTTTTCCACCATCTTTTTCCACTACCATCAAGTCAGATCTGATCCAAGTAAAGAGTCCTAGTTGTCTACTACTTGGCGAGTCGAAAAAAAATCGGCTCGCTGCCTCACGCCTGACCGCAGACAAGTCTGTGCTCTAGCGTGACAAAAAAAAATTCCGAAAAAAAAAATTCGGCTCGCTGCCTCACGCCTGACCGCAGACAAGTCTATGCTCTAGCGTGACCAAAAAAAAAAACCAAACCGAACCGTCGCCTTACCACAGACCAGTCTGTGCTAGTACGAGAAAAAACATTCTGCCGCCATCCTGCCGCGGCAGGATTTTAGGCCGTTTTTCTGCCGTGGCAGAGACCAATTCTCAGGTCAATTTTTTTTCTTTTTTTGTTTATTTTTTTACTGAGTCCACATAGCGTACCTATCCTTGTGAGCCTGAGTAAGCCTTTCTTTGTGTCTATAACTATCCTACGAGAATAGCGTGCTTAGTGCTCTGCGGGCTGCTCAGTTAGCAATCTTGTGCCCGTTTCGTTGAGACATTGCTAGCGTCTCTCCTTGTGCATTGCAACACGAGCATTCATCCGACATACCTTACTTTTTTGAGCTCATTTTCATAGTTGCAATTGCCCCATTTATCTCCACCGTGTGTGTTTCCGTGGGTCTTTGTCATACGATCAGCACTAGGACTTGTTTGCGGTGTAGTTAGGATACCATACCCACAGCTCCACCATAAATACCCTGTGTGCCCTGTGATCGTTCTCTATACCTTTGATATTCACTTCATCACATTAGTGCATCAGTTTTTGATTTCGTTTGGTAGATCATCTCTATTCACTTTGGAACGGTAAGATCTCCTTTCTTATTAGTTGTGAGTGAGTTGTGAGAGTTTCCACCATACTGATTTTGATTTTTGCACTAATGTACTAATCATGTCTTCTAGTAGTGTTGATGTGATGCAGAAAATGGAGGCAGGTGATGTTACAAATAATGTGGAGACATATAGTTACAAATTCATCGACAATTGGCGTTGTAGTGGAACTTTTTGGAAGGAAGAACGCGGTATTTTTGATGGTGATGGTCTTTTCCACCATTGTGATGATTGGTGAGCGATGTGCTTCCATTACCATTGATAGTAACTCTACTATTAATTTGATCAGCGTTGAAGTTGTACAAAAGTTGCAGCTACCCACATGTGCCCGTGCGGTGCCATATCTCTTGCATTCATCATATGGCACATTGCTGATTTCACACACCGCTGATGTTCCTATGACTTTTAAAGAGCATACTGAGATTGTGCGCTGTGATGTATCTCCTATACCACTTGATTCTTGTCACATACTATTGGGAGAACCTTGGAGCAGAAGGTTTGACGCTCAAATATGTCCTGTTGTTGGAAGGATTTCTTTCAAATGGAACATGAAGAGGCGTGTTATGCTCAGGATTTCAGCCGACAAATTTCATGAGTATCATCTTCTTCGCAAGGAGAGGACAAAAGAGTTCAGTTTGTCTACTAAGTACAAGGTCATGATGAATGGTGACAATTCTATTATTTGTCATCTTGAACACGGTGTGCATTACTACCCATGTGAGAATGAGAGCCACATAGCCAAGCTGAGTGAGAGTGTTATCAAAAGTGAGCTGTGTGATTCCACTAAACGTGAGGTTGAGAGCATCCATTCTAAGAGTATGAGAGAAAAAGAAAACATCAGTGCAGTAGATGCTAATACATGTGAGGATATTTCTACTAATGTAATCATCTCTACTCCTGGTATTGTTTCTTGTGCTATGTAGGTTGCTTTTGAAGAAAGGGAGCAATCTATTTTACAACCTACATCGTCGGACTGTGCATTGTCACTTGCGGCGGATGTTTTAGTGCGGGGGGGACAAACCGGGATCTCATATGAGCCTTCATGTCATGCCAAGTTGTGATTGGCGGCTCTTGTCTTGCATTGGCGACCATCTTCTCATTGCTATAGTTGTGCATGCGGAAGATCTTGTCGACCTTGAGTGCCCACGAGAGGTATTCTTCGGGGTCATTGGATCCGGTGAACTTGAGCTTGCCAAAAGTTTCTTCATTGTTGCGGTCATTGTGACGAGCTTGGTGACCTTGTTGATGATCTTGTAGTTGGGGAGGTGGAACTTGGTTCTCGCGTCCTTGTTGTGGAGCTTGCTCTTGATATTGATGTGGAGGAGCTTGCTCTTGCTCTTGGCGTGGTTGTTGATGTGGTCGAGGCTCGTTCCTCGGTTGGTGGCGTTGGTTAGGCACATGGGCCTCATGGCGAAGATCATGGTTGTGAGCCTCTTGACGTGGTGGGCGTTGCTCAACTTGTATCACTTGACGCTCCAAGTTTTGTTGATTTGGGGAGGCGCCTCGTGATGACCATGGTGTCGTTGTTGACGTTCATGACGTTGATGACGAGGGGGAGGATCTTGTAGAGCTTCACGTCGATGACGAGCTTGATTCTCCAAATTGGAGTCACCACTTGTTGTGTCAAGTATGTGTTGCGGTCGATGGTGGTAGACTTTCGGTTGCACTTGCGGTTCTTCTCGTGGTTTCTCTTGTTGGATCACTAGTGCCCTTGCGTGATGACGGTGTGCCTTGAGAGAGGTCACCATCATAGCTTGACGTTGCGGCATGCCGTGGGGAAGGTACATAGTTCGAAGAACTTCCATCTTCAACCACGGGGGCATCATTGCGTCTTGTAGCACTTAGTTGTAGATCTTGTGGAAGAGGTGCATGACGATGCGAAGAACTTGAAGAGCTTGAAGTGCGTGAACGTGGTCTTGCCATACCGTCGATGAGGCGTCGAAGGTTTTCATTTGTTTTAGCGACGGAGCGTTGGAGCGCTTCATTTTGGTGGCTGAAGTTGTGATGCATTGCGTGCATTTGTCGTTTGAGGCCGTCAAAGTGGTTGTCGATGTTCTTGAACTCGGCTTGCGTCTCACCAAATTGTTCATCTTGTCGCGTCTCAAGGGCTTGGCAACGTTCACGGAACTCTTGTCGAACGATGAAGTGACTTGCGCGTGTCATGTACGGTCCTTGATCTTCTTCGTGGGGAGGTGGTTGGCTCGTCTCACCGTGCCTATCCATCATGCAAAACACATAAGTATTGTATATGGAAGTGGAATATGGTGGTGTTGGCCTTGTACCTCACCTTGGGGATTGCACCAAACTAGAAACCACAAGTGAGAGCTATAAGCATGCAAAGTGGAATTGCAAAGAAAACTCACACTAAAGAAAGAACTAACTCTCAAAAGCTTGTTTGTGGTAGGTTAGGATTGTGGAATGCCAAAGAACCAACCAAAAGAAAAGGGATAGTCAAAAGTGGGTAAAATCCAAGAAAACTCAAGTCAAAGGCGAAAGTCAACAACTCAGAGGGGTGACAGGAACCTACGATTATGTACACACACGTGGAGAAAGTTGGGATTGACACGACTATGAAAATGAGCAAACAAAATGTCCTAACGAAGACTAAGCTCGTTGTCGTGCCAATGCAAGGAGAGACCATGGCTCGTTTGCAAAGAGGAAAATGAGCAACGGATTTGTGCACTTCTCTTGGGCGCTCTTCTTTCTCTCTTGCTTACAAGCTTTGAGACTCTCTTTTGCAACGGGAGACTATTTTTCTTTTGCTTTTTCTTTGTACCTTTTTCTTTCTTTTGTATATGTTTTCCCTCTCCCTTGATGCTACCTAGTCACACTTGATATTGCTCTTGCACCTCACTATCCGAGGAAAAATGCACAATGCTCAAGCAAACACAAGATGAGCCACTCTCATGGGATAGGTACACACAAAGGAAGATAGGGGTTAACAAGTTGACGCAAGTTATACCTTATTTGATGATGAACTTGGCGTCGGTGGTGCGGGGTGATGTTCGTGGGCTGTGGTGTCGATGAGCGCAGGGGTTGTTGATGCGGAAGCTTGCTGTTAGTTGGCGACACGCACACGGGCACAAACAACAAGAGGAAAATTAGCCAATGCAAGATTAGAGGCAAAACTGTCAAAATCGGGCGTCAGGCCGGAGACTCCGGTGTGGGTAGGCCGGAGACTCCAGTGTAGGCCGAAGACTCCGCTGTGCAGCCGGACACTCCGGTCTGGAGTCAGATCGCGAACTGCTCGTGTTCTTGAGCGGAAATCCATGCCTTGGGTCCTCAAATCCGCGAAAAATTGGCCAAATTGGGCTGGAAAAACGCAGGATAAAGCTGTACCAACTCCTAAGACAAGGTTTGGTCGGATCAAAACCACAAATAACACTCCAAAGGCAAATTTGGGGCTCTTTTTTGGGGATTTTCGAATTTTTGGTGGATAGAAGAAAATTTTGTGGGCGAAATCATGAGCAACGAAGCTCTTGATACCAATATGTTGAGGGCAAACCTCTAGGGTGGCCCGATCTTTCACGATTCCCTTTCAAATCAAGGGAGGAGTGCGGGGGAAGGAGGGGAAGGATGAACACGACGAACAAACATAAGAAGAATGCGATGAACACACACACGCAAAACCAAGATAAACACTAATAGCTCACGGCGGCGGTGACCGGTCCGGCGCAATCCCTAGGATCGGCGTCGGGCGGAGGACTCTCTCTCGAACCGGCACGACGAGATGGGAGACTCGGTGAGATCTTGACGTCTAGGCAAAGGGACACCGATGCCTAGGCCTTGTACAATGCGGAGGCACGATGCAAACTCCAACGAGGTTTGGGGATACTGGTGCTCCTTAGTCAAGGAGCATGAGGCAAGAATTAGATAGATCCACAAGGGGTTTCCACTAATTCGAATATCATGCCTAGGGTTTAAAATGGAGGTGGGGGTCTATATATAGGCCAGCCACTTAAACAGGGGTACTTTAGGAATAAAAGACATGTTCTGGATGGACTAAGGGGTACATGGGCCGAAGGCCCAAAGGCCTTTTCATGCCTGGCGACGGTCGGACCGGAGACTCCGGTGTGGTGGACCGGAGACTCCGGTCTAGGCCGGAGATTCCGGTGTAGCCTCCGGACCAGCCTCTAGAGGGGCCTTCAGATTGTCCCCGGGCCTGGTGCAGGGGGTCAGACCGGAGAGAGGACCGGAGTCTCCGGTGTCTTCAGGCCGGAGACTCCGGTGTGCGCAGACCGGAGACTTCGGTCTGAGCAGCTCCAGCGGCGTTTGCTTCACGTTCTGCTCCTTGTTCTCCATCCTTGGGTGCTTGGTCATGTGTCGAAGCTTCGTACCTGATGATGCATAGGGTAGTTGCATGAAGTAGCACACCATCCAAGGAGGTATCAAATTGGCACGAGGAGAGGAGCGAGTTCAGCTTAGCTTGAAGGAGTTTGGCTCGAACACGAGTCATGGGTCCACTTGGGGGACTTGTTGGTGTAGATGAAGAAGCGTCCGTAGGACGGGCTGCATCATGCACCCTCTTGTGGCGCTCGACGGTCTTCGCACTTTTCCCAGCTACTTTCTGCGCTCCCACCGCAAGTGCCAGATGGGGTAGAAAAGAGGTGCCTCTTGATGCAGCCCGTCCTGTGGACGCTACTACATCCACAACGCCAAGTCCCCAAGATCGTCCCCAAGTCAACCAAGAAGATGGACCAGGAGCAGCCAGCTCCAGAACGAGAGTCTCCGCCGTCATCGCCTCGGAGAGTCCGCTCGGAACCAACCGGAGTGTCCGGCGCGACTCGGCCGGAGTGTCCGGCCTGCCCCAGCCCCAACCTGGCGTGGACATTCAGAAGGCTAGTTCGGACACTACCCGAACACTACCCGGAGTGTCCGGCTACCCCGGACTGTCCGGTCACTCCGACCCGGACTGTCCGGCCCAAGTGATGGGCCTGCGAGCCAACAGCTGGGCCCTTGGCCCATGTACCCCTCTATTTCGCACCAAACCCTAGTTTTATGCCCAAACTACCCCTGAACTTGTGGCTGGCCTATAAATAGATCCCCCACCCCCTCATGTATCCCTTAGGCATAGATGATAGACTAAAGACAACCCCCTTTGTGGAATCTCTAGTTTTGCCTCATCCCCTTCTACCAAAGGGGATCGACTATCGTCACCACCTCGTTGGAGTTTGCATCGCGCCTCCCTCGTTGTATAAGGCCTTGGCATCGGTGTCCCTTTGCCAAGACATCAAGACCCTCTCCAAGGTGTTCTTCCCTCTCCGCTTGGGATTGACGGGAGCACGTTGACCGATCTTTCCTTGCGAGGATTCTATCGGACCGATGCCCACCGGTGAGAGCAATCGGCCTTGTATCGTGTGCGTTTAGCGTGTGTTCATCGTGTTCTTCGCGAGGTGTGCGTCCGCTTCCGCTACCTTCTCCCTTTCCCCTCGCTTTCCCATCGATTTGACCACGAGATCCGTGAAGATCGGGCCACCCTAGAGGTTTGCCCTCATCATCTGGTATCAGCAGCTTTTGGTTGCCACGGATTTCTCCTCGATTTGGTCTTTTTCCCCATAAATACGAAAATTCCACCAAAAATAGCCCCAATTCGTGTTTTGGACTGATCTGTGATTTGAGTGCGTTTTGGTAGGTTTTGATCCGTGGATTACTTGCTGAACTTGTTGATCTACCTTCCCCTGCGTTCCCATGGCCTAATTGCTTGATTTTCCCTATCAATTTGAGGTTTTGGTTCGAGTTTTCCGCCAAAACTCGTCCTGTTCGTGTTCTGGAACTTCTAGATCGACCGCACCGGACTGTCCGGCCAAAACAGACCGGAGTATCCGACCCACCGGAGTTTCCGGCCTAAACTGACCCCGGCCGGACTGTCCGGCCTGCGCGACCCGGACTGTCCGCCCCCCTTGCTGACAGAAAAATCTGCTTCACGGTTTTGAGCATAACTTTTGCATACGAACTCGGATTTTGGTGTTCTTTAGCTCGTTTTGAAGAGGAGAAAGAGCTCTACATCATCATCTCCGTGGTTCATGCTATCTACTCTATCCAAATTCCGTGGGCAAGGCGGAATCCACCAATAAAGGGTGAAGATCGGCGACGAAAGGTATAAAATTCCGCGACTTCTCCCCACTTGCTTTCCTTTGTGAGCTACACTATCTTTGCGTTCAACAAACACCTATTGAGACTAGTTCCTCCTATGATTGCTTGGGCTATGCACATTTGATACCTTGTAGAATTCCGAGCAAAAGTTGTGAGCGCGCTATCTCATATAGTTATCTTGTATAGTTGTTGGCACAAGGAAGGGGCAAGTGAAAAATAAAAGAAAAAGTGAAAAAAAATAGAAAAAGAGAAAAAGAAGAAAAGGAAAGAAAGAAACAAGTGCCTCATAGAATAGGAAGCGCAAGCTCGATGAACATCAAATAGGTGGTACTTATTGTGCATCTCTTGTAGCCCACCAATTTATTGCAATCGAACTAGCGTCTCTCCTTGCACTTGTGCAACACGAGCTTATAGTCTTCGCTAGGTAATCATTTGGTTCTTAGCTCACTTTCTCCGTCGCACAAGTCCCATTTATCCCACCGTGTGTGTTTCCTTGTACATATTTCCTTCTTGTGGATTGACTTGTTTTGCTTTGTGATCATTGTGGTTCTTTACTTGCCATTACAACATCTTGATTTTGGATTGTTCTTGGACACACCACCTTCCATACCTATCCACCATAAGCTTTGTGTGTGCGTGTGTTTTTTAGTGGTTAGTTGGTTTTGGTGTTCCGCGTGAACTTCACTTTGCTTGGTTTTGATTGCTCTCAAGTGTTGCCACTTGCACGATACTATCTTCCAAGGTAAAGTAAGGTTTGGCGTTGCATCCCTAACCCCCTACCACTTCCATATACACCACTTGGTCTTGTGAATCATGTCTAGGGGACTCCGGAGCCGAGGATGATATCTATGAAGAATCCATGATGAGCCACCATGACTATGCCTCCACAAGCATGGATGACATGATGGAGCACTACACCGACAATGGCTCCACATGCTTGGGTGATATGGAGTTCTACAACAAAAATAACTCCCCAAGCATGGACGACTTCAAGAACGACAACGGCAAGCTCTTCAAGTCGCATCGACCAAGAGGGAGCCTCCACCACGAGAGCGCCAAGGTCCACCATCACATGGACAAGTTCGAAAGCTCCCTCAAAAATTTCAAGAGCGACATGGAGAACAACTTCGCCAAAACCATGAACATGATGGCCAAGACTAATGAAGCTTTGCGCTCATTACAATGCCTCACCAAGAAGAGTGCCAAGGACAAGAAGCATCGTCGCGAGTGTCATGTGGATGACCAAGTGCGCCATCTACATCAACCTTTGGCAAGGCACGCCAATGACCTCCGTCGACACCATCATAAGGCGCCTTCAACTACTCGTGCCACCACCAAAAGGGCACCAAGACCAAGCTCTCCTCCACGCCATCAAGCTTCACGCCAAGAGTCTACAATTCAAGATGGAGGAAGCCAAGGCCACATATGTGATGAAGTCGATCCGAGCACCGCACTCGACAACAACATGAGCCTACTTCCACCACTACCACAAGATGGCGACGACAAGGTCGAGAATGGTGAGCATGGGACTTTCCCTTCACCAAAGGAGGCGCATGGAGTTGAGAGAACCAAGCCTATACCCATATGCTTGAGTGATGATGTGGTATGAATCCCATGTGAGTATGAGAGGCACTTAGCCCACTTGAGTGAGAACAAGAGTGAGATGAGTGACCCCACCACACGTGAGATTGAGTGCTTCCACTTTGAGGGCATGAGTGATACACCTAGTGAGTTGAGAGTGGTAGTTGATAGGTCATGTGAGACCACTTTGATTTCTAACGACTTACCCTCTACCTCTAGTGTGTTTTCTCATGATTTGCTAGGTTCCATGGATCAAGATGCGCCAAGCTTGGAGATGATGATGCCTCCAACCAAGAAGATGTACATGGTGGATGAAGATGATGCCATCTCCATACATGATGAAGAAGTCATCCACATGGGGGCCAACACTACCACAACACCCACTTCATATGAGAGGTATGAACATGGTAAGAATAAGGGTGTTGATGATGCCATGATCCCACTAGTGGACATGATGATTTGTGATGACTTGCATGCTATGGATGATGTTTGTGATATCACATATGCTTCATTGATATTTCCATGTGATACTTTGCCTTTGCATAATGTTGAGCATGTGAAATTATTTGATTGTGATGATGTTGCCATAGACATGCCATGCTTTAAACATTACGTTGATGATATCATTGCTTGCACTTTGTTGAACAATTGCTCTTTCCAATGTTTTGCTTGCAATGATGTTACCAATGGTACCCCTCGAACCATGCTTTGTCATGAATGTTTTACAATCTCTCCCGTTGCTTGCAATAAGTTGAATAATTGCTCTTTCACTTGTTTTGCTTGCAACAATAATTCTCATATGGTTTATATTGAGATGGCCCCCATAGCTTTCTCAAATTTTGGAGATTTTGATGATTGCCATGATAAGCATGTTCACCACTTGCATATTCACCATGCATCTACTTCATACTTGATTGACACTCATGGTGATGTGCACAAGAAGAGATACATCATGATGGATGATGTGTTTCTCTACCATGCACACACGTTCTTCCTTTTGTGTTTGATGTGTGTAGGTACCCGCATGATCATGTCAACCTCGGTTGAGCACGAGTTGACAAAAAGAGCTCTAGAGAGCATCCCCCCCGTGAGTTCAAGATCGAACCCAGCTCTGATACCTTTTGCATGCTTTGCATCTTTCATGTTGACAAATTGCTCTTTCCTATGGTTTGATTGCAAGCATGTTAATGGTATTATTTCACCTTGTGACAATCATGTTTCGTCGCTATTGGATATTGATGGTTTGTGTGTTGCCACAAAAATGTTGAACAATTTCTCTTTCCGATGTTTTGTGTGCAACCATAATGCCATTATGAGCATGTATTGTCATGAGAGCTTCCAAGTCTCTTGTATTGTTGTTGCAACAAACATAAGGACCACTTGCTCTTTCATATGGTTTGTTTGCAAACATGTTCTTTTTGCTTCCGCTTGCGATACTCATACTCCCATGATTTTGGCTTTTGATGATATGTGTATGGCATCCAACATATTGAACAATTGTTCTTTCCAATGGTTGGTTTGCACACATAATGATGTTGCTTTGGATATTCTTCCTCATGTGTTTTTGCCGAATTCTCCTAGCTTTGCATCAAAGATGTTGATCAATATTTTAGTCAATTGCTTTGAGTGCCACACTAAGATGTTGTATGGAGTTTTTGAGTTCCCACATTTGGATGATGTTCAATTAACTTCCATGCACTTTGACCTTGCATACGCATTTCGTTTGCGATACTTGAGTTGTGCTAATAGTGTTGTGCACAAGAATGGACATGCCACCAATGACATGCTCCTCTATCACACACAAACATATTTTGCTTGGTCTTTGTTGTGTGAAGGTACAATTGCTTACACATTAACCTCTATGGACAAAGAGTTGACAGGACGAATCGAAGAGAGTTACCTAGGGCTACCCTTCAATGAGCTATCTCTACATTATAAGGTGACTTCCTTCTACTTGAGGACTCATGCTATAATCTTCATGAATTGGCTACTCATTGAGTGTTGCTTCGCTTTTGTTGTGAGCTTTGTAGGCTTCATGCAAGGTGAAGGAACATTGAAGAGTTGCCACATCAAGCTTCTCAAGGACGACTATATGGTGAACCCGAGGATCAAGAAGGTCTCTCGACATCATCTTCTTAGGATGAGCATGAAGAGTCGAGGACGATTCTTTTTGAAGGGGGGGAGCTGATGCAGCCCGTCCTGTGGACGCTACTACATCCACAATGCCAAGTCCCCAAGATCGTCCCCAAGTCAACCAAGAATATGGACCAGGAGCAGCCAGCTCCAGAACGAGAGTCTCCGCAGTCATCGCCCTGGAGAGTCCGCCCGGAACCAGCCGGAGTGTCCGACGTAGCCGAAGTGTCCGGCGCGACTCGGCCGGAGTGTCCGGCCAGCCCAGCCCCAACCTGGCGTGGACATTCAGAAGGCCAGTTCGGACACTACCCGGACACTACCTGGAGTGTCCGGCTACCCTGGACTGTCCGGTCACTCCGACCCGGACTGTCCGGCCCAAGTGATGGGCCTACGAGCCAATAGTTGGGCCCTTGGCCCATGTACCCCTCTATTTCGCACCAAACCCTAGTTTTATGCCCAAACTACCCCTGATCTTGTGGCTGGCCTATAAATAGAGCCCCCACCCCCTCATGTATCCCTTAGGCATAGATGATAGACTAAAGACAACCCCCTTTGTGGAATCTCTAGTTTTGCCTCATCCCCTTCTACCAAAGGCGATCGACTATCGTCACCACCTCGTTGGAGTTTGCATCGCGCCTCCCTCGTTGTACAAGGCCTTGGCATCGGTGTCCCTTTGCCAAGACGTCAAGACCCTCTCCAAGGTGTTCTTCCCTCTCTGCTTGGGATTGACGGGAGCACGTTGACCGATCTTTCCTTGCGAGGATTCTATCGGACCGGTGGCCACTGGTGAGAGAAATCGTCCTTGTATCGTGTGTGTTTTGCATGTGTTCATCGTGTTCTTCGCGAGGTGTGCGTCCGCTTCCGCTACCTTCTCCCTTTCCCCTCGCTTTCCCATCGATTTGACCACGAGATCCGTGAAGATCGGGCCACCCTAGAGGTTTGCCCTCATCACCTCTGTTGCTAGATCTGCGGCTGCCACTATTCCGACCAAGAAGAAAGGCGCCGCCACCATGGGCACCAACACTGCCGTCGTAGCTGGAAAGAAGAAAGGACCAGGCATGCGCATCACATATGGGTCGTGGCGGCCGACCACCATCAAGGGCACATAGCTCTACACCCAGCGCCAAGATGGTGCTCTCCCTGCTGGGGAAGATGACTGCCGAATTCCCAGCGACGAGGTAATCCCTAGTCCCCTCGCCAGATTTCGGGTGATGTTCCTCGCGTTTATCATTCGGTCTTTCTCTCCCCCTTCACAAGTTTGTGAGGGGGTTATTTTGCTTCTATGGGCTCCAGCTGCACCAGCTGACCCCGAACCCCATCCTCCATATTGCTTACATCATTACACTCTGCGAGTGCTAGCTCAGAACGAGCCACACTTTAGCCTCTTTAAAAAACATTTCAAACTCAAACGCTTGTCGGGCTCTGGGTCGGTAGTCTAAGATATGGGAGGCTGCGGGATCCATGTCGACTCCAGTGTCACATATTTTGCCATCAACTTCAATGCGTCTATCCAAGGTTGGACGGAGAAGTGGTTCTATATCCGCGACCAAAAGGTTGATGAAGAACACTACGGACTCGCGCCTTTTGATCCGGTGGCAGTATGCAAAAGAAGGAGGTCGTGGAAGAACACGGTGATGCCCGACGAGGCCGAGGAAATAGAGATTACGATCAGCAACCAGAACTCACGAACAGTGTTATCTAGGCTATGGCAATGAACTATGAACCCTAATATTTTTGTGTGGCTTTTTCTGTATAGGACAAAAACAACTAATCTATGGATGGATTTGTGGATGCTTACCGAGGCAACACTGGAAATTTGATACCAAGATGATACGGGGTGGATCGATCTTCTCAGTAAGCGGATGGCGGTGATGATGGCGGATGATAGATAACTAGTGCGTAGCTGTGATCTCTCCTGCTCGATCCCTGATGCCAGCGCAACAGATCTCGAACCTTGTAGGATATTCACAACACCACACTCTTGCGCACGCAGCCGTGACCACGAACGGTAGTATGCAATCTACTAATTCCCAATGGAACAACAGATCAGACTCAATTATAGTTGGTAGATTCGAACACAGGGTAATTCCAGAGGTTCTATGAAAGAAACAACTCCCAAATATTTTAACGTGGTCTAAAACCATAACTTGTGATGGCTACGGAGGTTTATATGAGGGCTGGGGCGTCCTCCTCTCTAAACGGGCCTAAAAACAACCATAACTTGGCCCAAACTGACTCGGTTCAGCTCAAACTGATACATACCGACCCATATATGGGTTCGGCCTTATTGGCACGTAGTCCAAACATCGTGGAACACCTCAAACATGTAATTCTTGGTGCGTCATCTCTCTCTCTTGCTCATACGTGATTTCCTCATTGCCTCCTAGTGCGCATGCCTCCCGCTCCTCCCTCGCGCACTTGTTGATATTGGAAATCAGCGCTTGTCCTTCTTGCTACAACTCTCCTCCTCCTCGCGCAACGCTTGTGTTATCAATAAACCTGATCATACAAAGATGCATAGACTTAGGTAGTATAAAGTTCTCATTAAGTAAAACATCAGGTTCAATTAGGAATGAATTCACCTGATAGTCATTATTGATTTGACTCAATATTTCCTTCCAGTTCAGGCAGTCAGAATCATCATAATCCCTGTATATATCCTCATCATCCTCACTTTCTTCATGAAAAGCCGTCCTCGGCTTTAGGTAAGCTGAAAGTGGGAGAAACAAAAAAACAACGTGTACGCAAAGTATATGTATATATAACATGTTGTATTATTGTTGTTCACAGGAAAAGTATGTCCAGTATACATCAAGCAACTTAAATTGCTGGTATAAGTGAAGTACAAAGAATCATGATCATGGTGAAAAATAACTAAATAGATAGTCATGTTCTTCAATATTAAATTCAGTTTTCTCAAAGAAGATCTATGATCAAATTTGTGAACAAGATCAAACCAATTCAATATGTCTGAAAACCAAATTGAATCATGCCATGCTTCAACTGCGCTACTCTGATTATTATGAATATGATCATGTTGTCCAGTATGTAAAATGCAACTCAATTTGCAAATATAAATGAAGTATAAAGCATTAGCACAACTAGGCAATGAATTTTGGGACAAACACAACAAATATGAAAACTTGGGTTCTATTCTAGCAAGATTACAACGATCCAACATAGGTAAAATTACTTGTGTTGGCTGCATTATATCAACTTGATCTGACTTTAGTTTCATATCATCACAAATTTTAGCATATATCCCACAACACAAAGTCGTCGACACACAACATGTATGGCTGAAAACAGCATGTTTCAGTTCAGCGATTCGATCACAAGTAATGCATATGTGATCCACAAGAAAAAATTTCATGCATGTTATATTCACCAATCAGATTGAAAGTGAAACAAGGAGAATATGTGCTAGAATTCAGAAATGAAATTTCAGAAATCTTATCCATAGCACAACTCATACTCATAGGTTCATTTAGCATGATGGAATACACAATATCAGCAGGTGGTATTCGAGCAAGTATTTCCTTATGTGTTATCAGTACCACATGATCAAAATTTGAATTTGGGAAACTATCACATGGTGCTGAAAGGTGCAAGGCAAATCACAAGGAGGCTTCAGTAAAGGAATAGACTCACAATATGTCGCACATGTTGGCTGAAGCTCCAAATCAGTACCAATGTCATTAACAATCTTCTCAGCTGTAGTAGGTACTACGACATCCTCCTCAAGTGACAATACCAGATCGTGTGATGCAGGTTGTAAAATAGGCAGCTCCCTTTCTTCAAAAGCAACCTGCACATCACAAGATACAACACTAGGAGTAGACATGATTACGTTAGTAGACAACTCACATGTATCATTAGTGTCCACTCTCAAAATTTCTGGAATAGGCCATTTGTAGTTGTTCAAAAACATAGAACGTAGAAATTGCTTGAAATCTTCCCAGAAGATTTTTTTACCCATGACACCATACACAATCCTTGCGTCCTTCCACCAATGAGCTACCTCTTCATCCACACGTCGGTGAGCAAGAATGTATTCTATATGGCCACTAAACTTGCTATCGAAAGTACGACATCTCGCAAAACCAAATCCCATATCAATTTCACAAATCTGATATTCTGCGGGTGTGGCGGAACTTTCCAATCGCCACTTGATTGTAGTTGGATCATATGCCATGCCAACCACAATAGCCAAATAGTCATGGTAAACATCATCTGATTTCTGCATCACATCAACACTAGTAGAAGTCATGATTAGTACATTAATGCAAAAACACAAATTTTTTTTGGTGGCACACTCACAGCTCACTCAAAAACTGACAAGAAAGCAGATCTTACCGTTCCAAAGTGAATAGTGATGCTTACCAATTCGAAATCAAGGACTGATGCACTGATGTGATGAAGTGAATACCAAAGGTATAGAGAATGATCACAGGACACACAGGTTATTTATGGTGGAGCTGTAGGTATGGTATCCTAACTACACCGCAAACGAGTCCTAGTGCTGATCGTATGACAAAGACCCACGGAAACACACACAGTGGAGATAAATGGGGCAATTGCATCTATGACAATGAGCTCAATAAAGTGAGGTATGTTAGAGGAACGCTCGAGTTGCAATGCACAAGGAGAGACGCTAGCAATGTCTCAACGAAACGGGCACAAGATTGCTAAACTGAGCAGCCCGCAGAGCACTAAGCACGCTAGTCTCGTAGGATAGTTTTAGACACAAAGAAAGGCTTACTAAGGCTCACAAGGATAGGTATGCTATGTGGACTCAGTAAAAAAATAAACAAAAAAAAGAAAAAAATTTAACCTGAGAATTGGTCTCTGCCACGACAGAAAAAAGGCCCGAAATCCTGCCGCGGCAGGATGCCGGCAGACACAAAAATTTCTCGTATGAGGACAGACCTGTCTATGGTACAGCGACAGTCCGATTTTTTTCCTTTCACGCTACAGCACAGACGTGTCTGCGGTCAGGCGTGAGGCAGCGAGCAAATTTTTTTTTGGAACGTGAGGATTCTCACGTACGAATCAGGTGCAACTCGATCGGGTTGCTCCCTTTTTTTTTACTTGAACGTGAAACAAACTCACGTACAAGACTACAGATCTGAGCCGATCGGTTTGCTTTTTTTTCTCCTTCTTTCAACCGGATCTACAACCTCAGACTAAAAGAAAACAGATCTAATTGATCTAAGACTCAAGAACACGACGAACAGTCTAGAAATAGTCTAGGGACTCCAACAACGGATCAAAAACTAGACAAAAACTACGACTCTGATTTAGAAGAAAGGCTAACAAAAGGATTACGATCAACAACCAGAACTCACGAACAGTGTTATCTAGGCTATGGCAATGAACTATGAACCCTAATATTTTTGTGTGGCTTTTTCTGTATAGGACAAAAACAACTAATCTATGGATGGATTTGTGGATGCTTACCGAGGCAACACTGGAAATTTGATACCAAGATGATACGGGGTGGATCGATCTTCTCAGTAAGCGGATGGCGGTGATGATGGCGGATGATAGATAACTAGTGCGTAGGTGTGATCTCTCCCGCTCGATCCCTGATGCCAGCGCAACAGATCTCGAACCTTGTAGGATATTCACAACACCACACTCTTGCGCACGCAGCCGTGACCACGAACGGTAGCATGGAATCTACTAATTCCCAATGGAACAACAGATCACACTCAATTATAGTTGGTAGATTCGAACACAGGGTAATTCCAGAGGTTCTATGAAAGAAACAACTCCAAAATATTTTAACATGGTCTAAAACCCTAACTTGTGACGGCTACGGAGGTTTATATGAGGGCTGGGGCGTCCTCCTCTCTAAAAGGGCCTAAAAACAACCATAACTTGGCCCAAACTGACTCGGTTCGACTCAAACTGATACATACCGACCCATATATGGGTTCAGCCTTATTGGCACGCAGTCCAAATGTCATGGAACACCTCAAACATGTAATTCTTGGTGCGCCATCTCTCTCTCTTGCTCATACGTGATTTCCTCATTGCCTCCTAGTGCGCATGCCTCCCGCTCCTCCCTCGCGCACTTGTTGATATTGGAAATCAGCGCTTGTCCTTCTTGCTACAACTCTCCTCCTCCTCGCGCAACGCTTGTGTTATCAATAAACCTGATCATACAAAGATGCATAGACTTAGGTAGTATAAAGTTCTCATTAAGTAAAACATCAGGTTCAATTAGGAATGAATTCACCTGATAGTCATTATTGATTTGACTCAATATTTCCTTCCAGTTTAGGCAGTCAGAATCATCATAATCCCTGTATATATCCTCATCGCCCGTATCATCTCAGTAAGTGGATGGTGGTGATGATGGTGGATGATAGATACCTAGTGCGTAGGTATGATCTCTCCCGCTCGATCCCTGATGCTAGCACAACAGATCTCGAACCTTGTAGGATATTCACAACACCACACTCTTGCGCACTTAGCCGTGACCACGAACGGTAGTATGCAATCTATTAATTCCCAGTGGAACAACATATCACACTCAATTATAGTTGGTAGATTCGAACATAGGGTAATTCTAGAGGTTCTATGAAAGAAACAACTCCAAAATATTTTAACGTGGTCTAAAACCCTAACTTGTGATGGCTACGGAGGTTTATATGAGGGCTGGGGCGTCCTCCTCTCTAAACGGGCCTAAAAACAGCCATAACTTGGCCCAAACTGACTCAGTTTGACTCAAACTGATACATACCGACCCATATATGGGTTCGGCCTTATTGGCACGCAGTCCAAACATCATGGAACACCTCAAACATGTAATTCTTGGTGCGCCATCTCTCTCTCTTGCTCATACGTGATTTCCTCATTGCCTCCTAGTGCGCATGCCTCCCGCTCCTCCCTCGCGCACTTGTTGATATTGGAAATCAGCGCTTGTCCTTCTTGCTGCAACGCTCCTCCTCCTCGCGCAACGCTTGTGTTATCAATAAACCTGATCATACAAAGATGCATAGACTTAGGTAGTATAAATTTCTCATTAAGTAAAACATCAGGTTCAATCAGGAATGAATTCACCTGATAGTCATTATTGATTTGACTCAATATTTCCTTCCAGTTGAGGCAGTCAGAATCATCATAATCCCTGTATATATTCTCATCAATGCTACTCTTTTAGCATCTAGCCGGAATTCTTCTAAGTTTCCACCTAGATGCTCGGGGGCTACACTATCAAGTTCTCCTCTTAAAATTTCTTTGGAGCACTCAGGCCAATAACTATTATTTATCCGCCTATGAGCTCGGGGGCTACATAGGGATATACAATGAAAAATAAAAGAAGTGAAGTTCAAAAGACTTACAATGGCAATAACCTTGAGATTCTTGGCTAGATTGGCATATGCGGTGTGGAAGATGCCGGCATTATTATACACGGCATCCACCTGCGCAATAAGGTCATCTAGGCACAATGCCGGAGTAGTTGCTGCCAAAGGAGATGTTGAAGCAGGAGGCATGGATGATGCCCTAGCCTCCTCATGCATTTTCAGAACAGATAATGGCTCAGCGGCTCCTGCCTTGACCGTCACATCCACCTCCGCCTCTTCCATCACCTGCTTCCCTTTCTCAGTGGAATCCTTGGCCGGAGCTTCATCCACTTTGGAGGAAGTGCTCTCCTGCGTCGCTTGGCCACTGGGAGCAATGTCTGCCTCGACAGAGCCTGAGATATCAAGGATTGGATTGACATCTGTCTCCATGGAGGAGATCTCAGGGATGACGGGGGACGTAGGCCCAGCTGGGCTAGCAGAAGGCTTGGCGGCAGGAGTAGGGGGAGCAGTAGAGGGAGAGCGCTTGGTGGCCACATCTCGAGTCAGCATGTCACGAATGTTTTTTGACCCTCCATCATCTCTGGAGGATCGCTTCAAACTAACACCGACTTTCCTCCTGAAACATACGAAGTATAAGTATAAGATTTCAAAAAAAGGTATGAGCTGAAAAGTACAAGCCGAAGAATGAATACACTTACTCCACGACAGGAGCCTTGGTGAAGGGAATGCTGGTGGACTTCTTCTTCTCCACCTCTAAGGTGGCGGTGGATCGTTTGGAGACTCCACTCTCTGATCTCTTCTTCTTCTTGGCCTCGGTAGCAGCGTTAGAGGTGGAGCTCTTATGCTTTCATGATGCCGGAGCTGGCTGATCCTTGAGGGCATCGTCGTCGGACACCACTTGGATATCCTTCAGCTTGGGATCATAGACCTGGGTGGCCATCTGATCTGCCGCCAAGGTCGCCAGCTGGGATACAGAGGAATATTAGACTGACAACTTCAAGTCGGAAAAACCTTAGAGTATATAACGAGCAACAAAGGAAACAAAAGCTACCTCTGGGCATGTGTCGCAATCGAACATGTCATAGGTGACCTTCAAGACGCGCTTCCTAGTCTTCACCTTGACGATGTCCTTAAGACAGAGTTTGATAGAGTCAGTGGAGAAGTTATCCCGCGAAATTCGCATGGGATCCCTCCTGTCTTGAGTGTACTTGAACATCAACTTGGCGCGATACTGCAGAGGCTAGATCCGCCTAACAAACCAGCACATGGCTAGGTCTAAGCCTGCCAGACCTCCATCCACGATCCATTCGATCTGCCTTATGGCGCGGTTGGCCTCGTCGTCGGATGGAAGGGAGGCTGGGGTCCACCATGCAGGCACCTCGGCGCTGGCTCCATTGACAAAGTCAGGATATGTCTCAAGGCTGTTAGGCAGAGGAATATTTGGGCCATAAAAGTATGTGTGCTGCCAGTTCTTGCATGACTCATGCCCTACGATGTTGGGGAAGCACCGGCTAGACCGGATCTTGAAGCTAATGGTTCCGCAAATCCGCAATTCGGCCTTGGATTCTACGGATACTCTCTTGACGGTAAAAAAGTACACGAACAGATCTAACCTAGGTTTGTGTCCTAGGAATCCTTCGCATAGAGCTACGAAGTTGCTAAGGACTAAGATGCTATTGGGAGAGAGATGGTGGGGAAGTACCCGGAAGTGCCAGAGAACATCCAAGAAGAAGTCAGAGACTAGCAAGCTACACCTCGTACCAGCTGAGCCTTGAGGTAAACATTCTCTCCGGCTTGGGGAGAAGGAACCACCTCGCCGGCCGGCACCGCCCGCCAGACCAAATCCTTCGCCGCGGGGGGATACCCCTCGGTGAACAGTTCTTGCAAATCTTTGGTGGTGAGGTCAGAGCCCCTCCACACCCCCTTGTGGGAGTCATTGTCTTCTATAGCAGCTTCTGGCTCCGCTTGTTCTTGGTCGTCGCCGGTGGTTTCCACCACAGCGATGACATGGACAACTACCCCCTCTGGCGGGATAGTTACTCCCTGGGATGGCTCTAGAATAGCCTCGGGGGTCGACGCCATCGAAGGAATGGAGCTGCTGGAGGCCATTGTGATGAGGGAGTAGGTGGAGAAGAAGAGGGATCTGGCTAGGGTTTTCTAGAGAGGATCTCGAATGGATGCGTGGCTGGAGGAAGACGAAGACGAGGAAGTGAATGCGGGTAAAAACAAAATGGACTGATCGCGGTGAAAATAAATAGATCCCGCGTTGATGGCTCTGAAATATAGCTATCTACATCCACATTTAAACTGGATATTAATCATATTCTTGATGAAATATCTCTCTAAACCCTTCCACTAATGCTAATATTCAGAGGGGTATGCAATCCTTTCTTTTATATTTTCCTGCATAGATAATCGCGTTTAAAGGAGGGAATCACTACATTAAAGTCAAAGATACGGGATTTCCAACAACCAGAAGAAACTAGGAGCCGTAGAACGGAGGTAGACGCTTTAACGACAAACTATACGGCCGGAGCAAAAATTCTGACCGTATAGCTCCAATTGTATAGTTGGCGCCACCACTGTTAGGTCAAATAGAACAACTTTCATGAAGGGACCCCTATATAAAGAAGCCTCAGGCGATGGGAAAATCACTCTCGCTCCGCCCCAAAGAAGCCTGACCTCGCCAAAAAGTCTCTGCCACAGATCTCTAGCCGCCTCCAGATCTCCAAACCCTTATCCATCTCCATAGCCATATTCCACCACTTGTAATAGTAGATATCTTCTCCGATTGGCAACATTGTAAGACTATGGCTATCAATCTTATGATTTTCATTACAATGTTTGTGATTGTTGATCTCATATCTATGTGTGAGTAATTCTCCTTGGGCTAAGAGCTTCGGCCTAGCCATGTAGCAATTGTGCATGTGATTTATCATAGATGGGATCATGTATTAGTTTGTATGACATGATGATTATTGTATCCTATCTTGCCTCAATCTAAGGACTTGTCAGGAACCCAACACCCCGAGGGTTGAGCTAGGTATAGGGAGTATGAGTGATGACTGATCTGCAGGTTGGGAACCCCAGTGACAGAAGGGGTAGTACGGCTGTATGTGAGGGATTTGCTTGGGATTAACAGTGACATCACTATGCATATCATTAGTTCTCTTTATTCTATGGATGAGACTAGTAGGTTATTGCTATAAGAGGTTGCGGAGGCAATAGCAATTATGGATGCACTACTCACATATAATTTATCTTGCTCTAACAAGTACATGCATACTTTATTTCTATCTTTTATTTCCATCAGATGTTTTGCACAGCTACAGGTAAAACCGAACGCCCTAGGCCCTCTCTCTCCATCACCGATAGCAACAAAAAGACGCAAGCTATTGGTCCGGTAAAAACATAAAAGGAATTCTAAAACTCCTAAAGGTCCGTTAAAGTAACTTCACTATGCATTCGCTTTCCGAGGATTTGATAACCTAGGTCTACTAGGGAAAAAGAAGCTACACTACATCCATAATCTAGATCGAAGGTATCAACCCTTTTTCTGGTGCTGTTGCCGGGGAAGCAATAGCTACCCTGGTGAGGTTATTAGAAACCTTGCTAGTTTTAATTCTTGTTTTTTATTTTGTTAGTTTGTTATTTAGTCTTTATTTGATAAACCAAAAAAATTAGTTAGTCTTTAAATTCTTGCTTTTACTGTTATAGTTATTAATCTAAGAAAACCCCAAAACATTGGAAGTATGGATGAAAAGTAGCTTGGGGAGTTTGCTACTCCCAATAATAATTATTTGCATACTCCTATTACTCAGCCAGCAATCGCTACTGATGACTATGAAATTAAGCCCCATTACTTAAGTTTGGTTCAACAGAATCAATTTGGAGGCTCTGCTATGGAAGGCGCAGGTATGCACTTAAATACTTTCGCTGAAATATGTGATATGATGCGTATAAAAGACGTTGACCTTGATGCGGTCAAATAGCGTCTATTTACTTTCTCTCTAAGAGGTAGAGCTAAATAATGGTTGCTATCTTTGCCTAAAAATACTATTACATCATGGGTGGGATGTACTTCTTTATTTATGACAAATTTTTCCCACCTGCAAATACTATGCAACTTCGATCTAATATTACTGGCTTTAGATAGGAAGAGCGTGAGCCACTAGCGCTTGCATGGGAGAGGATGAAAGAATGCATAAGAAATTGTCCTAGTCATGGGATGGAAGATTGGTTAATCCTCCATTTATTTTACAGTGATCTTAATCTAGTGTCTAAGTCTATGCTTGATACTGCAGATGGAGGAACATTTATGGGTAAACATATTACCGAAGCAAAGCAGCTGCTAGACATATGGAAGACAACCATGCCTAATGGCATGTGGAAAGATGAAACATGAAGAAGGTGAACTCTGTCTCACCACAAGAGAACGAAGATCTCAATGCTAAGTTGGCTGAGCTCATACTAGCCGTAAAAGGTAAGGAAACTCAGGTAAGAGCCACCCTCAAAACAAACATAGAAGAAATAGACTTCATAGCTCGTAATGATTACAACCCTGCTTGGAAGAAGAGTTACAATCCTAATTTTCAGAAACATTATGCTAGTCCTGCAAGTAACTCTAATAATAATATGGGAACTAGTAATGGTAGTCTCCAAGAAACACTTAAGTGTTTCATAGACTCACAAAATGAACAAAATAATATTCTAGTCAAAATTATGGAGAACCATGATGCTATGGTTAGTAAATTATCTAACCAAGCTGTTAGTTTGAGAAATGATTTGCAGGCCCTTCAAGAAAGAACAAGGATCGTTGAGGCATAACTAGGTAAGATAACCGAGAGTAAAACTCTCATTCTAGCTAAATTTGCAGGTAAAGTTGATCCCAATCCTGTTGAATAACTCAAAATGATGAGGATCCAAAGGGAGGAGCCTGAAGAACTTGACTATAGTAATGCTCCTTCACCAAGCTACACCATCGAAGACCTCGTAAAGCGGATCAACGTGAAAATTCTGGTAAGTGAGGTAACGATGAAGCCATGTATCAACACTTTGTTGATCAAGTAGCAATTAAGGTATGCGAGCTTGAAGAGGAATACAAGAAAATCGCTAAAAAGTTACCTGTTAAACTAGATGACATATTTGATACTACTATTAAGAGAAAGATTGGAACCAATGAGATAGCTGCACTTTGTGATCTAGGTGCAATTCCAAAGAGTATTTTTAACAAGTTAAATCTTGGCTACTTTGAAATTACTGAGTTAAAATTGCATCTAGTAGATTCTAACTACAAACAGGTTGTAGGGATTAAGGAGAAAACTTTAGTTTACACCAAAGGTTGTCCTACTCTAATTGACTTCGTTATTGTTGACATGCCTGAAGATATTGTTGATCCTATAATAGTAGGTCATCCTTTCTTGAGAACTATAAAGTCTTTAATTAACCTTCATGAAGGGAACGTGAAGTTGCAATTGCCTTTGCGGGGTCCTTTTGTTATCCACTTCCCCAGAAAAAGAAAGCCAAACATTACAAGAAGGAGGCCATCACTTTGAAGGCCAATTACTTTGGAGTGGGTGTTCCACTCATCTGGCCCAAGTGAGTATCATCAAGGTCAAGCTATTGACCCGTAAAAGAGCACTCCATGGGAGGCAACCCATGTGAAATAAAGGTTTGAGTTAAGTTTTTAGTTTCAGTTTAAGTTCATGTTTACTAAAGAGTGCGAGAAAACTCCATTCAAGGTGAAGAAGTTCGGTAGTACTTGAAATTCTGCTTTATTCATGCTATTGTTGGTCGACAATATTTACTGTCAATTTTCTGTCAAAAACAAGGTATATCACTAAGTTACAGGAAAAGAAATAGTTTACAAAGAAACAGAATTTTTTTGATGCACACACAGAGTTTAACTACCAACTATATGGCGGGAATAAAAATTCTAGCCATATAGTTCCCATCGTATAGTTATCTTTGCCATCGAAATTTTTTCTGGAATAAGTACTGAGATTTTAACGACCAACTATATGGCGGGAATAAAAAATCTGGCTGTATAGTTCCGGTCGTATGGATATCAATGCCTCCGTACAATTTCTTTTCATATGTACTGAGAGTTTAACGACCAACTATACGGCGGAAATAAAAAATTTGGCCGTATAGCTCTGGTCGTATAGATATCGATGCCTTTGCAAATTTTCTTTCACAAGGACAGACAGTTTAACGACCAACTATACGGCCGGAACATTTTGTTCCACCCGTATAGTTGCGTCCGTATAGCTGCGCCACCAGGAGGAAACCCTAATATTTTGACAGAATGCCAACTATACGGCAGGAACACATGTTCCGCCCGTATAGTTGTGTCCAACCACAAAATCGCACCGGAAGGTACTCCCAACTCCAAAACTTCAATCCTTTTTCTTTCTTCGACCTCCAAACTCTCTCAAAACCTCAAGAGATCTCCATTTCTACACAATTTCATTCGATTTCCTCGCACACAAGTGATCTATGGTATGTTTCTCCTCCGATCCTCCAATTACTTTTTGCAAATTCATCTTCGATCTATTGTCATTATCAATCTAGGGTGAGACCTAATATGAACCAATTGCCATGATTTTCTTGCCTAATTATTATTTTGAGGAGAATTCTTTAGTGTGCTATGATGAGGAATATGATCCACTTACTGTTGTTGGATCACCGTTTTATTTTTGCCTTTCTTCAATGTTTTAGATGATGAACACAAGGAGCCAATCTCGTGCTCGTGCCACCGCTAGCGCTTCTCGGGTTGCCGCTCCGGAACGCATGGGCATATGGTTCAGGGATGAGGCACATCGTGATCTCTTCAACATGATTAAGAACCTCGAAGTGAAGGCCACCAAGTGGGCTTTCCCCATTATATTGAACCAACTCGGTATTTTTGATCACTTTAATTTACTTTGCAATAGAGCTGGCCTGCATAACTTTGTGTACAATGATGTACCTACTTATCTCTGCTTAACCATTGAATTCCTAAAAGCACCGTTAAACAATGGCAAGGAGATGATACTATTTCTTTTTGTTTGATGAACAATAACTACACTTTAACATTAGATGAATGGTGCGCATATTTTAATTTGCCAAACAATGAATCCAGCACTTTACTTAATTCTAACTCCCTCCATTAACTCCTTTATATCCATCTTGCATCTACTTCCAAGGCTTACAAGATTACAATCCTCACTATATCACAAGTGATATCACTCCTCTGGAATAGGTATGGTACTACTCTCCATAATATAGCTTGGTTAAACTACTATGCCTTCAGCTACTCCATACAACTCATACAATATACTTCATCATACTCTATCTTGATTTCTCATGATCAAGTTAGATGATTCAGCTTAATAAGGCTTTGCCTAATTTGGTATACTCACAACTCTTCTTCAATACCTAGTCATCTATTCTCAAGTGACTTGAGAATAATGACCACCATCCTTTGATCATACAAAGCTTAGGCTTCTAATTGTCTGATCAAGGTCTATAATCAACTAAGTAGTAGACTTATACTAGTCTCTCTATAAAGCTTATATTGTTAAGGAAGCTTACTCCATATTTGTATCTACTTGGCTTAACAGGATTATCATTGGATGCTCTAATACTACTAGCTTTCTCATAGCTTCATAATTACTATCTAAACTCTTGGGTTTAAATACTTCTTCTAGTTAACTCATGAGTGAGTTAACTCCTCTAGCATCAAATGGTTTGATCACCACTAAGGATCTCATTCCATTGATGATGGCACACTTCACCAAAGCTAGTTCCTCCTCCTTATTAATTTACTTAATGTCTTTGGAAGGTCAATATAATAGGTCAAAGGCTAAGAGTCAATAAGTGCTAGGTCAAGAATTGATCACTCAACATTGATAATCAATTTGACACCGGGACTTGGTTAATTAGGAATGTCATCTTTTAATATGACAATGAGGATATGTGATGAATGGTCTTGGCTTGACTTCCTTTTCTACTCTATTTGTGATAATAGTTAATTTTTAAGAACTACCATGATACCCATGGTACGAATAACTATGGCAGCAAGTGTATCAAAATTTAATTATAGAGTTTCTTTACTTAAGTTATATACTTAACTTGGTATTCAGGGTTTGTGGTAGATAATACCTTTATATCATTTTTTAAATACCATGTAATGATCTCTAGAAGGTCCAGTACTCCTTATTAAGTAGTGTGTTGTGACTTAGTTTTATTACATTTGATCTACCCTTAGATCAAATTATATTACCCAAAGGTAAGGTTTTAGCAAAGGTCATATTGAAACTTATCGCAGTCAACTTGATGATCTACTTCAGTGCCACCAAGTTAAGAGAAGCTTCAATCACTTTGACAAGTTTTATTTAAAAGCGCGAAAATTATCTAGATTTTCTATGCATGAATGCAATGCACGCACATCATCTCATCTTATTTATAAGCTCTAATGCTAGGATGTTACAGTTAAGATGCCAAAATATGAAGAACCAAGAATTAGTGAAAATCGACATAAATATCCAATAAATCTCAAATTCAATCAAACCAAGAATCAACTCTTCGTCACGAAGAGGGCGGTGGCCGAAGCCACCATGTAAGAGTGTGAGGCATGACACCGTGAAGAATTATCCTTGGTTTCATAGCCACTACTCATCAATGAAGCTTACATATCGGGGCAAGATAATTGATTTTCTTAATTTTGGCATTATCGGGGCAAGGATAGCCCAATATATTAGGACCGCACTCCCCCTATCTCCATGCTTGCAGCTAAAGCACATAATGGAATGGGCATACCTTACAGGTACTCGAGTTTAGCATATACGGTCCAATCTGGCAGAAGCCCACAGTGTTACCAAGGCCCAATCAAAGATTTGGGTGACCGAAGGAGACTCCTACTAGTTGTGACACACGGCAAGCTCAAAGATAGAAAGTTCAAAGGGAAAAACCCTAACTTGTAACCGACTCAACCTGCTATCCCGAGACCTAGCCTATCTATATAAAGGCTAGGAGGAGGTGGCGAGGAGGACAATCACAACCCTAGTTTCCACAACCTCGCCATATTGCATCTGCGCACCCCTGTAACTTTGAACTCCCTCGATAATTCCAAGAGCAGATAAGCAGGAGTAGGGTCCTCTACGAGGCCTAAACCTGGGTAAACCTTGTGTCCCTATGTGCTTGTTTGCTATCCGATTGATGACTCTAGCGCTCCCTCCTCCAAAACCCAAGTCCATAACAATGGGCATTGATGAGTTTAACCCTCGTCAATTGGCGCCGTCTGTGGGATCTAGGAGTGCTGATGTCGCAGCTTCTTCGGCCCTGTCAACTATGATCTACAACTCCTCAACATCAGAGATTCGCCTCCTCTTCGGTGCTTTCAACTTCACCGTGCACACGCTGGCCACTCGCCCGGATTTCGAGTCCGTGGCGATGGGATTGGCCTGGTGTCAACACCCGGATTTTTAAGTCCAGATGCCTATTATGCTGTACATCACAATCCTAGGATTACCATTTTTTCGAGACATAACAGAAGTGGTACCACAGTACATCATCCATTACAAACCATATTAAAGGTCTTACAAATAAAGGATCTCATGATCCAGTCTTAACATAATCAAAGCAGCGGAAAGTAAATGTTGTAGGCTCCTTCTTCATGATCACAGGCAATGCTGACGATGGGAGATGATCCTAGTTTTCATAGACCTCCTGCTGTCCATCTTCTGAGTAATCCTCCTCATAGTCTGGCCATGGGAATAGCCAGGGACAAAGCCATGAGTACTCTTTAAGTACTCGCAAACTATGACTAGCATAAGTAAGGTAAAACTAGTAGGAGTCATAAGCTCTAGGTTTGTTTGCAAAAATCGAGGTTTATTTCATAAAGCCTTAAGAGTAAATACCTAAGTTTAGTTCTCTAAATTACTTAAGTGGGAACTTAGATTTCATGTCCACAACTCTGTTGTGGTCAAGTCACAAATCATTTTGAAAACACCTGACAACGGAATAGTATGGCCACTCCAACTGTCCATAACCGCGGACACGGCTATTCGAATAGTTTGACACTCTGTAGAGGTGGTACACTTTCACCACAAAATTTGATACATCCGCCAGGGATAACCCTGAATCATCATACTTGGTATGCGGATAATCAATCTTAACCTTTCAATTACACACCCTAGTATAGGCACCTCCCCTCTGAGCTTGGCCTCCCATCCATGGCCATCTGCCATCCTGGGCACTACATAGGTGGACATTCATCATGAGGTAGCCACGGCTCAACCTCTTCCATAAGGGAACCCATACTAAGACATATAAACTTCTGGTCAAGCCCTACCCAACTCAGGTATTGTGGTTGTATAGTAAAACTGGAATGGTATCGCATCCAAACCCAACCCTCAGTTTTTATTAAAGTCAAGGCTCATGCCTCAATCATTTTCATCAAACCAATGTGTATCACAACACATGTCAAAACATTTCAATAGAATGAATCATCATTCCAAGGTTTTCATAATCATTTTCACCAAGTATTCCCATCTAAAGTAATCAAGTTTTAGCTTAGCACTAGCCACTAATGTTGAGGGTATCACTATGGGGGTGCTAATCAAGTACAAGTATCCAAGACCAATGTTATAATCTGGATGGTATCCATCCTTCTTTTCCACTAATCACAATTCATTAACTAGATAAGATCTTCAGTAAAAGGAGAAGTAAAGCTTGGAGTAAAATTGGGAATGGTATAATCAAAGTTGCATAACCAAACATGCGTAGGGCATCTGGTATAGGGGTCTTGCACATATGGAATGCATAGTTCTAGCTTGCCTTGAGTAGTGCAGCTGAAGTTCTCTTCTTCTTCCTCGAAGTACTCCTCCTCGTCGTAACCCGGGTTGGTACTAGCGTCTATAAATTCACACAAGGTACACAATCACCAAACAACACTTCACTACTTCTATTTAGCACACACTAAATGATCTAGTATCATCTCAATCATCATATGGAATATTAACATTTTATTATTCTTCTTATCTTAGAAAAGGAATTTCTACTCATTTTAAATCCTTAAGATTTAATATTATCCAATTAAAATAGTGGATCATGTTGACACATGTTGGTACGGATCAAGCCAATGATCCTATAGATTTGTCCCGATCTTTCACAGCGAATCAACCCGGATGGTAATCTTCCAATAACGCGATGAACGTCACCTGAAGAAGAGGAACGAATCCAGCAAGTAACGTGATGAAGATCACCACGCCTCAAACCTGAGCACGACAATCCTTGATGAACACAAGAACCTCCGCAGCAATAATAATCTGATAACGGTATCGCCGTCCCCGGAGGGATGATACACGGTGGAGCACAATATAGTTTTTATACTAAACAACTGAACTCCCTTAAACCCTAGGTGGCTGGCTCCTTTATATAGGAGGCCTGCAACTAGTCGGTTGGATAGACCCAAACCGAACACACAAACGGACTCGAACCTAACATGGACTCGGACTCAATAACATAGCAAAATATTTGACACAACCTTAGACTTAGTATTACATATCATAGGTCGTCCTGGCGTGCCAATCATCAATGGAATGCACCCGCATCACCTAGCTTGGTGGAGTCCTAAAATTAGGCTTCACCTCCTCCTTCATGCCCATATCATCATCCCCCCCTTCAAGAAGCGTTGTCCCCAACGCTTGTGGGTCGGGTCGGAAAGGTGGCGTGATATGAATAATCGCTTCACGCGTCTTTGCCATCTTCAAGTCTTGCTTGCCTTCCTCACCACATCCTCCCTCTTGGCCTGCTCGACTTGATACAGCCCTTGGCGCCTGCACCTCCTTGCGTCTCCATACGAGCTTGGACCTAGGCGCCATCGTCGTCTTCTTCTTCTTCTCAACTTTTGTTGGAACCCGTAGTTGCTGAACATGGACTGTCTTTGCACAACCCTGCATAAGATGAGTAATGCCTGGACCACACAACTGACGAACATGTCCATCCTTGCCTCTATGCATCCGCACAACTGTCCCAACAAAACGCCTCACAGGTGTACTAACAAAACTGCTCTTGTTACCCCGCTGCACCATATGCACTGGAACATCAGGAGCACAAATATCATCCGTCTGAACACCTGTGTCAACACATACAACCTTCGGCACACATGTTGCAACATCCTTCCTCTCAGCAATAAGAGGATGCACTTCAACTGGCTTGTCACTAACAAGTTCCACTGGCTTGTCATCTACAGGCATAGCTGAAGCAATATCAACATTGTCGCACTGTGCATCATGCTCTCCATCCTGCACCTTAGCTAGCCCAGATTTTGGCTTAGCCTTGCGCACCTTCTCCGTATGTACCACTAGCTCCACATCAGACTTTATGTGATCATCCTGCATAGGCTTCAAAGTCTGTTGTTTGCCACCATGCACAAAAGAATATGTATTTGCTCTTCCAGCATGTGTAACATTGCGATCATACTGCCATGGACGTCCAAGTAATAGCCCACATACCTCCAATGGCAACACATCGCACTCAATCTCATCAACATAATCACCAACTGTAAATGGCACACGCACCTTATGAGTTACCTTCACCATACCGCAGCTATTTAACCACTGTAGATGCTTAGGTTCAGGAATACGCCATGTAGACAACCCCAATGCTGCCACCATTGCCTTGCTAATGCCATTAGTACAGCTTCCTCCATCAACAATCAACTTGCATGCTTTACCTTTAATCATACACTGCGCCTGAAACAAATTCCAACGCTGGCCCTTGTCAACTGTCATGCAAGCACCGCCTTGTACCTTGTTGAGTTGCAAATTCAGCCCACTCAATGGTACAACATCCTCCATGACATCCTTAACAACATCAGTCTTAACAACATCAACCGCTAACGCTTCAGAAATCGTGGCTGCCACCTTGCTAACTGTCGGCAATGGAACAACTGTCAACTTCTCATGAGTAGTCACAGCCGTCGCGACCTTCGGTATAAGTGCTATACTCTTGCCAACATCCACTATCCCATGCACAACCTTGGGCGGCTGCTCGTTTTCCTCCATATACGGTACTACGAAACCATTACGGAGAAAACTTTTGTAGTCCTCCCAAGTATGAGAAAAACCATCTATGTCAACTGCCTCGGACCACCAACTGTCCAACTCCTTGTCCACACGCCGGTGAGCAAGAACATACCCATCATACCCACTAAACTTGCCATTGTATTTGCGACATCGATGGAAACCCCGTTCCATGTGCCTTTCCCAATCTTGGTACTGCTCAACTGTCGCAAGTCTATGTAGGCACCAACTAAGCTCGGATGCATCACGTGCCACTCCATTCAGGAGATCGAGATAGTCATTGAAAACAGCACTAGACTTTTTGTCACGTGTACACCTCAAGCCAAAAGTATCTCCTGAAAAAGAATCCATCACTGAACTTTAGCAGAACTCTGACCAAAAATCACACAGATACCGTAGTGATCTATTCTTTTATCTCCTTTTTCGTTCCTTCACTGGAGTCCACATGAATGTTTCTTGATATTCACTGATCCAATTCTTAGAGCAGTACGTACAGAGAAAAAATTGCAACTCTTGGAACCAGACACACACCAGGCATGGGCGAGCTATCTGGCTCGCTCAAGAGCAGACGCCTGCTGTGGTCTAGCGAGGCGGAAAAACGTTCCCAGGCGTGGCGAGGACTCGCTCGAAGCAGTTGGGCCGGCCCAATGTGGCGAGCTGAGCGCACGAGGCGCGTGCGGCGCTAGACGGAGATCGAGGCAATCCCTCGATCGTGCGCGTCCTAGGGACAGATCACCCCGGTCGTGAGGAGTACGGTGACTGGCCTCCTTATTCCTTTTTTTAAATCCAATTGCCTCAATCGATTCTGCAAAGTAGCCAATCAATTCAATGAATCGGAACGAGATCTACACCAGATCGTAAGGCGCGGCTGACTTCCTGCGAACGGGCGCGCCAGTCACGGAATTGCCTCGATCCTGAGGCGCACACGAAGGGACTCTTCTATTTTTATTGAAACTTGAGATCGATCTGAGACTCGATCGTGAAGGGTGCTCACGATCCGATCTAATAGACACTGTTCCGGTGGAACGTGGTCCCTTCCTCGATTGGATCCACGTGGCGAACTCGAGATCAAATATGTAGCTCTTCTCTTCCTGGCGGCGGCAGCACGCACACTCGCAGATCTTCACGTACACCCAAATGGTCTCCTTCTTTTCTTCCTTCCAGGCAGCGACCGCAGGAAACACTCGCCAAAAACAATCTGCCCTGATCGGATCTGATCAAATTACTGTGGATCGGATCTACGATTCTGTTCTAGCCCAAGAACTCGTCTCCCAATCTCTTCTCCAAACAAACTGATCTGTAACTACTTGTAGAAAAATAGTCTACAGATGATTTAAAAACATGTTGTGATCAACGAGAGCTCTGATACCACCTGATACGGATCAAGCCAATGATCCTATAGATTTGTCCCGATCTTTCACAGCGAATCAACCCGGATGGTAATCTTCCAATAACGCGATGAACGTCACCTGAAGAAGAGGAACGAATCCAGCAAGTAACGTGATGAAGATCACCACGCCTCAAACCTGAGCACGACAATCCTTGATGAACACAAGAACCTCCGCAGCAATAATAATCTGATAACGGTATCGCCGTCCCCGGAGGGATGATACACGGTGGAGCACAATATAGTTTTTATACTAAACAACTGAACTCCCTTAAACCCTAGGTGGCTGGCTCCTTTATATAGGAGGCCTGCAACTAGTCGGTTGGATAGACCCAAACCGAACACACAAACGGACTCGAACCTAACATGGACTCGGACTCAATAACATAGCAAAATATTTGACACAACCTTAGACTTAGTATTACATATCATAGGTCGTCCTGGCGTGCCAATCATCAATGGAATGCACCCGCATCACCTAGCTTGGTGGAGTCCTAAAATTAGGCTTCACCTCCTCCTGCATGCCCATATCACATGTCATCACCACATATTCCGATACTTGGGAATGGGATTTAAAATGGTGATCATATATTACAAGATTTAATATTACTATTTAATAATATTAAAGTGACTAGAAATGCCTATATAACATTCTTTTAATACTAGTCCATTTTAAATATCTGTAAAACCAAACCTTTTTACATATTCATGTAGAGCATGGAAAATGTGATTTTTTAGAGTTGCAATCAACTCAAAATCATTTATAGTTTATTTTTAAAAAATGTTTGAAGTGGCAAAAGCCTCTGTCTTGTTATTTTTGGTATAGGTGATCTATAGTTTCAATTGATTTGAATCAAATGGCAGTGACTAGATATTTTTAATACCTTTCTAGCAAAATTGGAATCATGCATTTTGGATCTGTACAACTCCTTGAATTGAATTTTGAATATAGCTACTGAATAGGATTTTAACTAAATAGACAAAATTCTATTTGGACTGATGGGCTCTACGCAGGAAAATAAATGGGCTAGCCCAACTGCACTGCGCTGGCGCAGTGGGCTGCTGACAGAACGGTCCCACGCGTCAACGGCTCCTCTAACCTGAAATGGTATTGATCAATACTAGCCCTACGATTAGAACAGGGTCTACGACCGAGGTTCGTCGTCTCCGCCGAACTGCTCCGACGAGATACAAACCCTAACACGACAGTGGGGGTCGCTGGGGACCCACTGGGGCTCCAGCTAGGGTCGGCGATGGGGGCGAACGGGCTTGTCATCGATAGCGGTTCGAGGGGTGGTCACAGTGGCTCCTGGGGTGGCTCCAATCGATGGCTTCCTTCCTCGACTACAGCGGCAGACTCTGGCCAAATTCCGACGTCGTGGTGCTCGCCTTGCTCCGAGGAAAGGTCGGTAAGGTTCCTGGGTGAGTGGGGAGTGGAATGGTGTGCAGAATGAGGTCTAGGGTGGCCTCTATTTATACCCCAGCGGTGGAGGCAGAGCGGCATGGCCAGGCTTCTCCGGCGACACTGCTACAGGTCGAGCTACGCATGGCAGAGGGCATGGGTCGATGCGGGGTACTACGGTGATCATCACGCGCGTGACAACACGGCAAGGGGCGGTCTCAGTCGGTCGAGCGACGTCGGCGCTCTGTTTAGGTACGCAGGTATTCGTCACTCAGTACGGTGGTCACGGGGCACGCGGTAGTGAACCATCATGTCTGGAAGGTCACTGGTGCCACGGTGACTGCGGGTACGAGCGGAGAGAGCAAGGAGCGGCGTGTGTGCGCGAGGCGGCTGCAACGCTCCATCGTGCTCTCGGCATGGCAGAGGCTTAAATGGGCGCGGCGGTTCCAGCGTCTCCACTCCTCACCGTTGGTCAAGGGGTGGACAGGGGGTGGCGGTGAGGTCACGACTATCATCTAGGTGTTGTGGGAGAGGGCGGCGCGGCGCACAACGACTGGTTCATGGTCGACCGGCATGGCTGGCTCGGTACGGGCTTGTCACTGGTGCAACGGTGGAGATGATCTCCTCCACTGCACGGCTAGGTACTAGGAATGATCATGGGGGAGTAGTGGAGTAGAATTGAGGTACAAAATATGATTAATTGATTGATCACAAACAGTAGATAGTTGGTAGCTGTACTGTGTCTGCCAGGTGTTCGACCAAATGGCCACATGAAATTTACTTTCAAATTTTTGAATGATTTTTGGTGAGTGATCTGGTCATATGCTTGGTAGTCTACGGTTGCTGGGATTTGTCAAGTGGAATTTTTTTGAGTGGTTTTTGAAAAGTGATGATCTTGGTATATGAACTTGATTCAATTTTGAATTGCCTCTTAAATAGATTTGAAAATAGTTTCTGCCATTTTATAAAGTTTGCTTGGATTCACTTTTACTTGGTCTAGCAAGGGGTGAAAATAATAGGAATTGTTTCTCTTAAAAATCTTTTACTAGAGACACCCAAAGTGGGCTAGTGGCTAACTTTTGCAAAATGACCATATGCTCATATGATCCATATTTAAATTTCTTTTCATTTGATTTTGCTTGGAAATGATCTAGATGATGTAGTAATCCTTTTTAAACTAATCCTTACCATTGGGTAGCACTCAAACATGGCAATTTCAAGCATTCATGCATTAATTCAAATCACACATGCATTCATATAGATTTTTGGAATAAAAGTTTTTGTTAACCCTAAACTTGGGTGATTAGAAATTGATAAGCTTGTTTAATATTTTTGAGATGTTACACCTGGCAATCGGGAGCTTACGCTTCCAAGTTGGTCAGTTGGGCACACTTCGCCTTCCTGATGAGCCGATGGTCACCACGATCGCCCCAGCATCATGGTTTCCGCCGTCGATCGGCACCCTAAGCAAACTCAACGCCCTGACAATAGTCAAGAACACGAACAGCGACATCAGTCGTGAATCTGATCTGGGTGATCTAGCCATAGAGGATGGAGCCTATGGCTCTGGATCTTAAAGTTGCAGAAGCAACAGCTTCCCCAATCACTACTATGCATCGTCATCAACGCAGGCGACACCGGCGACAATCGCGACAACACCAGTACTGGTCCGTCCAATGGCGGTATCCCATTCGCGAATGGTGGTCCCGCCAATGGCGCACCCACCAACAATGGGACGGAAGGAGACCCGCATCTCACGGCGAATGAGTGCACCGAAGAATGCATGCTGATCATCCTCAATGACAGCGAGTGGGCCCGCTGCCAAGAGGCCTTGCGGGGCAACCCCTGCCGCCAAACTCATCACAAGACATGCTGATGGGTTACCACTGGCTGCTCAAGTAAGAATTCAAGCGCCAACAACAACTGATCGCGCAGCTCGATGCGCGCAGAAAGGTGGCGAACGAGCTGAGCCTTCAGCAGGCTCATCTCTCTTCCATGGGAGGATCCTCCTCTAAGGACAATGACCATGTGGCCGCCAAGAGGCGCTCTCAACTGGCCCACCTCACCGACAAGGAGCGAGGAGAGGCCGCGCATGTCCTCGACTTCTCATCCATGACAGTGCATACACGGGGCAATGTGCTCCCAAAGACACTGCAAGCAGCGGTGACAGCGGCCACCATGTACCTCCTCAACAACCAGCCACTGACTGGGGATCTGCGAGCCGCCATGCACCGATCTACGATCGCGGGCTTGGGGTTAGTCGAAGCGGCCCTCACTAAGGATCCAGCGCTAGAGCCAAAGAAAACTAAAGCTCTGGCCAAATGCTACTCTTCGCCCTCTCCAGCGATGACAGCTATGACTTGTCATGGCGACACCGCTCACGGCGGCATGACTACGACTACGATGCATGTGATGACTCAGAAGACGACGGGATAGAGCTCTGTGGCCCTAGCTGCTTCAGCAGGGCCATTCGATAGAAGCGAATGCCAACGACGTTCAAACTCCCATCAGATAACCCAAAGTTCGACGGCCTGCAGGACCCGATGATCTGGTTGGAGGATCACATCTCCTCCGTCAGGCTTCACGGTGGAACCACGAGCATGGTAATGCAATGCTTCCAGTTACAGCTACAAGGCGCTGCTCGCGGATGGCTTAACAACCTCCCGCGCGGATCAATTCGCAGCTGGGAAGAGCTAGTCTATAGATTCATATGAAATTTCAAGGGCACTTACAAAAGTCCTGCATCAATCGAAGAATTGAGAGGCTGCTACCAGAAGACTGGTGAGTCGCTGCGCTCGTACATCTAGAGATGGTCCATCATAAAAAATTCTGCAGAAGACATCTTTGAAAACCGCGCAATCGACGCGTTCAATGGCGGCGTATGCCACAGAGAGCTCTGGGAGGAGTTGGGCCACTCAAAGCCCAAAAAAATCGACAACCTGATGGTGATCGCGAATAGGTGGGCCGATGGGGAGGACTTGGTAAAAAACCGTGTCCACTCCGATGATGACGACGACCTTGGCCGCAGACGTGATCGCCGAGGAAAGCATCGAATGCGCGGTTACGAGGACCGCGAGGAGGTCGACGTGGTCGCGGCTGGCAACACCGACAAACGCGACAACAACCGCAACAGCGGATACCGCAGTGGTGGGCGTGATAGCGGGAAAACCACACAAGTGAGGCAACACCGCACTCGCGATGAGGCACCTGGAACATCTATCCAGGACAAACTATCCAGACCATGCAACGTACACTTCTACATCGACAAGCACGTAGAAGTCCAGCCACCTTCTAAAGGATTGCCGCGAGTTCCTCAAGCTCCACGAAGGCCTGGCCCAGATGAATCTCAACGCGATAAACCAGGGCTATGGAGCCGCCCCGGGCGATGTGGCTCATGGAGCACCTCCACCACCACCCGGGACACCACCACCAGTGGTTGCGCCAGTCTAGATCCATTGAGGCGAGCCATACACCCTACCACTGGGGAACATGGGGATGATCCAGAAAGGACGCCCCTCAAATTGAGTGCAAAAAGCAATCACCTGGCAAGTTAACCTAGCAACGAAATCTCCGACCTCCACCACTAAGTACCTCAGTGGAAGCGAGTCTTGTATCACCTTTGACAAGCACGATCATCCGCGCCAAGTACCTCGCCTAGGCCATTGTCCCCTGGTGCTCGAGGCACAGATTGGAGGCTTCGAGATGAGTCACGTCTTCATGGATGGTGGAAGCGGCATTAACCTCATGTTCGCAAGTACCTTGCGCGCAATGCGGATCCCTCTGACATGTCTGGAAGTTTCAGACATGACCTTCCACGGAATCGTCCCAGGAAAAGGCGTATACCCCCTAGGTAAAGTAAGCCTCGACGTCATCTTCGGCACATTGTTAAACTTTCGGCGAGAGCGCATTGAATTTGACATGGTCGACTAGCCCTCACAATACCATTGCATCCTCGGACGTGTCGCGTTCATGAGGTTCATGGCGGTGCCACACTACGCCTACCTACAGATGAAGATGCCAGGCCTAAACGGCATTATCATAGTCAACGGAAGCTTCAAGAGATCCGACAGCTACGATAGGGAATTCAACAGAATCTCCTAGTCTTTTGGCATGCAAGAGGAGCTGGCGCGGTTGAAGGAGTCTGCCTCCCCCGAGCAAGCTGACTCGACCAATCCTTCGACATGTCGGTGCACACCAAGAAAGTCCAGGTCCATACAAGGGACCCATCCAAGACGGCCCTCATCGCCAACAACTTGAGTCTCACATAGGAACTCATGCTCGTCGAATTCCTCCATGAACGCTGGGAAATCTTTGCCTAGTGTCCAACGGACATGCCAGGATTTCCCAGGGAATACGCCGAGCACTCACTCAACATGAATCCCGAAGCAAGGCCAGTCAAATGGACAATACGGCGATTGTCTGAACAAAGGGAAAAAGCGGTCGGTATGGAAGTCAACAGACTCCTCGACGCTAACTTTATACGCGAGATCAAGGAAAGCACCTGGGTAGCAAACCCCGTGCTTGTTCCTAAAAAAGACACGGATATCCTGCGGATGTGCGTGGACTTCACGTCTCTAAACAAACATTGCCCGAACAACCACTTCCCGTTGCCTCGGATCGATCAGATAATCGAATCCACCTTGGGATGTGAGCGTCTCTGTTTCCTCGATGCCTACTTAGGCTATCATCAGATTCGCATGAAGGAGGATGATCACAAGAAAACAGCGTTCATCATGCCCTTTGGTGTCCTCTACTACACAACGATGCCCGGGCTGAAAAACGTAGGAGCCACCTACCAGCGATGTATGCATGCGTACCTCAAGAGCCAGCTTGGTCGCAGCATCCAAGTCTACATCGACGACATCATTGTCAAAACCAAGAAGGAAGCCTCGTTACTCGACGATCTCTGCGAGACCTTCGATAACCTCGTTACCGGATCGAGCTGAATCTGGAAAAATGCGCCTTCCGCATACCATCCAGGCAATTTCTCGGGTACCTCATCTCCGCGAGAGGGATCGAGGCCAACCCGAAGAAAATAAAAGCCATACTGGCTATGGAGAGGCCGAAAAATCTAAAAGGCATCTAGCAGCTAGCTGGACGAATCACTGCGCTCAGTCGATTCATTAGTCAGATGGGCAAAAAGGCACTACCCTTCTACCAACTTCTCTGCAAGGCTGATAAATTCGAGTTCACAAACGAAGCACAAGACACATTCGAAGACCTCAAGCGTCCACTGTCCACCTCGCTGGTGTTGGTAACACCTCGCGAAAAGGAGCCACTATTTCTATACATATTCGCCACCAACCAGGTGGTTAGCACTGTGCTCGTGGTGGAACAAGCCAAGGAAAATAAAGTCCACATGGTACACCACCCAGTATACCACCTCAACGAGGTGCTCACACCGACAAAGCAGCGGTACCCACATTATCAGAAGCTAGCGTACGGCGTCTTCATAACGACCAGGCGACTATGCCACTACTTCTAGGAGCATCAAATAATCATGGTGAACGATGCCCCGCTAGGGCACATAATCAACAACCCCGACGCCACTAGACGAGTCACGCTCTAGGGAATCGAACTGTCTCCACGAGACATCACGTATGAGAAGCGAGACACGATCAAGTCGCAAGTTCTCCCGGACTTCCTCGTGCACTGGATGGAAAACCAGCTCCCCGATGATACGTCCATTTTGCATCACTATTCTATGTCATAATTCACTATTATTCATTGATATATTTCGTATTGAGAGGTGATACTTATGTTATTTCGTCTGTTTTTGCATGGTTGATGACTTTTGGAGCATGGACCGCTGCAGTCAGGATTCTGATGGAAAAGGTGCTGTTTGGAGGCAAAATTCGCGAAGATCAGAAAATCTGGGAAAATACATGGAAAATCCTATTTTTCCAGAAGATGAAAGAATCCAGAAGCCACAGGGGGCCCACACCACCCCCTGGCACGGGCCAGCCTGGGCCACGCCACCAGGTGGTGTGGCTGCCCTGGTCCACCCCTGGCACTCCCTTCTAGTGTATATTATCCTCTTGAAACCCTAAGACTCGGAGAGCGACCACAGAAAGATTTCGCTGCCTCTGCGGGGCGGAAAACACCAAGAGAGAAAGATCTCTCTGGCAGACAGATTTCTGCCGGGGGAATTCCTTCCCGGAGAGGGGAGATCGTCGCCATCAACACCACCATCAAGCTGGACTTCATCGGGATCATCATCATCATCATCACCACCATCATCACCATCAGCACCCTCATCACCATCTCCATATTTCTGTAACAATTGGGTTGAATCTTGCATAGTTCATAGGGGAAACTTTCCCGGTGTTGATTACTCTTTGTAGTTGATGCTATTGAGTGAACCATTGAATTATTGTTTATGTTCAGATTGTTATACATCATTATTCCATCTCTGATCATGATCCATATGATGTCTTGTGAGTAGTTCGTTTTGTTCTTGAGTACATGGGAGAAGTCATGTTGTTAGTAGTGGAATTGCGTTGAGAAAGATTCAATAATTTGATATTTAAGTTGTGGTGTACTTCTTCTAGTGGTGTCATGTGAACGTCGACTACATGAACTTCACCTATATGGGCCTAGGGGAATGCATTGTGTATTTGGCTACTAATCGTAGGGGTTGCTAGAGTGACAGAAACTTGAACCCCTGTTAGGAAACCATTGCCCAAGGGACGTAAGGGTCTTAGAGTTTGATGTTGTGGTTAGGTTTCTACCTTAATTACTTTCTTGTACTTACGGATGTTTGCAAGGGGTCTAATCACAAGTATGTATTAGTCCTAGGAAGGTCGGTACATTAGCACAGGTTCACCCACACAACACTTAGCAAGCTAAAGAAGATTAATCAACTATATGAAGCGAAAGCACTTGACAGTCTTCCCATGTGTCCTCGAGAATGTTTGGTCATCTTAAGTAATACAATCGGCTTGTCCTTTGCTGCATAAAGGATCGGGCCACTTGTTGCATTTAGTCCTACTTTCCTTTATTTACTCATACTTTGTTTACTTGCTTTATCAAAAACCCCTAAAAATCTGTTTGCTAAGTATTTGAAGAGAATTCCTGATCCATACCACTAGCAAGCACCTTCTGCTCCTCATTGGGTTTGACACATACTTATCGAAAATACTGCGATACACCCCCTATACTTGTGGGTCATCAAGACTATTTTCTAGCGCCGTTGCCGGGTAGTGAAGCGCTGTTGGAGAGTGGAACTGGTAAAGGAAACTTCTACTGTTAGTATTGTTTACTTCTGTTAGTTGCTTTATTTTCGTTATGGATAATTCGCTGAGTTTCTTATTTCGTAATGCTACTACCACTTCTAAGGTAGTAGATGAACCACCACCTACTGAGCATGATGTTTTTAAAATACCTAGAAGAATTATTGATCATGTTATGGATAACTATTATGTTGGGGATGGAACTGTCCATCCCGGTGATCATTTGCTCTTTAAACACGAATTATGCGGGTTGTTCAAGTGTACAGGTATTACTACAGATCAAGTTAAGAAGAATTTATTCTCATCATCACTGAAAGGAAGAGCTGAGGAATGGTATAAGCTGCTGAAGAATGGTCAAGCTCTGGAATGGGAGGAAATAGTACCTCTCTTTTATTCAAAGTTTTATCCTCCTAGTGAGATTCATAAAGATCGGAATCAAATATACAATTTTTGGCCTCTTGATGGAGAGAGTACAGCTCAAGCTTGGGGGAGATTGAAGTTACTAATGCTCAAATGTCCCATTCATGAGCTCCCCAACAATATTATTATCAATAACTTTTATGCAAGGCTTTCTCTTCATGATAATGATTTATTGGATGCTTCTTGCGCTGGATCATTGACTCGCATGGAAGAAGAAGCTAAATGGGATCTTCTGGACCGTATTCAAGACAATGCTGAAGCTTGGGAGAATGACAAAGGTAGAAAGTCAGGTATAAATTACGATTATGAATGCATTGAATCTTTTATGGAAACTAATGACTTTCAAAATATTAAAAATGCTTATGGTCTAGACTCTCAAGCTATTGCTTCTTATTTTAAGGCTTTTGCTTCCTATATTGAAGTGCCTAAAAATAAGTGGAATAAGTATCATGAACCTTATAAAGATGTTTCTAAGAGTGTTCCTGCAAGAAATACTGAAGTTTATACTTCTAATCATGTCTTACCTGAACCTTATATTGAGAAAATGCCTTTTCCAGTTAAGATAAAGGAACATTCTATGATAGCTAGTATGGTTAATGAAAGTACAGATAAAGGTGTTGAACCTGATAAACAAATGGTTGATGAACCTATAATAGCAAATGTGAAAGACTTTGTTACTAAATATGAAGAAGAGGGACACACTATCCTTTGTAAGGATACCTCTAATATTGTTTCACAAAGTAGTGTTATGAGAGCTAGTATTCCTGTGTTTTCTATTAGAATAAGTGATCGTTGCTTTGATGGCCCTTGTGATAGCTATATTTTCAAGTTTATGCATGATACTGAAAGTTACTATCAGAGAGGGAAAAGTGTTCTTATGCATCTCATTAATATCAAGTTTCCTCGTTTTATGCTGAAAGTTTTTATGTTGCACTTCTTTTGCCTTCCTATGCTAGTAGCCTCTAGTTTCAACAACTTGTTTGTTTACAAAATTCCCTTGCATAGGAAGTGGGTTAGACTTAAACATGTGTATTTTTGCTTCTGAATGCTCTCTTTCACTTCAATTCGTATCCTTATGTGAGCATCTTCAAAATTATCATGCCCATCTTAATGGTTATAAAGAAAGAGCTTTTTGGGAGACAACCCAATTTATTTTTGCTTTCAGTTTGTTGTTGTTTCTTTGAGTCTTGGAAGTTATTACTTCGGTAATAACCTCTCCTTATTCGTTTTGTTTGGTTTTTGTGTCAAGATCAACCTCTAATGAGAGAGAAGTAATATTTGGGGAAGTTGCTGTCCCGAAACAGATTTATGTTCTTCACCGTAAAAATTCGTGAGAGATCTCTGTATATCGGATTGAGCTGTAAATTGTTGTGCTTCTGCCCCAGGTTGTTATTTAACTTTCCTTAGTTTTGCACTTTTTGATTTGAGCAACAAAGATTTTTGAAAAAATTGATCTTTACCTGCTGGTCTGTTTTGACAGATTTTGCCGCTCTTGCATTTGCTTCTTTATTCGATTTCCTTTTTGAATTATTTTTGGGTTTTCGGAAGGAGTTGCTACAGTAGCTTATGTTTTGATGGTTTTCAGTTGAAAGTGGACCCAAAAGGTTTTATCACTTCACTTATATTAATGTTGCTAATGAGAACTGTGTGAAGTTTTGTGTGAAAGAAATTTCCAGGATGTGGAGAAAATGGTGTAATAAGGAAGTGAAAGGTTTTATGACTCAAGTAATAAGTGTACGAAGATGAGAGGATACCACCACCACCTAAGGAGTAATTCTTCATTAGGTTTGGCATCCCCTTGGTTTGTTCCAAGCTTGGGGGAGTGCCGCGGTATCACATCACCATCTTCTATCTTTTTACCTTATTAGTAGAGTCATATCATGAATAGAGAAGTTATTATGTAGGATGGTTTGCATTATGGAAGTGTCCCCTCTCTCGTTAGATATTTATCCCTTGGTGTGAGTTGTCGTTATGGAATATTAATGAGAAGTTCTATCATTCACTCTTTTTCATAGCTTATATTAGTTTTCAATTCGTGGTTGTATGATTGATCTTGTTGTTAGTATTGGTATCACTTTGGGATCATTGAGTTAATTTAGTTGGTTTTGGCAAACCTGGCTTGGTCAGTAGCACACTATTTTTGAGAGTTGAAAGAAAAAGATAAAAGTACTCTAAAGAAAAAATTATTCCATCATCTTTCTTTCTTGATTTGCTCATAAGTTTAGTATTCTCTAGTTAAGATCTTTTGTGCTTCCAAGGAAGATTGCATGTTTGTTTTTATCACTTGTATGTTTGTTTGTTTCCTTCAAGTCTTGTACTTGCTACCCAGCCTTGCTAGCCAAAAACCCGTACTGAGAGGGAATTCTTCTCGTGCATCCACTCCTTAAACCAAAACCTATGCCATTTGTGTCCACCATACCTACCTATTAGCATTATTGCTATTCCAAGTAAATTCTTGTTTTGTCTACCTCCCAAATTAAACTTGTTATGTGAAAAGTAGTGATTAAAGCTCTCACGAACTTGATGGCACACTTTACTTTCTTGCATTTAATAAACTTGAACCATTGTTCTCACCTATGTTGCGTATATGCTTGCGCTTTGTGAGTTGAGAATTAGCAGAACCATGCTGACATGGGGAACGCTTTCAACATTGCACTGGTACTTTGTACCTAGTTGACATCATGTTCTTTTGTCTATGGATGTCGTCGGTGTGAAATGAAAAGGGAGCTTGTAAGTCCATGGAGTTATGCATGTGTGTTAGAGAAACGCCTGGGCCGCTGGTCTAATCCATGCTGACATGGTGGAAACCTGCAGCGTCACCATAACGAGTATCTATGAAGCATTCTTCTTATAAAAAAGAGTCCGATTTTGACAAAAAAGAGAAAAAGAAAAAAAAGATATTATGAAAAGAGGAAAGAGAGAAAAAATCACCATATTCCCATGGTAAATAAGAAGATTGCTGACATGCTTGTTGTCTGCTTGCCTTGTCATTTTGATATGGGGATTCTTCCGTATCATCGGGCAAGGGGTACCCCATTGGCGGTTCTCTATGATACACATATTCTTACGATGACAAGAACTTACCGGTGACTAAAGTTGAGTAGCATGAGGAGCGGCCCTCGTATTCAAGGGACATGAGATTCTCAATTTACAACTTGTCAATGCATATCCTCATATTTGATCACTTTAACCTTAATCACCTAAAGATGCCTATGATAGGGGCAATGAGAGATGAAAGCTAGTAAGTATCATAATTTTTGGGAGCTCTTTATGAGACTTGCAATCCCTGCTTCCCTATTTGAAGGGCCTTTCTTTTACTTTTTAGTTGAGTCAGTAAACCTATCCCCTTCTATCTCAGCAAGTATTTTGAGTTGTTGCGTTTGATTCATTCATATGATGATTTATACAATCATGTTTCTTAAGTTCCTTGTTTTGCACATTGCTCTTATCTTGATGTTTACTACTTTGAAATCATTGAAAACCAGTTATTTGTGAACTTCAGCAAATTATCAACTATTCTTCGACCAAGACCTAAGTTTGACATTACCAATCATGATTCACTTTATGTATCTTTATTGTGTTTCCTTTACTCATTGCAAGTTGAGTTATATAATAGTGAGTTATCTTCTATTATGATCTATGTATTTCATGAATGTGATGCTTCCTGTCCGTATTATTTTATCGACTCTTCACTCCATAAACTTGAGGCCATGTTTATTGAGCTCAGTTTCGCTTGGGGACAAGCGAAGTCTAAGCTTGGGGGGAGTTGATACGCCCATTTTGCATCACTATTCTATGTCATAATTCACTATTATTCATTGATATATTTCGTATTGAGAGGTGATACTTATGTTATTTCATTTGTTTTTGCATGGTTGATGACATTTGGAGCATGGACCGCTGTAGTCAGGATTCTGATGGAAAAGGTGCTGTTTGGAGGCAAAATTCGTGAAGATCAGGAAATCCGGGAAAATACATGGAAAATCCTATTTTTCCAGAAGACGAAGGAAGCCAGAAGGAGGGCTGGAGATGGGCCACAGGGGGGCTGAAAATCCTATTTTTCATCACCATCTCCACACTCTTGCGCACGCAGCCGTGACCACGAATGGTAGTATGCAATCTACTAATTCCGAATGGAACAACAGATCACACTCAATTATAGTTGGTAAATTCGAACAGAGGGTAATTCCAGAGGTTCTATGAAAGAAACAACTCCAAAATATTTTAACGTGGTCTAAACCCTAACTAGGGGTCGTCCCAGGGCTTATAAGGGCGGCTGGGGCGGCCAGAAACCGAAACTAAATGCAAACGACTCAAACTGATACAAACCGACTTGGACCAGATTCGGTCGGCGGGCGGACACCCGGTCAAAATCAGCCGGACACTCCAGTCAGGCCGGACACTCTGGGTGAAGTGTGCCGGACAGTCCGGTCTGGCCAGAAACTTTGAAGTTTCCGGGTGGTGTCCGGGTAGTGTCCAAACTGGCAGACAGAATGTCCACGCCAGTTTGCCTCTCGACCAGGCCGGACAGTCCGGGTGGAACTAGCCGGACACTCCGATCGGGGCAGATCTTTTGGCCTCTGTCTTGATGATCTTCTCTTGCACCTTCCTCCCGCTCCTCCCTCGCACATCCTTGGGCGATTATCATGTTGGGATTCTCTTGTAGCCCTTCTCCTCCTCGCGCCATGCTTGTTTCTCCAACGAACCTGATCATACATAAATGCATAGACTTAGGCAGTATAAAGTTCTCATCAATCAAAGTACCAGATTCGTTTAGGAGTAAATTCACCTGTTGTTCCAGTAGCTTAGCACGAGCTCTTGTAATAGGTCCAATTCTAATCTCATTGGACTGATCCTTTCTTGCAACAGTCGTAGCATCTTCAGTAGTCATTGGGGTAGGTGTAATTGTAGGGATGTCCTCATCATCTCCCCCCTTCAAAAGGCGTCGACCTCGACGCTCCAAGGTCTTCTCTAGCATATGGTGACAAATCAGCAACGTTGAAGTTGTTGCTAACTCCACCAAACTCCTCAATAGGTATATCAACCGAGTAGGCGTTATCATTAATCTTGGCTAACACCTTGTAAGGACCAGCACCACGTGGCTTCAATTTTGACTTTCGAAGTAGTGGAAATCTATCCTTGCGTAGATGCACCCAAACCATATCTCCAGGCTCGAACAACACTTCTTTCCTTGCTTGATTCCTTGCAGCAGCAATGTTCTTGCCTTTCTTCTAAACAGCCTCTCGAGTCTTCTCATGTATTTTCTTCACATAATCAGCACGTTTTGATGCCTCCATATCAACTCTCTCATGTAATGGCAGAGGCAACATATCAAGTGGCGTCAATGGCTTGAAACCATACACCACCTCAAAAGGAGAAAGCTGAGTAGTTGAATGCACATCCCTGTTGTAAGCAAACTCAACATGTGGCAAACACTCTTCCCACTCCCGCAGATTCTTTTTAATCATGGTCCTTAGTAGCTATGACAATGTTCAATTCACCACCTCCGTTTGACCATCTGTTTGGGGATGACATGTAGTACTAAATAGCAGCTTCGTTCCTAGCTTTCCCATAAGGTCTTCCAAAAGTAGCTCATGAACTTCACATCACGGTCAGAAACAATCGTCTTTGGTACTCAATGTAATCTCACGATGTCCCTGAAAAACAGGTTAGCAACATGCGACGCATCGTCGCTTTTGTGGCAGGTAATAAAATGAGCCATCTTAGAGAACCTATCCACTACCACAAATATAGAATCATGACCTCTCTGAGTTTTAGGTAGACCTAGCACAAAATCCATACTAATGTCTTCCCATGGAGTAGTCGGTGCAGAGAGAGGTGTATACAAACCGTGAGGCTTCAACTTAGATTTCGACTTGTGGCATGTAATACATCGGCTCACAAATCTGTACACATCACGCCTCATCTTGGGCCAATAAAAGTGATCAGCAAACATGAGCAACGTCTTCTCACGCCGAAAGTGACCCATCAAACTACCAGCATGTGATTCCTGCACTAAGAACAAACGCAACGACGATTCTAGAATACATAGTTTGTTAGCTCGAAACAAATATCCATCATGTATATGATACTTATCCCATGCGTTTCTAAGAGCACACAAACGATATCGTTCAGCAAAATCATGCTCAGTTGCATAAAGTGCACAAATAGCTTATAATCCAGGAATTTTAACATCAAGATTGGTTAATAGCATGTTCTTCCTAGATAGAGCATCAGCAACAACGTTCTCTTTTCCCTTCTTATAGTTAATGATGTAAGGAAAAGACTCAATGAACTCAACCCATTTAGCTAATCTTTTATGCAAGTTTGATTGAGCTTTCAAGTATTTCAATGCTTCATGATCAGCATGTATGATGAATTCCTTTGGCCACAAATAATGTTGCCAAACCTCAAGTACTCTAACAAGTGCTTACAATTCTTTATCATAGATAGAATAATTCAAACGAGCACCGGTCAATTTCTCAGAAAAATAAGCTATAGGCCGTCCCGCTTGCATCAAAACACCACCTATGCCTATACCATTAACATCACATTCAACTTCAAATTGCTTTGAAAAATTGGGTAATGCAAGTAATGGTGCAGAAGTAAGCAAATGTTTTAATGTATCAAATGCAATGTCTTCGGCCGCACCCCACAAAAAAGGAACACCTTTCTTTGTCAAATCATTTAGTGGTGCAGCAATGGTGCTAAAATGTTTCACAAAGCGCCTATAGAAACCAGCGAGACCGTGGAAACTACGCACTTGACTAACATTCATTGGAGTAGGCCAATTCTGAATTGATTCAATTTTAGATTGATCTACCTCTACTCCATGCTTAGAAACAACAAATCCTAGGAATATGACCTTATCTTTTGCAAATGTACACTTCTCAAGATTAGCATACCTTTTATTATCACGTAACACTTGCAAAACTTGTCTAATATGAGTGTAATGTTCAGATTCGGTGTGGCTGTATATAAGTATATCATCAAAGTAAACAACCACAAAACGACCAATAAACTCTCTCAAAACATGATTCATCAAACGCATGAAAGTACTAGGTGCATTAGTAAGACCAAACGGCATGACTAACCACTCATAGAAACCGAATTTAGTTTTGAAAGGAGTTTTCCATTCATCCCCTTCTTTCATCCTAATTTGATGATAACCACTACGCAAGTCAATTTTAGAGAAAACAGCAGCACCACTCAATTCATCTAGCATATCCTCTAAGCGTGGAATAGGATGACGATATCGAATAGTGATGTTATTAATCGCTCTACAATCAACACACATGCGCCATGTACCATCTTTCTTAGGAACTAAAATAACAGGAACAACACAAGGGCTAAGAGAGACACGAATGTACCCTTTATCTAGCAACGCTTGTACTTGCTTCTGAATTTCCTTAGTTTCTTCGGGATTAGTCTTGTAAGGTGCATGGTTGGGAAGTGTGGCGCCAGGAATCAGGTCCACTTGATGTTCTATACCACGCAATGGAGGCAAACCTGCGGGTACGTCTTCTGGAAACACATCCCCAAAGTCCTGCAAAACAGAAGAGACACTAAGATAAATAGGGGTCATGTCATTAGAAACCAATACCCCGCCCTTATAGATGAGCACAAGTGGCATGGCTGTAGGATCCTCGCGAAACTCTCTCATATCCTCCTTGGTGGCTAATATCAATAACCCAGGCACTCTCTCACTTTTCGTTATATCACTCAATTTAGGCTCAATTACATCAGGAACAGCTGTGACACAGTCTCGCCGAGTGGTAGTATCTTCCTTCAAGTTCACCTCTATCTTCTGGCGAGAATCATTCACAATTTCTTGTGGTGTCATTGGCTGCATAGTAATCTTCTTTCCTTTGAATTCCAAGTGATATGTATTGGCTCGGCCGTTGTGTTGCACAAGGCGATCATAGAACCAAGGCCGACCCAATAGTAGGTGACAAACAGTCATAGGAACCACATCAAAATCAATAAAATCTTTGTATGGCCTTATTTGAAAATTCACACGTATCATATGATTTACCTTCATCTCACCATTGTTGCTCAACCATTGTATGTAGTATGGCTTGGGATGAGGTAAGTATGTCAAATTCAGTTTGGCACATAGTTCCTTACTTGCAAGATTTCTGCAGCTACCTCCATCAATAATTACCTTGCAAGCTTTGTTTGGTCCAACTAGAGCTTTTGTTTGGCACAAGTTGCAACGCTGGGATTCCTCAACCGGTTGCACACTAAGTACACGTGAAGATACGACAATAGTGGGTGCACGCTCAGCATATGCATCAGCACCAACCTCGCCGTCATCAATATCATCATCAGAAGCTTCATCTCCACTTTCTACTTCACCTTGTTCATTAACAAACATAACCTTGCTGTTTGGACAATCTTTCTTGTAGTGACCTCTACCTCCACAAGTATGGCACACCACATCACGAGTACGTGCAGTAGACATGTTGGAACCCGAGCTAGCAGCAGGACCAGTGGGTTTCCGAGCATTAGAACCAAACAAAGGTGTACTTGTTGGCTTGGCCGATGGTGTAAAGGGAGCAGCAGCTGGTGGCGCGGCTGTAGAAGGTGTAGACCTGGCCGAAAATCTGCTGGAGGACGGAAAATGAGCACGTGACTTCGCCTCTTCTGCCAACTGGGATTCGGCCTCTCTAGCATGATGCAACAACTCATTCATGGTCTCATACTTGTGATGACGAACAATGCTCTTGATCAGTAACTTCAAATTGTTTAGGAATCGCTGCATGGTCATCTCAATGGACTCAGGAATTCTAGCACGATGCATAAGCATCTCCATCTCCATGTAGTACTCATCAACTGTCATGGTGCCTTGCTTCAGTTGCGTCAATTATCAAAAACTGATCGCAAGTAGTTGGTTGGTGCGAAACGAGCTTTCATGATTTGCTTCATCTCGCGCCAATCCCTCACAGGAAGTTCATTGTCCTCCCTCCTATGTTGCACAAGAGTATCCCACCAACATAAAGCATAACCATCAAATTCCGATGCTGCAAGCTTGACCTTCTTATCTTCTGGATAGTCAAATAAGCGCCACAGTTTCTCAATCTTCAACTCCCATGTGAGGTAGTCTTCAGGATCAATGGAACCATCAAACTTAGGAATTCAAAATTTTGGCTTGCCCAAACCATCATCAGCAGCTTGGTTGGGCACACGTTGACCATGCCCAAGATGGGCAAACCCACGACCATGAGCAGGTGCATGGATAGGGGGAATATCACGTCCCCTGCCAACATGTGGAGCAGCATCAACAGCGCTACCCTCATCGAAATCATCAAAGGCATCATCATGTTGAGGATCTTCCCTTCTATGTAAGGCGGTTGTCAAACCCTCAATGGACTGCTGCAAAGCGGTGACATTGACATTGAGCGTAGCCACTTGCGTTTGGATAGTATCAACCGTCCCAACATGCTGATCCAATATCATATTCATATCTTGGAGATTCTTGTCAATGACATCTGTCGTGTTAGTAAACACACGTGTCAAGTGGGATTTCAAAGCCTCATATTCACGCCAATTGACAAGCTCCTCATCCTTCTTTTTCTGCAACACAACATCATCATCACTAGTAGACATGATTAGTAGGTTAGTGCAAAAATCAGAATCTGTATGGTGGAAACTCTCACAACTCACTCACAACTAATAAGAAAGGAGATCTTACCGTTCCAAAGTGAATCGAGATGCTCTACCAAACGAAATCAAAGACTGATGCACTTGATGTGATGAAGTGAATATCAAAGGTATAGAGAACGATCGCAGGGCACACAGGTTATGTAAAGGTGGAGCTATAGGTATGGTATCCTATCTATACCGCAAACAAGTCCTAGTGCTGATCGTACAAATACCCAAGAAACACACACAGTGGAGATAAACGTGGCAAAGCAACTTATGAAAAGGAATATTGCAATGCACAAGAGAGACGCTAGTAATAGCTCAAATAGAACAGGCACAAGATTGCTCAATCTACTACTGCTATACACAACAAGGCCTCCAATATTGCACACTTATATAACTCTTTTTTTATACTGATTCTCTTTTTTTTTGATTTTTTTTATGATTTTTCAACTATATTACTCAATGCAAACGAGTACAGCAACGTATAACAGAACTAGGCCGGATAGTCCGGTTGATATGCGCCGGAGATGCCGGTTGAGCCAGATAGTCCGGTGTGATTCGGCCGGATAGTCCGGTTTCGCCTGGCGAAAATTTCTACACTTCAAAAACCTAATGAGCAGCCTGTCGGAGCAAAGCAACTAGTCTCGTGGGTACGTTCCTAGGCACAGATGCTGTAGATAGGCTGTGTCTATGTTATGCAAACAAAGGTACGCTATGTGGACTCGGAAAAAATGATAGACTTGCGGCAACGGTAACGGTGGGAACAGCGGAAAACAAGATCAAACCCTAAACCTAGACACAAACAGAAACTAGACTCCTACGAGGAAAACCTGCTGACCGGATCTACGAGAAGATAAAATCAGCAACTAAAACTCGAAAACGATGCAATCTAGTCTAAGGCAAATCTTTTTGTAAGGCTTTTTCTGTATAGGATGAAAAACACTCTCTAAGCTATAGATGGATTTGTGGATGCTTACCGAGGCAACACTGGAAATCTGATACCAAGATGATATGGGGTGGCCCGATCTTCTCAGTAAGCGGATGGCGATGATGATGGTGGATGGTAGATAACTAGTGCGTAGCTATGATCTCTCCCGCTCGATCCCTGATGCCAGTGCAACAGATCTCGAACCTTGTAGGATATTCACAAACCACACTTGCGCACGCAGCCGTGACCACGAACGGTAGTATGCAATCTACTAATTCCTAATGGAACAACAGATCACACTCAATTATAGTTGGTAAATTTGAACACAGGGTAATTCCAGAGGTTCTATGAAAGAAACAACTCCAAAATATTTTAACGTGGTCTAAACCCTAACTAGGGGTCGTCCCAGGGCTCATAAGGGTGGCTGGGGCGGCCAGAAACCGAAACTAAACGCAAACGACTCAAACTGATACAAACCGACTCGGACCAGATTCGGTCGGTGGGCGGACACTCCGGTCGAAATCGGCCGGACAGTCCAGTCAGGCCGGACACTCCGGATGAAGTGTGCCGGACAGTCCGGTCTGGCCGGAAACTTTGAAGTTTCCGGGTGGTGTCCGGGTAGTGTCCGAACTGTCAGACAGAATGTCCATGCCAGTTTGCCTCTTGACCAGGCCGGACAGTCCGGGTGGAACTGGCCGGACACTCCGATCGTGGTAGATCTTTTGGCCTCCGTCTTGATGATCTTCTCTTGCACCTTCCTCCCACTCCTCCCTCGCGCATCCTTGGGTGATCATCATGTTGGGCTTCTCTTGTAGCCCTTCTCCTCGTCGCGCCATGCTTGTTTCTCCAACGAACCTGATCATACATAAATGCATAGACTTAGGCAGTATAAAGTTCTCATCAATCAAAGTACCAGATTCGTTTAGGAGTAAATTCACCTGTTGTTCCAGTAGCTTAGCACGAGCTCTTGTAATAGGTCCAATTCTAATCTCATTGGACTGATCCTTTCTTGCAACAGTCATAGCATCTTCAGTAGTCATTGGGGTAGGTGTAATTGTAGGGATGTCCTCATCATTGTGAGTAGTTCGTTTTGTTCTTGAGTACATGGGAGAAGTCATGTTGTTAGTAGTGGAATTGCGTTGAGAAAGATTCAATAGTTTGATATTTAAGTTGTGGTGTACTTCTTCTACTAGTGTCATGTGAATGTCGACGATATGACACTTCACCTATATGGGCCTAGGGGAATGCATTGTGTATTTGGCTACTAATCGTAGGGGTTACCGGAGTGACACAAACCTGAACCCCCGTTAGGAAACCATTACACAAGGGACGTAAGGGTCTTAGAGTTTAAAGCTGTGGTTAGGTTTCTACCTTAATTACTTTCTTGTACTTACGGATGTTTGCAAGGGGTATAATCACAAGTATGTATTAGTCCTAGGAAGGTCGGTACATTAGCACAGGTTCACCCACACAACACTTAGCAAGCTAAAGAAGATTAATCAACTATATGAAGCGAAAGCACTTGACAGTCTTCCCATGTGTCCTCGAGAACATTTGGTCATCTTAAGTAATACAACCGGCTTGTCCTTTGCTGCATAAAGGATTGGGCCACTTGTTGCATTTAGTTCTACTGTCTTTTATTTACTCGTACTTTGTTTACTTGCTTTATCAAAAACCCCTAAAAATTCGTTTGCTAAGTATTTACAGAGAATTCCTGATCCATACCACTAGCCAGCACCTTCTTCTCCTTGTTGGGTTCGACACTCTTACTTATCGAAAATACTGCGATACACCCCTATACTTGTGGGTCATCACCCGACATGCTAGATATGTCCTATCTATGGATGATGCACTTCAATGGGTCCAAGTGCAAAGAGGGAGCTGGCGCAGGCGTCATACTAACATCACGGCAAGGTGACAAGATGAGGTATGTTCTGCGAATGCAGTTCACTGCCTCCAACAATGAAGCTGAATATGAAGCCCTACTCCACTGGTTGCGTATGGCAAAAGCCTGCGGTGCAAAGCGACTCGTCATCTATGACAACTCCATATTGGTGGTCAATCAAACAATGAACAAGTGCGATGCTCTGAGCGACAACATGAACGAGTATGAAGCACTCGAGGGAGACTTCGACGGCTGCGAACTGTGGCACGTTGGCTGCGAGAGCAACGAGGAAGTAGACACACTTGCCAACATCGGCTCCACTTGTGCCCCAGCGCCACCCGGGGTATTCTTAGAGTGCATCTGCGAGCATTCCAGCAAGCCAAAAGCTCGAGAGCACAAAACCAGCACGCCAAAGGACTAGGGTGCTACGCCACACAATGAGCCACTAGCTCTCGACGACATGCAGCCAGATACAAGACTCAAAGGCCCCATGGAGGTCATGATGATCGAGCCAGATACAAGACTCAAACCATACATCACATACTTTCTCAGTAAAAGGTTACCAGATGACCCGACTGATGCGCGATGATCTAAGGCATTCGCCCTTATCAACGGCGAACTGTACAAGCGCAGCATCACAGGAGTCCTTCAACGTTGTGTCTCCAATGGAGACGGAAGAGCCATCCTCCTCGAGATACATGAAGGCACCTGCGGCCACCACGGCGGCAGTCGTGCTCTCATCGCTAAAGCTCTACGAGCGGGATTCTACAGGCCAACAACAATGTGTGACACCGAGGACATCGTCTAGCGTTGCAACGCTTGCCAGCGATTTGCAGACAAGCCGCATGCACCTGGCGCAAAACTATGGCTAATACCTGTGGCCTGGCCCTTCGCGCAATGGGGACTCGACATGGTTGGCAAGCTCTAGAAATCTTCACCTAGCGGATACGTCTACCTCCTAGTCATAGTCGACAAATTCACCAAGTGGATTGAGGCGATGCTAGTGACAAACCAATCAGGAGCCAGCGCTGTCAAATTCTTCGAGTCCATCATCTTCTGCTTTAGGGTGCCACATAGCATCATCACAGACAATGGGATGAATTTCACTTCCAAGGAGTTCCAGGATTTCTGTGAAAACCTGGGAATCAACATCAACTACGCCTCGGTGGCACATCCCTAGACCAACAGTCAAGTCGAAAAGGCCAATGGCCTCGTCTGCGGCGGGATCAAGAAAAGGCTCCTCCGACCACTCGAAAAAGTTGTCGGGTGCTTGCTCGAGGAGCTACAATCGGTACTATGGAGCCTTCTCACAACTCCAAACAGCACCACAGGCTACACTCCATTCTTCATGGTACACGGTGTGGAGGCGATGCGACCCACAGAAGTACGCTACAAAACCCCACGGGTAGTAGCATACAGTGAGGCAGAATCTACCCTTGCACTCGAAGACTCCATCGACCTCCTCGATGAGGCACACGAGATCGCAGCGGAGAGATCCACGATCTACCAGCAGAACCTCCACAATTACCACAATAGAAGGCTACGGCCCAGATCCTTTGTCGAAGGAGACCTAGTCCTGCGACTGAAGCAGCAAGGGCACCTCAAATTCGAGTTCCCTTGGGAAGGACCTTATGTGATTACCGAAGTAATCCTAGGTGGCGCCTACCGCCTTAAAGAAATAGAAAGTGTAGTCACATACTCCAACCCCTGGAACGTAGCACAGCTGCGTTGTTTCCACCCCTAGATGTTTTTTACTTTACAACTAAGGCTATTCAGCCAGGCTACTTAGCCACACATTGTACCTCGTGATATTCTACGAATAAATAAAGCTAAGTGCCCCAAACTTTGTGTCTCTATTTATACTTGCAATTACATTGCTTGGGGGCTACGCCACCCTTTTAACCTCGTTACACGAATAACACAGTATCCCGAGTAGCTGAGATACTATCGATAAAACCCTTGGCAAAATCAACCCAGATGCAACCCACCTGACAGGTTGACAAGGTGCTGAGATGAATGTACGTCAGGCTAACGAAAAGGAACTATAGAGTATAAGAACACTTGAAAAATACATAAGCTAGCATGCTCTTTACATATTAATGGGTATAAAAACACACCTAACACAATTCTATGAACTTTACAACACCTATGCATTTCATGTGCAGGACCATATTATCCTACTGCTGCAAAAGGAGAACATTCGTCTGCTTCTCAAAGAAATCGATAATATCTTCGGCTGACCGATCGACCACCTGGTAATGCGGCACCATGTTCCATGTCATCGCTTCCGGCGGAGGCGGTGGACCAGCTGCAACAACTGCGATATCCACATCTATCCGATGAAGGCGAACAAGTGCCAATGGAAAAAATTGAGCCTACCAACCTCTAAGCAAACGAAACGGAGATAAAAGTATAAAATAACCTTAAAAGGCATGGTGGCGGGTTTCCAGCAAAGCGTGCTGTCGACCCAAGGAAATGATCTACTCGGCGAGGCGAGTAGAATCTTTCACGATAGGCTACAAGAAAAGAGAAGCAGTGTGAGCATTAACACAAAATTCGACTGCCAATGGCACGAAGAAAATTTGCGTGTTCCTCCAAGGACTCCGGAGATTCCTTCAGAGTCGACATTCGGGCAACAACTTGATGCTCCCCAACATGGGGAGAGCTCGAAGAGTTGGCACCAGAGTGGGACGCCACTGGAGGAGAAGGAGATAGGGTAGATGAATCCCGCACCCATTCTTCTTATTGCATCTTGAGGTATTTCATCATCTACATCACAAACATCAACACGCCCCGCTTGGGGGCCATCATATTCTTCGAAAACCACACTACAAGATTCTATGACAATTCCAGAGAGTTTATCATAGATTCTGTAAGTGTGGGAATCGATACCATAACCAACAAAAATACCCTCTAAAGCTTTGGAATCAAATTTGGACAAACGGACACCTTTTATGAGATAGGAACACTTACAACCAAACACCCGGAAGTATGAAACATTGGGCTTGTTACCGGTAAGTATTTCATATGGAGTCTTGATCAACACTTTGTGGAGGTAGAGCCAGTTCGATACATGGCATGCGGTAGACCCTCAGCCCAAAAAATTGCATGGAGACTTAAACTCTGCCAACATGGACCTTGCCATATCCATTAATGTCCGGTTCTTCATCTCAGCTACACCATTTTGTCGAGGGGTGTATGGAATGGAATATCGATGTTTTATCCCCTCATCACTAAGAAATCCATTCAAGGTGTAGTTCTTGAACTCGATGTCGTTTGTCACTTCTTATCACTAGCACGGGCACATTGTATTGATGTTGAACCATATTGACAAAGCCGATGAAGTATTGTTGGGTCTCACTCTTCAACTTGAAGAAGTATACCCATGAATATCTTGAGTAGTCATCAACAATCACCAAACTATATTTCTTTCCACCAAGACTTGCATGAGATGGAGGACCAAAGAGATCCACATGAAGGAGATGCAAGATCATGTTCGACTTTATAATGTTATTTGTCTTATGGGGAGAATCATGCATCTTTCCTTCAACACAATCCTTGCAAACACGATCTTTGGCAAAACAAACATTTTCTTTTAGTCCCCCAATATAACCACCCTTGTGGAGGCTTTGCAAAGTTCTCATATTGATATGGGCTAGTCGGTGATGCCATAACCAACCCACATCGGCCTTTCCGAATAAGCACATCGCACTTGTAGTGGTTTTTCCCGAAAAGTCCACCACATACAAGTCATTTTCGACATACCCAACAAAAGTGACCTTTAGAGTTTTGCTCCACTAGAGAACCACAATATCATTATCAATAAAGATGGCAAAGCCCATCTTTCAAAGAGCATGGACTGAAAGTAAATTATAGCCAAGAGTCTCAGTAAGCATGATGTCCACGAGAGTAACATCATCTGCAACCACAATTTTGCCAAGACCCATTACCTAAGATTTTGACTTATCAGCATATGTGACGGTTATATGATCTTGATTTGCCCTTATCTCTGTCATTATTGCCTTGCTTATGGTCATATGACTTGTGTGACCACTATCAAGCACCCACTTTGACCCGCCAGAAGTATAGTTCTACAAGAGATCAAACTAGTTTTTAGGTACCCATTTTTCAATGGGCCCTTTCTTGTTAGTGACAAGGGTCTTGGGAACCCAAATAGACCAAGCAACATAACCATCAAATGGACCAACATATTGTGCATAAACATCACCATAAGAATTACGCACTAAGACATAGTGAGGGTTATCACTTCCAACAAAGTCATCTTGTGACATAGTTTTGCCACTTGTGGTATTACTACCCATAGTGGTCTTGTCCCTTTGCTTAAGTGGGATTAGCCTTATTCTTCTTGTTGTTCTTCTTCTTGGTCTTGGGCACATATCCAAGACCTCTTTTCTCATTATTTGACCTTTGCTTAGTTAGGAGATCATCAATAGACTTGTTTCCTCCGGGGAAGGTGGCTTTTGCAAGCTCCCCCTTTGACCTAGCACTTTCCTCAAGGATGTTTGTACTACTAGAGGGAATAAAAATACTAGGTGAAGCAACATTATTCGATTGAGTTTGAGGTTGTTCACGAGACTTTGTGAGAGTTAAGAGTTCACTTTCCAATGCCTTGTGAGCCTTGTTAAGCTTGTCAAAATCCTCGGCAAGTTTATCATGAACAACACCAAACTCAATCTTGCCCTTTTTAGACTTTTATACTTAGCAATGGCATGATCACATTCCTTAATGAGTTTAGCTACTATTTGATCATTTGCCTCATCAAGGCCTTCAAGTTTTTCTTGAAGAGACTCCCTAGTCCCTTGTTCTTCTTCAAGAGCATTAGTTAGAGCATCCATCTCAAGTAGGTGCTCTCTCCTAAGTTTGCATCTCTCATCAAGGAGCTCTTGTGTGCGAGAAAGTCGGTTCAAGAGATTTACAAAATGCTTCTTGTGCTCCCATTGCAAGTTAGTCATATAAGCATTGAAAGAAACTAATTCCTCCTTCACCTCAAGAGTATCATCATTAAATTCATTATTGATAATAGAGGTGGAGAGGGTGATAGCTCTAATGCTCTTGCCATAAGGCAAGTGACGTTCTTATTGGAGATGTTATCATTTGGGGAATCAAAAATAGAGAAGGTGGATGTAGAGGTAGTGGAGATGGAAGCCACACCATTCATCATTTGTTCTTCTTCCTCCTCTTCATCATCAGAAGAGAACTCTTCATGTGCTATAAATGCAATGTCACCGGACTTCTTGTTGGTGGCATTCTTTTTGTTGAAAGAATTCTTGAAGGGGGCCACACCGGGAAGACCACTACTAGAAAATCGCTTGTTGTTTACTACTTTCAGCATTGTCATGTCATCATGCATATGATTGGCTAAAACTATTTTCCAAAAGCCTATTTTTGTTTTCTAGACATTCCTCTCTTTATTTCAAATCAAAACCCTAGGTCTGCCCGGATCTTCTATTTGTCTAAAACCGATTTACAAAATGTTTTGTTTAAAAGAAATAAAAAAGAAATGGTATAACTGGGGGAGGCAGCCCATCCCATTAGGCTAGGACACCGACAACCCCGGCCCAACAAAAACCCTAACCCTAGTCCCTACCGCTAATGCCACCACCACACCCGACCCTATCACCGCCAAACAACCACAGCGTCGTAGTGCGCACTCACACCGAGCCACACCAAACACGCGTGCGTGCGTAGCCACCTAACCACAGCGGTGCACCGCAGCCTCGCACCAGCGTTGCACTCCGCCCTGCATCACTGCATGCTACACAACGTGGCATGCTACAGCTAACCATCCCGCGTGCAGCCTCGCGAGGTTGTGCTAGGCATGCCACGACCTAGTGCAACACCCGCCCTACCGCTCATGTGCCCTGGTCCCACCCCGACCCGCTCCACGCGGACGAACCACCAACCGCACATGCTCCGACCCTGGATCCCGATTCCATTGGGTCGCTCTCCTCCTTCCGCCTCGTAGATAGCCGCCGCTGCTTGGACCTCGCACCGCACCGACGCCTTGCACTCTCTCCCAGACAGATCTCCTCCCTGTGTTGAGTCACCGCCCCACGTGTTGTCCTCCCTGTGTTGAGTCCCCGCCCCACGTGCCGCCACCCGTCTGCTTCGACGTCGCCTCGGCCGCTCGCGAGTGACCCTAGAGCTGGCTGCTTCCCCCACTTCGGCCTCCTCGCCACCATCGCCGAGCGCCCCTGCTCACGCCGCCGCGTACACCCTGCTTTCCTCCCTTCACCGCAACTTCTTCTCGTGCCATACATCGTCGTCCGTCTTCCCGTCTCTTCCTTGCCCTTCCGCCTGTGATGCAGCCTTGCCACCGTCCTCCTCACATCTACGACGCCGGCCGCCCCGTCGATCTCCGCCTCGCGTCGAGATCCCGCCCTTCCTGCCTCGCCACCAAGAGCCGCCTTGTCGCTCGCTTCCTCGCCTCCGATCACGGCGGCTGCCACCATGGAACCCCTCCTCCCTGGTCAACCTCCTCCGACCCCACCGTCGTGGCCTTGTCCCGATAGCCGTGCACCTCCAACCCAGTAGTGAAGCCCTACATCCATGCTCATCATCTTCTACACCCGCGCCATGGACTCCCTCGATGCCCTCTGCCTCCAGCACATGGGATAAGGTCTCCTATTGACCGTGTTTTCTGCTGATATGAAGTGGTGAGAGTGTTGTATGTTCAGTCGTGATGAGATGTGGTGATACTGTTGCGGAGAGAAGGTGCGGTGATGCCGACTTGGCTATTCGAGACCCTCACGATGGACAAGATTGACGGGAATTCTAACAAGATCTTCGATACCACATGAGTGACCAAGACCGCCACGAAGTCCGAACCCCGTAGATATCCGACACGGACGTCAAGATCTACTTCCCGGATCTGAACCCAGACCCCCAAGCCCCAAGATCTCCGAATCAAGACATGTGACCCCAATTTAACCCGGCCCTATTTTATAAATTGCTATCTATATATCTTGTTGCATTAAATCATTCATGCCGCATACATATTTTGTGGTTTGGGGCATTATGCCGATTCATCTCATAATTAAATATGGAGACCATATGCGGCTATTCCAGTCTTATATTGAGTCTATTTAAATTTGTGTAGTGAACCGATGCCATGTTTTGCCTTGTTAAGACAACATGAACCTTCTATTTAATTGTCGGGACCGTGGTTCCACTTAATATTTCCTATTCGCATCACATCTTTTCCATGTCATGCATCATATCATAAACATGCCCGATCTTCTGACGTAGTACCAAATAGTGCATCCGGTGTTCCTTTTAGGGCTTTGCTTCTTCATGGATTAGGGTGATGAGTTGATGCGAGTATCGACAAGTTCTTTGGATAATATATCTTTGGCTATGTTTTCCAGGTGAGCAATCTCCCTCTTTCTACCTATTTTGCATTTATAGTTTTTACTTTCTTCCTGTTGATCTATTGCTATCCGTGTTGCGATGCTTTATTTTCCGTACCATTTGTTGTTGGGGCATGCAGCGAAAAACAAAACTTCTTCCCTACGTGGTGATCCCAAGATCTAGCTGAGGTAGTAGGCCATGAGAATTACCACTAGGCACGCGGTTGCGGAATCGATGTAGCACGTAGCTTGATGCAATGTAGTCCTCACGATCCGTTCCGATCCACGATTGTCAAAGTGCTGAACATACAACACCTCCGCCAGTATCCACACGTACGAGGAGGAGCGTCGGCGATGAACTGCTAGGTCTGGTACGGCGGCGGCAGGACTGGACTGGAGCTAGGGTTTCCAACACATGGAGTGACCTAACCGTGTGCTCTAAGCACCCGCGCCCCAACTTATATAGGGAGTGAAAGTGGGCTCCACTAACTTGTCGCCCATTCACTAAAAAGCCTATATTAGTCACTGTGAGTCCAACTCACTGACTCTGTCCGTTTCCTTTTTGGGTCCAACCCAAATGTGCTCTCGCTCTTAAGTGTGTGACCCGACAGGCTCATGGTGACCCAGACACGATCCGAGTCTCACTCGTGACCGATTAGTCGGTAGTGGCTCCTAGCAGAACGTGCCGACTCCCAAGTACCAAAGAGTCATGACGACATACCTTCCAATGTGACTTTCGTCTGAGTCCCTTTTGCCTCACGATATACCTTGTCAAACTATAGGCGAATAATCGTCATCCGTTAAATAGTTCGACTCTCTTTCTCGATCCAAGATAAGTGATTCATTTTACTAACTCTTAGTTAATTGCCTCGGTTAACACTTAATCGAATCGCGCATGGCCATGGTTTCCAAATCATATCTTCCAAGAGGGCCTAGAGAATATCTCTCTAGATGGAGGGGCAAAATCCCATCTTGGTTATTCACATCACGCAGCTTGATTCTCAGTAGACCTGAATTCCGCCTTTATAACTGCCTAGTGACAGAACAACGTTTGACAGAACCTAAGTCGGTGATCCTCAACTCGTATTGTGCAATAACCTCATGTCTAAGGATTACATTGATTGAGATATACAAATGACGACTTATTCGTTGTATCTCAATATGGGTCAGCCCGACTCGCTAAACTCTTTAGCCGAATCCGTGTAAGTCCGAATAGCATCTCTATGCCCATGACAAGTGGAACCGAGTCATCTGCCGACTTTCACATTAGTCTAAGTTGTGTGTCCAGCACAACCTCAACGACCAAGGACAATTAGTATAAACAATATGAATATATATTTCCACAATAGAATCACATATTCAATTATACATATCAGTAGTTCATACATGGACAATAACTTTATGAATACATTGGAAATAACATCATACATGATTGCCTCTAGGGCATATTCCCAACAGTCTCCCACTTTCACTAGAGTCAATCATCCGACATCACATGTCCAGGCATCTAATGCCCATAGCTCTCAGGTGCGCCTCATGCTTCGGCTGTGGAAGTGGCTTTGTCAATGGATCCGCAATGTTTGCATTCGTGTGTACCTTGCATAACTTGATATCATCTTGATCCACGAACTGGCGAATAAGGTGGTACCGCATGAGTATATGTTTGTTTTTCTGGTGTTGTCTAGGTTCCTTTGCTTGTGTGATAGCACCATTGTTGTAACAATACACGTCTAACAGATTGGACGAGCCCTGAACCACACCAAGATCCATGAGGAAATTCCTCATCCAAACGGCTTCCTTTGTCGCCTCCGAGGCAACAATATACTCAGCCTCTGTCGTAGATGCAGACACCGTCTCTTGCTTGGAACTCTTCCAGCTCACAGCTCCTCCATTTATCACAAACACATATCCGGATTGCGAACGAGAATCATCCTAGTCAGGAGATAACTCGCATCCATGTAACCCCTTACACTGATTTCATCCTCACCTCCATAAACCAGGACATATCCTTAGTCCTTCTCAAGTACTTGAGGATATTTTTAGCTACTGCTCAGTGGATCTCTCTAGGGTCAGCATGGTATCTTCTCACAACACATAGAGAATAGGAAACATCCGGCCTGGTACAAATCATAGCGTACATGATGGATCCGACTGCAGAAGCATATGGAATCGCACTCATCCTACTTCGCTCATCAGTTGTCGAAGGACACTGAATCTTGCTAAGTTTTATGCCATGGGACATCGGTAAGAACCCCTTCTTAGACGATTCCGTGTTGAACTTTTTCAACACTTTGTCCAAATATGTACTCTGACTCAATCGAATGAGCCGCCTTGATCTATCTCTATAGATCCTGATTCCTAGTATGTAAGTCGCCTCACCCAAGTCTTTCATCGAAAAACTCTTTTCCAATGATTCCTTGGTCTCTTGCAACATCTGGACATCATTTCCAATCAGTAATATGTCATCCACATATAAGATCAGAAAGTTTACTTTGCTCCCACTAAACTTCTTGTATAAACAAGAATCATGATCACCCTTGATGAAGCCAAACGATTTGACTACCTCATCAAAGCGAATGTTCCAACTCCAAGATGCTTGCTTCAACCCATAAATGGATTTCCGAAGTTTGCATACCTTGTCAGCATCAGCCGGATCGACAAAAACCTCAGGCTGTATCATATACACATCCTCGGTTAAATTTCCATTAAGGAAAGCCGTCTTGAAATCCATCTGCCATATCTCATACTCGAAATAGGCTGCTATAGCTAACATGATCCGAACTGACTTAAGCATTGCCACGGGAGAGAAAGTCTCATAATAGTCAACTCCTTGAACTTGTCGGAACCCCTTCACGACAAGCCATGCCGTATGATGTAGCCCGTCCTACGGACGCTTCTACATCTACAACAACAAGTCCCCCAAGTGGACCCATGACTCGTGCTCGAGCCAAACTCCTCCAAGCTAAGGTGAACTCGCTCCTCTCTTCGTGCCAATTTGATACCTCCTTGGATGGCGTGCTACTTCATACCACTACTTTGTCAATCATCAGGTACGAGCCCCCGCCGCTTCGACCCACGAGCCCTGAAGCTGCACCTGTCCTGAAGCTGCCAGAGCCGGAGTGTCCGCCCGGATCCAGCCAGAGTGTCCGGCGCAGCCGGAGTGTCCGGCCTACCCCCGCCCCGTCTGGACTCGAACATTCTGTGTGCTAGTTCAGACACTGTCCGGACACTGCCCGAAGTGTCCGGCCACCCCGGACTGTCCGGCCTGAAGATGGGCCTGCGAGCCTAGCTAGGCCCTATGGCCCATGTACCCCTCTACTTCGCCCAGAACTCTACTTTAATGCCTGAATTACCCCTGAACTTGTGGTTGGCCCATATATAGCCCCCACCTCCATTGTAAACCCTACGCTTGATATTGGAATTAGTGGAAACCCCTTTGTTGATCTATCTAATTCTTTCCTCATGCTCCTTGACTTAGGAGCACTAATATCCCCAATCCTCGTTGGAGTTTGCACCGTTCCTCTGCGTTGTACAAGGCCTAGGCATCGGTGTCGGCTTTCTGTCGTTGCTTTGTGAAAGAATTTTCAACCATTGCTTGTCCCCTTCATGAATTGACCAAAAAGAATGTCACCTTCGTGTGGGGCAAAGCACAACAAAAAGCTTTTGATGAACTTAAAAAGAGGCTCACCGAAGCACCTCTTCTTGCTTTACCGGACTTCACAAAAACTTTTGAAATAGAGTGTGATGCTAGTGGTATTGGCATTGGAGGAGTCCTTATGCAAAACAGACGTCCTATAGCCTACCATAGCGAAAAACTTGATGGTGCTCGCCTTAACTATCCGATTTATGACAAAGAGCTTTTTGCCTTAGTTCGTGTCCTTCAAGTTTGGCAACACTACCTTTGGCCCAAGGAATTTATCATACATTCCGACCATGAGTCGTTGAAATATCTCAAAGGCCAAGCTAACTTGAGAAAGAGACACGCTAAGTGGGTTGCAAATCTGTTTTTCAGGGAAATCGTCCATCTTCATGATGTGCCAAGGACAATCGTCTCCGACCGCGATGTCAAATTCATGAGCTACTTGTGGAAGACCCTCATGGCCAAGATCGGCGTCAAGCTCCTCTTCTCATCTGCATCACATCCTCAAACTAATGGCCAAACCGAAGTTGTCAACCGAAGCCTCGGAACTCTCCTTCGTGTGTTGATCATGAAAAACCTGAAGGATTGGGAGGAACGCATTCCACACGCCGAGTCCGCCTACAATCGAGCCAAGCACTCAACAACCAAGATGAGTCCATTCATGATCATCTATGGTTTCGAGCCCCTCACCGCGCTCGACATCCTACCACTACATCTCCATGAGCGCACGAACATGGACGTCGAGAAGCGCGCAAAAGCTATGAAGAAGCTTCATGAAGAAACAAGAGCTACTATCGAACAACAAGTCCTTCTCCAAGCTTCAAGGTTAAACAAGGACAAGAAGGAGATGATATTTGAAGAAGGTGACCTTATGTGGATACACCTAAGCAAGGACCGCTTCCCCAAGGAACGTGACTCCAAGCTCAAGCCAAGAGGAGATGGTCCCTTCAAGGTCCTCAAAAGAATCAACAACAACGCCTACATCATCGACATACCGACCTCCAAGTACCTTGCAAGCAATACATTCAATGTCAAGGATCTCTCACCCTACCATGGAGATGTTCAAGATGATATCCATGAAGAGTCGAGGATGACTCTTTCCCAAGGGGGGGAGCTGATGCAGCCCATCCTACGGACGCTTCTACATCTACAACAACAAGTCCCCCAAGTGGACCCATGACTCGTGCCCGAGCCAAACTCCTCCAAGCTAAGGTAAACTCACTCCTCTCTTCGTGCCAATTTGATACCTCCTTGGATGGCGTGCTACTTCATACCACTACTTTGTGCAATATCAGGTACAAGCCCCTGCCGTGTCGACCCACGAGCCCTGAAGCTGCACCTGTCCTGAAGCTGCCAGAGCCGGAGTGTCCGCCGGATCCAGCCGGAGTGTCCGGCACAGCCGGAGTGTTCAGCGCGACTCAGTCGGAGTGTCCGGCCTACAGCCGCCCCGTCTGGACTCGGACATTCTGTGTGCCAGTTCGGACACTGCCCGGACACTACCCGGAGTGTCCGGCCACCCCGGACAGTCCGGCCACCCCGGACAGTCCGGCCGTTCCAACCCGAACTGTTCGGCCTGAAGATGGGCCTGCGAGCCTAGCTGGGCCCTATGGCCCATGTACCCCTCTACTTCGCCCAGAACTCTACATTAATGCCTGAATTACCCCTGAACTTGTGGTTGGCCTATATATAGCCCCCCACCTCCATTGTAAACCCTCGGCTTGATATTGGAATTAGTGGAAACCCCTTTGTGGATCTATCTAATTCTTGCCTCATGCTCCTTGACTAAGGAGCACCAATATCCCCAAACCTGATTGGAGTTTGCATCGTTCCTCCGCGTTGTACAAGGCCTAGGCATCGTTGTCCCTTTGCCTAGACGTCAAGATCTCACCGAGTCTCCCATCTCGCCGTGCCGGTTTGAGAGAGAGTCCTCCGCCCGACGCCGATCCTAGGGATTGCGCCGGACCGGTCACCGTCGGCATGAGCTATTGGTGTTTATCGTTGTTTTGCATGTGTGTGTTCATCGCTCTTCGTGCGTGTGTTCGTCATGTTCATCCTTCCCTCCTTCCCCCGCACTCCACCCTCGATTTGAAAGGGAATCGTGAAAGATCGGGCCACCCTAGAGGTTTGCCCTCAACACCTTATAGATGGAAACATTTCCATCCATATCTGGTTTCTTCTTAAAGGCCCATTTGCACTCGACGGGTCTTGCACCGTCTGGCAGATCAACCAAGTTCCAAACTTGATTTTCATCCATGGACTTTAACTCGGATCTCAATGCTCGAAGCCATGACTCAGAATCAAAACCCACCACCGCTTCCGAATAAGTTGCCAGCTCATCACTGTCCAACAGTAACACATCAGGAACACTTTACAATCTGGCCGATCTTCGCACTGTCGGTGATGTTGCCGGCTTAGGTACCACGACCGGCTTAACCTCCAAGGATTTTGACAAATCGCTACTGGCCGGTACCTCTCGATTTCTTCGAGTTGCACCGTGCTCCCACTGACTCCCCGACTGAGAAACTCTTTCTCAAGGAAGACACCGTTCCGAGCGACAAACACTTTCCCCTCTTCTCGATTGTAGAAGTAGTAACCCAAGGTTTCCCTCAGATACCCCACGAAAATACACTTATCTGACTTGGCTGTAAGCTTGTCCGACTGAAGTCGCTTGACAAAATCTTCACAACCCCAAATCTTAAGAAAAGACAAACTCGGCTTCCTACCAGTCCACATCTCATGAGGTGTCTTTTCTACCGACATTGATGGTACTCTGTTTAGTATGAACGCTATAGTTTCTAGATAATAACCCCAAAATGATAAAGGCCGATCTGTCCGACTCATCATTGATCGTACCATGTCCAACAAGGTCCGATTTCTCCTTTCCGACACACCGTTTCTCTGCAGCATTCCTGGAGGAGTGAGCTGGGGAACTATTCCACAACTATTCAGATGGTCATCAAACTCATGGCTCATGTACTCGCCTCCTCGGTCCGACCGAAGAAACTTTATTTTCTTGCCGAGTTGATTCTATACCTCATTCTGGAATTCCTTGAACTTTTCAAAGGCTTCCGACTTATGTTTCATCAAGTAGATATATCCATACCGACTCAAATCATCAGTGAATGTAATGAAGTACTCATAACCACATCTGGATATCATGCTCATTAGGACACATACATCACTATGTACTAGTCCCAATAAGTCAGACGCCCTTTCACAACTCTTTGCAAAAGGTGTCTTGGTCATCTTGCCGAGTAGGCAGAATTCACATGTCTCGAACGACTCCAAGTCGAAGAAAGTTAGGAATCCATCATCATGGAGCTTCTTCATGCGTTTCCAACTTATATGACCAAGCCGACAATGCCAAAAGTAAGTCATATTCAGATCATTTGGTTTCAACCTTTTCACATTTATGTTGTAGACAGATTCACCTTCAAGATTCAAAATAAATAACTTGTCCTAGACGGGTGCAAAGCCGTGAAACATATCATTCAAATACAAAGAACAACCATTATTCTTAATATTCGACTCATAGCCTTGTCTCATCAAACATGAGACAGAAATAATGTTTCGACTAAGCACTGGAACATGATAACAGTTATTCAGCTCCATTAGGAATCCATAAAGTAAATGAAGTTGCATTGTGCGAACTTCCAACGCAGCGACTCTGGCTTTGTTGCCGACTCGAATGTCAACCTCGCCTCTTGCCATGCCCCTTTGCCTAGACGTCAAGATCTCACCGAGTCTCCCATCTCGTCGTGCCGGTTTGAGAGAGAGTCCTCCGCCCGACGCCGATCCTAGGGATTGCGCCGGACCGGTCACCGCCGGCGTGGGCTATTGGTGTTTATTGTGGTTTTGCGTGTGTGTGTTCATCGCGTTCTTTGTGCGTGTGTTCGTCGTGTTCATCCTTCCCTCCTTTCCCCGCACTCCACCCTCGATTTGAAAGGGAATTGTGAAAGATCGGGCCACCCTAGAGGTTTGCCCTCAACATATTGGTATCAAGAGCTTCGTTGCTCACGATTTCCCCCACAAAATTTTCTTCTATCCACCAAAAATTCGAAAATCCCCACAAAAAACAGCCCATATTTGCCTTTGGATCGATCTCTTGATTTGGAGTGTTATTTGTGGTTTTGATCCGACCAAACCTTGTCTAAGGAGTTGGTCCATCTTTATCCTGCGTTTCCCCAGCCCGATTTGGCCAGTTTTTCGCGGATTTGAGGCCCGAAGGCAAGGATTTCCGCTCAAGAATACGAGCAGGAAACCCGCGCCGGAGTGTCTGGCTCGTACCAACCGGAGTGTCCGGCCCGACCGGAGTGTTCGGCCCAACCAGACCGGAGTGTCTAGCCAGACCGGAGTATCCGGCCGAGACAGACCGGAGTGTCCGGTTGTAATGCCAAATTCGACAGTTTTGCCTCATTTTTAGCATTGGCTAATCTCCTTTGTTTGCTCGTGTCCCGTGGCGTGTCAGGAACTACCAGCAAGCTTCCGCATCATCAACTTCCACGCTCATCGACACCACAGACCACGAACATCATCCCGCACCACCGACACCAAGTTCATCATCAAAGAAGGTATAACTTGCATCACCTTGTTACCCCCATCTTCCTTTGTGTGTACCTATCCCATGAGAGTGGCTCATCTTGTGTTTTCTTGAGCATTGTGCATTTGTCCTTGGATAGTGAGAGTGCAAGAGCAATATCAAGTGTGACTAGGTGGCATCAAGGGAGAGCAAAAAAAAAGATACAAAGAAAAAGCAAAAGAAAAATATTCTCCCATTGCCAAAGAGAGTCTCAAAGCTTGTAAGCAAGAGAGAAAGAAGAGCGCCCAAGGCAAGTGCACAAATCCGTTCCTCACTTTTCCTCTTTGCAAACGAGCCACGGTCTCTCCTTGCATTGGCACGACAACGAGCTTAGTCTTCGTTAGGACATTTAGTTTGCTCATTTTCATAGTCGTGTCAATCCCAACTTTCTCCACGTGTGTGTCCATAGTCGTAGGTTCCCGTCACCCTTTTGAGTTGTTGACCTTCGCATTTGACTTGAGTTTTGTTGGATTTTACCCACATTTGACTATCCCTTTTCTTTTGGTTGGTTCTTTGGCTTTCCACGATCCTAACCTACCACCAACAAGCTTTTGGAGAGTTAGTTCTTTCTTTAGTGTGAGCTTTCTCCGCATTTCCACTTTGCACGCTTATAGCTCTCACTTGTGGTTTCTAGTTTGGTGCAATCCCCAAGGTGAGGTACAAGGCTAACACCACCATATTCCACTTCCATATACAATACTTATGTGTTTTGCATGATGGATAGGCACGGTGAGACGAGCCAACCACCTCCCCAAGAAGAAGAACAAGGTCCGTACATGACGCGCGCAAGTCACTTCATCGTTCGACAAGAGTTCCGTGAACGTTGCCAGGCCCTTGAGACGCGGCAAGATGAACAATTTGGCGAGACGCAAGCCGAGTTCAAGAACATCGACAACTGCTTCGACGGCCTTGAACGAAAAATGCATGCAATGCATCACAACTTCGACCACCAAAATGAAGCGCTCCAACACTCCGTCGCCGAAACAAATGACAATCTTCGACGCCTCATCGACGGCATGGTAAGACCACGTTCACGCGCATCAAGATCTTCAAGTTCTTCGCATCGTCATGCACCTCTTCCACAAGATCTACATCAAAGTGCTCAAAGACGCAATGATGCCCCTGTGGTTGAAGATGGAACCTCTTCAAACTATGTACCTTCCCCACGGCACGCAGCAACGTCAAGCTATGATGTTGACCTCTCTTCAAGGCCACGAGCAAGGCAAGAAGCACATCGTCATCACACAAGGGCACTAGTGATCCAACAAGAGCAACCTCAAGAGGAACCGCAAGCGCAACCGCAAGTACAACCGCAAGTCTACCACGATCAACCACGACACATACTTGACACAACAAGTGATGACTCCAATTTGGAGAATCAAGCTCGTCATCAACGTGAAGCTCTCCAAGATCCTCCTCCTCCTTGTCATCAACGTCATGAACGTCAACAACGACACCATGGTCATCACGCGGCGCCTCCTCCACATCAACAAAACTTGGAGCGTCAAGTGATACAAGTTGAGCGATGCCCACCACGTCAAGAGGCTCATGACCATGTTCTTCGCCGTGAGGCCGATGTGCCTAACCAACATCACTAACCATGGAACGAGCCTCCTCTTCGTCATCAACCACGTCAAGAGGCTCCACACCACCGCCACCATGAGGCTCAAGTGCCTCAACCACGTCAACAACCACACCAAGAGAAAGAGCAAGCTCCTCCTCAACAACAATATCAAGAGCAAGCTCCACAACAAGGACGCGAGAACCAAGTTCCACCTTCCCAACTACAAGATCATCAACAAGGTCACCAAGCTCGTCGCAATGACCACAACGATGAAGAAACATTTGGCAAGCTCAAGTTCACAATGCCCAAGTTCACCGGATCCAATGACCCCGAAAAATACCTCTCGTGGGCACTCAAAGTTGACAAGATCTTCCGCATGCACAACTATAGCAACGAGAAGATGGTCGCCATGGCTTCGCTAGAGTTTGATGATTACGCCAACCTTTGGTGGGAACACGTTCAAGTTGCTCGTGATGCAAGACAAGAGTCGCCAATCACAACTTGGCATGACATGAAGGATCACATGAGATCCCGGTTTGTCCCTGCGCACTACACGCGTGACCTCTTCAACAACCTTCAAGCTCTTCGTCAAGGGACAAAGACCGTGGAAGAATACTTCAAGGAAATGGAACTCAACTTGATTCGTGCCAACATTGATGAGCGCATGGAGCAAACAATGGCATGTTTCCTTATTGGCTTGAATCATCCAATCAAGCGCATCGTCGAGTTCCAAACATACAACACCATGGTTGAGCTTGTGCACATCGCAACAAAGACTAAACGTCAAGTGCAAGAGGACATCAAGTACAACAAGCCCAAGACGTACTTCACCTACAAGCAAGCTTCAACCCCTACACCAACAACTTTCAATGGTAGCTCCTCAAGTACCTCCAAGCCTTCCTTCAAGCCCACACTTCCTCAAGGAAAACTGCCCCCAAGTGGCAAGCAAGCAAAGAGTGATACACCTTTCAACGGTGAATGCTACAAGTGTGGAGGTAAAGGACACAAGTCGGCCGAATGTGGAAACAAGGAAGTCTTGTTCATCCATGACAATGGCGATGAAGAGTACTTGAGTGAAGATGAGTTTGATGCCCGTGTCAAGGAAGCAATGGCAAGGCAACGAGTGGAAGATGATCAAGAACTCCTCATGTGTGAGCATGACACAAGTCCATCGCTTGTCGTCACAAGGATCTTGACCACTCAAGCACAAGAGCATGAAGACCAGCGCTGCAATATCTTCGAAACACGAGTCGGCATCAATGGCAAATCTATCAAGGTGATCATTGAAGGAGGGAGTTGTCAAAACCTTGCTAGCACCGAGTTGTGTGAGAAGCTCAACCTCACCCTCCATCCACACAAGCACCCCTACCACGTGCAATGGCTAAGTGACCAAGGGTCCGTGAAGATCAAGCATACCGTATCGGTTTCCTTTGCCATTGGTCCTTACAAAGATACGGTGGAGTGTGATGTGGTTCCTATGACAGTTTGCCACGTGCTTCTTGGTCGACCATGGCAATTTGACAAGGCTGCTCAACATGATGGTCGCACCAATATATGCACCTTCAAATGGCTCAACAAAACATGTGTTTTGCAACCGATGACTCCTAGCCAAATAATTGCGGACAATGCAAAGGCTTTAGCGAGGGCGCAAAGAACAACACCTACGTGTGCGAAGAGCGGTGAGAGAGAGAACCACCTCATAGTGAGTGAGAGCCACAAGCCAAATTCGAGTGGAAAAACTAAGAGTGTTCTCCTTGCCACCAAAAGTGAGATGAGAGATGTTCGGAACAACCCATCCATCTTGCACTATGTCCTCCTTTGCAAGGGACTTGCACAAGGAACTAATGAATTAACCAATGTTCCTCCATCTTTGATGAATGTTTTGCAGGAATTCAAGGAGGTGTTCCCCGAAGAGCTTCCACATGGAGTACCTCCTATTCGCGGCATCGAACATCGAATTGACCTCATCCCCGGTGCACAACTTCCCAACCGCGCCGCTTATCGCACGAACCCAGAGGAGACGAAGGAGATCGAATGTCAAATCAACCAACTCGTCTCCAAAGGTTTGATCCAAGTTAGCACTAGTCCAAGTGCCGTACCCGTGATTCTTGTTCCAAAGACGGATGATACGTTATGGTTATGCATGGACTGCCATCCAATCAATGCTATCACCATGCGTTATCGACATCCCATACCACGTCTCGATGACATGCTTGATGAGTTGTGTGGAGCCACTATTTTTTCGAAAATTGATCTTCGTAGTGGTTACCATCAAATACGCATGGCTGAAGGTGATGACTGGAAAACTGCCTTCAAGACCAAACTTGGTCTCTATGAATGGTTGGTTATGCCTTTTGGTTTATCAAATGCCCCATCCACCTTCATGCGCCTTATGAATCACATCTTGCGTTCCCTCATTGGAAAAAGTGTTGTTTTCTATTTCGATGATATTCTTGTTTATAGCAAATCACTTGAGGACCATGTAACACATGTCAAGGAAGTTTTGCACATCCTTCGACATGAAAAGCTTTATGCTAATCTTCCCAAGTGCACTTTTGCTAAAGACAAGTTGATTTTTCTTGGATTTGTCGTTTCTTCGAAGGAAATTGAAGTTGATGTTTCCAAGGTAAAGGACATACGATATTGGCCCATACTAACAAATGTGAGTGAACTCCGAAGTTTTCATGGGTTGGCCGGTTTCTATCGTCGCTTTGTGAAAGAATTTTCAACCATTGCTTGTCCCCTTAATGAATTGACCAAAAAGAATGTCACCTTCGTGTGGGGAAAAGCACAACAAAAAGCTTTTGATGAACTTAAAAAGAGGCTCACCGAAGCACCTCTTCTTGCTTTACCGGATTTCACAAAAACTTTTGAAATAGAGTGTGATGCTAGTGGTATTGGCATTGGAGGAGTCCTTATGCAAAACGGACGTCCTATAGCCTACCATAGCGAAAATCTTGATGGTGCTCGCCTTAACTATCCGATTTATGACAAAGAGCTTTTTGCCTTAGTTCGTGTCCTTCAAGTTTGGCAACACTACCTTTGGCCCAAGGAATTTATCATACATTCCGACCACGAGTCGTTGAAATATCTCAAAGGCCAATCTAACTTAAGAAAGAGACACGCTAAGTGGGTTGGAGTCTTTTCCGTACATTGTCAAGTATAAGAAGGGCAAAGATAATGTAGTTGCGGACGCACTGTCTCGCAAACATACAAGCCTTCTTACGAGACTTGAAATCAACATGTTGGGTCTTGAGGAAATAAAATCTTTGTATGCTTCTAATCTGTTCTTTGAACCAATTTTCGCAAAGTGCTCCAATCACAAAGGAGTTGATCATTTCTATTTGCATAAGGGCTTTCTATTTAAACAAAACAAGCTATGCATCCCGAAGTCGTCGCTTCAACTTTTGCTTCTCCAAGAATCTCATGGTGGAGGCCTTATGGGTCACTTTGGTCGCGACAAGACATTGGTCATGCTCTCCAATCACTACTTTTGGCCCAAGATGAAGCGTGACGTGGAGCGCTACGTTCAACGATGCATGACATGTGTTCAAGCTAAGTCGCAAGCTAATCCCTATGGTCTTTATATGCCATTGCCTATTCCTCATACACCTTGGTCTGACATTAGCATGGATTTCGTGTTAGGATTACCTAGATCTAAGCATGGTCATGATTCTATATTTGTTGTTGTGGATCGTTTTTCCAAAATGGCACACTTCATACCGTGCCATAAGACCGACGATGCTTCACATGTTGCAAATCTGTTTTTAGGGAAATCGTCTGTCTTCACGATGTGCCAAGGACAATCGTCTCCGACCGCGACGTCAAATTCATGAGCTACTTGTGGAAGACCCTCATGGCCAAGCTCGGCGTCAAGCTCCTCTTCTCATCCGCATCACATCCTCAAACAGCTGGCCAAACCGAAGTTATCAACCGAAGCCTCGAAACTCTCCTTCGTGTTTTGATCAAGAAAAACCTGAAGGATTGGGAGGAACGCATTCCACACGCCGAGTTCGCCTACAATCGAGCCAAGCACTCAACAACCAAGATGAGTCCATTCATGATCGTCTATGGTTTCGAGCCCCTCACCGTGCTCGACATCCTACCACTACATCTCCATGAGCGCACGAACGCGCAAAAGCTATGAAGAAGCTTCATGAAGAAACAAGAGCTACTATCGAACAACAAGTCCTTCTCCAAGCTTCAAGGTTAAACAAGGACAAGAAGGAGATGATATTTGAAGAAGGTGACCTTGTGTGGATACACCTAAGCAAGGACTGCTTCCCCAAGGAACGTGACTCCAAGCTCAAGCCAAGAGGAGATGGTCCCTTCAAGGTCCTCAAAAGAATCAACAACAACGCCTACATCATCGACATACCGACCTCCAAGTACCTTGCAAGCAATACATTCAATGTCCAGGATCTCTCACCCTATCATGGAGATGTTCAAGATGATATCCATGAAGAGTCGAGGACGACTCTTTCCCAAGGGGTGAGCTGATGTGGCCCATCCTACGGACGCTTCTACATCTACAACAACAAGTCCCCCAAGTGGACCCATGACTCGTGCCCGAGCCAAACTCCTCCAAGCTAAGGTAAACTCGCTCCTCTCTTCGTGCCAATTTGATACCTCCTTGGATGGCGTGCTACTTCATACCACTACTTTGTGCATCATCAGGTACAAGCCCCCGCCGTGTCGACCCACGAGCCCTGAAGCTGCACCTGTCCTGAAGCTGCAAGAGCCGGAGTGTCCGCCGGATCCAGCCGGAGTGTCCGACGCAGCCGGAGTGTTCAGCGCGACTCAGTCGGAGTGTCCGGCCTACAGCCGGCCCGTCTGGACTCGGACATTCTGTGTGCCAGTTCGGACACTGCCCGGACACTACCCTGAGTGTCCGGCCACCCCGGACAGTCCGGCTGTTCCGACCCGGACTGTCCGGCCTGAAGATGGGCCTGCGAGCCTAGCTGGGCCCTATGGCCCATGTACCCCTCTACTTCGCCCAGAACTCTACTTTAATGCCTGAATTACCCCTGAACTTGTGGTTGGCCTATATATAGCCCCCAACCTCCATTGTAAACCCTCGGCTTGATACTGGAATTAGTGGAAACCCCTTTGTGGATCTATCTAATTCTTGCCTCATGCTCCTTGACTAAGGAGCACCAATATCCCCAAACCTCATTGCAGTTTGCATCGTGCCTCTGCGTTGTACAAGGCCTAGGCATCGGTGTCGCTTTGCCTAGACGTCAAGATCTCACCGAGTCTCCCATCTCGCCGTGCCGGTTCGAGAGAGAGTCCTCCGCCCGACGCCGATCCTAGGGATTGCGCCGGACCGGTCACCGTCGGTGTGAGCTATTGGTGTTTATCGTGGTTTTGCATGTGTGTGTTCATCGCGTTCCTCGTGCGTGTGTTCGTCGTGTTCATCCTTCCCTCCTTCCCCCGCACTCCACGCTCGATTTGAAAGGGAATCGTGAAAGATCAGGCCACCCTAGAGGTTTGCCCTCAACACCTTATAGATGGAAACATTTCCATCCATATCTGGTTTCTTCTTAAAGACCTATTTGCACTCGACGGGTCTTGCACCGTCTAGTAGATCAACCAAGTTCCAAACTTGATTTTCATCCATGGACTTTAACTCAGATCTCAATGCTCGAAGCCATGACTCGGAATCAAAACCCACCATTGCTTCCGAATAAGTTGCCAGCTCATCACTGTCCAACAGTAACACATTAGGAACACTTTGCAATCTGGCTGATCTTCGCAGTGTCGGTGATGTTGCCGGCTCAGGTACCACGACTGGCTCAACCTCCAAGGATTTTGAAAAATCGCTACTGGCCGGTACCTCTCGATTTCTTCGAGTTGCACCGTGCTCCCACTGACTCCCCGACTGAGAAACTCTTTCTCAAGGAAGACACCGTTCCGAGCGACAAACGCTTTGCCCTCTTCTCGATTGTAGAAGTAGTAACCCAAGGTTTCCCTCAGATACCCCACGAAAATACACTTATCTGACTTGGCTGTAAGCTTGTCCGACTGAAGTCGCTTGACAAAAGCTTCACAACCCCAAATCTTAAGAAAAGACAAACTCGGCTTCCTACCAGTCCACATCTCATGAGGTGTCTTCTCTACCAACATTGATGGTACTCTGTTTAGTGTGAACGCTACAGTTTCTAGATAATAACCCCAAAATGATAAAGGCCGATCTGTCCGACTCATCATTGATCGTACCATGTCCAACAAGGTCCGATTTCTCCTTTCCGACACACCGTTTCTCTGCAGCGTTCCTGGAGGAGTGAGCTGGGGAACTATTCCACAACTCTTCAGATGGTCATCAAACTCATGGCTCATGTACTCGCCTCCTCGGTCCGACCGAAGAAACTTTATTTTCTTGCAGAGTTGATTCTATACCTCATTCTGGAATTCCTTGAACTTTTCAAAGGCTTCCGACTTATGTTTCATCAAGTAGATATATCCATACCGACTCAAATCATCATTGAATGTAATGAAGTACTCATAACCACATCTGGATATCATGCTCATCAGGACACATACATCCCTATGTACTAGTCCCAATAAGTCAGACGCCCTTTCACAACTCTTTGCAAAAGGTGTCTTGGTCATCTTGCCGAGTAGGCAGGATTCACATGTCTCGAACGACTCCAAGTCGAACAAAGTTAGGAATCCATCATCATGGAGCTTCTTCATGCGTTTCCAACTTATATGACCAAGCCGACAATGCCAAAAGTAAGTCATATTCAGATCATTTGGTTTCAACCTTTTCACATTTATGTTGTAGACAGATTCACCTTCAAGATTCAAAATAAATAACTTGTCTGGGACGGGTGCAAAGCCGTGAAACATATCATTCAAATACAAAGAACAACCATTATTCTTAATATTCGACTCATAGCCTTGTCTCATCAAACATGAGGCAGAAATAATGTTTCGACTAAGCACTGGAACATGATAACAGTTATTCAGCTCCATTAAGAATCCAGAAGGTAAATGAAGTTGCATCGTGCCGACTTCCAACGCAGCGACTCTCGCTTTGTTGCCGACTCGAATGTCAACCTCGCCTCTTGTCATAGCCTTGTCTCATCAAACATGAGGCAGAAATAATGTTTCGATATGAACTAACCATATGCACTAGGAAGAGAGTTAAGAATTTTGCCTATAGCGAACTCTTCGCTAATGTGGTAGCCCAGCCTTTCCAGATACTGCACGTAACCAACCATCTTGATCACATGCGGACTCGGTGGATCGCCATACTTAAGCTTGCAACTCAACAAGGCCTGAGAGAACATGCGAACATACTTTTGAGGCTTTCACATGCGAACATACTTTTGAGGCTTTCGATCATATTGTAGGCCATCACATGCGAACATACTTTTGAGGCTTTCGATCATATTGTAGGCCTCAACATTCTCGAATTGCTGCTGCAAGTCCGGTTCCATGTGAGCAAGCATAAGACAGCTAATCTCTGTGGATTCATCACAAATCCGATGGTAGGCATTGGTGGCTTCTATAGTCGCATTCTCATTCGGCTCATCTAGAAGTGGGTTGTCTAGGACATGGTCCCTCTTTTATTGCTTGAGAACAATTTTCAGATTACGATACCAGTTGGTGAAGTTAGTTCCATTTAGCTTATCTTTCTCTAAGATGGTTCTCAAAGCAAAACTGGAAATCTAAGGGAGACTGCTAGGTGCCATTGATCTACAACAGAAAAATATGCAAAACACTTAAGACATGTATCCATAAAAGAGCAAGCATATTAAACATTTTAATACTTATGCTCCCACTAGAACCAACACCCTTCCGATGGTTACTTAGTGATTCAGGATCCTAAATAAGCAAGCCGACTAGTGAGCTTTAGCATCACCGCTAGTCGACAAGTGATCTAGGGAGACAACTCCTTGTCAATCGTATCTCATACGACTCCTATTGGATGGGTTGCATCACATGCCCTGGCTCCCATCCGACCTTTCCCCGAGTCCCACAACCGTTGTGATAGACCTGTCTAGATTACCGAGTGCTTCCGCTGTAAGAGTCCGACTCGAACCCACCTAGTTGGAAAGAATTGATAGCACCTCAATTTTATGAGCCCACTACCAAAAATGTCCAACTTGTGATGGTGCAGCACTGGCAGGGAAAATGACTAGACCTTCTTTGAGGGATTACTTTCTACCAACTATCTAATAGAGCTAAAACAAAGACATAACAATAACACAAAATAAAGCAATTACAATGTGAAATGGTATGGCTCTCTTCATGGCGATCTCCATCTCCACAAAGCTTGTAATTCAACTCGTGTCAACTCTTGTCATGTGCCGCCTTACACCATGTAGCCGACTTGTACATCGACTTGCATGCCACCTGGGTTCTCCAAACAACTACACTAGCTAGTAATGTAAATTACATAGAGAATCCGACAAGCAGGTCATTATACAATAAAGTGACAACACCTATGCTCCAGCCGGCTGGAAAAAACCCGTGATACACAGATCACGTATGGATTACACACATCACATGCACATAAGCCATAATATTCACAACATTATCCTGCAAAAACAAGTTATGCATAGATATGATATCTACTGGCGTTGTGAAATGTGCAACGATATCTAAGGCGCTACGATAGGGTGAAGTCGACGATTTTTCCGAAAATGCAGATCTCATCTGCATTCCGGACATGGATTTCTTCATTGGATAAAACAATTTTATCCAAATCCGATCCAGACTCCGATTCGACCAAACTCTTTGATCTTCGATCACCGCATCCGGATTTACGTGTCACAGTCTACCCCGATGGCGGAAGCCGACCGGTAGGGGTATGTCGTTCCACGACCTTAGCAGTAAGATCACGAAAACCAAATCATCCATTTCCCGAGCACAGTTGATCCAATCAACTTCGAACAAAACCAATCTATCTCATAGATCGACCACCAAAAACTGCAATTAGATCCAATCTAATGCCAACCGTGTATCACATATGCACGATCTTGAGCCTAAAACCAGAAGCTAACACTCTGATACCACTGTTGGGCCATGCAGAGATAAATAAAACTTTTTCCCTACGCGGTGATCTTGAGATCTAGCTGAGGTAGTAGGCCACGAGAATTACCACTAGACGTGCGGTTGCGGAATCGATTTAGCACGTCGCTTGATGTAGTGCAGTCCTCATGATCCGTTCCGATCCACGATCGTCAAAGTGCTGAACGTACAACACCTCCGCCAATATCCACATGTACGAGGAGGAGTGCCGGCGATGGACTCCTAGGTCCGGTACGGCGGCAGAAGGACTAGACTGGAGCTAGGGTTTCCAACACATGTAGTGACCTAACCGCATTCTCTAAGCACCTGCGCCCCAGCTTATATAGGGAGTGAAAGTGGGCACCACTCACTTGTGGCACATTCACTAAAAGGCCTATATTAGTCACTATGAGTCCAACTCACTAACTCTGTCCGTTTCCTTTTTGGGTCCAACCCAAATATGCTCTCGCTCTTAAGTGTGTGACCCGACATGCTCATGGTGACCCGGACACGATCCGAGTCTCACTCGTGACCGATCAGTCGGTAGTGGCTCCTAGCAGAACGTGTCGAATCCCAAGTACCAAAGAGTCATTACGACATACCTTCCAATGCGACGTTCGTCTGAGTCCCTTTTGCCTCACGATATATCTTGTCAAACTATAGGCGAATAATCGTCATCCCTTAAATAGTTCGACTCTCTTTCTGGATTCGAGATAAGTGATTCATTCGACTAACTCTTAGTCGATCGCCTCGGTTAACACTTAACTGAGTCACGCATGGCCATGCTTTCTAAATCATATCTTCCGAGAGGGCCCAGAGAATATCTCTCTAGATGGAGGGGCAAAATCCCATCTTGGTTATTCACATCACGCAGCTTGGTTCTCAGTCGACCCGAACTCCGCCTTTATAACTGCCCAGTGACGGAACAACATTTAACAGAACCTAAGTCGGTGATCCTCAACTTGGATTGTGTAATAACCTCATGTCTAAGGATTACATTGATTGAGATATACAAATGACGACTTATTAATTGTATCTCAATATGGGTTAGTCCGACTCGCTAAACTCTTTAGCCGAATCCGTGTAAGTCGGAATAGCATCTCTATGCCCATGACAAGTGGAACCGAGTCATCAGCCGACTTTCACATTAGTCTAAGTTGTGTGTCCAACACTACCTCAATGACCAAGGACAATTAGTATAAATAACATGAATATATAGTTCCACAATCGAATCACATATTCAATGATACATATCAGTAGTTCATACATGGACAATAACTTTATGAATACATTGGAAATAACACCATACATGATTGCCTCTAGGGCATATTCCCAACATTTATATTCCTTGCAGTCTCTATATAGCCTTGGACACCTCGTATTGCCTGGTTTTTGGTAGATAGTTGGCCTTGCAGGTCGTAGTTGCTTGCTCAGGTGTTCATTCGAGTTGTCGAGTATCATAGTTGTTGGAGGTTGCCACATGCTTAATGTGTAGATGATCATGGCTTTAATTATAACTTGTTAATTAAAATGCTGGGTATAGATATAACTAATGCAGAGGCACCGTTGGGCAATAGATGTTATTTGGTTTTTAACCGCTCACTTGTGTCCCATAGGCCCCGAGTACTTGATACCTGTTCCTTGGATATCGCACTATCCACATGTCGGACCATGAATCCCCTTAGCCAGAGCTTGATTCATTTCTTATTTCTTGGGGCCACAAACTAGCACTAGTGGAAAATTTCTTATCAATGGAACATATTTTTTCCTAGCAGTGGCGCATTCAGTGGCGCATATGGAATGCGCCACTAGTGTTGCGCCACTAATAATTAGATATCAATGGCGCATATACAATATGTACCATTGATAATAGGCCCACCAGTGGCGCACCTAAGATATGCGCCATTGATATTGTACCAGTGGCGCATATAGCCAAATGCGCCACTGATACTATATGCGCCACTGGATGAATAAAATATGCGCCACTGATGTTTCGTAAAGGTATACATGATACAGGGCTCTCAGATATTTATACAGGTACATATACATGTACATATACAAGTATTTATACAGATACACAACTGTGTAAAAGCAAAGATAATAATACCACTATAATTATACATCATCACATCAATTAGAACCTGACAAAGTGACAAGTGCCCGAATATTATACAAGTCTAGAACAAATTGATCTCATCTTCTCATACATTACACATTACAATAGGTTGATCATCATGACCATTAGCCAAGTCCTAAACTACTAAAGGACCGAGTAGAGTACAACCGCAATGGCGGTGATGAGAAAGACGGGAAGCACGATCATCAAGGTCTTCATCTGGTTCCTGTTTCTCTGCTCTCCAAGGAGGTGGTTCCTCCACCTAGCTTCCGCCTGCTCTCTCGTCGGGTACCCTTTGTATCTGTTGCCACTGAACTTGTTCACTTGCTTATGACAATCCTCCCACTCGTCGTAGACTCCTGGGACCCTCCCTCTGAACACCACGTAGCACGGCATCTCTATACACAAGGCATATAAGTACTATATCACGCAACAAAAAGAATTAAAAGGTTCATCACATGCATCTCCACAAAAAAGAACGTTTTGATCTAAGGCAAGCTATTAAGTTTCATACATATGGTAATAAGTAAACAAAGTCCAACAATGACCATTTTGAGCTAAGGCAAGTTAAAGTTTATGACACACACACACACGAGATACACAAACCGGCTGAGCGCTAGCTAGCTAGGAACACTACATCATGAAGACTTTGTTTTACACGGCGCCGGGAACGGTTTGTAGCCGTCTTTCGTTGTCCATGTCCTATGGTCACCCTGCGCCACGAGCGGTGCTTCGATCTCGCGCTTACTGAACGCTCTTTTGCAGGATAAGGCCCCCCCTTGTGATGACATCTTCTTGCACGATGGTCGCAATCTGAGTCTGGATGCGTAAGAAGTCGTCCTTAAGTTCATCATCGTCCATTCTTGCCTCAGCTTCGGCCCATGCTCGGAGACTAGATGGCAACGTAATAATGTGTGCATCACTGATGATCGCCCGCAGGTGATGGAGGGAGTAGTAGGCCTCCTTGACACTGTTATCCGGCTACTTGACGCAGGCGAACTTCATTACGTGTTTGAACACGTGTCTGCCATCCCTGAAATTTCCTGCCCCCTTCTTGAATTCGCCTCCATTTTCGGCGTATACCTCGAGAGCATCATCTAGAAGACTCCTTATTTTGGTGTAGTCATTCTTCTTTTGCTCGCTCCCCGAGTGCAAGTACGTGGCTAGCGAATAACTCGGGTGAATGAGGATCAGTGTGCAGTATTTGTCTCTACGCAAAACAATTGAAACGAAACAATGTTGGAAAAAGAGCAACCGAAAACTAAGAAAGGGCAAGTTACAGCGACGAGCGAGTGTGTGCACTTACTTGGGAAAGAAAGGCAAAATAAGCTCATTTCCACTCGTGTTGTCCACCATGAAATTTTGGAGGTAGTTCCTTGCGCTGGCCCGGGTCACTGGATTCACCAACTGGCTATCACGCATGAAGTAGGGGTACACTATCGCGACGCCAGGGGTCTTCTCTCTGTTGACCTTCATCGCCCGATGGAGCGGGTATAGGCGGACCAAGTTATAGTTCATCCGCTTGCCATGGAAAAGCTTGAAGATGTCCTCATACGATATGAAGAAGATATCCGCGGGGGCATTATCGACGAAGCCTGCGCCCGTTAGAACATTGACCGTGAAAACAGGGTACGATGGATTTGCTTCTTTAAGAAGGCACTCCTCTAGATATAGAATACCATGCTGCAGGTTAGCCATCGCTCCACTTGCATTTTTGATCAGCTCCTCACTCAGAATCGGTTGACCAGCTATGTGAACCCTGGTCAAGGTGCCCTCAAGGGGCTGTGTTAAAGGGTCGTCCTGAGCCCAGGGCCTCTTCGGACCCGGATGGCTCAAAGACTGCTTATTATTCTTCTTGGTTCTCTTGCAATGCTTCTTCATCTCGACATTAGTAGCCATCTGCTCATCCGCCGCCTTATGGAGTGTGGTGGGGCTGAAAATGATTCCCTGGGTGCCTTTATAAGGACCAGCAGCACCAGCATCCGGAGGCGTCTCCTCTAGGGTACCATCGAAGTCTAGACGCGTCCATGTTCTGGTACGAGCATTTGGGTTGTCGGCAACGCGGTCGGGCTCGTCCATGTTTGGCATGAACAAAGAGTCCGTGACGCCAGTGTTGATCCAGTTATCTGGGTTGTCATCATCATCATCATCATCGTTAATGTTGTCCCCAGGTGCATCCTTGGGCGGTGGCGGCACAACAGTGGCCTTGCCATGTGGAGGCGGCAGTGCGGCGACAGCGTTGCCATGTGGAGGCGGCGGCGCAGTGGCGGCCTTGCCATGTGGAGGCAACGGTGCAGCGGCGGCCAACAATTGCTGGTGACGAGAGGTGGTGGCGGTGACTGGATGTTGTGGCCGCCATGGCAAGGGCACATTTGGCCGCTGAGTTACTTGTTGTTCCTTCACAAGCCAAATCAGGGTCTTTGGCCATGTCAAGACCCAGCCACAGCAATCTTGAAGGTTCTTATGATCATCAGCGCCTCGAGGTTGGCTGGGGGTCCATGTCTTCGCACCCCGGCAACACCTGACCCAGCGGACCTTGAACACGTCATCCTCCATCGACTTGTGGTGCATCGTGTGGCTATTTGGTTGAATAATTGAGCCCTTGCCAACATCGTTTAGATCGCCGTCCACGTAATGCAAGAGCGTGCAAGGAGTGTCCTCTGGAAGAACAAGCATCGTGAGATGGCGCTAGCTAGTCATCAAAGGCAAAGGAGATGAAATGTTATCAATGCATGTGTTGGTCAGGGCCATTACCATGGAGATGGTGATGAGGACATCCCTACAATTACACCTACCCCAATGACTACTGAAGATGCTACAACTGTTGCAAGAAAGGATCAATCCAATGAGATTAGAATTGGACCTATTACAAGAGCTCGTGCTAAGCTACTGGAACAATAGAAGAATTTACTCCTAAACAAATCTGGTACTTTGATTGATGAGAACTTTATATTGCCTAAGTCTATGCATTTATGTATGATCAGGTTTGTTGGAGAAACAAGCATCGCGCGAGGAGGAGAAGGGATACAAGAGAAGCCCAACATGATGATCGCCCAAGGATGCGCGAGGGAGGAGCGGGAGGAAGGCGCAAGAGAAGATCATCAAGACGGAGGCAAAAAGATCTGCCACGACCGGAGTGTCCGGCCAGATCCACCCGGACTGTCCGGCCTGGTCGAGAGGCAAGTTGGCGTGGACATTCTGTCTACCAGTTCGGATACTACCCGGACACCACCCGGAAACTTCAAAGTTTCCGGAAGGACCGGACTGTCTAGCACACTTCACCCGGAGTATCCGGCCTGACCGGACTGTCCGGCCGATTTCGACCAGAGTGTCCGCCCGCCAACCGAATCTGGTCCGAGTCGGTTTGTATTAGTTTGAGTCGTTTGCGTTTCGTTTCGGTTTCTGGCCGCCCCAGCTGCCCTTATAAGCCTTGGGACGACCCCTAGTCAGGGTTTAGACCACGTTAAAATATTTTGGAGTTGTTTCTTTCATAGAACCTCTGGAATTACCCTGTGTTCGAATCTACCAACTATAATTGAGTGTAATATGTTGTTCCATTAGGAATTAGTAGATTGCATACTACCGTTCGTGGTCACGGCTGCGTGTGCAAGAGCGTAATGTTGTGAATATCCTACAAGGTTCGAGAGCTGTTGCATTGGCATCAGGGATCGAGCGGGAGATTTCATAGCTACAGGCTAGTTATCTATCATCTACCATCATCACCGCCATCCGCTTACTGAGAAGATCGGGCCACCCCATATCATCTTGGTATCAGATTTCCAGTGTTGCCTCGGTAAGCATCCACAAATCCATCCATAGATTAGAAAGTGTTTTCGTCCTATACAGAAAAAGCCTTACAAAAAGATTTTCCATATACTAGATTGCATCGTTTTCGAGTTTTAGTTGCTGATTGTATCTTCTCGTAGATCCGATCTGTAGGTTTTCCTCGTAGGAGTCTAGTTTCTGTTTGTGTCTAGGTTTAGGGTTTGATCTTGTTTTCCGCTGTTCCCACCGTTACCGTTTCCGCAAGTATTTATCTTTTTTTTCCGAGTCCACATAGCGTACTTTTGTTTGCATACCATAGACACGGCCTTTCTATAGCATCTGTGCCTAGGAATGTACCCACGAGACTAGTTGCTTTGCTTCGACAGGCTGCTCTTTAGGTCTTTGAAGTGCAAAAAATTTCGACTAGCAAAACCGGACTATCCGGCCGAATCACACCGGATTATCCGGCCCGACCGGAGTCTCCGGCGCATATCAGCCGGACTATCCGGCCTAGTTCTGTTATACGTTGCTGTACTCGTTTGCATTGAGTAATATAGTTGAAAAATCAAAAAAAAGAGAAAAGAAAAGAGAATCAGTATAACAAAAAAAAGAGCAAAGAGCTACAAGCCTGACAAAAAAGAGATATAGAAGTGTGCAATATTGGAGGCCTTGTTGTGTATAGCACTAGTAGATTGAGCAATCTTGTGCCTGTTTCTATTTGAGCTATTAATAGCGTCTCTCTTGTGCATTGCAATATTCCTATTTATAAGTTGCTTTGCCATGTTTATCTCCACTATGTGTGTTTCTTGGGTATTTGTACGATCAGCACTAGGACTTGTTTGCGGTGTAGATAGGGTACCATACCTATAGCTCCACCTTAAATAACCTGTGTGCCCTGCGATCGTTCTCTATACCTTTGAAATTCACTTCATCATATCAAGTGCATCGGTCTTTGATTTCGTTTGGTAGAGCATCTCTATTCACTTTGGAACGATAAGATCTCCTTTCTTATTAGTTGTGAGTGAGTTGTGAGAGTTTCCACCATACAAATTCTGATTTTTGCACTAACCTACTAATCATGTCTACTAGTGATGATGATGTTGTGTTGCAGAAAAAGAAGGATGAGGAGCTCGTCAATTGGCGTGAATATGAGGCTTTGAAATCCCACTTGACACGTGTGTTTACTAACACGACAGATGCCATTGACAAGAATCTCCAAGATATGAATATGAGATTGGATCAGCATGTTGGGACGGTTGATACTATCCAAACGCAAGTGGCTACGCTCAATATCAATGTCACCGCTTTCAGCGGTCCATTGAGGGTTTGACAGCTGCCTTACATAGAAGGGAAGATCCTCAACATGATGATGCCTTTGATGATTTTGATGAGGGTAGCGTTGTTCATGCTGCTCCACATGTTTGCAGGGGACGTGCTATTCCCTCTGTCCATGCACCTACTCATGGTCGTGGGTTTGCCCATCTTGGGCATGGTCAACGTGTGCCCAACCAAGCTGCTGATGATGGTCTGGGCAAGCCAAAATTCTCAATTCCTAAGTTTGATGGTTCCATTGATCCTGAAGACTACCTCACATGGGAGTTGAAGATTGAGAAACTCTGGCACTTATTTGACTATCCAGAAGATAAGAAGGTCAAGCTTGCAGCATCTGAATTTGATGGTTATGCTTTGCGTTGGTGGGATGCTCTTGTGCAGCATAGAAGGGAGGACAATGAACTTCCTGTGATGGATTGGCGCGAGATGAAGCAAATCATGAAGGCTCGTTTCGTACCAACTAACTACTTGCGATCAGTTTTTAATAAATTGACGCAACTGAAGGAAGGCACCATGACAGTTGATGAGTACTACATGGAGATGGAGATGCTTATGCAGCGTGCTAGAATTCGTGAGTCCATTGAGATGACCATGCAGCGCTTCCTAAACAATTTGAAGTTACCGATCAAGAGCATTGTTCGTCATCACAAGTATGAGACCATGAATGAGTTGTTGCATCATGCTAGAGAGGCCGAATCCCAGTTGGCAGAAGAGGCGAAGTCACGTGCTCGTTTTCTATCCTCCAGCAGATTTTCGGCCAGGTCTACACCTCCTGCATTCATGCCACCAGCTGCTGCTCCATTTACACCATCGACCAAACCAGCAAGTACACCTTCGTTTGGTTCTAATGCTCGGAAAACCCGCTGCTCCTATTTCTAGCTCGGGTTCCAACATGTCTACTGCACGTACTCGTGATGTGGTATGCCATACTTGTGGAGGTAGAGGTCACTACAAGAAGGATTGTCCAAACAGCAAGGTTATGTTTGTTAATGAACAAGGTGAAGTAGAAAGTGGAGATGAAGCTTCTGATGATGATATTGATGACGGCGAGGTTGGTGCTGATGCATATGCTAAGCATGCACCCACTATTGTCGTATCTTCATGTGTACTTAGTGTGCAACCGGTTGAGGAATCCCAGCGTTGCAACTTGTTCCAAACAAAAGCTCTAGTTGGACCAAACAAAGCTTGCAAGGTAATTATTGATGGAGGTAGCTGCAGAAATCTTGCAAGTAAGGAACTATGTGCCAAACTGAATTTGACATACTTACCTCATCCCAAGCCATACTACATACAATGGTTGAGCAACAATGGTGAGATGAAGGTAAATCATATGGTACGTGTGAATTTTCAAATAGGGCCATACAAAGATTCTATTGATTTTGATGTGGTTCCTATGACTATGTGTCATCTACTATTGGGTAGGCCTTGGCTCTATGATCGCCATGTGCAACACAATGGCCGAGCCAATACATATCACTTAGAATTCAAAGGAAAGAAGATTACTATGCAGCCAATGACACCACAAGAAATTGTGAATGATTCTCGCCAAAAGATAGAGGTCAACTTGAAGGAAGATACTACCACTCGACGAGACCGTGTAACAGCTGTTCCTGATGTAACTGAGCCTAAATTGAGTGATATAACGAAAAGTGAGAGAGTGCCTGGGTTATTGATACTAGCCACCAAGGAGGATATGAGAGAGTTTCATGAGGATCCTGCAGCCATGCCACTTGTGCTCATGTACAAGGGCGAGGTATTGGTTTCTAATGACATGACCCCTATTTCTCTTGGTGTCTCTTCTGTTTTGCAGGACTTTGGGGATGTGTTTCTAGAAGACGTACCCGCAGGTTTGCCTCCATTGTGTAGTATAGAACATCAAGTGGACTTGATTCCTGGCGCCACACTTCCCAACCGTGCACCTTATAGGACTAATCCCGAAGAAACTAACGAAATTCAGAAGCAAGTACAAGCGTTGCTGGATAAAGGGTACATTCGTGTCTCTCTTAGCCCTTGTGTTGTTCCTGTTATTTTAGTTCCTAAGAAAGATGGTACATGGCGCATGTGTGTTGATTGTAGAGCGATTAATAACATCACTATTCGATATCGTCATCATACTCCACGCTTAGAGGATATGCTAGATGAATTGAGTGGAGCTGCTGTTTTCTCTAAAATTGACTTGCGTAGTGGTTATCATCAAATTAGGATGAAAGAAGGGGATGAATGGAAACTGCTTTCAAAACTAAATTTTGTTTGTATGAGTGGTTAGTCATGCCGTTTGGTCTTACTAATGCACCTAGTACATTTATGCGATTAATGAATCATGTTTTGAGATATTGTATTGGTCGTTTTGTCGTTGTATACTTTGATGATATACTTATATACAGCCACACCGAATCTGAACATTGCACTCATATTAGACAAGTTTTGCAAGTGTTACGTGATAATAAACTGTATGCTAATCTTGAGAAGTGTACATTTGCAAAAGATAAGGTCATATTCCTAGGACTTGTTGTTTCTAAGCATGGAGTAGAGGTAGATCAATCTAAAATTGAATCAAATCAGAATTGGCCTACTCCAACGAATGTTATTCAAGTGCGTAGTTTCCACGGTCTCGCTGGTTTCTATAGGCGCTTTGTGAAAGATTTTAGCACCATTGCTGCACCATTAAATTATTTGACAAAGAAAGGTGTTCCTTTTGTATGGGGCGCGACCCAAGACATTGCATTTGATACATTAAAACGTTTTCTTACTTCTGCACCTTTACTTGCATTACCTGATTTTTCGAAGCAAATTGAAGTTGAATGTGATGCTAGTGGTATAGGCATCGGTGGCGTTTTGATGCAAGAGGGTCGGCCTATAGCTTATTTTTCTGAGAAATTGACTGGTGCTCGTTTCAATTATTCTATCTATGATAAAGAATTGTATGCACTTGTTAGAGTACTTGAGGTTTGGCAACATTATTTGTGGCCAAAGGAATTCATTATACATTCTGATCATGAAGCATTGAAATACTTGAAAGCTCAATCAAACTTGCATAGAAGATTAGCTAAATTGGTTGAGTTCATTGAGTCTTTTCCTTACATCATTAACTATAAGAAGGGAAAAGAGAACGTTGTTGCTGATGCTCTATCTAGGAAGAACATGCTATTAACCAATCTTGATGTTCAAATTCCTGGATTAGAAGCTATTTGTGCACTTTATGCAACTGACCATGATTTTGCTGAACCATATCGTTTGTGTGCTCTTAGAAACGCATGGGATAAGTATCATATACATGATGGATATTTGTTTCGAGCTAACAAACTATGTATTCTAGAATCGTCGTTGCGTTTGTTCTTAGTGCAGGAATCACATGGTGGTGGTTTGATGGGTCACTTTGGGCGTGAGAAGACGTTACTCATGCTTGCTGATCACTTTTATTGGCCAAAGATGAGGCGTGATGTGTACAGATTTGTGAGCCGATGTATTACATGCCACAAGTCGAAATCTAAGCTGAAGCCTCACGGTTTGTATACACCTCTCTCTGCACCGACTACTCCATGGGAAGACATTAGTATGGATTTTGTGCTAGGTCTACCTAAAACTCAGAGAGGTCATGATTCTAACCTGTTTTATTTCTCTGCACCGACTACTCCATGGTAGTGGATTGGTTCTCTAAGATGGCTCATTTTATTGCCTGCCACAAAAGCGACGATGCGTCGCATGTTGCTAACCTATTTTTCACGTGAGATTACATGGAGTACCAAAGACGATTGTTTCTGACCGTGATGTGAAGTTCATGAGCTACTTTTGGAAGACCTTATGGGGAAAGCTAGGAACGAAGCTGCTGTTCAGTACTACATGTCATCCCCAAACAGATGGTCAAATGGAGGTGGTGAATCGAACATTGTCACAGCTGCTAAGGACCATGATTAAAAAGAATCTGCGGGAGTGGGAAGAGTGTTTGCCACATGTTGAGTTTGCTTACAACAAGGCTGTGCATTCAACTACCCAGCTTTGTCCTTTTGAGGTGGTGTATGGTTTCAAGCCATTGACGCCACTTGATATGTTGCCTCGGCCATTACATGAGAGAGTTGATATGGAGGCATCAAAACGTGCAGATTATGTGAAGGAAATACATGAGAAGACTCGTGAGGCTATTGAGAAGAAAGGCAAGAACATTGCTGCTGCAAGGAATCAAGCAAGGAAAGAAGTGTTGTTTGAGCCAGGAGATATGGTTTGGGTGCATCTACGCAAGGATAGGTTTCCACTACTTCGAAAGTCAAAATTGAAGCCACGTGGTGTTGGTCCTTACAAGGTGTTAGCCAAGATTAATGATAATGCCTACTCGGTTGATATACCTATTGTGGAGTTAGCAATAGCTTCAACGTTGCTGATTTGTCACCATATGCTGGAGAAGACCTTGGAGCGTCGAGGTCGACGCCTTTTGAAGGGGGGGAGATGACGAGGACATCCCTACAATTACACCTACCCCAATGACTACTGAAGATGCTACAATTGTTGCAAGAAAGGATCAGTCCAATGAGATTAGAATTGGACCTATTACAAGAGCTCATGCTAAGCTACTAGAACAACAGGTGAATTTACTCCTAAACGAATCTGGTACTTTGATTGATGGGAACTTTATACTACCTAAGTCTATGCATTTATGTATGATCAGGTTCGTTGGAGAAACAAGCATGGCGCGAGGAGGAGAAGGGCTACAAGAGAAGCCCAACATGATGATCGCCCAAGAATGCGCGAGGGAGGAGCGGGAGGAAGGCGCAAGAGAAGATCATCAAGACGGAGGCAAAAAGATCTGCCACGACTGGAGTGTCCGGCCAGATCCACCCGGACTGTCCGGCCTGGTCGAGAAGCAAATTGGCGTGGACATTCTGTCTGCCAGTTCGGATACTACCCGGACACCACCTGGAAACTTCAAAGTTTCTGGAAGGACCGGACTGTCCGGCACACTTCACCCGGAGTGTCCGGCCTGACCGGACTGTCCGGCCGATTTCGACCGGAGTGTCCGCCCGCCGACCGAATCTGGTCCGAGTCGGTTTGTATCAGTTTGAGTCGTTTGCGTTTAGTTTCGGTTTCTGGCCGCCCCAGCCGCCCTTATAAGCCTTGGGACGACGCCTAGTTAGTGTTTAGACCACGTTAAAATATTTTGGAGTTGTTTCTTTCATAGAACCTCTAGAATTACCCTGTGTTTGAATCTACCAACTATAATTGAGTGTGATATGTTGTTCCATTCGGAATTAGTAGATTGCATACTACCGTTCATGGTCACGGCTGTGTGCCCAAGAGCGTGGTGTTGTGAATATCCTACAAGGTTCGAGAGCTGTTGCATTGGCATCAGGGATCGAGCGGGAGAGTTCATAGCTACAGGCTAGTTATCTATCATCTGGCATCATGACCGCCATCCGCTTACTGAGAAGATCGGGCCACCCCATATCATTTCCAATGAGTACTTCAGATGGCGTTGAGCTCGGCTAATGTCGAGACACCATTATCATCCTCCCGCTGAGATGCCTTACGAAGCACTATCGGTTGCGCCTTAGTTTTGGCGGGAGGGGGCATCGGCGTGACCTGTGGCTCTGTGTTGGCGCCGGCGGGAGGTGTCACCAAAGCGACCTCCGGCTTTGCGTTGGTGTTGGCGCCGGCGGGAGGGAGCACCGGAGCGACCGGGTGCATCTCGACGTTGGTGGACTCGGGCGTCAGCACGTTCGGCGACACGTGCTAGATCGAGTTGCTGCCGGAGAGGCTGGGCACTTCGAGCGGCCCTCGTCAACCTGCCGCATTCCAAGCATCGATCCCCTCCCACAGCTCATTGGGAAACATCTCGCGGATCTTCTCTTGCACTTTCTCGTCGATCAGCCTCGGCATCTGTTCCATCTGCCCCCGAAGGACTTCAACCTCGCTTTTTTCACTTGCCGCCGCCGTGGCCTTCCTCTCTCTCTCTCTTTGCCGCTGGGTCCTCTTTCCTAAAGTTGCCAACCTTTTCGTACGTACCATAGACGGACACGCGGCCAAATGAAGTCGGTGGCGCGGACTTGGCCCTCCCCTTGAACACGTTTGTCGCCCTGTTGAAGGGCGTGTCCCACCATGGGTCCGCTGTCCACCCCTGGGACGAGCTCGCACTTGACGCACAAGACTTTTCTTCGGATCTCTGAAGAGAAGGAAAGTGACCCCATTTAGAAATTCGGCTTCATTACTTAATTAGAAACACAGATGTACTCCGAGATAAATTCCTTACCAGCCTTTTCTAGAACTTCCTCACATCATCGTCATCGGTAAAAAATTCCTTGAGTTCGGGGTGGAGATAGTAGCGGGCGCGGACAAACTACATCACCTGCTCGTCCATGAATTTGTGCCACGGGTTATCTTTCCCTCGACGGGCATCCTCGACGTCCTCCTTTGCCCAAACGGCCTTTTTTCCTCGGTAACCGCCACTTCCGCAACGTTGGTTACCTATGTTCAGCTCCCGCATACGCCTCCCCCACTCGGTCCATTTCTGACCTTCCGGTGAAGTGCAGTTCGCCTTGAACTTGCTGAATTCATCTTCGTCAAGCATCGGCTCGGCCTTCTTTATCTCCTCCCAACTTTTACCCTCGTTAATCCTCATCTTCACTTGGCTTTTCCAGCTGCTCAAGGCGGTGCTCATCCTCGTGAGGGCTAACTTGTTTACCTTGTTCCCTATGAGCTTTTGGTTATCGTACTCATCCGGGAACTTGTACCGTTTGTGAAGCTTCCCAATGAGGAGTTCTCGCAACCGTTTGTTCTTTCTTATGTCCTTCTGCTTGATGCTCATGCTCTCCCGCATGATGCACCCGAGTTGTAGGCCGTATCTAGCGGCAAGCTTTGCAGGCTCCAAGGGTTGGCCACCCAGTTTCACAAGGGTGAACTCTTCGCGGTTGGTGCCGAGTTTCGGCAGCGTTCGCTCCTGCGTTCCCGCCTTATTCTTCTTCTTCCTAGCGGGCGGGAGGCGTCATCGCCGTCCATGCGTTCACCGCCATGACTTTCTTCGGCCTCCTCGTCACCATTACTGCTTCCGTCGTTGTCGCCATCTTCGGCCTCCTCCTCATATTCAGAGTCCTCGTCATCTTCTAGGTCCGCAGCTTGGGTCTCCTCGTCAACTTCATCGTGATCCGTAGCTTCGGCCTCCTCGTCAGACCCGCTTAAGTCATCGCCAAACCGCCAAAACCTGAGGTTGGCTCTTCTTGCTCGTTCTTCGACGCTCATGGCCTGAGAAGGGCCAGCCCTGACGTCTTTGTCTCCGCTCGACATGTTTGCACTTCATAGAAAAAATGCAACAATGTCATTAGTACAGCTAGAGTCGACCGAAAAATTCGGCATGACCTTTGCTGTTTTTTTGACCTAGGAGTGCCCATTTCTCAACCGAAACGGAAGTGAATCAACACATCGGGAGAAACGGGCAACTCAAATAAATTCCCTGCAACAGTTTTCATACAAAATAATGTGCTCCAGTTTTTAAATTGATGACAGCCATCCGATCACACATATACAAAGAGCAAAAAATGGCTCCAGGTGCAGCAAAAAATAGCTCCAGGATAAGCTAAAATAATCAGGTTGTCCTTGTTATATATATCAGGATGTGCTATCATCCAGTTACTACTCACATCCATGTGCTGCCAATTGTTTCTAAAAAACAGATACTAAGCACAGGGAGAAATCTAGCTACACAGAATTACTTAAATAAAGGGAAAAAATCAGATGCTAGGTATTAGTAGTAGAACAAGTTCTTGATTTTACTAGTCAGCTAGTAATATGCAGGACATGCACCAAACTAGAACAACACAACTGCCTAGACAAGGTTTCATACATGGACCTGCTAAAGTGTGCTATTGGAGTTACTCACTATACTCCTATATGGCTGCGAGCAACTCGATTGGCAATTTAGATTTAAGTTTTAGCTTACCCATGATGCGAGTTGAAATAGGAAAAAAAATGAAATGACAAGTAGGTAAAAGTGGCCACCGCGAGGGGGAGGAAGGGATGAGGCTCTTCGTATGCTGCAACACGAGCTGCAGTCATCGGTGGAGAGAATGAGATTTTGATAAGCATATCATTGAATTCCATCCACCAGAGACATGTTTTTACAATTTTGTTGGATCCCTCACGACGACACGGCTTGGCTTTGACTGGTCAGTGATGAAGAAACATTGGTCAACTTGGCTTGCGAGTACCCATGGCTCATTTTTTGCGGAGGCGTTCTTCGTGGAGGCATCGGGTATAACCATGGTGGTGAAATACCGACCCTCTTTTTGGACGCTCTTGGCCCATCTGACACGGAATATCGGCACCTTCTCTCTGGCGTAGTCGAGCTCCCAAATCTCCTTGATCCTTTCGAAAAATCGTTCCTTGACGGTGGCTTCATCATCGGCATAGGATAGCATCGTTACTCCTGAGTTCTGATAGTCGCTGCTCATGTCCCTTTTCTCGGTGTAGAATCTGTACCCACTGATGTCGTATGCCTGATATGTCCTCACGTTGTGCCCGGGGCCATTTGACAAGGCGAAAATTAGTTTTTCATCCTCCGTAGAAGGCGTTTGCGGGTCTGCGGGGGGATTGTCTTGAAGCTTCTTCTTGAACCAAGCCATGAAGCTAGAGTTGTGCTCTCTTGTTACATCTCCCTTCTTCCTCGGTCGACCAAGGTCAATGAACTTCTGCTCGATTAAGCTTTTGTCTCTTCCACCCAAGGATCGACCAATTCGATGTGTTGTAGCACGACTAGGTGTACCCTGTCAAAGTCGTCACGTCGACCCTTCGCGCCGACTTGCATGGTGCGAAAGCCCTCGCGGTGGCCATATCCAGCGAGCCTGCCGAGGTGCGTCCTTTTGGGCAGACCAATAGGGTCATCCTCGTCGTCTGGGTCAGTGCATAGATAATTCTGGCAGAAAGAGACGCACTCGTAGGTCAGAAAGCCCTTGGCAATGCTTCCATCTGGACGGGACCTGTTGTGATGAGGACATCCCTACAGTTACACCTACCCCAATTGTTAATGAAGATGTTCCAATTGCAAAGAAGGATCAATCCAATGAGATAAGGATTGGACCAATCACAAGAGCTCGTGCTAAGCTACTAGAACAACAGGTGAATTTGTTTCTTAATGAACCTGGTGTTTTAATTAATGAGAATTTTATACTACCTAAGTCTTTGAATTATTGCATGATCAGGTACTTAGAAGAAGAAGGTGTAGCACGGAGCGAGGAGCTAATGGAACAAGGCGTGTTGATCAATGAAGAATGCGCGAGGGAGGAGAGGGAGGAAGCGCCAGGAGCTGTCCAAGACGAAGATCAAAAAGAGGAGGATGTTCTCTGCTGCGACAGAGAAAAGCATCGTTTCTCTGCCGCGGCAAGAAAACCGAGTCCTACTCTGCCACGGCAGGCTGCCGCGGCAGAGAAAGCAACTACAACTCTGCCACGGCAGAGTCAGCTTGACCGAACCCAAGTTGGGTCGGTTTGTATCCATAGGTGGGTGGGACCAACACGGATCCACCCTTAGGCCGCCCCTCCCAGACCCTTAAATAGATGGGGGCGCTCTAGCTTTAGTCTTCAGACCACGTTAAAATATTTTGGAGTTGTTTCTTTCATAGAACTTCTAGAATTACCTTGTGTTCGAATCTACCAGCTATAATTGAGTGTGATCTGTTGTTCCATTGGGAATTAGTATATTGCATACTACTGTTCATGGTCACGGCTGCGTGCGCAAGAGTGTTGTGTTGTGAATATCCTACAAGGTTCAAGATCTGTTGCACTGGCATCAGGGATCGAGCAGGAGAGATCATAGCTACGCACTAGTTATCTAGCATCCAACATATCATCGACAAGAGCTTGCTGAGAAGATCGGGCCACCCCATATCATCTTGGTATCAGATTTCCTCGTTGCCTCGGTAAGCAATCCGCAATCCATCCATAGATTAGAGAGTGTTTTTAGTTCTATACAGAAAAGGCCGCACAAAAAGATTTGCCATAGACTAGATTGCATCGTAGACGAGTCATAGTTGCTAGTCGTGTTCATCTATTAGTCTAGATCTGTTTTGTTTTCATCGTTTTTCTTCCGTCTAGTCGAGTCCACCATTGTTTCCACCACCATCTAGTAGATCCGATCTAGTTTAGAATCCTTGTGTTTTACTCCAGGCCGAGTCGGTTTGCCTTAGTCAAAAAAAAACTTACCGATTCTGCCACGGCAAGGAAAAGGCCACTTTCCCTGCCGCGAACCCGAGTCCAATGGAGACTCTGCCGTGGCACAACTTCTCTGTCACGGCACATTGTCTCTGCCGCGCGCTGCCGCCGCTCTGCCACGGCACGATTTCTAGCCGTTTTGCTACCGCCGCTCTGCCACGACAGGATTTCTGCATCTTTCTTTACCACGGTAGGATTTGTTCTGCCACGACTGGATTTTGAGCTGTTTTTCTGCCACGACACCATAATTACAAAGTGTGATCGATTTGCACTTTTCCAAAACCCTTAGCCACATAGGTGTAGGAACTTGCCCATTGAGACCAGTTTCCACTCCTATAGGCCGCTCTCAGGATTTTGGTGTTGTACTTTGTAATTGGCCGTGTGTAATCCATAAAATAAAAAAAATATAGCAACAGAAAAAGCAAAAAGAGCTATACAAAAGAAAAAGAAAAATTGGGAAAAAGAGAATTTGAGCAAGAGGCCTAGTGATATCTTTGTGCACCGGTAGATTGAGCAATCTTGTGCCTGTTCACGTTGAGCTTTGCTAGTGTCTCTGGAGCGTAGTGCAACACCCTTCATAGTTGCATTGCCACGTTTTTCTCCACGTGTGTGTTTCTTGGGTATTAGTACGATCAGCACTAGGACTTGTTTGTGGTGTAGTTAGGATACCATACCTACAGCTCCACCATAAATAACCTGTGTGCCCTGCGATCATTCTCTATAACTTTGATATTCACTTCATCACATCAAGTGCATCAGTCTTTGATTTCGTTTGGTAGAGTATCTCTATTCACTTTGGAACGGTAAGATCTCATTTCTTATCAGTTGTGAGTGAGCTGTGAGAGTTCCACCACACAGATTTTGATTTTTGCACTAACTTACTAAACATGTCTTCTAGTGATGATGATGTTGTGATGCAGAAAAAGAAGGATGAGGAGCTTGTTAACTGGCGTGAATATGAGGCTTTGAAGTCTCACTTGACACGTGTGTTTACTAACTCGACAGATGCCATTGACAAGAATCTCCAGGATATGAATATGAGATTGGATTAGTATGTTGGAACGATTGATACTATCCAAACGCAAGTGGCTACGCTCAATGTCAATGTCACCACTTTGCAGCGGTCCATTGAGGGTTTGACAGCTGCATTACATAGAAGGGAAGAGCCTCAACATGATGATGATTTTGATGAGGGTAGCGCTGTAGATGCTGCTCCACATGTTGGCAAGGGACGTGCCATTCCCCCTGTCCATGCACCTGCTCATGGTCGTGGGTTTGTCCCCATTGGGCGTGGTCAACGTGTGCCCAACCAAGCTGATGATGGTTAGGGCAAGCCAAAGTTCTCGATCCCCAAGTTTGATGGTTCCATTGATCCTGAAGATTACCTTACATGGGAGTTGAAGATTGAGAAACTCTGGCGCTTATTTGACTATCCAGAAGATAAGAAGGCCAAGCTTGCAGCATCTGAATTTGATGGTTATGCTTTGCGTTGGTGGGATGCTCTTGTGCAACATAGGAGGGAGGATAATGAACTTCCTGTGATGGATTGGCGCGAGATGAAGCAAATCATGAAAGCTCATTTCATACCAACCAACTACTTGCGATCAGTTTGTGATAAATTGACGCAATTGAAGCAAGGCACAATGATAGTAGATGAGTACTACATGGAGATTGAGATGCTTATGCAGCGTGTGAGTTCGTGAGTCCATTGAGATGACCATGCAGCGATTCCTAAACAATCTGAAGTTGCCAATCAAGAGCATAGTGCGTCATCACAAGTATGAGACCATGAATGAGCTATTGCACCATGCTAGAGAGGCAGAATCCCAGTTGGCAGAAGAGGCGAAATCACGCGCTCGTTTTCCATCCTCCAGCAGATTTTCGGCCAGATCTACTCCTACTATAGCCGCGCCACCAGCTGTTGTTCCGTTTACACCATCGGCCAAACCAGCAAGTACACCTTCGTTTGGTTCTAATGCTTAGAAACCCGCTGCTCCTGCTGCTAGCTCGGGTTCCAACATGTCTATGGCACGTACTCGTGATGTGGTGTGCCATACTTGTGGAGGTAGAGGTCACTACAAGAAAGATTGTCCAAACAGCAAGGTTATGTTTGTCAACGAACAAGGAGAAGTAGAGAGTGGAGATGAAGTTTCTGACGATGATATTGATGATGGCGAGGATGGTGCTGATGCATATGTTGAGCGTGCACCAACTATTGTCGTATCTTCACGTGTACTTAGTGTGCAACCAGTTGAGGAATCCCCACGTTGCAAATTGTTCCAAACAAAAGCTCTAGTTGGACCAAATAAAGCTTGCAAGGTCATTATTGATGGAGGTAGCTGCAGAAATCTGGCAAGTAAGGAACTATGTGCCAAATTAATTTGACATACTTACCTCATCCCAAGCCATACTACATACAATGGTTGAGCAACAATGGTGAGATGAAGGTAAATCATATGGTACGTGTGAATTTTCAAATAGGGCCATACAAAGATTCTATTGATTTTGATGTGGTTCCTATGACTGTTTGTCACCTACTGTTGGGTCGGCCTTGGCTCTATGATCGCCATGTGCAACACAATGGCCGAGCCAATACATATCACTTGGAATTCAAAGGAAAGAAGATTACTATGCAGCCAATGACACCACAAGAAATTGTGAATGATTCTCGCCAGGAGATAGAGGTGAACTTGAAGGAAGATACTACCACTCAGCGAGATTGTGTGACAGCAGTTCCTGATGTAATTGAGCCTAAATTGAGTGATATAACAAAAGGTAAGGGAGTGCCTAGTTTATTGATATTAGCCACTAAGGAAGATATGAGAGAGTTTCGTGAGGATCCTACAGCCATGCCACTTGTGCTCATGTATAAGCGCGAGGTATTGGTTTCTAACGACTTGACCCCTATTTCTCTTGGTGTCTCTTCTGTTTTGCAGGACTTTGGGGATGTGTTTCTAGAAGACGTACCCGCAGGTTTGCCTCCATTGTGTAGTATAGAACATCAAGTGGACTTGATTCCTGGCGCCACACTTCCCAACCGTGCACCTTATAGGACTAATCCCGAAGAAACTAACGAAATTCAGAAGCAAGTACAAGCGTTGCTGGATAAAGGGTACATTCGTGTCTCTCTTAGCCCTTGTGTTGTTCCTGTTATTTTAGTTCCTAAGAAAGATGGTACATGGCGCATGTGTGTTGATTGTAGAGCGATTAATAACATCACTATTCGATATCGTCATCATACTCCACGCTTAGAGGATATGCTAGATGAATTGAGTGGAGCTGCTGTTTTCTCTAAAATTGACTTGCGTAGTGGTTATCATCAAATTAGGATGAAAGAAGGGGATGAATGGAAACTGCTTTCAAAACTAAATTTTGTTTGTATGAGTGGTTAGTCATGCCGTTTGGTCTTACTAATGCACCTAGTACATTTATGCGATTAATGAATCATGTTTTGAGATATTGTATTGGTCGTTTTGTCGTTGTATACTTTGATGATATACTTATATACAGCCACACCGAATCTGAACATTGCACTCATATTAGACAAGTTTTGCAAGTGTTACGTGATAATAAACTGTATGCTAATCTTGAGAAGTGTACATTTGCAAAAGATAAGGTCATATTCCTAGGACTTGTTGTTTCTAAGCATGGAGTAGAGGTAGATCAATCTAAAATTGAATCAAATCAGAATTGGCCTACTCCAACGAATGTTATTCAAGTGCGTAGTTTCCACGGTCTCGCTGGTTTCTATAGGCGCTTTGTGAAAGATTTTAGCACCATTGCTGCACCATTAAATTATTTGACAAAGAAAGGTGTTCCTTTTGTATGGGGCGCGACCCAAGACATTGCATTTGATACATTAAAACGTTTTCTTACTTCTGCACCTTTACTTGCATTACCTGATTTTTCGAAGCAAATTGAAGTTGAATGTGATGCTAGTGGTATAGGCATCGGTGGCGTTTTGATGCAAGAGGGTCGGCCTATAGCTTATTTTTCTGAGAAATTGACTGGTGCTCGTTTCAATTATTCTATCTATGATAAAGAATTGTATGCACTTGTTAGAGTACTTGAGGTTTGGCAACATTATTTGTGGCCAAAGGAATTCATTATACATTCTGATCATGAAGCATTGAAATACTTGAAAGCTCAATCAAACTTGCATAGAAGATTAGCTAAATTGGTTGAGTTCATTGAGTCTTTTCCTTACATCATTAACTATAAGAAGGGAAAAGAGAACGTTGTTGCTGATGCTCTATCTAGGAAGAACATGCTATTAACCAATCTTGATGTTCAAATTCCTGGATTAGAAGCTATTTGTGCACTTTATGCAACTGACCATGATTTTGCTGAACCATATCGTTTGTGTGCTCTTAGAAACGCATGGGATAAGTATCATATACATGATGGATATTTGTTTCGAGCTAACAAACTATGTATTCTAGAATCGTCGTTGCGTTTGTTCTTAGTGCAGGAATCACATGGTGGTGGTTTGATGGGTCACTTTGGGCGTGAGAAGACGTTACTCATGCTTGCTGATCACTTTTATTGGCCAAAGATGAGGCGTGATGTGTACAGATTTGTGAGCCGATGTATTACATGCCACAAGTCGAAATCTAAGCTGAAGCCTCACGGTTTGTATACACCTCTCTCTGCACCGACTACTCCATGGGAAGACATTAGTATGGATTTTGTGCTAGGTCTACCTAAAACTCAGAGAGGTCATGATTCAATATTTGTGGTAGTGGATAGGTTTTCTAAAATGGTTCATTTTATTGCCTGCCACAAAAGCGATGATGCGTCGCATGTACCTGTTTTTCAGGGATATCGTGAGATTACATGGAGTACCTAAGACGATTGTTTCTGACCATGATGTGAAGTTCATGAGCTACTTTCGGAAGGCCTTATGGGGGAAGCTAGGAACGAAGCTGCTGTTTAGTACTACATGTCATCCCCAAATAGATGGTCAAACGGAGGTGGTGAATAGAACATTGTCACAGCTGCTAAGGACCATGATTAAAAAGAATCTGCGGGAGTGGGAAGAGTGTTTGCCACATGTTGAATTTGCTTACAACAGGGATGTGCATTCAACTACTCAGCTTTGTCCTTTTGAGGTGGTTTATGGCTTCAAGCCATTGACGCCACTTGATATGTTGCCTCTGCCATTACATGAGAGAGTTGATACAGAGGCATCAAAACATGCTGATTGTGTGAAGAAAATACAAGAGAAGACTCGAGAGGCTATTGAGAAGAAAGGAAAGAACATTGTTGCTGCAAGGAATCAAGCAAGAAAAGAAGTGTTGTTCGAGCCTGGAGATATGGTTTGGCTGCATCTACGAAAGGACAGATTTCCACTACTTCGCAAGTCCAAGTTGAAGCCACGTGGTGCTGGTCCTTACAAAGTGCTCGCCAAAATTAATGATAATGCCTACTCAGTTGATATACCTATTGAGGAGTTTGGTGGTGCTAGCAACAGCTTCAACGTTGTTGATTTGTCACCATATGCAGGAGAAGACCTTGGAGCGTCGAGGTCGACGCCTTTTGAAGGGGGGGAAGATGATGAGCACATCCCTACAGTTACACCTACCCCAATTGTTAATGAAGATGTTCCAATTGCAAAGAAGGATCAATCCAATGAGATAAGGATTGGACCAATCACAAGAGCTCGTGCTAAGCTACTAGAACAACAGGTGAACTTGTTTCTTAATGAACCTGGTGTTTTAATTAATGAGAATTTTATACTACCTAAGTCTTTGAATTATTGCATGATCAGGTACTTTGGAGAAGAAGGCATAGCACGGAGCGAGGAGCTAATGGAACAAGGCGTGTTGATTAATGAAGAATGCGCGAGGGAGGAGAGGGAGGAAGCGCCAGGAGCTGTCCAAGACGAAGATCAACAAGAGGACGACATTCTCTACCGCGCCAAAGAAAAGCATCATTTCTCTGCCACGACAGGCTGCCACGGCAGGAAAACCGAGTCCTACTCTACCACGGCAGGCTGCTGCGGCAGAGAAAGCAACTACAACTCTGCCATGGCAGAGTCAGCTTGACCGAACCCAAGTTGGGTCGGTTTGTATCCATAGGTGGGTGGGACCAACTCGGATCCACCCTTAGGACGCCGCCTCCCAGTGATGAGGACAGCCCTACAATTACACCTACCCCAATGACTACTGAAGATGCTACAACTGTTGCAAGAAAGGATCCGTCCAATGAGATTAGAATTGGACCTATTACAAGAGCTCGTGCTAAGCTACTGGAACAACAGGTGAATTTACTCCTAAACGAATCTGGTAGTTTGATTGATGAGAACTTTATACTGCCTAAGTCTATGCATTTATGTATGATCAGGTTCGTTGGAGAAACAAGCATGGCGCGAGGAGGAGAAGGGCTACAAGAGAAGCCCAACATGATGATCGCCCAAGGATGCGCGAGGGAGGAGCGGGAGGAAGGCGCAAGAGAAGATCATCAAGATGGAGGCAAAAAGATCTGCCACGACCGGAGTGTCCGGCCAGATCCACCCGGACTGTCCGACCTGGTCGAGAGGCAAACTGGCGTGGACATTCTGTCTGCCAGTTCGAATACTACCCGGACACCACCCAGAAACTTCAAAGTTTCTGGAAGGACCGGACTGTCCGGCACACTTCACCCAGAGAGTCCGGCCTGACCGGACTGTCCGGCCGATTTCGACCGGAGTGTCCGCCCGCCGACCGAATCTGGTGCGAGTCGGTTTGTATCAGTTTGAGTCGTTTATGTTTAGTTTCGGTTTCTAGCCGCCCCAGCCGCCCTTATAAGCCTTGGGACGACCCCTAGTTAGGGTTTAGACCACGTTAAAATATTTTGGAGTTGTTTCTTTCATAGAACCTCTGGAATTACCCGGTGTTCGAATCTACCAACTATAATTGAGTGTGATCTGTTGTTCCATTAGGAATTAGTAGATTGCATACTACCGTTCATGGTCACGACTGCATGCACAAGAGCGTGGTGTTGTGAATATCCTACAGGGTTCGAGAGCTGTTGCATTGGCATTAGGGATCGAGCAGGAGAGTTCATAGCTACAGGCTAGTTATCTATCATCTACCATCATCACCGCCATCCGCTTACTGAGAAGATCGGGCCACCCCATATCATCTTGGTATCAGATTTCCAGTGTTGCCTCGGTAAGCATCCATAAATCCATCCATAGATTAGAAAGTGTTTTCGTCCTATACAGAAAAAGCCTTACAAAAAGATTTGCCATAGACTAGATTGCATCGTTTTCGAGTTTTAGTTGCTGATTGTATCTTCTCGTAGATCCGATCTGCAGGTTTTCCTCGTAGGAGTCTAGTTTCTGTTTGTGTCTAGATTTAGGGTTTGATCTTGTTTTCCGCTGTTCCCACCGTTACCATTTCCGCAAGTATTTATCTTTTTTTCCGAGTCCACATAGCGTACTTTTGTTTCCATACCATAGACACAGCCTTTCTACAGCATCTGTGCCTAGGAACTTACCCACGAGACTAGTTGCTTTGCTCCGATAGGCTGCTCTTTAGGTCTTTGAAGTGCAAAAAATTTCGACAGGCAAAACCGGACTATCCGGCCGAATCACACCGGACTATCCAGCCCGACCGGAGTCTCCGGCGCATATCAACCAGACTATCCGGCCCAGTTCTGTTATACGTTGCTGTACTCGTTTGCATTGAGTAATATAGTTGAAAAATCAAAAAAAAGAGAAAAGAAAAGAGAATCAGTATAACAAAAAAAGAGCAAAGAGCTAGAAGCCTGACAAAAAAGAGATATAGAAGTGTGCAATATTGGAGGCCTTGTTGTGTATAGCACTAGTAGATTGAGCAATCTTGTGCCTGTTTCTATTTGAGCTATTACTAGCGTCTCTCTTGTGCATTGCAATATTCCTTTTCATAAGTTGCTTTGCCACGTTTATCTCCACTGTGTGTGTTTCTTGGGTATTTGTACGATCAGCACTAGGACTTGTTTGCGGTGTAGATAGGGTACCATACCTATAGGTCCACCTTAAATAACCCGTGTGCCCTGCGATCGTTCTCTATACCTTTGATATTCACTTCATCACATCAAGTGCATGAGTCTTTGATTTCGTTTGGTAGAGCATCTCTATTCACTTTGGAACGGTAAGATCTCCTTTCTTATTAGTTGTGAGTGAATTGTGAGAGTTTCCACCATACAAATTCTGATTTTTGCACTAACCTACTAATCATGTCTACTAGTGATGATGATGTTGTGTTGCAGAAAAAGAAGGATGAGAAGCTCGTCAATTGGCGTGAATATGAGGCTTTGAAATCCCACTTGACACGTGTGTTTACTAACACGGCAGATGCCATTGACAAGAATCTCCAAGATATGAATATGCGATTGGATCAGCATGTTGGGACGGTTGATACTATCCAAACGCAAGTGGCTACACTCAATGTCAATGTCACCGCTTTGTAGCAGTCCATTGAGGGTTTGACAGCTGCCTTACATAGAAGGGAAGATCCTCAACATGATGATGCCTTTGATGATTTTGATGAGGGTAGCGTTGTTCATGCTGCTCCACATGTTTGCAGGGGACGTGCTATTCCCCCTGTCCATGCACCTGCTCATGGTCGTGGGTTTGCCCATCTTGGGCATGGTCAACGTGTGCCCAACCAAGCTGCTGATGATGGTCTGGGCAAGCCAAAATTCTCAATTCCTAAGTTTGATGGTTCCATTGATCCTGAAGACTACCTCACATGGGAGTTGAAGATCGAGAAACTCTGGCACTTATTTGACTATCCAGAAGATAAGAAGGTCAAGCTTGCAGCATCTGAATTTGATGGTTATGCTTTGCGTTGGTGGGATGCTCTTGTGCAGCATAGAAGGGAGGACAATGAACTTCCTGTGATGGATTGGCGCGAGATGAAGCAAATCATGAAGGCTCATTTCGTACCAACTAACTACTTGCGATCAGTTTTTGATAAATTGACGCAACTGAAGGAAGGCACCATGACAGTTGATGAGTACTACATGGAGATGGAGATGCTTATGCAGCGTGCTAGAATTCGTGAGTCCATTGAGATGACCATGCAGCGCTTCCTAAACAATTTGAAGTTACCGATCAAGAGCATTGTTCGTCATCACAAGTATGAGACCATGAATGAGTTGTTGCATCATGCTAGAGAGGCCGAATCCCAGTTGGCAGAAGAGGCGAAGTCACGTGCTCGTTTTCTGTCCTCCAGCAGATTTTCGGCCAGGTCTACACCTCCTGCAGTCATGCCACCAGCTGCTGCTCCATTTACACCATCGACCAAACCAGCAAGTACACCTTCGTTTGGTTCTAATGCTCGGAAACCCGCTGCTCCTATTTCTAGCTCGGGTTCCAACATGTCTACTGCACGTACTCGTGATGTGGTGTGCCATACTTGTGGAGGTAGAGGTCACTACAAGAAGGATTGTCCAAACAGCAAGGTTATGTTTGTTAATGAATAAGGTGAAGTAGAAAGTGGAGATGAAGCTTCTGACGATGATATTGATGACGGCGAGGTAGGTGTTGATGCATATGCTGAGCATGCACCCACTATTATCGTATCTTCACGTGTACTTAGTGTGCAACCGGTTGAGGAATCCCAGCGTTGCAACTTGTTCCAAACAAAAGCTCTAGTTGGACCAAACAAAGCTTGCAAGGTAATTATTGATGGAGGTAGCTGCAGAAATCTTGCAAGTAAGGAACTATGTGTCAAACTGAATTTGACATACTTACCTCATCCCAAGCCATACTACATACAATGGTTGAGCAACAATGGTGAGATGAAGGTAAATCATATGGTACGTGTGAATTTTCAAATAGGGCCATACAAAGATTCTATTGATTTTGATGTGGTTCCTATGATTGTGTGTCATCTACTATTGGGTAGGCCTTGGATCTACGATCACCATGTGCAACACAATGGCCGAGCCAATACATATCACTTAGAATTCAAAGGAAAGAAGATTACTATGCAGCCATTGACACCACAAGAAATTGTGAATGATTCTCGCCAAAAGATAGAGGTCAACTTGAAGGAAGAAACTACCACTCGGCGAGACTGTGTAATAGCTGTTCCTGATGTAATTGAGCCTAAATTGAGTGATATAACAAAAAGGGAGAGAGTTCCTGGGTTATTGGTACTAGCCACCAAGGAGGATATCTGAGAGTTTCGTGAGGATCCTACAGCCATGCCACTTGTGCTCATGTACAAGGACGAGGTATTGGTTTCTAACGACATGACCCCTATTTCTCTTGGTGTCTCTTCTTTTTTGCAGGACTTTGGGGATGTGTTTCCAGAAGACGTACCAGCAGGTTTGCCTTCATTGCGTGGTATAGAACATCAAGTGGACTTGATTCATGGCGCCACACTTCCCAACCGTGCACCTTACAGGAGTAATCCCGAAGAAACTAAGGAAATTCAGAAGCAAGTACAAGTGTTGCTGGATAAAGGGTACATTCGTGTCTCTCTTAGCCCTTGTGTTGTTCCAGTTATTTTAGTTCCTCAGAAAGATGGTGCATGGCGCATTTGTGTTGATTGTAGAGCGATTAATAACATCACTCTTCAATATCGTCATCCTATTCCACGCTTGGAGGATATGCTAGATGAATTGAGTGGTGCTGCTGTTTTCTCTAAAATTGACTTGCATAGGGATTATCATCAAATTAGGATGAAAGAAGGGGATGAATGGAAAACTTCTTTCAAAACTAAATTCGGTTTGTATGAGTGGTTAGTCATGCCATTTGGTCTTACTAATGCACCAAGTACTTTCATGCGTTTGATGAATCATGTTTTGCGAGAGTTTATTGGTCGTTTTGTGGTTGTTTACTTTGATGATATACTTATATACAGCCACACTGAATCTGAACATTGCACTCATATTAGACAAGTTTTGCAAGTGTTACGTGATAATAAACTGTATGCTAATCTTGAGAAGTGTACATTTTCAAAAGATAAGGTCATATTCCTAGGATTTGTTGTTTCTAAGCATGGAGTAGAGGTAGATCAATCTAAAATTGAATCAATTCAGAATTGGCCTACTCCAAGGAATGTTAGTCAAGTGCGTAGTTTCCACGGTCTCGCTGGTTTCTATAGGCGCTTTGTGAAAGATTTTAGCACCATTGCTGCACCATTAAATGATTTGACAAAGAAAGGTGTTCCTTTTGTATGGGGCGCGGCCGAAGACATTGCATTTGATACATTAAAACGTTTGCTTACTTCTGCACCATTACTTGCATTACCTGATTTTTCGAAGCAAATTGAAGTTGAATGTGATGCTAGTGGTATAGGCATCGGTGGCGTTTTGATGCGAGAGGGTCGGCCTATAGCTTATTTTTCTGAGAAATTGACTGGTGCTCGTTTGAATTATTCTATCTATGATAAAGAATTGTATGCACTTGTCAGAGTACTTGAGGTTTGGCAAAATTATTTGTGGCCAAAGGAATTCATCATACATTCTGATCATGAAAGCTCAATCAAACTGGCATAGAAGATTAGCTAAATGGGTTGAGTTCATTGAGTCTTTTCCTTACATCATTAACTATAAGAAGGGAAAAGAGAACGTTGTTGTTGATGCTCTATCTAGGAAGAACATGCTATTAACCAATCTTGATGTTCAAATTCCTGGATTAGAAGCTATTTGTGCACTTTATGCAACTGACCATGATTTTGCTGAACCATATCGTTTTTGTGCTCTTAGAAACGCATGGGATAAGTATCATATACATGATGGATATTTATTTTGAGCTAACAAACTATGTATTCCAGAATCGTCGTTGCGTTTGTTCTTAGTGCAGCAGTCACATGCTGGTGGTTTGATGGGTCACTTTGGGCGTGAGAAGACGTTACTCATGCTTGCTGATCACTTTTATTGGCCCAAGATGAGGCGTGATGTGTACAGATTTGTGAGCCGATGTATTACATGCCACAAGTCGAAATCTAAGCTGAAGCCTCACGGTTTGTATACACCTCTCTCTGCACCGACTACTCCATGGGAAGACATTAGTATGGATTTTGTGCTAGGTCTACCTAAAACTCAGAGAGGTCATGATTCTATATTTGTGGTAGTGGATAGGTTCTCTAAGATGGCTCATTTTATTGCCTGCCACAAAAGCGACGATGCGTCACATGTTGCTAACCTGTTTTTCAGGGACATCGTGAGATTACATGGAGTACCAAAGACGATTGTTTCTGACCGTGATGTGAAGTTCATGAGATACTTTTGGAAGACCTTATGGGGAAAGCTAGGAACAAAGCTTCTATTCAGTACTACATGTCATCCCCAAATAGATGGTCAAACGGAGGTGGTGAATCGAACATTGTCACAGCTGCTAAGGACCATGATTAAAAAGAATCTGCGGGTGTGGGAAGAGTGTTTATCACATGTTGAGTTTGCTTACAACAGGGCTGTGCATTCAACTACTCAGCTTTGTCCTTTTGAGGTGGTGTATGGTTTCAAGCCATTGACGCCACTTGATATGTTGCCTCTGCCATTACATGAGAGAGTTGATATGGAGGCATCAAAACGTGCTGATTATGTGAAGAAAATACATGAGAAGACTCGAGAGGCTATTGAGAAGAAAGGCAAGAACATTGCTGCTGCAAGGAATCAAGCAAGGAAAGAAGTGTTGTTCGAGCCTGGAGATATGGTTTTGGTGCATCTACGCAAGGATAGGTTTCCACTACTTCGAAAGTCAAAATTGAAGCCACGTGGTGCTGGTCCTTACAAGGAGTTAGCCAAGATTAATGATAACGCCTACTCGGTTGATATACCTATTGAGGAGTTTGGTGGAGTTAGCAACAGCTTCGACGTTGCTGATTTGTCACCATATGCTAGAGAAGACCTTGGAGCGTCGAGGTCGACGCCTTTTGAAGGGGGGGAGATGATGAGGACATCCCTATAATTACACCTACCCCAATGACTACTGAAGATGCTACAACTATTGCAAGAAAGGATCAGTCCAATGAGATTAGAATTGGACCTATTACAAGAGCTCGTGCTAAGCTACTGGAACAACAGGTGAATTTACTCCTAAACGAATCTGGTACTTTGATTTATGAGAACTTTATACTGCCTAAGTCTATGCATTTATGTATGATCAGGTTCGTTGGAGAAACAAGCATGGGGCGAGGAGGAGAAGGGCTACAAGAGAAGCCCAACATGATGATCGCCCAAGGATGCGCGAGGGAGGAGCGGGAGGAAGGCGCAAGAGAAGATCATCAAGACGGAGGCAAAAAGATCTGCCACGACCGGAGTGTCTGGCCAGATCCACCCGGACTGTCCGGCCTGGCATGGACATTCTGTCTGCCGGTTCGGATACTACCCGGACACCACCCGGAAACTTTCCGGAAGGACCGGACTGTCCAGCACACTTCACCCGGAGTGTCCGCCCGATTTCAGCCGGAGTGTCCGCCCGCCGACCGAATCTGGTCCGAGTTGGTTTATATCAGTTTGAGTCGTTTGCGTTTAGTTTCGGTTTCTGGCCGCCCCAGCTGCCCTTATAAGCCTTGGGACGACCCCTAGTTAGGATTTAGACCACGTTAAAATATTTTGGAGTTGTTTCTTTCATAGAACCTCTGGAATTACCCTATGTTCGTATCTACCAACTATAATTGAGTGTGATCTGTTGTTGCATTGGGAATTAGTAGATTGCATACTAACGTTCGTGGTCACGGCTGCGTGCGCAAGAGCATGGTGTTGTGAATATCCTACAGGGTTCGAGAGCTGTTGCATTGGCATCAGGGATCGAGCGGGAGAGTTCATAGCTACAGGCTAGTTATCTATCATCTACCATCATCACCGCCATCCGCTTACTGAGAAGATCGGGCCACCCCATATCACCCAGACCCTTAAATAGATGGGGGCGCTCTAGCTTTAGTCTTCAGACCACATTAAAATATTTTGGAGTTGTTTCTTTCATAGAACCTCTGGAATTACCCTGTGTTCGAATCTACCAACTATAATTGAGTGTGATCTGTTGTTCCATTGGGAATTAGTAGATTGCATACTACCGTTCGTGGTCATGGCTACGTGCGCAAGAGTGTGGTGTTGTGAATATCCTACAATGTTCTAGATCTGTTGCACTGGCATCAGGGATCGAGCGGGAGAGATCATAACTACGCACTAGTTATCTATCATCCACCATATCATCGACAAGAGCTTGCTGAGAAGATCGGGCCACCCCATATCATGTTGCGTACGAATCCTTTGATAACACCGTTAAGCCTTTCAAATGGCATCATGTTGTGCAGGAATGTCGGCCCGAGATGAATGATGTCATCCACGACATGGACGAGTAGATGGACCATGATGTTGAAGAATGCGGGCGGGAAGTAAATCTCGAGCTCGCATAGTATCACGACGATCTCATCTTGTAGTGTGTCGAGCTGCGTCAAGCCAATCGACTTCCTCGAGATGACGTTGAATAAGTTGCAGAGGCCAAACAGCGTCTCACGGACGTGCTCGTCCATTATCCCTCGGATCGCAACGGGAAGTATGATGCAGCCCGTCCTGCGGACGGTACTACATCTAGAACGCCGAGTCCCCAAGATCGTCGACCCACGAGCCCTGAAGCTGCACCTGTCCTGAAGCTGCCTGAGCCGGAGTGTCTGCCCAAATCCAGCCGGAGTGTCCGGCGCCACCGGAGTGTCTGGCGCGACTCAGCCGGAGTGTCCGGCCTGCCCGAGCCCGGACCTGGAGTGGACATTCAGAAGGTCAAATCGGACACTCCTCGGACACCATCCGGAGTGTCCGGTCAGCCCGGACTATCCGGCCGTGCCGACCCGGACTGTCCGGCCCAAGTGATGGGCCTGCGAGCCAACAGCTGGGCCCTTGGCCCATGTACCCCTCTATTCCACACCAAACCCTAGTTTTATGCCCAAACTACCCCTGAACTTGTGGCTGGCCTATAAATAGAGCCCCCACCCCTCATTGTATCCCTTAGACATAGATGATAGACTAAAGAAAACCCCCCCTTTGTGGAATCTCTAGTTTTGCCTCATCCCCTTCTACCAAAGGGGATCGACTATCGTCACCACCTCGTTGGAGTTTGCATCGCGCCTCCCTCATTGTATAAGGCATTGGCATCGGTGTCCCTTTGCCAAGACGTCAAGACCCTCTCCAAGGTGTTCTTCCCTCTCCGCTTGGGATTGACGGGAGCATGTTGACCGATCTTTCCTTGCGAGGATTCTATCGGACCGGTGGCCACCGGTGAGAGCAATCGGCCTTGTATCGTGTGTGCTTTGCGTGTGTTCATCGTGTTCTTCGCGAGGTGTGCGTCCGCTTCCGCTACCTTCTCCCTTTCCCCTCGCTTTCCCATCTGTTTGACCACGAGATCCGTGAAGATCGGGCCACCCTAGAGGTTTGCCCTCATCAAAGTATCTGCGTCATCAGCACGTGACACTCATGAGACTTCATCCCGCTGAACCTCTTCTTCGCTTTGTCCAAATATCTGCCTATGTTCCCCGAGTAACCGTAAGAAACTTTGACTCCTAGGAGGCAGTTGAAAAACTGCTCAAGCTCCTGCTCACTTAGAGTGAAGCAGGCAGCCGGAAACACTGCAATTCCCCTCTTACCCTTTTGTAGCAACCTTGAGTATCTTCCGGCACCGTCGTCATCATCATCATCATCATCATCATCATCGGGCGGCGGCGTCTCATGAAGTTCTTCCTTGATGCCAAGTTCCATCTGTTCATTCCTTGCTTTCGGCCCGTCTTTGGTCCTATCCGGCATGTTGATGATAGTGGCAAGCAGACTCTCGCACATGTTCTTCGTGATGGGCATGACATCAAGGCTATGGGGCATGTGGAGGTATTTCCAGTATGGCAGGTCCCAAAAACAGGCCTAGCTTTCCACACACCATGCAGCGGTTTCGTCCTCGGACGCTTCTTTACCGGCAAAGGGCACTCTTCCCAGTTGTCCAACATATCTTGGATCACTTCTCCACTCCTCGGACGTGGGGCTTTTTCGAGCTCTACTTTGACATCGAACAGATCTCTACGCTTCCTCCACGCATGATCCTTTGGAAGCCACATTCGAGTCCGTTGAAACACGGTCTTCGATGACCCGGGATCCCTTGGTAGATGGAGATGCGGGGTCTTATCCATGCACTTGACACATGCTTTGTGTCCGTGGTTCACCTGGGCAGACACGTATCCGTAACCTGGATAGTCATGCACCGTCGTGAGCAGCGTGGCTCTCATAGGGAAATAATCTCCTGTGTATGCGTCCCACGTATGGGCTGGCGTCTCCCATAGCATGGCTAACTCTTCTTTCAGCAGCCCGAGATAGATGCATGTCGATACCGGGTTGTTTAGGCCCCTGAATCAGAATACACATGTGTACGTATCTCTGCTTGGTACACAGCCAGGGAGGGAGGTTGTACGGTCATACAAACACGGGCCAGGTGCTATGTGTGCTACTCTGGTTGCCAAACGGATTGAGTCCATCGGTGCTCATACCAAGCCTAACGTTCCTTGGATCGCCCCCGAAGTCTGGAAAGATAATGTCTAGTGCATTCCACTGGCTAGCGTCCGAAGGGTGTGTGAGGATCTTGCCCTTATGTGGATCATCTTCGGTTGGCTTCTTCCTTTCCGCGTGCCATTGCATGAGCTTTGCTTCCTTAGGGTCCATGAAATACCGCTGTAGACGGGGAGTGATAGGAAAGTACCATACCACTTTCCGAGGAACTTTCTTGTTCCCTCTGTTGTATCATCCTTGGCCACACCGGACATGTGGTTCTATCCTTGTGCTCGTCCCGATAAAGTGCATAGTCATTAATGCAGGCGTGGTACTTAACATACAGTAGGTCAAGAGGACATACGATTTTCTTGGCCTCCTCGATACTAGTTGGACATGTGTTCCCCTTGGGAAGACGTTCTTGCCAGAATCTCATGTTTTTGTTGAAGCTTACGAAGGGTCCATTTGTTTCGGCCTTCATCTCCAGAGCCTTGAGCGTTACGTTCAAGCGGGTATCCTCGGGCCGGCACCCAGGATACAATGGAGTTTTCCCGTCTATCTCCATCTGTGCTAGCTTGGCTTTCTCCCTGGCAGCAGCTTTGGTGTTGCTCGTCTCCCTGAGAAGCAGTTCCTGAACATGAGGGTCTGCAAGGCCGAGGTTAGCCGCGTCGTTTGTGTGTCTGTGTCTTCTCCACCGACACCTCCTTCGTGATGATCATCATGTCCGTCACTGCCATCATCTCCTTCGTGTTGATCATCATGTCCGCCGCTGCCAACATCTCCTTCATGATCATGATCATGTCTGCCGCCGGCATCTCCTTCGTGATGATCATCATGCCCGCCCTCGTCTTCAGGATCGTTGACGTCCTCATCATCTTCATAATCATAGCCATGCATGAAACCACGCGTGAGCAGGTGATTCTCTAGGTCTCCGGAATCAGGGTCAACCAAGCTCCCGAGATTCCATGTTCGACGCGGACATCTTATATAGGTCCTCTTGTTCAGAATCATGTCGGCCACCATGTGTTTCTTGTATCTAGCTGCTCGACCTTCGCTCATGTGTCTAACCATGGTTTCATATGCGGTATAGAGCAAAAAGAGAGAGTATCTTAGAACCATAGCACCATCATGCACACACATGCATGCATGCATGGCCGCCGGAAAAATTCAGCATGACATCTCCTCAAAATGGGACATATGGATAGAGCAAAAATTTGCCAAAACAGAAATTAATCGACATTTCGGCAAACATCCATGCACCACCAGAGCAAGCAACATGCTTTCTTCTTCGTCCCTTGCTAACATTCATGCACCACATCCATGCAAACACACCATCCCTCTCGCAATTAATAAGAAGGGCTTCACAAACATAAGCATGCACACACATACACACTGCAACGACGTCCACACTCCACACAAAACATCCACATGCATGTCCTCCAACAACTCACCTAGTAGAATCGTTACCGAGCCAAGTCCGTGACGATATAGTGTGTGGTTGTTGTTGGAGAACAAGATGGATGTTGGAGGAGGCTTCCCCTCACAAAACTATGAAGCAAGGTAGGTTCAACAACCAAGAATGGAGAAAAGAATGGAGAAATTGAGGTGTTGGGGAGGAGGAGGACGATCTAGATCTAGTTTGGGGTGGTGGGTGGAGAAGTATGGAATGGTGGTGGTGGGTGGGGGTGGATGCCAACTTGTAGATCTGGACGAAATTATCAGTGGCGCATATTACACTAAATGCTCCACTGATAAGTCTGCCACCTTTTCAAGTGGTGGGCCTAAGACTTATCAGTGGCGCATTTAACACTATATGCGCCATTAGTGGACCAAGTATCAGTGGCGCATATACCAAATGCGCCATTGATATTTCTGCCACCTTTCAGGATGGTGGGGCCCACTTAGATACCAGTGGCGCATTTACATCTACATGCGCCATTTGTGAGGGGAATATCAATGGCACATATGGGATATGCGCCACTAATAATAGTATATCAATGGCGCATATATCCATATGCGCCATTGATATTTGGTACACAGGCCTCCAGAGTGTCAGGCCCACATTATCAGTGGCGCATTATTTGTGATATGCGCCATTGGTTATAAATAATATCAGTGGAGCATATTTTTAAATGCTCCACTGATAATTATCAGTGGAGCATATTCAAAACAATGCTCCACTGATAATAAATCTATCCATAAGCCTTTCTCTAGTAGTGTAGTTTGGGGCTTTATTACTATCCTATACTTATGCCATGCTTTACTGCTTTACTTACGATTGCGCGTGGAGCACCTCTACTGTTTAGCAATGCAGAATGTTTTCACGGTATCGAGAAGCCTAGTCACACTTTTAGGTTCCTAGTTGTTTATAGCCATTGTTGCAAACCCTGGTTCCGTCTCGGAGCCTGCCAACTTCGTTGCGGGTAGCTTATTGGGGTGGCCCCTGAAATATTTTATGAATCTTGTGATTGCTTTGTCGTGATGCCTCGCTGCATTTTTATTTGGTTTTTTCCGAGGTTGATCGTGCGTGTGTTGCTATTTGTGCACCCATGTAGGGTAAATCTTTTCGAAAAGTCGTGTTCCCGGTTATGGACAACTTGGCGCATAGTGTCTCGCCATAGACAACTATAACTAAAGTAGTGCTGTAAATTTGACTTTGGAATGACTATTAATCAGCTCCACTACAATGGAATGGATAGTAAAAGTGCCAACAACTAATGGAATTGGGGTGTCTCATGCTATCTATACATGCCTAGTAAGTAATGCAACTACAACAGAATGGTTAATTAAAAGTGTCAACTGCTTGTGATATTGGAATGTCTTATACCATCTATATCTAACTAGTAAATGTTGCAGCTATAATGGAATAATTAATAAAATTGCCAACCATGTGAGTTTCCTCCGGAGGACTTCCTCATTTGGTCTCGAGGGGGAAATACCAAGATGGGTATGTTTGGTGTTTGTATCAGGTTGCTTCCGAATAGGTCTTTCTTATCCCCCTCTGATAGCCGATAGTTGTACTGAGTCTCTATAGGTTGTCTTGTGCATGGTTCACTGCCTCTTCAGTCCATCATACATATGTAGGCGAGATCCACCAAATTCTAGACTCGTTGTGTACTGGTCTCACTACTAACCTCTCCCTTTTTCCTTTGCCCTTTGTCGGCACCCCTTTTTGTTTAACAGGTATAAGTTCGATGTCGTTAGCATAGTAACCCGTCCGGCTTGGCCTGGGCAGGGTTATGGATGCATTGGTTATTATTTAGGGCTCTTAGCCCGATTTGCATCTTATCCGTACTCGGATGTGTATCATTCTGAAGGTGATTCGGATCTTTGTACTGTATATCTATATTCTTGACTTGATGAGTCGTTGTTTTATATGTATGTTCTGTGGGTTCCAACGTGGACTATTGTGTAATGATAGTACTTTGTTTTCCACCCGCACACAAGTGTCTGGTGGGCATCTTTTAATTGTTTCTATTCGGGTTTGGCAGGAATCATTGAAGCTTGCATAGGGCCGATTCGAGGGTGTTATAGGGGCCTTTGGATTTTTATTCAATTTGAGTGCACCACCATGGTATTATCTCTTCTCATATGGATATCCAGCAACAAAATGATAGTGGTCACCACAGTTGAAGCAAGTTCTCAATCTAGAACCATTCTCTTTTCTACCACTTGGGTTGCTTCTTTGTTGCATCTCCATCTTGGCCTTGGCAGGATCTTTACAAAAGTTTCTCGCATAGAAGGCCATGTATTCTCCATGAGGAACCTTGACATCTTCAGGGTATCTCATAGTAAGAACATCATCACTTCCTTCTTCTTATCCATACTCCACAACCTTGGCCTTCAAGGCAAGATTAACACCACTGCTCATCCCAATGGCACGAGCCAGGGCATCTTTGGCATTCTTGGCAGGAACCTTGAAGGCGGACATCTCTTGCGTAACTTCATTGGAGGTCATGAGATGGTAGTTGTGTCTTCCTTGGAGACTCTTCCAGTCAGTGGGCTTGAAGGGCATGAGCGCAATCACATACCTCCTCTTTATCCAAGCATCATCAATATGAGAGGCACCAATATTTCTGAAGGCGGTGGCAGTGGATTTGAGTCTTTGATACATGTCTTCATGATCCTCACCATCCTTCATATAGAATCCTTCAGCTTCATTACTCAATGCATCATATATGTTTCTTCTCATGCTCTCATTCCCAACAAATAAATCAATTAGAGCATCCCAAGCTTCCTTGGCGGTATTGAAGTGCTCAATGTGGGGAAAGTCCTTTGGCCCCACCCAAGTTGAATCATGTGCAAGGCGGTGGAATTGAGTTGACTATTGACCACTTCTCTTCTTGTCAAGTTGGTTGAATCCTCAATTTTGAGTCCTTCTTCAATAATGTTCCACAAGTCAATGCAAGAGCTGCACACATGAGATTTCATCAAGACTTGCCATTGAGCAAAAGAATGTGCAACTAACATAGGTGGGTCACCTCTATTAGTTATATGGGGATGAGAGATCGTTGGTAGGGAGAGTACCATCCGGGAACCGCATGGTGCTCTTCCTTCCCATCACCATTTTTGGTGGAGGAGTTAGTTCTAGTATGTTCGTCCCCCACTACTTCACCCGTTGGCTTAGCCGAAGCATTCGCCTTGGGTTAGGAGGTGTTTCCTCTTGGTAAGGTTGTCTTTTCCTTAACAAGTTGAGCAACTAGTTGACACAACTGTTGGATTTTGTTGCCCAAGTAAGAGCTCAAGCTTGTTTCCAACTTCTTGATATCTACCATGGTCACCGACGTACTAGCCTCACCGTCTCCGTCTCCATCTCCCTCTAGGTTACCCATACACTCTTAGGCGGTTAAGCCCGAATAAAGAGCTGAGGCTCTGATACAAATTGGAAGGATCATATGGGCACCGAGAGGGGGGTGAATAAGTGCTACTTCAAATTTTACTCTTTTTCAATTTAGGTTTTGACACAAAAGGTAAATTCTCTAGATATGCAACTACGGTGAATTTACCTATATGTCACACTAACACAACTAACTCAGCAAGTACAAGATACAAGTAAGGTGCGGTAAAGGATAGAAGTAACTGAAATGAAGCACGCAGAGACACAAGGATTATTTCCCATAGTTCCTTCCTTTTGAGGGGAAGTACGTATGCATTTGGAGAGGGGGTGGTATCAAACCACCAACCCCACAAGAGGTCTCCCTTGTTGTCTGGTGAACCTCACCCCGAGGGGATTGATTCACTCTTCCACTATATCAGCAACCTTCAAGGTGGTATCCAGCACCCTTAAAACAAGTTCAAGGGACACATCCACAACTTAATTGGAGGCTCCCGAATCCAAGCAAGTTGTCCCAACAATCAATGACAAGCTTGCAAGAACCAAATCAAGGCCTAGGCTTTCCAATGAAAAACTAGAGCAAGGGGCCCTCAAGTGAATGGGGGGGGGAATGAAGATCTCTCTTGGTGAAGCTGTAGATCAAGGCCTCCTCCTTCGATTCTCCAAAGATTAGAGTGTCGTCGGATTGAGGACAAGTACGCCATGAGGGGGTCCTCGAGGCGTGCGGAAGAGAGGGGTGTGAGACGTACGGTGTTCCGGGAAGGTGAGCACACAAGTTTACCCAGGTTCGAATCCACCGGCTTTGGACGGATCCTACTCCTGCTAGCAACCAGTAATACGACAGAGTCAGAATATGGGTTACAAGGGTTCGCCTGTGCGAGTTGAGATTGTAGACTATCGAGGGTCTAAAGTATTGGGTGCCCTAAAGGCTCTCCCTAGGACGGCTTAGATAGATATCCGGCCTAGGGTTTACAAGAGAGATCTATCCGGCTACGACTAAGAGTTGGTTACAGAGTACATCTTGAACTACAAGTAACATTATGGGCCTAAGTCGGTAAGTCTTCTGGGCCTTCCCGTAGCCAGATTGGACTCCGTCTTTCTCCCTGACCGGGCCGCCCGTGAAGCAAAGCTCTAACCTGAAGTGGGCCACCCTGGTCAGTGAGGAACTGTGAGGATACCCGGAAAGTATATCCCCAACAGCAGCCCCGGAGGCCTCCAATATCCAAAGTCAGATTCATCATCGTCTAGCTTGATCTTCGGCTTGCAGAATCTTGAAGGGTTCCTGAAACTTCACAACAAAAAATACGATCTGGGTCTTAAAAAATAAGTCGGACCTATCAACAGGTTACTCGGATTTTCCAGCGTGATTTCAAACTAAGCCGGAATTTGGTCTAACGCCACCTGACACAAGTCATGTTCAAGTCACATCATCTGACAGACATCCTGTGCGGAGATCGAGGCGACGTTTCAATGCATGTGCGGAGATCGAGGCGACGTAATCATCACGTGGGTCCTTCCCAGTTCCTTCCACGACGCGTGGCGGTTACACTGTAGCATTTGCACGATTCTTGGCACGGTTAGGTGGATATAAGGGGTTAGGATTTTCTCCTTCTCTCTTCACCTATTCCCTTGCCTTTTCCTCTCCTCCAAATCTCCCCCGCGTGCACAGAGCTCCTCCGTTTCCCCCAAAAAACTCCCAGCGCCGCCCATCCTAGGTCATCTGCCCACCGGAGAAATGGCTTCTTCTTCCTCTTCTGGCTTGGCGGCAGCGGCGGCGACGGCGGTGACGGAAGCGGCGGTGGAGAAGGAAAGCTTCCGCGGGGTCTGGATCCCTAGCGTGCTTGACGACGAGAAGCTCCAGAACGTGGAGAATGAAGGGCTCCTCCGCGCTAGCGACTGGTGGAGCGGCTTCGAGGAAACCGTCCCCAACCCGCTCGCCGGCGAGCAGGTCCACTTCAGCACCCACCTCGATAGAGGTTTGTCGTTTCCTCCCTCAGAGTTCTTCTCCGAGATGATTGACCATTACGGAGTTCAACTCCACCATCTTCCTCCCAACTCTCTCTTAGAGATGAGCGCTTACGCTTCTTTGTGTGAGGGCTTTCTCGGCATTAGGCCGAGTTTGACATTATTCCGGTACTACTTTCATGTCCAAAGAAACTCTATTACTGTCGGTGTTCCTTATATCACTGGTACCATTAGCTTTTCGCTTAGACGCGAGCGCGCATATCCCAAAATCCTAGCTAGTGACTCGGTCAAACAACTCCCAGCCACGTTCTTTTACCATAGGGATATTCCGGCTCCCGACAAAGCTACTGCTTTGCCGGGTTTTGTTGAAGAAGTTGCCACGGCCCAACCGTCTTGGGACGAGGCCGCTCCGGCTCTCAGTGACGATCTGATCCTCGCTAAGAGGCAGGTCGAATATCTGATCAAACACAAGGGACTGAAGGGATCCGACTTGGTCCAATGCTGGGTCTCACGCCAGATCCAGCCCCTTCAGTACCACGGAGATCGACTGATGCACTCCATCACGTCGTCCAAGGAAGAATCCCTCCGCATCAGCCCCAAGGCCTACACCACGCAGGGCTATATAAGCCAGATTAAGTGGCTGATCAGGGAGCGGATCGAGAGGAGGATCCCGGAGGTTTCTCTGGATATGCATACGGCAGAAAACCCCGTAGTGCCGGTAAGCTTCTATCAGTACACCTTTTTATGTGTTTCAATCTTTGAGTTATACTGCAATACTGATATGTTTTTGGCTTTTCAGCTTGCTGACCTCCCCAAGTGGGAATTTGCTCCATTCGAAGGATATCCTCCAGGGTTTTCTCAGGAGACAGAAGTGGTACCATTGCCGGACCTTGCGCTTAAGAAGCGCAAAGCTCCGACAGTGGCTGTTGGTACAAAGGAGGTGCCTGTCGTCAAGAGGTAACTTTCAATCACAACTTCCGCCTTTGCACTTTACTCGAATTTCCTTCCGAGATGTAATGTTTCCGACTTTATTACATTCTTAGAGAAAAATCGCTCATCAAGGGCAAGGGGAAGTGAACTTCTTCAAAGCCCCTACGACAGCAGAAGTGGAATCTATGACTTGGTCTATCCTTGGAAGTGGGAATGGATCTTTTGGACACGCCTTATTCAGGTTCGTCTAATCGATACACATACGCCAAACCACTGCCACGTTCGGATCGTCTTTCTTCTTCTCCACCAGCACCGGATTAGACATCCAATCCGGGTAAAGTACTTCCATGATAAATCCGGCAGCCAACAACCGAGCTATCTCATCTCCTATGACCTTTCTCCTGTCTTCGGTGAAGCGGCGGAGAGGTTGCTTCACCGGCTTTGCTTCGGGTCTCACATTCAAAGAGTGCTTGGCCAACTCCCTCGGAACACCTTGCAAATCCTGTGTGGACCAAGCAAAAATATCCCGATTCTCATGGAGGAAGTTGACGATCTCGCTTTCCTATTTGTCATTTAACCCGGCACCAACTGTTACGGTGCGCTCTGGGAACATATCATCAACGGGCACTTTCTTGGTATCATTTGTCGCTTGGAACGAGACGCTACCATGCGGGTTACTCAGCGTCGGCATATATTGCTGCGCGGACTGAGCCAATGCCGCCACCTCTTGGATCTTTCTTTTTTCTTGCGCAATCACGAGTGACTCGGCCAGGTTAGATCCGGCAGACGCACACTCAATGGAATGTTGGAAATCCCCAGCTATGATAATTACACCATTTGGCCCGGGCAGCTTCATGTTCAAGTAACTGATGTGACAACTTGCCATGAACTTGTTCAGGGCTGGCCTGCCGAGCAACGCGTGATACGCACTTTCCAAATTTACAACTTCGAACTCCAAATTCTCAGTCCGGCAGTTATCTCTTGTGCCGAACAATACATCAACCCGGACCTTGCCTATGGGCTCACAAGAAATGTCTGGCACAATGCCATGGAAAGTTGTCCTTGTAGCTTGGAGCATGTTCTCCAAGATACCCAACTTGCGCATCGTGTCCACATACATGAAGTTGATGCTACTACCATTGTCAATTAGCACCTTTGAGAACCTCACATTGATGTTAGGCCCAATGAATGTCGGATCCAACACCAGCGCATACGAACCAGGACTTGGCATAAGCTTGGGATGATCTTTGATGCTCCATGTAATTTCCTGATCCGACCAAGGCATATACCTCGTCACGGCCGGCATTACTGCATTGACCTCCATATGTCGGCGCTGTAAGCTCTTTCTGTCTGTCTCTTCTGTGGTGAACACACAGTAACTCTGATGATGCTCTCTGTACTCATTTCTCCCTTCGTTTCCAGGGTACCTCTGATCTGGTTGATTTTGGTTCTCCACCTGATGCACTTCATCTCTTCTCTCATGGTTGTCATACCTCGGCGGAGGGGGAGGCAACATTAACTGTTGCGTATTCGCTCCGGAGAGCAATTGCTGCCGGGGTAACTCCTGTCGAGGTTGATCATTCTGAGGTGCCTGAGCATTCCCCGAACCACTTTGTTCTCTCTTTCGCGTCCATTCACATTGCCTTGTTGTGTGACCCGCTGGGTTACTCGGATTTGGCGTGTGAAATTTACACGGCTGATCCACCATTGCCTCATAAGTATACCTCGGACGGTCCTTCTTTTCTTTCCACTGTTTCTTCTGCTTTGGCATCCAAGTTTTCTTGCCATCATTTCTTGGCGTCCATTGTTGTCCTCCAGTTTTCTGACGTTGGTTGCTTCCTGCTCCGGGCTGATCCTGATTCATAGCAGCAACTTGTTGCGAACTGTATCGGTAATCCGGTCTGTCATCTCTTCTTTTACCTTGGTAATCATTTCTCCGGGATGATCCGGCCCCATCTCGCTGGTAGTACTCTTCGCTTGACTCGTTTGACACGAGCCTAGGCTGAGCCGGATCACCCAAGGCATATGAATCAGCAATTCGGATCGTTTCTGCCAAGGTAGTTGGCATATCTTTTTGCAACCTTTCCCATAGCATGCTTGCATATCTACACCCCTGAGCAAACCAAGCTATGGCCTGAGATTCAATTACACCTTCACAAGAGTTTCGCACAGTGCACCAACGGGTTAAGAACTCCCGGTCAGTCTCATTTGGTCTCTGCTTGCACATCGCTAGGGTCTGTGGTATGTTGGGCCTCTGATACGTACTTGAGAAATTGCTAACAAACATTTCCTCAAAATCGATCCAATAGTTAATACTTCCGGGCGGCAAATTGTTTAGCCATACCCTCGCTGGCCCCTCCAACATCTGGGGTACATATCTCACAGCCCATCTCAAGTTGCCTGTAGCAATTTTTACAGCAGTTGCATAGTTAATCAACCAATCTTCCGGCTTTGTGCTGTCGTCATATGTCTTTGTGCCTCTAGGTAACTAAAAGTTAGGTACCGGAGGTTCCTTCATGATCCGGGGCCCAAAGCATGCTGGACCCGGAGGACCTTGACATTTAATTTGCTCCGACCTATACAGCCGATCCAGTTTTAACCTAGCATCATCGGGCATCAAGTTCCTGCTTCCCAATCTTGACCCTATCACGTGATAGTCCGGCCTGGGATACCCAGCATTTACCATTTCCGAATCGCCATCGTTGTATCTATCTTGCTCCTGTGGAGCTGCTCTCTATTGCATACCTTGGTCGGCACTGCGCTCTTGCCGTGGTATATTTCGCTGCTGTTGTTGCCCTGCACCTACCGAATTACGCTGTCCGGCATTGCCGTTTACAGCATTCCCTTGACCGGCATTGCCTTGGTCGCGGTTACCTCGGCCCGCTTCACCTCTGCTCACACTTTGTCGATCCTCATTTCTCTGCACTTCCTTTCCTTTCGCTACCCTTGTCGTGTCATACGGGACTATCTGCTTATTCCTCCTGGCCGAGGTTACCACCTCTTCTCTCCTAGGACCGCCATGAGGAGACGATGCAGCTCCAGCAGATTTCTCCGGGTTACCCACCGCCGAATGAACGATCTTGGAGGCCCCAGCTCTCTCCGGGTTAGCCATGAGCAACTCCTCATTTTGCCTGTTCACGATCCGAACCAACGCATTGACCCTATCTTGCTGTCTCTAACGGGCTTCACCCGTCACTCCTTCTAACTCGGATGCAGCCGCATCTGCTGCTCTGAGGTTCTTTGTCGGGGTACTATACTTCGGCAGCCCCACGGACAGACAGTTTTCAGATTCCTCAATCCTAGTATCACCCTCTCTGTTCATTTCACTCATGAGATTTCTCCCCTTCACTTTTACAGCATCTACCTTATTTGCCTTGGCGTACTCACGCAGTGTCATGTTCAACGACTGTTGAGCCGCAGCTATCTTTTTTGCACCCTCTAGTATTTTTTGCCTAGTCTCTTCTAGCTCAGCCTGTGCCTGAGCCGGATCTACTGCTACTGCTACTGGGTTTGCCAAGCTATCCATCGCCTACTACAGCACATTCTCTAGCCTCTCTAGAGGAGGACCCCTACTTTTCCTCGGTGCCTTAGGCGTTACCTCCGGATCTGGTGCTGGATCCTTGCTTCCGCCAGCGCTAGGCGCGGTCATCATCACCTTAGCGTGGTCCGGGGAGCGAGTGATACGCGCCCCGCGAGCCGCACTAAGGGGTGGCTCGCCTCCTTCGACGACGTGCCGCGGATGAACGCACGACACATCGACAGCAACGTAGATCTTGTGCGCGCCGAGCTTGATGAAGAAGCCGTTGCACGGAAGAGGACGCTTGCCGAAGCAGCCAGCATTGTCGCTGACGAAATCCAGCGCTCCAAAGCGCTGAACGAGCCCGGAGACGATGCGTTCGCCGGTGCCGATGAAGTTTCCCGTCCGGATCTTCACCCCTTCTAGCGCCACTAGCCCCACGGTGGGCGCCAACTATCATGGTGGTGTCATGGCAGATGCCATGGATAGGCTAAAGGTGGGGACTAAATGCACTAGGGGAATCCAGGGAGGGATACTGTGGTGATTCCACACATAGTTGCTTTGTATTTGATTCACTTCCACAGTTTACAAGTGCTCCTCGAGCTGTATTGGGGAGAGGAGGAAGAAGAACTCTCTTACTCTCACCACTAGCTAGCCCTCAAGAACACACTAGTAAACAATAACCCTCTAGAGATCAACCAAGTCAAAAACCAACCCTTTCTATAGAGGCCCTAGCCCTCCTTATATAGGGGTGGCTAGGTCTCCAGTTAGGGCATACGTGGAGACATATTCCTTGGAATATGCCTCCTCCCAAAATAGTAAGCCGACCGGGTCACTTTTGTCCAGCATCATCCATGCAGAGGCTACGTGAGCCTCTGCGGCGCCTGCGTCATCCGACATAGGCATCGGCACCTTTGTCGGCCACTCCTCGGTGGTCCTGGCCTCTGTCCGCTTCGCTCACGCTCTGCGTACAGTGGTCACCCTTTGACCAACGAGATACCTTGCTTCTCTTACAAGCTTGATATAACCCGGATCATACCTAGTTGATCCGGCCACACCTGTACCTGCATATAAGTTAGATACATCTTGCCGACATACGGCATAAGTCGGTTGAGACCCAGTTAGGTGGACATCCCCTGGTCCGGGTTACTCCGTGATTCAGCCTGCCTTGAGGTGACTCGGCCTGCACCTGCTTTAACCTTGCCATACCTCGACTAGCTCGGCCTTTATACCCCGGCGTGACCCTACCCGGGGGTATCCCCCCAACAGACACCGATCCGGATGACTCTAAGTCTCAATCCGGATATGTATTTCTCTTGAACAGAGCAGTAGTTAGTTGGAGGAGTTCCAAACAACTTGTGGTGGCTGGATCAACGACGGAGGCGGAATATGTTGCTGCTTCAGAAGCGATGCAGGAAGCGATTTGGATGAAGGAGTTCATAACAGAACTAGGTGTGGTTCCTAGTGCATTGGACCCAATGGTGATCTATTGTGACAACAATGCAGCCATAGCCAACGCCAAGAAACCAAGGTCTCACAAGAACTCCAAGCATATTAAGCGTCGGTTTCACTTCATCCGCGAGCATGTCAAGGATGGAGATATAAAGATTTGTAAAGTACAAACAGATCTAAATGTAGCAGATCCGTTGACTAAAGTTCTCCCTAGGGCAAAATATGATCAACACCAGAACTCCATGGGTGTTAGATTTATCACTATGTAAACTAGATTATTGTCTCTAGTGCAAGTGGGAGACTGAAGCAAATATGCCCTGAGAGGCAATATTAAGTTGTTATTATGTATTTCTTATATATGATAGATGTTTATTTTGCATGCTATAATTGTATTGATAGGAAACGTCAATACATGTGTGTTTAATAAACAAAAAGGTTCCTATTTATGCCTCTCTTATAGACTAGCTCGTTGATTAGCAAGATGATCAAAGTTTCCTGATCATGGACATTGGATGTTGTTAATAACGAGGTCACAGCATTTGTGAAATGATGTGATGAACATTCATCCGAAGTATAGCATTACAATCAAAGTCATTATGTTTATATTGCTATAACATCATACGAAGTAGTCTTAGTCCTTAGACCATGAGATCATGTTAATTGCTAACACCAGAAGAGTATCTTGATAACATCAAACGTCACACCGTAACAGGGTGACTATAAAGGTGGATTCAGTGCTACGAAGGTGTTATGTTGAGGCTCATGATCAAGAGTGGAATTTGTCAATCCCGATGACGGATAGATATACTCTGGGCCCTCTCGGTGATGTCACATTAAGATAGCTTGCAAGCAAGTGATGTGATCACTAGAATGTTATATCACGGGGAGAAAAGAGTGCATGTCGGTAACAAGATCAAACTAGGTATTTGGATACCAATGATCGAATCTCGGACATGTATTATATCATGAGACAAAGGGATTAAGTTACTAGCGTTAAAGGTTCTCACGATCACAGAAGTCATCGTTGAATGTGCAAGAGTTAGTATGGATCTCTAGGTCCCGCTTCTGATTATTGATTTGAGAGGGGTCTCAATCATGTCTGCATTATTCGCGAACCGTAGGGTGAAACACTTAAGGGTTGCCGAACACCATTTTGGAGCACATATGTTTCAGACGCAGGAACTACAAAGCGCTGGAATTATTTCGATGGAAACCGGAATTGTTTCGGGTGAAATTGCAGAAAGTGGTTCTGCATGTGATATTGAAATGTTGCAAGGGGTCTTATGTGAATGTTTGTTAATTAAAGTAATGAACAAAATTCTGAATAAAATAAATAAAAGAGTTTTATTAAATGAGAGTTGCATTAAATTTGGTGGAAATTTAATGCATGTGGTGGAACTTTGGGTGGAGCTTGAATTGATGTGAGTGGAGCTTCCACCACATGAATGAGAAAGAGGTAGGGGCACCCCCTTGGCCGCCAGCCATGGGAGGGGAGGAGCCCCCCTCTCCTCCCTCATAAAGTACACCTCCTCGTGAAGGATCTCTCTCTCCCTCTAGATATATTCCCCCATGGTCTCGGATTAGCGAGATACATGTTCCCGGTGGCCTTGCATCTAGAAGGAGTTGCTGCTTCCGCTGATTCAATGGAGCGAGGAGGTGGAGGTTGTCCGGTGGCTTGAACGTGTGTGCGAGGACAGATGCGCTACTGATTTGCGGCGCTAGGACTTCCACACGATCTTGAGATCGGCAAGCGTACGACTACATCATCCACGAGTTCCAACTCGTTAACAAAACTCGGTTGTCTTCGAGGGTAAGTTCTCTATGGATGTATATCCACCCGTTGCTCTGTATCTAGTAGATAGATCTTGGTGTATAGTTCTCATCGTAGAAATTTTTTGTTTTCTATGTTGCGAACCCAACATAATATACATGTGATGTTGATACCTTATACATCTTATTGTGTGCTAGTATTAGATACACAACGGTAGCATCGTATAAGATGATCCCTATTAATACCAACAATAGTGTTCTCCCTTAGTGTGCACCACCAAGAAAGTTGAAGTTATGAAGCAGGACGTGATGATCGGGTGCTAGACATCTCTGTGTTTTCATACGGTGGGTGCAAGCCATGTATGCACTGCGAATATAGTAAGGTTGGATAGGCGAGCCTAGAACGTACAGACATGGCCTCAGAACACGAGAGATTGAAAGATGGAGCACGAGTCACATGATTGATGTGATTGAAGGATATAGTCCAGTCTAGAAGCTATATCAAAGGTCGTGATGATCGGGGATGATATGGTGTAAAGCGATTGTGTCACCGCTAAAATCGTCCATGTGATGACAATTTTATTGGGAGCTCAATTATAGAACTGAACTTGTATTATGAACTTAGTCTAGATGTCTTTGGCAAATATCTTTGTAGATCTTAGCCTGTCCCATTGAGGTCCTTTGCGACCATGGGAATTTTCTTGCTATTATGTAACTTTAGAAGGGTTAAACTTCATATATTAATACCCAATCCTGAGGGATATCCTCGTAATAGCTGATCTTCTCTTCTTGATATAAGAACCATTATGAGATATTCCAATGAATCCACAAAGCCTTGTGTTTTCTCCATTACCATCAAATAAATACACACTCCATTTGATGTAGCATGAAGTGCAATTGTCTTTTTCTGACACCGACATATGGTCGATAAAGGAGACACTCTTCGCAAGTCAGGCCCATTGAGTATGAGACCGTTGGATGAGTTCACTTCCAAGATGGAAGAAAATGGATACTTGGAGAATCACTCAGCAATCGTCCATGAGCATGATGAACGCCTCACATACGATGTGAACTACTAAATGATGGACTGATTTGCAAAAGATTGGGGTGTAGCACTTGCTTCCTCCCATCTACAAAGATGTCGTCAGGGACTAAATCATGAAAGATGAATCAGTCACCTTTCATGAGTTCGTGCCCGAGTTGAGAACTCTCAAAGTAGGCTTGATCACAGTGGGATAATGGATGACTAAAGTATATATTGGATATACAAAATTATAAATGTTATTCTTGCAAAACTCGTTGCAGTCTACAAAGTATTTGATACTTGTCCTATTTATGGAAATAGAATGGTCTGCTTGAGAATTGCTGAAGGAAGGAGGCATTGTGGCATGATAACAACAGTCGAGATAGTTTATGGCCTACAACATTCCTTCCCTCAACATTTATCATTTGGATTAATCGATTTGAATGAAATTCGTATTCGTTGTGTTTGTGACTTTATTAGTGTGTCTTGCTATGACCTATTTTTCATATAAGTGAGAGACAATCAAGTTGTACCACTATTATGAATAATATCTTTTATGGTCACACTACGATTATGAATGAGTTATTCTCATTACTATGTTAATGATAATAGTTTAAGCATTTATAAAGGATTAGAATGCTAAAAGATATCCCAAGTTTAATAATTACATCATTTTCAATGACAATATTGTTTAAGTCATGTTTGTGTTTAATGCATATTTTTATTCCGATTTCCTGTTGTTTGGTAGATAGATGGTCCGGCAAGTCGTAGTCGCTTGCTCCGGTGCGATCCCGTGTCGTGAAGTACCACACATTTGTTGGAATGTTGGCATATGCTTTACGATGGAGAGGATCATGACTTTAAACACAACTATTAAATTGCTGGGATAACTAATGAAAGAGGCACCGGTGGACAATATATGCTATTTGGTTTTTCATGTCCACTTGTGTTCCGTAGGCCCCGAGTACTTGATACCTGTTCCTTGATTATTCGCACTATCCACATCCGGGAGACCCTATGGATCCCCCTTAGCCAGAGCTTGATTCATTTCTTATTTCTTCGGGCCACAACTAGTTTGGGGCTTTATTACTATCATATACTTATGCCATGCTTTACTGCTTTATTTACGATTATGCGTGGAGCACATGTACTATTTTGGAACGTGGAATGTTTTCGCAGTATCGACAAGCCCAGTCACACTTTTGGGTTCCCAGTCGTTTACAGCCATTAACACAAATCCTGGGTCCATCTCGGAGCCGGCCAACTTCGTTACGGGTAGCTTAGTGGGGTGGCCCCCTGAAATGATTTATGAATCCTGTGATTGCTTTGTCGTGAAAGCCTCGTTGGGTTTTGATTTGGTTTTTCTGAGGTTGATCGTGTGTGTGTTGCTATTTGTGCACCCCTGTAGGGTAAATCTTTCTGAAAGCCGTGTCCGCGGATATGGACGACTTGGAGCACAGTATCTCGATCATAGACAAGTATAACTAAAGTAGTGCTATAAATTTGACTTAATATGTGACTAGTAATCAGCTTCACTATAACGGAATGGATAATAAAAATGCCAACAACTGGTGGAACTAGGTGTATCGTGTCATGTTATGCATGCCTAGTAAGTATCGCAACTCCAATGGAATGAAATAAAAGTGCCAACAACTGATGGGTTTGGGTTGTCACATGCTAATTGTATCTGACTAGTAAGTACTGCAACTACAACTAAACGGTTAACTAGAACTTCCCACTAATTATGCTATCAGGATGACTCATGCTATCTATCTCTGACTAGTAAGTGCTTCAACTATAATGGAATAAATAAAACTGCCAACTGTGTGTGTTCCTTGGTTTGACTTTCTCGTTTGGTTTGGAGGGGAAAATGCCAGGATGGGTATGTTTGGTGTTAGTATCAGGTTGGATCCGAATAGGTCTTTCTTATCCCTCTCTGATAGCCGCCAGTTTTACTGAGTCTCTATAGGTTGTTTAGTGCCGCTTCGCTGCCGCTTCAGTCCACCATACCTATGTAGGCGAGAGCCGCCGAATTCTAGTCTCGCCATGTACTGGTCTCAGTACTGGCGCTCCTCTTTTTCCTTTGCCCTTTGTCGACACCCTTTTGTTTTAGCAGGTTTGAGATCGACGTCGTTAGCAGGGTTACCCTTCCGGCTTGTCCTGGGCAGGGTTATCGACGCCATTGGTTATTCCTTAGGGCTCTTAGCCCAATTTGCTTCTCATTCGTACTTGGATATTGTATCGTTTTCAAGGTGAATTGGATCTTTATACTATATGTGGGTTCCATCGTGGACTATTGTGTAATGGTATTACTTCGTTTTTTCACCCGCACGCAAGTGCCTGGTGGGTATCTTTGAATCGTTTCTATGCGGGTTTGACAGGAATCGCTAAAACTTGCATAGGGCCAATTCGAGGGTGTTACACGTGACTAGAGAGGAGGCGGTAGCCAAGTGGAGGAACCACCTGTGGAAGAAGCGGATGAAGATATTGGTCGGGCTCATGCTCTTGCTCGCCATCATCACAGTTGTATTATATTTGATCCTAGTGTAGGTGGCAGTGACCACTTTATATTTGTAATGTGAGATGATATGAACTTTGTATTCGGCACTTGTGTAAAAATTCGGCACTTGACACTATATATGTATCTCGATCGGGCTCTAAGTGTTTGTATTATATATATGTCATGGTTTTCATGCATCTACTACTTGTGCAATGTATTGTTTATACTCATCTGGATAAATACTGTATAAATTCTGTATAAATACTTGATTATACACCAGGAACGTATTTTACTTTGAATACGTGTTACACAATCAGTGGCGCATATCATGATATAGTCAGTGGCGCATAGGCTTTCTGTGGCGCATATATGTAAATGCGCCACTGAACTTCTTCCCGTGGCGCATACGAAGAAATGCGCCACAGAAGTCTGAAACTTCTGTGACGCATATCTATATGCGCCACAGGAAACAGTTATCAGTGGCGAGGTAACAGTGGCGACTGGCATATGCGCCACAGAAGTACCATTTTCATGTGCCACAGATAAGCTGTTTCCTAGTAGTGCTCTTTCATTAATTATCCCATTACTACTCATATTAAGTTGTTTAGGTACCTCATTATCCAAAGGCTCGCACAAACCCTACATATGCAATTCTACGACTCGCATGGCTCAATCAACTCGTGTAGTAATGGCTCATGGGATGGAGGAACAAGCTTCAGTGGGGTTTAAAAGTAAAGCCTGTGCAGTACTTGGGATTCAATTTAATGCAATCGCGACTCAATGATGCAAGAGTAAGATAGAAGCATAGGTACTACATGTATGCAAGCATGGGGAATTGCTTGCCTGGCAGTTCAGTTGCAGGATCCTCCCTCCATCCCAAGACTTAAGGCATATAATTATTTTGAAAAGTCAAGCCATGTAAAGTTTGACCAAACTTTTAGAAAAATCTATTAAGAACTATTATATTATATAGATACCATGTGAAAATATGTTTCATGATGTATGCAAGGGTATGGATTACAGTGTAAATATTAATATTTTTCTCTAAAAACTTGGTCAAACTTTAGTTGGTTTGACTTTTGAAAAAAATTATATGCCTTAAGCCTTGGGACGGAGGTAGTAGGAAGGATCCAGGTAATACGCCTGAGGCTCCTGGTATTCTTCTTGCTCAGTGTCTTCCGGATAAAAACAAAACACACAAGGGGCCGAAATAAATACATTGCATAATCATATAAATAATATGCAACAAGCAAACAAGTATGCCATGATGGAATGATGCACAAATTACATGGCATAGCATAGCATGGCATGGTGAGATGTGGGGTACTAGAATAAAGCGTTTTATTAAGTTTTTATTCAGGTTTTGCTCCCATAAAACATTGTTGTATACTTAATATTTATATGATGCATGCTTCAATTCATATCATTGATATGCATAATTAGAACATGCTCTGTCGTGCTAATCGATTTAGACATATTATTTGTCGAATTTGGAATTACGAAATTAAGTTATGAATTTATTAAGAATAAGGCATTTATTGACATTTAAATAATTTCGAAATTTTAACTTGCTCAAAAATTATTTTGGATGGCATATTTGAATTCCTCATATTTTCTGATCAGAAAACATATATCATATGCAAAATTTGGATTTATAAATTTAAAATTATTATTAATGCAAATAATTAAAACAAAAGGGGTCAAATGTCACAGGTTTGACTAGTTAGGGTCAGCAAATTTGAATGACATTTCATATCAAACTTTTATTCAAATTCTTATTTATTTAAAAGTTATGAATTACTTTGTATTTAAACAGAATTTGAAAACATGTTGTTTGATTTAAAAAATCTGGTTCAGACTTTTCTCATTAGCCGCAGACCCTCGCAGGTGGGCCTGCGCCGCTGAGTGGCCAGCTGGGCTGTGGAAAGTTGAAGAGGCTGACTGGCAGGCCACAGAAAAGGACGTCGGGTTGATAAGATAAAAAACCCCAAGGGTGTTTCTACAAAACCTTGCGGCTGAATGGATCGTGTCTGACAGACTGAAGATGGTTGCACGAAATGAGCTAGCTGAGCTCGACTTTGGAGATAGATGACGACGAATCCGGCGAGAATTTGGAGAAACCTCAAAAACAAAAGTTGGATAGGAACGAAAAGGCTACAACGTTTGTTTAGTAAGTATCTCCGGAGGTGGACTTTAGAGCTCGGAAATCAACGAGGAACAGAGGGGTGCAGGTTGGTCTGCGCGAGTCAGACAGACTGAGGGAGCCGTTGAACTGAAACTCTGCGAACAACGAAAACGTCTATCTTTACTCAAAGATTGGCGAAGCTGTGGATCTCCATTTTGTGCATGGTCGGGCTTGATGGAGAAATGGAGGTTCCCCCTTTACATGCGTATGAAGAACGACACCGAAGACGGAAGGCGGGAGCCAGGAACTTGGCGGGAACAGAAGGTTGGGCGGTGCGTTGTTGCTGCGACCTGCAAGCGCATGTCTATAAGTGTCTGCATACGCTGTTGCACAGCGAGCGGCAGAGCAACGTCGGCGAGCAACGAGGAGGAGGCAACTGTGTGGTACGTCGACGAAGGCGAGGTGAAACGGATGGCCAGCGTGGCTGCGCTCGACGGCAAGCGAGACGGCAGCGAGCTGCTGTTGATGCTATGGTCGCGCGCGAGCGGCCGCGACTGCTGCGTGCGCGGAACTGCGAGGCTGCGGAGAGGGCGGGTGGAGACGAGGCCAGGGAGAAGACTAGAGGAACGTGAGGGGGAGGTGGTGCTCACCGAGGGTCTAACGGTGAAGCGGACGTAGGAGACGAAGCTGCACGGCGGCGTGGCGAGCTCTTGGCGACGTAGGGACAGCGGCACGTGCTCCTAGCTCGTGCCGGCTCCTCGCTCTAGGTGGTCGACCGGGCTTCCCCGCGTCACAGCCTGCTCCTAAACACAGTGGCGAGATGCTCTCGGTGGTAGGGAAGCGGCACGAGGAAGTAGGTGGCGTCTAGGTTTCGATGGCCATGGCCGATGATACTTGGCGAGGGGAAAGGTGCCCTCCCAGATCTCGATCTGGGAGTGGTTGAAAGGTTGGAAGAGGACGAGGCTGTCAGCTGTCGCTTTATGGAACGAGAGGGAGAGAGGTCAAGTGATGGCGAACACAGCTAGGGAAGAAAAACAGGGTCAGCCTGTGCCCACTCCGGAGGTCACGTTGAATCAGGTGCAAAGACGGGTGTGGTTGCAGCTGGTTTGACTGAAGCAAAGCTTGCAGGTGGTACTCGCTGGACCAGGGGGTGGCAACAAGGTAGAGAGGGTTAACTTCGGTGGGTTAGTTTTGGTGTGGAGAGACACATGCACATGGCATGGACAATTAAGGGCACCAATATATTTGTAAGAACAAGTATATTCCAAAATGGCCCCATTATTTATACATGCATCCTCAAATTTGAAAAAGGCCCCCATAAGTAGAAATGATCAAGATCACATGTTGGTTTGAAAGTTGGGCATATTTGAATAAGAATGGCCTTCCTAGTGTGTAGATACCACTATTATTATCATCTAGCCACACCATAATTCAAACATGATCCTAATTCAACAAACCATATGTGAGATGAGATGACCACTTCACATGGTATAAAAGGTGGCAAGCATGCTACCATACACAATATTGTGAAAACAAGTATATCCATTGTATGGGAGCATGTAGAGAGTAGAGGGAACCATTCTCAATTATTTATGAGCTAGATGTAAATACCAAAAGAAGAACATGGGCTCATATATAATTAAGATGGTGCAGATGATGGATGGAACCAAAGAAGGGTGGTGGAATTATAATAGATATGCCCACAACTCAACTTGGGCATGAAACAATTTATCAAGAAGAAAATACAATATATCAAGATGCAAATACAAGTAATAGACAAATGCATAATGAGAAGAAGAACCAAAAGAAAGGGGTTTTATATGATGCTCAAATGCAATGTGGCATGGTGACATGAGCATGATATAATGATGATGCAATAATGACATGTAGGAAGTAGCAATATAGACTAGGCAAGTAGCATTATAATTGTTTGACAATTGGGATTCTACAAAGGGTCTGCGGGGATCCTACCTAGTCCATTTCTAGATAGCTCGTCAGATTCAACCTCTACAACACCATGGGGACCGGCTGATGCATTTGATCACCACCAACAGGAAAGATGCCTGAGAATCAGCCGGAACCCGATTCCGGCTAAGGAATACAAGACCCGGGTCAGGTGGTTGATCAAGGAGCGAATAGATCGGAAAATTCCAATGATCTCGCTAGACATGTTCACAGCATAGAAACCCCTGACCTCAGTAAGATTTTGACTATCACATCATGTACTTGTTTCATCTATATATGTTTATTCCCAGTGCTGAGAACTTTTCAACTTCCAGCTTGCTGACCTCCCTAAGTTGGAGCTAGCTCCTCTCGAGGGATATCCACCTGAGGATCAAGTTCCTTAAGAAGATGAAGAGCTTGAAGTGCTATCAGAAGGACTTACCCGGAAGCATAAAGCTCCGGTCATGCAAGATGGCCCACAAACTATGCCAGTTGTCAAGAAGTAAGTTCTTCCATCAAACCTTGTGTTTTTATTTATGTTCTTTCTGCATCATAACAATTTTTTCTATTACTGTCTAGAGCTAAATCAATTATTAATGGGAAAGGAAAGACAAAGCCAGGAGAAGTTCTGCGCCAGCAGAAGCTAACCATAGTTTCACCTGTCGCTGCGCCTCCGACTCCCAACCACAAGTCATCATCAGTGTCGGAGGATGCTCCATCTCCGTGCATTGAGGATATTGTGGATCAATCTAAAGAGCCAGTGAACCAAGGTTCAAAAATTGACATCACCATGGGTGACTCGGAACTGATAAGGGTGACCCCTCTAAGGTTAATGATCCCTCAGCCAAAGTTTACACTGGAAACCTTCTACAGAATCCGGGTATTGCCAAACTTGGACTTACTCGGAAGAGCGTGGAAGAGATCTAGAAGCTGACCCTCCACTATTTGGAGACCATAAATATTATGGTTGAAGAACAAGCTAAAGAAGTTGAAGACGTCAAGCTTGTTGAGTTGCTGGATCAAGTCCATCTTCGCGACGAGAAGCGGAAGTCTGGTGCGGTTCTGCCGCCACCTATCATCCCCATAAATTTCGTCGAGAAGGTTTCTGTTGATATCAACAGCAGCCTCAACAAATTGCAACACGAGCATTTTGTAAGTTCTTTTTTGATTGTTTTTATTGTATTTATATCATATCCTCTAGCCCCCAAGCATGAAGTTGGATAGAACTAGAAATCCGAGTTTATGCGTTAATAGGATGCCAAAGAACGAAGTGGTGTAGCCCCCAAGGCTTGTGCTGAAATTTAGTTAAAAATAACAGCCCGACTCTTAGTAGCTGTCTAACTCTAGTTAGCTTTCTGAATTATAGAAAATTTATGATTACAACCAGGAACTACTAAAGAACATATGCAACAAGCGGAGAGAGGTCAAGGTTCTCCGGATTGAAAATGCTCAGTTAAAAGTTGAGAAGGATGATGATGCAAGTAAGTTTTCTGATAATCTCTTCATGGATTTATATTTCTGTCGAATTATGGATTCGACTAACTTGTATGCCTCACTCTAGAGTTGCTTGCCGAATCCTACAAACTTGAGGAGGAAGCCAAAAAGTATAAAACTCTAGAATCCGAGAATGTTGGCATGTGCGATAAACTCAAGAAATTGAAAGAGGATCATGAGCACAGTGTCATTGAGTCGAGCAACATGGCCACCAAAGAACGTGATATGACTATTGCTCGCCTAGATAAAGAGATCTCGGATTTAAAAGCAAAGTTGGATAGGAAGAAGGATACCACCTAGGCCCTTCGGGATGAACTCTAGAGTCTGAGAGAGGAGAAGACCAAAGTAGACGAATCTATCTTCGGTAAGTTTACTGCCATTCTGACTCATTCCTTAGCTTTTTCCGACTTGGTTGGTCAGATTTTAACCTTGCTCCCTTTCTCAGGGCCTCTCAACCTCCTGGATTCATCTTCATCTGAGTCAGCCTCAGCCAGCTTGTCATAGTCAGAGATTTGATACATGATTTCCGCCAATCCTTTGAGGATATTAGGGAAACCGTTAATCTCCCTGACTTAGACAAGTTGTCCGCCTTTGAGTTGCGTGACAAAGTGAAGGATATCCCAAAGCTGGTCGAGGATTGGAAGATGTCCTATGCTCGCAAAGCAGCACAAGATGCCCTCATATTGGTAATGAGCCACCATTGAAACATGGAAATCTAGCAAGTTACCAAAGGATATTCAGTTATTGATGAAGATGGCAAGCATCAGAATGTTGGTGCTATCTAGGATTCTTATGCCAATTATGCTTGTCGTGTAGCCGATGCAGCTAACTAAGAGAAGCTATTCTTCAAGACCGTCGAAGCGCCTCCAAACCCCCTAGACGAGGAAATTTCCAAAGACAATGATGAAGAGACTGAGTCTGACGTCCTCGTCTCGCAAAAAGATCAAGGCAACTTGGACGCTAGCACTAGCGAGCCATCAAATCCTTCTCCCGCAACATAAAAATTTGTAAGAAAAATTGTGTCATTCCGAAACAAGCCATTGATGTAATGGTTAAACTTATTCATTTTGTGGTGCTGATATGTAAGAACTAATGCTTTACTCTTAGCACTCATGTTTTTATTTTGTGCTTGAAAAAAAACTTAAGCACTTTTTGCTTATACTTATTGTTTATCTGGCTTTCTTCCTTGTCCTTTTCATAAGTTGGCAAATCTTTAGCATGGAAACTTTGCCAAGCAACAAATCTCAATTGCTAAACTAGTTTAAACCAAGGATCAAAGCCGGCCTCCAGTACCAACAATTCACTACTCGGAAAATACCCGTATCTAGCAATCAGACAAAAACCAAAGTATAAACAGAAATGAGACTTACACCCGAAGGTACATTTTATTTTATAATCAGAAATCTAACCAGGATAAACTTGAGCATAAAGTACATTCAAGTCTTCTGAGATTTTCAACTATGACATGATCATTCAGAAGTAAGATGGTACTTAAAAACATATAAGAAAAAACATTAAGGAGACCAATACTTTATTTCACTTTGAACATGTACATTGATATGATTACAAAGAAAGAAATTTTAAGAATAAAAGGAACGTAGCTGAGCAATATTCCAGGGATGGTCTATATCATCCGGGTATGTGTTGCCTCCACCTCTCTTACTCTTCTTAGTAGTAGGTATTTCTTTTTTTGGACTCATGTCAGTTAGGTAGTATGAACAATTGTGCAATACTATACTAACCATAAAGGGCCCTTCCCAGATTGCGGAAAGTTTGTGCTTTCTTTTTTGCACTAGTCGGAGAACTAGATGGCCCTTTTTGAAAGATCGATTTTTTACTCTCTAACTATGATACTTGCGTAACTTTTGCTGATAGGCTGTAGATATCTATTCATCAATGACGCGAACTTCCTCGAGTACATCGAGGTCATCTTGTCGAGAAACTTCATCATCCTCTTCTACATATGCCGCGACTTGGGGAGAAAGATGGATAAGATTACTCGGAAGAACTACCTCTCCTCCATAGACCAAGAAGAAATGTGTATATTCGGTTGACTTGTTAGGAGTAGTTAGTAAACTCCATACAATATATGGCAATTCATCCGCCCAAGCCCCGCAGCACGGTGAAGTGGTGCTTCGATCTCAGACGGAGGCCTTGAAGAATTAAACCATTGGCCCTTTCGACTTGTCCATTGGATTGTGGATGCACAACTAATGCAATATTGAGTCGAACCTTTTGATCTTCGCAAAATTCAGCAAGTTCTCCCAATTAAAAGTTGCGCCCGTTGTCTGTAATAATACTGTGTGGATAGCCAAATCGGATTATAACGTCCTCGATGAATCCTTTGGTTGTTGATCCATCACAACTTGTGACGGGTTTAGCCTCTATCCATTTCATAAATATATACACCATCACTAGGAGGTGAGTAAATCCACTAGGAGCCCGTTTAAACGGTCCTACCATGTCAAGCCCCCATACTGCAAAGAGCCATGTAATCGGAATTGTTCGCAGTTGATCAGCCGGAACATGGGCTTGCTTGGCGTATTTTTGGCAGCCTTTGCACATTTTGACCAATTTATCGACATCTTCCTTAGCTGTAAGCCAGAAAAATCCATGTCAAAAAGCTTTTTCCACTAAAGATTTGGCTACAGCGTGATGTCCGCATTCTCCTTCATGGATTTCCCTAAGGATTTCCAATCCTTCTTCCGGAGAAACACAACGCTGAAAAACACCAGATACACTCCGTCTATAGAGCTCACCACTTATCACAGTGTAGGATTTTGCTCGTCGGATGATTTGTCGGCTCAGAACTTCGTCTTCGGGTAACTTTCCGTCTACCAAGAATCCGAGGTAGGGTTTTGTCCAGCTGGGAACTACAGCCAGAACTGCTATGAGCGGTGAGTCTGATTTGATCGGATACTCCTCATAAACTCCTATGATAGAGGGAACTCTTAGGTGCTCTAGAAAAGCACCATCCAGGACCTTTTCCATATAGAGACTATTCTTCATAGAGCATCTACTTCCTCATTTTCTGTTCAGGGAATGTGTTGAACTTCAAACCCTTCGAACAATTTTGCTACTTCATTCACATAGCTCGATATGCTGCCATGTGCTTATTTTCCTTGCAGATGTGGGATACTTGCTGAGCAACTAGATACGAGTCTCCATAGCACATGAGTCTGCGAATGCCGATGTCTTCTGCAATCCAAATTACATGCAGCAGGGCTTCATATTTGGCAATGTTATTTGTCGCTTTGAAGTGAATCTGCAACACATAGAACAATTTGTCCTTGGGGTGATTTGAGTATCACGCTAGCCCCCGAGCCCCTTAGCTCTTTTGACCCTTCAAAGTGCAGGGTCCAATATTTCGACTCAGGGACACTCATATTTTCTGCCATCTCCGTCTAATCAGCGACGAAATCAGCAAGTATCTAGAACTTTATCATTGTACGCGGTTTACACTCCATGTCAAAAGCTGCTAGCTCAATTTCCCCACTTAGTGACGCGTCCAGTGGCATCGCTCTTGTTGGTTATGTCTCTCATGGGAGCTGTGCTCACCACGGTAATATTGTGCTCTTGAAAGTAGTGTCTTATCTTTCTGGATGCGAAGAACACACCATAGCCTAACTTTTGGTAATGAGGATACCTTTGTTTTGATTCTGTCAGGACCTCACTGAGATAGTAAGTCGGACGCTGCACCAGGTGTTCCTTTTTTTCTTCTGTCTGTTCAACCACCATTACAACGCTGACGACTATGTTCGTCGTGGCCATGTAGAGCAACATGGGTTCCTGAGGTTCCGGTTCTGCAAGGATAGGGGTGGATGAAAGTATGGCTTTCAGATCCTGGAGTGTGGCTTCAGCTTCGTTGGTCCAGACAAATTTTTTGGTCTTCTTCAAGAGCTTGTATAGTGGTGCGGCTCTTTCGCCGAGTTGGTTTACAAACCGACTGACCGTGCGATGCAACCAGTGAGCCATTGTATGTACTGCAGGCGAGTTGGCCTGGTAATGTTGAGTATAGCCTTTATCTTGTCATGTTTCACCTTTATGCCTCTCTAAGACACGATGAAACCTAACAATTTTCCTGCTGGTATTCCGAAAAAACACTTCTTCGGGTTAAGCATTATGTTGTATTTTTGTTGGGGATATGCTATATGGGTATCCTCATAGCATGTCACCAATCCTCCTAACCTGGGTGGCCCATAGTTATTAGCAGGGCCTATGGTCTGCTGGGCGGCCCAGTTAGACGGATCCTGAAGGGAGGCCCATGCCGGATTAAGGAAGGCTACGTAGGACTCATCGACATACACGGAGCCTTGGAGTACAAGACACAGAAGACTAGTTCATATTAGTGTAGGACTCTTTACCTTGTCGGGCAAGGACCTTTCCCTGTAAACCCTAGGTCTTGGTGCCTTTATAAGACGGCCCGTGGGAGCCTTTAGGGCACAACCTCTTAGATTGTTGCGTACAACGCGTGACACCTTGCACAACAAACCTATCTTTGTAACTCGGCGTATTGCCATTATAGTGATTTATAGTAGGAGTAGAGTTCCGCCACCATTGTGGGACTTGAACCTGGGTAAGTTGTGTTACCTCGTACCCGCCAACTCTCCGCCTTACCCCACGTCTCTAAACACGCACTGTGAGGACCCCTCCATGGCGTACTCATCGGCAATACCACGACAGTTGGCGCCCACCGTGGGGCAAGAGGCACTTTGAGCTCTACATCGGGCGAGGTCCAATCTCTTCGCGAGAATCAGCGATACCGTAGCCATCGGTCGCGTTCTCTTCTTCCGCAACATCCCGATCGTCCTTCTAGATGAGTTCTGGGTGCCGGTGAAGACGAACCCCACGCGATGCTCCGTCATCCCCTTCGGAGACATCCACATCTTCATCGGCGAAACTGGCTTGGGTCCTAGCTCCCAGGAAGTCAGAAACTCGTCAAGCACCGCACGGACCGCCTATGAGCAGGACACGTTCACGGAAGGATCTGGGTCATACCTCTCCTTGGAGTATGGTGGCTCGGATCAGGAAATTTCAAGGCCCACCCAAACCGCCCCTGTGCAGGATATAAAGGTGGAAGGACCCCGCAAATCCGCTTGGCTTCCCCGACCGTTAGAGATGCGCAGGTCACACTTTGTCGGTGTCGTCACCATCTTCGATCTAGCCAGATGCGTTCAAAGGGTTGGAGAACCTCCCCGCGAATACCTCGCTAGATGGATGAGGGTGAGGGAAACCCTAGAGGGTGACCGTGCCGACGAGCTCGTATACCACTTCGTGGAAGGGCTCACGCCTAGAACACTCCTTCGACATACCCTACGAAGGCGGCAGGCGGCAGGCCGCAGGCCCTCTCACCCTTGGTGAGATGGTTGCCATCGTCAACGAATACACAGATGTCAATGAAGAGGCCATGGCGGAAACCGCCGTCATAGCCGGAGGAGTAAACAACAACAGCGATCTGCCTTCATCACCCTCCACATCCACCATCGCCAACACCGAAGCCAACTCCGACTCTATCCTCGACGTACTTTATGCTGACATCAGTATGGATGCCGGTGGCTCAGATGCTAACTCGGAGGAATACGATGCTGTTATGAGGGATATCGAGCAGGAGATCGCGAAGGAGGAGCGCGCCGAGAAGACCAACACCTCCCACTAGTTGCTAGTCGCCATTGGGAGCGTGATGGAAGAAGACAGACAGGAACTGGAACGTGAGAGAGCTCCGCCCATACCAGCGGTCACCAGAGCAGCAGCGACTAAGAAGGCCACCAAGCCTCCGGCTCCGGCCAAAGCTATGCCCCCTCCGGTTATCCGCCCACTACCGGCGCAGGAACTTACCATGGCCCCTAGTACGGCCCTGATGTCTACGCACTTCTATTCTTGTAGATAGTTGTTGGGCCTCCAAGTGCAGAGGTTTGTAGAACAGCAGCAAGTTTTCCCCTAAGTGGATCACCCGAGGTTTAAGGAACTCAGGGAGGAAGTGGTCAAAGGTATCCCCTCTCAAGTAATCCTGCAATCAATATACAAGAAGTCTCTTGTGTCCCCAACACACCCAATACACTTGTCAGGTGTATAGGTGCACTAGTTCGGCGAAGAGATAGTGAAATACAAGTGGTATGGATAATTATAAGTGGTAACGGTGCCAGAAAATAGCTTGATGGCATGGAAGAGACTAAAGTAAAACTGAAATAAAGATAGAAGCAAGCAAACATGTAATAGATCTAATAGCGAACTGTGTTTCAGTGCTTAGAAACAAGGCATAGGGATCATACTTTCACTAGTGAACACTCTCATATAAATATATTCTCTTTATGATACTACGCTGAACTACTCTCCGGTTGGACACTCTAATCCATGGTAGGGCTATAACAGCACACCTCAAAGTAAGCCTTTCCCATCTAGATAACCCCACACTGTCACCTTGAGTACTAGATGGTTCAAACAAACACCACAATTTCATAAAGACATCCAACTCCAAATATAACTCATAAATGTATTTGTAATCTCTAGCCTAAGTGCCACCATGGTGTGCATGCTGTCACTTTCACACACATGGGAGAGCAGAGATCTATTAAAGCACGTGAGTAGCAAGGTAGATCTATAGATTACAAGCTCATGATCACAATATGATCATGCATAGAGAGAGAGAGAGATGAACACATAGCTACCGGTAGAATCCTTAGCCTCGAGAGAGAACTACTCCCTCCTCATCATGGGAATCAACAACGATGATGGAGATGGTGGTGTAGATCGATGGAGATGGCTCCGTGGGCACTTTCCCGTCCCAACAGGGTGCCGGAACAAAGACTTTCTGTCCCCCGAATCTCCCCGCAGCGGAACTTTTCGTGGATTTCTGATTGGGTCCTTAGGGTTTTGGTCCTGAAGGCAATATATAGGCGGAAGGAGAGGCCGAGGGGGTGCTGGGGTCGGCCAGACCACCCCCTAGCGCGGGCAGGCCTGGCCGCGCGGCCAGGTGGTGTGGCCAAGCCCCAGCCCTTCTTCGTCTCGTATTCTGGCTCTAGATGCCTTCCGGTAAAATAGCGACTTTGGCTTTTGTCCCGTCCAATTCCGAGAATATTCATTTTTTGACTTTCCTGGAACCAAAAACAGCAGAAAACAGGCAGCTGGCACTATGGCTCTTGTTAATAGGTTAGTCCAAGAAATCATATGAAAAGTACTCCAAAGTGTGGACAAAACACAAGAAAGTAGATAAAACCAAGCATGGAACATCAAAAATTATAGATACATTTGCAATGTATTCGGCGGCTCTTATAGGCGAGAGGGGAGACCGAGGGGGTGCTGGAGGGTCCCACACCACCCCTAGTGCGGCCTGGCCTGGCCCGCACCACCAGGTGGTGTGGCCAGCCCTTGGCCCGTCTCTGTCTCGTCTTCTGGCTCCGTGATTCTTCCGGTAAAATATCGACTTTAGCTTTTGTCCGGTCCAATTCCGAGAATATTGATTTTTTGACTTCCCTGGAACCAAAAGCAGCAGAAAATAGGCAACTGGCATTGTGGCATCTTGTTAATAGGTTAGTCCAAGAAATCATATGAAAAGTACTCCAAAGTGTGGACAAAACATAAGAAAGTAGATAAAACTAAGCATGGAACATCAAAAATTATGGATACATTAGCAACATATCAGGCCCGACAGTAAATCAGCCACCAATGCCACCGTCAACGTCTGCAGCCGGCAACCTACTGGCCACTCCCTCCGACAAAGAAATCTACGACGCACTTCTTGTTGAGCCAATCACCGTCGCTCATATCCGGAGCGTTACGAAACTTGATGAGAAGCATGTGGAAATCTTGGCGAAGGCCAAGTGCATCGTAGAGCAGGGCACTAAGCTGGACGAAGACATGGCCAAGGCGCAACAATCCATCAAGGTGGCAAGATCTATGGAGGCCGAATACAATAAATTGTTGTTAAAGCAAAAGACAAAGAAGGTACCATCTCACGTTGTCGAAGATCCCATCGTTCGACGAAGGTTGGGATATAATGGGTCTAAGCTGACAAAAGCCACCCCTTACATAGATTCAGAGGGGAGGCAGGTCATGCCAACTCCTGCTCTCAACATTGCCATCACCAAGACCCTCCTGGAGCCGGACAGGTCACCAGAAGCAGTTGCTCATGTGTACGACCTTGTCGCTAGGGCATGCAAGCAACAGGAAAAGGCTGCCTTGCAGAGGCTTGAGTCCAACCTGAAGCTTTGCTAGTCAATCCTGAACAGCCGCAGAAGGCCAAAATCTCCCCGTGACGAGGGATCCCACACAGGCTCCACAGAACAAAGACGGAGCGAGGCACGCAACAGGGCCGACGCCATCCCCATATCCTCCGATCACGGAGAAAAGGCTCGTCCCCGCCGGTCGCCACCTCCACCACCATCTCGACGTCACGAGGAACCAGAGCCGCGCCACCGCACAAGCATGCCACCTCCAAGGCGGTCCTAGCCCAACATCATTATACGCGATCAGGGCGAGCAGCCTTGGCATGCCGAAGAGCGCAGCAGCAATGACGGACATAGAAGCATGTCCCATAAGGAACTGCCACGTCCAACAAGCAATCGCGATAGGCATGAGGAATTGCAGGAGGGGCATAGCAAGAGAGCTAACCCACCACCTCCACTGCCACCATCACCACTAAGCAGCCATCATGGCGGAGGACACGGTGGATCTCATAGATCATGCCACAATTCCCCTCCCCATGGCGAAAAAGGGAAGCAGCCAGAGCCATACGATACACGTACACGGCTGGACAAGATCGAAGAGGCTCGGGAGCTCCCATACCTTGGGCCACGTTGTTTTGGACCAGTGATACGGGCCACAACCTACCCCAAGGGCCTCCGGATAGACAAGACCATCAAGCCATACAACGGCACTGCCAGGCCAACAACGTGGTTGCAGGACCACAGCGAAGCGATCCATATCGCAGGGGGAAACCCCAATGTTGATATCAAGTACCTCCCACTCATGTTGACCGGCACCGCCTGGCAATGGATCAACAACTTATCGGAGAAATCAATATGCAATTGGTTGGACATGCATGAAGCGTTCACCAAGAATTTTGAGGGTACGTACAAATGTCCCTGCACTGTCGGAGACCTACAGCGGTGTGTGCAAGAAAAGGTTGAAACCTCTCGTGCCTACCTCTCTCGCTGGCTGGATATGAAAAATTCCTGCGTAGGGGTGCACAAACAGACCGCTATGGCCGCCTTCATTGACGATTTGGAAAAGGGAACTTGCTCCGGCATACGTTGAAGCGCAACCAAGACAACAATGAGGTTAACCTCAATGCAATGATCGCCATGGCTAGCGAGTTCGTCGCTGCTGATGACGACGCGCGCGGATCATTGCCGGCGATAGCAATCCCTACCCAGGCCAGGAAGAACAATAACAAGCGGAAGAATTCGCTCGAAGAGAAGCAAGCAGCCGGCATGGTCGCCGCAACGTTCACTAGCAGAGGAAATGGTGGACAACATGTACGTGGTCAGGGGGCTAGCAGTGGCCAACAGAGGAGTGACACTACACCCTTAGCACCCCGCGTTCCCCAAACGTACAATGAGTACCGCGATATGCTGTGTTTCGTTCATCTCGACGCTAATGGCAAATCCACCCACACCAACCGCTAGTGCAAGTTTGTCAATGGTCTCAAGGAGGACCCTGAGTCTGGCTACAAGCGAAGCCAGAAAAACAGACCTCGTGGAAAGGGCAAAGGGAAGAAGAAGGAGGAAGAGCCCAAGGAATCAAGTGATATGGACGAGGACATGGACCCAAAATCTTCCGACAAGGGAGAGGATAAAGGGAAAAATCCCTTCAAAAAGAAGGCTCCGTGTTAACACACCTTCCTTGGCACCCCAACCGTCCGGGCCTAGAAAACCTCTCCGAGGATACTGATGGCTACCCTCCCTCCGGTTCCCCAGTACGTCAGGTGGTCAGAAGTTCCAATTACTTGGGATAGGAAAGATCACCCAGAACTTATCCCACCAGAGAACTAGTATGCTATGGTCATCAACCCTCTGATTGACGGCACGGAGTTCACCAAGTGCCTCGTGGACAGTGGAAGCAGCATCAACATCATGTACCTGGATACACTGCACAAGATGAACTTGACGGAGACCCAACTAAGGAAGAGCAACACTGTGTTCCATGCGGTTGTCCCTGGCCGGCAAGCAAATTCCCTGGGCTGCATCACCCTTCTGGTCGCTTTTGGCAATGTCAACAATTACCGCCAAGAACGCATGACCTTTGAAGTGGTGCCTTTCAAGAGCGTGTACCGCGTAATCTTTGGACGCCACATCTTCCACTCGTTCCTCGCAAGGCCATGCTTTGCCTACAACAAGCTCAAAATTCCCGGACCAAATGGCGTCATCACCGTTGACGGAAGATTTTCCAAGGCATGGGAGTGCGAGCTCAGCGAAGCCGCCTTCACCGAAGCAGTCCTCTACGGTGAGGAGTTCAATGAGATCCAAAACCAGGTCGATGCCTCGGAGATGCCGGCTTCCAAGAAGCAGATCACTACTGCCGAACCCGCCTTCAAGGTCGCCATCAAGACCAAGCATGTGGAGCTTGTCGAAGGTGATTCCTCCAAGACCACCGCCCTTGGCATGGACCTGGATCCCAAATAGGAAAGCACGCTCGTCGAGTTCCTCCGTGAGAATAGGGACATCTTCGCTTGGCAACCTGCCGACATGAAAGGTGTACCTAGGAAACTTGCTGAGCACGGCTTGAATATTGATCCTAATGCCAAACTGGTGAAACAACCACTACACACTTTGGTGATGAAAGACGAAGGGCTATAGGCAAAGAAATAGCTAGGTTACTTAAGGTTGGCTTTATCCGAGAAGTTATTCACACCCAATGGGTGGCAAATCCTGTACTTGTCCCTAAAAAGCGAACCAATGAATTAAGAATGAGCGTTGATTACACCGGCTTGAACAAAGCATGTCCGAAGGATTTGTTTGCTTTGCCTCGCATTGACCAAGTCATTGATTCGATGGCTGGCTCGGAACTTCTGTGTTTTCTCGATGCTTATTCAGGATACCACTAGATCCGGATGCGAAAGTCAGACTAATTGGCCACTTCATTCACCACACCCTACCGCACGTATTGCTACGTCACGATGCCCTTTGGGTTCAAAAATGCTGGTGCTACGTACCAGCGGACGATGCAACGTTGCTTGCATGACCAAATATGTTGCAACGTACACACTTACATGGATGACATCACGGTAATGTCAAAGAAATCAAATGATCTTATCGCTAACTTGCAGGAAACCTTCGACAATCTCCGGAAATACAACATGATGCTGAACCCAAAGAAATGCGTCTTTGGGGTACCATCCGGCAAACCGTTGGGCTTCATCATTTCGCATCGCGAAATCAAGGTGAACCTAGGGAAAATCAAGGCCATCCTCGACATCAAACGCCCAACATGCCTGAAGGACATATAAATGCTCATAGGCTGCATTGCAGCAGTAAGCCGGTTCATCAGCTGACTTGGCGAGAAGGCTATGCCGCTCTACAAGTTACTCAAGAAGGCGGACAAATTCACATGGACAGACGAGGCTGACACAGCACTTCAGGAGTTGAAGAGAATACTCTCCTCCCCACCTATACTTGCAGCATCGGTGCTAACGGAGCCTATGTTAGTTTACATGGCGGCAACCAACCGAGTAATCAACATCATCATCATGGTGGAGCGCAAGGAACCAACACACGAATATGGAGTTCAGCGGCCCGTTTACTATGTAAGCGAGGTCTTGACGGAATCCAAGCAGCATTACCCGCACTATGTTAAGATAGCTTATGGAGTTTTCCTTGCTTCACGTAAGCTAAGGCATTATTTCCAGGAGCACCCCATCACAGTAGTGAGCAAAGCTCCATTGTCCGACATCATCAACAACAGCGACGTTACAAGGAGAGTGGCAACGTGGGGCATTGAACTTGCCGCCTTCGACATCACCTACAAGCGACACAATGCTATCAAGTCACAAGCATCGGCGGATTTTCTTGCAGATTGGACAGAACTGCCAGAAGACACTCCTGTACTAGAACCAGAGTATTAGATCATGCACTTTGACAGATCGAAGTTACTCAATGGCTCGGGGGCTGGTGTAATATTACAATCACCAACAGGAGAGAAGTTGCAATACGTCCTGCAGATCCACTTCAACGCTACCAATAACATGGCGGAGTATGAGGCCCTCATTCACAGACTTTGCGTAGCCAAAGATATTGGCATCAAGCACACAGTTTGCTGTGGAGATTCCGACTTCGTTGCCCAACAAGTAGCTGGCACCTAGAACATGCGGAACCCTATGATGGCGGCATATCAAGACGAAGTAGACGAATAGCCAAGTGCTTCGACCGTACGAAGTCAAGTATGCCAAAAGGGAGGAGAATGAGGCGGCAGATCTGCTTTCAAAGCTTGGATTGGCTCATCGACCAATTCCGCAAGGTGTTTTCCTGGAGCATTCACGGACTCCATCCGTGAAGGGAGCAAACCCCGACAACCCGGATAGAGTGGATTCATTTGTTAACACAGTAACAGTGACCTCTCCAGCTTGGATGAAGCCGTTCATGGATTATCTAAAAGACGGAACTTTGCCCACCGATGAAGTCGAAAGCCGGCAAATAGTACACAGAGCAAAAGGCTACGTCACCATTGACGGCTAGCTATTCAAAATAAGTACCACAAGATTTTTCCTACGATGTGTCTCCCAGTAGCAAGGTATTAAAATCCTTAGAGAAATACATCTCAGAGATTGCGAGCATCACGCCGCTCCCTGGTCGTTGGTGGCTAAGGCCTTTTGACAAGGATTCTACTGGATAACTGCCAAGGCGGACGCCAACAAGTTGGTACAAACATGCCTTGGGTGTCAGTTTTATGCAAGACAACCAAGTGTTCCAGCTAAAGAATTGTGAACAATACCAATAACTTGTCTGTTTGCAGTCTGGGGGCTGGATATGGTGGGGCCTTTGTAGACAGCACCCTGTGGATTCACACACTTTCTAGTAGCAGTGGACAAATTCACGAAATGGATTGAAGCTAGACCCATTAGAAAGCTTGATGGGGTAACAACCCTAAAGTTTGTCCGGGATCTAGTGGTGAGATTTGGTCTCCCGGATAGCGTCATCACCGACAATGGCAGAAACTTATCTCTCGAAGAAGTTGAGGAATACTGTCATGAGAAAGGCATCTGCCTTGACCTAGCATTTGTGGCACATCCACAGTCAAATGGGCAAGTTCAAAGGGCCAATGGACTAATTCTTCATGGAATCAAGCCACGCTTAGAGGCACCGCTACGTAGAGCAGTTAGAGCCTAGGCAGAGGAACTACCATCTGTCTTGTGGAGTTTACGAACAACACCCAATAGATCCACCGGCTTAACTCCTTTATTCATGGTTTATGGAGCAAAAGAAGTCCTCCCATCCGACATCCTCCATGATGCACCAAGAGTTTCCGCCTACAAGGAGGATGATGCTGAAGAATCTAGATGACTATCTATGGACCTACTTGAAGAAGAACATGTGCTGGCATGCCAGAGATCTGCCATCTACCAGCAAAAGCTACGTGGCTACCATTGTCGTCGCGTAAAGCATCGCTCGTTTGAAGAGGGAGATCTGGTGCTACGACTCAAGCAGGAGAAATCACACAAACTATCCCCACCTTGAGAAGGACCATTCGTCATAAGCAAAGCATTGCTCAATGGTTCCTATTACCTCGTCGATGTTTGCGAGTTGAAAGATAGGCCAAAAAATCGCAAGCGCAAGCAACGTGACTCCGATGATGATTACCCAGAGACAGATCAGCCATGGAACATAGCATAGCTACGTCCCTTTTACACTTAGCACATTTATATTATGTAATAAGTTTCTTATATGATCAATGAAATAAAGCATTTGGTTCACTCATATTCTCTGAGTCTTTTACCTCCTTTAGTTGTTCATTTTTGGATCATATAAACCCTTTATGTGCACGGTTGCATTTTCCCTTGTAAAAACTCCACCTACGAGCGTTAGCTTAAGTTTTATGGTCTACACGTTTTCTAAAGTTTTTATGTGGATTCCAGAGTAGTGACTTTTCAGCACTCAAAGTCGGCGATTTTGTTTTTGGGTTCTTGACGATGCTATTAAGCATCATCACCTGAGAGCATAGTTATGTGCTGCGAGTCTTCCGTCTCACGAAAGTTCAAGCATACGAACCAGAATAATGGATAAGCCAGCACTTGCTTAAAAAGATATATACACATGCTGGAAACAAATAAGTTGCAGGAAGCTTGAGTACAAGTTTTTCCGCCTTAGCTAAAACATGAGTTTTTTCCGCATACACATTGCAGAGATACATTTAATACAAACATTGTTTTTCATGGTTCTGCTGTAGGGGTCTTCGTGGTGGCATCATCAGGAGAGCCATGCCAGGAGAGCTCGTCAAACTCTAAAGGAGAGGGGCTAGACTTAGACGAGGCCATATCGTCATCTAGGATCTCGGCAGGCACAAAGACATCAGCCTTGACCATCTTGGCAACTCTGGTATCGAAGCCGGCAACAGAGTTCCAAATAGCATCGCTATCGATCTCTTGTCCTTCCTCGTCCAGCTTGGGCAAGCCAGAGGTCACCCAGTCAATGTCGGCATTGTCATAGTGAGCCTTGATCAAAGATAGGGTCATCCTGGCACCAGCCCAGATGCAAGAGGCTTTCCAGTCCTTGACTTTCTCGAGGGCTCGGCACAGGATTTCCAATACTTGGCCACTGAGTCTGCCGCCTGGATATTGATGCCCATAGGTTGAGCTATCTCCTTGGCTTGAGAAAGGACGGTGCTGACGAAGTTACCGGCAAGAATCATGTGTTCCTTGAGGTCTGGAGCACCTTCTCCCAAATTGGCTAAGCCAATAGAGGCTATGGTTTGCAAATGAAACAAGGGCCATGAGCACAAACCAATCAAAGAATTGTCTACAATACAAAAACGACCAAGACGGAGGAAGGTTACCGAAGATGCTCTTCTCTGCTTGAGAGCATGACTCCGCCAATGCATCCCGCTCCTTTTGGACGGTCTTGTAAACCTCAAGGTTCCTAGTGTTCCGCTCTTTGGCAGCTTGGTTCTGTTCCTTGAGCTGGGCAATCTCACCTTTCAGGCGTTGCATCTCGGAGTCAGCATATTCTTGCAGCACCTTCATCGCTGCCTCTTGGCCTTTGACGGCCTCGACCATGTCCTTCTTCAGAATTTTGTTTTCATCATTGAGCTCCTGGATATGCTTGTATTGCTCGATGATGCCTTTGGCCTTGGCAATGTCTTCTGTAAGACAGAAATCAGAAAATGCTATCAGAATACGGAAGAAATAATTCAATGAGAAAAGCAAGGAGCTATTGTAGGAAACAGACTCTGGCTATTTTTTATTTGTTCCTTCAGGAATTTGGTTTTACCTTGTTCAAGTTCCAGTTAAGAGGAGCAAACTTCTCATTGGCGGCTATCCTCTGTTTATTCTCATTCTACACAAGATGTTAACATGCTTAGTTTCTCTAGAGCATCTAGTCGGAACTATCCATTTTCAACTAAACGCTCGGGGGCTATAGTACATGATTTTAAAATAAACTAGTTTCTCTAGAGCATCTAGTCAGAACTATCTAGTTTCAACTAAATGCTCGGGGGCTACACGGACAAGTTCTACACTTAGTTCTTTGGAGCACTCAGGCTAATAACTATTGGATTATCCACCTAAGAGCTCGGGGGCTACAGTGGGATATACTACGCAAAGTAAAATAAGTAAAGTTCAAAAAACTTACGATGGCAATGATCCTGAGATTATAGGCCAGATGAGCATAAGAATCATGGAAGGTCCGGGCATTCTTATAGATTGCGTCAGCCTACTTGATGAGGTCATCTAGGCTCAACGTTGGAGGAGTCGCAGCCAATGGAGAGGTTGAAGCCGGAGGCATGGATGAAGCCCTAGCTGCCTCCTACACCTTCAAAGTAGATGATGGCTCGGAGGCTCCCGCCTCGATCGTTGCTTCTACGTCCACCTCTTCCACCACTTCCTTCCCTTTCTCAGTGTCATCCTTAGCCGGAGCTTTAGCCACTTTAGAGGAAGTACTGATATGGGGTGGCCCGATCTTCTCAGTAAGCGGATGGCGATGATGATGGTGGATGGTAGATAACTGGTGCGTAGCTATGATCTCTCCCGCTCGATCCCTGATGCCAGCGCAACAGATCTCAAACCTTGTAGGATATTCACAACACCACACTCTTGCGCACACAGCCATGACCACGAATGGTAGTATGCAATCTACTAATTCCCAATGGAATAACAGATCACACTCAATTATAGTTGGTAGATTCGAACACAGGGTAATTCCAGAGGTTCTATGAAAGAAACAACTCCAAAATATTTTAACGTGGTCTAAACCCTAACTAGAGGTCGTCCCAGGGCTTATAAGGGCAATTGGGGTGGCCAGAAACCGAAACTAAACGCAAACGACTCAAACTGATACAAACCGACTCGGACCAGATTCGGTCGGCGGGCGGACACTCCGGTCGAAATCGGCCGGACAGCCCGGTCAGGCCGGACACTCCGAGTTAAGTGTGCCGAACAGTCCGGTCTGGCCGGAAACTTTGAAGTTTTCGGGTGGTGTCTGGGTAGTATTCGAACTGGCAGACAGAATGTCCACGCTAGTTTGCCTCTCGACCAGGCCGGACAGTCCGGGTGGAACTGGCTGGACACTCCGGTCGTGGTAGATCTTTTTGCCTCCGTCTTGATGATCTTCTCTTGCGCCTTCCTCCTGCTCCTCCCTCGCGCATTCTTAGGCGATCATCATGCTGGCTTCTCTTGCAGCCCTTCTCCTCCTCGCGCCATGCTTGTTTCTCCAACGAACCTGATCATACATAAATGCATAGACTTAGGCAGTATAAAGTTCTCATCAATCAAAGTACCAGATTTGCTTAGGAGCAAATTCACCCGTTGTTCTAGTAGCTTAGCACGAGCTCTTGTAATAGGTCCAATTCTAATCTCATTGGACTGATCCTTTCTTGCAACAGTTGTAGCAGCTTTAGTAGTCATTGGGGTAGGTGTAATTGTAGGGATGTCCTCATCATCTCCCCTCCCTTCAAAAGGCGTCGACCTTGACGCTCCAAGGTCTTCTCTAGCATATGGTGACAAATCAGCAACGTTGAAGCTGTTGCTAACTCCACCAAACTCCTCAATAGGTATATCAACCGAGTATGCGTTATCATTAATCTTGGCTAACACCTTGTAAGGACCAGCACCACGTGGCTTCAATTTTGACTTTCGAAGTAGTGGAAACCTATCCTTGCGTAGATGCACCCAAACCATATCTCCAGGCTCGAACAACACCTCTTTCCTTGCTTGATTCCTTGCAGCAGCAATGTTCTTGCCTTTCTTCTCAATAGCCTCTCGAGTCTTCTCATGTATTTTCTTCACATAATCAGCATGTTTTGATGCCTCCATATCAACTCTCTCATGTAATGGCAGAGGCAACATATCAAGTGGCGTCAATGGCTTGAAACCATACACCACCTCAAAAGGACAAAGCTGAGTAGTTGAATGCACAACCCTGTTGTAAGCAAACTCAACATGTGGCAAACACTCTTCCCACTCCCGCAGATTCTTTTTAATCATGGTCCTTAGCAGCTGTGACAATGTTCGATTCACCACCTCCGTTTGACTATCCGTTTGGGGATGACATGTAGTACTGAACATCAGCTTCGTTCCTAGCTTTCCCCATAAGGTCTTCCAAAAGTATCTCATGAACTTCACATTACGGTCAGAAACAATCGTCTTTGGTACACCATGTAATCTCACGATGTCCCTGAAAAACAGGTTAGCAAAATGCAACGCATCGTCGCTTTTGTGGCAGGCAATAAAATGAGCCATCTTAGAGAATCTATCCACTACCAGAAATATAGAATCATGACCTCTCTGAGTTTTAGGTAGACCTAGCACAAAATCCATACTAATGTCTTCCCATGGAGTAGTCGGTGTAGAGAGAGGTGTATACAAACCGTGAGGCTTCAGCTTAGATTTCGACTTGTGGCATGTAATACATCGGCTCACAAATCTGTACACATCACGCCTCATCTTGGGCCAATAAAAGTGATCACCAAGCATGAGCAACGTCTTCTCACGCCCAAAGTGACCCATCAAACCACCAGCATGTGATTCCTGCACTAAGAACAAACGCAACGACGATTCTGGAATACAAATTTTGTTAGCTTGAAACAAATATCCATCATGTATATGATACTTATCCCATGCGTTTCTAAGAGCACACAAACGATATGGTTCAGAAAAATCATGGTCAGTTACATAAAGTGCACAAATAGCTTCTAATCCAGGAATTTTAACATCAAGATTGGTTAATACATTGTTCTTCCTAGATAGAGCATCAGCAACAACGTTCTCTTTTCCTTTCTTATAGTTAATGATGTAAGGAAAAGACTCAATGAACTCAACCCATTTAGCTAATCTTCGATGCAAGTTTGATTGAGCTTTCAAGTATTTCAATGCTTCATGATCAGAATGTATGATGAATTCCTTTGGCCTCAAATTATGTTGCCAAACTTCAAGTACTCTCACAAGTGCATACAATTCTTTATCATAGATTGAATAATTCAAACGAGCACCAGTCAATTTCTCAGAAAAATAAGCTATAGGCCGACCCTCTTGCATCAAAACGCCACCTATGCCTATACCACTAGCATCACATTCAACTTCAAATTGCTTCGAAAAATCAGGTAATGCAAGCAATGGTACAGAAGTAAGCAAACGTTTCAATGTATCAAATGCAATGTCTTGGGCCACGCCCCATACAAAAGGAACACCTTTCTTTGTCAAATCATTTAATGGTGCAGCAATGGTGGTAAAATCTTTCACAAAGCGCCTATAGAAACCTGCGAGACCGTGGAAACTACGCACTTGACTTACATTCATTGGAGTAGGCCAATTCTGAATTGATTCAATTTTAGATTGATCTACCTCTACTCCATGCTTAGAAACAACAAATCCTAGGAATATGACCTTATCTTTCGCAAATGTACACTTCTCAAGATTAGCATACAGTTTATTATCACGTAACACTTGCAAAACTTGTCTAATATGAGTGCAATGTTCAGATTCGGTGAGGCTGTATATGAGTATATCATCAAATTAAACAACCACGAAACGACCAATAAACTCTCTCAAAACATGATTCATCAAAAGCATGAAAGTACTAGGTGCATTAATAAGACCAAACGGCATAACTAACCACTCATACAAACCGAATTTAGTTTTGAAAGCAGTTTTCCATTCATCCCCTTCTTTCATCCTAATTTGATGATAACCACTACGCAAGTCAATTTTAGAGAAAACAACAGCACCACTCAATTCATCTAGCATATCCTCTAAGCGTGGAATAGGATGACGATATCGAATAGTGATGTTATTAATCGCTCTACAATCAACACACATGCGCCAAGTACCATCTTTCTTAGGAACTAAAATAACAGGAACAACACAAGGGCTAAGAGAGACACGAATGTACCCTTTATCCAGCAACGCTTGTACTTGCTTCTGAATTTCCTTAGTTTCTTCGGGATTAGTCCTGTAGGGTGCACGGTTGGGAAGTGTGGCGCCAAGAATCAGGTCCACTTGATGTTCTATACCACGCAATGGAGGTAAGCCTGCAGGTACATCTTCTGGAAACACATCCCCAAAGTCTTGTAAAACAGAAGAGACACCAAGAGAAATAGGGGTCAAGTCGTTAGAAACCAATACCTCGCCCTTATACATGAGCACAAGTGGCATGGCTGTAGGATCCTCACGAAACTCTCTCATATCCTCCTTGGTGGCTAGTATCAATAACCCAGGCACTCTCTCACTTTTCGTTATATCACTCAATTTAGGCTCAATTACATCAGGAACAGCTGTTACACAGTCTCGCCGAGTGGTAGTATCTTCCTTCAAGTTCACCTCTATCTTCTGGCGAGAATCATTCACAATTTCTTGTGGTGTCATTGGCTGCATAGTAATCTTCTTTCCTTTGAATTCCAAGTGATATGTATTGGCTCGGCCATTGTGTTGCACATGGCGATCATAGAGCCAAGGCCGACCCAATAGTAGGTGACAAACAGTCATAGGAACCACATCAAAATCAATAGAATCTTTGTATGGCCCTATTTGAAAATTCACACGTACCATATGATTTACCTTCATCTCACCATTGTTGCTCAACCATTGTATGTAGTATGGCTTGGGATGAGGTAAGTATATCAAATTCAGTTTGGCACATAGTTCCTTACTTGCAAGATTTCTGCAGCTACCTCCATCAACAATTACCTTGCAAGCTTTGTTTGGTCCAACTAGAGATTTTGTTTGGAACAAGTTGCAACGCTTGGATTCCTCAACCGGTTGCACACTAAGTACATGTGAAGATACGACAATAGTGGGTGCACGCTCAGCATATGCATCAGCACCATCCTCGCCGTCATCAATATCATCATCAGAAGCTTCATCTCCACTTTCTACTTCACCTTGTTCATTAACAAACATAACCTTGCTGTTTGGACAATCTTTCTTGTAGTGACCTCTACCTCCACAAGTATGGCAAACCACATCACGAGTACGTTCCGAAGACATATTGGAACCCGAGCTAGCAGCAGGAGCAGCGGGTTTCCGAGCATTAGGACCAAACGAAGGTGTACTTGTTGGCTTGGCCGATGGTGTAAAGGGAGCGGCAGCTGGTGGCGCGGCTGTAGAAGGTGTAAACCTGGCCGAAAATCTGCTGGAGGACGGAAAACGAGCACGTGACTTCGCCTCTTCTGCCAACTGGGTTCGGCCTCTCTAGCATGATGCAACAACTCATTCATGGTCTCATACTTGTGATGACGAACAATGCTCTTGATCAGTAACTTCAAATTGTTTAGGAATCACTGCATGGTCATCTCAATGGACTCACGAATTCTAGCACGCTGCATAAGCATCTCCATCTCCATGTAGTACTCATCAACTGTCATGGTGCCTTGCTTTAGTTGCGTCAATTTATCAAAAACTGATCGCAAGTAGTTGGTTGGTACGAAACGAGCTTTCATGATTTGCTTCATCTCGCACCAATCCCTCACATGAAGTTCATTGTCCTCCCTCCTATGTTGCACAAGAGCATCCCACCAACGTAAAGCATAACCATCAAATTCAGATGCTGCAAGCTTGACCTTCTTATCTTCTGGATAGTCAAATAAGCGCCAGAGTTTCTCAATCTTCAACTCCCATGTGAGGTAGTCTTCAGGATCAATGGAACCATCAAACTTAGGAATTGAGAATTTTGGCTTGCCCAAACCATCATCAGCAGCTTGGTTGGGTACACGTTGACCACGCCCAAGATGGGAAAACCCACGACCATGAGCAGGTGCATGGATAGGGGGAATAGCACGTCCCCTGCCAACATGTGGAGCATCGTCAACAACGCTACCCTCATCAAAATCATCAAAGGCATCATCATGTTGAGGATCTTCCCTTCTATGTAAGGCGGTTGTCAAACCCTCAATGGACTGCTGCAAAGTGGTGACATTGACATTGAGCGTAGCCACTTGCGTTTGTATAGTATCAACCGTCCCAACATGCTGATCCAATCTCATATTCATATCTTGGAGATTCTTGTCAATGGCATCTGTTGTGTTTGTAAACACACGTGTCAAGTGGGATTTCAAAGCCTCATATTCACGCCAATTGACGAGCTCCTCATCCTTCTTTTTCTGTAACACAACATCATCATCACTAGTAGACATGATTAGTAGGTTAGTGCAAAAATCAGAATCTGTATGGTGGAAACTCTCACAACTCACTCACAACTAATAAGAAAGGAGATCTTACCGTTCCAAAGTGAATAGAGATGCTCTACCAAACGAAATCAAATACTGATGCACTTGATGTGATGAAGTGAATATCAAAGGTATAGAGAACGATCGCAGGGCACACATGTTATGTAAAGGTGGAGCTATAGGTATGGTACCCTATCTACACCGCAAACAAGTCCTAGTGCTGATCGTACAAATACCCAAGAAACACACACAGTGGAGATAAATGTGGCAAAGCAACTTATGAAAAGGAATATTGCAATGCACAAGAGATACGCTAGTAATAGCTCAAATAGAACAAGCACAAGATTTCTCCATCTACTAGTGCTATACAGAACAAGGCCTCCAATATTGCACACTTCTATATCTCTTTTTTTTGTCAGGCTTGTAGCTCTTTTCTCTTTTTTTTATACTGATTCTCTTGTCTTTTTTTCTTTTTTTTGATTTTTTTCAACTATATTACTCAATGCAAACGAGTATAGCAACGTATAACAGAACTAGGCCGGATAGTCCGGTTGATATGCGTCGGAGACTCCGGTTGGGCCGGATAGTCCGATGTGATTCGGCCGGATAGTCTGGTTTTGCCTGTCGAAAATTTCTGCACTTCAAAAACCTAATGAGCAGCCTGTCGGAGCAAAGCAACTAGTCTCATGGGTACGTTCCTAGGCACAGATGCTGTAGATAGGCTGTGTCTATGGTATGCAAACAAAAAGTATGCTATGTGGACTCGGAAAAAAACGGTAAGGACTTGCGGAAACGGTAACGGTGGGAACAGCGGAAAACAAGATCAAACCCTAAACCTAGACACAAACAGAAACAGAACTCCTACGAGGAAAACCTGCAGATTGGATCTACGAGAAGATACAATCAGCAACTAAAACTCGAAAACGATGCAATCTAGTCGATGGCAAATCTTTTTGTAAGGCTTTTTCTGTATAGGATGAAAAAACACTCTCTAATCTATGGATGGATTTGTGGATGCTTACCGAGGCAACACTGGGAATCTGATACCAAGATGATATGGGGTGGCCCGATCTTCTCAGTAAGCGGATGGCGATGATGATGCTGGATGGTAGATTACTAGTGCGTAGCTATGATCTCTCCCGCTCGATCCCTGATGCCAGCGCAACAGATCTCGAACCTTGTAGGATATTCACAACACCACACTCTTGCGCACGCAGCCGTGACTACGAACGGTAGTATGCAATCTACTAATTCCCAATGGAACAACATATCACACTCAATTATAGTTGGTAGATTCAAACACAGGGTAATTCCAGAGGTTCTATGAAAGAAACAACTTCAAAAAAAATTAACGTGGTCTAAACCGTACCTAGAGGTTGTCCCAGGGCTTATAAGGGCGGCTAGAAACCGAAACTAAACGCAAACGACTCAAACTGATACAAACCGACTCGGACCAGATTCGGTCGGCGGGCGGACACTCCGGTCGAAATCGACCGGACAGTCCGGTCAGGCCGGACACTCCGGGTTAAGTGTGCCGGATAGTCCGGTCTGGCCATAAACTTTGAAGTTTCCGGGTGGTGTCCGAACTGGCAGACAGAATGTCCACACCAGTTTGCCTCTCGACCAGGCCGGACAGTCCGGGTGGAACTGGCCGGACACTCCGGTCGTGGCAGATCTTTTTGCCTCCGTCTTGATGATCTTCTCTTGCGCCTTCCTCCCGCTCCTCCCTCACGCATTCTTGGGCGATCATCATGTTGGGCTTCTCTTGCAGCCCTTCTCCTCCTCGTGCCATGCTTGTTTCTCCAACGAACCTGATCATACATAAATACATAGACTTAGGCAGTATAAAGTTCTCATTCATTTAGGAGTAAATTCACCTGTTGTTCTAGTAGCTTAGCACGGGCTCTTGTAATAGGTCCAATTCTAATCTCATTGGACTGATCCTTTCTTGCAACAGTTGTAGCATCTTCAGTAGTCATTGGGGTAGGTGTAATTGTAGGAATGTCCTCATCAAGTACTCTCCTGCATCGTCTGGCTACTGGGAGCAATGTCTGCCTCGACAGAACCTGAGACATCAAGAATTGGATTGATATCTATCTTCATGGCAGAGGTCTCAGGGATGACAGGGGATGATGGCCCAACAGGGCTAGTAGAAGGCTTGGCAGCAGGAGTAGGGGGAGTGGTGGCAGGAGAGGACTTGGCGGACAGATCCTTGGTTAGCATATCGCGAATGTTTTTTGAACCTCCAACTTCTTTGGAGGATCACTTCAAACTAACACCGGCTTTCCTCCTGAAACGTACAAAGTATAAGTACAAGAGTTAAAAAAGGTGTGAGCTGAAAAATACAAGCCGGAGAATGAAAGTACTTACTCCACGATAGGAGCCTTGGTGAGGGGAATGCCGATGGACTTCTTCTTCTCCGCCTCTAAGGCGGCAGTGGAACGTTTGGAGACTCCACTCTTTGATTTCTTTTTCTTGGCCTTGGCAACAACGTTAGAGGTGGAGCTCTTCCGCTTTCGTGCTGCCAGAGCTGGTTGATCCTTGGGGGCGTCGTCATCGGACACCACATGGATATCCTTCAGCTTTGGATCATAGACCTAGGAGGCCATTTGATCTACCGCCAAGGTCGCCAGCTGGGATACAGAGGAGTTTTAGATGGACAACTAAAAGTTGGAAAAACCTTAGAGCATATAACGAGTAACAAAGGAAATAGAAGCTACCTCTAGGCACTTGCCGTACTCGAACATGTCATAGGTGATCTTGAAGCTCCGCTTCTTGTACTTCACCTTGACGATGTCCTTAAGCCAGAGCTTGATGGAGTCAGTAGAGAAGTTATCCCGTGAAATTCGCATGGGATCCCTCCTGTCTTGAGTATACTTATGCATCAACTCAGTGCGGTGTTGTAGAGGCTGGATCCGCCTAGTGAACCAGCACATGGCAAGGTCCAAGCCCGTCAGACCGCTGTCTACGAGCCATTCAATCCGCCTTACGGCGTGATTGGCTTCGTCATCGGAGGGAAGAGAGGCTAGGGTCCGCCATGTGGGCACTTTAGTGGCAGCTCCATCGACGAAGTCAAGGTAGGTCTAAAGGTGGTCAGGCAGAGGGATATCTGGCATGTAGAAATACGTGCGTTGCCAGTTCTTGCAAGACTCATGCCCTACAATGTCGGGGAAGTGCCGGCTAGGCCGGATCTTGAAGCTAATGGTTCCGCAGATCCGCAATTCGTCCTTGGACTCTACACACTCTCTCTTGATGATGAAAAAATATACAAACAAATCTAATCTAGGCTTGATCCCTAGATATCCTTCGCACAGAGCTACAAAGTTGCTAAGGACTAGAATAATGTTGGGAGATAGATTGTGGGGAAGTACCCGGAAGTGCCGAAAGACATCCAAGAAGAACTCGGACACTGGCAGGCTTACGCCACGTACCAGCTGAGATTTCAGGTACACCTTCTCTCCGGGTTGGGGAGAAGGGACCACCTCGCCGGCCGGCGCGGCTCGCCAGACTAACTTCTCCGCCACGGGGAGATACCCCTCGACGGCCAGCTCCTTCTGATCTTCGGCAGAGAGATCAGAGCCTATCCACATCCCCTTGTGGGAGTCGTTTTCCTCTTCAGTGGCTTCGGGCATCGCTCGTTCTTGGTCATCGTCGGTGGATTCCGCCACGGCGGAGACAGGAACGACCACCCCCTCCAGCGGGATGATCACTCCCTAGGATGGCTCTAGTGTAGCCTCGGGAATCGCCGCCGTGGAAGGAGCAGAGCTGCTGGAGGCTATTACAACGAGGAGAAGGTGGAGGAAGAAAGGGATCTGGCTAGGGTTTTCGCAGAAGAGCTCGAACGGTCGCGTGGTTGGAGAAAGACGAAGACTGGGAAGCGAATGCGGGTAAAAATAAATAAATTGACCATGGTGGAAATATATAAGCCTCGCGTCAAGATTCGTGCAAAAAGATCTACCGGAAGGAATGTTGCCAACATGGAAGTAAACGTGCGCGGTAATTTCACCACGTCCTCCGTCTTTTGCTGCTCCGCCGTTTCAGATTTCACGCGCGTGAAAATAGCTGATGATTAATTGTAACTACCTCGGTGAATTACGCTCTTAGTTACATGCCTGGATGAGCGAAAGTGGTTAAAATAGTACGGTGGGGCCCAGGGGCTGCGGGTTGAGGCGGGAAAAAGGGCAGGGGGCTAAGTACAAAATGGCGCCGGCTGTTGCTGCTCGCTGACGGAAAGAGGTCATGCCGGTGGCGGATCCGGCCGTTTTCCATCGACGGTGGCGACGAATCCGCTGGACGAAACGCGTTGACCCAAAAACGAAAAATGTAGAGGGGACAACGATCTACATATTACGTGTAGGGAGCATCTCTGAAGAAGGGCTGTGCTGGCCGGGCTTCGACGAGGAACAGGGGGGACAAAGGGGTCTGAGGCTGCTGCTGTCAGCCAGAGCACGGCAAGCGGCGGCGCGCAGGGCGCTCGACGGAGTGCGGCGGAGCTACGGTGCAGGAGGGAGAGGAGGGTCATGTCTAGGGGATGCAGGGGCTCACCGCGGTGTCGCCGGAGTGGTCGGAACGCGCGGAGGTGGTGGAGATCTTGCGCCGGGCTCGTGGACGACGAGCTCGGTCTTCTTCGATTCACGGCGGCGCTAGGCTGCTCCGGCGAGGTTCTGGCCCCGGGCTGGTACGAGCCGAAGAAGGGGAAGCAGAGGATCTCGTTGGTGCTCCTGGCTAGCCTTGGAGAGTACCAGGACGTGCAGAACTCGATCAAGGCAGAAATAACTAGGGTTTTTGCTAGGTGGTGGCCATGGCCTTCTAGGGAGGAAGGAGGGAGGAAGATGGGGTGCCTGGGTTTCCAGATCTCGACCTGAGGCTTCCTGGGGTGGTTGGGTGATAAGGGAGAGAGGGGAGAGGCACATGGGGTGGCTTCACCTTTTTGGCAAAGTAGAGGAAGGGCCTCGGGTGATCTTTCTCTCCTCTCTCTCTTGTTGCTTTGCTAAGAGAGGAAGGGAGGGGACCAGGGGAGAGGGGCATGCGATGGGGCTGGTGGAGTTTTTGCCAAGAAAAGAAAGGGTGAGAGGGAGAGGCTCACATGGTGGTGGCTCAGCCTAGACTAGAGGGAAAAAGGGGAGGTAAGAGAGGCTAGGGTTTTTGCTAGGTGTAGATAGAGAGAGAGGCAAAAGAGCTAGAAGAAAAAGAGAGGGATGAGGTGGTAGATATGGAGTTTAGGTTGCTAGGTTTGCAAAAGATTTACTCAATAAACCCCAAAGAAAACAAGGTGGCCAACTCTAGAGTATTGGGAAGATGGAGAAAATGAGAAGGTGGTTCCATTGCATGCACATGCAATAATGGGCATCAAATAAGAAAGGGAGAGGGTGTTTTAAAAGGGTTTTGAGGTAGCATGATCAGATGCATAACATGTATAAGGGACAGAAAAAGATATGGAGATGCCCTCACATGATCATGCATGATGGGTGCTGGATAAAGAGAGAGGGTAAGGTTTGAAGACAAGCAAAAGAATAGAGCCAACATGAATTAATTCACAAGGAACCAAGCTCCACTCACAAATCCAAGTAGAACCCAAACAAAAATAGAATGGTGGTGATTTGCATGGCCCATGCATGGCATTAAATGCCATGTTTTATTCTTGTGAAAACAATAATAATGTAACATGGCATTATACACATGCATCCCAAAATATGGAGTAAGGCCAAGCTAAAGGAAAATAGAGTTGGATCCATCCCAACCCACACGAGCTAGATTAAATGCTAAAAGAAAATAAAAGCTCATGGGTAATTAGGATGCGGAATTATAAGGTGGTGACAAAGAAAGGTGATGGAGTTGAATAAAAGATATGCCCCCAACTCAACTTGGGCATCAAGCATTTATCAAGATTCAAATACAATATATCAAGAGCCAAATACAAATAATAATGCATATGAGAGAAGAACCAAATGAAAAGGGTTTTATATGATGCTCAAATGCAACGTGGCATGATGACATGAGCATGATATAATTATGATGCAACAAATATATGTAGGAAGTAGCCATTATATTACTAGACCAAGTAGCATTACATATGTTAGACAGATGGGATGCTACAACTCTCCCCCACTAAACAGGAATCTCGCCCCGAGATTCTAGGAAGAAGAAGAAGACTCGAAGAGGGTAGGATACTTGGCACGGAGCTCATCTTCACGTTCCCAAGTGGCTTCATCAACGGAATGGTGCGACCACTGCACCTTGCAGAACTTGATGGACTTGTTGCGAGTCCTTCTTTCTGCGACTTCAAGAATTTTTATGGGGTGTTCTTGATAAGACAGATCTTCTTGGAGATTGATGAGTTCATGGTCCACGGTCCTGCTGGGATCCTTGAAGCACTTCTTGAGTTGAGAGATATGGAAAACATCATGGACCTTGAGTTTTTCAGGGAGGTCAAAAGCATAAGCAACTTCTCCTCTTCTTCCACGAATTTTGAAAGGACCGATGTATCTAGGAGCCAGCTTTCCTTTGATACCAAAGCGGTGCGTGCCTCTCATGGGAGTGACACGAAGGTAAACGAGATCACCAGGGACATACTCCATGTCCGTGTGCTTTCTGTCATAATTGCTCTTCTGGCGACTTTGAGCAATCTTCAGATTTTCAAGAATGATGTGAACCTTCTCCTCCGCTTGAGTTACAATGTCGGGGCCAAACAATATTCTTTCACCTGCGCCCGACCAACCAATCGGAGTTCTGCATTTGCGACCATAGAGACCCTCAAATGGTGCCATCTTTAGACTTTTCTGGAAGCTGTTGTTGTAAGAGAATTCAGCATAAGGAAGGCATTCTTCCCACTTCATGCCGAAAAAGATGACGCAAGCACGGAGCATATCTTCCAAAATCTGATTGATCCTTTCAACTTGTCCTTGCGACTGAGGGTGGTAAGCTGTGCTGAAGTTCAATTTTGTTCCCAAAGCATTTTGGAAACTTCCCCAGAACTTGGAAGTGAAGATGCTTCCACGGTCTGAACTGATCTCAAGAGGAACCACATACAGAGAGACAATTCTGTTGATATAGAGCTCAGCCAACTGAATTGCAGAAATTGTTTCCTTGACTGGAAAGAAGTGAGCCACTTTAGAAAGCCTGTCAATGACAACAAAGATTCTATTGTTGCCCTTCTGCGACCTTGGAAAACCAGTTATGAAATCCATCTCTACTTTCTCCCATTTCCATTCCGGAGGCTTCAATGGCTGTAGAAGACCGGAAGGTTTCTGATGGACAGCTTTAACTCTGCGACAGACATCACACTCCGAGACATACTTGGCACAATATCGTTTCAACCCAGGCCACCAATATTGTGTTTTCAAGTCCATGTACATCTTAGTGCTGCCAGGGTGGATAGAAAGAACAGAATCATGCGCCTCCTTGAGAACTTGCTCTCTTAAACTCGGGTAGTTCGGAACAAACATCCGGTTTTCAAAGAAAAGAGTGCCTTGGTCGTCAACGTGGAAAGACTCATACTTCGGAAGCTGAATGTTGGAGATGATTTTTTAGTGTAAGGATCACCAAGTTGAATGGAACGGACTTTCTCTTCCAAGAGAGGGGTTGCCAGAAGATTCAGAAGATACCCTTGATCCACAATTTCAAGGTTGAGCTTGCGGAACTCCTCGCACAAGAGGCTGTTGTTCTTCCACCATGAGGTTGTTGACATAAGCTTTTCGGCTGAGAGCATCGGCCACGACATTGGCTTTGCCCGGAGTGTAGTTGATTGTGAGATCGAAATCATTAATTGCTTCAATCCACCTCCTCTGACGAAGGTTGAGATCGGGTTGTGTGAAGATATACTTCAGACTCTTGTGATCAAAAAAGATCTCATAACAGTTGCCAAGCAAGTAATGCCTCCATACTTTCAAAGCAAAGACAACTGCTGCGAGTTCGAGGTCATGTGTAGGATAGTTGATCTCATGCGTCTTCAACTGTCGAGAGGCATAAGCAACAACTTGTTTTTCTTGCATAAGGACCGCACCCAATCCTTGCAATGAGGCGTCATAGAATATCTGGAAAGGCTTTGATGTATCTGGAGGAACTAAGACTGGTGTGGAAGTGAGCTTCTCTTTGAGTGTTTCAAAGCTTGCTTGACATGCAGGAGTCTAAAGGTATTTCTTGCCTTTCTTGAGGAGATCGGTAAGAGGCTTCGCAATCTTCGAGAAGTTTTGAATGAAGCGACGGTAGTAACTAGCCAAACCAAGGAAACTCTGGACTTCTTTGACATTTATGGGTGGAAGCCAGTCAACAATTGTCTTAATAGTTTCTGGGTTGACGGCAATGCCCTTGGCAGAGATGACGTGACCAAGGTAGGTGACTTGAGGCAGCCAGAACTCACACTTGGAGAACTTTGCATACAGGCGGTTCTCACGAAGCTTGTTTAGGACACACCGAAGGTGTTCTTCATGTTCTTCCTTTGACTTAGAATAGACTAGAATGTCATCCAGATAGACCACAACGAACTTATCAAGATACTCCATGAAAACCGAGGTCATAAGCCTCGAGAAGGTGGCAGGTGCGTTGGTGAGACCGAAAGACATGACCGTGTACTCATACAAGCCATAGCGGGTGGTGAAAGCTGTTTTGGGAACATCTTCCTTGCGAATCTTGATTTGATGATATCCACTTCTCAAATCAAGCTTAGAGAATACCACAGCTCCAGCTAGCTGATCGAAGAGGTCATTAATCCGCGGAAGGGGATATTTATTCTTGATGGTTTTAGCATTGAGTGCCTGATAGTCAACACAAACTCTATCAGTCTTGTCTCGCTTCTTCACAAAGATGGTTGGGCTACCCCAAGAAGAAGTACTGTGCTGAATGAAACCCAACTTTTCTTGTTCATCAAGCTGACGTTTGAGTTCAGCCAACTCAGCAGGACCCATTTTATAAGGCCGCTTGGAGATAGGAGCGGTACCAGGTTCAAGTTCAATCACAAACTCAACCTCACGATCCGGAGGCATACCTAGCAACTCTTCAGGAAAAACATCTGGGAACTCGCAGACTACCGGAACACTCTGAATACCTTCCATAGAATCATCATTCAGAGCCGCCAAAGAGAAAAGCTGAATTGTAGGAGTCAGACTTGGAGAATAGACTATATGGCCTTCAGGAATTTTCAGAGAAATCGAACGTTCAGCACAATCAATCACAGCTTTATTTGCAGCTAGCCAATCCATGCCTAAAATGACATCAATATCTGAGCTACCCAGAATAATCAAAGAGGCCGGAAAGAAAGAATCCCCAATTTGAACCTGATTATCATAACTAATCTTGGAAGTTAACATCCTTTCTCCAGGAGAAAGGACCATCAGCTTTTTAGGTAACGAATCAGAAGGCAACCCGTTCTCTTGAGCAAACTTAAAGGACAAAAAAGAATGCGATGCTCCAAAATCAAATAAAACTCGTGCAGGAATTGAGTTAACAGGAAGCATACCCATCACAACTCCATATGCATGCTCAGCTTGAGCGATGCTGACACAGTTGGCACGAGCAACCGTAGACCCAGGCTTGGTGTTGATGTTGAGAGCCCGAGGTGGAGGTGCACAAACCATAGAAGAACTTGCTGCAGGTCTTGGAGGTGGTGGAGGAAGAGCTTTGTTGTTCATAGGATAGTTCCAGTGCTGATTCCTAGTGTTTCCACAAGTGTAGCAAGCACCAGTTGGACGTGGAGCAACGTAGCCAGGGACTCCGCCAGGCGCTCCAGGGTAGTTGTGGTTGTAGCCCTTGGGAGGCGCAGTGAAGGAGTTTGGTGGCCTTGCCGCGTAGCTTGACGGTCTTGGTGGAGCCGGGAGCGACGGTGGGGTGTTAGGAACCCAGACACGACGTTTAGAAGGAGTTGTCATAGCTGAAGAACTTGCTGCATCGCGGCTGTGTTTCTTTGACTCCTCAAACACTTGCCTACTTGCTTCTTCCTGCAGAGCTGTGTGTTGGAGTTCCAGAAAAGAACCCGGCCTTGCATGAGTGATTGCATATTTGATGGATGCATTGAGTCCTTGCCTGAACCTCTTCTGCTTTTTCTTGTCATCAGAAATCTCATCGCCACCATACCGAGAAAGGTTCATGAAGTTTCTGATGTAGGTATTGACATTGTCATTGCCCTACTTGAGGTAGAGAAACACTTCCTTCATCCTTTCCATGACAATTTCTGACAGATATTGCTCTTTGAAAGCCGCAGTGAATTGCTCCCAAGTAGGCTGAAAACCAGAGAGGTCTGCCTTGAGGTAATTTTCCCACCAGAGAGCTGCATCTCCCTTTAGAAGGTGAGTGGCACATTTGACCCGTTCTTGCTCAGGAACATCCGCAGTCATCAGCAACCTTGATATTTCACGCAGCCAATCATCCGCATCAAGTGGCTGATCAGACACCTCAAATTGGCGTGGCTTGAACTTCAGAAAACTCTTGATGTCTCCTCGCTTGGGAGGTGGAGGTAGCGGAACAAACTCATTCCTCCTCACGCTTTCTTCGAAGCGCTGCTGGTTCTGCTGCATAGTGCCCAAGGCATTTGCAATACTTGCCAAAGCAGCCCCCAGTTCAGGTGGTATGTCCTCCTCAGAACGGCGTGGTGGTGCCATCCTGTGAATGATATAAAACACAAGTCGGTACTATAATGGAGAATAATAATAATCCAAAATAGTACCAAAATGGAATTAGCCGAGATTAAAGGACAATTCACTGAGATGATATTAAAATATCAACAAAGTTCAAGGCACCTAGAAGATATTAAGCATATCGCACACGACTGAACAAGGAGTGTGGTACACAAGCTAACAAAGAATAATTTTCCGCAACTTTCGGCATTAAAATACCACTATATGCGCAAAACCACTTAACGAATCAAGATTAGTAACTCTACTAATTCAATATACAAGAGCGAATGATAAAAGTAGTGGTATGGTCGCGACTCCATCCCGCACTCAAATCATTACTCCACACATGAACCAGTAAAACACATATCCCAACACCTTCTTCTTAAGATGAACCTAAAGATTAGTAACTACGAAAACGAACACCCCAAACAAGAAAACGTCGGATAACAAAGAGTAAGACATATCGCACCGGTATACAACGAATCAGATAGATCGCGTCGGTTTACAAAGGCCTGTCGGTATGGAATGTACAACAGTTGATAACCAAAAGGCAGATAGTGATAACATTTGGATGCAACAGATAGACAAAGAATTCACACACACACACACACAACCTATGGTACTACGTAACCCAGAACACGTGAATCCTAGTTTGAATTTTAGAAGAGGATTGAAAACGTTACACTTCTGATATGGGGTGGCCCGATCTTCTCAGCAAGCTCTTGTCGGTGGTGATGGTGGATGATAGATAACTAGTGCGTAGCTATGATCTCTCCCGCTCGATCCCTGATGCCAATGCAACAACTCTCGAACCTTGTAAGATATTCATAACACCACACTCTTGCGCACGCAGCCATGACCACGAACGGTAGTATGCAATCTACTAATTCCCAATGGAACAATAGATCACACTCAATTATAGTTGGTAGATTCAAACACAGGGTAATTCCAGAGGTTCTATGAAAGAAACAACTCCAAAATATTTTAACGTGGTCTAAACCCTAACTTGTGACGGCTACGGAGGTTTATATGAGGGCTGGGGCGTCCTCCCCTCTAAACGGGCCTAAAAACAGCCATAACTTGGCCCAAACTGACTCGGTTCGACTCAAACTGATACATACCGACCCATATATGGGTTCGGCCTTATTGGCACGCAGTCCAAACGTCGTGGAACACCTCAAACATGTAATTCTTGGTGCGCCATCTCTCTCTCTTGCTCATACGTGATTTCCTCATTGCGTCCTAGTGCGCCTGCCTCCCGCTCCTCCCTCGCGCACTTGTTGATATTGGAAATCAGCGCTTGTCCTTCTTGCTGCAACTCTCCTCCTCCTCCTCGTGCAACGCTTGTGTTATCAATAAACCTGATCATACAAAGATGCATAGACTTAGGTAGTATAAAGTTCTCATTAAGTAAAACATCAGGTTCAATTAAGAGTGAATTCACCTGTTGCTCAATCAGCTTTGCACGAGCTCTTGTAATGGGTCCAATCCTGATTTCATTGGACTTGTTCTTTGCAGCAACATCTTCATTGTGAATAGGAGTAGGACATAGTGGAATAGTATGGATGTCCTCATCATCTCCCCCCCTTCAAAAGGCGTCGACCTCGACGCTCCAAGGTCTTCTCCAGCATATGGTGATAAATCAACAACGTTGAAGCTGTTGCTAGCACCACCAAACTCCTCAATAGGTATATCAACTGAATAGGCATTATCATTAATTTTGGCTAGCACTTTGTAAGGACCAGCACCACGTGGCTTCAACTTGGACTTGCGAAGTAGTGGAAATCTGTCCTTGCGTAGATGCACCCAAACCATATCTCCAGGCTCGAACAACACTTCTTTTCTTGCTTGATTCCTTGTAGCAGCAATGTTCTTGCCTTTCTTCTCAATAGCCTCTCGAGTCTTCTCATGTATTTTCTTCACATAATCAGCACGTTTTGATGCCTCCATATCAACTCTCTCATGTAATGACAGAGGCAACATATCGAGTGGCATTAATGGCTTGAAGCCATACACCACCTCAAAAGGACAAAGCTGAGTAGTTGAATGCACAGCCCTGTTGTAAGCGAACTCAACATGTGACAAACACTCTTCCCACTCCCGCAGATTCTTTTTAATCATGGTCCTTAGTAGCTGTGATAATGTTCTATTCACCACCTCCGTTTGACCATCTGTTTGGGGGTGACATGTAGTACTGAACAGCAACTTCGTTCCTAGCTTCCCCCATAAGGTCTTCCAAAAGTAGCTCATGAACTTCACATCATGGTCAGAAACAATCGTCTTTGGTACGCCATGTAATCTCACGATGTCCCTGAAAAACAGGTTAGCAACATGCGACGCATCGTCGCTTTTGTGGCAGGCAATAAAATGAGCCATCTTAGAGAACCTATCCACTACCACAAATATAGAATCATGACCTCTCTGAGTTTTAGGTAGACCTAGCACAAAATCCATACTAATGTCTTCCCATGGAGTAGTAGGTGCAGAGAGAGGTGTATACAAACCGTGAGGCTTCAGCTTGGATTTCGACTTGTCGAAAGTAATGCATCTGCTCACAAATCTGTACACATCACGCCTCAACTTGGGCCAATAAAAATGATCAGCAAGCATGAGCAATGTCTTCTCACGCCCAAAGTGACCCATCAAACTACCAGCATGTGATTCCTGCACTAAGAACAAACGAAACGACGATTCTGGAATACATAGTTTGTTAGCTCGAAACAAATATCCATCATGTATATGATACTTATCCCATGCGTTTCTAAGAGCACATAAACGATATGGTTCAGCAAAATCATGGTCAGTTACATAAAGTGCACAAATAGCTTCTAATCCAGGAATTTTAACATCAAGATTGGTTAATAGCATGTTCTTCCTAGATAGAGCATCAGCAACAACATTCTCTTTTCCCTTCTTATAATTAATGATGTAAGGAAAAGACTCAATGAACTCAACCCATTTAGCTAATCTTCGATGCAAGTTTGATTGAGCTTTCAAGTATTTCAATGCTTCATGATCAGAATGTATGATGAATTCCTTTGGCCACAAATTATGTTGCCAAACTTCAAGTACTCTCACAAGTGCATACAATTCTTTATCATAGATTGAATAATTCAAACGAGCACCAGTCAATTTCTCAGAAAAATAAGCTATAGGCCGACCCTCTTGCATCAAAACGCCACCTATGCCTATACCACTAGCATCACATTCAACTTCAAATTGCTTCGAAAAATCAGGTAATGCAAGCAATGGTACAGAAGTAAGCAAACGTTTCAATGTATCAAATGCAATGTCTTGGGCCACGCCCCATACAAAAGGAACACCTTTCTTTGTCAAATCATTTAATGGTGCAGCAATGGTGGTAAAATCTTTCACAAAGCGCCTATAGAAACCTGCGAGACCGTGGAAACTACGCACTTGACTTACATTCATTGGAGTAGGCCAATTCTGAATTGATTCAATTTTAGATTGATCTACCTCTACTCCATGCTTAGAAACAACAAATCCTAGGAATATGACCTTATCTTTCGCAAATGTACACTTCTCAAGATTAGCATACAGTTTATTATCACGTAACACTTGCAAAACTTGTCTAATATGAGTGCAATGTTCAGATTCGGTGTGGCTGTATATGAGTATATCATCAAAGTAAACAACCACAAAACGACCAATAAACTCTCTCAAAACATGATTCATCAAACGCATGAAAGTACTAGGTGCATTAGTAAGACCAAACGGCATGACTAACCACTCATACAAGCCGAATTTAGTTTTGAAAGTAGTTTTCCATTCATCCCCTTCTTTCATCCTAATTTGATGATAACCACTACGCAAGTCAATTTTAGAGAAAACAACAGCACCACTCAATTCATCTAGCATATCCTCTAAGCGTGGAATAGGATGACGATATCGAATAGTGATGTTATTAATCGGTCTACAGTCAACACACATGCGCCAAGTACCATCTTTCTTAGGAACTAAAATAACAGGAACAACACAAGGGCTAAGAGAGACACGAATGTACCCTTTATCCAGCAACGCTTGTACTTGCTTCTGAATTTCCTTAGTTTCTTCGGGATTAGTCCTGTAGGGTGCACGGTTGGGAAGTGTGGCGCCAAGAATCAGGTCCACTTGATGTTCTATACCACGCAATGGAGGTAAGCCTGCAGGTACATCTTCTGGAAACACATCCCCAAAGTCCTGTAAAACAGAAGAGACACCAAGAGAAATAGGGGTCAAGTCGTTAGAAACCAATACCTCGCCCTTATACATGAGCACAGGTGGCATGGCTATAGGATCCTCACGAAATTCTCTCATATCTTCCTTAGTGGCTAATATTAATAAACCGGGCACTCTCTCACTTTTCGTTATATCACTCAATTTAGGCTCAATTACATCAGGAACAGCGTCACGCAATCTCGCCGAGTGGTAGTATCTTCCTTCAGGTTCACCTCTATCTTCTGGCGAGAATCATTCACAATTTCTTGTGGTGTCATTGGCTGCATAGTAATCTTCTTTCCTTTGAATTCCAAGTGATATGTATTGGCTCGGCCATTGTGTTGCACATGGCGATCATAAAGCCATGGCCGACCCAATAGTAGGTGACAAACAGTCATAGGAACCACATCAAAATCAATAGAATCTTTGTAGGGCCCTATTTGAAAGTTCACTCGTACCATATGATTTACCTTCATCTCACCATTGTTGCTCAACCATTGTATGTAGTATGGCTTAGGATGAGGTAAGTATGTCAAATTCAGTTTGGCACATAATTCCTTACTTGCAAGATTTCCGCAGCTACCCCCATCAATAATGACCTTGCAAGCTTTATTTGGTCCAACTAGAGCTTTTGTTTGGAACAAGTTGCAACGCTAGGATTCCTCAACCGGTTGCACACTAAGTACACGTGAAGACACGACGATAGTTGGTGCACGCTCAGCATATGCATCAGCACCACCCTCGCCGTCATCAATATCATCATCAGAAGCTTCATCTCCACTTTCTACTTCACCTTGTTCATTAACAAACATAACCTTGCTGTTTGGACAATCCTTCTTGTAGTGACATCTGCCTCCACAAGTATGGCACACCACATCACGAGTACGTGCAGTAGACATGTTGGAACCCGAGCTAGCAGCAGGAGCAGCGGGTTTCCGAGTATTAGAACCAAACGAAGGTGTACTTGCTGGTTTGGCTGATGGTGTAAACGGAACAGCAGTTGGTCGCATGACAGTGGGAGGTGTAGATCTGGTCGAAAATCTGCTAGAAGATGGAAATCGAGCACGTGACTTTGCCTCTTCAGCCAGCTGGGACTCGGCCTCTCTAGCATGGTGCAATAGCTCGTTCATTGTCTCATACTTGTGATAACGCACAATACTCTTGATATGAAGCTTCAAATTGTTGAGGAAACGTTGCATCGTCATCTCTCGTGATTCACAAACATTAGCACGCTGCATAAGCATCTCCATCTCCATGTAGTACTCATCAACTGTCATTGTGACTTGCCTCAACTGTGTGAGCTTGTCAAACACAGAACGCAAATAATTGGAGGGAACAAAACGATCCGGCATGATGGCCTTCATCTCACGCCAATCCCTCACAGGAAGTTCATTGTCGTTCCGTCTATTCTGCACAATAGCTTCCCACCAACGCAAAGCGTAACCATCAAATTCTGATGCAGCAAGTGACCTTCTTGTCTTCTCGGTAATCAAATAAACGCCAGAGCTTTTCAATCTTCAACTCCCAAGTAATATAATCCTCAGGATCAAGCGAGCCATTGAACGAAGGAATTGAGAACTTGGGCTTGCCCAAACTATCATCAGCTGGATTGTAAGCACGCTGGGCACGTCCAAGAGGAGCATACCCACGGCCATACAGAGGAGCAGCCGCAGGTGCAGGGGGATTTGCACGTCCCCTGCCACGATGTGGAGCAACATCAGCCGCACTCCCCTCATCAAAGTCCTCAAACCCATCATCATGTTGTGCAAGTCCGGGCTGGAGTGTTGCCTGAATTGCCTCAATGGAACGCTGCAAGGTGGCAAAGTTGACATTCATAAAAGTCAGCTGCGTTTGAATATTATTGATGGCTCCAGTATTATTCTCCACAGGATCTTGTATGTCGGTGATATTTCTATCAACAGACTCTCTCCAAGTAACAAGCTCCTCCACCTGCTTTTTCTGTGACACAATTTCATCATCACTCAAAGACATGATTAGTAAGTTAGTGCAAAAATCAAAATCAGTATGGTGGAAACTCTCACAACTCACTCACAACTGATAAGAAAGAAGATCTTACCGTTCCAAAGTGAATAGAGATGCTCTACCAAACGTAATCAAAGACTGATGCACTTAAGTGATGAAGTGAATATCAAAGGTATAGAGAACGATCACAGGGCACCCAGGGTATTTATGGTGGAGCTGTAGGTATGGTATCCTAACTACACCGCAAACAAGTCCTAGTGCTGATCGTATGACAAAGACCCACGGAAACACACACGGTGGAGACAAATGGGGCAATTGCAACTATGAAAATGAGCTCAAAAAATTGAGGTATGTCGGAGGAACGCTCGTGTTGCAATGCACAAAGAGAGACGCTAGCACTGTCTCAACGAAACGGGCACAAGATTGCTGAACTGAGCAGCCCGCAGAGCACTAAGCACGTGAGTCTCGTAGGATAGTTTTAGACACAAATAAAGGTTTATTAAGGCTCACAAGGATAGGTACGCTATGTGGACTCAGTAAAAAAAATAAACAAAAAAAGAAAAAAAATTGACCTGAAAATTGGTCTCTGCCACGGCAGAAAAAGGGCCTAAAATCCTGCCGCGGCAGGGATGTCGGCAGACACAAAAATTTCTCGTATGAGGACAGACTTGTCTGTGGTAAGGCGAAGCTCCGAATTTTTTTTTTCGGATTTTTTTTTCACGCTGGAGCACAGACCTGTCTGCGGTCAGGCGTGAGGCAGCGAGCTGAATTTTTTTTAATTCCGACTCGCCAAGTAGTACACAACTAGGACTCTTTACTTGGATCGGATCTGACTTGATGGTAGCGGAAAAAGATGGTGGAAAACAACTATAACAACTAGAAAACAAATCTACGAAGAACAGATCTGGAGCTAATCTAATAGAGGAACACGACCAGCAACTATTACTCGAATACGATGTAATCTAGGCTATGGCAACTCTTTTTGTGGGGCTTTTTCTGTATAGGATGAAAAACACTCTCTAATCTATGGATGGATTGTGGATTGCTTACCGAGGCAACGAGGAAATCTGATACCAAGATGATATGGGGTGGCCCGATCTTCTCAGCAAGCTCTTGTCGGTGGTGATGGTGGATGATAGATAACTAGTGCGTAGCTATGATCTCTCCCGCTCGATCCCTGATGCCAATGCAACAACTCTCGAACCTTGTAAGATATTCACAACACCACACTCTTGCGCACGCAGCCGTGACCATGAACGGTAGTATGCAATCTACTAATTCCCAATGGAACAATAGATCACACTCAATTATAGTTGGTAGATTCGAACACAGGGTAATTCCAGAGGTTCTATGAAAGAAACAACTCCAAAATATTTTAACGTGGTCTAAACCCTAACTTGTGACGGCTACGGAGGTTTATATGAGGGCTGGGGCGTCCTCCCCTCTAAACGGGCCTAAAAACAGCCATAACTTGGCCCAAACTGACTCGGTTCGACTCAAACTGATACATACCGACCCATATATGGGTTCGGCCTTATTGGCACGCAGTCCAAACGTCGTGGAACACCTCAAACATGTAATTCTTGGTGCGCCATCTCTCTCTCTTGCTCATACGTGATTTCCTCATTGCGTCCTAGTGCGCCTACCTCCCGCTCCTCCCTCGCGCACTTGTTGATATTGGAAATCAGCGCTTGTCCTTCTTGCTGCAACTCTCCTCCTCCTCGCGCAACGCTTGTGTTATCAATAAACCTGATCATACAAAGATGCATAGACTTAGGTAGTATAAAGTTCTCATTAAGTAAAACATCAGGTTCAATTAAGAGTGAATTCACCTGTTGCTCAATCAGCTTTGCACGAGCCTTGTAATGGGTCCAATCCTGATTTCATTGGACTTGTTCTTTGCAGCAACATCTTCATTGTGAATAGGAGTAGGAGATAGTGGAATAGTATGGATGTCCTCATCAACTTCCTTACCAGAAAAAGGGTGGGTGGGTGGGTAAGAAGAAAAATGGAAGCAGTCATACTCTCACGTTTTTGTTTTTCCCTAGTATACATAGCTACCAAAATATTTGCTAGACTGACAACGACCATGTGGCTAAGACCCTGAATGGCGGGATGGCTCTGATACCAATTGTAACTACCTCGGTGAATTACCCTCTTAGTTACATGCCTGGATGAGCGAAAGTGGTTAAAATAGTACGGTGGGGCCCGGGGGCTGCGGGTTGAGGCGGGAAAAAGGGCATGGGGCTAAGTACAAAATGGCGCCGGCTGTTGCTGCTCGCTGACGGAAAGAGGTCATGCCGGCGGCGGATCCGGCCGTTTTCCGTCGACGGTGGCGACGAATCCACTGGAAACGCGTTGACCCAAAAACGAAAAATGTAGAGGGGACAACGATCTACATATTACGTGCAGGGAGCATCTCCGAAGGAGGGCTGCGCTGGCCAGGCTTCGACGAGGAACAGGGGGACAGAGGGGTCTGAGGCTGCTGTTGTCAGCCAGAGCGCGGCACGCGGCGGCGCGCAGAGCACTCGACGGAGTGCGGTGGAGCTACGGTGCAGGAAGGAGAGGAGGGTCATGTCTAGGGGATGCAGGGGCTCACCGTGGTGTCGCCGGAGTGGTCGGAACGCGCGGAGGTGGTGGAGATCGTGCCCCGGGCTCGCGGGCGACGAGCTCGGTCTTCTTCGGTTCACGACGGCGCTAGGCTGCTCCGGCGAGGTTCCGGCCCCGGGCTGGTACGAGCAGAAGAAGGGGAAGCAGAGGATCTCGTTGGTGCTCCTGGCTAGCCTTGGAGAGCACCAGGACGTGCAGAACTCGATCAAGGCAGAAATAACTAGGGTTTTTGCTAGGTGCTGGCCATCGCCTTCTAGGGAGGAAGGAGGGAGGAAGATGGGGTGCCTGGGTTTCCAGATCTCGACCTGAGGCTTCCTGGGGTGGTTGGGTGATAAGGTAGAGAGGGGAGAGGCACATGGGATGGCTTCACCTTTTTGGCAAAGTAGAGGAAGGGCCTCGGGTGATCTTTCTCTCCTCTCTCTCTTGTTGCTTTGATAAGAGAGGAAGGGAGGGGACCAGGGGAGAGGGGCATGCGATGGGGCTGGTGGAGTTCTTGCCAAGAAAAGAAAGGGTGAGAGGGAGAGGCTCACATGGTGGTGGCTCGGCCTAGACTAGAGGGGAAAAGGGGAGGTAAGAGAGGCTAGGGTTTTTGCTAGGTGTAGATAGAGAGAGAGAGAGGCAAAAGAGATAGAAGAAAAAGAGAGGGATGAGGTGGTAGATATGGAGTTTAGGTTGCTAGGTTTGCAAAAGATTTACTCAATAAACCCCAAAGAAAACAAGGTGGCCAACTCTAGAGTATTGGGAAGATGGAGAAAAGGAGAAGGTGGTTCCATTGCATGCACATGCAATAATGGGCATCAAATAAGAAAGGGAGAGGGTGTTTTAAAAGGGTTTTGAGGTAGCATGATCAGATGCATAACATGTATAAGGGACAGAAAAAGATATGGAGATGCCCTCACATGATCATGCATGATGGGTGCTGGATAAAGAGAGAGGGTAAGTTTGAAGACAAGCAAAAGAATAGAGCCAACATGAATTAATTCACAAGGAACCAAGCTCCACTCACAAATCCAAGTAGAACCCAAACAAAAATAGAATGGTGGTGATTTGCATGGCCCATGCATGGCATTAAATGCCATGTTTTATTCTTGTGAAAACAATAATAATGTAACATGGCATTATACACATGCATCCCAAAATATGGAGTAAGGCCAAGCTAAAGGAAAATAGAGTTGGATCCATCCCAACCCACATGAGCTAGATTAAATGCTAAAAGAAAATAAAAGCTCATGGGTAATTAGGATGCGGAATTATAAGGTGGTGACAAAGAAAGGTGATGGAGTTGAATAAAAGATATGCCCCCAACTCAACATGGGCATCAAGCATTTATCAAGATTCAAATACAATATATCAAGAGCCAAATACAAATAATAATGCATATGAGAGAAGAACCAAATGAAAAGGGTTTTATATGATGCTCAAATGCAACGTGGCATGATGACATGAGCATGATATAATTATGATGCAACAAATATATGTAGGAAGTAGCCATTATATTACTAGACCAAGTAGCATTACATATGTTAGACAGATGGGATGCTACATTAATTCTCTATTTATGTGAGTTTCGAGGTAACGTAGGATGTACCCTATGTCATCCTCCTGACAGTTGTAGTGAAGGGTCATGCCTAAAGATTCCATCAAATACGGAGACTGTCCAACTCTAGAAACGAAGACTCAAAGAATCTTCGGCTACATTGCGAAGATGAAGAGGATTGCAGGGTTCTTTGGGAGACCTTTGAGATATTGCTTGACGGATTGCCGGCATCACTTAGACGGGATATTCAGAGATCAATGAGCAAGACGGCGCAAGATTTCAAAGTCCTCCGGGGGCTACTATTGGGGATATGCTATATGGGTATCCTCATAGCATGTCACCAATCCGCCCAACCCAGGTGGCCCATAGTTGGTAGCAGGGACTATGGCCTACTGGGCGGCCCAGTTAGACGGATCCTGAAGGGAGGCCCATGCCAGATTAAGGAAGGCTACGTAGGAGTCACCGACATACGCGGAGCCTTGGAGTACAAGACACAGAAGACATGTTCGTATTAGTGTAGGACTCTTTACCTTGTCTGGCAAGGACCTTTCCCTATAAACCCTAAGTCTTGGCGCCTTTATAAGCCGGCCCGTGGGAGCCTTTAGGGCACAACCTCTTAGATTGCTGCGTACAACGCGCGACACCTCGCACATCGAACCTATCTCTATAACTCGGCGTATTGCCATTATAGTGATTTATAGCAGGAGTAGAGTTCCGCCACCATTGTGGGACTTGAACCTGGGTAAGCTATGTTACCTCGTACCCGCCAACTCTCCACCTTACCCCACGTCTCTAAACACACACTGTGAGGACCCCTCCATGGCGTACTCGTCGGCAATACCACGACATTTTTGTAGATTTGTGAATGTTTCCTCCAAGTGGGAAATGAGTGTTTCCTTCGTTTTGGACATCACAGCTATTTCGTCCACGTATGCATGCACATTGCGTCTGATTAAGTCATGGAGGCAATGCTGCATAGTGTGCTGGTACGTAGCTCCTGCATTTTTTAGCCCGAAAGGCATCGTTATGTAGTAGAAGTTCTGAAGGGGGTGATGAACGAAGCCTTTAATTTGTCTGACTTCTTCATGCAAATTTGGTGATAACCGGAATATGCGTCAAGAAAGCATAGGAGTTCCGAGCCTGCTGTCGAGTCAACAACTTGGTCGATTATACGCAGAACGAATGGATCTTTGGGACAAGCCTTGTTCAAGGCAGTATAATCAACGCACATCCTTAGTGTCCTTTTTAGGTACCATTACAGGATTGGCTGACCACTCAGTCTAGATGAACTCTTCGATAAATCCGGCTAACTCTAATCGAGCCAGCTCCTTAGCTATAACTTTGTGCTTTTCATCACCAAAATGTCGTAAGGATTGTTTGACGGATTTCGTGTTAGGATACATGTTTAAAGAGTGCACAGCAAGTTCCCTAGGTACTCTGGTCATGTCAAAACGTTGTCATGCAAAGATATCTTTATTAGCTTTGAGGAACTCAACGAGCGGACTTTCCTATGCACGATCTAAGCCTATGCGTATCTGAGTCGCCTTGGAGGGATCATCATCCTTGAACGGTGTTGTATTCGTCTCTTCCGATGCCTTGAACTATGGAGCCGGCTTCATCACCTCCTTCTTCATCACGGGCATCTCGGGCAGGTCGTTGTTCTTCTTGATCTCTTGGTACTCCTCGGCGTGCAGCACAACGTCAACAAAGGCGGCATCTCCGTCTTTGCATTATCGTGCTTTCTTCAGGTTTCCCCGGATCGTGATGATGCCATTGGGACCTAGAAGAGGATGTTGATGATCATTGATATGAGAGGAGTCTCAGTCATGTGTTTCTGATACCCTCATGCGGTGAAGTGTTTAGACGTAGAGGATGTTGAAGCTACTACCACCGTCCATGAGAGTCTTAGAGAACCCATAGTCGTCGATCAATGGATTGATGACCAGAGCGTATTTTCCCCACTTATGTGGTTTAAGAGGGTGGTCGCTTTGGTCAAAGGTAATTGTTACTTCCGACTAGTCCAAAAACTAGGGGATAGCCGAAACAGTTGCGTTGAGCTCATGCATCACTGCCTTTTTTATCCTGGCAGTTTGGGATCCGAGGAAGCAGATGTAGGTGTCTTTGGTTGGGAAAGTCTTCTTCCCCTCCGGCTTGGGATTTGAGGTATCAGCCTCCTCCATGTCGAAATCTTCCTTGGACTCCTTATCTTTGTCGGAATTTTTCTTTCCTTTTTGTTGCTTGGCCCTGTAGCCAGCAGATTCGTCTTTCTTGATGTCATCATTGAAACGACACTCAACATTTGTATGGGAAGATCCCCCATTGCCATTCGGGTGATGTACACACAGATTATTGCCAATATCGGCCCACGAGTAGGTTTTACTAGGTTGCTGGTCTCCTCTACCTTAGACCCGGGTAGTTTTGCAGCCTCATCCCTGGCCACCTCCACGCCCTCCTCGTCCTCCTGATCCGAAGTTGCATTAGCAGTTGCGGTTTTCGGATTGGGTTTCTCTTCCGAGGTATTCTTGCGCTTCTAGGTCTGCTGCTGCTTGGGCTATTTTGCCGACTGTGGTCTGGCCAGGGCGTTCAGCAGTCCCTTTGAATCATTATCGGCTTCTACATATTTTCTTGTTGTCTCTATCATTTCTCCTAGAGCAGTGAGTTTGTCACACTTTAGGCGTGACACAGTAATCCGATTGGGAGTCCTACGATGAAGGCTTCGATCACAGTTTGGACATTTAGTCCCTCACCAGAGTTCTGTGTTGATCCATCATCTGAGGTAGTCCCGGCAAGTTTCTCCAGCTTTCTAGGTGCAACGCTGCAGATTTCCGATCATGCAGGGCCTCCTGTATGTGACTTTGAAATTCCGAAAGAACGCACTTTGCATATCATATCAATTGTGAATTATGTTTTCTAGGAGTTGATTGAGCCATGATCGAGCCGTCTTCCGCAGCATCAGTGGGAGATACCAAACTGCGACCAAGTTGTTTCCTCCTTTGGAAATGCAGCAGGCTTGGAAGAAATCTTGGAGTCAGGTGTTTGGTCGGGCCACACCGTCGTAGGGTTGCATGTGTCTTGAGATAGCAAATCCCTATGGAAAATTTATTTGTCGGATCCGTGGACCAAAGCATTTTGGACTGACGTATATGGTTTCTGACGTGTAGCATCGTGCCACTATGTTTGAGTTGATCCGGTGCCAGGCATCACTTAGTGACAGAGAGTGCCATCTTGGATGTTCGATGTGGCTACGATGTCGTGGAGCTGGATCTCTTCTTTCCCCACCACCTCCTCCACCTCGGCGTCCTCCTTGGCCTCCTTGGGAGTCGTTATGGGCGCTGATTGGTGGACAGGGTGGTGCCGGTGGGTTATTTTCAGCTGATCGTCATCCTCCATCTAGGGCTTTGTGATGCCGTCCGCCATGCCGACTTGATCCAACATGGTGCTCGTCGTTCCTTCATCCATTGTTGCCATCATTGTGACGAGGCACAACCGGACGGCTTGTATGTCTAGGAGGGGGCATTCTCTGCCAGTCCTGCTCCCGACATCGTGCGTCATCTTCTTCCATGCAGTGATCCGACTATCGCCAGGGAGGTTGCTATGGAACTAGAGCTTCTATGACGTCTCGCTCCGCAGTTGGAGAAACAATTCTCCAACCACGTGAGGATCTATGTCGTTGTCCTAAAGATCTGGTTCTTTAATAAGTTACATCCCGAGGGTCGGGGCGGTGATGCTGATCCGGTTCCCTACAGGGTCTTTTTTCATTTTGCCTAGATGTGTCCATGTGACATTGGTCAGATTTGGAGACCAGTTTTCCGCTGAAGGACGTGGCGGCCCTTTGCTGCTCCAGGCCCTCGTTGAGTAGTTCTACACTCATCTGGACCTTCTCCAGAGTTAGATTATTTGCCAGGATCTCTCGGGCCGCAGCTGTATTTTCTATCGGCATGTTATACACTCGATTTCCCTTGTTGTCGATCCAAGGCTATCCCACGACTATGTTTCTTTGTTTCCCTCGAAGAGGGTCTTTAGAACTTCCGAATTTTTGTTGGCCAGATCAGGGTCGTTCCGGGTCTTCTAATGTTGCAAGGAGTTGTACTATCCTGCTTCTGCAATGCGCTGCTTTTCCTCGAGGAGATGAGTGGCTTCATCAAGGAGTAGCTAGCGATGCGCTTCTAGGGCTTGGGCCCTTTCCTATAACTCCGTGGGTGTGAGATCCGCGGCCGTTGGGATTGGTGTTGTGAGTGCATCTCCGAGATTTTTACGTGCACCAGTGGTAACCACGTGGCCATCCAACAGAGTCCTCTTTCATTCTTCGAGGATCAGAGCACCATATGAATCCTCATCGTATTCTTCGGCGATCACCTCCTCATCTGAAGGATCATTAGCCAAAGTCTTCTTCTTCTTTTCCTTGTTAGCCTTATTGGCACCCGTAGAAAAGACGGCTTTGGGTCCGATTCCTGGAGTCAATCTTCTGTCAGTACTCTCGGACATCGGGACATCAGGATTTTCTCCAAGATCCATATTATCTTGCGGTTTTGGAGGGTTTTGCCAGATCTTTTATCCATACTATTGTAGGGGATTTGATCCATAACTTCTACTTCTTCTGTAGCCTTGGAGTTGATCTCCTCTTCAATTTCTGCTTCAAACACCTGGAATTCTGCCGACGTCATGGAATCCTCAGGGGAAACCGGTATTTCAGCATTTGTTCGATTGCGTCCAGCACCGATTCATTGTTGTCTCCAGCATCGGTAGAGCCATATCCGGATCCAACATATCCGATGAAGTGCGATGCGTGCACGCTAGGGTAATTGCGGCTTTCTTTGTTAGCTTCCTCAAAACATTTTATGGCCTCGAGAACTACATCCGTGTTGACTATGGCACTCATCATCATCCTCTTCACGGTGTGCCTCAGAAGTGATTTTCCTGCTCTAGCATTGGCAGAGCCGGATCCAGAGATGTTGCTGCTTTGATCTTCTTGAGATTCGACCTCCTGGGGGAGATCTTCTTTAGATTTGATCTTATCCATGATCTCCGCTTCAGGTGCGGGCTGGGTGGGATTAGAATTTTCTAAGATCTGAAACTATGTCACCTCTGCGGACAAAGCATATCCAAAAGTTTCTTTAGCCTCTATCGTCACCGCTGGGGTGGGTTGGGCAAGTTCAGCGAACTGGGGTAAACATCGATCTCACCAAAAGACATGATTATGTAGCTGGTCACGGTCTCCCTAGCCGGAATCCAAGTCTCATCGATAAGGACAAGAGGGACGTCACTAGCATAGAGAACCTAACCAATGGTGGTGGTCTCGCTAATACCAATTCACGCAGATTCCGCCCGGAACGCAGCTCCGAAAGTCACATGCCCCACGGTGGGCGCCAACTGTCGTCGGATTGAGGACAAGTACGCCACGAGGGGGTCCTCAGGGCGTCGGAAAGTGTGGGGTGTGAAACGTACGGGTTTCCGGGATGGTGAGCAACCAAACGTACCTAGGTTCAAATCCGCATACGGTGGACGGATCCTACTCCTACTAGAAATCTAGTAATAGGGCAGAGACGGAAGTACATATTACAAGAGAGATTTTGCCTATGCGAGTTGAGGTTGTGGTTGTCGATTGACGGTTTCCCTAAAGGCCTATCCCTATGCTGGCTTATATAGTCTTTCGGTCCTAGGGTTTATAGGACAGTCCTATCCGGCTATGATACAGAGTCAATATAGAGTACATCTTGGACTACAAGTAACACTATAGACCTAAGTTGGTAAGTCTTATGGGTCTTCCCGTAGCCGGATGGGCTTCCAACTTTTCTCTCCCTGTCTGGGCCGCTCGTGAAGCATAGCTCTAACCCGAAGTGGTCCACCCTGGTCAGTGAGTCACAGTGCGTATACCTAGAAATTATATCCCCAACAACTGCAAGGAAGTGTGATGGACCTAAATGCGAGAAATGCCTAGGAGTCATAAAATCCTGTATTAAGTTACATTTAAGATTGTAAAGTAAAATGTTACTTCATCTTATTAAGTAAAGATGTTTACTTAATCTTTCCAAATGATTGCAAAGTCATAAGGGAGAAATGAAACTTAAGGAAAGACTTAAAAGCTTGATTTGTCACAAAATATTTTTTTGACAAACTCAAAGGATTGACTACAATATGTACCGATGCTTAAGTCTATTGGGTTTACATCAAAAATTACTCCAATTTGATAATTGGTGGAAGTTTGTTGAAACTGTGTTGTTCTTCAAAGAGAAGATTGAAGACAGGGTTGTAATTAGTACAACAAAGAAAATTTTGTCAAACCATATGAATGCTAGGGTCTCGTAGCCAGAATTCTCAATTTGATGGATGATCAAAGAACTTTGGAATTGCCGAAATATCAAGAAGACCTGCATTTGAGTGGGAGCTAAATAGTTTTCTTATGTCTTAATATGTGAAATCCCCAGATCTCATATGTAGATGCCATATTTGAGTGGAGCCTCACAACATTCATAAATATGTGAATGGCATATATTGAATGGTGTGATTGGTATTAATGATATTTTGTTAATAAATATTATATGATGAAGTTAAATAAGTTATTGAACATTTGAATCTATCAAGATAGATCGATATGTTTAATATTAGAGTTGAATTGCTTTACAGATTTGATTCTAAAGATGTTTAGAATATCCTAGATAAGATTCTAAAATAGTTCAGAATGGTCAAGGTAAGTGATGGCCCAAAATATATCAAGCTCGTGGGGGAACCCCAAGAGGAAGGTATGATGAGCACAGTAGCAAGTTTTCCCTCAAATATGAAACCAAGGTTATCGAACCAGTAGGAGCAAGGAAACACCTCCAAGGTGTTATTGCCAACTTGGAATCCTGCACAACACAACCACAGAACTTTGCCCCCAACTTACAGTGAGGTTGTCAATCTCACCGGTTTTGCTGAAAACAAAGGATTAAACGTATCGAGTGGAAGAAAGTAAAAGCTTGCAGAAAGTAAACAAAAAACAGTAAACAGTTGTAGATTGATGGTAAAAGAAAGGACCGTGGTCCATAGTTCACTAGTGGTGGTTCTCCTTAAGATAGATAACATGTTGGGTGAACAAATTACAGCGGGGCAATTGACAAACATCGAGAAAGCATACATGCATATACTAATCATCTTGACTCCTTTGAGATTTGATTGGGCATTACAACATTATACATAGACCGTAATCCAACTGCATCTATGACTAATAATCCACCTTCAGGTTATCATCCGAACCCCTCCAGTATTAAGTTGCAAGCAACAGATAATTGCATTACGCATTGCATGTAAAGTAAACAATACGATTGTTCTATAAACAAAGGATTGTTGTTTTCTCCCTAGTAGCAACAACACATCTAGTACATTAGAGATTTCTGTCACTTCCCCAGATTACTAGAGGCATGAACCCACTATCGAGCATAAATACTAAATCTTGGAGTTGCTAGCATCTACTTGGCCAAGATAGCTACTAACAACGGAAAGCATGCAAGATCACAAATAACAAAGACATGATAGAATCAATAATCAATCTGAAATAGCATCTCAATATCCATCGGATCCCCGCAAACACAACATGTAGGATTACAAATAGATGATCTTGATCATGAACGGAGCTCACAAAATCGAAACATGGTAGCACAAAGGAGAAGAACCAACCATCTAGCTACTAGATGGACCCGTAGTCCAAGGATGAACTACTCAAGCATCACACCGGAGGCTTGCATGGTGATGAAGAAGGCCTCCAGGGTGAATTCTCCCCTCCGGCAGGGTGCCGGGAAGAGCATCAGATCCCTCCCGATCTAGGGATGGAGATGACGGCGGCTACAGACTCTTTCATGGAATTTTGATCGGGTACTTAGGGTTTCTATATCGGAGGCATCTTATAGTTGGAAGGGGAGGCCGAGGGGGTGCCCTGGGTGGCCGCACCACCCCTGGCGCAGGCCATGCCTGGCCGCGCAGCCAGGTGGTGTGGCCGCCCCCTGGCCCCTCTCCGTCTCGTATTCTGGCTCCATGTCCCCCTCGGTGAAAAACTGACTTTGGCTTTTGTCCCATCCAATTCCGAGAATATTCATTTTCTAACTTTCCTGGAACCAAAAACAGCAGAAAACAGGCAGCTGGCACTGTGGCATCTTGTTAATAGGTTAGTCCAAGAAAGTGTATGAAAATACTCCAAAGTTGGAACAAAACATAAGAAAGTATATAAAAATCAAGCATGGAACATCAAAAATTATAGATACGTTAGCAACGTATCAACATCCCCAAGCTTAACTCCTGCTAGTACTCGAGTAGGTAAGTGATAAAAAGAAAGAATAATTTTTGAGGTAACATGCACCATCATAAACTTGATCAAAGTATTTGTAAAACATTGAAAGCTGGGATCATAGTATTTCAACATAGCATGAAAGATAAAGTTCTAACAATAAGACATAGCAACTATGTTGCAACATGAAAACGCATAAACAAAAGATTCATGAATAACAAGGCTTTGCAAGACATTTGTTTGTTTCACATAAAGAAAACATAGCATAGTGGCATTCAGCTTGTCCCTCATAGAGTAGCAAACATAAATACATAAGACACCTTCAAAGTTCATAAGAGTGACTAGATACAAGTAGTTTAAGAACAAGCAATATCAAGTTGTGCATCAATCAACAAGTCTTGGGACAATGCACATAGAACTAAGAATGGCCACTATGCTCTCAAAGTAGGTGCATAAAGGTAGAAGGTGGAGACTCAACATAAAAGTAAAAGAAAGGCCTTCATAGAAGGAAGTAGAGATTCAAGTTTCATAAAGAGCTTCCAAAAATTATGGTACTTGTTAGCTTTCAGCTCTCTTTGCCCCTATCATAAGCATCTTTAAGTGATTAAGGTTAAAGTGACACAACTAAGAGGATATGCTTGACAAGTTATAAGCCAAAATCTCATGCCCCTTACTTACGAAGACCGAACCTCATGCTCCTCAACTTTAGTCACAAGTAAGCTCTTGTCATTGTAAGTACATATGTATCATAAAGAACCGCCAACGGGGTACCCCTTGCACATGATACATGAGTTATCCCATAATCAAAATGACAAGGCAAGCAGACAATGAGCATCTCATCGATCTTTTTATTTGCTATTTGCATAGGTTTTTATTGAGGATGCTTCATAGAGTGCTCATTATGGTTATGCTGCAAGTTTCCACCATGATTAGGCATGGCTTAGGCTAGCGGCCCAGGCGTTTCTCTAACACACATACAAACTCCATGATCTTACAAGTTCCACTTTTATTTCACACCGCCGGGATCCATAAGCAAAAGAACATGATATCAACGGGGTACAATGTACAAGTGCAATGTTGAAAGCGTTCCCCATGATACATGGTTCTGCTAATTTAAACTTATAAAGCGCAAGCATATACGCAACAAAGATGGACACAATGGGTCAAGTTTATTAAATGCGAGAAAGTAAAGTGTGCCATCAAGTTCGTGAGAGCTTTAATCACTAATTTTCATATAACAAGTTTAATTCGGAAGGTAGATAAAAACATGAATATACTTGGAATAGCAAATGCTAATAGGTAGGTATGGTGGACTCTTTGGAATAACTTGGTTTTAGGAGTTGGATGCATGAGTGGATTACTTGATTACGGAGGCTAGCAAAAGACTGGGAGCGACCAACTAAGAGAGCAATAATGGCCATAATCATGCAAAGAGACAAAACATCATTTATTAAAGCATAAAGTGATATTACAAGTCGAAAACTAAATGATCATAAAGGCTATGGTGACTTGGGATAGTCATAACATGGTGTGATCATGCGCCAAGTCAACCCAAATAAAGCATCAAAGGAGAATACCACAATACTATGCTTTAATATGCTAAAATAACGCATGATTCTTCCAAGGCACATTAAGAAATATCAATTGTTTATAACATGTCATGCTACAGCAAAGATCACTAAGCATAAAGCCAAAACAATATCAAGCATGGCATGATAAAGCATAGGCCACAGTCAAAAACAAGCTCTCTTTACCACTTAAGCATGAACTTTCCTACTCATTTCCAATCCAAACCAAACTATTTGAAAACTAATGTATGAAAGAGGGGGTACAACCAATTTATTCAAGCAAACTAAGAAAACCAAGCAAACGGAAACCAAAAACAAAAACAAAGATGCTCCAATAACAACACTACTGTGCATGAAACAATAAAAATGAAGTGTTTGGAAGAAACCTGAGATTTTTATTGATGAAGAAGGGGATGCCTTGGGAATCCCCAAGCTTTGACGCTTGTACTTCTTGGGTAATTCTTGGGGTGACACGCGTGGCATCCCCAAGCTTGAGCTTTAGTCCATTCTTCATCTCATTACATCATTCCTTCCATACACCTGAAATTTTTCCTTCATACAAAACTTCACATAATCTTTATTAGCAACATCAGTGCACTCAAGATAATAAGTCTTTGGGTTCAGTTTCAACACAAATAAAACTTCCGTTAAAACACAAGGTACTGTAGCACTTCCCTCAAAAAGCTCAATTCCCCAAAAGAACTCAAAAAGGAACCAACAAGAAGCAAATGCAAATAATGGCAGAAATCTGTCAAAACGGACCAGCAGGTAAATACGAATTTTTTCGAAGACCTTTTGTTGCTCAAATAAAAAAGTGTTGAACTAACGAAAGTTAGATAACAACCTGGGCAGAAGAACAAACATTCACGCCTCAAAAAGAAGTACAGAGATTTTACACGAATTATTACAGTGAAGAACAAAAATCTGTTTCGGGACAACAACTTTCCCAAGCATTACTTCTCTCTCTTTAGAGGTTACTCTTGGCAGAAAAAGCAAATAAAAAGGATAAGAAGTGGTTATTATAAAAAGGATAAGCATTACTTCTCTCTCTTTAGGGTTATTACAGAAGTAATAACTTCCAAGACTCATCTAAAATTTTTGGGTTATCTCCCAATAAGTACTTTTCTTTAACGCCTTTAAGTTAGGCATAAGAAGCAACAAAAAGAATCGAGTGTTCTCATTAAGAGCAAATTTTGTTTTCATAGGACAAACAAAAGAGATCTTCTCTCTCTTCTTAGGAAGTGTTCTACACCTTTCTTGAGTGGGAGTTTATATTTAACGGTGCCTTCTTTCATATCAATAATGGCACCAACAGTTCTAAGAAAAGGTCTTCCCAAAATGATAGGACAAGAAGCATTGCATTCAACATCCAAAACATAGAAATCAACGGGGACATAGGCATTGTTAACCATGATAAGAACATCATTAAGACTCCCCATGAGTTTGTTTTTAGCATTATCATCAAGTGGGACATTTAAATAACAATCTTCAAGTGGTGGCAAATCAAGCATATCATAAATATTTCTAGGCATAATAGAAACACAACTATCAAGATAACATAAAGCTTTGAAATCAAAATCATTCACTTTTATATTAATGATGGGTTCCCAACCATCTTCTTATTTTATGGGAATAGAAGCTTTATGTTTCATCATTTCTTCTTTGATTTTTATGAGAGCATCAGTAATGTGTTTTGTAAAAGCCATATTCATAGCACTAGCATTAGGACTTTTAGCAAGCTTTTGTAGGAACTTAATAACTTCAGAGATGTTGCAACCATCAAGATCAAAATCAAATTTATCATCTAAAGTAGTAGAGCTATTACTAGCTTCAACACTAGTGGTAGTGATAGTAGAAACACTAATGTTTCTAGCAATTTCATCTTCTCTCTCCCACTTAGCATGCAGTTCAGCTAGTAATCTAACATTTTCATCAATTCTAACTTGTATGGCATTAGTAGCAGCAAAGGGATTCTCAATAGTTTCTGGTTTAGCAGCAACTTTATTTAAAGAAGATTGTGCTTCAGCCAATGATGCTATATTTCTTTCAACATTAGAGAGTTTTTCTTCAATAGTTTTATTGAAAGCAGTTTGTTTATTAATAAAATCTTTAAGCATAACTTCAAGTTCAGAGGGTGCACTCCTCCTATTATTGTTGTAGGAATTTACATAAGCATTACCATTGTTGGGAGGATATGGCCTATAGTTATTATTACCAAAATTATTCTTGTAGGCATTGTTGCTAAAATTATTATTTCTTATAAAGTTCACATCAACTTGCTCTTCTTGAGCAACCAAAGAAGCTAAAGGAACATGATTTGGATCAATATGAGCTTTCCCATTAACAAGCATAGACATAATAACATCAATTTTATCACTCAAGGAGGAGGTTTCTTCGACAAAATTTAGCTCTCTCAGTATGCCATTCAGAAAAATTAACCATCATATTGTCTAGAAGCTTTGTTGCAGCACCCAAAGTAATGGTCATAAAGGTACCTCCAGCAGCAGAATCCAATAGATTTATTGAAGAATAGTTCAATCCTGCAAAAAAGGTTTGGATAATCATCCAAGCATTTAGTCCATGAGTGGGACAATTCTTTACCAAAGATATCATTCTTTCCCAAGCTTGAGCAACATGTTCATTATCAGATTGTTCAAACTTCATTATTTCACTTCTCACAGATATAATCTTAGCAGGAGGATAGTATTTTCCAATGAAAGCATCTTTGCATTTAGTCCAAGAATCAATACTATTCCTAGTTAAGGAATTCAACCATTCTTTAGCTTTTCCTCTCAAAGAGAAAGGAAACAATTTAAGCTTAATAATATCCCCATCTATATCCCTATGCTTTTGCATCTCACAAAGTTCAACAAAGTTATTTAGATGAGCAGCAACATATTCATTACCAATACTAGAAAATTGTTCCCTCATAACAAGATTGAGTAAAGCAGGTTTTATTTCAAAGAAAGTAGCTTCAGGAACAGGTGGAGCAATAGTTGTGCACATGAAATCATTGTTGTTGGTGCTAGTGAAGTCACACAACTTAGTGTTTTCAAGAGTAGTCATTTTTTATGTTTTTAATAAAGAAAGCAAATTAGTAAAACTGATTTTATGTGTGTTTTTGATACAGAAACAAGCAAACAAAACAGAAAATAAACTAAGCAAAACAAAAACAACAAAGTAAAGAGATTGGTTATGAGGGACTCCTCTTGTGAAGATGTCCTTGTCTCCCCAACAACGGCGCTAGAAAATATGCTTGATGGCCCAAAATATATCGAGCTCGTTGGGGAACCCCAAGAGGAAGGTATGATGAGCACAGCTGCAAGTTTTCCCTCAGTTATGAAACCAAGGTTATCGAACCAGTAGGAGCAAGTAAACACCTCCAAGGTGTTGTTGCCAACTTGGAATCCTGCACAACACAACCACAGAACTTTGCCCCAACTTACAGTGAGGTTGTAAATCTCACCGGTTTTGCTGAAAACAAAGGATTAAACATATCAAGTGGAAGAAAGTAAAAGCTTGCAGAAAGTAAACAAAAAACAGTAAACAGTTGTAGATTGATGGTAAAAGAAAGGACCGGGGTCCATAGTTCACTAGCGGTGGTTCTCCTTAAGATAGATAACATGTTGGGTGAACAAGTTACAGTGGGGCAATTGACAAACATCGAGAAAGCATACATGCATATACTAATCATCTTGACTCCTTTGAGATTTGATTGGGCATTACAACATTATACATAGACCGTAATCCAACTACATCTATGACTAATAATCCACCTTCAGGTTATCATCCGAACCCCCTCCAGTATTAAGTTGCAAGCAACAGATAATTGCATTACGCATTGCGTGTAAAGTAAACAATACGATTGTTCTATGAACAAAGGATTGATGTTTTCTCCCTAGTAGCAACAACACATCTAGTACCTTAGAGATTTCTATCACTTCCCCAGATTACTAGAGGCATGAACCCACTATCGAGCATAAATACTAACTCTTGGAGTTGCTAGCATCTACTTGGCCAAGATAGCTACTAACAATGGAAAGCATGCAAGATCACAAATAACAAAGACATGATAGAATCAATAATCAATCTGAAATAGCATCTCAATATCCATCGGATCCCCGCAAACACAACATGTAGGATTACAAATAGATGATCTTGATTGACCGACATTGTAAACACTAGAATGCAACTATGATGCCTAATCTTGCTACTTTGGAAGTGGCTAGTTGTTTTGGCTAAAGAAGTTTGACTTCTGCTAAGTATGTTTTTGGAATTTACATGACAATTGTGAAAGTCCAATTGATTGATTGACCGACATTGTAAACACTAGAAACAAAGTCTCACTCTATCGCCAAACAAATACTTCGGCACATTATATGATAATGGTGTAAATATCAAAATTAGAGACATTAACGATTTGCAAAAGACATATGGATCTAGTAAAATAGATCAAGGACAGGACGTTCCCCATGAGAAAACATGATCAATAATGATTAGTAGTAAATGCAAGCTAGATTATTTATACTCTAGTGCAAGTGGGAGACTGAAGAAGATATTCCCTAGAGGCAAATAATAAATGGATTTTATTATCATATCTCACTTAGTTCATAATAGTTTTATATTATTCTATAACTATATTAGAAACGTTGCTACAGGTGTGGTATGAAACAAACCAAGTCCCTAGTTCGTTGGGTAGCTGATGATCGAGGTTTCCCGATCACGGACTTATTTAGTGTCAACTGCCAACGAGGTCACTTCATTATGAATAATGTGATGGACATTACCCAATATAAGTATTGCGACACGATCAAGTCATAGGGTTCATCGTTGCAATAGTTAGAATCCTTGTTTCCTTCTTCTTAGACCGTGAGATCATATTAATCACTATCTCTCGAGGTTGGTTTGACTGCATCAATTATCATGACAATAACTGGGTGACTATAAGGGTGTACGTTGGGTATTTCAGAGGAATAGTTGAGGACTATGTATCAAGAACAATATTTGTACATGGTTGACTCGGTGAGATTACATCCATAAATATTGCAACATGTGACTAGGTAACAGGGATGGAATATCATAGGAACAAGTAAAATAGAACTTGTCGGTAATGAGATAGAATAAGGTATAGTACCAATGGTCGGATCTCGGACAAGTCAGTATTGAAGTAACAAAGGGAATTGGTCAACTTTTATGGTTCAAACGACATTACATCGTAGAATGCACAGGGGTCATTATGAGCATCCCGGTCCCGCTAATGATCATTGAGAGGAGTCTCGATCATGTCTGTGATGTTCCCAAGCCATTGGGGTAACACGCTTAAGGGTACGATGACATTTGGAGATTATTATGGAGATGTCAGAATCATGGGATGCGAGAGAAGAGAAAACCAGAAAAGTTATGTGAGAGAACCGGAATCGTTCCGGGAGAATTCGAAGTCGTTCTGAGAGAATTGAAAGGTGTTTCGGGTTAAACGGGATTTGATAATATGTATTTCATATTAATTAATGTAATTGATACTAAATATATTATTAAAATATAATTTGAAAGGGTAACTTTCCTAATGGGCCAAGTTCCCGAAGGAACAAAGCCCAAGAGGCGAAACCGCCCTAGGGCAAGGGCCAAGGGGGCTAGCACCGCCTAGGGGCCCACTTGGCTAGCATGGTGCTGCACGTGGGGTGGGGACCACCTGGCCCGGCTGGCCAGCCCATGGCTTCCCCTCTCTTGGCGCCTCCTCCCACCTCCTCTCCTTTAGTCCCACCCCGGGACTTGAGGGAAACCGCGAGGGTACTGCATGATGGAGCAAGGGGTGACTTGCACGGAGCTTCATGACCTTGAGGTTGGCAACAAGTACGAGTACGTCATCGACATTCCCCTCAGAACGTTAACCGCCTTTGGACTACAAGGGTATGTATCTGAAACCTTCGATGTTATAGTATTACTCCTAGATAAATCTGTAGGGGTTCGCGCATGAAAACAATAAAAAAATTCTACACCAAGAACCCTAATGCTAGGACCTATCTATTAGTAATTCAGTAACGGGAGGGGTTTTCCACGAACTTACACTTGAAGACTGAAAAGCATTGTCAACACTCAGGAGAGTGTGGCTGATGTAGTTGTTCCGAAGCCGGCCTCGGGGTCGTTGATGAGGACATCCCTACAATTACACCTACCCCAATGACTACTGAAGATGCTACAACTGTTGCAAGAAAGGTTAAGTCCAATGAGATTAGAATTGGACCTATTACAAGAGCTCGTGCTAAGCTACTGGAACAACAGGTGAATTTACTCCTAAACGAATCTGGTATTTTGATTGATGAGAACTTTATACTGCCTAAGTCTATGCATTTATGTATGATCAGGTTCGTTGGAGAAACAAGCATGGCGCGAGGAGGAGAAGGGCTACAAGAGAAGCCCAACATGATGATCGCCCAAGGATGCGCGAGGGAGGAGTAGGAGGAAGGCGCAATACAAGCAAGGGAGATCATCAAAGAGAAGAAACGTTCAATTCGGACAGACAGAAGTCCTGAAATTGAAACGGATGTGGATTCCTCATACGAACTCCAAATCAAGAAAATAAGCACTTGTTGGATAGATAATTCCAAGATCTTTCCAATGAGTACTTCCACGTCTAAAAAGACCCCGGATAATCCAGCCCCCACACCCCGGATAATCTGGCCCTGCTTTGGAGATCCTGCTAAGGGCTTCGGCGCGACGTTCTGTGTCAGGGCGGATATTTGACCGGATTTTTCCCCCGGAAAATCCGGCCCCCGGATAATCCGGCCCACCTACACCGGATAATCCGGCCTTAAAAGTCTCCATCAGATCCGGACGGATCTGACTGTATCCGAGACGTTTTCGTTTCGCGTTTTTCGGACGTTCCGGCGGCCATATAAGTCTAGGAACGCCCTCTAGTTTAGGTTAGACCATGTTAAAACTATTTTGGAGTTGTTTCTTTCATAGAACCTCTGGAATTACCCTGTGTTCGAATCTACCAACTATAATTGAGTGTGATTTGTTGTTCCATTGGGAATTAGTAGATTGCATACTACCGTTCGTGGTCACGGCTGCGTGCGCAAGAGCGTGGTGTTGTGAATATCCTACAAGGTTCGAGAGCTGTTGCATTGGCATCAAGGATCGAGCGGGAGAGTTCATAGCTACAGGCTAGTTATCTATCATCACCGCCATCCGCTTACTGAGAAGATCGGGCCACCCCTTATCATCTTGGTATCAGATTTCCAATGTTGCGTCGGTAAGCATCAACAAATCCATCCATAGATTAGAGAGTGTTTTTGACCTATACAGAAAAAGCCTTACAAAAACATTTGCCATTGACTAGATTGCATCGTTTTCGAGTTTTAGTTGCTGATTGTATCTTCTCGTAGATCTGATCTGCAGGTTTTTCCTCGTAGGAGTCTAGTTTTTCATTGGTGTCTAGGTTTAGGGTTTGATCTTGTTTTCCACCGTGTCAACCATCACCGTGTTCCGCAAGTTTTCCTCATTTGTCTGAGTCCACATAGCGTACCTTTGTTTCCATACCATAGACACAGCCTATCTACAGCATCCGTGCCTAGGAACGTACCCACGAGACTAGTTGCTTTGCTCCGACAGGCTGCTCATTAGGGTTTGAAGTACAAATTTTTCGTCCAGGAAGACCAGATTATCCGGCCCCCGACAAAACCGGAATATCCGGCCCCTAATTGCTCAGATTTGTTGCATCACGTATTGCATTGTGTCAGATAGTTGAAAAATCAAAAAAAAAAGAGAAAGAAGAAAAAAAGTTATTAAAAAAAGAGAAAAGAAAAGAGATACAAAAGTAAACAACAAAAGGGAGATATCAAGGTTGATTGGAGGACTAGTTTTATAATAGCACTAGTAGATTGAGCAATCTTGTGCCTATTCTATTGAGCTATTAATAACGTTTCTCTTGTGCATTGCAATATTCCTTTTCATAAGTTGCTTTGCCACGTTTATCTCCACTGTGTGTGTTTCTTGGGTATTTGTACGATCAGCATTAGGACTTGTTTGCGATGTAGATAGGGTACCATACCTATAGCTCCACCTTACATAACCTGTGTGTCCTGCGATCATTCTCTATACCTTTGATATTCACTTCATCACATCAAGTGCATCAGTCTTTGATTTCGTTTGGTAGAGCATCTCTATTCACTTTGGAACGGTAAGATCTCCTTTCTTATTAGTTGTGAGTGAGTTGTGGGAGTTTCCACCATACAGATTTTGATTTTTGCACTAACCTACTAATCATGTCTTCTAGTGATGATGATGTTGTGATGCAGAAAAAGAAGGACGAGGAGCTTGTTAATTGGCGTGAATATGAGGCTTTGAAGTCCCACTTGACACGTGTGTTTACTAACACGACAGATGCCATTGACAAGAATCTCCTGGATATGAATATGAGATTGGATCAGCATGTTGGAACGGTTGATACTATCCAAACGCAAGTGGCTACGCTCAATGTCACCACTTTGCAGCGGTCCATTGAGGGTTTGACAGCCGCCTTACATAGAAGGGAAGATCCTCAACATGATGATGCCTTTGATGATTTCGATGAGGGTAGCGCTTCGGATGCTGCTCCACATGTTGGCAGGGGACGTGTTATTCCCCCTGTCCATGCACCTACTCATGGTCGTGAGTTTGCCCCTCTTGGGCGTGGTCAACGTGTGCTTAACCAAGCTGCTGATGATGGTTTGGGCAAGCCAAAATTCTCAATTCCTAAGTTTGATGGTTCCATTGATCCTGAAGACTACCTCACATGGGAATTGAAGATTGAGAAACTCTCGCGCTTATTTGACTATCCGAAAGATAAGAAGGTCAAGCTTGCAGCATCTGAATTTGATGGTTATGCTTTGCGTTGGTGGGATGCTATTGTGCAGCATAGAAGGGAGGACAATGAACTTCATGTGATGGATTGGCGCGAGATGAAGCAAATCATGAAGGCTCGTTTCGTACCAACCAACTACTTGCGATCAGTTTTTGATAAATTGACGCAACTGAAGCAAGGCACCATGACAGTTGATGAGTACTACATGGAGATGGAGCTGCTTATGCAGCGTGCTAGAGTTCGTGAGTCCATTGAGATGACCATGCAACGATTCCTAAACAATCTGAAGTTGCCAATCAAGAGCATAGTACGTCATCACAAGTATGAGACCATGAATGAGTTGTTGCATCATGCTAGAGAGGCCGAATCCCAGTTGACAGAAGAGGCGAAGTCACGTGCTCGTTTTCCGTCCTCCAGCAGATTTTCGGCCAGGTCTACACCTCCTACAGTAACGCCACCAGCTGATGTTCCGTTTACACCATCGGCCAAACCAACAAGTACACCTTCGTTGGGTTCTAATGCTCGGAAACCCGCTGCTCATGCTGCTAGCTCGGGTTCCAACATGTCTACGGAACGTACTCGTGATGTGGTGTGCCATACTTGTGGAGGTAGAGGTGACTACAAGAAATATTGTTCAAACAGCAAGGTTATGTTTGTTAATGAACAAGGTGAAGTAGAAAGTGGAGATGAAGCTTCTGATGATGATATTGATGATGACGAGGATGATGCTGATGCATATGCTGAGCGTGCACCCACTATTGTCGTATCTTCACGTGTACTTAGTGTGCAACCGGTTGAGGAATCCTAGCGTTGCAACTTGTTCCAAACAAAAGCTCTAGTTGGACCAAACAAAGCTTGCAAGGTAATTATTGATGGAGGTAGCTGCAGAAATCTTGCAAGTAAGGAACTATGTGCCAAACTAAATTTGACATATTTACCTCATCCCAAGCCATACTACATACAATGATTGAGCAACAATGGTGAGAGGAAGGTAAATCATATGGTACGTGTGAATTTACAAATAGGGCCATACAAAGATTCTATTCATTTTGATGTGGTTCCTATGACTGTTTGTCACCTACTATTAGGTCGGCCTTGGCTCTATGATCGCCATGTGCAACACAATGGCCGAGCCAACACATATCACTTAGAATTCAAAGGAAAGAAGATTACTATGCAGCCAATGACACCACAAGAAATTGTGAATGATTCTCGCCAGAAGATAGAGGTGAACTTGAAGGAAGATACTACCACTCGGCGAGACTGTGTAACAGCTGTTCCTGATGTAATTAAGCCTAAATTGAGTGATATAACGAAAAGTGAGAGAGTGCCTGGGTTATTGATACTAGCCACCAAGGAGGATATGAGAGAGTTTCGTGAGGATCCTACAGCCATGCCACTTGTGCTCATGTATAAGGGCGAGGTATTGGTTTCTAATGACATGACCCCTATTTCTCTTGGTGTCTCTTCTGTTTTGCAGGACTTTGGGGATGTGTTTCCAGAAGACGTACCCGCGGGTTTGCCTCCATTGCGTGGTATAGAACATCAAGTGGACCTGATTCCTGGCGCCACACTTCCCAACCGTGCACCTTACAGGACTAATCCCGAAGAAACTAAGGAAATTCAGAAGCAAGTGCAAGCATTGCTGGATAAAGGGTACATTCGTGTTTCTCTTAGCCCTTGTGTTGTGCCTGTTATTTTGGTTCCTAAGAAAGATGGTACATGGCGCATATGTGTTGATTGTAGAGCGATTAATAACATCACTATTTGATATCGTCATCCTATTCCACGCTTAGAGGATATGCTAGATGAATTGAGTGGTGCTACTGTTTTCTCTAAAATTGACTTGCGTAGTAGTTATCATCAAATTAGGATGAAAGAAGGGGATGAATGGAAAACTGCTTTCAAAACTAAATTTGGTTTGTATGAGTGGTTAGTTATGCCGTTTGGTCTTACTAATGCACCTAGTACTTTCATGCGTTTGATGAATCATCTTTTGAGAGAGTTTATTGGTCGTTTCGTGGTTATTTACTTTGATGATATACTCATATACAGCCACACCGAATCTGAACATTGCACTCATATTAGACAAGTTTTGCAAGTGTTACGTGATAATAAACTGTATGCTAATCTTGAGAAGTGTACATTTGCAAAAGATAAGGTCATATTCCTAGGATTTGTTGTTTCTAAGCATGGACTAGAGGTAGATCAATCTAAAATTGAATCAATTTAGAATTGTCCTACTCCAATGAATGTTAGTCAAGTGCGTAGTTTCCACGGTCTCGCTGGTTTCTATAGGCTCTTTGTGAAAGATTTTAGCACCATTGCTGCACCATTAAATGATTTGACAAATAAAGGTGTTCCTTTTGTATGGGGCGCGGCCCAAGACATTGCATTTGATACATTAAAACATTTGCTTACTTCTGCACCATTACTTGCATTACCTGATTTTTCGAAGCAATTTGAAGTTGAATGTGATGCTAGTGGTATAGGCATAGGTGGCATTTTGATGCAAGAGGGTCGGCCTATAGCTTATTTTTCTAAGAAATTGACTGGTGCTCGTTTGAATTATTCTATCTATGATAAAGAATTGTATGCACTTGTTAGAGTACTTGACGTTTGGCAACATTATTTGTGGCCAAAGGAATTCATCATACATTCTGATCATGAAGCATTGAAATACTTGAAAGCTCAATCAAACTTGCATAGAAGATTAGCTAAATGGGTTGAGTTCATTGAGTCTTTTCCTTACATCATTAATTATAAGAAGGGAAAATAGAATGTTGTTGCTGATGCTCTATCTAGGAAGAACATGCTATTAACCAATCTTGATGTTAAAATTCCTAGATTAGAAGCTATTTCTGCACTTTATGCAACTGACGTTGATTTTGCTGAACCATATCGTTTGTGTGCTCTTAGAAACGCCTGGGATAAGTATCATATACATGATGGATATTTGTTTCGATCTAACAAACTATGTATTCTAGAATCGTCATTGCGTTTGTTCTTAGTGCAGGAATCACATGCTGGTGGTTTGATGGGTCACTTTGGGCATGAGAAGACGTTGCTCATGCTCGCTGATCACTTTTATTGGCCCAAGATGAGGCATGATGTGTACGGATTTGTGAGCCGATGTATTACATGACACAAGTCGAAATCTAAGCTGAAGCCTCACGGTTTGTATACACCTCTCTCTGCACCGACTACTCCATGGGAAGACATTAGTATGGATTTTGTGCTAGGTCTACGTAAAACTCAGAGAGGTCATGATTCTATATTTGTGGTAGTGGATAGGTTCTCTAAGATGGCTCATTTTATTGCCTGCCATAAAAGCGACGATGCGTCGCATGTTGCTAACCTGTTTTTCAGGGAGATTGTGAGATTACATGGAGTACCGAAGACGATTGTTTCTGACTGTGATGTGAAGTTCATGAGCTACTTTTGGCAGACCTTATGGGGGAAGCTAGGAACGAAGTTGTTATTCAGTACTACATGTCATCCCCAAACAGATGGTCAAACGGAAGTGGTGAATCGAACATTGTCACAGCTGCTAAGGACCATGGTTAAAAAGAATCTGCGGGAGTAGGAAGAGTGTTTGCCACATGTTGAATTTGCTTACAACAGGGTTGTGCATTCAACTACTCAGCTTTGTCCTTTTGAGGTGGTGTATGGTTTCAAGCCATTGACGCCACTTGATATGTTGCCTCTGCCATTACATGAGAGATTTGATATGGAGGCATCAAAACGTGCTGATTATGTGAAGAAAATACATCAGAAGACTCGAGAGGCTATTGAGAAGAAAGGCAAGAATATTGCTGCTGCAAGGAATCGAGCAAGGAAAGAAGTGTTGTTCGAGCCTGGAGATATGGTTTGGGTGCATCTACGCAAGGGTAGGTTCCCACTACTTCGAAAGTCAAAATTGAAGCCACGTGGTCCTGGTCCTTACAAGGTGTTAGCCAAGATTAATGATAATGCCTACTCGGTTGATATACCTATTGAGAAGTTTGGTGGAGTTAGCAACAGCTTCAACGTTGCTGATTTGTCACCATATGCTGGAGAAGACCTTGGAGCGTCGAGGTCGACGCTTTTTGAAGGGGGGATATGATGAGGACATCCCTACAATTACACCTACCCCAATGACTACTGAAGATGCTACAACTGTTGCAAGAAAGGTTAAGTCCAATGAGATTAGAATTGGACCTATTACAAGAGCTCGTGCTAAGCTACTGGAACAATAGGTGAATTTACTCCTAAACGAATCTGGTACTTTGATTGATGAGAACTTTATACTGCCTAAGTCTATGCATTTATGTATGATCAGGTTCGTTGGAGAAACAAGCATGGCGCGAGGAGGAGAAGGGCTACAAGAGAAGCCCAACATGATGATCGCCCAAGGATGCGCGAGGGAGGAGTGGGAGGAAGGCTCAATACAAGCAAGGGAGATCATCAAAGAGAAGAAACGTTCAATTCAGACAGACAGAAGTCCTGAAATTGAAACGGACGTGGATTCCTCATACGAACTCCAAATCAAGCAAATAAGCACTTGTTGGATAGATAATTTCAAGATCTTTCCAATGAGTACTTCCACGTCTAAAAAGACCCCGGATAATCCGGCCCTCACACCCCGGATAATCCGGCCCTTCTTTGGAGATCCTGCTAAGGGCTTCGGCGCGACGTTCTGTGTCAGGGCGGATGTTTGACTGGATTTTCCCCCCGGAAAATCCGCTCCCCGGATAATCCGGCCCACCTAGACCGGATAATCCGCCCTTAAAAGTCTCCATCAGATCCGGATGGATCTGACTGTATCTGACATGTTTTCGTTTCGCGTTTTCGGACGTTCCGGTGGCCATATAAGCCCGGGGACGCCTCTAGTTTAGGTTAGACCACGTTAAAACTATTTTGGATTTGTTTCTTTCATAGAACCTCTGGAATTACCCTGTGTTCGAATCTACCAACTATAATTGAGTGTGATCTGTTGTTCCATTGGGAATTAGTAGATTTCATACTACCGTTCGTGGTCACGGTTGCGTGCGCAAGAGCGTGGTGTTGTGAATATCCTATAAGGTTCGAGAGCTGTTGCATTGGCATCAGGGATCGAGCGGGAGAGTTCATAGCTACAGGCTAGTTATCTATCATCCCCCATCATCACCGCCACCCGCTTACTGAGAAGATCGGGCCATCCCTTATCAGTCGTGTTGAAGTCCTTCGGCTCCTACGGTTCCAACGACTCCTAGTGCCCTAACTTCTGGATCCGAATCCCGCATCGCGACGGCGCTCCGCAGTGAAGAAGTCTCCTGCTCGCGCGATCTAGACTTGGGACCATGGTCACAGGAGGGAGAGAGAGAGAATATCAACTATAGGTCTCCCCAAAAGAGAGGAAACTTTATTGATTATTGGTGTATTCATTTTGTCAAAATACCTCACAAAATATAGGAGAACCACCCCCCCCCCCCATAGCCAATTGACTTAGCCATGTGGGACTAAACAAAGGAGAAGGGAGGAGGAGAGCTGGCTGCTGCTGGCCAGGGCCCAAGTAGGCCCCCACGTGGGGTCCCTTGGCCCAGCCGGCCACCCCTCTCTCTCTTCCCCTTTGGTCTTTTCCTCATGGGCCTTTTCCCTATGGAATTAGGCCCAATTAGGTATTTGACCTTTTAATTTTTTTATTAAATAATTATGAATAAATGATTAAATCAATATTTAACATTTACTCACATATTATTCAATCCACGTGGCTATGGAACTTCTTCCACCTCCACTCCGGACATCCTCTAGACTCATCGAACCCTTATGGTTCTCTCTTTTTTATTCTTTAGTGATTCTATCGATACCAAAACGATCTCCGAGCATCATCAATCCCATAAGTGTGATACCCACGGTCCAGGAACACTCCAGACATGGTAGAGACCCTGCCATACCAATGATCATCAACGGGACCTGGATGCCCATGATGACCCCTATGCATTCCATGAATCTTTCGTCGTTGAACCATGAATGTCGTGTCACATTTCTTTTCTCTCGATACTTGCATTGTCCAAGATCTAATGACATCACCATGTCATGTACAATCTCGTTACCGAAAAATTCTATTTAACTTTTTCCAACAAGTGATATCCCCGTGATCAAATCACACGCTGCGCAGCTATTGGATATAACTTTTCTGAGTGGGCCCTCGAGTATATTTCCGTCAGGCGGATGGAAAAATCCTCCTCTTGATGCATAATGACTCTACATGTTCCTACGAATACCTAAACACACCTTTATGAGCATCTCTCCCACAAATGACGTTTGCTGCTATCTAGGTATTCTTGGGTGATAGTGATTGATATGGTCTCACGGTATAAGAAATAAGACATTAGGTCTTTTCTAATCATCATAACTTGAACTTCGTGACATAATCGGGTACGATGCTTAGGTTGGGTATAACTCATCATCTCATTCTCGTAATGAGGTGACTCCATTGTCAACTGGCATAAATGCCACATGATCAGGAAACCTTGATCATCTATTGACCAATGAACTAGTGACTAGAGATTCACCGGGAACTCCTGGTTGTTTGTTATCACATGTGTATTGGTGTTTCCTATCAATACGTTATAGCATGGTGTTTCCTGTTAGGGTGTGTTTGCTACGGAAACAGAGTGAAATGTGATGTCATGGTTCCATTCTACTAGAATAGGTTGGTTTTGTTCTTGTGTTTAGTTAGTACCAAACAAGTGTAATGGAATGGTTGCATTTTATGTTTGGTTGCGCCAAAAAGATGGAATGGAATGACTAAATTTTGGTTTAGCTCACCTCTTTCATATGCATGGTGAGCTTACATCCGCATATGCAAATATGGTTGCAGCATATAATCGAAATTTCAGTAGCATTTCCTTTATATTTTAACAAATATTTCATCAAACATAACCCACATTTAAATGCGTAGAACCATACAAGTCATCAAATAGTCGCAATACATTACAATCCAATTAAGCATGTATAGATAAGGCATACAAGTCACCCCAAAAAACATTTGACGTTCATTACAGTCCATTAATTAACCATGTCATGTTCATAGCATAATAGATATCCAATAGCACCTAATTGAAGTTGATTATTTTCATTCAACCACTTCAGATAGTAGATCACTCCAAAGGCCCAGATACCTACTAACTCAAACCAATTTGTTGTTGAGACTAAGCCTCGTGAATGCCTTTGTTGTCTTCGGATTGTCAATCAATTGAGCATAGTAGTGAGCGATATGACCCTCGTCGAATCCTTTAATTGCAACCAAAGCATCCCACAAGCCATCCGGTATAGCATCATCATATTCACCAGACTTCACAAGAGCATCAGACATCATTTTGAACCCAACTCAGAGAGTGGTCACTAGTGCACCATCTTCAATTTTCACAACCTTCGCCTTCACAATCTTTGAGAGTGGTCACTAGTGTACCATCGATAGCTCCAATGCAGCCCTATATTGCGGATAATATTAATCGACATTAATTTTATCTTAAATAGCTAAGTATAGTTTGAGAAAATACCTTAAAATATGGAGCAAATCGATGATTTCCTACAATTTTTTGCTAGAGTCTTCAATGAAGGTGGCCTAATATATTATTATGCAGCTCACCTATGGCGTGCTGGACAAGCTTAAAATATATATTCATGTGTGCAGCTCACCTGTATTCTTTCCACAGCCAATTCGGTGGAACGAGACTATTCTACATCTAGAGCGAATATTCAGTTTTCAGAACCAGTCATTTCCATTCTATCTCCCTAACTAAACATGAGGAAGGTGCTGACTGTGGAACCGTTCTATTACATTCTACTTGGTGACTAGCGGGCCGACCTTTAGGTTAAGCTTTGATCAAGAAATCTGCGGCGGGTTTCCGTAGGATCACGCACGGGTCGCTTCTCGTGGGTTTGTTTCCGCCGATGAATACGTGCGTGTTGGATTTGCCAAAGCTTAAGCTACGAGTTGCACACTCCTGCAATGTATGTTGCACCGTCGTTGGTAGCGTAAACAGAGCAGAAGTACTCTTTACTCCATTGTCAAATGTAATTATGCTGGGCAACGAGCTGGATAGGTGCCTAGGTTAGTAGGTCACCTGATTTTGGTCCTGAAGCCACGCATCCATCATGTCATCTTTTTTTTAATATATAAAAAAACTCAACTAGTAACTGCTAAACAAACTGAGATCGACACGTACGCCCTCCGTTTAGAAATAACTGATTTGGATTTAAATAAATTTTAATATATCTGGATGTGTTTTAGTGTTAGATACATTCGAATTTAGATAAATCTAAGTTAATTATTTTTGGAAGGAAGGAGTATTTTTTACTAAAAATGTGCAGAGCAAGCGAGCCCAAACCAACAATTTCGGTCAAACTTACTTGTGATTTGCAATCAACGAATTAACCTGGGAAATGGGCGATGCCCAAGAGTAGCTGCTTCTCAATCAAAGCCTAAAGTGTTTTTAAAATAAGGTAAAAGATTTGGCTTTTTTATTTAATAAGAGGAGGTTTTAGAGGTCTTATACAAACCGTCTCTTGGTCAAGGCTAAGAGAAAAAAAAACTACTCTCGCGTTATTACTCAATGCATTTTCCCTGGCAAGACACCAAAGTTTCGTCTCCTCTTAAATTTCAGCAACAAGCATGGACATGGTAGACGAGTTCCTGTCCTTCCATACCTCTCATACGGCCAACATTGCAAGGGATGCCATTGCTTTCCTTGATTCATCATGCTTATGGATCTCCTTGCACCATTCCCTGACGTTGTTGATATCATGCCACTCCCGTGGATCAATACCATGGAGCCCAAACCAAGAGATCAAAAGAGACCACTCTAGTTGTGAAGTGGCATTCGAACATTAGATGCTTGGCCGATTCTTAAACTTGGTTACATAGCTTGCATAACCCACAAATTTTCCATCCTCTCTTCTCAAGTCTATTCGTTGTCCACACCCTATTTTGGATAATCAACCACGCAAAGAACTTACACTTGGGAGGAGCCCAAGGCCTCCACACAAGCTTAGGCATGAGGGGCTCGTGAGGCCTAAAAATTGCATGTTGTAGGCGGATTTGGCCGAGTAGCATTCATTATTTGTGAGATTCCAATAAATAGTGTTGAGGGCTTCGTGATCAAGGTGAACAAGTTGAAGCATCTCTCAAAACTTGTAGAATTGTAGAAGATGGTCAACGGATAACCCATCTGCATTTTAATTTGTGAAACCCAAAATCCATTCTCAAGAGCTTTGGCAACGGTGCAATTCTTTCTTTTAGAGAGGTCGAAGATGAGTGGGGCGATGTCCCACGGTCTTGAACCATGTAACCATGAAGCTTTCCAAAAAAGGGTCTTCCTTTCATTTCCAATAGTCACACAAGTAGCCGCCACGAAAAGATCTTGATCTTGTCGAGAGCATGGGTTCCCAAGACCAACCCAAGCTTTATCTTCATCTTTCCATTCTTGCAATAGTCACCTTAACCGGAGCGCCAAGGCAAATTTCTTGAGGTTAAGGATCCCCAGTCCACCATTGTCCTTAGGCTTGCAAAGCCTAACCGTCATTCTGTCATTTCAGTGGACAGAACATGATTGGAACCACTTTTTTCTGGAAGAATTCCAGATAAGAATTTTGCTCACATGTAGATTGTCAGACTGCACGGGAAGCAAACTGGCAATCACGCACCAACATCATGTACAGAAAATAGTGCCCTAGTAAGTAAGGACAGAAAAGACTGTATCTATTGTTTTGCTATTTGTGATCTGTTTTTCCACCTATCTACAGTTGGATCAAATGCACGTGGTAAAAAAATACATTTGTAGAACATGTTTTCCTGTAAAAAGAAATCTACCCTATTTTAGCAAACAAATGTGTTACCAGCTACAACTGAGTTTCATTTACAATCTTCAGTCCCCAGCTGACGTCCTCGCAGTGCCTCACATAAGGCACCACCTTGCCCAGGTCAGTGTCCCTCTTCGCCTTGCAGTCGTAAAAGGGAGCCTGGTGGAAGCACGGCTCGATGGACATGGCGCGGCCACACACCGGATCTGGAATGGCATGGTTCTTCGACCTGTACATGATCCATGGTGTCAGGCTGGCGAGGCCCTGCGCGGCGTACCCGAAAGTGGAGAAGCCGCTGGTGATCAGCACGTCGGTCATGCTCAGCAGGTAGATCTCAGCTAGCGCCTTCATGTTGTGCTTCCTGTTCCTCGACTTCTGGTACTCCTCATGGCTCGGCTGGTAAACCTTAACAGTGGTGCCGTCGACAGTCTGGTGCTCGCTGTACTTTTTCCGGATCTCATCACCATACCAGGAGCTCAAGGAAGTTGCAAGAACGGCAATCGTCCGGTTCTTCCCTGCTGCTTCGTCAGTCACACCAATTTCTGGCAGCAGCTTCTCATTCTGGGAACATGAAAGGATCTGTTCTAAAATGTGTGGGAACGGGCCATTTCTTTGCAAGATGCCCTTATGTTCATATATTCTGATCTGAATCCCCACTATTTTATCAGCCTTAGCAAGGTAGGCCCTATAGTACTTTGTCACTGAATACCAAATGTTGTTTGTCGGATGAAATAGATAGCGTGCCAAGTGATGGAAAACGGTGTCTTTCTCAGGAAATAGCTTGCTGAGCTCCTCTTGGTAACTTGGAATAAGGAACAGTGCCGGAACGAAGTACATATCAGTTCGTATGATCAGCCACGGCACATCTTTTAGGAACTGTTGGTCGTCTTCACAGTAGAAAAGCTTGTCATGGAAACCATAGTTACCATCAAGGTGGAGGTACACATATGGAGGCTTAACACCGGCCAAAGACCGATACATGTTGCCATTGATAACATTATTCTGCAACATGTTGCCATAGCTCTCTGGACTGCTCATAGTAAACTCTCCATAGCTCAGAGGAAAATCTGAAGGAATTAACCACGAAGTTCCAGGGAAAGGCTCGCAGAAAATGTCACCAATCTCCTTATAACGGTCCACAAGCAAAACCCGGTCTGTAAGAAGAGCGTAAAGGAACGCCGAAGTGATCTCAAGCATCCGGTTCCCTAACCCAGCATGGATTATCAGGAAGACATACTTGCAATCTGTTGTACTCTTGATGCTCTGACCGGACCTGAGCTGTTCTGCAGCACTGCTGTATGCTTTGGTGCCTGGACCGCACTTCTTCTGCAGTGCTTCTTGTCTCCTTAACCTTTCTATGAGGTATGGAGAAGGTATTCTTTCAGACTTGTGATAACGTGCAAATTGGTACCTGCTGCGACAAGATCTTTCATCAAATCCCTCAATCAGAAGGCCACCCAGAAGTCTGTCATACTCAATTTGTGCCGATGGAGATATATCATCAAACACATCATCCTTTATATCTGAAGAACATAGGATGTTTTAAGTCACTGCAAGAAAACATATAAGGAGAAGACTAAAATTATAGTTTTGGTTTGCTGCTGCTTCTTGTAGTTTTATTAACAATGGTGTACTTAAAAAACTAGTCCTGGTAAATCAACTGAATTACCCTTTTTTTAACAAGAGCAATGACATTTTCCATTAGTTTATTGAATTGATAGGCCAGCCAGTTTATCCAAAAGTCCAAACTGATGGACAAGGGCTGGTATATATATATTTCAACACACACCCTCACATCAAGGCAGCAACTATTTTAGATTTAAGAGTGCGTTACCTGGGTCTTGAACTTGAGACCTCAAGGCTCTGCTACCATATTGAATTGATAGGCCAGTTAGTTCATCCAAAAGTCCGAACTGATGGAGAAGGGCTGGTAGTATATATATTTCAACATACTTTACTTTCATAACATAACCAATCATTTAAATTACTAGAAAGCTTTAGAACATGAAAATCTAACAAGATAAGGGGAGCATTAAAAGTTATGTCCAGCAATATAATATTATAAAAAAGTGGGCTGCGACCAGAGGACCAACGGGAATGCATGGTTATAGGATGCAACCGGCTGTTGCTGGTTGCACAGGATATCTTCTACTGGGCTACTTGGTGGTCTATTAATATGATTCAAGATGTTTAGATTGTTGAGCATTTTGATTATCTTTCGATGGTTGGTTTTTGTATCGATCCTCTCTGATCCTTGAGATGTAAACTTTAAAACTATAAACTTCGTAATAAAAGGTTGTGTGCATCTATTGATGCAGAGGCCTGGGTTTCACTCTCCATTTGAAAAAAATCTGAACCCAAACACAATGCCAGAAAAGAGTGACTATCTATCTATTATATATACTAAAAGCAATATAAGGGTGTTTTTCGAGGCGCTACGTTGATCCACATCATCTAAATTACCATGATGGTTCGATCTGAAATTTACGGTTATGATTTAATAGAAGACTATTAGTTATGTAACCTCTTTGCCACAATTATGTTCACAACATACAACATATGTGTACCGGTCACATAAATAAAAGGTTTCCCCATGTAAGGTTTACATACTTTTGCTTATAAGGCCTATTGATAACGTACCCCATTTGTGTACCGGTCACATAAAAGGTAATTCGAGATTTGCTACTTGTGCCATTATGAGCCACGTTTTAATTAAAAATTATGTACTGTATGATCTTCACGGGACACCCAAGTTGAGTCCTTTTGAAGCAAGGACAGTTGAAAGGAAATCCAAATTGTGTTATCGTTCTCCTGTGAGACTCATAGCTTTATTAGATAGTTGATTTGTGTATCAACTCTATCTGATCCTTGAACTGTAATACTCTTTTTGTTACGCTTTGGAACTTAATAATAAAGGTTGTGTGCATCTGAGAATGTAGAGGCCGGGGCATTCCCCCATTTCGAAAAAAAGTCGTATTCACGTTTTGTATTCCTATTCAGACACGGGTCTACCAACACATACTTTTCCCGCGGCGCACCCCAGGGCGCCGCCGGGGGGCTCCCCTCCCATCGCCTAACCCTCCCCTCCTTGATCTTCCACCCCTTCGCTGCTGCCACCGGCGCCAAAGGGGCCGGGGAGAGTAGATCGCGGTGGCTGTTTCGCCGGTGGCGGCTGGGGTCGGCGCTGGTTCTTCGGCTGCGCGTGGTGGCCAGGGCGGTGCCCTTGTCGTGTGGCAGCGGTGGCTGTCCCCGGACGTGAGATCCGATCATGGAGATCGGCTGTTTGCGGCGGCTGGCCCGATGCACGGAGTTGCGGCGGTGGCTTTCCCATCGGGTATCGGTGCAAGGCGTGGCGGCTGTGGTCGTAGGTCTAGGCTTCCGCCTAGATGCTCCATCGGCGCGGCCTTTTGGTTGCCTGAAGGTGCGTGGGGAGGTGGCACGTTGCTCCTTGCTCGGGCCAACAGACCGGCAGGGGCACGTTGTTATTGCAGGCTTGTCTCCTGGCGGCGGACGACTGCGTGGGGGCCTGTTGTTCTGTCCAATAATGGCGGGCAGTCCTAGGGTTCCTTCAGTGTGAAGACAAAGATCTGCTTGTTGCTTGCTCTCGTGGATCTAGCCTAGAGAGGCGGGTTTCGGAAGGCTCCGCCGGCGAACTCCCATGGGTGCATTATGCCTGGAGATTGCTGGATCGAAAGGTATTCGGTCGTTCGCACCTTGTTTTTCTGGCCGTTTGGTTTCAGCGGGAGCGTTGCGAAGCTCTGCTGTTTGTTTCCACCAAGTGCCATTCAATGAGCCATGGTAAAGTCAGATGCGGAGAATGTCAAGAAAGCGGAAATATGAGGGCAGCAATGGTGATTTGAGTCTTTGTGGCGACGACGAACTAGCTGCGTGATCTGTGACTTGCAGCAGCGACTGTTTGTGGGGGGGCGACAACACAGGAGGAGTTCCCAGTCTTACCTTGCAGGGTGAAAATCCAAGGTCTGGCCTTAACTGGTTGTGCCTGGCAATAGCCTTGTTGAAGGCATTGTTTTGCAAGCGAGGACTTTCTCTAGGGTGAAAACCTATGATCTTCGATCGGGCAACGACGGCGCTTGTGCACTGTTTCCTTCTTGAAGACGTTGTTATTGGAGTGGAGGACTACTGGTGTTGTTCTGGTGGTGTCAGTGTCGTTGCTTTGAGGAATAGTTCTCTGTAGCAAGACTTTTCTTCTTTTTTGTAACTCTTTTTTCTTCTCTCTGGGCTGTGTGCATCCGTAAAGCCGCTAGGGCATGCGTTGTTGTAGAGGCTGGGTGTAATTGGTATCACCTTGATATTAATATATACTCTTTTCCAAAGAAAAACCAACACATACTTTTCTTTTCATGAAACTCATATAATTTGCTGCACGATCAAAGTTGCAGGCAAAAAGAAGACATCCATAATGTTTGGACCCATTGCTGATCACTGCAATATTAACGCATCTACATGCAAAAATCATAGAAATAAAAATTGTATAATTATGCCGCTGAGGAGATATTAAAGGTCCAAACTACCATCAGAGTTGTATGAGATTTAGAGTAGTTTCTTAGAACGATTAGCAAGCGATAAAACTATTTTTTTCCTTGGCGGTTTAAGATATATTGCCCGGGGAAAATTTACACCGAAATGACCGAAAAAAATAGATGATGAGATAAAAAGTACCAATCTTGCAAATTCTCCATGGTCCAAGAAATGCAGAAAACCGTCGACATGGCACTAAGAACCAAGTAAGATTCATTTTAAAAAAACTCCATGTTTTTCGCTAGGTTAGCAAATTACTACAAATACAGATATACAGAAAAATGAAACAGTGCTAGGAGGAACTAGACACTTTTTTATATAGTAGAAGCGGGTCGGCGTGAGAATTCCAGAAATTCATCCCTGACAGGAATCGAACTCCGGTTGTTGGGATGCGCCAACTGCGACCCAACCACTAGGCTACTGCCCCGTTCTCACAAATATAGATATACAGAAAATGACCATACGACCATAATAATTTTCTATCACAGGATGGAAAGAAAAGTTTAAGATGATGCCCTCGCAAATGCGAGGGCCACCTTGCTAGTTCAATTAACAATACTAAATAATACAACAAAGATAATTCATATCAACTTCGAGAAAAAATATATATGCATTAGTATTTTGAATTTTTGGAAAGTTGATTGTTCCTCCCTCATTAAAATTGCTTGCATAATGTGCATCAGTATTTCAATTTTTTGGATAGTTGCTTGTTCTTTCCTCGTTAAAATTGCTTATAACTTCAAAGAGATCATGTAGCTCATTTAGAGTACAATTCAGGCTGCACTATGTGCAATTCAATGGACATGAAGATGGAAACAAGAAGTTCTTTGCTGTCTCCTCATGCGGCAGCTAAGTTTTAACCGGAGTACAGTCAAAAATTAGTAATTGGACATAAGACCTGTTCCAGCAAGATCTCCCTTATGAGTCTTGTTCCCAATCACATAAATGGGCTTATATCAACAAGTGCAATGGTTTCTTGTATATCCCTTGCACTGCGTATGCATGCATTTCCGAACACAAATGAGAACAATGATATCCAAAACACTAGCAAATGAAGAAATAAAGATTAAATAAGTTTCCTAGTTTTGCTATAAAAAAGTAAAGCAGATAAAAAATTTAAACTCTTTTAAGAACCTTGAACTTTCCCCGCAAAAAAAAAACCTTGAACTTAACATCTAGAAGGTCAGTACTTGATAAATCCAGACCTTTATGTTAGAATACAGATACATATACGTATATGAGATAGACTAAGACTCTAAGATCATCTTGTACTCCAAGTCTACCTACCCCTTGTAACTCTATATATACTCCCCACGAGGGTCAAATCAATACACCAAAATATTTAGGGATTCACTATTTTCCACATGGTATCGGTTAGTCTCACGACGCCGATCCTAGGTTCCTCTCCACTTCCGCAACGCGCACCGCCCCCGGGGAGATCAATCCTCTCCTCGGGTGCGCGGCACCCGATTTCGATCAAAGATCAGATCGGTTCCATAGATTAGTTTAGACAAATTTTCGAATTTCCCAATTCCATAGATTAGACCTAATTTAGCCAAAATAAATCCCAGATCAGACTACGACCCTTTGGTGAAATTTCTGCAGAAATCGGCATCACTATCGGTGTGTCTGGCCGGCATCGATTTTCGGCGAATCATCCACGTCACCGAGACTTACTACCGAGGAGAAGGCATCGTCTGCTGGTTGATCCAGCCGGCCAGCAGCCAACGCGCACACGGCCACGTCGCGGGCTGGACATGCGCGACTTCGTCAACCTGCGCACACGACGGCGCCCAGCTGCAGCAACGCGGGTCTCGTCGCCCTCTCCAGGAGTCCAGCTCTACGACTCCATGCACGCGTACACGGCCAAACTTGCAGGAGCCGACGAAGGAGTTCACGTGATGCAGAGCAACATGTACCAGATCTTTTCCTTTGTTCCATGCAGGTACCCAACGATCTGGTCTGCCTGACAGTCTCCAACATGAATGGACGCACGGCTTCACACTTCGATTGGTTCATTCAGAATCTTCAAGTCTAGTTCAAGCCGAGCCGGACATCTTAGATGTGATCGAAACGGACACGGCCCCTCTACATCGACAGTCTACTTGCAAGCATCCACCAGGATTCATGCGGCCATACGCCTGTCCCTTCCGGCCATGCTATGTGCGCCGAGATCTGCACTACATCGAGCCGAATATTCACGCCATCAAGCTGTATGACTACACCAAGATCTTTGTCGAGCACAGCCACAGAGAAGCGACATCAACATCATCCACACGCCAGACCGGTGTGGGACATGACTTCGACGGCTTCTCACGTGCAGGACGGCATCGACACCATCGTCGCTACAAGGGACGCCTTCAAGCGACGCTCTACGTCATGCCTACTGCGACATCGTCGACAACATCATCGCCAAGGTCTACATCAATGTGGTCTTCATTAACATCTTCATCGACACACACACCGCCGCCGCCGCTACATCGTCCACACGATGGACATACAACTACGACGCCCTCTGACAGTACACGTACTGCAAGGCACGACGACGGCATCGACCGCGTCCACGACACCGACGACTGCATCAACAAACCGGCGTCACAATTGTGATGCTTCTACGACCGTGCATACGGTTCTAGCAAAACCGTGTGTGCTTGGTGGGTTCCTCCGGTTCTGGCAAAACCGGTGGTCTCACTTATGATCGCGTCCAAGAGACGCCCCGACGGTACCTCCATAAGGTGCAAAACGTCCACAACCGTAGCTCCGTCAACAACAACAACAACAACAACAACAAAACACGCAATTTTTTGCGCCTCCGACAATGGCGGCCACACAACATACGGCGACTACGACATCGACCACACCCATCTCGACCACGGCTACATCACTATCGGCTATCTCGACATCGACATCAAGAACAATGTCTACAGCAACTCAAGAACTCTAGTCAACAGCATCCGCGTCGTCACTTGCGTCCACGCCAATCCCTCTGTGACTGCGGGAGGGAAGAGAGGCACTAGAAGGGGACGCAGTCACCGCCCCTAGGTGTCAGCCATGATCATGTCCACGCAGGTGATGATGATAAGGAGGCGAAGACGACGGAAACGCAAGACTTCAAATCCAGTCGCAAGCGTCCGCTTCACTTCCGCTACGACTGAGGGAGATGTTAGAATACAAATACATATACGTATATGAGATAGACTAGGACTCTAAGATCATCTTGTACTCCAAGTCTACCGACCCCTTGTAACTCTATATGTACTCCCCACGAAGGTCAAATCAATACACCGAAATATTTAGGGATTCACTATTTTCCACACTTTATATTGTTAGGGTTTTCCAGGTCAAATTGTTTGCATGTGCAATCTAAACCTGCTTAACCTTTTCTTGAGTAGAAATGCTTGCTATAATAATTTCACATATACCATCCGCGAAACTAAAAACATAGTTTAATGCATGTCGTGATTTCACACATAGACACTAGCTAGCCCTAGTTTTCTACACGGGCTGACACATTTGACATTTTTATGTATTACCTTGTCACGTGCACATTGTTTCAATGTTGGATCTAAGTGTGTGTTGCACATATGTATCAACGTGTGTTATCATATGTACAAACTTCTAATACTTTCGTATGCGTGTCTTCCAATATATACTATAAATATCTAGTGGTATATTTCAGTATATCAATATTATCCAGAAAAAAAGGGTTTAAGATAAGTATTTGAACACATGAGATATTACTTCCTATTTAGTTGTCATGGTGACCTAATACACCGAAAGGTAATTTGTAACTATGCTCGGTCTAGACCATTACATCAACAGAACTAGATGGCTGAAAGCGGTTTCAGAGGGTCTTACTGAAGTATCATTTGATCTGGCAAGCTTTTTTCACAAGGCAGACTAAAGTAAGCTACTCCTTCGCATCCATAATAAGTGTCGCAGTACTACGTGAGCGACACTTATTATGGATCGGAGGAAGTAGTATACTTGATTTTAGCCACACAGCTACAGTTTATTGGCTCTCAACATAACATCTTTTAATATTCATATACATGACTACTTCTATCTTATATTTTAAGAGGTCTAGATACACTCTTTTCATAAAGCTAAACCATATTATATTTTAAAACGGAGGGAGTAAATTGCTGGTGTTAGTACGGTTCACACAGGTGATGCCTAGCTACATCTACACACTTGTGGAGTGCTACAGCAACCAGATTCCTCGGCACAAAATGGAAGGCCACGGACTCACGCGCGCATACATACCTGGGTTCACCTCCGGCGGGAGATCGACTCCGAAGACCCACTCCGGCGCGGGGCCGGCCTGCCACCGCTGCAGCAGCAGCACGGCCGGGACCAGCAGGAAGCACACCGCCAGCGCGGCGCGCACGAACCCACCAGGTGGCGACTTCGCCCCCGCCGTCCTCTCTGTCTTCAGCCGCTTCCGCAGCGGCGCCCGTGCCCCCTCGCCGGCGCCGCTCCTCTCCATGAGCTAGCTAGCTAGGCGCCTGTCCGCCCAACTACCCACATGGCATGAGCGCACATCACTGAGCTCGTACCCCCTATTTCTTTAATTTTTGGGAGAGGGAGGGCGAGCAGCGAGTCGATCCCCGGCCATTGACGCAAGCTGCAGGAGTGTAGCTGGCTTTGAGTTAGCGGTGCGTGTCGGAAGCTACTACTGGGTAGTGGAGGTACCACACTGTACCAGTAGTCCAGTACCCGAGCCGTAGCCCATCGAGTGTCTGATTTGTTTTCCTTTTTTTTTCCTCTCTCTCCCCTGCCTTCTGCGCCACCCACATGTGTCTGATTTGTTTTCCTTTTCTTTTCTCTCTCTCCCCCTCTCTTCTGCGCCACCCACATTCTTTTTGGTAGCCGGCATCGTGCTTAGGGTGTCCGCGAGATCGCGAAGAAGGGGAAATCACGATAATGCCCTGCAGGACCCATAAGCTCAAAGTGGATCTTGATTTTTCTCTAAATCGAGAAAGAATCTGTTCAAGCTACCTAGGTCGAGTGTGACAGTAAACTACTTTGTGAATCATTTGAGGAAACGTTGGCTAAATTAGGGTTGCAGCAAATCAAGACAAAGAAAGTCTGTAGCAACAAAAGGAAAATCCGCACGAGGGAAGAGACCATCAGGACTAAGGATTCAAGTGGGACGGACATGGGATGACCACTTCCCACCTTGTCTTTCCCGCTGGGATCAATCGGGATAATCTGGGAGATCACGCAGCGGGATTCATGGGAGACACGGGAGCTGGCGTAGCCGGTTTCCTGCAGCAGCGGAGGGAATAACGAGCTGGTCGGTACAGTCGTTTTTTCTACAGGCTCTTCGCTGCTCTGTTAAATCGGGATATTAGCGGGACAATCGGACTTGAATTCCTATCCCGTCGTAGCAAAGTGGGTGGCCCACAAACAAGTTTAGCAGGCTCGGCTGGCGGGATACCCAGTGGGATAAGCGGCATGCCCGTCCCACCTGAATTCCTAATCAGGACAACCGGCTTTCTCGGGTTTTGAGCTTCCAGGTCAACTCAGATGTGCTGTCTTTTGTTAAGAAGAGAGAAGCAAAAGGAAAAAAAATCGTCATTTTTGTTTGGCCGGCGTCCACCAGAAAACAACATGTGGACGGGAAATGCGTTTGCACCGGGGCCGCTCGCGAATGTTCGGGAGGAAGAATTGCCGCATTCCTAAAAAAATGCCGGGAAAGAAGACGGCCATGCACGACTGTTTTTGAAGGTGTGGTGATACATCGCTTTCCCACGGTCTCGCTCCTTTTTATAGTAGAGCAGCCGCTCCGGTGAGAAAGGCCGCGCGAAGCAGCGGGAACCAACCAGAAACGGGGAACCGGCCTGAACATGTGTGAAAGGGTGATGGAACATGCTGAAACGGTGGCGGAACCAGCGGGAAACGGTGGTTGCGGAACCCTTTCCCGTTGTCGGGCAGTCGAGCGGCTTTTGTGGCTGGCAAAAAACTCAGCGCTAGGTTTTCAGTGTGGCGCGTGTTGCCGACAGCCCCATCCCAGCCCAGCCCCTTGTTGCCGGGATGACAAGGGCGTGCGGGATAGTTTAATGGACAGTCCAAACGGTTGGCACTTGTTGGGAGCCTTTGGTGTGGGGCCTTTTTCGAGCACCCACAACTCGGTTGGGGGCGGCAATGGAGATGCTCTAACTCATCCGAATTAGGCCCATTTTTGTGTGGCTTAAAAAGTAAATGGTCTCCTCCACGGTTTCTTTCATAAGCTGCCGAATAGTTTTTTGAAATGTGGCAAAAGCTTTGGCTTTTATACTGAGCCGAAAGAATGAAAAAACATCAAAATACAAAAGACAGGGAAATGATTAGCTAGTGATTTCCGCTAGGTGTTTAGCTCCTGCCTTGATCCAGCTTTTGCTCTCATCCTTGATCTTCTACACAAGGGTAGCTGGCATCGACTTTTTATTGAAGACCCATTCGTTCCTTTCCTTCTAGATCTCTAAGGCCATGAGAGTGATTGCGGATAGTCCACCTGGGACAGTCATCGACGTCTTGGAAGTAGCAAGACAGTATTGAAGGATAGTGAAGTGGTCAGAACCCATATTTGGAATCAAGGATGGGCAAGAGAGCCAAGAGGCCACCGATTTCCAGATTTACTTGCAGTAACGACATTCGAAGAAGATGTGTCTCACTGTCTCAGGCATGCATCTACACAGTTGACAAACCGACTGGTGCGGCCATCCTCGCTTGGCCAGGCGGTTCAAAGTCCATAGTCTATTCTGGACCAAGCCAAGCGAACAAACGGCATTTCGGTGGCGCCCAGGTTTTCCAAACCACTTCCTAGAAAGTGCAAGGAATGGTACCGATGAAGTGAGCCATATATGCTGATTTCGTGGAATAAGTTCCACTCTCTGAAAGGGTCCAAGATACCGTGTCCTCGATGCCGGGAGAAAGAGCCACATCCTGAAGGAGCCCCCATAGGTTGACAAATTGTGCAATGTGGTCTGCCATGAAATTATCAAGAGAGATGTCAGCTACCATTTGTCATTGGCCAAGACTTCATGGACGCTGGCGTTTATCCTCTTTCAAACTACAAAAACACTTGGGAAATTGAGCTCGAGGCATGCCCATTCAGCGAAGAAGAGGACCAAAACCGTGCCTTTTCGCCATCCCCAATGGTAACCCTGCTTGTGGGATTGAAGAGGCCCCTATCTGAACCATCGTTAGGCGTTTGTAGCCCCACTCAAGGTTTGTCTGAGGCCAGCCATTGTTGCCAAAGACAATGAAGATAGAGAGCTCTAGCAAACTTTTTGAGGTCCAGGATTCCAAGGCCACCTAAGCCCTTAGGACAACAGACCTTTGTCCAGTTGACCTTGCATTTTTTGTCGCTAACAAAAGTCTTGTAAGCCCAAAACATTCCAGCTGGATCTTGTCAAAAGCCTGAATAGTATCATTGTCCACCTTGATAGCCATAAGCAATGGGCATCACAGTCAAAACAGACTTCACCAAGGCAGTGCAGTCAGCGCGGTTGAGGAACTTGGCCATCCAGGGAGTAAGTCTAGAGGTAGCCTTGTCGATCGATGAAGAGTTGGAAGTCCACGCGTCGAAGTCGCGCAAGCGCTAAGGCAATCTCAAATACTCGATGGGGAACTAGGCCGTCGAGACGAGGAAGTTGGAAAGGATGCTATCGAGGTCGATATCCGCACAACGAATAGCCACCACAGAGCTTTTCGCCACATTTGTCAAAAGACCTATGACCTCTCCAAAATTTTGTAGCAAGGCCGCTAGGTTGGAAACATCGGTAGTAGTGGGAGCTAGGAAAATAACCGTGTTGTTAACATATAGAGAAATGCGGGACTTGATGAACCTGCCCGGTAGCAGCCGCAAAATGTTCGACTCGGTGGCCAGCATCAGAATCTTCTAATGGGTCAATAGCTAAGTCGAACATGAGTGGAGAGAGTGGGTATCCCTGCCCGAACATGAGAGAGTGGGTATCGCTGCGAGAAAAACCGGGTCTTAATCGACCGTTTGGCTAACTAATAATCTCTGATTTTCCTTTAGAGAGAACCATCACACCACTTATGTTACGACTTCGCCGCAGCTAAACTCATCGTTAAGGTAAAGAGTATTTAATACTCCACTAGCCTACGAGTATGACGGGCGCGATGTGACCAGCTTGCGTCTGGGATTGGACCGAGCCGCTCCGAATAAAATAAGCGGCTACAAGGGGAGGAGGGGAATCTGCTTTGCAGACATGTTCATCTAATCCCTTGTGCTCCTAGCTAAGATTCTCCCAAGGAATTTCCATAGCGAACCCCATCATTTCCTGCCATGGCTCGCGCTTATTTCGATCACTAAACCAGTCCAGAACCGTCTGTTTTGATCGGAATCACAAAAGCGAACGCAATGAAGCTAGCATGAAGCAACTAGAGATGATTGGAGTAGAGAGCTAGAGCATATACGCGCGCGTAAGTGTGTGGTCGGATGAGCAGAAGAATCGGTACCTTGGTCGTCGTCCTCCTCTTTCGGGAGTTCGACATCGAAGAGCCACTCCGGCGAGGAGGAGGCCCGCCACCGCTGCAAGAGCAGCACGCCGGCCGGGAGCGTCAGCAGGCAGAGCACCAGCGCGGCGCGCGCGCAGTTTCGACGGTACCTGGCCCGCCCTGCCTCATGCTGACCCGCGGCGTGTGCGTGGGCGTGCGGCGCCCTCGCCTCCGTCTCCAGGCCGCCGCGCAGGGACAGCTTCTCCTCGTGGCCGCCGCTGCTCCAGCGCCTGCTGCTCGTCTTCTCCATGGTCGTGCCGCCTCTTGCTCAGCTGCGCGTCGGTATCATGCCCTCGTGGACAGCTCCCTGGTCTCGCTGGTATAGGGTAAGAAAAGCCGTGCTGGGGCCAGGGACGGAGTGGTCAAAGCTGGACGGCCGCGGCCGCGTGCGCTGCCTGCAACTTGCGAGGAGAGTGTGTGCTTGTACGTGGTGGGCTTGAAATCTGTAGTGGGTTTGGCAACTTGGCATTCCTAATTTGTTCTTGGCGGTAAAAGGTCACGAGTCGATTTGTAATGTGTCCATGACGAGTTGACGACTCCTGATCTCCAAGGAAACGGAGAAGGCGCAGGACGACAGAGGAGGAGGTTTGTAAGGTCCGTCATGTAGATCAAAGTCGGTCCATCGATCTCAACTAGGCGTATTTCTACTCTCAAGCTCTAGGCCAGCTGACCAAGAATGATTTTGTGAGTGGGACAAAGAAGGGGTGAAAGGGTTCTTGCAACTCATCGCTCCATGAAAAGTTTAAGCAAGTTTCTCCTCTCGTTAAGGTTATCTCCTCGCGGCGCCTCCTAGCGGCCGTCGTCGAGCCTCTACGATCTCGACATCCCCTCCCCCCCCCCCCCCCCCCCCCCCCCCCACATCCCCACCTGTATTGCCTGGCTAGTTGGGGACGCCCTGGCGTTGCTGCTGCCCTAGACAGTACGTGGTTGAGTTCTGGTTTGTCGGAAGTGCCCTGTTAGGATTTGCTCATGGATCCAATCTCTTCGAGGTCGGGTGACCACATAAAGAAAAATCTGGATGAGATGATGAAGCGGCTAGGTCTACGAGAAGAAGACCTCGACGATGTGGTGTTTGAGGATGAAAATCCGCCGGCGCTGGAAGCAACACGCTGGCTAGCAATAGCTAGGGTTTATACAAATCGCGAATTTAGTGATTTTTGGTTCTTCAAAAATATGCGGACTGCTTGGGATTTGGCTCAGGAAGTCAAGCTCAGATCATTGGGTGACAATAGATATACCATGCAATTTTCATGCCTAGGTGAGTGGAAAAAAGTTATGGAGGGCAGCCATTGGACCTTTAGAGGTGATCCTATGCTCATGGTATGATGGGTTTACAAAACCCTCGGAGATTGAACTTAATACCTTCAAAATATGGATCCAAATCCATGATTTAACAGATGGATATAGACCAATGCTGAAGGCATTGGCATCGAAGGTGCGTGAGTGGATCTGTTCTGAACCGAAATACCGGAGATTTTGCGGGAAATTTTTTCAGAGTAAGGGTCCTATTTGATGTTAGGAAAACACAGAAGAATGTTGTGTCCATGATCCATGCGGGGAAACGTCAGTTGTTTCTGGTTGAATATGACTGGTGTGTGTTTTGTGGTAATATTGGACACCTTCATACTGAACATGGTGATGGTATGCATCCCCCAAACTCCTTAGTTTTTAAAGACCTCAAGGCTTCTTGGAGTATTCAACCTACTGGGAGAGGTAGAGGACGTGGCAGAGGTGCGGGCCAGGGACAAGGAAGAATGTTTCATGGCTCATCCTATGAGAATTATTCATCGGATGATGCTTATGTGAGGGAGAAGGGAGAAGAGGATCACATGGCAGTGGATCCTACAAAAAATAAGCCACTGGTTGATCCGAATAAAGGGGATACCCTGTCCCCTATGGTTAATTCTTTGGTTCAACAATTTCAGAACCCCAATATCTCCGCGATGGTTCCTCCTAGTCTGCCTCCGAAGCGTGATCCCAAGAGAAGGAAACCTGGGGCAGACGGCGAGGAGACTGATGCTACTGGTTCTACAATTTTGACCTTCGTGGGCTCCGGGATGGGGTGCCGTCCAAACCAACGAATCTTTTGAGTTTGAACTACCGAGGAGGGGGGAACCCTCAGACAGTTCGAGATATTGCGACGATGATTCACTCGCATCCCGTCCTTAGTTTTCTTTGTGAGACTAGACAAAAAAGGACAAGATGAGGAGTTTGAGAAGTCGTTTTGGTTTCCGAGGCTTTGAACGTATCGATAGTGTTGGCTCGTCGGGTGGACTTGTTCTTTATTGACATGATTGAGTATGAAGGTGAAGAAAGTTACACTTCGATACATTGATGTTATACATTGATGTTCTGATACGTATGACAGATGATGAGCAATAGTGGCGTCTTACATGCGTCTATGGTGAACCCAAAGTTGAGAAGAATCACTTAATGTGGTCAGCTCCGAGTGATCTCCGACCTTTATTTGATCTGCCATGGCTCGTGACGAGTGATTTCAATGAGTGTATGTGGGGCTTTGAGCATTTTTTAGCCACTCCAAAAGCTGAAGCGCATATGTCAACCTTTAGAGATACACTTGAACTGTATGGTCTAGTGGATTTGGGATTCTCTGGCACACCATTCACGTATGATAATAAAAGAGCGGGAGGAGCAAATATTAAAGCTCGGCTGGACCGTGCAGTAGCTATAAATTCTTGGAGCAACCTGTACCCGTATAGTTCAGTAAAGCACATTGTCTCTCCTGTCTCTGACCATGGTGCACTGCGGATCAAAGGTGAACTCGAGGAGCCTCAACCCAGGAGAAAGAGGTGTAGACAATTTGAAGTAATGTGGGAACGTGACCACACATTATCTGAGAAAATCAACAACGTGTGGGCTGATGTTGGTGGAATTCAAAATCTTGGAGACGTTGAACGTGCTCTCAATAAAACAATGACCAGGCTGCAGGAGTGGAGCAAATCCAGATTCGGTAGTATCAGACTAGAACTACAGAAATCTTGGGCGCAGCCAGAAGAATTGTTGCATATGAATGCTGATAAACAGGAAATTTGTAGGATCTTTGACAATATGAACGAGCTACTATATCGGTAAGAGATGATGTGGCACAAACATTCTCGGATTACGTGGTTGAACGAGGGAGATAGACATACTAAATACTTTCATAGTAAAATAGTGTGGCAGGCGAGAAAGAATAAAATTCGGAAGCTGGTAGATGACACTAGAGTAATTCATGAGGATATGGTGATAATGCAACAAATGGCTACTGAATATGTTAAGAACATCTTCACGGCCGATGTTACTCTTGATGCCTCTCCGGTTCTGGATCTTAAGGAGCCATGCATTAATGAGCCAGTAGAGGATAATCTATGTACCGAATTTACTGATATAGGAATCTAGGATGCTCTCTTTCAGATCAGACCTCTCAACGCACCAGGCCCAGATGGATTTCTGGCGCGTTTTTTTAGCGTAATTGGGGGTATTGAAGGAAGATATTATTTGTGATGTGAAGAATTTCTTCACAACAGGCATAATGCCAAACACTACATCAATTTTCCTGATTCCGTAAGTCAATAATCCGAGTAAGTAATCCGAATATCGACCTATCAGTCTATGCAATGTTATTTATAAAGTGGTCTTCAAATGCTTGTTAAACAAAATGATACCACTCCTTGATGATATTATCTCCCCGTCCCAAAGTGCATTTGTTCCTGGGAAGTTGATTACAGACAATGCATTATTGGCATTTGAGTGCATTCACCATATAAAACAGGAGAAGAATCCTACTAAGAGTTTCTGTGCTTACAAACTAGATCTATTAAAGGCGTATGATAGGATTGTTGGTTGTTCTTGAGGAAAGTGATGCAAAAGATGGGTTTCCCTCGCTGGTTTGTCGAATGGATTATGGCATGTGTGACTTCAGTGAGATATGCTGTCAAATTTGATGGTACCCTCTTGGATTCGTTTGCACCATCGTGTGGGCTTCGGCAAGGTGACCCATTATCCCCATTTTTATTCCTCCTTGTTGCTGATGGTTTGTCTACCCAATTAAATAGAGGAAATAAACAAAACTTGCTATCCCCAATAAAAGTTTGTCGACATGCGCCTGGAGTGTCACATCTACTATTTGCCGATGACACGCTTCTATTCTTCAAATCAACACATGATCAAGCAGTCCATGTAAAGCATATGTTGTAGGTTTATTCTTCTACCACTAGTTAGTTGATTAACCCATCTAAATGTTTCTTGTTATCTGGTGAGTCGTACCCACCCAACTTTAGAGAAGATATTTGTAATGTTTTTGGTGTCACATCTACTACCTTTGATGAGATATACTTGGGGTTGCCCACTCCTGATGGACGTATGTCCAGAGGGAAACTACAAAACCCTCAAACTCAGTTAACAAAGAGGCTATTAATGTGGGGTATGGGAACTTGGCACAAGCAGGCAGGAAAGTCTTCATCAAGGTAGTTGCTCAGGCTCTTCCAACTTACATAATGGGGGTGTTTAAACTACCATTCTCGGTATGTGATGACTCAACGAAGCTGGTTAGAGAATTTTACTAGGGATCAAAGGATGGGAAAAGGAAAACTCATTGGAGATCGTGGGAGAGACTGCAAAGACCCAAGTGACATGGATATTGGGTTTTCGTGACTACCGAGTATTTAATCAGGCGCTTCTTGCACGCCAAGCTTGGAGATTGATTACAAAGCCTGAGATTCTATGTGCTCGAGTGTTGAAGACCAAGTATTACCCTAATGGAAGACTAGAGGACACTGTTTTCTCTGGTAATGCCTTATCCACATGGTAGGCGATATTCCATGGATTGGACTTATTGAAACAGGGGATGATCTGGTGTGTCGATAATGGGAAAAGTATTCGTATTTGAAGGGATCGATGGGTACCAAGACCAGACTCATACAAACCAATCTCTTTGAAAAGAAGATGTAGACTTTGTTTTGTGGCTGAATTAATTGACCAGTATCGGAACTGGAGGATTGACCTTTTACATCAACATTTCATACTGGCAAACATAACGGAGATCCTAAAAATCAAACCGTGTTCTCAACTAGCACAAGACCACCTTGCATAGGTGTCAAAAAAGCACAGGATATTTGCGGTACATAGTGCTTACTGGTTTATCTTGGAGAAGGCCCGCAGATTGGACACTGAATCATCAAGTTCATCTCCATACGACAATAGGAAGATCTTTGATTTGATCTGGAAATCAGATGTGCCCCCCAAAGTGTAGCACTTTTCTTGGCGCGTAGTCACGAACTCACTTCCAACGTAGCAAAATAAAATGAAATGGAATTTGGAGATGTCAGATCAAAGCCCATATGCGGAGTAGAAGCGGAGGATAACTTCCATCCCTTTATTCGGTGTACCCTTGAAAAGTAACTATGGTTCGCGATGTCTGGTAATTGGCAGCTGCCTGCAATCAGTTCTGTCATGAATACATGAGTGGAATGTGAAGGAGATATGCCCTAGAGGCCAATAATAAAGATGTTTTTATTCACATATCTCATTAGTTTGTAATAGTTTTGTATCATTCTAGAACTATATTAAATGGAAACATTAATACAAGCTTGATATATAAACAAACCAGGTCCATAGTATCCTCTAGACTAGTTCGTTGGGCAGCTAATGATCGAGGTTTCCCGATCATGGAATTTACCACGTCAACTGACAACGAGGTTAGTTATGAAGTGATGTACAACACCCAACCCCTAGTATTGCAATATGATACATGACAAAGTTTAACATTGCGATATCTAGCAAAGCGTAGTGATTCAGTCCTTCGACCGTGAGATCATATCAATCACTGTCTCCCGAGGATGCTTTGATCACATCGACCATCATGGTCGTAACTGGGTGACCATAAAGGGGTGTGTCAGGTATTATTACAGAGGAACTTTTGAGGCCTTTGTATCAAAACCAAGATTTTCCCATCCGAGTGACAGATAGATACCCCGAGCCCAATCAATGATATTACATCTACATGCAAATATGTGACTAGGTCATGGGGATGTAACATCACGGGAACCAGTAAATGTGTTTGTCAGAAACAAGATCGAACTAGGTATGTAGATATCGAAGATCATATCTTGGACAAACTAGGTATCATAGAGCAATGGGAATGAGACTTGACGTTCAAGGTTCAAGCGATCAAGTTATTCATGGAATGCATGGGGACAGAACTCCGCTATTGGTAATTGATCGGAGAGGTGTATCGATCATGTCTATGTATTCCTGAGCCATAGAGTGTCACACTTAAGGGAAAAGATGCTTATGGATTGATCCAAGATCGTAGGAGAAAAGTGAGAGAACTCCGGAATTGTTCTGGGGAGATAATGAAAGTTTTTCAAGGATATCCGATGATAATCGGAGGGCTACGAAAGCTGTGTCAGCGTGATAGGTATATAATATGCATTTAATATTAATTAAATGAATTAATATTAAAAATATTATTTAAATTAGATTTTGGGGGCAACCCACCTAATTGGGCCTCACCAGAGGAGGCCCGAGTGGGGGCTATGCCCTAGGGATGGGAAAGGGAGGCCGTCGGCCCTAGTGGGCCCCTCCCACCACGTGGGGCCCATGTGAGGAGCTGGGCACACCTCCTCCCCTTGATTAGTCCCACCCCAAAACTTTGAGGAAGGTGGTGCCTCCCTTCCACCTATATAAAGAGGGGCACCCCTCTCCCCAAGTCCATCCCATCAATTGTCTTTCTGTATTATCTCTATCTCTCTCTCATCTATGGTTACCAAGATTGTAATTGCGTACGGGGATAGGGGTTTCTCCACCATATGCATATCGTCGTGCTGCTGGACTCGGTCCAGACCAATCTTCTTCCGTTGCTTTGCTAGACCGGAGCCTAGGAGCCATCTCTACACCGTATGTGTGTAAGGCCACGAGGCACTTCCACTTATGGTGCTTTTGCTTGGAGCTTGGACGTTGAAAAGACCATGAGGTCGGCTACATCGTACAAGGACAATGGTGACTTGTTTAGAGCTTCATTACCTTGAGGTCGGGTGAGTTCGGTCTTCAAAGGTATGAACATCGAACCCCCACTCATACTATACATGTGCATAGATAGATCTCTGCTAGATGTGTTCACCATAGGATTTTTTTTGTTTTCTACCACGGAACCCTTTGAGTGGTATCAGAGCCGATCTATGTGTAGATACTGTGGCATCCCGCAAAACCACTACTAGAAAATCACGTTGATTTTTGTGCATTGCATCGTCATGACCGCATGCTCATTTCATCATGCCACCTTGCATTTGAGCATCGTCATCATCATGCATCTGTTGTCTGAAACTATTTTCGAAAAACCCTATTTCTGTTTTCTAAATACCTAGCCTTTATTCAAATACAAAACCCGGGTCTCCGGAATATTTTGTTTCGTCTACAAACAGATTTCAAACGCCCCGTTTTAAACAAGTAAAATATTTAATTTAGTTTTGGGAGGCAGCCCGCTAGGCCCGAAAGCCCGGCCGGCCACCTCCAAACCCTAGTCTAAAAAAATATCTAGTCCTAATTCTACCCAATCCTATCCTACCCAGCCTCCCTCCACCTCACCCTGACCAATCCCCTCCCTCCACCTCACACCTCTACCTCACCCCGACCAACCACTAGCCGCCACCTCACCCGCCCCAGCCACACACAGAGCACGCATGCACACACGCACACCCACGCCACACAACGCGCACACCACACACGCAACCGCTAACCACCTGGGCGCACTCCCCTGTCCACTCCCGCGCCCGGCCCCACCACTTGGACGCCGACCGCCCGCACCTGCCTGTCGCCACCTACAGCCCACGCCTCCCTCGATCCACTCCCCCCGCGGGTCCACCAACCCCACGCGCCCCGCGCCTCTCTCTCTCCCCTCGCTCCGACCCTCTGTCTCACCGCCACCCGCCTCTTCCACCTCGCCGGCCTCCGCGCCGCCGTCGCCGCCCTCTTCCCGGAGCTCCGTCCCACCTCCGACCATCCTTCACTCTCCTCGCACCGGACTCCACCTCTCGCCGCCGGCCTCTTCCTTGGCACCGCCGCCTCCGCGTCGGCTCGGCCCCGGCCGCGCCGCCGTCTCCTCGCCGCCGCCGCCCCTCCCTCTGCACTGCTGCCTCTGCTCTCAGTTGTGCCACCGTCGCGGCCTCGCGTCCTCCACCCTCCGCCGACCTCCCGCCTGCGCTGCCCTCTTCCTCCGCGCCTTCCGCCGCCCTCTCCTTCACCCCGGCCGGTGACCTCGCCCCTCCAGAGCTCCCTCGCACAGTCCCCAACCGGCCGCCTTCCACTCGGATGCGCGCCACCGTCCCAACCTCGTCGCCGAGCACTTCCCCTCGCTAGTCCTCGCTCGGCTGTCCTCCGCTCCTCCCAGGTGGACGACCGCCTCGCCCGCCACCTCTACAGGCGCGCCCCTCTCTGTTCCGGCCTGCTGAGCCCCCGTGACGCCTCCGTCTCCCGCCGCAGCGTCGTGTTGCCGTCTCCCCAAGTTTGTTGTCGAGGCCAGGTGTAGATGCCTAGTCCATGTGGGTGTTTGTTGCTGGCGTTCACACGTTGTTACCAGTACCCGCCAAGTCCTCGGTGCTGAGACGATCTTCCGGAGATGTAATCGCAGACGTCGACTTATGTTTCTGTGGCGTTGTCTAGATCAACACGACAAATGCACAAGGGACTGGTGTACAAGACGCCTCCAGTTATCGTTAAGTCAAGACCCGTTAAGATCGTCGACATGAAAACCAAGATCGACCTCGACCCGATGAATTTGACGACCACCGACAAGAACCCCTTCCCGGGACATCAAGATCTTCCGGCGCCGAGACCCGAGTCCGCCACCGACAATCGAAGCCGAGAAAAACCCTAGAGATCTCCTTCAAGGACGCCAAGTTCGTCGAGATCCCCGGACGCCAAGGTCGCCGAACACCAAGGTCTTCTTCTCGGACCCGGAGAATCCCTGGACGACGAGCTCTTCTACCTGAACCCGAAGACCGCGGATGCGACAAGATCTTCTTCCCGTTGACCGAAGACCGATCTCGTTGAACCGCTCTCCCCGCCGACCCTGTCGAACCCCGGACCCCCGGAACCCAAGATGTGTGAACCTTTTCCGAGCCCCTATTTTATAAATGCTATATATAAAACCTGTTGCATAATAATTGTTCATCTCGCATGCATATCATAATCATGCCGAATCTTCTGCCGTAGTATTAAAATATTGCATCCGGTGTTTCTTCTAGTGTTTGCTTCTTCGCGGACTAGGCCGATGAGTGGATGCGAGTATCGACAAGTTCTTCGGATATGAATCTCCGGCAGTGTTTCCCAGGCGAGCATTCTCCCCTTGCTACCTATTTTGCATTCATAGTCTTTATTTCCTCATGTTGATCTATTGCTATCCGTGTCGCGATGCTTTAGTTTCCATGCACCAGTTATATTCCGTGCAGCCACTATATTGCCTTGGACACCTCCTATTACCGTGTTTGGTAGATAGCTGGCCTTGCGAGTCGTAGTTGCTTGCTCAGGTGCGATCCCGTGTTGTCAAGTACCACAGTTGTTGGAATGCTGGCAGATGCTTAATGGTGGAGATGATCATAACTTTAACTACAACTATTAAATTGCTAGATATAACTAATGCAGATGCATCGGTGGGCAATAGATGTTATTTGGTTCTTCCACGCTCACTTGTGTCCCGTAGGCCCCGAGTACTTGATACCTGTTCCTTGACTATTCGCAGTATCCACATCCGGGAGACCTTATGGACCCCCCTGAGCCAGAGCTTGATTCATTTCTATTTCTTGGGGCCACAAACTAGTTTGGGGTTTTATTACTATCCTGTACTTATGCCATACTTTACTGCTTTATTTATGATTGTGCGTGGAGCACCTGTACTGTTTAGGATTGTGACACGTTTTCGCTGTATCGACAAGCCCAGTCACACTTTCGGGTTCCCAGTCATTTACAGCCGTCCACACAAACCCTGGATCCGTTCCGGAGCCGGCCAACTTCGTTGCGGGTAGCTTAGTGGGGTGGCCCCCTGAAATATTTCTGAATCCTGTGATCGCTTTGTCGTGAATGCCTCGTTGGGTTTTGAGTTGGTTTTTCCGAGGTTGATCGAGTGTGTGTTGCTATTTGTGCACCCCTGCAGGGTAAAACTTTCTGAAAGCCGTGTCCGCGGTTATGGACGACTTGGAGCACAGTATCTCGATCATAGACAAGCATAACTAAAGTAGTGTTATAAATTTGACTTAATATGTGACTAGTAATCAGATTCAACTACAACGGAATGGATATTTAAAAATGCCAACAGCTGGTGGATCTGGGTTGTTTTGTGATATGCTATACCTGCCTAGTAAGTACCGCAACTCCAATGGAATGAGATAAAAGTGCCAACAACTGCTGGGTTTTTGGGATTCCTCAGGACAATTATATCTGACTAGTAAATGTTCCTACTACAACTGAATGGTAACTTAAACTGCCCACTACTTATGCTTCAGGATGACTCATGCTATCTATATCTGTTTAGTAATTGCTGCAACTATCATGGAATGAGTAAAATTGCCAACTGTGTGAGTTCCTTGGTCCGACTTCCTCGTTTGGTCTCAAGAGGGAAATACCAGGATGGGTTTGTTTGGTGTTAGCTTCAGGTTGGATCCGAATAGGTCTTTCTCATCCCCCTCTGATAACCGCCAGTTGTATCGAGTCTTTATAGGTTGTTTAGTGCCGCTGCGCTGCCGCTTCAGCCCACCATACCTATGTAGGCAAGAGCCACCGAATTCTAGCCTCGCCGTGTACTGGCCTCAGTACTGACGCTCCTCTTTTTCCTTTGCCCTTTGTCGACACCCCTTTTGTTTTAGCAGGTTTGAGATCGACGTCATTAGCAGGTTTACCCTTCCGGCTTGGCCTGGGCAGGGTTATGGACGCCATTGGTTATTCTTCAGGGCTCTTAGCCCCATTTGCATCTTGTCCGTAGCCGGACGCTCTATCGTTTTCAAGGTGATTTGGATCTTTGTATAATATATCTGTATTCTTGACTCACGAAGTCGTTGTTGTATTTATCTGTTCTGTGGGTCCCATCGAGGACTGTTGCGTAATGGTATTACTTCGTTTTCCACCCGCACGAAGGTGCCTGGTGGGCGTCCTTGAATCGTTTCTATGAGGGTTTGGCGGAAAGGGCTAAAACTTGCATAGGGCCGATTTGAGGGTGTTACAGAGTGGTATCAGAGCTCAGCAGTTGCGATACCCCACAAGTCCAGCCTATAGGATAACCTCGCTAACGGACGAAGTAGAGTGTCAAAACTATTTCGAAAAAAAAATCGGTTGGATAGATCTGATTAGGTCTGATTTTACTCCTTACCCCTCTGCTGTTCTCCTCTTACCTCTGCGTGTTTTGATTCTACCCTCTTATCTTTTCTTCAAGTCCAGGATTTCTCGCGGTTGGGTTTCCGTCGTACCTTCAGGGTTTAGCTTCCTCTTTTGGTAACGGTGGTTCTACATCCGGTCTTCCTGCTATCGGAGCAATCCTTCAACTGTTGGACTTCTCTTTGTTCCTTCTTGTGCTTTCCGGTGCTTTTCAACGTGACAACATCATCTACGCCAGATCCGTTGAAGAGGATGCATCACTCCTTTGTTTCCGTACCTCGATTGTCGAGATCTTCAGTCTGATTCCGAGAATGGCTGCACGTTTTTCTACTGATTGTGCGGAGTAATAGTTTGGGTGCGTGATGGATTGGCCCCCATGCCGACTACTCAATCTATTTGCTCTTGTACATTGAAGTGGATGAGAATGCATCGGTTCTCCCTTTCTATCGAAGCTAGAGGTGGCTTTATTTGTGGATACCTTTACCTTCGTCCTTTGTTCCCAGAGTGTTCTCTCGGCCACCACTGACAACAACCTTTTGTTAGTGGTGTCACGAGCATCTGCATGAAGCGAGAAGATTCAGACCGCCGGCTTTCTTCCCGGTACCATGAGGCGGATCTCGAGGGCGAGATCCATTGTTAGTTGTGTCGAATTGTGGCATCCCGCAAAACCACTACTAGAAAATCGCGTTGATTTTTGTGCATTGCATAGTCATGACCGCATGCTCATGTCATCATGCCACCTTGCATTTGAGCATCGTCATCATCATGCATCTGTTGTCTGAAACTATTTTCGAAAAACCCTATTTCTGTTTTCTAAATACCTAGCCTTTATTCAAATACAAAACCCGGGTCTCCGGAATATTTTGTTTCATCTACAAACAGATTTCAAACGCCCCGTTTTAAACAAGTAAAATATTTAATTTAGTTTTGGGAGGCAGCCCGCTAGGCCCGAAAGCCCGGCCGGCCACCTCCAAACCCTAGTCTAAAAAAAATCTAGTCCTAATTCTACCCAATCCTATCCTACCCAGCCTCCCTCCACCTCACCCTGACCAATCCCCTCCCTCCACCTCACACCTCCACCTCACCCCGACCAACCACTAGCCGCCACCTCACCCGCCCCAGCCACACACAGAGCACGCACGCACACACGCACACCCACGCCACACAACGCACACACCACGCACGCAACCGCCAACCACCTGGGCGCACTCCCCTGTCCACTCCCGCGCCCGGCCCCACCACCTGGACGCCGACCGCCCGCACCTGCCTGTCGCCACCTACCGCCCACGCCTCCCTCGATCCACTCCCCCCACGGGTCCACCAACCCCACGCGCCCCACGCCTCTCTCTCTCCCCTCGCCTCTCTCTCCCCTCGCTCCGACCCTCTGTCTCACCGCCACCCGCCTCTTCCACCTCGCCGGCCTCCGCGCCGCCGTCGCCGCCCTCTTCCTGGAGCTCTGTCCCATCTCTGACCATCCTTCACTCTCCTCGCACCGGCCTCCACCTCTCGCCACCGGCCTCTTCCTTGGCACCGCCGCCTCCACGTCGGCTCGGCCCCGGCCACGCCGCCGTCTCCTCGTGTCTCCTCGCCGGCGCCGCCCCTCCCTCTGCACCGCCGCCTCTGCTCTCGGCTGCGCCACCGCCGTGGCCTCGCGTCCTCCACCCTCCGCCGACCTCCCGCCTGCGCTACCCTCTTCCTCCGTGCCTTCCGCCGCCCTCTCCTCCGCCCCGGCTGGTGACCTCGCCCCTCCGGAGCTCCCTAGCACAGTCCCCAACCGGCCGCCTTCCACCCGGATGCGCGCCACCGTCCCAACCTTGTCGCCGAGCACTTCCCCTCGCCAGTTGTATCGAGTCTCTATAGGTTGTTTAGTGCCGCTGCGCTGCCGCTTCAGCCCACCATACCTATGTAGGCGAGAGCCGCCGAATTCTAGCCTCGCCGTGTACTAGCCTCAGTACTGACGCTCCTCTTTTTCCTTTGCCCTTTGTCGGCACCCCTTTGGTTTTAGCAGGTTTGAGATCGACGTCGTTAGCAGGGTTACCCTTCCGGCTTGGCCTGGGCAGGGTTATGGACGCCATTGGTTATTCTTCAGGGCTCTTAGCCCCATTTGCATCTTGTCCGTAGCCGGACGCTCTATCGTTTCCAAGGTGATTTGGATCTTTGTATAATATATATGTATTCTTGACTCACGGAGTCGTTGTTGTATTTATCTGTTCTGTGGGTCCCATCGAGGACTGTTGTGTAATGGTATTACTTCGTTTTCCACCCGCACGAAGGTGCCTGGTGGGCGTCCTTGAATCGTTTCTATGCAGGTTTGGCGGAAAGGGCTAAAACTTGCATAGGGCCGATTTGAGGGTGTTACAGATACTTGGTACGAGTAGAACACATGTTGATTGTGTGGGCATTGATTCTCTAGTTGCTACCATCCCACGTGTACTTGGTCATATCGCGACAATGTTGGATGAAGCAGCTTGGACCGACCTTAAGCGTAACCTTACACGAGACTGGTTCCATGAATGACATATGACTTCTACCACATAAGTGGCCAACGGGTGTCTGTCTCTCCAACATTAGTTGATATGGTATTTACAAAGGACGGCCCTGTGAAGGGACTTAAAGTGGCAACTAGTCAATCCATGTAATGGTTGGAAGTTCGTAGTAGAAACAGTTCTCTTGTGAAAGCGCTAACAACCACGTAAAACATGCAAAGGTAAAGTAAAGGCATCTAACTTTATTTTGCAGGGGCTTGTGATAATGTATGGTCAAGGTAAGTATTTATGAAATGTACGACCGACCGCATGGAGGCACCATGAACGTGGTGCAATGTCGGCGCACTCGATGGAGATGAAGGCACGACGGCCACATCATATCGCATAAACTGTTTTCATTTGATGTGAATTGGTTGTGCATCTTATTATGCTAGTATTAGACTTACGGCAGTAGCATTGTAAGATGATCCCTCAACTTTATTCTGATATGCGTGTTCTCCCTTTAGTGTGCACCCCCAAGAAAGTTTGTCATTGTGGACGAGGACGCGATGATCGGGTGCGAACACATCGATGTTCACATATGGTGTGTGTAAGCCATGTATGCACTTGAAATACATTAAAGGTTAACATTGGCGAGCCTAGCATGTACAGATATGGCCTCTGAACACAGATGACTAAAAGGTTAAGCATGAGTCGCATTGTGATGTGATCAATATGTTGATATCTACCCTGGCAGCTGTATTAAAGGCCGTGATGATCGGGGATGATACGGTGTAAAGGAATCGTGCAATTACTAAACGAACATTGGGGGATGTTCGTTTGAGTGAGAGTTCTTGTATTGAACTCATATTGTGAACTTAACAATCAAAGTGAATTTGCATTGTTGTTGTAGTTGGCGTCGATTATAGACTACCTTGCTTGTGTTTGAGATAATAGTACTATAGTATTCTAGATGCTTACTTTATAGACTAGTACCGTATTGTTTGAGTGCCAAATTATAGATAGAAGTCCTAAAGTAGACTTTCAAGTAAACCTCACTTACTCCATAAGGTTTAATAGTTAATTAATCCTAGAGTAATTGATTCAAAAGTTAGTGTCTAAAAGATCATGCTTGTGTCCATGATACTTGATATTAGAAAGGAAGTTCTTTGTATCAAGATTAGATGGGAGATAAAAGATTAAGAAATCATCTTGTGTAAAATATATTTTGATATCTGAAACACTGTTTGATTACAACATGACAAAGTATAATTTAGTTGGAAATATATTCTCATATTGGATGAGCGTCTGCGAATGATGGTGACGCCAGGCGTACCCATCACCAGTAGCTTGGGAACTAAAGTTATACAAACATTCATATTGATAACTATATATCTCATTCGTGAAAATTTTCATGATAGGATGACTTGAGGTATAAGTAAACTATTTAAGATACTAAAAGATCAGTAATGAATAAATCCAGAAGAACATGAATGATGTGATCATTGTGATCCACTTCAAAAGTGTAAGTTTAAGGGTATTAGTGTTGACTAACACAGTTGAACCAAGTACCATGTGATTGCTGCCACTATTGATAATTGGTGACTGTTCTAAAAAGAGGAAAACCTTGAAAGAGAATCTATAAATATAATTGGCAGAAATTAATGAACTGGAATTGTACAGCTCAGGTATATGCAAGATATACATGTTATGAATATATTGTTTGCATGTTAAACCAATGTGATTCTTTTGTATTAGATACTGAATTGGTAGGCATGAAATGTCATACAGCAAATCAATATAAGAAATACAATGGTCTGAATAACTAGCAAAACAATATGGTAATTATGTTCATCGATATAAAAATAATATGTTATCATGTTTGTCACATGCATCACGAACCAAGCCATTAATATTTATTCTGATAATTATTATCTAGTTCCAGCATTGTGAGAACAAAGTGTTGTTTAAATAATTACTGTATTCCATAGATGATGGATGAACCATTGTAAATCTTGTTAGAAAAATAATATTCATAAAACTAAATGCTAAAGTGTCGCAAGACGTAATGATTGAAATTTCACTTAAATATGACACCACTGTTTAAACTTTGCAAAAGAAATACATGAAGAAACTCCATCTTGATGGAATTTTGGAGTCAAATTGTTTTCAAACGAATTGAGGCTTGTTAGACTTTCCTATGAATAACTAAATCTCTATTCACGGACCAAAGTTGAATGGACAAATAACTTAGTGGAAGTAATACATATTGATGTATGCTGTCCATTATGTAAAAACCGTGTGTGGTGGATTATTCTACTTCATATATTTCTAAAGAGGACTTGAATAGATATATGAGTATATCTATTTAATGAGGAAATATTATAAGACATTTGAAACATGTTTAAAGGTTTTAGCGTGAAGAATAAATCATCTAGATTTGCGAAAACAACACCATAGGAGTTATGATACATTCGAGTTTCTAGAGACTTTGATAAAGTCATTATGAATAAATAAATCATCATAACAAGAAAATCACGAGTTTATGATTGGATCATAAAATAAGATTTTGAGTTACAAGTTTAGCAAACATCTGAAAGTTGAGATTTTTTTTCACAAACCTGATCTTCCCAAAACACCATAGTAGTATATGGAATGTTTTGAGAATGCAATTGAACCTAGTTTGACTTGGTAAGGTCAAATATAAAACTTCCATTATGATTTAATAGATTATGCTATAGTTACATACTGCTTTTACACTAAAAAGAGCAACATCATGATCCGATGAAATGGCAAGGGGTAAAACCCAGTTTGTTTTTTCTTAAAATTTTGGTATGCAAGGAATATGTAAAATGTTTACAAAAACAAAGTCAGATATGCGCGTCCCAAAATTAATTGTTGGGAATTCCTCCACCATAACACTAAATACAAAAGTGTTTGTCGCTAAAACGGTGAGTTCTTTGAGAAGGAACTTTTCATGAAAAGTTAAGTGGGAGTACAATAGAGATCTTAATGAGGCTATCTGAACCCAAGTGACATGATACGAGTATCGCAGCACCGAAAAGTGTTCTGGAGGCTGCTATAATGCTCATGGCTACCGTTTTTGCAAATGTTGTAGTTCCAGAAATCTAAGTTCCAATTGAATCATATGGATCGGTTAATAATCAAATAGTGAGATTTGAGAACAAAGTGTCATTTTTGGACAATGATATACCGAGTATATTGATGTCTACCCACTTCTATTCTTGTAGATAGTTGTTGGGCCTCCAAGTGCAGAGGTTTGTAGAACAGCAGCAAGTTTTCCCTTAAGTGGATCACCCAAGGTTTATCGAACTCAGGGAGGAAGTGGTCAAAGGTATCCCCTCTCAAGCAACCCTGCAATCAAGATACAAGAAGTCTCTTGTGTCCCCAACACACCCAATACACTTGTCAGGTGTATAGGTACACTAGTTCGGCGAAGAGATAGTGAAATACAAGTGGTATGGATAATTATAAGTGGTAACGGTGCTAGAAAATAACTTGATGGCGTGGAAAAGACTAAAGGCAAACTGAAATAAAGATGGAAGCAGGCAAACATGTAACAGATCTAATTGCAAACGGTGTATCAATGCTTAGAAACAAGGCCTAGGGATCATACTTTCACTAGTGAACACTCTCATATAAATATCGTCTCTTTATGATGCTACGCTGAACTACTCTTCGGTTGGACACTCTAATCGATGGTAGGGCTATAACAGCACACCTCAAAGTAAGCCTTCCCCATCTAGAAAACCCCACACTATCACCTTGAGTACTAGATGAGTCCAACAAACACCGCAATTTCATAAAGACATCCAACTCCAAATATAACTCATAACAAGTATTTGTAATCTCTAGCTAAGTGCCACCATGGTGTGCACGCTGTCACTTTCACACACATGGGGAGAGCAGAGATCTATGAAAGCACTTGAGTAGCAAGGTAGATCTATAGATTACAAGCTCATGATCTCAATAAGATCATGCATACAGAGAGAAATGAACACATAGCTACCGGTAGAACCCTTAGCCTCGAGAGAGAACTACTCCCTCCTCATCATGGGAATCAACAACGGTGATGGAGATGGTGGTGGAGATCGATGGAGATGGCTCCGGGGGCACTTCCTCGTCTCGACAGGGTGCCGGAACAGAGACTTTCTGTCCCCCGAATCTCCCCTTCGGTGGTGGCGGCGCTGCGGAACTTTTTGTGGATTTCTGATTGACGATTTAGGGTTTATGCATCAGGAGGCTCTTATAGGCGAAGGAGGCAAGGTCGGTGGCCAGCCAGGGGGCCCACACCATGCCCTGCCGCGGCCTAGGGGTACCCGCGCCTGGGGGGTGTGGCCAGGCCCTGGCCCTCCTCCGTCTCGTATTCTGGCTCCGTGAGTCTTCCGGTAAAATAGGAACTTTGGCTTTTGTCCCGTCCAATTCTGAGAATATTCATTTTCTAACTTTCCTAGAACCAAAAATAGTAGAAAACAGGCAACTGGCACTGTGGCTCTTGTTAATAGGTTAGTCCAAGAAATCATATGAAAAGTACTCCAAAGTGTGGACAGAACATAAGAAAGTAGATAAAACCAAGCATGGAACATCAAAAATTATAGATACATTTGCAATGTATCAACATCCCCAAGCTCAACTCCTGCTCGTCCTCGAGTAGGTAAGTGATAAAAAGAAAAAATAATTTTTGAGGTGACATGCACCATCATAAACTTGATTAAAGTATTTTGTAAAACATTCAAAGCTGGGATCATAGTACTTCAATCATAACATGAAAGACAAAGTTCTAGCAATAAGACAAAGAAACTATGTTGCAACATGAAAAGGCACAAACAAAAGATTCATGAATAACAATGCTTTGCAAGACGTTTGTTTGTTTCACATAAAGAAAACATAGCATAATAGCATTCAGCTTGTCCTCATAGAGTAGCAAATATAAATGCATAGGACACCTTCAAAGTTCATAAGAGTGACTAGATACAAATAGTTTAAAACAAGCAATATCAAGATATGCATCAATCAACTAGTCTTGGGACAATGCACATAGAACTAAGAATGGCCACTATGCTCTCAAAGTAGGTGCATAAAGATAGAAGGTGGAGACTCGATATATAAGTGGAAGAAAGGCCTTCATAGAAGGAAGTAGAGATTCAAGTTTCATAAAGAGCTTCCAAAAAATATGGTACTTGTTAGCTTTTAGCTCTCATTGCCCCTATCATAAGCATCTTGAAGTGTTTAAGGTTAAAGTGAACAAACTATGGTGTACATGCTTGACAAAGTATAAGTCAGAAATCTCATGTCCCTTGTATACGAGGGACACTCCTCATGCTACTCAAGTTTAGTCACCGGTAAGTTCTTGTCATTGTAAGTATATGTGTATCATAGAGAACCGCCAACAGGGTACCCATTGCCCGATGATACGAAAGAATCCCCATATCAAAATGGCAAGGCAAGCAGACAACAAGCATCTCAGCAATCTTCTTATTTACCATGGGAATATGGTGCTTTTTTCTCTCTTTCCTCTTTTCATAATCTATTTTTTTTTCTCTTTTTTTTCTCAATATAGGACTCTTTTTTATAAGAAGAATGCTTCATAGACAGCTCATTATGGTTACGCTGCAGGTTTCCACCATGTCAGCATGGATTAGACCAGTGGCCCAGGAGTTTCTCTAACACATATACATAACTCCATGGACTTACAAGCTCCCCTTTCATTTCACACCGACGACATCTATATACAAAAGAGCATGATATCAACTAGGTACAAGTAGCAAGTGCAATGTTGGAAGCGTTCCCCATGAAAGCATGGTTCTGCTAATTCCCAACAAATAAGTGCAAGCATATACAACATAGACGACACAATGGTTCAAGTTTATTAAGGGCAAGAAAAGTAAAGTGTGCCATCAAGTTCGTGAGAGCTTTAATCGCTAGTTTTCTCATAACAAGTTTAATTTGGAAAGTAAACAAAAGCATGAATATACTTGGAATAGCATAAGCTAGTAGGTAGGTATGGTGGACTCTTTGGAATAACTTGGGTTAAGGAGTTGGATGCATGAGTGGAACACATACTTGGTTGTGGAGGCTAGCAAAAGACTGGGAGCGACAAACTAAGAGAGCAATAATGGCCATAATCATGCAGAGCGACAAAACATCATTGATCAAAGCATAAAGTGATACTACAAGTTGAAAACTAAAGGATCATAAAGGCTATGGTGACTTGAGATAGTCATTACATGGTGTGAGCATGTGCCAAGTCAACCCAAATAAAGCATCAAAGGAGAATACCACTATACTATGCTTTAATATGCTAAAACAACGCATGATTCATCCAATGCACATTAAGCAATCTCAATTGTTTATAACAAGTCATGCTATAGCAAAGAATACTAAGCATAAAGCCAAAAAAATATCAAGCATGGCATGACAAAGCATAGGCCTCAGTCAAAAACAAGCTCTCTTTACCACTTAAGCATGAACTTTCCTACTCTTTTCCAATCCAAACCACACTATTTGAAAACCAATGTATGAAAGAGGGGTTCCAACCAATTTATTCAGCAAACTAAGCAAACCAAGCAAACAAAAAACCAAAATAAAAACTAAAAAGAAGACGCTCCAAGAACAACACAACTGTGCATGAAACAATAAATATGATGCGTTTGGAAGAAACTTGGGATTTTTATTGATGAAGAAGGGGATGCCTTGGGCATCCCCAAGCTTTGGCGCTTGTACTTCTTGGATATTTCTTGGGGTGACACGCGTGACATCCCCAAGCTTGAGATAGTCCATCCTTCATCTCATTACTCATTTCTTCCATACACCTGAAATTTTTCCTTCATACAAAACTTCACACAATCTTTATTAGCAACATTAGTGCACTCAAGATAAATAAGTCTTAAGGTTCAGTTCTAACACCAAATAAACTTCCATTAGAACACTAGCTACTGTAGCACTTCCCGCAAAAAGCTCAGTTCCCTAAAAGAACTCAAAAGGAACCAACAAGAAGCAAATGCAGAAAATGGCAGAAATCTGTCAAAACAGACCAGCAGGTAAAGACGAATTTTTCCGAAGACCTTCTATTGCTCAAATCAAAAAGTGTTGAACTAACGAAAGTTAGATAACAACCTGGGGCAGAAGCACAACAATTCACGGCTCAAAAATAAGTTCAGAGATTTTACACGAATTTGTACGGTGAAGCACATAAATCTATTTCGGTACAGCAACTTTCCCAATCATTACTTCTCTCTCATTAGAGGTTACTCTTGGCACAAAAAGCAAATAAAAAGGATAAGGAGCGGTTATTATAGAAGTAGTAACTTCCAAGACTCATCTAAAACTTTTGGGTTATCTCCCAATAAGTACTTTTCTTTAACACCTTTAAGTTAGGCATGATAGTTTGAGAAGATGCTCACATAAGACATATGAATTGAAGTAAAAGAGAGCATCAAGAAGCAAATTCAAAACACATTTAAGTCTAACCCACTTCCTATGCATAGGAATCTTGTAAAGAAACAATTCATGAAAGCACAAAACAACAAGCATAGGAAAGCAAAACAAGTGCAACTTCAAGACTTTCAACATAAAGAGGGGAAACTTAATATTGTTGAGACACATAAAACCATGTTTCCCTCTCTCATAATAACTTTCAGTAGCATCATGAATAAAAGTAACAATATAATTATCACATAAAACATTCTTATCATGAGCCACATGCATAAAAAATTAATACTCCCCACATAAACATAGTCATTCTTATTTATTGTAGTGGGAGTAAATTCAACAAAATAGCTATCATTATTATTCTCATCACTATAATCATCAAATATAGGAGGCATATTGTAATCATAATTACTTTCCTCCTCAATAGTAGGTGGACTGAAAATATCATATTCATCATTGCAATCATCATATATTGGGGGTATAGTATCATCATAAGCAATAGAATAGTTATCTTCCAAAGTGTGTTCATTTGTAAACATATCATCATTGGAAGGAACATGGATAACACTAATAGTACAAAGACTATCATCATTTTCAGAATTGGTATCGAAGAGATTTTCAATATCAAAAGTACTATGCTTTTCCCAATCATGATCACTACTATAGGTAATAGGCATAGGAACATCATCGAGTTCAGACTCATCAAAAACTATAATAGGAGCAACATGCTTAGGGGAAAATACCGTTTCCTCTCTCCTTTTACTCCTCTTCTTCTTTCTCTTCTTCTTTTTAGGAGGGAGAGGCTTGAAAGGAAGCTTCTCCATATAACCTGGTTCATTGTTAGAGACAATAGAAGAAACTTTGGAGGATTCCTTCTTTTCATTAATAAGATCAAAACACATATTAGTCCTATCATATTTTTGGTAAAATCTCATCTTCTATAATATTTTGTATGTAAGTATTTGTGTGGCAATTATCAACACAATAAAGATGGCAACCATGCAGGACACTATTCATATCAAAAGCACCCATATCTACCAAAGAGGTTTTTCTTGATAACTCTTCACACCCCAAAAATAATGTAAGTTGATCATGCTGATTAGGAGTGATCATGTCATCACAATACAAACTTGCAGTACTCATTGGATTAGAAGGGCTATTATTATGGCCTGAGCATTGAAAATTGAAATGACCCACTTCAAAGCAAAGTTCACAAATAAAAGGATAAAGGGCACAAACTTTTTTACCAAGATCATTTAAAGCCCTATACCACATTCTAGTTTTTTCATTCCTATGGGTGATACAATATTCTTCTTCCATTTGATTATTCTCACAACGTCTATGTATTCCACAAAAATTAACATGCTTATAAGAAATAGTACTTTCAGAGGTTTGAGCATGTTCATTGCTATTCTTAATAACAATTTCATTATCCCTGCAAGTGTCTTTAAAAGGCTCATGATACATGTCCCATTTTTCTTTAGGAGCATTAATATGAGAAGCAAAGGTTCTAAAACAATCAATAAGAATTTGAGGATCAAGACCATATTTAGCACTAAGCTCTTGAAAATCAGCGGTTTCAGCAAAAGACTTAATGCAATCATACTCATAGTTTATACCTGGTTCTTTACCTTTGTTGTTATCCCAATCTTCGATATTGCTTTGAATTGTTTCAAGAAGATTCCACTTAGCTTTGACCTCCTTACTTGTGAAGGATCCCTCTAAACAAGTATCTAGATAGTCCTTGTAATGTCCTGAAAGCCTTGCATAGAAATTATAATAACAATATTACCGGGGAACTCAGGAATGGGACATTTGAGCATTAGTGACTTCAATCTCCCCCATGCTTGGGCAATACTTTCTCCATCATGTGGATGAAAATTATAAATGTAATTCTTATCTTTATGAATTTCATGAGGAGAATAAAATTTAGAGTAAAAGAGAGATTCAAGTTCCTTCCACTCAAAATGATGAGGATCATCTAGTAGCTCATACCACTCCCTTGCTTTGCCCCTAAGTGAAAAAGAGAATAGCTTCCTCTTCACTTGGTTCATTGAAATACCTGCACACTTGAACAACCCGCATAATTCATGTATAAGGAGTAAATGATCACCATGATGGACAGTTCCATCTCCAAAATAAGAGTTGTTCATAACATGTTCAACAATTTAGATAGGTATTTTAAAAGAGATGCTTTCAGTATGTGGATTTAAAATATCACAAGTATCATTATAATTACCACATATGGGAGATAAAGTATCATCAGAGCAAATTTTCTTCTTTAAAGCTGGGAAACTAAAAAGATCATTTTTATAAAAACCAACTTCCCCAAGCTTAGATGTTTCCATAGCATTAGTAACAACGGTGTTCAAAAGATTCATACTAATAACATTGTTATTAGCATGCAAAGAAAGTTCCATGGGTTTTTTAATTTTCTTTTCAGACAATTCGAGTTATAACTTTGGAAAAATACTAAAAAGCTCTCTAATTTTGTTGTTGTTTTCCATTAAGCCTAACCTGTGAAAACAAGAAACAAAAAGACAAAATTGCAGAATCTAAAGGAAATTACTTCGAGCACTCACACTGGAGGATGTGAGTACCTTTTACCTTACCTCCCCGGCAACGGCGCCAGAAAATAGGCGTTTGCCGTGGGAGGTTCTTCTTCTTTAATCCTCCGGTGTGAATACCTTTTACATTACCTCCCCGGCAACGGCGCCAGAAAATAGGCGTTTGCCGTGGGAGGTTATTCTTCTTTAATCCTCCGGTGTGAATACCTTTTACCTTACCTCCCCGGCAACGGCACCAGAAAATAGCTTGATGTCTACGCACTTCTATTCTTGTAGAAAGTTGTTGGGCCTCCAAGTGCAGAGGTTTGTAGAACAGCAGCAAGTTTTCCCTTAAGTGGATCACCCAAGGTTTATCGAACTCAGGGAGGAAGTGGTCAAAGGTATCCCCTCTCAAGCAACCCTGCAATCAAGATATAAGAAGTCTCTTGTGTCCCCAACACACTGAATACACTTGTCAGGTGTATAGGTGCACTAGTTCGGCGAAGAGATAGTGAAATACAAGTGGTATGGATAATTATAAGTGGTAACGGTGCTAGAAAATAACTTGATGGCGTGGAAAAGACTAAAGGCAAACTGAAATAAAGATGGAAGCAAGCAAACATGTAATAGATCTAATTGCAAACGATGTATCAATGCTTAGAAACAAGGCCTAGGGATCATACTTTAACTAGTGAAGACTCTCATATAAATATCGTCTCTTTATGATACTACGCTGAACTACTCTCTGATTGGACACCCTAATCGATGGTAGGGCTATAACAGCACACCTCAAAGTAAGCCTTCCCCATCTAGAAAACCCCACACTGTCACCTTGAGTACTAGATGAGTCCAACAAACACCGCAATTTCATAAAGACATCCAACTCCAAATATAACTCATAACAAGTATTTGTAATCTCTAGCTAAGTGCCACCATGGTGTGCACGCTGTCACTTTCACACACATGGGGAGAGCAGAGATCTATTAAAGCACATGAGTAGCAAGGTAGATCTATAGATTACAAGCTCATGATCTCAATAAGATCATGCATTCAGAGAGAGATGAACACATATCTACCGGTAGAACCCTTAGCCTCGAGAGAGAACTACTCCCTCCTCATCATGGGAATCAGCAACGGTGATGGAGATGGCTCCGGGGGCACTTCCCCGTCCCGACAGGGTGCCGGAATAGAGACTTTCTGTCCCCCGAATCTCCCCTTCGGTGGTGGCGGCGCTGCGGAACTTTTCGTGGATTTCCGATTGACGGTTTAGGGTTTATGCATCGGGAGGCTCTTAGAGGCGAAGGAGGCAAGGTCGGTGACCAGCCAGGGGGCCCACACCATGCCCTGGCGCGGCCTAGGGGTACCCGCGCCTAGGGGTGTGTGGCCAGGCCCTGGCCCTCCTCCGTCTCGTATTCTGGCTCCGTGAGTCTTCCGGTAAAATAGGAACTTTGGCTTTTGTCTCGTCCAATTCCGAGAATATTCATTTTCTAACTTTCCTGGAACCAAAAACAGCAGAAAATAGGCAACTGGCACTGTGGCTCTTGTTAATAGGTTAGTCCAAGAAATCATATGAAAAGTACTCCAAAGTGTGGACAAAACATAAGAAAGTAGATAAAACCAAGCATGGAACATCAAAAACTATAGATACATTTGCAATGTATCATACATGCAAAGAAGCGATGATGAGCCCTTACTCTGTTAACTGGCTAGAGGCCATAAGAATTCATGATAGTATCCATATACGAAAATCAAGATATGAACTTGGTAGACCCTTAAGAAGGCGTGAAGATTTTCAAAGAATAAATGGATCTATAAACAAATAGACATAAGATGTTTACATCTGTGAAATATTTGACTTTCCGGAATGTAGTTTACGAACAAGTTCAAAAGTTGACTATGAAAAGATTGGATCTTCCACAATGACATTTATTCTGTACGGATTATTGAAGCAACCACTACATATTGATATATGGTAGTTGAATACAAAACAACGTTCTTCTAATAGAATGGTTACCTAGGATATGTACATGAATCTATCTAAAGGGTTTTGTTAACTCAAAAGGTGCTAAAATATATGCAAATTTCAGTAGTTGAAATAAGCATTGTGGAGTTAGAATCGTCAACATGATGAAACAATTAAAGAGTTTAAGTTCATCAGAAACAATGAAGATGCTTGTGTTTAGAAGAAAGTAAGTGGGAGCGTTAAGACATATTTCCAGTACTTTAAGCAAAAGACATTATGTTGATTAGGAATGATGTATCTTTAATTTTACATGAATTAAGAATTTCACTAAAATTGGATTTTGATGAAAGACATAGGCAAAACCAGATTATTAGACATCTAAGTCTATAGTGATAGATTGAAATGATAATAAGGTTATGCTAAAGTATGTATATGAAATATTGAATTAGTTCAATATGGCGACATATTTGAGTGGGAGCTGTGTGCGTTTCATAGAGTGGGCCCCTCCCACCACGTGGGGCCCATGTGGGGGGCTGGGCGCCGCCTCCTCCCACCTCCTCCCCTTTATTAGTCCCTCCTCGAGACTTTGACGGAGGTGGTGCCTCTCTTTCACCTATATAAATAGGGGGGCCACTCTCCCCAAATCCATCACATCAACTGCCTTTTGCCTATTATCTCTCGCTCTTCCTCATGTGTGGTTCCCAAGATTGGAATTGCATATGAGGATAGGGGTTTCTCCACCATATGCATGTCGTCGTGCTTCTGGACTTGGTACAAACCAATATTCTTCTGCTGCTTTGCTGGACCGTAGCTCGGGAGACGTCTCTACACTGTATGTGTGTAAGGCCACGAGGCACTGCCACTTGTGGTTATTTTGCTTGGAGCTTGGAGCTTAGACATTGACATGACCATGAGGTTGGCTACGTCGTACTAGGACAAGGGGTGACAGTGAGGAGCTGCACGACCTTGAGGTCGGGCGAGTTCGACTACATCATCCATGTTCCCCGCAGAACGTTAACCGCGTTCGGTATTCAAAGGTATGAACATCAAATTCCCTCTCGTTACTATAGATCTGCATAGATAGAGCTTGACTAGGTGTGTTCACTGTAGGAATTGTTTTGTTTTCTGCCACAGAACCCCTTCAGAATGGTTATTGAATCTATTGAGGAATGTGCTGTATATTGATGACCTTATGGAGATCTTGGCAAATAAGGAAGGAGGTTTTACATCAAAAACCTCCACGACCAACCAAAGCTTCAAAACAGTTTCTTTTGAGCTACATGGATTCCTCGATTCTGATTAAGTATCATCTTTATGCTAATATAGTGAAAGGTAAATTCAGCTTGGAGTCTGACGAGGAAATTCAACATACGATCATAGAACAATGTTCCGATCGGTCTTTGCAATGGATACCTCCTCCATCATGTTGGTGTAAAGTGAATACGGATGGGTCATTCGGAACTAATGGAGATGCAGGAGTCGATATTGTTGTGAGATATAATGATGGTGCAATCATATTATCATCTTGTCATCAACTTTTATCCTGTAGAGATCCTTTGGGTGTAGAATTGAGTGCAGTTCTTGAGGTTTTGTCTCTTGCACTGCATTGGTGCAATCAGCCACTAATTCTTGAGGTGCACTGATAAGAGATCATTACTATCCTGGAGAATAAGGATCTATATAGATCATTCTATTTGATGATGGTGGAAGAGATTAAAACCTTGCTTAATATTAGACAATATTGCATTACTCATGTCAAAAGGGGGCAGAATACTAGTATCCACTTTATGGCAAACTTTGCTAGAACTTTTAGACGTACAATGATGTGGTTAGAATCGAGACATGAAGGTCTAGCTGACACATGCAAACCTTATGTAATTTCTGAAGTTTGAGAAATACAAGTTGATTCGCAAAAACACTCATCGCTCCATGTCCCTGTTTGGTTTTTAGTCCAAGTTATTTGAGTGGTCCTAGGTCTATCAGTTGAATCCTCAACCAATCAGCCGCCTCCGGAGTCATTGATCCTACTTAATTGTGAGATATGAGATGTCTAATCAATGCAAAATATAAACTTTATAAGTTTATGATATTAATCTCATGTAGTCCCTTCAAATTGCGGAAAATACTGCAGCATGTTGTACATGCCTATTGTAACAATAAATATCGACACACACAATATATCCCATTGATCTCAGTATCAGTGTAGAGGAAAGTGATGCCTCAGTAGATGGAGGTTTCACGTGTATATACTTATATAGCACAATAATTACATGGATAAGAACATGTGAGGTTTGGATTACAAAACTTGCAGACCAAGAAGAAAACAACACCGGACACATACAATCTCCAACAACCATCCTAACAACACATTAACATGCTGTTTAATAATTGACAATTCATCATCATCTCTCGATCCTCACATCTTTCTACATAGAAACATATATACACACGAGGAATGCTAGATCTCTAGTTGATATCCTAATTCTTTGGTGTCCATCTGTTTTTTTCTTGTTGAATCTTTTGTGGCACTTGGAATAATTTCCTACTATTTCTTGTCTTATTCTATTGCATCTTCGTGCGCTCATATTTTTCTCATGCTATTCTTGATGCTTCTATTTTTCAAATCATTTAAAGGCACACACTTCTATTTTAGTTTGCATCTTACTAATCTTGTGAACGCAATTGATATTTGTTTGATATCTTATTTGAATCATGTGTGTTGGGAATATATGCTAAGCAATATGTTCCTTGCATATGTAAGACTATGTTAATGTGGAATGATTGATGGCTCCAAAATTTGCCATCTTCCACCATGTTTAAACATTGTTTTTGGTCAAGCAATTGACAAGAAACTCTCAATCCTTGCCACTAATGACTAATAATTGCAAAGATATGCAAAACCTTTCTTTAAATTGTGTTATGTAGGAAATCATGGGTTTTAATGCGAAAGCAGGAGTCATAATGAAGGTTTTTGAGGAAGTCTACACGACCAAGTAATTGGGAAGCCATTCCAGGGCATCGGCACGCTTAACGACCAGTGGTACGGGAAGGTTCCGCCCATACCATCTGCTCGTACCAGGTGGTGTTGGCTTCGTCTCGTCAAACCCTACGACTTTCGTGAAGATGCCTATATATTTTGAGCAAAACCCTACGACTTTCTTGAAGATGCCTATATATTTTGTGAAGATGCATGGAAAAATAATTATGCTTCTATTGTTCAAAAACATTATCCTAATCATGTAGGAGCTCCTTACAACAATTATGATAATATTAATGGAGCAAATCATGGCAATCTCCCGTTTGAGCAAACTGTTAGAACCTTTATACAAGCTCAAACCAAGCAAAATAATATGCTTATTAAAATCACAGAGAACCATGAAAGTAGTATAGGAAAATTATCTAACCAAGCCGTTGCAATTAGAAATGATGCGCATGCTCTACAAGAAAGGACAAAGACTATGAAGGCTCAGCTGGGCAAAGTAGCTGAGAGCCAAGCTCTCATACTAGCAAAGTTTACTGGAAAACCCGAGCCAAATCCGGTAGAAGACCTCAAGATGATGAGGGTGGTAACCAATGAAGAAAAACCTGAAGAACTGGATTATAGCAACGCGCCAACACCGGAATATACCGTGGAAGATCTACTAAAGATGATCACCGTGAAGAATCCAGGCATAGAACAAGGTAATGATGCTATGTACCAAAAATTTATACAACAAGTAGCATCTAAAGTTCGCGGGTTAGAGATGGAGTATACAAGACTAGCTGATAAGCTTCTAGCTAAGCTAGATGGTATATTTGAGCCCACTATTAAAGTTAAGTTGGGAGTTAATGAGATATCCACAGTTTGTGACCTTAGTGCGAGTGTCTCAACAATTTCCAAAAGATTATTTGACAAATTAAACTTGGGTCCATTTGTTACTACTGAATTGAGACTCCATCTAGCTGATTATACTTATAAACAAGCTATTGGGATAAAAGAAAATAAAGTTGTTGAAATTAAAGGTACTCCCACTCTTATTGATCATGTTATTGTGGACATGCCTGAAGATCCTGTAGCACCTATAATTCTAGGTAGGCCATTCCTAAGAACTATAAAGGCTTTAATTAATTTACATGAGGGGAATGTGAAAATAGGGATACCATCTAGAGATCCTTTTATAGTCCACTTCCCTAGGAAAAAGAAGGCTAATCCTAATGATGATGATGGTGTAATTACTTTAAAAGCCAACTACTTTGGAGTGGGTATTCCACTTCTTAAACCTAAGTGATTGCCATCAGGGTCAAGATAATTGACCTTAACTAGAAGCGCTTCATGGGAGGCAACCCATGTGAAATAAAGTTTTTTACTTTTGTGTTAGTTTTGTTTGTTTGTTTTTGTTTTTTGTTTTTAATAAAGAGTGTTCAAGAAGACCTTTGGTGAGAGGATAAGAAATAAGGTAATCCTCTATCTTCTATTTTACTAACACATGGCCTAACAAGTATTGATGATTCTTTATGTAGTATATTTGTTGTTATTTTGTCTTTTGATAAGATGTGCAAAGGCACACAGGGCTTCTAATCAAAATGTTTGAGTTTTGTAGCTCATAGTGCTCTTAACGACCACTGGTACGGCCGGAAGGGACCGTACCGTGCGCCCATACCACATTGAACCGGAGGAAGATAGAAATTCTGGTTTTTGCCCTAGGGAACAATGCTCTTAACAACCACTTGTACGGCCTGACACGCCTGTACCGCGCGCCTGTACCGTACCCTCGAGCAAACATCAGTTTTCAAGCGAAGACACAGAATAGATAACGACCAACAGTACGGACACGCGCGACCATACCGCACGCCCGTACCGAGTGCATCGCCAGAAGGGAGCCATCGCCCCAAGGTATGTCACCCGGTACGGGCGGGCTCTGATCGCACCACCCGCCCGTACGACATACAGGTCCGCCATATTCAGCCTGAGGAGGTGACCTAAAAATCCTCAAAACAAATCTTTCTCTTTCTTCTTCCTCCAAATTTCAAACCACCTCCATTGGATCTTCAAATTGACTTAATATTTCTTCGATTCCTCGCACTCATTTGATCTAAGGTATGATTCTCCTCCGATCGTCAACTTATGTGCAAAAGTTTCACTCAATCTTTCATCATTGTCAATCTAGACTTAAGTCTTGTTCTTAATTCAATCTTGATATTGAGCATGCTTAGTATTGTTTTAGAGGAGTTTCTTTTATAGTAAGTGTAGAGAATCACTTATGCTATGTTTCCATTGGACTAAAATTTTCATTAGCAATTTTTATTTACTTTATGTTATTATTTTTAGATGAACATGAGGAGCCGTACACATGAGATGGCCGCGGAATCCTCCGCACCACCCGTTGATACATTGACCCCCCGAGTCACTTGGTATCAAGTTCACCGAGGAGTTTCAGCTGAACCATTTCAATCGCCTCAAGCTCCGAGAAATCAAGTCCACCAAGTGGGCGTGTCCTTATATCCTGAAACAACTTGGCATTGGTACTGATTTCAATTTACTTTGCAACAGTGTTAGTTTGTATGATTTTGTCTTTCAGGATGTTGCCACATATCACCGCTTGATGCTTGAGTTCTTCAGCACTTTGACGCATACAGTGGACCCTTATGGTTGTATAGAGGAACAAAGGCTCGGAGTTGATCACATCAAATTCCGCCTTATGAAGTGTGAGTACACCTTAACACTCAATCAATGGGCTCAATGCTTTGGGTTTACCAACAACACTACCAATGTATGCACAACTACTTTTGTTTTAAATCCTGCACCTTGGGAGTACTTTAATTTAATGAGAATTAGTGGAACCACACCCAAGGGTAATCAAATTGATCACCTTTCTATTCGATATTTATTTTATGTGATTGCTAACACTTTGTAGGCACGTGGTGAGTTTACTAGAGTTAATGAGGAGGACATGTTGATCCTTGCAAAAGCTGCAATTATTAATTGTCACTTAATGCCAAATTTAGGCGCTCTTCTTGTGTTTTACCTTAAGCATCAAGCTCTTCAATCTGGAGGACCTATATGCGGAGGGGGAGTTGTGACCGTTCTTGCACGCGCACTTCGCATCAACCTAGGTAACATCCAACCGTTGACAGGAAGTCACCGTCTCGGTCTATCTACTATAAGAGCATGTGGTATGGTTTCTAAAAATCATGGTAGATACTTTTTTGATATACCTAGAGAGGATCACTTGATCCCAGCTCCTTTGCCTAACGGTTTATTCTCTATCGAGGATGGACGTTTGCGTTTTGACACGTAGGTTGAGGCTAATCTACCGCAATAAGAAATACCCTTGGGAGGAGGAGAAGATGAAGAAGTATAACAAGGAGGACCCAAAAAAGATGAGCAGTCACCAAACTACTACACCACCTATGAAGACATCTATGCACTCGAAGGAAATATTCAAAACATGAACATCCTCTCCATCAACCTTCGAGATGCTACTGCAAGCCTCACCACCCAGTTCCACGATTGGAACAGCCAATGGAACGTGGGACACTATTCACCACCACCACAATGAGCAACAAAAGGGCTTGCAAAAGCCTGAGCTTGGTGATGTGTTCCCCCGGCAAATTTATTTCTATAATAACGAGGTTGTACTCTAGGTCCTTGAGAGCTTTCAAACAATCGTGTTGGCTTGTTCCAACACTTTGCTTTTTTTCCTTTGCTTTTTAGTTTGCTTTCGTTTTTAGTTTGTTTTTTCCGTTTGTTTTTCTTTTCTTAAAACCCTTGCTTGGTCGCAAGTTCTTTTCTATTCTTTAATCCCTATCCTCGAAAATACAAAAAGATTTTTCCGTTCTTCCTTTTTTTCGTAAATGTGGATTCGCACTTTGCCTCTTTGCTTTAAGATTATTATGAGAGTAATCGTGTTTGAGTTTTGAAGGAACATATCCCTATAAGGAATAGGATCATGAACTAAATTATGAGAGGTATGTCCTATGTCTCCCACTTATGAAGTTTGAGTTGTTTATCTTAGTTGGTTGATTTGCTAAGATGCCATGCTTGTGGGAAGTAATTTAATATGGTTAGAGTAAGGCTTTTTATTAGTATGATGATTAGTTGTTGAATCTCTTGCTCTAGTTCTTTTAGCTAACCGAGTCTTTCCTTGGAAATAATATTGCCAAACAAGTACAAGAAGGAAAATTCTAAAATTGATGACTTGTTTGATGAATGATTGTCTTGAGAGTATACCCTTGAAGATACTTAACCCCATAGATATTTTAATAGTCTTGACGACACTCATGAAAGGAGTTGTTAGATTGAAATAAAGTCTAGTGGTAATTGTGATGCATTTCAATGCTAGCCTTGTGGATCAAATCGCGGTACTAGCTCAAAAGAGAGAGAGAGAGAGAAGTGAGACAATTTTGTTCTATGTCTCTAATGCACACATTTGGGATTCCAACAACTCCGCTAGCTTTTGAATGATCTATGGTATAACCCCGGATTTCTTCTATGAGTTGATGACGTGAGTGGCTTACGTTCAATATATGGGAAAACGTATTGGTACTCTCAAAGATTGTGCAAACACTTGCAAAAGAAACCTTCAGCGATCCTTGAAAGAATAAAAAAAGATATCTATGAGGATCCACATAACAAGTCCTTCGCATGGTCTCATTACTACTCTATGGATTTTTCTTGAAAAGCAATGATTGGATTAGAAGTGTTTTTGATAGACTTGATTTATTTATGTGGGTGTAAATAAGACACTTCATTGTTATACTACTTAGGACATGAAACTCTCTTACTCGATTATGCTATTCCAGGGCGTTAGCACGCTTAACGACTACTGGTACGAGCAGGATCTGCCCGTACCGTTCCCTCGTACCTGGTGGCGTTGGCTTTGTCTCGTCAAACCCTACGATTTTCGTGAAGACGCCTATATATTTTGAGGATCCAGCAGTCGGCCAGAGGGACGCCATTCTCAGATTACATCACAACACCACAAAAGGAGATCCACGCCATTTTTCATCCATTGTTCATCACTTCCATCATCCATACCCTCCACTATCCATATCATTGCTTTGTACTTTAGATCTCCTTGTGATTTTAAGACCATTGTAAGAATATTTGATTTCAATCTAAGTATTTGTATGATGTTTTCTATCTCCGATCTATTTGTTATGAGTGAGTAGTCCTCACGGGCTGCGGGTTGGGGAGAAATCTTGTAGTGATTATGTGCATCTAATTCATGGGAGAAATCTTGTAGTGATTATGTGCATCTAATTCATGGGAGAAATCTTGTAGTGATTATGTGCATCAATTTTGTTTGAAATTGAGATCTGTATCTTTTGTTTGTTTGTCTCTTGTCTCGGTCTGTTGAATTGTAGGTACCCAAGATCCCATATATTGATAAAGGCTTGAGGTGAGATACTTGGCTAGCGGCGATCTCATAGGAACCCTAGTGATAGAAAGGATAGTACAGTCTTCGCTTAGCGACCCATTCGGGATCACAACAACATCACCACTTAAAGCTTTGATCCGTGTTTTACACTTAATAATTGTTTGTAGCCCGTTGCTTCGGTGTGCACTCGGTTGGATTAAAATACTATTGCTATGCCCGCTGCATCACGGGGGATCTAGTATATTAGGATGTGTTTCCCACAAGAGATTATGTCCGTTCAAAGATTACACAACTATGCTTATTATTATTATCTTTTATCCCATATGATGTGCAGCTGTAGGTGGATCTTCAACCCCAACCTATCTCCATCCATTGATTCAACCCATTATAAAGTAAACTAGATTGGTCTGGTAAACTAAGGCAAAATGAACAAACAAAGTCTTGTAGACGTGTCCTTTTTATTTCATTTTAGCATTGCTTTCCGAGGTTCGATTAAACCTAGGTCTTCTAGGGAAAAAGCTATTATACTACATCCGTGAATGCGGATCGAAGGTATCAATGATCATCCTTGTATTACTCTTATCAAATGCTTTGCCATGTCAAACACACATCTTTTTTGTTGATCCTATTCTTATGTTTTCCCTTCACTCGTTGCATGACCATATGTTTATTGCAAGTGTTATGGTTTGTTTATATATATGCCCTCTTATACATGTGTTGTGTTTTAAATTAAATAGAGGGAGAGATGATTCCATTCTGTGCACTTTGTTTTCAAATCAAAAGAATTCTAATATGTGCATGAACCTTGGGGGTCTCCTTCGTTTATTTAGAACACTATTTTTATTTTATCATAATATCTTGTATTCAATTGGTTCTTTGGATCATGTTGCTTGCTTTTTTCCATTGATGCTTTTTCACATACCATCTTGTCAATCTTTGGATCCTCAATATAGTTTGATCTCCTCCGAGTATTCATCATTGGATATGCACATTTAATTTCACTCATATTATGAGAAATGCACACAAAAGGAACTCTTACTATATTGTCCTTCTATGTTTTTTGCCTTTTTGGCGAATGGTGCTAATGGGGGAGAATTTTAGAGGGTTTAAGGGAATTGGTATGCTTTAGGTTTTCCTGCTTAAGCATTTGCTTTTCATACATTTGCATCTTGCTTGTTCATTCTCATTTTTTTGATTTAGAAATGAACTCAACCATCGGTAATGGTTGGCAATATATGCAATGAAATTCAAGTTCATTCATAAGTGCATAGATTGTGTGTGGATTTTGCTCTATATATTTTTGGTTCTACAAACATCACATACTTTTTTAGTATTTTATGTTAATGGAACCGGTTTTGTTTTTAAATTCTTTATATAAAGCCTCCCAATATATATTATCATCAATTACCAAAATGGGGGAGATTGATAGTGCATGGAGCCCCGCGTGTGGTTTTGGTAATTAGGATAATCCCTACGGACTAATGTTTGCATTGAGTTATATTTGAAGGGATTTCCCATCGACAATTCTTGAAGAACATATGTTGGTTTCAAGGATGAGAGATGAAGTGGCCTAACCCAAAAGGGTCCTAGCCTATGTGTTTTACTATGCTATCCCTACATCAATTCACTAGCACACATAGTTTAAGATGTAATATCATGAAACAATTCATAATTATATTACATCAAATGATCAAAAAATTTCACTTAGTCTCATACTAGCATAGTCGAAGGGCTATCTTAGCATAAACAAAGTTCAATAGAAATCAAATAAATGATAAGGACCTCCATTCAGTGCCACAGTCGAAACATGCTGAGTGGATACTCGTGACCCTATCAACATACCTCACTCATCTTTAGAGTAACCTACAATAGTAAATGTTGTAGCCAAAATAATTTGGTCAACACAGTGAACATATTAGCGAGATTTATCAGTAGTTAAAATAGTCGTATTATTCTCTTACCATGTCCCTATGGTCTCTACGCCATGTCTTAGTGGTCTCTACACCATGTCTCTATGGTTTATATACCATGTCTCTGTGGTCTTTACACCAATGGTATGTGGTTTCTACGCCATGTCTCCGTGGTTCCTACACCGTGTCTTTGTGGTCTCTACACACTTCCCTATTGTTAAAAGAATGTATTTCCTCCCAAGAGTACATTTATCAAAGCTAAACATAGAACAAACTTTGCAACAAAGTAGTCAAGTCATGGAAAACATATGACTATCCTATTTGGGTTTCATAACACCACTTAACTCATTTACTTGTCTACACATGTCGTATATCAAAACAACTAAACATATAGTAAATATGTATGATTTATGATCAAAGTGAACTTGCCTTAGCAGTGGTTGGTGATCACACACTTCTCACAACAATAATAGTTACACACCGGGCAATCTATAAAATCAATGGAAACTTAATAAATAAACTAACAACACAAACACATGAATTGTAAGAATTATGCTATAAATGCAAAATGATTGTTGTATGTTGATTTTTTTTACAAAAATATAAGTGTATCCAAGATATAAATTTTCTAAATCCTTAGGCTAAAAGGATTATTAGCATATGGTTTACTATATGCAAAATAGTATTTTTAGAAGCTTAAGCTCATATTTATACCTCTCTAGTGTAAATATGTTTAAATATTTAATTTTCTGGTTCTACTTGGCAGCTGACTTTATTAGGAGCATTTTGCAAAAAAGGTTCATATTAAAGTCTTCTCTAGAATAAAAGAAATGCCCCTAATACACTAATGGGATTTATGTAATATTGTTCAAATTAAATTACTTGATTTTGAAACTAAAAGTAAGAATATTCTAAATGTTATAAGGATTCAAGAGATATTTTATTCGCAAAATTTGGGTTTATATATAAAAAATATATTATGCATACAAGTTATAGGGGTTTTCCTGCAAAGTAGCCATTTATTCAGAGCAGGAGAAATTCATTTAAAATGGCTTGCCACGTGGTAGGATATTACTCAACGGTACCGGTTTAGTTAAGTGCAATGTTGTGGGACAATGGATGGAGATCGAATGGCCAAGGTTGGCCTATAATAATAGGGTTACATGATCTAATCCTACATGAAAACTCAGGAGAGCTTACTGAACAGAGGGGATCAATCGGTGTCAGACTTGGAGAAGATGACAGCGTTGCGCCCAGGTGTGCATCAGGACGTCATTCCAGAGGTCGTCGGTGATGGTGGAGTACACTACAACATAGAGGGCGGGCCCTCACTCTTATAAACGTCAATGCACACGCCTATTCACTGCTGAAAAAGATCGGCATAAGCGACTAGATGTCAACACCCGGATTTTTAATCCCAGACGCCTGTTATGCCATACATCGTAATCCCAGGATTACCATTTTTGTGAGACATAACAGATTGGATATCACAGTACATCATCCATTACAAACCATAATAAGGTCTTACACGAATAAAGGATCTCATGATCCAGTCTTAATACAACAAGCAGCGGAATAAATAGTAAGTGTAGCGGTGGGGTCCATCTTTATGATCACAGGCAATACTGACGATGGGAGATAGTCCTAGTTATCATAGCCATCCTACTGTCCTTCATCTTGGTACTCCTCTTCATAGTCTGGCCATGAGAATAGCCAGGGACAAAAGCCATGAGTACTCTTTAAGTACTCGCAAACTATCACTAACAAGTAAGGTAGTTCTAGTAGGAATGCTAACTCTAAGTTTATTTGTAAAGTTAAGTTTGAAACCTAAGCTGAGTTCAGAGACAAAGAAAGATAAAATAGTTATAAAATGACTTAAGTTGGGAAGCTAGTTTCATAGTCACAACCCTGTTGTGGTCAAGTCAAGATTCACCATTCATTTCATAAGTCATTTTGAAAACATGTGACGACGGAACAGTATGGCCACTCCAACTGTCCTTAACCGCGGACGCTGCTATTCGAATAGTTTGACACTCTGTAGAGGTGGTACACTTTCACCACAAGATTCGATACATCTGTCAGGGATAACCCTGAATCATCATACTTAGTATGCAGATAATCAAACATAACCTTTCAATTACACACCCTAGTATAAGCACCTCTCCTATGAGCTTGGCCTCCAGCTATGACCATCTTTCATCCTGGGCACTGCATAGGTGGACAACATTGAGAGGTAGCCTCAGCTCAGACCTCTCCTGCGAGGGAACTAATACTAATGCATATAAACTTCCGGCTAAGCCTTACCCAATTCAGGTAATGTGGTTGTACGGTAAATTTTGAATGGTATCGCATCCGAACCCAACCATCAGTTTTTATAAAGGGGCTAAGGATCATGCCTCAACAATTTCATCCTCATCAACCATTTGTGTTTCTCAACACATGTCAAAACATCTCAATAGAATGACTCATCATTCCAAGGTTTTCACAAGTCATTTTTAATAAGTATTCCCATCTAAAGTGATCAAGGTTGGTTTAGCTCTAAACTACTAAGTTAAGAGTGTTCACTAAGGTGGGGTGCTAATCTCAATCTCATGCCATAGAATGACATCTAAATCCAACTAGATAGGCCAAGTTTTATACTTTTTATGCTATCTATAAACAAAGTAAAGAACTTTGGTAAAGTAAAGGAAATCAAAGCTTATAAGAAAACTTGGGGTAGGTATAAGTCAACATGTATCACCAAGCATGCCTATTGCATCTTGCTTGAGTTAACTTGCAAGGTTTAACTTGCATTGTTAATGATGGCTTGCCTTGTGTAGTGCAGTGGTTGAAATTCTCTTCCTCCTCCTCTTGGTAGAACTCCTCCTCCTCGTAAGCTTGGTCGGTACTACCGTCTATAAATACATACGGAATACACAATCACAACAATACTTAACTAGTTTACTTAGTACTCTAAGGCACACATTTGATGATCTAGCATCATCACACACATCACAAGGTTTAATGAACTAGTTTCATTTATTTTATTTGAGAAAAGTAATTTCTACTCATTGAAATTAACTAAGGTTTAATATTCTCCAATTAAAATATGGGATCATGTGGACACATGTCATCACCACATATTCCAATATATGGGAATGTGATTTAAAGGTTGGATCACATTTTAATAAGTTTAAGTTTAATAATTAATGATTTAAAGTGACTAGAAATGCCTATATAGCATTATTTTGGTACTAGTCCAAAGTCACTGCATGAAAACCTTAATATTATTACATATTCAGGTAGGTATGGTTAAATGTGATTTTTGAGAGTTGGAATCAACTCAAAAGCTAATATGGTTGATTTTAGAAAAATGTTTGAATGTGGAAAAGCTTCTGTCTTGTTATTTTTACTAGGAGAGATCCCTAACTCTAAATGATTTAAATCCAACTGCTTTGGATAGATATTTAAAGTACCTTTCCAAAAAAATTGGAATCACTCAATTTGGATTTATAGAACTCCCTGAATTGATTTTCAAACTAAGGTACAGATCTAAGTTTAAGTCTAAGAAGAAAAATCCTAATTTGAACCATAGGGCCAGCGTGGGAAACTAAATGGGCTAGCCCAGATTCACTCCGCAGCACTGAGGACTGCTGATAGGGGGCTCCCACCTATCAGTGGCTCATTAAACGCGAAGCGGTACGGGGCAGTGTGGACTGTAGGATTAGAACTAGATCAACGGCTCACGGTCGTCGTCGACGACGAACACGTCGCCGTTGAGACGGAAACCTAGCTACCCAGCAGGGGTGCAGTGGGGGCGTAGTAGGTCTCCAGCGAGTGCGGCGAGGCAGGCAAACGAACGAGTCGATGACGGCAGGCTCAGGCGAAGTCGCGACAGCTCCGGGGGTGGACAAAATCGACAGGGGCATCTCCTCCTCTGCTGCGGCTTCCTCCGGTGAAATTCCGGCGATTGGCTGCTCGAGCTGGTCCGGCTAGAGGTGGGGATGGACTGGTGGTGAGAGGGGAGTTGAATGGTGTGGCGATTGAGGCTGCGGAAGGCCTCCTGATATAGGCTTGAGGAGGGGACCGAGGGGGCGACAGCGAGCTCGTCGGTGACGACGATACAGGGTGCTATCGGCATGGGCAACGTAGGCAGACGGTGGCTTGCCTCCTGGCGGTCCTCTATGGCTTTATGGCGATGCTAGGGGCGATGGCTAACGGTCGGCCGCGTCTCGCGCTCTAGGAGACAGAGGCGGTGCTCGACGTGGTTCCCGGCGACTGTGGGTCGCGCAGTGGTGCATTGCCGTGTCTGGCGGGGTGAGGTGGTCAAGGCGGAGCGGCGCGCGCGGTCTGTGGTCGAGGCGCGGTATGTGGTGTGCTGGCGGTGAAGGCGCTTTAGCATGCTCTAGCGGGGTGTAGAGAGGCATGGGCGCGAGCAAGTGGAGGTGGTCCAGGGGCTGGATGTGGCCGTGGGGTGGACATGGGAGTGCGGTAGGGTTGGGCGGAGCTAGTGGTGGTGCTGGAACGACGCGACGTGGTCTGGGGAGCTTTGCCCATGTTCGACCAATGGTGACCAAAAATGGGCGGCGCGACACTGCTGCTCTAGGCCGGTTAGTAGCTTAGTTATGGGCTAGTTAGAGTTAGGGGAGACAAGGGGACCAAATGGAGGCCAATTACTTGACAAAGCATTGATCCATCAATAGTGTTTGTTAGGCAGAAAATTTGTGCATGCCACCTGTTCGACCAAATGGCTGCAAGAAGAAAACTTTTGAATTTTGAGATGAAATTTGGTGGAGTTGTTTGTCACATGCTTAAGCATCTCTGGTTTCTTGGGATTGTGAAATTGAGTTCATTTAGATGGTTTTTGAAATAGTGTGATCTAGATACATGCACTTGGTTCCATTTTCAAATGTCATTTAAAATTAGTGTTTGAATGTTTTTGGAAGAATTCAAAGTGGGCCTTGGCACATCACTACTTGTACTAGCAAGGGGTGCAAAGATCCACCACTGTCTCTATTGGAAATTGAGTTCTAGGAACATCCAAAGTGTCGTAGTTGATTAAAATGGCAAAAGTGACCATTTGCCTTATTTAATTCTTTTTGATTTCTTTTTCTTTGGGATTTGCTTGGGGATGATCTAGATGATGTGTAATTCACCTAGAGTCATTTTACAACCAATAGATCACTCAATCATGGAAATTCAAAACAAATCCTATTTAATGCAACACACATATGCATGCTTAAATATTTTAAATGAGAAAAAGTTTTTGTTAACCCTAATTTGGGTGATTTGGATCTTGATAACCTTGGATTATAGTGTTGGGATGTTAAAAACCTTCCCCCCTTAAACAAAATCTTGTCCCGAGATTTAAGAAAGAAAACTAGGAACTAAAGAGATATGGAAACTCTGTCCTAATGTAATCTTCCCGCTCCCAAGTGGCTTCTTCTTCAGTATGGTTGCTCCATTGGATCTTGAGAAATTTGATACTCTGGGTTCTGGTGGTTCTGTAAGCTTCTTCCAAGATATGGATGGGCACTTCACGATACGTCAGATCCTTGTTGATATCAACGGCTCGATGTTCTTGAAAACTTCGGTCTTCTCCGGCACTTCTAGGCATTTGCGAAGTAACGAGATATGGAACACATTGTGGATGGAAGACATTTCCTCTAGCAGTTCCAGTTGATACGATACTTCTCCTTGACGATTCAGAATCTTGAATGGTCCAATGTATCTGGGGGCTAACTTTCCTTTCAGACTAAAACGTTGCGTTCCCTTCAATGGCGACACTTCAAGATACACAAAATCTCCGATACTGAAAGTCAGGTCTCTCCTTCTCTTGTCAGCATAACTCTTCTGTCTTGATTGGGTAGTCTTGAGGTGCTCACGGACTTTGTGAATTTTCTCTTCGGCTTCTCGTAGGATATCAGGCCCAAAAATCTGACTCTCTCCTACTTGCAACCAATTCAAAGGGGTACGACACTTTCTTCCATATAAGAACTCAAATGGGGCCATATGCAAACTGGCTTGATAACTGTTGTTGTATGCGAATTCTGCAAAAGGCAGACAGTCTTCCCATTTTGATCCATACTCAAGCACACAAGCTCTCAACATATCTTCTAAGATCTAGTTGACTCTTTCAGTCTGTCCATCAGTCTATGGGTGATAAGATGTGCTGAAATTCAACTTGGTTCCAAATCCTTCTTGGACTTTTTGCCAAAATCTCGAGGTAAATTGGGTTCCTCGATCTGACACTATGGTCTTGGGGGTTCCATGCAAACTGACGATTCTAGCAATGTATAACTCTGCTAGCTTCGAACTCTGGTAGGTTGTCTTGACAGGTATAAAATGGGCTACCTTGGATAGTTTATCAACGATGACCCAGATTGAGTCATTTCCCCTACTAGAAGTACACAAACCGGTGATAAAGTCCATTCCGATGGAATCCCATTTCCATTCTGAAATCTGCAATGGTTGCAACAGTCATGTGGGTCTCTAATGTTCCTCTTTGACTCTCTAACATATATCACACTTGGCGATGTAGCTTCCGATTTCTCTTTTCATCTTGTGCCACCAAAATTGCTCCTTCAAATCTTGATACATCTTCGTTCCTTCGGGGTGGATAGATTAAAGAGTATCATGAGCTTCTTGCATGATAACTTGCTTCAACTCTGAATCTGCTGGCACACAGATATGTCCTTTGTGGGGTTGTTCGTCTGTGGTACCAAAGTTGGCAGGCCAGCGCATGGCAGTACCTAAGTTGCCTGAAATTACCGCGTTTCGAAAAGTTGGGCCGCCAACTACTGAGAGGGGCCATTTCGAGGCAAACTCATCTCACCCCTGCCAAATACAAACATTCTGTTAAACCGCCCCGTGAAGTAGACGGTCGGGACCCACATGTCGGTTATCTGTCCGTGACGCGGGCGCCAACGCGGCAACCTCTTAGGAAAATCGAGCAGCTAAGTGGATTGGATGCATTGACCAATTTCACAAATCCATTCCTAGCTTTCCCCTAGCACCGGCGGCGTCGGAATCCACCCTCCAGGCAGGACGATCCCTTCGGACATTTGACTTCCGGGGCCAAGTTGCTGCGCCCAGTCGCTGATACCGAGCTCCAATGGCACATGCCGTATCCGCCGTTGCGAGGCTCTAGCCCGCCTCCGCCGCTTACGAGCCGGGCAGCTCGGAGGATGGCAGATCCTACTATCAAGAAAGAAAAAGTTTTGTCTACAAGCGGGTGATCTACTCTTCTCTTTGCTATTCACACTAGTTACAACTGCTAACTGGCTACTGAACCTCAAATTGTTTGTTAGCCCATCGCTGACAAACATATTTTTTCCATAGTTTTCTGTCAAGTGGGATCTGCGCGGACCCCCTTACCTGGTTATGGTAGTCCTCTATAGGTACGACTCTAAGGGCAAGAGGTATGGACACCATTGTTTCATGATGGAAGAAGCGCCTGCGCAGATCTGCACTATATCTGGTATGTTTGCTGCTCTGCGTAATCATGTTGAATTATGGCCGAAGCAGACTACAAATTTCAGCTTCATGGATGAACGTGGCATCATGGTTCCTATAACGTATGACAGTCAGCTAATTGGGTTGATGAAAAGTTATGCTTTGGCTGCCATGTTTGAGCTGAAATGTGATGTACCGGATGTGGAAGCTGCTGCAACTGGGAGTCGCCCTTGTATTCTTGGACAGGGTGGTTGCTCGAACCCAATTAGCTCCTGGTAAGCAAAGGTCTCTTGGGGTTCACATGTTTGTGCTGAATTGTAATTTTTGTTTTATTTACTCTGTAGATATTGGGTAGTTATGCAACAGTCTTGTTTCTTTGACAGGAAGCGCCACAAGGTTAGAAACATGACTGCCGGGTCAGTCATTTTGCTGCCCGAAGAAATTAAAAACGAGTGGAAAGATGTCATTTTGCTGCCCGAAGAAATTAAAAACGAGTGGAAAGATGATGCTGGACACGATTCTGGTGCCCATTGTCCCGGCGATGCAGAGTACGTGAAGCTAAGAAAATTGGCACCGAGGAAGAGGAAGAAGGCAGGAAATGAAGAAGCCATTGGATGTGAAGGCTTGCCACCTAGGCTGCGGAAGAAGGCTGCTGGCAATGAAGATGCATAGTAATGTGTTGAACTTGAACCTATATATGGAATTATGTTAAATTCTGATCACTCTGTGTGTGGCACGTTGCTGGGCAAAACAATCTACCCATGTTCTTTGAGTAAAATGTACCGCGACTTAGGGTTTGGAAACGCCCGAGTCAGTAGTTGAATCCAAAATTGTGATTGTGCCACTACTATCTGAAAACAAGGATCCACCGGTTCCACGATTGCTGAGGAGCAGGAGGTCTCCAAATACGACGGAATGTAAGTGGGACATAAATAAATTATTTAAGCTGCCACACTCCACGAAGCAGCAACTTATTTCAGATGCTGAACAACGACGTGGCAACATAAACAGCAATGTTCTCACCGATAATGCCCAGATGAGGAGGAAATGGGTACCACTTTCTGGCCTAATCTTGAGCCCGTCTATCTCACCGCCTCTCTGCTTCTGCATCCCCTGCATCTGGCGAAGCTCCCGAATCTCCAGTAGCCGGGTGTACATGCTTCCACTTTATAAATTGTGGTTGTGCCATTTGCATGGGGCACAATCCACATAGATTACGTTTAAACAAACCACCAATGTCAGAATAAACTAGTAGAAAAGGTGTCTTTGGTCCACAGTTACGTTCCCAATCCGGGACAGAGATCTAAATCAAGGCCGAAATTGATCTAAATCACAAATTCTTCCACAAATTAATGTGGGGTCAGAGCAATTTTTTCCTCCCTGGAATCCGGGACCAATAGTTCAGATCGCTAGGTCAACAAGTACAAATATTACAACTTAAAAAGGCACGGAGCTTAAGCTAAATAGAACTAGTTATCACACATCTCCTTGATCTTCCTAATCTTGGCCCGATGCGCATCTTCCTGCGAGAGCAAGGATCGAATTGTCTACTCCTTCCTTTTAGCATCTTCCTTGCACAGCTTCAATTGTTTCTCTGCATTTTTCCTCATGCACTTGTCAATACTCGTAGTTGTGTACTGCAGGACTTTGGCTTGGTGGAGATCATTCATTGCTTGAGTCAGTTCTTGCTCTGCTTTAGCCTTCAGGGCCAACGCCGCGTCCCTCTCCTTCTCGACTTTGATAACCTTGTCTTGCACCCACCTGAGATCTCGCTTATGCTTGGTCGTGTCAACTGGTTCCCATAGCTTCATCTCAACACTGTCAAGAAGTGAGCTGAATACGGATTCTTTCAACTCGACAGTTATTTCCCATAGTTTGTCCAGCGTTTTCTGCATTGATTTGGGCCACTCTGGATCTACCCATTTGACAACACCGCAACTTCCACCTTGCATCATTGCACGATGTCCTTGACACCGTAGAAACCTCCTACCTGTGTTTCGTCATTCGAAGGCTACAAATTTAGCGGGCACATATCCATATTTACATACCAGAGGACTATCTTCATCCTCTAAACCGTGATAGTCGAAGTCATATATCGTCTGGTTGGCCTAACACATCATACGCGCATGAGTAAACAGATTAGATCTAGCTCAAAAAATAGATAACTGGCCACAGATGATAGAAATAGAGATGAGACGACTCACATCGAAATCACCGTCCCTGTCATCACGACGCGTTTCCTCGCCGTCTCCCCTTGAACCCATGGCGAGAGGGGTGGGGGGTGGCTGCCGGAGAGGGGATTGGGATGGAGGCGCCGTCGTCTTGCGGCTACGGCAGGATGGGAGTGAAGTGGGGAAACTGGCTTCAAGGGTAAGGAAGAGAAGTACGGGGAGGAAGAGAAGTAATGGGGACGTGACACTAGGATGTGGCCCACTGAACTCGTGAGACGTGAGACTCGCAACAGGGGAGCGCCCGGTGTTGCCAGTTTGTCCAGAGCAAGCGTGGCCAATCATGCCGCAGAATAGCCTACTCGCGGATCGCTCTCACGAAGACCATCCCAATCGTCCAAGCGCCCCAATCGAACGGTATGTAATAATCGTCAAGCAGAACAACTATGTTAGGGCATGCCTTCTAGAAGACTCGGCCTAACAGCTACCCATGCAATGACACTGGTGTATACATGTGTGGTTTGTGAAAAGAACAGACATGCAATCACACTAAGTGGATCCATATGTGGTTTATGGAAGTAACAGACATGCAATGACTCTAGCTGTGATTCATGAAAAGAACTGACATGCAGTGACACTGGGTGTGGTTCATGAAAAGAACAGACATGCATTGACATCGATGGATCCATGTGTGGTTTATGGAAGTAACAGACATGCAATAACTCTATCCGTGGTTAATGAAAAGAACACGCATGCAATGACACTGGGTGTGGTTCATGAAAAGAATAGACACGCAATGACACTGGTGGATCTGTATGTGGTTTGTTGAGAGGAACAGACATGCAATGACACCGGTAGATCCACGTGTGGTTCATGAGAAGAACACACATCCAATGACACTGGTGGATCCTTATGTGGTTTGTTAGAGGAACAAACATGCAATGACACCGGTGGATCCTTATGTGGTCTGTCTAGAGGAACCCACATGCAATGACACCGGGTGTGGTTCATTAAAAGAACAGACATGCAGTGATTTATGTGGTTTGTTCAAAATAACACACATGCAATGACACTGGGTGTGGTTCATGAAAAGAACAGACAAGCAATGACACCAGTGGATCCTTATGTCGTTTGTTTAGAAGAACACACATGCAATGATACTAGGTGTGGTTCATGAAAAGAACAGACACACAATGACACTGGTGGATCCTTATGTGGTTTGTTTAGAGGAACAGGCATGCAATGACACCGGTGGATCCACGTGTGGTTCATGAGAAAAACACACATCCAATGACACTGGTAGATCCTCATGTGGTTTATGAAAAGAATAGACATGTAGTGAAACTGGGTGTGGTTCATGAATAGAACAGACATGCACTGACACTGGGTGTGGTTCATGAATAGAATAGACATGCACTGACACTGGGTGTGGTTCATGAAAGAACAGACATGCAATGACACTGGTGGGCCCATCCTTATGTGGTTCATGAAAAGAACAGACATGCAATGACACTGGTGGATCCTTATGTGGTTTGTTTAGAAGAACACACATGCAATGACACTTGATGTGGTTCATGAAAAGAACACACACGCAATGACACTGGTGGATCCTTATGTGGTTTGTTTAGAGGAACATACATGCAATGACACTGGTGGATCCACGTGTGGTTCATGAGAAGAACACACATCCAATGACTCCGGTAGATCCTTTGGTGGTTCATGAAAAGAACTGACATGCAGTGACACTGGGTGTGGTTCATGAAAAGAACAGACATGCAATGACACTAGGTATTGTTCATGAAAAGAACAGATAGGCAATGCCACTAGTGGGCCCATCCTTATGTGGTTCATGAAAAGAACACACATGCAATGACACTTGTGGATCCTTATGTGGTTTGTTTAGAAGAACACACATGCAATGACACTGGGTGTGGTTCATGAAAAGAACACACATCCAATGACACTGGTGGATCCTTATGTGGTTTGTTTAGAGGAATATACATGCAATAACACCGGTGGATCCACATGTGGTTCATGAGAATAACACACATCCAATGACACTTATAGATCCTTATGTGGTTCATGAAAAGAACTGACATGCATTGACACTAGGTGTGGTTCATGAAAAGAACAGACATGCAATGACACTAGTTGATCCTTACATGGTTTGCTCAGAAGAACACACATGCAATGACACTGGGTGTGGTTCATGAAAAGAACAGACAGGCAATGACACTGGTGGATCCTTATGTGGTTTGTTTAGAGGAACAGACATGCAATGACACCCGTGGATCCACGTGTGGTTCATGAGAAGAACACACATCCAATGACACTGGTAGATCCTTATGGAGTTCATGAAAAGAACAAACATGCAGTGACACCGGGTGTGTTTCATGAAAAGAACAGACATGCAATGACACTGGGTGTGGTTCATGAAAAGAAGAGACATCCAATGACTCTACATGTGGTTCATGAAAAGAACACACATGCAATGACACTGGGTGTGGTTCATGAAAAGAACATACATGCAATGACACTAGTGGATCCTTATGTGTGGTTCATGAAAAGAACAGACATGCAATGACACTCGTGGATCCTTATGTGATTTGTTTAGAGGAACAAACATGCAATGACACTTGTGGATCCATGTGTGATTCATGATAACACACATGCAATGACACTGGTGGATCCTTATGTGGTTTGTTTAGAGGAATAGACATGCAATCACACTAGGTGGATCCATATCTGGTTTATGGAAGTAACAGACCTGCAATGACTCTAGCTGTGAGTCATGAACAAACATGCCATCACACTAGGTGGATACATATGTGGTTTATGGAAGGAATAAACATGCAATCACACTAGGTGTATCCATATGTGGTTTATGGAAGTAACACAGATGCAATGACACTGGGTGTGGTTCATGAAAAGAACAGACATGCAATGACACTGGTAGATCCTTATGTGGTTCATGAAAAGAACAGACATACAATGACATTGGGTGTGGTTCCTGAAAAGAACAGACATGCAATGACACTGGTGGATCCTTATGCATGGTTCATGAAAAGAACAGACATGCAATGACACTGGTGGATCCTTATGTGGTTTGTTTAGAAGAACACACATGCAATGACACTGGTGGATCCATGTGTGGTTCATGGGAAGAACACACATCCAATGACACTGGTGGACTATAGCTATGGTTCATGAAAAGAACAGACATGCAATGACACTGGTGGATCCATATGTGGTTTGTTAGGAGAACACACATGCAATGACATTGGGTGTGGTTCATGAAAAGAACAGACATGCAATGACACTGGTGGATCCGTATGTGTGGTTCATGAAAAGAACATACATGCAATTGTTGGAGATATGCCCAAGAGGCAATAATAAAAGTGGTTATTATTATATCTTTGTGTTTATGATGAATGTTTACATCCCATGCTATAATTGTATTATTAGGAAACACTAATACATGTGTGTTTTGTAAACATAAGAGAGTCCCTAGTAAGCCTCTTGTTGAACTAGCTTGTTGATTAATTGATGATTATGGTTTCCTTATCATGGACATTAGGATGTGATTAATAACAAGGTCATATCATTAGGAGAATGATGTGATGGACACACACCCATAGTAAGCGTAGCATAAGATCAAGTCATTAAGTTCGTATTGCTGTAAGCTTTCAATCACATAGTAACCTATTCCTTCGACCATGAGGTTATGTTAATCACCATCACCGGATGAATACTTTGATGACATCAAACGCCGCTTCGTAACTAGGTGGTTATAAAAGTGTCATTGGGTATTCTGAAAGTATGTGTTGAAGCGCATGAACCAAGATTGGGATTTGTCCATCCATATGACGGATAGATATGCTCTGGGCCCTCTCGGTGGAATGTCATCTAGTTAGCTTGCAAGCATGTGACTAGGTCACAAGGGATGACATATCACGGAACGAGTAAAGAGTACTTATCAGTAACGAGGTAGAACTAGGTATGGAGATACCGACGATCAAACCTCGGATAAGTATAGTATCGTGAGACAAAGGGAATTAGTTTCGTATGTAAGTGGTTCAATCGATCGCGAAGTCATCGTTGAGTATGTGGGAGCCATTATGGATCTCCAGGTCCTGCTGATGGTTATTGATAGGAGATGTGTCTCTATCATGTCTACATATTCACGAACCGTAGGGTGACACACTTAAGGTTCGAAGTTGTTTTAAGTAGATATGGAATATGCGTTGGAGACCGAATGTTGTTCGGAGTCTCGGAATGGATCCGGAATGGTCCGGAGAATAAGATTCATATATAGGAGATCATTTTATGAGATAGGAAATGTTCCAGAGTGTTTGTATGAGGATTCTAGAAGGTTTCGGAATGTTCCGGAAGGTTCTAGAAGATATCTTGGAGTTTTCTTGAAAATCAAGATAGGGATCAAGGAGTCCTGTTGGGTCAAGATAAGGAGTCGTGGGGGAGGAGGATTCCTCCCCACCTCCCCAACCCGCCGGCCCCATAGGAGGGGAGTCCTACAAGGACTCCCCTTCCCTGGCGCGCCCTCCCCTCTTTAAATAGAGGGGCAGGGGCGCCCCCTCCTCTAACGCTCTCATAACGTCCAATCTCTGCCGCCTCTCTCCTCCACCATATTCTGCACAGGCATAGGCGAAGCCCTGCAGAATTCTCTACTCCACCACCACCACCACGCCGTCGTGCTGCTGGGATTCCGTGGAGAAGATCTACTACCTCCGCTGCTCGCTGGAACGGGGAGAGGAAGGTCTGCTTCGACTCCGCACGTGTGACCGACTGCGGAAGCGCTGCCGAATCGTGGCGCCGGAAGGATCGTCAACTTGACCAAGGGCGGAAGCGCTGCTGGAACGCGACGCCGGAAGGATCGTCTACTTGACCGAAGGCGGAAGCGCTGCTGGAACGCGACGCCGGAAGGATCGTCCACACGATCTTGAGATCGGCAAGTGATCGACTACATCAACCACGAGATCTAATCTCGTTAACGCTTTCGGATCTACGAGGGTTAGTTCCCATCTATCTCGTTGCTCATGTCTAATAGATTCGATCTTGGCTTTTATCTAGATTAGATCTAGGTTTTGTTCGTTCTTGCGGTAGAATTTTTTTCTTTTCCATGCTACGAACCCATCAGCAATGACACTGGTGGATCCTTATTTGGTTTGTTTAGAAGAACACACATGCAATGACACTGGGTGTGGTTCATGAGAAGAAAAGACATCCAATGACACCGGGTGGATCCTTATGTGGTTTGTTTAGAAGAACACACATGCAATGACACTAGGTGTGGTTCATGAAAAGAACAGACATGCAATGACAATGGTGGATCCTTATGTGGTTTGTTTAGAGGAACAGACATGCAATGACACCGATGGATCCACGTGTGGTTCATGAGAAGAACACACATCCAATGACACTGGTAGATCCTTATGTGGTTCATGAAAAGAACAGACATGAAGTGACACCGGATGTGTTTCATGAAAAGAACAGATATGCAATGACACTGGGTGTGGTTCATGAAAAGAATAGACATGCAATGACATCGGTGGATCCATGTGTGGTTTATGGAAGTAACAGACATGGAATGACTCTAGCTATGGTTAATGAAAAGAACACGCATGCAATGACACTAGGTGTTGTTCATGAAAAGAACAGACATGCAATGCCACTGGTGGATCCTTATGTTATTTGTTTAGAGGAACAGACATGAAATGACACCGGTGGATCCACGTGTGGTTCATGAGAAGAACACACATCCAA